>CAKXYN010000232.1:0-1258046 GCA_935064755.1 Tragelaphus eurycerus
AGTTGAACTATTCCAAGTCCTGAATGACGATGCTGTGAAAGTGCTGCACTCAATATGCCAGCAAATTTGGAAAACTCGGCACTGTCCACAAGATTGGAAAAGGTCAGTTTTCATCCCAATCCCAAAGAAAGGCAATACCAAGGAGTGCTCAAACTACCGAACAATTGCACTCATCTCACACACTAGCAAAGTAATGCTCAAAATTCTCCAAGCCAGGCTTCAGCAATATGTGAACCGTGAACTTCCTGATGTTCAAGCTGGTTTTAGAAAAGGCAGAGGAACCAGAGATTAAATTGCCAACATCTGCTGGATCATCGAAAAAGCAAGAGAGTTCCAGAAAAACATCTATTTCTGCTTTATTGACTATGCCAAAGCCTTTGACTGTGTGGATCACAATAAACTGTGGAAAATTCTGAAAGAGATGGGAATACCAGACCACCTGATCTGCCTCTTAAGAAATCTGTATGCAGGTCAGGAAGCAACAGTTAGAACTGGTCATGGAACAACAGACTGGTTCCAAATAGGAAAAGGAATACGTCAAGGCTGCATATTGTCACCATGTTTATTTAACTTATATGCAGAGTACATCATGAGAAATGCTGGACTAGAAGAAACACAAGTTGGAATCAAGATTGCCGGGAGAAATATCAATAACCTCAGATATGCAGATGACACGACTCTTATGGCAGAAAGTGAAGAGGGGCTAAAAAGCCTCTTGATGAAAGTGAAAGTGGAGAGTGAAAAGGTTGGCTTAAAGCACAAAATTCAGAAAACAAAGATCATGGCATCTGGTCCCATCACTGCATGGGAAATAGATGGGGAAACAGTGGAAACAGTGTCAGACTTTGTTTTTCTGGGCTCCAAAATCACTGCAGATGGTGACTGCAGCCAAGAAATTAAAAGACGCTTGCTCCTTGGAAGGAAAGTTATGACCAACCTAGATAGCATATTCAAAAGCAGAGACATTACTTTACCAACAAAGGTTCGCCTAGTCAAGGCTATGGTCTTTCCTGTGGTCATGTATGGATGTGACAGCTGGACTGTGAAGAAGGCTGAGTGCCGAAGAATTGATGCTTTTGAACTGTGGTGTTGGAGAAGACTCTTGAGAGTCCCTTGGACTGCAAGAAGATCCAACCAGTCCATTCTGAAGGAGATCAATCCTTGAATTTCTTTGGAAGGAATGATGCTGAAGCTGAAACTCCAGTAATTTGGCCACCTCATGCGAAGAGTTGACTCATTGGAGAAGACTCTGATGCTGGGAGGGATTGAGGGCAGGAGGAGAAGGGGACGACAAAGGATGAGATGGCTGGATGGCATCATTGACTCGATGGATGCGAGTCTCAGTGACCTCCAGGAGCTGGTGATGGACAGGGAGGCCTGGCGTGCTGCAGTTCATGGGGTCGCAAAGAGTCGGACACGACTGAGCGACTGATCTGATCTGATGGAACTCTGGTTGCCTGTCGAGTTGACAAAGGGGATTCAGGCACCCACACTAGTTGAACTTGGGATCTGTGGCTCTTTTCTAATTAGCACCCGAGGCAGCAGAACTTCCTTCGTGTTGTGAGTTGATCTCCGCTCACATTCGTATCGGTGCAAGGGAATCAGGTCTGATCTCGAGTGGATGGGTAATTACGTGGTTTTTGAATTGTGACAAGACCTCCGGGTTCCCCTCCAGTGTCAAGTAGATACCAGCCTCGTCTAGAGGTGTGAAGGGGACGTCGGAATCTCTTTGCAAGTGAAGCAGGGCAAACGACCCTCATCTCAACTTGAGGAGGGAAAAATGGGGCTCTTCTTGACTTGTTGTGGGAAACTCAGCATTCCTCTTGAGTGGGGACAGGTATCTGGAGAAACTTCTGGAGTTTCTTGGAGCATGTCAAGTACTCTTTCGAGTTCCAAGAGGGAACGTGGGCTTGCTTTGGAAATGTACCAGCATCAAAGGGCACCAAAAGCGTGCAGGGGAGAATTTGGTGGGTTGGGTGGAGTTGTGGCAGGAAGCTACAAGTTCCTCTCGAGTTGCGTGTTGACCTGGGGCACCTGCTCCTGTCTCCTAAATTAAGTCAAAGCTGCTTTGCTAATGTGAGTGGCACTTCGGGATTTCTCGAGCATGGCTTCAGGGATGAATGAGGCCTCATCTCGAGTTGAGGTGGGGACCTCCGGGTTCCTCTCTATTTCAGACATCAATCTCGGGGTCTCCGTGAAGTTGGAAGAGGGGAGTCAGGCCTTATCTTGTGTTGAGGCACGAAACTCCCCTTGCCTCCCAAGTGTATTATGGGGTTTCAGGCCACGTGTCGAGTTATATTTAGAACCTGTGGCTTTTTACGGAAGATGTAACAGGAGTGTCAGTGCCCTTTAAAGTTGTGACTTCATCCTTGGGATTACATTCGAAGAGTTGCCTGGGCATCCAGTCTTACCTTGAGTGGATAGGGAAATCGGTGTCTTTCAAAATGTGCCACGACCCACCAGGGTTCCTCTGCAGTTGCAAAGTGAGACCGGCCTTCTCCTGGGGGGGGGCAGGAAGGTCGGTATCCCTTTCCAGACAAAGCAGTGGGACCGACCCTCATGTCAAGATCAAGTGGGAAGAAGGGGCTCAGAGGAAGTTGTGCTGGAACCTTGGGGTTCTTCTCCAATGAGACCCCTATGTTGGGCCATAGTTGAGGTTTCCTCAAGGCTGACTAGTTCCGTTTCGATGATCCAGTGGGTTCGTGGGATTTCTCTCAACAGGCTGCAGCGGGATATGGCTTCCTTTGGCGATGACTGGGCAACCACGTGGTTATTATTAACTTAGGCGGGATTCTTGAGTTGCCACCCAGTACTCAGGGAGCCACTCATGTGGCCCCAGGGAAGACCAATGTCCATTGAAAATGGCGTGGGAGAGCTGAGGATTGCTCTGGAGTCGCTGCAGGCCAAAGAGACCTCTTCTACTCCTCTTAGTGTGTGTTCAGAAAATCTGTGTTCCCCTTCTAGGGCACTAGGGATCTCCTGGTTGCATTCAAGCTTCAGCAGGGGAGTCAGGCATCGTCTCGTTTTGAAACAAAGAACCCCCCTCTCCTCTCGAGTGGCCAAGGCTAGCTCCTGAAGCCCATGGTGTTAAACAAAGGGAATCAAGCCTTCTGTGGAGTTTTGAGAGAGGACTTGAGGTTGCTTTCTAGGCCCTGTAGGAAAAGAAGTGCCTCATATGTTGATTTTGGGGGTAATCTCATGGTGTTTTCTCGAGATGCAACTCACGTGTGGCGTTTCTCTCGAGCTACAACGGGGAGCTAAGGCTCTTGTGTCCCCAGGGAAGTCCAGTCCCTACTCGAGCAGCGAGGACGGCCCGGGATGTCTCCCGATTCATGGCAGGGGAATCGGGCTTCAAGACGTGTTGAAGGGGGGTATCTCGAGGTCTTTGTTGAGTGGCTGTAAGAATCCGTAGGTTCCCTGGGCTTGTGTCGGTGACCTCTGACAGTTTCCCTTGATGCCAATTAGAATGGGGAATACTGAGCAGTTGAGAGGGTTGTCTTGGGATTCCCCTGGGTTCAGTGCCATGGGAGAGGGCCACATCTGGTGTTGAGGCGGGAATCTCAGTCTTCCTCTCCTGTTCTGAAATCGATCTCGGGGTCTTTGGGGGTTCGGAACAGGGAGTATGGCTTGGCCTGTGTGGAGGCACGGAACTCTGCTTTTGTCTCGAGGTGTTCATGGAGTGTCAGGCCACTTGTCGAGTTGTCCTTCGAACCAGAGGCAATTTCAGGAGGATGCACCCAGTGTGTCAGTGCTCCTCCGTGTGGTGACTTCATCCTCAGGGTTCCATTGGAAAAGGTGCACAGGCATTGGGACTTCTCTTGAGTTGATGGGGAAATCGGTGTCTTTCGGAATGTGGCACGAACCACGAGGCTTCCTCTCGAGTTTCCATGTGAGAACGTCCTCCTTCTGAGATTTGATGGAAGGTCGGTTCCCTTTCCAAGCATAGTGGGGGGATTGACCCTTATGTCGAGTTCCGAGGGAAGAAGGGGCTCAGAGGAATATGTGCAGTAACCATGGTGTCCTCTCCAATGAGACCCCTATGTTGGGCCATATTTGAAGTTTCCTCAAGTCTGACTAGTTCCGTTTCGATGATCCAATGGGTTCGTGGGATATAACTCAACAGGCTGCAGTGGCAAATGGCTTCTTTGGCGATGACTGGGCAACCACGTGGTTATTATTGACTTACGGCAGGATTCTCGAGTTGCCACCCAGAACTCAGGGAGCCACCCATGTGGCCCCAGGGAAGACCCATGTCCATTCCAAATGGCGTGGGAGAGCTGGAGATTGCTCTGGAGCTGCTGCAGGCCAAAGAGACCTCTTCTACTCCTCTTAGTGTGTTTTCAGAAACTCTATGTTCCCCTTCTGGGGCACTAGGGATTTCCTGGATGCATTTAAGATTCAGAAGGGGAGTCAGGCATCCTCTCGTTTTGAAATGAAGAACCCCCTTCTCCTCTCGAGTGGCCAAGGCTAGCTCTTGAAGCCCATTGTGTTAAACAAAGGGAATCAAGCCTTCTGTGGAGTTTTGAGAGAGGACTCAGGGTTGCTTTCTAGGCCCTACAGAAAAAGAAGTGTCTCATATGTAGATGTTGCGGGTAATCTCACGGTGTTTTCTCGCGCTGCATCTCGACGTGTGGTGTTTCTCTCGAGCTATGACAGGGAGCTCAGGGAGCCTCTCTTGTGTCCCCAAGGAAGTCCAGTCCCCACTCGAGCAGCGAGGACGGCCCAGGATGTCTCCTGATTCATGGCAGGGGAATCGGGCTTCAAGACGTGTTGAAGGGGGTATCTCGAGCTGTTTCTCAAGTTTCTGTAAGAATCCCTAGGTTCCCTGGGCTTGTGCCGGTGACCTCTGGCAGTTTCCCTTGGTGCCTATGAGAATGGGGAATACTGAGCAGTTGAGAGGGTTGTCTTGGGATTCCCCTGGGATCAGTGCCATGGGAGAGGGCCACATCTGGTGTTGAGGCGGGAGTCTCAGTCTTCCTCTTCCGTTCTGAAATCGATCTCGGGGTCTTTGGGTTTTCTGAACAAGGAGTTAGGCCTCGCCTTGTGTGGAGGCACGGATCTCCGCTTTCCTCTCGAGGTGTTTATGGAGTGTCAGGCCACTTGTCGAGTTGTCCTTCAAACAAGAGGAAATTTCGGGACGATGCACCCAGTGTGTCAGTGCTCCTTCATGTGGTGACTTAATCATCGGAGTTCCATTGGAAAAGGTTCACAGGAATTGGGACTTCTCTTGAGTTGACGGGGAAATCGGTGTCTTCCGGAATGTGCCACGAACCACGAGCCTTACTCTCCAGTTTCCAAGTAAGAAGGATCTCCTGCTGAGGTGTGATGGAAGGTCGGGTCCCTTTCCAGGCATAGCAGGCGTATTGACCCTCATGTAGAGATCAGGAGGGAAGAAGGGGCTCAGAGGAAGTTGTGCCAGGATCCTCGGTGTTCCTCTCCAATGAGACCGGTATGTTGGGCCACATTTGCTATTTAATCAAGGCTGTCTATTTCTCTTTCGATGATCCATTGGGTTCGTGGTATTTCTTTCAACTCGGTGCCGCGGGACATGGCCTCCTCTGGTGATGACTGGGCAACCACGTGGTTATTCTCCACTTATGGCGGGATTCTCCAGTTACGACCCGAAACTCAGCAATCCTCTCGTGTGGCCCTAGAGAAGACCAATCTCCATTACAAATGGCGTGGGATAGCTGGGGATTGCTCTTCATGAGCTCCAGGGCAAAGAGACCTCTTGTACTCTTCTAGGCATGTGTCCAGAAACTCCGAGTTCCGCTTCAGGGGCGCTAGGGATCTCGTGGGTGCATTCAAGCTTCAGTCGTGGAGTCTGGCCACGTTTCTACTTGAAACAAAGAAGTCCTCTCGAGTCGAGAAGGCTAGCTCTTGAAGCCCATTGTTTAAAACAAGTGAAAGGCAATCAAGCCTTCTGTGGAGTTTTGAGAGTGGACTGGGGGTTTCACTCTAGGCCTTGGAGGAAAGAACGGCCTCACGTGGACATATCCGGGGAATCTCAAAGTGTTTACTGGAGCTGCATCTCGACATGTGGTGTTTCTCTCGAGCGATGACGGGGAACTCAGGGAGCCTTTCTTGTGTCTCCTGGCAAGTCCAGGGCCCGTTGTAGTAGCGAGGACGGCCCAGGATGGGTCTCTAGTCACTGCAAGGGAATCGGGCTTCAGGAAGTGTTGAAGGGGTATCTCAAGGTGATTCTCGAGTTGCTGTAAGAATCCCTAGGTTCCCTGGGCTTGTGTCGGTGAACTTTGGCAGTTTCCCTTGGTGTCTATGAGAATGGGGAATACTGTGCAGTTGAGAGGGTTGTGTTGTGATTCCCGTGGATTCAGTGCAATGGAAGAGGGACACATCTGGAGGTGAGGCGGGAATCTCAGGCTTCCTCTCCTGTTCTGAAATCAATCTCGGGGTCTTTGGGGATTCTGAACAGGGAGTTAGGCCTCGCCTTGTGTGAAGGCACGGAGCTCCGCTTTCCTCTCGATGTGTTCATGGAGTGTCAGGCAACTTGTCGAGTTGTCCTTCAAACCAGAGGCAATTTCGTGAGTATAACCACAGTGTGTCAGTGCTCCTTCGTATGGTGACTTCATCCTCGGGGATCGATTGGAAAAGGTGCACAGGCATTGGGACTTCTGTTGAGTTGACCGGGAAATCGGTGTCTGTCAGAATGTGGCACAAACCACGAGGGTTCCTCTGCAGTTGCCAAGTGAGACAGGCCTCCTCCTGAGGTGTGACAGAAAGGTCAGTATCCCTTTGCAGACAGAGCAGTGAGACCGCCCCTTATGTCAAGATCAAGAGGGAAAAAGGGGCTCAGAGGAAGTTGTGCTGGAACCTTGGTGTTCTTCTCCAATGAAACCCCTATATTGGGCCATAATTTAAGTTTCCTCAAGGCTGATTAGTTCCGTTTCGATGATCCAGTGGGTTCGTGGGATTTCTCTCAACAGGCTGCAGCGGGAAATAGCTTCCTTTGGCGATGACTGGGCAACCACGTGGTTATTATTGACTTACGGCGGGATTCTCGAGTTGCCACCCACAACTCAGGGAGCCACTCATGTGGCCCCAGGGAAGTCCAATGTCCATTGAAAATGGCGTGGGAGAGCTGGGGATTGCTCTGCAGTCGCTGCAGGCCAAAGAGACCTCTTCTACTCCTCTTAGCATGTGTTCAGAACCTCTGTGTTCCCCTTCTGAGGCACTAGGGATCTCCTGATGGCAGTCAAGCTTCAGCAAGGGAGTCAGGCATCGTCTCGTTTTGAAACGAAGAACTCCCCTCTCCTCTCGAGTGGCCAAGGCTAGCTCTTGAAAACCATGGTGTTAAACAAAAGGATTCAAGCCTTCTGTGGAGTTTTGAGAGAAGCCTCAGGGTTGCTTTAGGACCTGCAGGAAAAGAAGTGTCTCATATGTCGATGTTGGGGATAATGTCATGGTGTTTTCTCGAGCTGCAACTCGACGTGTGGCGTTTCTCTTGAGCTACGACGGGGAACTCAGGGAGCCACTCTTGTGTCCCAGGGAAGTCCAGTCCACACTAGAGCAGCGAGGACGACCAGGGATGTCTCCCGATTCAGGGCAGGGGAATCGGGCTTCAAGACGTGTTGAAGGGGGTATCTCAAGGTGTTTCTGAAGTTGCTGTAAGAGTCCCTAGGTTCCCTGGGCTTGGGTCGGTGACCTCTGGCAGTTTCCCTTGGTGCCTATGAGAATGGGAAATACTGAGCAGTTGAGAGGGTTGTCTTGGGATTCGCCTGGGTTCAGTTCCATGGGAGAGGGCCACATCTAGTGTTGAGGCGGGAATCTCAAGCTTCCTCTCCTCTTCTGAAATCGGTCTCGGGGTCTTTGGGTTTTCTGAACAGGGAGTTAGGCCTCACCTTGTGTGGAGGCACGGAACTCCACTTTCCTCTCGAGGTGTTCCTGGAGTGTCAGGTCACTTGTCGAGTTGTCCTTCGAGCCAGAGGCAATTTCGGGAGGATGCACCCAGTGTGTCAGTGCTCCTTCGTGTGGTGACTTCATCCTCTGGGTTCCATTGTAAAAGGTGCACAGGCATTGGGACTTCTCTTGAGTTGACGAAGAAATCAGTGTCTTACGGAATGTTGCACGAACCACGAGGCTTCCTCTCTAGTTTCCAAGTGAGAAGGGCCTCCTGGTGAAGTTTGGTGGAAGATCGGGTCCCTTTCCAGGCATAGCAGGGGTATTGACCCTCATGTCGAGATCAGCAAGGAAGAAGGGGCTCAGAGGAAGTTGTGCCAGGAACCTCGGTGTTCCTCTCCAATGAGACCGGTATGTTGGGCCACATTTGATGTTTCCTCAAGGCTGTCTATTCCGTTTGAATGATCCCATGGGTTCGTGGTTTTTCTCTCAAATCGGTGCAGCGGGACATGGACTCCTCTGGCGATGACTGGGCAACCACGTGGTTATTCATGATTTACGGCGGGATTCTTCAGTTACGACCCGGAACTCAGCGAGCCTCTCGTGTGGATCTAGGAAGACCAATCTCCATTCCGAATGGCGTGGGTGAGCTGGGGATTGCTCTGGAGACGCTGCAGGCCAAAGAGACCTCTTCTACTCCTCTTAGCGTGTTTTCAGAACATCTGTGTTCCCCTTCTGGGGCACTAGGGATCTCCTGGATGCATTCAAGATTCAGAAGGGGAGTCAGGCATCGTCTAGTTTTTCAACGAAGAACCCCCCTCTCCTGTCGAGTGGCCAAGGCTAGCTCTTGAAGCCCATTGTGTTAAACAAAGGGAATCAAGCCTTCTGTGGAGTTTTGAGAGAGGACTCGGGGTTGCTTTCTTGGCCCTACAGAAAAAGAAGTGTCTCATATGTCGATGTTGCGGGTAATCTCATGGTGTTTTTTCGAGCTGCAACTCGACGTGTGGCGTTTCTCTCGAGCTGCGACGGGGAGCTCCGGGATCCTCTCTTGTGTCCCCAGGAGAGTCCAGTCCCCACTCGAGCGGCGAGGACGGCCGAGGATGTCTCGCGATTCATGGCAGGGGAATTGGGCTTCAAGACATGTTGAAGGGGGTATCTCGAGGTGTTTCTCAAGTTGCTGTAAGAATCCCTAGGTTCCCTGGGCTTGGGTCGGTGACCTCTGGCAGTTTCCCTTGGTGCCTATGAGAATGGGGAATACTGTGCAGTTGAGAGGGTTGTCTTGGGATTCCCCTGGGTTCAGTGCCATGGAAGAGGGCCACATCTGGTGTTGAGGGGGGAATCTAAGTCTTCCTCTCCTGTTCTGAAATCGATCTCGGGGTCTTTGGGTGTTCTGAACATGGAGTTAGGCCTCACCTTGTGTGGAGGCACGGAACTCCGCTTTCCTCTCGAGGTGTTCATGGAGTGTCAGGTCACTTGTCGAGTTGTCCTTCGAACCAGAGGCAATTTCGGGAGGATGCACCCAGTGTGTCAGTGCTCCTTCGTGTGGTGACTTCATCCTCAGGGTTCCATTGGAAAAGGTGCACAGGCATTGGGACTTCTCTTGAGTTGACGGGGAAATCGGTGTCTTCCGGAATGTAGCACGAACCACGAGGCTTCCTGTCTAGTTTCCAAGTGAGAAGGGCCTCCTGCTGAGGTTTGATTGAAGGTCGGGTCCCTTTCCAGGCATAGCAGGCGTATTGACCCTCATGTAGAGATCAGGAGGGAAGAAGGGGCTCAGAGGAAGTTGTGCCAGGATCCTCGGTGTTCCTCTCCAATGAGACCGGTATGTTGGGCCACATTTGCTATTTAATCAAGGCTGTCTATTTCTGTTTCGATGATCCATTGGGTTCGTGGTATTTCTCTCAACTCGGTGCAGCGGAGGACATGGCCTCCTCTGGCGATGACTGGGCAACCAGGTGGTTATTCTCGACTTATGGCGGGATTCTCGAGTTACGACCCGGAACTCAGCAAGCCTCTCGTGTGGCCCTAGAGAAGACCAATCTCCATTACAAATGGCGTGGGATAGCTGGGGATTGCTCTCCATGAGCTGCAGGGCAAAGAGACCTCTTGTAGTCTTCTAGGCGTGTGTCCAGAAACTCCGAGTTCCGCTTCAGGGGCGCTAGGGATCTCGTGGGTGCATTCAAGCTTCAGTCGTGGAGTCTGGCCACGTTTCTAGTTGAAACAAAGAACTCCTCTCTCCTCTCGAGTCGACAAGGCTAGCTCTTGAAGCCCATTGTTTAAAACAAGTGAAAGGCAATCAAGCCTTCTGTGGAGTTTTGAGAGTGGACTGGGGGTTTCACTCTAGGCCATGGAGGAAAGAACGGCCTCACGTGGAGATGTCTGGGGAATCTCAAAGTGTTTACTGGAGCTGCATCTCGACGTGTGGTGTTTCTCTCGAGCTATGACGGGGAACTCAGGCAGCCTTTCTTGTGTCCCCCGGCAAGTCCAGGGCCCATTGTAGTAGCGAGGACGGCCCAGGATGGGTCTCTAGTCACTGCAAGGGAATCGGGCTTCAAGAAGTGCTGAAGGGGTATCTCGAGGTGTTTCTCGAGTTGCTGTAAGAATCCCTAGGTTCCCTGGGCTTATGACGGTGAACTTTGGCAGTTTCCCTTGGTGTCTATGAGAATGGAGAATACTGTACAGTTGAGAGGGTTGTGTTGTGATTTCCGTGGATTCAGTGCAATGGAAGAGGGACACATCTGGAGGTGAGGCGGGAATCTCAGGCTTCCTCTCCTGTTCTGACATCGATCTCGGGGTCTTTGGGGATTCTGAACAAGGAGGTAGTCCTCGCCTTGTGTGAAGGCATGGAACTCTGCTTTCGTCTCTATGTGTTCATGGAGTGTCAGGCAACTTGTCGAGTTGTCCTTCAAACCAGAGGCAATTTCGGGAGTATGCCCACAGTGTGTCAGTGCTTCTTTGTGTGGTGACTTCATCCTCGGGGTTCCATTGGAAAAGGTGCACAGGCATTGGGACTTCTGTTGAGTTGACGGGGAAATCGTTGTCTTTCAGAATAGGGCACGAACCATGAGGGTTCCTCTGCAGTTGCCAAGTGAGACAGGCCTCCTCCTGAGGTGTGAAAGGAAGGTCAGTATCCCTTTGCAGACAAAGCAGTGAGACCGACCCTCATGTCAAGATCAAGAGGGAAAAAGGGGCTCAGAGGAAGTTGTGCTGGAACCTTGTTGTTCTTCTCTAATGAGACCCCTATATTGGGCCATAATTTAAGTTTCCTCAAGGCTGATTAGTTCCGTTTCGATGATTCAGTGGGTTCGTGGGATTGCTCTCAACAGGCTGCAGCGGGAAATAGCTTCCTTTGGCGATGACTGGGCAACCACGTGGTTATTATTGACTTACGGCGGGATTCTCGAGTTGCCACCCACAACTCAGGGAGCCACTCATGTGGCCCCAGGGAAGACCAATGTCCATTGAAAATGGCGTGGGAGAGCTGGTGATTGCTCTGCAGTCGCTGCAGGCCAAAAAGACCTTTTCTACTCCTCTTAGCGTGTGTTCAGAACCTCTGTGTTCCCCTTCTGGGGCACTAGGGATCTCCTGATTGCAGTCAAGCTTCAGCAGGGGAGTCAGGCATCGTCTCGTTTTGAAACGAAGAACCCCCCTCTCCTCTCGAGTGGCCAAGGCTAGCTCTTGTAGCCCATGGTTTTAAACAAAGGGATTCAAGCCTTCTGTGGAGTTTTGAGAGAGGACTCAGGGTTGCTTTAGGACCTGCAGGAAAAGAGGTGTCTCATATGTTGATGTCTGGGGTAATGTCATGGTGTTTTCTCGAGCTGCAACTCGACGTGTGGCGTTTCTCTTGAGCTACGACGGGGAGCTCAGAGAGCCTCTCTTGTGTCCCCAGGGAAGTCCAGTCCACACTAGAGCAGCGAGGACGGCCAGGGATGTCTCCCGATTCAGGGCAGGGGAATCGGGCTTCAAGACGTGTTGAAGGGGGTATCTCGAGGTGTTTCTAAAGTTGCTGTAAGAATCCCTAGGTTCCCTGGGCTTGTGTCGGTGACCTCTGGCAGTTTCCCTTGGTGCCTTAGAGAATGGGAAATACTGAGCACTTGAGAGGTTTGTCTTGGGATTCGCCTGTGTTCAGTGCCACGGGAGAGGGCCACATCTGGTGTTGAGGCGGTATCTTAAGCTTCCTCTCCTGTTCTGAAATTGATCTCGGTGTCTTTGGGTTTTCTGAACAGGAAGTTAGGCCTCGCCTTGTGTGGAGGCACGGAACTCCGCTTTCCTCTCGAGGTGTTCATGGAGTGTCAGGCCACTTGTCGAGTTGTCCTTCGAACCAGAGGCAATTTCGGGAGGATGCACCCAGTGTGTCAGTGCTCCTTCGTGTGGTGACTTCATCCTCTGGGTTCCATTGTAAAAGGTGCACAGGCATTGGGACTTCTCTTGAGTTGACGAGGAAATCAGTGTCTTTCGGAATGTTGCAAGAACCACGAGGCTTCCTCTCTAGTTTCCAAATGAGAAGGGCCTCCTGCTGAAGTTTGGTGGAAGGTCGGGTCCCTTTCCAGGCATAGCAGGTGTATTGACCCTCATGTCGAGGTCAGCAAGGAAGAAGGGGCTCAGAGGAAGTTGTGCCAGGAACCTCGGTGTTCCTCTCCAATGAGACCGGTATGTTGGGCCACATTTGCTGTTTCCTCAAGGCTGTCTATTTCCATTTCGATGATCCAATGGGTTCGTGGTATTTCTCTCAAATCGGTTCAACGGGACATGGACTCCCCTGGCGATGACTGGGCAACCATGTGGTTATTCATGACTTACTGCGGAATTCTCGAGTTACGACCCGGAACTTAGCGAGCCTCTCCTGTGGACCTAGGGAAGACCAATCTCCATTCCAAATGGCGAGGGAGAGCTGGGGATTGCTCTGGAGTCGCTGCAGGCCAAAGAGACCTCTTCTACTCCTCTTAACGTGTGTTCAGAACATCTGTGTTCCCCTTCTGGGGCGCTAGGGATCTCCTGGATGCATTCAAGATTCAGAAGGGGAGTCAGGCATCGTCTAGTTTTGCAACGAAGAACCCCCCTCTCCTGTCGCGTGGCCAAGGCTTGCTCTTGAAGCCCATTGTGTTAAACAAAGGGAATCAAGCCTTCTGTGAAGTTTTGAGAGAGGACTCAGGGTTGCTTTCTAGGCCCTACAGAAATAGAAGTGTCTCATATGTCGATGTTGTGGGTAATCTCTTGGTGTTTTCTCGAGCTGCAACTCGACGTGTGGTGTTTCTCTCGAGCTGCGACGGGGAGCTCCGGGATCCTCTCTTGTGTCCCCAGGAGAGTCCAGTCCCCACTCGAGCAGCGAGGACGGCCGAGGATGTCTCGCGATTCATGGCAGGGGAATCGGGCTTCAAGACATGTTGAAGGGGGTATCTCGAGGTGTTTCTCAAGTTGCTGTAAGAATCCCTAGGTTCCCTGGGCTTGGGTCAGTGACTTCTGGCTGTTTCCCTTGGTGCCTATGAGAATGGGGAATACTGTGCAGTTGAGAGGGTTGTCTTGGGATTCCCCTGGTTTCAGTGCCATGGAAGAGGGCCACATCTGGTGCTGAGGCGGGAATCTCAGTCTTCCTCTCCTGTTCTGAAATCGATCTCGGGGTCTTTGGGGGTTCTGAACATGGAGTTAGGCCTCACCTTTTGTGGAGACACGGAACTCCGCCTTCCTCTCGAGGTGTTCATGGAGTGTCAGGTGACTTGTCGAGTTGTCCTTCGAACCAGAGGCAATTTCGGGAGGATGCACCCAGTGTGTCAGTGCTCCTTCGTGTGTTGACTTCATCCTCGGGGTTCCATTGGAAAAGGTTCACAGGCATTGGGACTTTTCTTGAGTTGACGGGGAAATCATTGTCTTCCGGAATGTAGCACGAACCACGAGGCTTCCTGTCTAGTTTCCAAGGGAGAAGGGCCTCCTGCTGAGGTTTGATTGAAGGTCGGGTCCCTTTCCAGGCATAGCAGGCGTATTGACCCTCATGTAGAAATCAGGAGGAAAGAGGGGCTCAGAGGAAGTTGTGCCAGGATCCTCGGTGTTCCTCTCCAATGAGACCAGTATGTTGGGCGACATTTGCTATTTAATCAAGGCTGTCTATTTCTGTTTCGATGATCCATTGGGTTCGTGGTATTTCTCTCAACTCGGTGCAGCGGGACATGGCCTCCTCTGGTGATGACTGGGCAACCAGGTGGTTATTGTCGACTTATGGCGGGATTCTCGAATTACGACCCGGAACTCAGCAAGCCTCTCGTGTGGCCCTAGAGAAGATCAATCTCCATTACAAATGGCGTGGGATAGCTGGGGATTGCTCTCCATGAGCTGCAGGGCAAAGAGACCTCTTGTAGTCTTCTAGGCGTTTGTCCAGATACTCCCAGTTCCGCTTCAGGGGCGCTAGGGATCTCGTGGGTGCATTCAAGCTTCAGTCGTGGAGTCTGGCCACGTTTCTAGTTGAAACAAAGAACTCCTCTCTCCTCTCGAGTCGACAAGGCTAGCTCTTGAAGCCCATTGTTTAAAACAAGTGAAAGGCAATCAAGCCTTCTGTGGAGTTTTGAGAGTGGACTGGGGGTTTCACTCTAGGCCATGGAGGAAAGAACAGCCTCACGTGGAGATGTCCGGGGAATCTCAAAGGTGTTTACTGGAGCTGCATCTCGACGTGTGGTGTTTCTCTCGAGCGATGACGGGGAACTCAGGCAGCCTTTCTTGTGTCCCCCGGCAAGTCCAGGGCCCATTGTAGTAGCGAGGACGGCCCAGGATGGGTCTCTAGTCACTGCAAGGGAATCGGGCTTCAAGAAGTGTTGAAGGGGTATCTCGAGGTGTTTCTCGAGTTGCTGTAAGAATCCCTAGGATCCCTGGGCTTGTGACGTTGAACTTTGGCAGTTTCCCTTAGTGTCTATGAGAATGGGGAATACTGTGCAGTTGAGAGGGTTGTGTTGTGATTCCCGTGGATTCAATGCAATGGATGAGGGACACATCTGGAGGTGAGGCGGGAATCTCTGGCTTCCTCTCCTGTTCCTAAATCGATCTCGGGGTCTTTGGGGATTCTGAACAGGGAGTTAGGCCTCGCCTTGTGTGAAGGCACGGAACTCCGCTTTCCTCTCGATGTGTTCATGGAGTGTCAGGCAACTTGTCGAGTTGTCCTTCGAAACCAGAGGCAATTTCGGGAGTATGCCCACAGTGTGCCAGTGCTCCTTCGTGTGGTGACTTCATCCTCAGGGTTCCATTGGAAAAGGTGCACAGGCATTGGGACTTCTGTTGAGTTGACGGGGAAATCGGTGTCTTTCAGAATGTGGCACGAACCACGAGGGTTCCTCTGTAGTTGCCATGTGAGACCGGCCTCCACCTGAGGTGTGACAGGAAGGTCAGTATCCCTTTGCAGACAAAGCATTGAGACCGACCCTCATGTCAAGATCAAGAGGGAAAAAGGGGCTCAGAGGAAGTTGTGCTGGAACCTTGGTGTTCTTCTCCAATGAGACCCCTATATTGGGCCATAATTTAAGTTTCCTCAAGGCTGATTAGTTCCGTTTCGATGATCCAGTGGGTTCGTGGGATTTCTCTCAACAGGCTGCAGCGGGAAATAGCTTCCTTTGGCGATGACTGGGCAACCACGTGGTTATTATTGACTTACGGCGGGATTCTCGAGTTGCCACCCACAACTCAGGGAGCCACTCATGTGGCCCCAGGGAAGACCAATGTCCATTGAAAATGGCGTGGGAGAGCTGGGGATTGCTCTGCAGTCGCTGCAGGCCAAAGAGACCTCTTCTACTCCTCTTAGCGTGTGTTCAGAACCTCTGTGTTCCCCTTCTGGGGCACTAAGGATCTCCTGATTGCAGTCAAGCTTCAGCAGGGGACTCGGGCATCGTCTCGTTTTTAAACGAAGAACCCCCCTCTCCTCTCGAGTGGCCAAGGCTAGCTCTTGAAGCCCATGGTGTTAAACAAAGGGATTCAAGCCTTCTGTGGAGTTTTGAGAGAGGACTCAGGTTTGCTTTAGGGCCTGCAGGAAAAGAATTGTCTCATATGTCTATGTCGGGGGCAATGTCATGGTGTTTTCTCGAACTGCAACTCAACGTGTGGTGTTTCTCTTGAGCTACGACGGGGAGCTCAGGTAGCCTCTCTTTGTCCCCAGGTAAATCCAGTCCACACTAGAGCAGCGAGGACGGCCAGGGATGTCTCCCAATTCATGACAGGGGAATCGGGCTTCAAGACGTGTTTAAGGGGGTATCTCGAGGTGTTTCTCAAGTTGCTGTAAGAATCCCTAGGTTCCCTGGGCTTGTGTCGGTGACCTCTGGCAGTTTCCCTTGGTGCCTAAGAGAATGGGAAATACTGAGCAGTTGAGAGGGTTGTCTTGAATTCGCCTGCGTTCAGTGCCATGGGAGAGGGCCACATCTGGTGTTGAGGCGGGAATCTCAAGCTTCCTCTCCTGTTCTGAAATCGGTCTCGGGGTCTTTGGGTTTTCTGAACAGGGAGTTAGGCCTCGCCTTGTGTGGAGGCATGGAACTCCGCTTTCCTTTCGAGGTGTTCATGGAGTGTCAGGCCACTTGTCGAGTTGTCCTTCGAACCAGAGGCAATTTCGGGAGGATGCACCCAGTGTGTCAGTGCTCCTTCGTGTGGTGACTTCATCCTCTGGGTTCCATTGTAAAAGGTGCACAGGCATTGGGACTTCCTTGAGTTGACGAGGAAATCAGTGTCTTTCGGAATGTTGCACGATCCACGAGGCTTCCTCTCTAGTTTCCAAGTGAGAAGGGCCTCCTGCTGAAGTTTGGTGGAATGTCGGGTTCCTTTCCAGGCATAGCAGTGGTATTGACCCTCATGTTGAGATCAGCAAGGAAGAAGGGGCTCAGAGGAAGTTGTGCCAGGAACCTCGGTGTTCCTCTCCAATGAGACCGGTATGTTGGGCCACATTTGCTGTTTCCTCAAAGCTGTCTATTTCCGTTTCGATGATCCAATGGGTTCGTGGTATTTCTCTCAAATCGGTGCAGCGGGACATGGACTCCTCTGGCGATGACTGGGCAACCACGTGGTTATTCATGACTCACGGCGGGATTCTCGAGTTACGACCCGGAACTCAGCGAGCCTCTCGTGTGGACCTAGGGAAGATCAATCTCCGTTCCAAATGACGTGGGAGAGCTGAGGATTGCTCTCCATGAGTTGCAGGGGAACGATACCTCTTCTAGTCGTCTAGGCGTGTGTCCAGAAACTCCGAGTTCCGCTTCTAGGGGAGCTAGGGATCTCGTGGGTGCATTCAAGCTTCAGCCGTGAAGTCTGGCCACGTTTCTAGTTGAAACAAAGAACTCCTCTCTCTTCTCGAGTCTACAAGGCTAGCTCTTGAAGCCCATTGTTTTAAAAAATTGAAAGGCAATCAAGCCTTGTGTGAAGATTTGAGAGTGGACTGGGGGTTTCACTCTAGGCCATGGAGGAAAAACGGCCTCATGTGGAGATGTCTGGTGAATCTCAAAGTGTTTAGTGGAGCTACACCTAGACGTTTGGTGTTTCTCTCGAGGTATGACGGAGAACTCAGAGAGGCTCTCTTGTGTCCCCAGGAAATTCCAGTGCACATTGGAGAAGCAAGGATGGCCCAGGATGGCTCTCTAGTCACAGCAGGGGAATCGGGCTTCAAGACGTGTTGAAGGGGTTATCTCGAGTTGTTTCTCGAGTTGCTGTAAGAATACTTAGGTTCCCTGGGCTTGTTAAGGTGACCTCTGGCAGCTTGCCTTGGTGTCTTTGAGAATGAGGAATACTGTGCAGTTGAGAGGGTTGTGTTGTGATTCCCATAGGTTCAGTGCAATGGAAGGGGAACACATCTGGAGGTGAGGCGGGAATCTCAGGCTTACTCTTCAGTTCTAAAATCAATCTCGGGGACTTTGGTGGTTCTGAACAGGGACTTAGGCCTCACCTTGTGTTGAGGCATAGAATTCCGCTTTCCTCTCGAGGTGTTCATGGAGTGTCAGGCCACTTGTCGAGTTGTCCTTCAAACCAGATTCAATTTCGGGAGGATGCACCCAGTTTGTCAGTGCTCCTTCGTGTGCTGACTTCATCATCGGGGTTCCATTGTAAAAGGTGCGAAGGCATTGGGACTTCTCTTGAGTTGATGGGGAAATCGGTGTCTTTCGGAATGTAGCACGAACCACGAGGCTTCCTCTCTAGTTTCCAAGTGAGAAGGGCCTCCGTCTGAGGTCTGATGGAAGGTCGGGTCCCTTTCCAGGAATAACAGGGGGATTGACCCTCATGTCGAGATCAGGAGGGAACATGGGGCTCAGAGGAAATTGTGCCAGGAACCTCGGTGTTCGTCTCCAATGAGACCCATATGTTGGGCCACATTTCCTGTTTCCTCAAGGCTGTCTATTTCCGTTTTGATGATCCAATGGGTTCGTGGTATTTCTCTCAACTCGGTGCAGTGGGACATGGCCTCCTCTGGTGATGACTGGGCAACCACGTAGTTATTCTCAACTTTAGGCGGGATTCTTGAGTTACGACCCTGAACTCAGCGAGCCTCTCGTGTGGCCCCAGGGAAGACCAATCTCCGTTCAAAATGAAGTGGGAGAGCTGGGGAATGCTCTCGAGTCGCTGCAGGGCAAAGAGACCTCTTCTAGTCTTCTAGGCGTGTGTCCAGAAACTCTGTGTTCCTCTTGAGGGGTGCTAGGGTTCCCGGGTTTGCATTCAAGCTTCAGCCGGGCAATCAGTCCTCGTCTCGAGTTGAAACAAAGAACTCATCTGTCTGTCGAGTGGCCAAGGCAAGCTCTTGAAACCCATTGTGTTAAAAGAAAGGCAATGAAGCCTTCTGTGGTGTTTTGAGAGAGGACTCGGGTCTGCTCTCTAGGCCCTGCAGAAAAGATGAGCCTAATGTGACGATGTCAGGGGAATCTCATGGTGTTTCCTCTAGATGCAGCTTGACGTTTGGCATTTCTATCGAGCTACGACGGGGACCTTAGGGAGCCTCTCTTATGTCCCCAGGGAAGTCCAGTCCCCATTGGCGTAGCTAGGAGGGCCCGGGATGGCTCTCCTTTCACGGCAGGGGAATCGGGCTTCAGGACATGCTGAAGGGGGTATCTCAAGGTGTTTCTCGAGTTGCTGTAAGAAACTCTAGGTTCCCAGGGCTTGTGACGGTGACCTCTGGCAGCTTCCGTTGGTGCTTATGAAAAGGGGTAATACTGTGCAATTGAGAGGGTTGTCTTGGGATTCGCCTGGGTTCAGTGCCATTGAAGAGGGTCTCATCTGGAGGTGAGGCGGGAATCTCAGGCTTTATCTTCTCTTCAGACATCGATCTCGGTGTCTTTGGGGGTTTTGAACAGGATGTTAGGCCTCACCTTCTGTGGAGGCATGGAACGCCGCTTGCCTCTCGCCGTGTTCATGGGGTATCAAGCCACTTGTCGAGTTGTCCTTTTAACCACAGGTTCTTTTGGGAGGATGCACCCCGGGTGTGAGTGCCCCTTCGTGTGGTGACTTCATCCTCTGTGTTCCATTGGAAAAGGTGTTCAGGCATTGGGATTTCTCTTGAGTGGATGGTTAAATTCGTGTGTTTCGGAATGTGGCACGAACCACGATGGTTCCTCTGCAGTTGCCAAATGAGACCGGCCTCCTCCTGAGGTGGGACAGAAAGGTTGGTATCCCTTTCCAGACAAAGCAGTGGGACCGACCCTCATGTCAAGATCAAGAGGGAAGAAGGGGCTCAGAGGAAGTTGTGCTGGAACCTTGGTGTTCTTCTCCAATGAGACCCCTATGTTGGGCCATATTTGAAGTTTCCTCAAGGCTGACTAGTTCCATTTCGATGATCCAGTGGGTTCGTTCGATTTCTCTCAACAGGCTGCAGCGGGAAATAGCTTCCTTTGGCGATGACTGGGCAACCACGTGGTTATTATTGACTTAGTCGGGATTTTCGAGTTGCCACCCAGAACTCAGGGAGCCACTCATGTGTCCCCAGGGAAGACCAATGTCCATTCCAAATGGCGTGGGAGAGCTGGGGATTGCTCTGGAGTCACTGCAGGCCAAAGAGACCTCTTCTACTCCTCTAAGCGTGTGTTCAGAGACTCTGTCTTCCCCTTTTGGGGCACTAGGGATCTCCTGGTTGCATTCAAGCTTCAGCAGGGGAGTCAGGCATAGTCTCGTTTTGAAGCGAAGAACTCCCCTCTCCTCTCGAGTGGCCAAGGATAGCTCTTGAAGCCCACTGTGTTAAACAAATTGAATCAATCCTTCTGTGGAGTTTTGAGAGAGGGCTCGGGGTTGCTTTCTAGGTCCTGCAGGAAAAGAAGTGCCTCATATGTCGATGTTGGGGGAATCTCATGGTGTTTTCTAGAGCTGCAACTCGACGTGTGGCGTTTCTCTCGAGCTACCACGGGGAGGTCAGGGAGCGTCTCTTGTGTCCCCAGGTAAGTCCAGTCCCCACTGGAGCAGCGAGGAGGGCCCGGGATGTTTCCCGATTCATGGCAGGGGAGTCGGGCTTCAAGACCTGTTGAAAGGGGTATCTCTAGGGGTTTCTCGAGTTGCTGTAAGAATCCCTAGGTTCCCTAGGCTTGTGTCGGTGACATCTGGCAGATTCCCTTGGTGCCTATTTGAATGGGGAATACTGTGCAGTTGAGAGGGTTTTCTTGGGATTACCCTGTGTTCAGTGCCATGGAACAGGGCCATATTTGGTGTTGAAGCGGGAATCTCAGGCTTCCTCTCCTGTTTGAAATCGAACTCGGGGTCTTTGGGTGTTCTGAACAGGGAGTTTGGCCTTGCCTTGTCTGGAGGCACGGAACTGCTCTTTCCTCTTGTGGTGTTCATGGAGTGTCAGGCCACTTGTCGAGTGGTCCTTCGAACCAGAGGCAATTTCGGTAGTATGCACCCAGTGTGTTAGGGCTCCTTCGTGTGGTGACTTCATCCTCGTGGTTCCATTGGAAAAGGTGCGCAGGCATTGAGACTTCTCTTGAGTGGACAGGGAAATTGGTGTCTTTCGGAATGTGGCAGGAACCACGAGGCTTGCTCTCGAATTTCCAAGTGAGAAGGGCCTCCTGCTCTGGTTTGATGGAAGGTCGAGTTCCTTTCCAGGCATAGCAGGGTGATTGACCCTCATGTGGAAATCAGGGGGGAAGAAGTGGCTCAGAGGAAATTGTGCCAGGTACCTCGGTGTTCCTCTCCAAAGAGACCGGTATGTTGGGCCACATTTGCTTTTTCCTCAAGGCTGCCTATTCCGTTTTGATTATCTAGTGTGTTCGTGGGATTTCTCTCAACATGCTGCAGCGGGAAATGGCCTCCTCTGGTGATGACTGGGCAACCACATGGTTATTCTCGACTTACGGCGGGATTCTCGAGTTATGACTCGGAACTCAGCGAGCCTCTCGTGTGGCCCCAGGGAAGACCAATATCCATTGCAAATGGTTTGGGAGAGATGGGGATTGTTTTTGAGTCGCTGCAGGGCAAAGAGACCTCTTCTAGTCTTCTAGGTGTGTGTCCAGAAACTCCGTGTTCCCCTTCAGGGGCGCTAGGGTTCCCGGGGTTGCATTCAAGCTTCAGCAGGGGAGTCAGTCCTCCCTCGAGTTGAAACAAAGAACTCCACTCTCCTTTCAAGTGGACCAAGGCCAAATCTTGAAACCCATTGTGTTAGAAGAAAGGCAATCAAGCCTTCTGCATTGTTTTTAGAGAGGACTCGGGTCTGCTCTCTAGGCCCTGCAGGAAAAGAAGGGCCTCATGTGGCGATGTCAGGGGAATCACATGGTGTTTTCTCGAGGGGGTATCTCAAGTTGTTTCTCTAGCTGCTGTAAGAAACCCGAAATTCCCTGGGCTTCTGACTGTGACCTCTTGCAGCTTCCCTTGGTGCCTATGAGAAGGGGTAATACTGTGCACTTGAGAGGGTTCTCTGGGGATTGCCATGGGTTCAATGCCATGGAAGAGCGTCTCATCTGGAGGTGAGGCGGGAATCTCAGGCTTCCTTTTCTGTTCAGACATCGATCTCGGAGTGTTTGGGGTTTTGAACAGGATGTTAGGCCTCACCTTGTGTGGATGCATGGAACTCCTATTGCCTTTCGAGGTGTTCATGGGGTATCAGGCCACTTGTCGAGTTGTCCTTGGAAACAGAGGCTCCTTCGGGAGGATGCACCCCGGGTGTGAGTGCCCCTTCGTGTGGTGACTTCATCCTCGGCATTCCATGGGAAAAGGTGCACAAGCATCGGGACTTCTCTTGAGTCGACGGGGAAATCTTTGGGAATGTGGCATGAACCACGAGGCTTCCTTTCGAGTTACCATGTGAGACCGGCCTCCTCTTGAGGTGGGACTGGAATGTCTTTATCCCTTTCCAGACAAAGCAGGGGGATCGACCATCATGTCGAAATCAGGAGGGAAGAAGGGGCTCAGAGGAAGTAGTGCCGGGAACCTCGGGGTTCCTCTCCAATGAGACTGGTATTTTGGGCACATTTGATGTTGCCTCAAGCCTGTCTAGTCCCGTTTAGATGATACCCTGGGTTCGTGGTATTTCTCGCAACACGCTGCAGCTGGAAATGGCCGCCTCTGGCGATGACTGGGCAACCACGTTGTTATTCACGACTTACGGCGGGATTCTCGATTTACGTACCATAATTCAGGGAGCCTCACTTGGGGCCCCAGGGAAGACAAATCTCCATTCAAAATGGCGTGGGAGAGCTGGGGATTGCTTTTGAGTCGCTGTTGGGCAAAGAGACCTCTTCTAGTCTTCTAGGCGTGTGTCCAGAAACTCCGTGTTCCCCTACAGTGGCGCTAGGGATCTCGGGGTTGCATTCAAGCTTGAGCTGGGGAGTCATACCTCGTCTCGAGTTGAAACAAAGTATTCCCCTCTTCTCTCTAGTGGCCAAGTCTAGCTCTTGAAACCCATTGTGTTAAAAAAAAAAAAAAAAAAAAAAAAAGGAGGGGGGAAATCCAACCTTCTGTGGAGTTTTGAGAGAGGACTCGGGGTTGCGCTTTAGGCCTTGCAGGAAAAGAACGGCCTCATTAGACGAGGTTGGGGGAATCTCATGGTGTTTTCTCGAGCTACGGCTCGACGAGTGGCGTTTTCCTCGAGCTATGACGGGGAACTCAGGGAGTTTCTCTTGTGTCCACAGGGAAGTCCAGTCCCCATTCAAGTAGTGAGGAGGTCCCCGTATGGCTCTCGAGTCCGGGCAGGGGAATTGGGCTTCAAGAAGTGTTGAAGGGGGTATCTCGAGGTGTTACTCGAGTTGCTGTAAGAATCCCTAGGGTATTTGGGCTTGTAACTGTGACCTCTGGCAGCTTCCCTTGGTGCCTATGACAAGGGGGAATACTGTGCAGTTCAGAGGGTTGCCTTTGGATTCCCCTGGGTTCAGTGCCATGGAAGAGGGCCACATGTGGAGGTGAGGTGGTAATCTCAGGCTAACTCTCCTGGTCTGACATCGATCTCGGTGACTTTGGGGTCTTGAACAGGGAGTTAGGCCTCTCCTTGTGTGGAGGCATAGAACTTTGCTTGCTTCTCGAGGTGTTCATGAGGTTTCCGGCCACTTGTCAAGTTGTCCTTGGAACCAGAGGCTCTTTCGGGAGGATGCACCCAGAGTGTCAGTGCCCCTTCGTGTGGTGACTTCATCCTCAGGGTTCCATTGGAAAAGGTGCACAGGCATCGGGTCTTCTCTTGAGTGGACGGGGAAATCGCGGTCTTTCGTAATGTGGCACGAACCACGAGGCTCCCTCTCGATTTTCCAAGTGAGATCGGCCTCCTCCTGAGGTGGAACTGGAAGGTCGGGATCCCTTTCCAGACAAAGCAGGGGGGTCGACCCTCATGTCGAAATCAGGAGGGAAGAAGGGGCACAGAGGAAGTTGTGCTGGGAACCTCGGGGTTCCTCTCCAATGAGACCGGTATGTAGGGCCACATTTGAAGTTTCCTCAAGCTGTCTAGTTCCGTTTTTATGATCCAGTGTGTTCGTGCGATTTTTCTCAACACGCTGCAGCGGGAAATGGCGTCATCTGGTGATGACTGGGCAACCACGTGGTTATTCTTGGCTAACGGTGGGATTGTCGAGTTATGACCCGGAACTCAGGGAGCCTCTCATGTGGCCCCAGGGAAGACCAATTTCCATTCAAAATGGCGTGGGAGAGCTGGGGATTGCTCTAGAGTCGCTACAGGGTAAAAAGACCTCTTCTAGTCTACTAGGCGCATGTCCAGAAACTCCGTGTTCCCCTTCAGGGGCGCTAGGGATCTCGGGGTTGCATTCAAGCTTCAGCCGGGGAGTCTGGCCTCGTTGCGAGTTGAAACAAAGAACTCCCCTCTCACCTCCAGTGGCTAAGGCTAGCTCTTGAAGTCCATTGTGTTAAAAAAAAGGGAATCAAGCCTTCTGTGGAGCTTTGAGAGGGGTTTCGGGGTTGCTCTCTAAGCCCTGCAGGAAAAGAAGGACCTCATGTCGTGATGTTGCGGGAGTTTCATGGTGTTTTCTCGAGCTGCGGCTCAACGTGTGGCATTTCTCGAGCTACGATGGGGAACTCAGGGAGCCTCTCTCTTGTGTCCCCAGGGAAGTCCAGTCCCCATTCGAGTAGCGAGGAGGGCCCGGGATGGCTCTTGAGTCATAGCAGGGGAATCGGGCTTCAAGACGTGTTGAAGGATGTATCTCGAGGTGTTACTCAAGGTGCTGTAAGAATCCATAGGTTCCCTGGGCTTGTAACGGTGACCTCTGGCAGCTTGCCTTGGTGCCTATGAAAAGGGGGAATACTGTGCAGTTGAGAGGGTTGTCTTGGGATTCCCCTGGGATCAGTTCCATGAAAGAGGGCCTCATCTGGAGTTGAGGCTGGAATCTCAGTCTTCCTCTCCTGTTCGGACAGCGATCTCGGGGTCTTTGGGGGTTTTGAACAGGGAGTTAGGCCTCGCCTTATTTGGAGGCATGGAACTCCCCTTGCCTCTCGAGGTGTTCATAGGGTGTCAGGCCACTTGTCGAGTAGTCCGTGGAACCAGAGGCTCTTTAGGGAGGATGCACCCAGTGTGTCAGTGCCCCTTGGTGTGGTGACTTCATCCTCGGGGTTTCATTGGAACAGGGGTGCAGGTATTGGGACTTCTCTTGAGTGGACGGGGAAATCGGTGTCTTTCGGAATGTGGCACGAAGCACGAGGCTTCCTCTCTAGTTTCCAAGTGAGGCCCGCCTCCTCCTGAGTTGGGACTGGATGGTTGGGATCCCTTTCCAGACAAAGCAGGGGGATCGACCCTGATGTCGAGATCAGGAGGGAAGAAGTGGCTCAGAGGAAATTGTGCCGGGAACCTCGGTGTTCCTCTCCAATGAGACAGGTAGGTTGGGCCACATTTGAAGTTTCCTCAAGGCTGTCTAGTTCCGTTTTGATGATCAAGTGTGTTCATGGGATTTCGCTCAACACGATGCAGCGGGAAATGTCTTCCTTTGGCGATGACTTGGCAACCACGTGTTTATTGTCAACTTATGGCGGGATTCTTGATTTACGACGCCGTAACTCTGGGAGCCTCTTGTGGGGCCCCAGGGAAGACAAATCTCCATTCAAAATGGCGTGAGAGAGCTGGGGATTGCTCTCGAGTCGCTGCAGTGCAAAGAGTCCTCTTTTAGTCTTCTAGGCGTATGTCCAGATACTCCGTGTTCCCCTTCAGGGGTGCTAGGGATCTCAGGGTTGCATTCAAGCTTCAGTCCGGGAGTCAGGACTCATCTCGTGTTGAAACAAAGAAGTCCCCTCTCCTCTAGAGTGGCCAAGGCTAGCTGTTGAAGCCCATTGTATTAAAAATAAAAGGGAATCAAGCCTTCTGTGGAGTTTTGAAAGAAGACTCGGGGTTGCTCTCTAGGCCCTGCAGGAAAAGACAGTCCTCATGTGGCAATATCGAGGGAATCTCATGGTGTTTTCTCGAGCTGCGAAGTGTGGCGTTTCCTCGAGCTATGATAAGTGGCGTTTCTCTCTAGCTATGACGGGGAACTCAGGGAGCCTCTCTTGTGTCCGCAGGGAAGTCCAGCCCCCATTCAAGTAGCGTGGAGGGCCAGGGATGGCTCTTGAGGCACAGCAGGGCAATCGGGCTTCAAGGCGTGTTGAAGGGGGTATCTTGAAGTGTTTCTCGATTTGCTGATAGAAGCCCTAGGTTCCCTGGGCTTGTGACTGTGACCTCTGGCAGCTTCCTTTAATTCCTATGAGAAGGGGGAATACTGTGCAGTTGAGAGTGTTGTCTTTGAATTCCCCTGGGTTCAGTGCCATGGAAGAGGGCCTAATGTGGAGGTGAGGCGGGAATCTCAGGTTTCCTCTCCTGTTTTGACATCGATCTCGGGGTCTTTGGGTGTTTTGAACAGGGAGTTAGGCCTCGCCTAGTGTGGAGGCATGGAACTCCGCTTGCCTCTCGAGGGGTTCACAGTGTGTCAGGCCACTTGTCGAGTTGTCCTTGGAACCAGAGGCTCTTTCGTGAGAATGCACCCAGGGTGTCAGTGCCCCTTCGTGTGGTGACTTCATCCTCGGGTTTCCATTGGAAAAGCTGCATAGGCATCGGGAGTTCTCTTGAGTTGACGGGGAAATCGGTGTCTTTTGGAATGTGGCATGAACTACGAGGCTTCCTCTCGAGTTTCGAAGTGAGACCGGCCTCCTCCTGTGGTGGCACAGGAAGGTCGAGATCCCTTTCCAGGCAAGGAAGGGGGATCGACCCTCATTTCGAGATCAGGAGGGAAGAAGGGGCTCAGAGGATGTTGTGCCAGGAACCTCGGTGTTCCTCTCCAATGAATCCCGTATGTTGGGCCACATTTGAAGTTTCCTCAAGGCTGTTTAGTTACGTTTTATGATCCAGTTGGTTTGTGGGATTTCTCTCAATATGCTGCAGTGGGAAATGGCCTCATCTTGCGATGACTGGGCAACCCCTTGGTTATTTTCCACCTACAGCAGTATTCTCGAGTTTCGAACTGGAAAACAAGGAGCCTCTCGTGTCACCCTAGGCAAGCCCAATCTCCTTTCAAATTGTTGTCAGTAGAGCTGGGGATTGCTCTCGAGTCGCTGCAGGGCAAAGAGACCTCTTGTAGTCTTCTAGGCATGTGTCCAGAAACTCTGTGTTCCCTTTCAGGGGCGCTAGGGATCTCGAGGTTGAATTCAAGCTTCAGACGGTGAGTCAGGCGTCGTCTCGAGTTGAAACAAAGAACTCCCCTCTCCTCTTGAGTGGCCAAGACTAGCTCTTGAAGCAGATTGTGTTAAAAAAAAAAAAAAAAAAAAAGGAATCAAGCTTTCTGTGGAGTGTTGAGAGAGGACACGGGTTTGCTCTCTAGGCCCTGCAGGAAATGAAGGGCCTCATGTGGCGATGTCCGGGGAATCTAATGGTGATTTCTCAAGCTGAGGCTCAACGTGTGCGGGGAATCTAATGGTGATTTCTCAAGCTGAGGCTCAACGTGTGGCGTTTCTCTCGAGCTGTGACAGGGAACTCAGGGAGCCTCTCTTGTATTCCCAGGGAAGTCCATTCCCCATTTGAGTAGAGAGGAGAGCCCGGGATGGCTCTCTAGTCATGGCAGGGGAATCGAGCTTCAAGGGGAATCGTGTTCAAGTGGGTATCTCGAGGTGTTTCTCTTGGTGCCTATGAGAAGGGGAGATACTGTGCAGTTGAGAGAGTTGTCTTGTGATTCCCCTGGGTTCAGTGCCATGGAAGAGGGCCTCATGTGGAGGTGAGGCGGGAATCACAGGCTTGCTCTCCTGTTCTTAAATTGATCTCGTGGTTTTTGGGGGTTTTGAAGAGGGAGTTAAGCCTCGACTTGTGTGGAGGCATGGAACTGTGCTTGCCTCTCAATGTGTTCATGGGGTGTCAGGCCTCTTGTCGAGTTGTCTTTTAACCAGAGGCTCTTTTGGGAGGATGCGCCCAGGGTGTCAGTGCCCCTTTTGTGGTGACTTCATCCTCGGGGTTCCATTGGAAAAGGTGCCCAGGCATCAGGACTTCTAATGAGTGGATGCGGAAATTGGTGTCTTTCGAAAGTGTCACAAACCACAAGGCTTCATCTTGTGTTTCAATCTGATTCCAGGCTCTTCCTGAGTTGAGACAGGAACGTTGGGATCCGTTTCCAGACAAAACAGAGGAATTGACCTTCATGTTGAGATTAGGAATGGAGACATGGCTCAGATTAAGTTGTGCCTGGAAATTCGTTGATACTCTCAAATGAAACGGATATGTTAGGGAACTTTTGAGTTGCATTAAGGTTGTCAAGTACCATATCGAATTTCCAGAGGGGAAGTGGAATTTCTCTCAAAGCACTGTAGGGGGAAAAGGACTCATCTCTCGATGATGGGGGAACTTTGTCGTTTTTCTCGAGATACGGTCATAGTTTAGATTTATGACTCAGAATTCAGGGAGCCTCTGGTGTTGCCCCAGGGAAGTTCTATCTCCATTTGAGTTGCGAGGGTGTCTGGGGTTTGCTCTCAAGTTACTGCTCGTCAAATAGTCCTTATCTAGGCTTCTGTCCAGAAATTACATATTCGTCTCCAGTGGCGACAGGGATCTCGGTGTTGCATTCAAAGTTCACCCGTGGAGTCAGGCCTCGTCTTGAGTTGAAGCAAAGAACTGCGCTCTTCTCTCGAGTTGCGACGGCTATCTCTTGAAGCCCATGATGGCCTAAAGGGAGTCAAGTCTCCTGAGAAATTTTGAGAGTGGCTCGGGATTGCTCTCTAGGCCTTGCAGGAAAAGAATGCACTCAGCTCCAGATGACGGGGCAATCTCGTGGTTTGTCTCGAGCTCTGTCGCCACGTGTGGTGTTTCTCTCATGTTATGACGGGGAATTCAGGGAGCCTCTCTTGTGGCTCCAGGGAAGTCCAGTCTCCATTCGAGTGGAGTATCCCTCTTCAGATACTACACCAGGTGTCACATGGCCACAGTCTCCCGGGTTAACACCTTTGCAGACCCTGTACATGGAATCACATGTCCACATTCTGCAGGGTGAATGTCCTCCAAGACCCTGAACCTGAGGTCACATATCCACAGTTTTCAAAGTGAACCCACCTCAAGACCATACACCTGGAGTTGCAAGTCCTGTCTCAAGGGTGACCTCACCTCCCAGACACTTGTCCTGTGTTCACACATCCACAGGCTCCACGTTGACTGCTTTGAAGTACCTGCACCTGGGGTCACATGTCAAAATTCTTGTTGACACCGGTCATACCCCACACTTGGATTCACATGTCCACAGTCTCCAGGTTGACTACAACTTACCAGGTTCACAAGTCCATGTTAATCTGGGTGACACCTTCCCAGAGCCTGTATGTGTGGTCACACATCCACAGTCTCCTTGGTGTGACCTCTCCCCAGACTTGGATCCTTGGATCACATGTCCACTGGCCCCAGGGTAACCCCACTTCCCAGAACCTGTACATTGGGTCCCATGTCTAGGGTCTAAAGGGTGGCCCACCTCCGAGATCCTGCCCCTGGGGTCACACATAAACGATATCCAGGATGAGACTTCCTACATACTATATACCTGGTGTCACATGACCACAGTACCCCGTGTGACATCTCCTCCCTGACCCTGCACCTAAGGTCCCATGTCCACATGATCTAGGGATTCCCCCTCTCACACCCTGGATCAGGGACATATTTCTACAGACTGAAGTGTGACTCCACATCTTAGAAAATGCACATGGGTTCACACATAAACAGTCTCTAGGCTAACCCCCACTTGATCCTGTACCTGGGGTCAAATTTCTGTAGTATCCAGGGAGAATCCCTCCCAGACCACATACATGGGATCACATGTCCACAGTCTCTAGTATGAGCAAACATCCAGACTCTGTACCTGAGGTCTCAGGACCACAATGTCCTGTGACACCACCTTCCAGTCCCTGCACTTAGGGTGACATGCCCAGCGTCTTCAAGGTAACCCCCTCCCAGACCATTCACCTGATGTAACAATCCACAATCCCCAAAGTGACCGCACATCCCAGATCCTGCATCTGGGATCACACATCATAGCGTCTGCTGGGAGAGCACCCTCCCCAGACACTGAATTTTGGGTCACACATTCATAGTCCTCAGGGAGACCCCATCACCCAGACCCAGGAACCAGAAACACTTGCACACAGCCCCACGTACAAGACCCTATCCGTGGAATTTCACGTCCATAATCCCCATGATGAACCACTCTCAGATCATGCACCTGGGATCACACACCCACAGTTTCCAGGGTGACCCCTTTCTCCCCAGCATCAGGGGCTATATGACCACAGTCTCCATGTTCACACCCGACATCAGATCCTTTACAGAGTGTCACATGGCCACAGTTTTCCTGATGAACTCCTTCATAGACCCTATTCATAGGGTCACATGTTCATAGTCTCCAGAGTGAACACTCTCCCAGACCCTGCACCAGGGTTCACATGTCCACAGTCTCCATGGTGACCCCACCTCCAAGACACTTCACCTGACTTTACACATCCACAGGCTCCAGGGTCAGCCTCTACCCCATACACTGCATTTTGGTCTCCTGTCAACTTTCTCCAGGGAGAAATGTCCTCACAGAACCTGCACCTGGGGTCACGTGTCCACAGTCTCCACAGAGAGCCCTCTCTCCAGACCCTGAACATGGTGTTAGATGACCACTGTCCAGGGTGACCCTTACTTCCAGATCTTTCACCTGAGGTCACACATCCACAGGCTAAAGGGTCACCCCTTTGAAATACAAACACCTGGGGTCAAATGTCCAGTCTCCTTGGTGACACCTTGTGCAGACTCTGTACCTGGGGACATATTTCCAGTTTCCAGGGTAACTGCCTCTGCCAGACCCTACACCTGGAGTCACATGTCCACTTTATCCGTGGTGACCCCACCTCACCAGAACTTTTCCCTCTGGTCACATGTACGTAGTCTCCATGGTGATCAGCACTCCAAGACTATGAACCTCTGGTCACATTTCCAGTCTCCAGGGTGACACCCCACACCCCCCGACCCATATCTGTAGATATAGTCCACAGACTTCAGGGTGACACTACCACATTACTCCAAGCGCCTGGGATGACACGCCCACAGTTTCCATTGTGAGCTCCCCTCCCAGACCATATGCTGGTGTTACATGTCTATAGTTTCCAGGGTGACACCGTCCCAGATCCTGTATCTGAGATCACATGTCTTCAGTCCCAAGGGTGACCTCTCCCAGGCACTGTATTTGGAGTCACATATCTAGTCTATACTATGTGCATTCTCTCAGACCCAGTACCTGGTGACACATGTCCATAGTCTCTGGGATGCTGCCATTTCCCAGATCTTGTATCTGGGGTCATATGTCCACAGTCTCCAGTGTGACACCCCCTGCCAGACCCTGGACCTGGTGTCCACATGTCCACAGTCTCCAGGGCGAAAATCTTCCCTAGATTGTATACTTGGAGTCACACATTCACATTTTGCAGGGTGACCCAATCTCACTGACCCTGGTCTGCGGTATCAGGACCACAGTCTTGAGGTGATCCAACCTTACAGACCTTGCCTCTGCGTTCTCATAACCACAGTATCCAGGGTAAACCCCTCCCAGAACCTGCACCAGAAGTAACATATACACAGTCTCCAGGGTGACCCCATCTCACTGAACATATATCTGGGGTCATATGTCCACAATCCTTGGGTGAGACCCTCCCCATAACCTTCACCTTTGGTCACACATCCAGAATCACGAGGCTTATCCCAACCCACAGACCCTGCACCTGGGGTCACATTTCACAGTCTCTAGGATGACACATCTCCACAGACCCTGTACCTGGCGTCATACAGGCACAGTCTCTGGGATGACCCCATCCCCCAGACCCTGCCCCTGTGGAAACATGTCCATAACTGGCAGGGTAACCCCACTTCCTAGGCCCTATACCTGGAGTGGCACATCCACAGTTTCTATGGTGACCCCCTCCTAAAGCATGCATCATGAATCACGTGTCCACAGTATCCAGGTAGAGCATCCTCCCATAAATCTGCACTTTGAATCACACATCCACAGTCCTCTGGGTGACCTCACTTCCCAGATGAATGAAAGGCATAAAAGCAGAGTGCTTTTTCAGACATCTGTCTATCAGCAACTGTCTAGATTCTAAGATGTGAGAACTCCAGGTTAACAAGAGGCCCTAATTTCCAGGGTCATAGGCAGTATATTTCCATGCATTTTCTGAGCCTTGTGAACCCATTCCTAGCTTATATTGGGTATGCCCCTGAGGAACAGGCTTGGGAAATTGTCTAAGAATGCTGAATCCCATACTGTTGTTACCTTGATTAGTTGACATTCTAATGGAAATAATCCTGCAGCAAGGAGTTGCAAGATGCCTGCTTACACAAGAAATCAAAAAGTTTTTTGACCAAACCTATTGATGTCATAGGAGAAGGCAATGGCACCCCACTCCAGTACTCTTGCCTGGAAAATCCCACGGATGGAGGAGCCTGGTAGGCTGCAGTCCATGGGGTCACTAAGAATCGGACATGACTGAATGACTTCACTTTCCCTTTTCACTTTCATGCATTGGAGAAGGAAATGGCAACCCACTCCAGTGTTCTTGCCTGGAGAATCCCAGGGACAGGGAAGCCTGGTGGGTTGCCGTCTGTGGGGTCACACAGGGTCGGGCATGAGTGAAGTGACTTAGCATAGCATAGCATAGCATAGCATAGCCTTGATGTCATAAGTAGGAAAACATCATTTGAATGGATTATTAGGCAGCTGCCAGCCCACACCCTTTTAGCACCAACAGAGAGAAAATGCTAATTTTGCCAACGAGGTTCAATAACCAGGTTGACACTCGGTATGTGTCTCTGTGGTATCCAAGACTTTTCCAAACAGACCTAGGATCACTGGATCTCTCCTACAGTGATAACGTGATGGAAATTTACTCTGAAGGGTGAGTCTTGAGGTGAGTACTTCTCCAAGGCCACAGCTGGGAGGCCTCACACCAAGGCCACAGTAGTGGAGCCCAGAACCAAAGTCAACTATGAATCTGACTGAATCGCTTTGCGACTGTTGCCAAAAGCCCCTGATCATCATGAACAAGCTTCCTGACTCCCTACCAGGCAAAGATTCACAGTCCAGTAAACTCCCTATGGTGTTCCAACCAATCACCTAACATCAACCTTCCAGCAGGAATTTTCTTTGTCTTGAAGCCACAAAAGATGTCGACTTTACTGAGTCTGTAAGCAGGTTGGCCTGCTGCACTCACAGTGCCCACTTTATCTCTGCTCTTTGTTCTTAATAAAAACTCATTCCCTTCGGAGACACTCTATGTCTGGAAATTCTTTCCAACTCGTACTCAGATTGTTTGAACAAGTCTCCCATCACCAGGGCTGCTTTTCTGGATCACACTCACCATTTGTTTTCCACTCCCAACTCAGAGCACAAAGGCCCTCTCATTCTGGTTATTTCCTCTCACATTCCACTGTTCCTGGGCAGGCTGTCTTATGTGTACTGGAGAGGCCTCTGTAGTGTCATGAGGAAGAAACAAGAGGTACCCATGAAGTCTCCCACACCAGCACAGCAACCAGTACACCGAAACTGACCTCTTCACTCTAGATGTGCCTGGGGCTGTTTCAGGGGAAGACCCCCAACATATGCTTGTTTTCATCTAATCCAAGCTCTGTCCACATGAGAGTCACTAAGCTACTCTGTGATGACTGCAAAGAGACGATACTTGTTCACTCGCACCTCCCAGGAACATGGGATTCTTATGGGCAGACACCTACCCGGAAAGTGGGTTCAGCTGGACAGTTATGCAACAGGGCTCAGCATCCAGGAACTGTCCACAAACTTCTCATTGCAGAGCACCCCAAGCCCCTTTGTTGGACAGATCTGATTTTGAGCCCCTCGGAGCAGGATCTGAGGTAACAAACAGCAGCTTCTTGATAGGTCTGTGACCCTGGGCTTCACTGTGTGCAGCCTCCTTCCAGCAGGTTTTCCAGAGGCTTCCATTGCACCTGGGCACTGAGCCTGTCTCCACCCACCACCTCTCCTGTCCCTGACCCCTGGGTCTCTCTCATTAGAAAAAGTTCTTCCTATAATTCTCTCCCAATTTTGGGCCAGATAAAATGATTAGAATACAAGTAAGAGCTGCAGCTCCATATCCATCCGTACCCTCAGGACCCACAGTTATTCCTAGAACCTTGACAAGTACAATGAGACCCATTTTCTAAAAGCACGAGCCCATACGGAAAATGATTGGCTGACCTGTCTGTCCTGCCCTTTGCACAGGTGTGTGGGTTGAAACCCACTCAAACCCACTCAAGTGCTTGCAGCTGTACTTGATGCCGTCTTTTCTGCTTAGACATTGCAGAGCCCGTTTGATGAGCGAGAGTGAGGGGCCATGGCATTTCAGGGGATCTGGTGTGTGTGGAGCTCTGCTGGACGTTCTTCAGGAGGTGCTAGACTGTCATTTTCTAAGGATGGGCTGTGTCTCCTGCTCCTCCTGTTGGAAATTGTTTCAGGCAGAGGTGAGGAAGCATGAAAACAGGCAGTGGGAGCAGGACAAGAGGAGAAACTCAGGAAAGTGGAAAGCTTTCAGAAGATCACCCAGGCCAGGACCATCGTGCCTGACCTACAGGAGCCAACTCGGTAAGCATGCTGTCACTGGAGGGGTTCTAATCATTTTCTCTCTCCTGTGAGGTCTTTGCACATATTCAGGTGTTTACCTGGAAAGTGTGGATGAGGTTCAGGAGTGGCTAGCCAGGGGGTCAGCCAGCGTTTACTTAGAGATGATTCTGTGGGGTTCTCCCAGCTACACACTGAAGACCCTTGTTGGGAGGTATGGGGGTAGGGAGTGTGTAAGGGCTGCTGGCTTCACATGCATAAGTCCCCACCGCTGACCATTTTCAGAACTGCTCATCCCTGGAGTAAGCATCCTAATTGGGTTTTCACCTGTGTAACTAGTGACTTCTGTATTAGCAATATGAACAGTGATAAGAAAATATCCTCAGTCAGGACTGAGATGTTACCAGTGTAAGACTGGTACACAGATGTACCAGTGTAAGAACCTGAGGAGGTGTGTGCAGCCAGTACCCCTAGGGACAGGCTTCAGACTTGGCACCTCAACAACTCTGAAGTCCAGCTACTGCTTTAGCATTGCCGAGGGCCCAGTGCTGACACTAAGGTTCTGTAATCCAACCTCCATCTGCCTTTAGTGATATCCACACTTCTAGGATTCTAAAGAGCAGGGTCTGTGTGGCTGTTCTGTGGCTTCTCTAACAAATGATCACAAGCTGGGAGGGTTAAAAAAAAAACCAGAAATTTATCCTCCCCCAATCCTGGAGACCAGACACCTGAGATCAACAAGTCACAGGGCTGAGGTCCCTCCAGAGATTTCAGGATAGGGTTCTTCTTGCCTTTTCCAGCTTCAGGGGCTCCAGGGGTCCCTGGGCCTGTTTTCCCCTCCCTCCCATCTCTGCCTCTGCCTTTAAGGCATCTCTTCTGTGTCCTCTTTCATCTCTTTGAAGGACTATGGCAGTTGGATTGAAAGTCACCCAAACCCTAGATTACCTTACCTTGATATCCTTAGCTACATCTACTAAGACCCTTTTCCCAGATCCGTCACTGTTCTGCGGGGACACATCTTTGGTGGCCACCATTCACCTCATACTCTGTGTATCAAATAACCCTCATTTTAGCAGATCATCACAGGCTCATATAGATGGACAAGCACATGGAATCTGGATAGAATGAGGCCCTTGGAGTCACCTGGAATGGATGCAGGCTTGGCTTCATCAGGAGAAGGAAATCACAGGGAGAAGACGGGCATGCCTTATTAAGGCTTCAAAAGCCCACGTTGGGGTGGAATGTGAGATGCACCCTGGTGGCAGGGAGCTTTGTCAGGGCCTGATGGAGTGGTTAGGCTTAGGCCAGGGCTGCAGATGTCGAAGGGAGTTCATGTGGGTGTTGGCCATATGCCCTGGAGGAGGAGCTCACAGTCACTGGGGCACAAGGAACTAGGAACCTGGGAGGACTTAGTGCTCCTGAACCTGAAGAGGAAACACTTAAATTTTACATCACCTCCTACTACTTCTGCCTCTAGAACTCAGCTTTCTCCTTGCAAAGTCTGGTTCATGTAGGTCACGTAGTTTCAGAAAGTGGGGACTTACAATACTTGGAGCCGGAGCTTGCCTCCTTCACCCTTTTCCTGGTCCCTGCAAGCCTGCTTGATCATCCCTGTCTGTGTTAATACAGATCCACCTCCCTGATATTCCCTGCTCCAAGTGGAACTCCTCACTCTGCTGGAGCACTTCCAGTGGCTGTGGGTGGGCACTGACAGGACTCTGGCCTCCTGAAGATCCACTGAGGCTTCAGCTACAGGACACTGTGAGGTTCAGTTCAGGCTGACAGGACCCATGTGGTTTCAGCTTTGGGGCATGGTGGGGTTCAGCACAGGTGGACAGAAGTCTTGCCACCTCAGAACACACTGGGGCTTCAGTTTTGGGGCATTGAGGGGTTCAGTTCAGGCTGATGGAGTCTGGACTCCTCACGACCCACTTGGGCTTCAGTTTGGGGGCATGGTGGCGTTCAGTTGAGGCTGATGGGAGCCTTGTCCCTCAGGACGCACCTGAGCTTCACTTTTAAGGCATTGCATAATTCAGTTGAGGCTGACAGGATGCTGATATCCTCAGGATACGCTGGGGCTTCAGTTTTGGGTCATTGTGGGGTTCAATTGAGTCTGATGGGAGTCTAGTTTCCTCAAGACCTGCTAGGAGGTGGTGCTGCTGAAGGAAAATGTAAGGGAAATAGGGAAGAAGCTTTCTGTGTGCAGCTGTTGCTGAAAGTCTGCCTTACCAGGTCTCAGGACTAACAGGGCTTGATGTGGAAAGTTATGGGATTTTAATCAGTTTTTGTCTGTGGTATAAGATGGTGTCCTGTATTGTTCCTTGGTGTGTGGTTTCTATTTTTCCTAGCACGGTTTATTGGGTGGGGGAGAATGTACTTTCCTGCATGTATGTTCTTAATTCCTTTCTTTTCAATTAATTACCATGTACCTATATGTTTACTTCTGAGCTCTATTGTCTCTGTGCCTATTTCTGTATCAATTCCACACGTCTTGTGGTGGCTTTAGGGGTATACTCTAGATTGAAGTCAGGGATGGAGATGCCGGCAGCCTATTCTGCTTTCTCAGAGTCCCTTTGGCTCTTCTGGTTCCTTTGTGGTGCCACACAGATGTAAAGACTGCTTTTGTTTCTGTGAAAATTGTCATGGAAATTTTGGCAGTGATTGCATGTATATGTACATTGGTTTGGTTAGCATGGATATTTTAATGACATTGTCACCCATAAACAAGGGATATCTTTTTACTTGTATCCATTCAGTTTCTTTGATCATTGTCTTGTAGTTTTTAGCTTGCAGGTCTTTCAAGTCCTTGCTTAGATTTCTAGATTTTTAGCTGGGTGTGTGGGGGGATGAAATTGTAAAAGGGAATATTTTCTTAATTTCTGTTTCTAATAGTTCATTATTAGTATAGGAATTCACAAATGATCTTGCAGTTCTACCAACTTTTGTATTTTTGGCCCTGCAGTTCGACATGTTGGATCTTAGGTCCTTGACAAAGGATCAAACCCATACCCCCTGCAGTGGAAGTGCAGAGTCTTAAACACTGGACTGACAGACAAGTCCATGAATTTGCTTTTTAGTTCTGAAATTTGCTGTGGTATCGTGTTATGTGGAAAACTAGAATTAAGACATCTGACAGTTTTAGTTCCATCTAGGTCATCCACAACACCCAACGCATGGTGTCTACTGATATGCTCTTTGTATGGTGCTTTTTAATGCCATGTGGACTAGTACAAGGCAATTAGCATCACTACTTTTGTTGAATTTGGTTTGGTTAACTCTTGGCCTCTATTGCAATGGTCAATGTCATTTCTGATTTTCTGGCATGTGACATACATGGTTGTATTGAACAGTAATTTACTTTCTAGGAAAATTTCGAATGTTTCAACTTTAAATAGTGGCACAAAGTTTTCTACATTCATAGCAAATACTGCAATGTGTTTTTCCCAAAACAGGAGCACTTTCCCGGGGAACTACCCCATAACCCCAAAATGGGGGATAATTTTTGTTTCCACATTAGAATCCTATCCATAGTTCCAGTTCAGCTTTCATCAGCTGCCCAAGATTTGGAAAATGTCTTTCTCCATTCTAATGCAGTTTTTATTTTCTGGAGCTATCACTGGGACGTTCCCTCATACGAAAAACCTTCATGGATTTAAAGTGACAAGATGACTCTGATCTGGGTGGCTTTTTCTGTGTGATTTCTTTCACTGAAAAAAGCACTGTTTTCAGTGCTTTTCCATGTTGTTCCATGTGTCATTTTTCACTGAGCTTACAGACATTTAACAACATTTATCATTTCAGTCATTTTAGGTATGCACTTTTATAGCTTTAACTGCACTCACATTGTAAAAATTTCCCCAACATACATCTCCAGTATCTTTTCCTTTTCCTGAAGTGACATTGTAACCATTAAACACTCACCACTCTCAATCCCTGGCCATCTTATTCTACTTGGAATTTGTCTTATGTGGATACCTCATACTTGTGGAATCAAAGAACAGTTTTCCTTTTGTGTTGGGCTTCTTTCACTTGGCACAATCACTTGAAGTTTCATCCACATTATAGCATGTGTGAGAGTTATCTTGTTTTTAAAAGTTGAATCACATTCCATTGTGTTTGTACTACATTGTGCTTGTCCAGTCATCTGTTGAACCCATGTGTTACTTCCACCTTTTGGCTACTATGAATAATGCTGCTATTATTTTGAGGTTTGAATACCTGTTCTGGTACTTGGTTTTAAATATTTTGGGTGTACACCCTGAACCTGACTGGATAGATTCTATGTTAACTTTGTGTTTATGTTTTTGAGAAACCCCCTGTTTTCTGCAGCTGTAGCACTATTTTACTCTATTCCTTTCTATGGAAGAGTAATTCATCTTATGTATGGATCTATCCTTCCCTTCATGTGTTGGTGGGCATTTTCATTGTTTTTAACATGGGCTCTGAAGAACACTGCCACTATAAACATTGGTGTACAAGTTTATATTTGAACATTTGCTTTAAATTCTTTGGATGGATATCTAGGAGTGGAGTTGCCAAAACATATGATAATTCAGTTCAGTTACTCAGTCATGTCTGACTCTTTGTGACTCCCATGGACTGCAGCACACCAGGTTTCCCTATCCATTACCAACTCCTAGATCTTGCTCAAACTCATGTCCATCCAACCATCTCATCCTGTTATCCCCTTCTAATCCTACCTTCAGTCTTACCCAGCATCACGGTCTTTTCCAATGAATCAGTTCTTCACATCATGTGGCCAAAATATTGCAGTTTCAGTTTCAGCATCAGTCCTCCAATGAATATTCAGGGCTGATTTTCCTTAGGATTGACTGATTGCATCTCCTTGCAGTCCAAGGGATTCTCAAGAATCTTCTCTAGCACCACAGTTCAAAAACATCACTTCTTAGGCATTCAGTTTTCCTTGTAGTCCAGTTCTAACATGTATACATGACTACTGGAAAAACCATAGCCTTGAGTACACAGACCTTTGTTGGTAATGTCTCTGCTTTTTAATATGTTGTCTAGGTTGATCCTAACTTTTCTTCCCAGGAGCAGGTGTCTTTTAATTTCATGGCTGCAGTTACCATCTGCAGTGATTTTGGAAACCCTGAAAATAAAGTCTGTAACTGTTTCCATTGTTTCCCCATCTATTTGCCATTAAATGATGGGACCAGATGACATGATCTTAGTTTTCTGAATACTGAGGATTTTTTTTTTTTTAATCTTCTTTCAAGAATGATTGATTGATTGATTGAATTTACTTTACAATATTGTATTGGTTTTTCCATACTTTGACTTGAATCTGCCATGAGTGTACATGTGTTCCCATTCTGAATCCCCCTCCCATCTCCCACCCTGTCCCATCCCTCTGTGTCACTCCAGTGCACCAGCCCCGACTATCCTGTATCATGCATCAAACCTGGACTGGCGACACATTTCACATATGATATTTTACATGTTTCAATGCCATACTCCCATATCATCCCACCCTCTCCCTCTCCCACAGAGTCCAAAAGACTGTTAAATACATCTGTGTCTCACATTTGTGAGACATTTTGCTGTCTCACATACAGGGTTCTCATGACCATCTTTCTAAATTCCATATATATGCATTAGTATACGGTATTTGTGCTTTTCTTTCTGACTTACTTCACTCTGTATAATAGGCTCCAGTTTCATCCACCTCATTAGAACTGATTCAAATGCATTGTTTTTTAACGGCTGAATAATATTCCATTGTATATATATACCACAGCTTTCTTATTTCTTCATCTGCTGATGGACATCTAGGTTGCTTCCATGTCCTGGCTATTATAAACAGTGCCGCGATGAACATTGTGGTACACATGTCTCTTTTGATTCTGCTTTCATGAATATGAGTTTTAAGCCAACATTTTCACTCTCCTCTTTCACTTTCATCAAGAGTCTCTTCATTTCTTTGCTTTCTGCATAAGAGTGGTGTCATATGCGTATCTGAGATTATTGATATTTCTTCCTGCAGTCTTGATTCCAGGTTTTGCTACAACTAGCCCCGGGATTTCACAGGATGTACTCTGCATATAAGTTAAATAAGCAGGGTGCAAATATACAGCCTTGCCATACTTCATTCCCAATGTGGAACCAGTCTGTTGTTCTATGTCCAGTTCTAACTTTCGCTACTTGACCTGCATACAGATTTCTCAGGAAGCAGGTGAGGTGTTCTGGGATTCCCATCTCTTTAAGAATTTTCCACACTTTGTGGTCTTCTGCACATTCAAATGCTTTGTCATTTTCAATAAAGCAGAAGTAGATGTCTTTCTGGAAGTTTTTCTCTCTTGCTTTTTCAATGAACCAACGGATTTTGGCAATTTGATCTTTGGCTCCTCTGCCTTTTCTAAATCCAGCTTGAACATCTGAAAGTTCATGATTCATGTACTGTTGAAGCCTGGCTTGGAGAATTTTGAGCATTACTTTGGTAATGTGTGAGATGAGTGCAACTACTTGGTAGTTGGAACATTCTTTGGCATTGCCTTTCTTTAGGATTGGAATGAAAACTGAACTTTTTAGGTCCTGTGGCTACTTCTGAGCGATATGATCATTACATTTTTATGTTTTTGAGAAAATGCTGGTTCTGCACACATAGATTACACCATTTTACATCTCCACAAGTAAAGTTTGAGTTCCAATTTCTGTATATTTTCCCCAACATTTGTCATTGGTCTTTATTCTTGATTTCCCCCAGGTCCATCCTGAGTGTCTTATTAAGGAGGAAGTAGTAATGCAGGACCCACATTTGAGGAGAAGGGAGTTAGCTTCACATACTTGATGGATAGCTGAGTGTCCACATCAATTATTAAAATGTTTCTGTGTATAGATTTTTATTCAACACTACTCATAAAACCTATGTTTGTTCGTGTTTTTTTAACGTATGTGGACACCTGAAATTTATTTTAAACTTTTGGGAGCTTCCCTGGTCGCTCAGACTGTAAAAGCATCTGCTTGCAATGCAGGAGACCTAGGGTCAATGCCTGAGTTGGGAAAATCCCCTGGAGAAGGAAATGGCAACCCACTCTAGTACTCTAGCTTGGAAAACTTCATGACTGAAGGAGCCTCATAGGATATATTCCATGGGGTCTCAAAGTGTCAGACGCGACTGAGAGACTTCATTTCACTTTCTTTTGATTATGGTCAAGTCAATTAGACTGCTTAGTTTATTCTTGCTTTGTCTATTGAGAGCTTTTTCCATGCTCTCCTGAATTTTTTTTACATAATTCAGGTTTCGTTGTTCTTCTTTCTCATATTTTAAGATTATGCTGCTTTATAGATTTACTGTCTCAGTCCTAGTATCAGCCACATATTTAAAGACTCCTTATTCCTTTCCATTAAAGAATATTAATAAAAATTTTCATTTTTTAATGAACTTAATAATCTTAGCAGAAAATGCATGGAAATACATACACATGTATACCAGACTATAAATATGCATGGTTATGAAGATTTTCACATGGAGCTAGGTGTTTCTATATTAGGCTAAAGATAGATTATAATGATGTCTCCAACTTGATTTCTTATGACATACATATTACAACCTTCTCTTTTTGTCTGCCTGTAACTTCCCACTCCAGTGATAAGAAACTTGGTTTCCATTACTTGTCATTTATCAAATTCAGCGCTTGCTCCAATCAATGACTGAAATAGTAGTTTCAGTCCTCTTAAGTACCAACTCCCTGGAGAAAGAACTTACAGAGATCATTGTTTATGTTTGGTACATTTTGCCTTTGGCCTGAAGATTAAATTCATTTCCACACTGAACTTACGTCACATAATTTTGTCGTAACACTGAGTGGCTTTTTGTTTTGTTTTGTTTTGTTTTACAAAAGTTCCTTCTTCATTTTTAATCTCTTTGCTGTACAGTGGCATGTGGGATTTTAGGTCGCTGAGCAGGAATTGAACCCACCTCTACTGCATTGGCAACGTGGAGTCTTAACCACTGGCCCATCAGGGAAGTATGAAGCTTTTCATATATTTCTCACTTTGTTAGATTCTTTGTTAAATTCTGCATTCCAGTATTTGACACTCCCATACCATGAATTAATAAATGTTAATGGGTACTATTTTAATTCTTAGGTTCTGAAAACAAAAATCTATGTGCTTACATAAATGCATAGTTGCAGGTGTTCATCACTACAGTATCATGTGAAATATTTCAGCCACATATTCCATAAACTGTTTATCGTGTCTATTTTACCTTTTCTAGAATGTCTTATAAGGTCATACAGTGTGTAGCACTTGAATCTGGATTCCTCCATTTCGTAATATAAGTGTTTGATTCATGCTTTTCTTTTTTTTTTTTTTTAAATAAATGCGTTAGTTGTTCATTCCTTTATATGTCTGAATACTATTGTATTGCATTATATGAAACAAAAAATAATTTTCCCTCTACCCTCAGTGTTCTTCATTGAGATGCTCATAATGAAAGGGAGATGGAATGGAGAAAAACAATCAGAAATCTAATATATGCCATACATACCTCCTGTATCGTTGAAAGATACCTGGGAAAACTGAGTCACTTGCTGAAATGGTCCAAGACTTTACCTTAAATTCTATCATCAGCTAAGAATGAAAGAAGGAGGTTAGGGGATGGAAGAAGTCATTTATGGGAGATTATTAAGTGAAGCACTGTAAACAAAAGTATGGTGGTTATGCAGGTTAACATCCAGGCCCATTCCATAGATCTTCTTGTTAGTCAAGTCATTCTTGATATTTAGTCATCCTCCATTTCCTTGTCCGGAGATGGAAGCATCCTTACAAATGGAAATATCCATAAAAAACATAAATCCACTTTATAAGATGGCATTTCTCCTTGGTTTTAAAAATTCTCTGGGGATTTTTTTTTTTTTAATTAATCAGTCTAAAATAATCTTTTTGTCAAATGGGCATATTTTGGGTGTGCTGTTTTGTGATACCCTTGAAATGTCTATGCCCTAATTTACCTGTGAATGCACATCTATGTAAGGATATCCTGATGTTTTTAATTGTTATGAATTATGAATAGTGCTCTCATGTATTACTTGGTAGTAAATTTTATTTCAGTTTTCCAAAGCAGTTGTCTAAATACAAGAGGTGCACTTCTTGATTCCTAAGGTGAGACTTGAGATTTGGAGAAATGTGCCAAACTGTCTTCCAGAGTTGACTGTACATGCATTCCACCAGCATCCTGATTATGCCCTTGTATGCTTATTTACAAACTCTTTATCTTCTTTGGCCAGGTGTGTGTTTCAACCTTCACCAATTTGGATACTATGGATACAGTCTTGAATAATTGAAATTTTCTAAGAATCTGTCCATTTCTTCTATTTATCAATTTTATTGACATACAGTTGTTCATAATAGTCTATTATAATCCTTTGTATGTCTGCATTGTTTGTTGTAACCGCTACCGAGGTGCAAGTTCTGGGAGGTGGGTTCACCATGGACACTGTGGACATGTGACCCCTACAGAGGTTCTAGGAGGTAGGGTTCCCCTTAAGACTGTGAATGTGTGAGCCCAGGTACGGTACTTGGAGGTAGGGTCAACCTGGAGACTGTAGATGTGTGAGCCTAGGTGTGGATTCTTGGAGGTGGGGTCACCGGGAGTATGGAATTGTGAATCCAGGTACAGGGTCTTGAGGGTGGGATTACCCTGGAGACTGAGTATGTGATCACTGGTACAGGATGTTGGGAGGGGTGTCCCCTTTGAGAATGTGCATGTGTGACCCCAGGTACAGGGCCTGGGGAAGGGCTTCACCATGGGTACTGGATATGTGACCCCAGGAAAAGGGTCTGGAGTGTGGGATCAACCCTGAGATTGTGGAAGTGTGTCTGCAGGTACAGGGTCTGGAGGGAGTAGCCCTGGAGACTGGAAATTTGACCTCAGATGGAGGCACTGTGAGGTGTTGTCACCCCAGAGACTGAGGACATGTGACTCCGGGTTCAGAGTCTGGGAGTGGTGTCACCCTGGAGACAGTGGACATGAGACCCTGGGTGCAGGATCTGGGTGGTGGGGTCACCTTGGATACTGTGGATGTGTGAACCCACAAACACGGTCTTGAGTGTGGGGTCACCCTGGAGACTGTGGACGTGTGATCCCAGTTGCAGGGTGTAGGGAGCGAGATCACCATGAAGACGGTGGATGTGTGACTCCAGGTTCTGGTCTGGAGGATGCAATCATCCTGGAAACTGTGGATATGTGACCCCAGTTTCAGGGTCTGGAAGGTTGTCACCCTGGAATGTGTGGATGTGTGACCCCAGGTTCAGGGTTTGGGGAGAAATGTCACCCTGGAGACAGTGGATATTTGACCCCATGGACAAGGACGGGGTGGTCACCCTCGAGAATGTGGACATGTGAGCCCAGGTGCAGTGTGTGAAATGGAGTTCACACCAGATAACATGGACATGTGAATCCAGCTGCAGGGTAGGGGAAGAGAGTCATCCTCGAGACTGTGGATGTGTGGAAACAAGTACATGGTCTGGCAGGGTGGGGTTACCGAGGAAACTGTGGACAACTCACCCCAGGTACATATTATGAGAGGTGGGGTCACACTTGAGACTGAGGACATGTGATCCCACTTACAGAGTCTGGGAAAGAGGTTACACTGGAGCCTGTGGACCTGTGATCATAGGTTCAGTGCCTGGGATGTGACATCACACAGGAGACTGTGGACATGTGACCCCAGGTGCAGGGTCTGGGAGAGAGAGTAACACTGGAGACTGGACGTGTGGCCCCAGGTACAGGATTTTGGATGAGTCACTCTGGAGACTGTGGATATGTGATTGCAGGGTGAGTGTCTGCAAGGGTCTCACCTTGGAGAAAGTGTATGTGTGAGCCAAGGTACAGGGTCTGGAAGTTGGGGTAACCCTGGCGACTGTGCCCATGTCACACCAGGTACAGCATCTGGGAAGGGGTGTCATTCTGGCCACCATAAACATGTGACCCCATGTATAGGGTCTGGGATATGGGATCACCCTGGAAACAGAGGCCAAGTAAACTAAGGTACAAAGTTTGGTGAGAGGGAGTCACACAGGATACTGTGGATGTGTAACCAAAACTTCAGGGTCTGGGCGTGGTGTCACCCTGGAATCTATGGATGTGTGACCCCGGGTGGAAGAGGGGAGTCATATTGGATACTGTGGCCACGTGATTCCAGGTGCGGCACCTGAGACATGGGGTCACACTGGAGACTGTGGACGGGTGATACCAGGTACGTGAACACAGAGGGTTTATACCCTGGTGAATGTGGATGTGTGAACCTGCTTCAGGGTCTGTGAAGAGTGTCACTCTGGAGAATGTGGAAATCTGATCCCAGGGTTCCTCTAGATTTGCAGTGGGGAACATGGGGTTCCTGTCGAGTTGTATCAGAGGACTCAAAGCTCCCCTCTACTTGCAGTGGGAGCTCAGTGTTCCTCTCCAATTGTGGCATGGAACTCAGGGTTCCACTCGAGACATGGTGAGGAACTTGTGTTCCTCTTGAGTTGATAAGTTACCCAGGGTTCTTCTTGACTTGTGGTGGGGCCTCCTCTCGAGTTTCCTTGGAGTAAGTCATCTCTAGCAGGGATGTGCAGGGCGGCTCCTTTCTTGTCACAATCTGCGTGCGGCTACTCACTAGTTTGGGCATGGGATTTCTCTCGTTGTGTTCAGGGGCAACTCTGTAGTTGTCGGTGTTTGATTCTCTCTAGTTGTGGTGATCAAGCTCCTCTCTGGTTGCAGTGTGAGGTTCGTCTCTATTAGCAGCAGACAGGCTCCTCTCAATGTGTGATGTCTATTGAGTTCCTCTCGAGTTGCAGGGCAATGTCCTCTCTGTTTGGAGTGTATGGGTCTCCATGGGGAAGGTCCTCTATTTTTGGCGATAGGCGTTCCTCACTAACATTAGGGGGATTGCTTCTTTCTAGTTGTGAAAGATTCCACGCAACTTACTTCAGGTAGCTTGTCTCTATTTGTGGAAGAGAGTCTTCTCTCTAGGTGTGATGTCCTGGGGGAATCCACTCTAGTTTTTCTGGGGGAATCTGCTTCACTTTTATCCGGGAGCCCCAGTATCATTATGACTAGAAGCCCCTTTTCTTGTTATTTCCTAGGGCTCCTGTCAAATTGCAGCAGGGAACTCGGTGTGCCCCTTGTTACAGCAGGTGACTCAGGCTTCCTTTAGAGTTGTGGTGGAGCCTCCTCTCGAGCTGCAGTGGGGAAGATCCTCTCTAGTAGCTCTGTGCAGGCTACCTCTGTCTACCTGCATTGTGTTGGAGGCTACTCTCTAGTTGCGGCATGGGGTACCACTCTGTTTGCAGTGGGGGTCCACTGATGATTTGTGGTTGGTTGGCTCCTCTCTACTTGTCATTTGCAGACACCTCTCTAGTTGTGTCAGGGGGTTCCTCTTTAGTTGTGGCAGTCGGGCTTGTCTCTAGTTGTGCTAGAGTGCTCTCCTCAAACTGATGGGAATGGCTATTGTCTCGTTTTGATGTGAAAGGGAATTTTTTCTAGCTTTAATGTGTAGGAGCCTACTGTCTAGTTGTGACAATGGGAGGCCTCTTTAGTTGTAACATGGTGTGCTGCACTCTACTTGTGGAAGGAGGTTTCTGTCTAATTGTGATAGATGGGTATGCTCTCTAATGGCAATGTTAAGGGAGGGATATCTCTAATTGTGGCAGGGGTCTCTTCTCTAGCTGCAGTGTTGGCCTCCTCTTTCATTGTGATACGTGTGGGAATCCCACTCTAGTTGTGATGTACATGGGCACTTTTTGATAATTGTGATGAGTGGGGCACATTCATATTGACCTTTGGGATGGGTGTCCACTCTAGTTGTGGCAGTGGTTCTCCACTCTAAATGCGATGTAAGGGAGGGCGGGGCACCTCTCTAGTTTTGGTGTTGTGCTCCTCTAGTTGCGCCTGAGGGTCAACTATCTAGTTGTGGCTTGTATTCAACTCTCCAGTTTTGGCGGTTGGACTTCTCTCTAGTTGTGATGTCCCGGGACGCTCCTCCCTAAGTGTATTGTGCCTGGGGAAGTCCTCTTCATCTGTGCAGTGGGAATTCCTGTCTTGTTGCATCAAGCTGTGCAACGCTTTTCTAAATGCAGTTTTTTGGCTCATCTCTATTTGTGGTTTGGTGGGCTACTCTCTAGTAGTGGTGTAGAGCCTCCTCTCTAGATGAGATGTATGAGATTGCTCCTCTCTAGGAGCGGGGTGCAGGGCCTCTTTCTTCATGTAGTATCATGGTGGACTCCTTTCTTGCTGCAGTGTGTGGGCTCCTCTCTAGTTGTGGTGGGGAACGCCTCTTGAGTTTCATCGGGAGACTTGGTATTCCTGTCGAGGTGAGGCGGGGCCTCCACTCGAGTTTTAGTGGGTTAGCTCCTCTCTAGTAGCATTGTGCAGGGTGGCTTCTGTTTAGTTGTCATGTGTAGGTGGTTAAGCTCCCTGAGGCATGGGTCTCCCCTCTAGATGGTGTGGGTGCCAACTCTTAGTTGTGTTGGTTCTGCTACTCTCTAGTTGTGGTGTGCAGTCTCCTCTCAAGTTGTGTTAGGGATCTCTTCTCTATTTATGGTGTTCTGGGGACACCTCTAGAGCTGCAGTAGAATGTTCCTCTCGAATTGGGAAGGGAGTTTCCTCTCTGGTAGCGATGTGCACAGGCATTATTTCCAGGTGCGATATTTGTGAGCCTACTCTCTAATTTTTGCAAGGCCCCTCCTTTTTTGTTGTGGCATGGGAGACTCCTCTCTAGTTGTGAAAGGAGGCTACTGTGCAATTGTGATGTGTGGGAATGCGCCTTTCAAGTGGCAATGTTCAAGGGGCTGCTCTCTATTTGTGACATGGGGTCTATTCTCTAGATGTGGCGAGCATGCTCCTCTCTGACAGTGATAGGGGTGTGTACTCGACTTGCAGCCAGGGATTGTATGTATTGGCAGTGAAGCGGACCCTCTCTAGGTGCAGTGTCCAGGGTTTCCTCTCCTATTGCGGTGGTGGGACACTCTCCAGTTTTGGCAGGTGAGCTCTTCTCTCATTGTGGCCATGGGCTTCTCTTGAGCTGTGGTATAAGGCTCCTCTCAAGTTCAGGAGGGGACTCGGTGCTCCTGTCTAGTTGGGGTGGTGATTCCTCCAAGGGTTCTATGGGGGAGTTTGTTCTCTCTACTTGTGGCATTGGGGATTCTTCACTAGTTTTCTCGGGTTTCCTCCACTCTAGTTGTGATAGGCTCACCTCAAGGTATTTCAGGGGCTTCCTCTATTCACAGCAGAGGGGCTTCTCCCTAGTTGCAATATGCTGAAGGGCTCCTATCTAATTTTGGCAGGGGAATCCTCCACAGTTTTGGCGGGGGGTCTCCTAGCTTTGTCCTTGGGGGCTCCGTCGTTGTGATTGCACAGGGCTCTTCTAGAGATGCAGTGGGGGACTTGGGGTTCCTTTCAAGTTGGGACAGGTGACTTGGGGTTCCTTGAGAGTTGTGGTGTTGCCTCCTTTTGAGCTGCTTGAGTCAGGTTCTCTCTAGTAGTAATTAGCAGGCTGCCTCCTGTCTACTTGTGATGTGCAGTAGGCTACTATAATAGTTACAGCATGGGACTGCACTCTAGTTGTAGTGGGGTCAACTGACGTTTTTGTTTCCACTCCTCTCTAGTTGTGGTTTGGACTCATCTCTAGCTGTGGTTTACAGACTACTCTCTAGTTGTGGCAGGGTAGGACTCCTCTTTAGTTGTGGTATGAATCTACCTCTTGTTGTGATATAGTTCTCTCAAAATGTAGCAGTGGTGGCTCCTCTTAGGAATCCTCTCGAGTTACCTCAGTGCTTGGGGCTCATCTCGATTTGTGATGGGGAACTCGGAGTTCCTCCAGAGCCGCAGCAGGGGAGTTGGACGTCTTCTCCAGCTGAGGTGGGGAGCTCAGGGTTCCTCTTGGGTTTCAGCAGGAAACTCAAGATTTCTCCTGCATTGTGATGGGAAAACTCAGGGTTCATCTCGAGTTACAACAGGGGAGTCAGGTTTCCTCTCGAGTTGAGGCGAGGAACTTGGGTTTCCTCTCGTGTTGCAGCATGGGAGTCAGGCCTCCTCTCAAGTTGTGATAGGGAACTCAGGGTTCCTCTCTAGTTGCAAAAGAGGCCTTGGGTTTCCAATCGAGTTATAGCTGGTAACACTGGGTAGCTCTCAAGTTGCAGCATGAATCTTGGGGTTCCTTTAGTGTTACAGTAGGATACTCAGAGCTCCTCTCGAGTTGTTTGAAGAACTCAGGATTACTCTTTATTTGCAGTGCAGGACTCTTGGTTCCACTTGAGCCATGGCAGGGAACACAGTTTTCTTCTCAATTTGGGGGGCTACTCATGGTTCCTCTCATGATGTGCTGGGACCTCCTCTTGTGATGTCTTGGAGAAACTGGTCTCTAGTAGGGATGTGTAGGTTGAGTTCTCTCTTGTTACAATGTGCGGGTGACTACTCACTAGTTTTGGCATGGAACTTCTCTCCAGATATGTTTCAGGTCAACTCTACAGCTGTGGTGGGTTCAATTCTCTCTAGTTGTGGTCTGCAAGCTCCTGTCCAGTTGTGTTTTTAAGGTGGTCTCTATTAGCAGCAGAAGAGTTCCTCTCTATGTGTGATACCCAGCAGGCTCCTATCAAGTTTTAGTGGAGGGCTCCTCTCGAGTTGTGAGGCTGTGTCCTTTTTGGTTGGGGTGTGGGTGGTTCCATGGGAAGTATCCTTTCTACTTTTGGCAATAGAGGTTCTTAATATTCGTGGGTTTTCTTTTCTCTAGTTGTGAGTGATTTCATTCAATTTAATTCAGGGAGCTTATTTCTATTTGCTTCAGAGGGTCTTCTCTCTAGGTGTGATGTCCTCGGGGATTCCACTCTATTTATGCCTGGAAAATCAACTACAGGTTTGCCAGGGGAGCTCCTCTGTCATTTGGCCAGGTTATGCTTTCTTGTTACAGCATAGTGTTCCTGTCAGATTGCAGTGGGGAACTTTGCATTTCCCTTGAGTTTCAGGAGGGGACTTGGGGATCCTTTAAGTTGTGGTGGAGCCTCCTCTTGGATTGCACTATGGCTGATACTCTACAAGTGATGTGCAGCCTGGCTCCTGTCTTGTTGCAATTTGTGGGACTCTACTCTCTAGTTGCGGCATGGGGCTCCACTCCAGTTGCAGTCGGGATCCACTCTTTATTTGTGGTGAGTCAGCTCCTCTCTAGTCGTCGTTTGCAGACTCCTCTCTAGGTTTGGCAGGGGGCTTCTCCTCTCTAGTTGTGGCAGGGGAGTCCTCCTTAGTTGTGTAGTTGGGCTCCTCTCTAGTTGTGGTAACGTGCTCTTCTCAAATTTGGATGAGTGTCACTCCTCTTTACTTGTGAAGTGAAGGGGCTTTTTGTTTTTTTTCTAGTTTCATTATGCAGGAGGCTACTGTATAGTTGTGGTAGTGGGTGTTTTCTTTAGTTGTGGCATGGTGGGCTCCTTTCGGAGCGTGGCAGGGGGCTTCTGTCTAATGCTGATGTGTGGGTAAGCCCTTCTCTAATGGCGATATTCAGGGGGGCTTATCTCTAGTTGTGACAGGAGTCTCCTCTTTAGTTGCAATGTTGGCCTCCTTTTTCATTTTGATCCATGTAGGTGTTCCACTCTAGTTTTGATGTGCATGAGAACTTTCCCCTAATTGTGATATGTTGGGCACGCTCCCATCTATCTGTGCAAGGGATATTCACTCTAATTATGTCAGTGGTGCTCCACTCTTAAAACACTCCACAGTGGTGCATTTTAAGGCGGGGGTGGCACCTCTGTAGTTTCAGCGATATGCTCCTTATGCCTGAATGTCAGCTATCTAGTTGTAGCATGTATTGAACTCTCTAGTTTTGTCAATTGGGCTTCACTCTAGTGGTTAAGTCCTGCAGTGCTCTTCCCTGGTTGTACTCTTCCTGGGGTTTTCCTCTTTAACTGTGAAGTGGGAATTCCTATCTTGTTGCATTATGCTGTGCTGGTCCTCTCTAGGTGCAGTTTGCTGCCTCATCTCTATTTGTGGTTTGAGTGGCTACTCTCTGGTATTGAAATGGATCCTCCTATCTAGATGTGTGTGCAAGACTGCTTCTCTCTAGGGGCGGGTGTGGGGCCTTCTTTCTACATGCATTGTCTGATTTGGCTCCTCTCTTGTTGCAGTGTGTGGGCTCCTCCCACGTTGTCTTGGGGGAGTCCAATCGAGTTGACCTGGGAGAATTATTGTTCCTCTCATGTTGAGGTAGGGCCTCCACTCTAGTTTTCTTTTTTGGGGAGGAGGGGTGGCTCCTCTCTAATAGCATTGTGCACGGTTGCTTCTGTTTAATTTCGATGTGTGAGTGGCTAAACTGCCTGTGGCATGGAGCTCCTATCTAGCTGGTTTGGGGGGTCAACATTTCGTTGTTTTGGGTGTGCCCCCCTATGGTTGTGGTGTTCAGGCTCCTCTTGAGTTGTGTTAAGGGAGGTCTTCCCTAGTTGTAGTGTGTGTGTGTGGGGCACCTCTAGAGTTGTGGTGGAATGTTCCTCTTGAATTGTCATGTGTGTTTGCTCTTTGGGTGTGATGTGCGCAGGCACTCTTTACAGGTGCAATATCTGCGAGCCTACTCTCTAATTTTGGCATGTCCCCTCCTCTTTAATAGTGGTGTCTGTGCCTCCTCTCTTGTTTTGGCAGGAGACTTCTGTCTAATTGCATTGTGCTGGAATGCTCCTCTCAAGTGTTGATGCTCAGTGAGCTGCTCTCTATTTGTAGCATGTGGTCTACTTGCTAGTTTTGACTAGTTTTGTCCTCTCTGACCTTTGTAGGGGCATCGACTCAACTTGCAGGAGTGGGTTCGTCTCTTTTTTTCTGTGGAAGTGACCCTCTATAGGTGCAATGTCAGAGGTCTACTTTCTAGCTGTGGTAAGGGTCATACTCTCCAGTTTTGGTGGGTGGGCTCCTCTCTTGTTGTGGCCATTGACTTCTCTCTCATTGTGGCATAGGCCTGCTCTCAAACTCTGAAGGGGTTTTGGGCCTCCTCTCTTGTTGCAGAGTACCTCATCCTGGGGCTATCTGTGGGGTGGGTGTTCACTCTACTTGGTGTTTAGGGGCTTCTTACTGTTTTTCATGGGGTCGTGACTCCACTCTTGTTGTGACAGGCTTCTCTTGAGTTACTTCAGTGTCTTCATCACTGTTTGCAGCACAGGGGATCCTCTCTAGGTGCAATGTGCCAGAGGGCTCCTGTCTAATTTTAGCAGGGAATTTTTCTCCAGTTTCGGTGGGGTGTCCTAGTTTCATCGCTGAGGGCTCCTTCCTTGTGAAGGCAACGGATTCCACTCGGGTTGTGGTGAAGGACTTGTTGTTCCTCTCAAGTTGTGACAGGTGATTCGGGGTTCCTTTAGGGTTGTGGAGGTGCGTACTCTTGAGCTGTGTGGGGCAGCTCCTCTCTAGTAGCAATTAGCAGGCTGGTTCCTGTCTAGTTGTGATGTGTGGTATGCTACTGTATAGTTATGGCATAGGATTCCACTCTAGTTGCAGTGGGGGTCAACTGAGAGTTTTGTTTCTGTTCCCCTCTAATTGTGATTTGCATATTTGTCTACACTTGTGGTGGGGTTGGAGGCTCCTCTTTAGTTGTGGTATGGGTACTCCTCTTTGGATATTGTAACATACTCCTCTTGGACTGTGGTGAGGTTGCTTCTTCTCTGTTTGTGATGTGAAAGGGCACTTTTTCCAGTTGTGGGGTGAAGGAATATACTCTCTAATTGTAGCAAGGTACATCATCTTTTCTTGTGGTGTGTTGACGTCATCTCTACTCATAGCAGGGAGGGTATGTTTAGCTGTGATGTGTTGGTGTGCTTCTCTCTAGTGTCAATAATCAGCGGGGCTGCAGTCTAGTTCCCATGCGGTTCTCTCGTCTAGTTGTCGTGTGGGGCATCTCACTTATTATGATCTGAGGGAAAGGTCCTTTCTAGTTGTGGAGGCCTTTTCTCTAGTTGTGTTGTATAAGCTCCTCTCTTGGTGTGGAGGGGTGCTGCTTTATAGTTGTGAGAGGGGGCTCTGAGCTAGCTTCAGGGTGCACGAGGCTCTCAACTTGTGGCTGGGTCTCCTATCCAGTTGTTGCATAATTCACCTCTCGAGTTGCTGCAGGAGGCACCTCTCGAGTTTTGGTGGGTGGCTCATCTGAAATTGGATATAGAATTGGAAACCTGCTCCAGTATTCATGCCTGGAAAATCCCATGGATGGAGGGGCTTGGTAGGCTACAGTCCATGCGGTTGCCAAAAGTCAGACACTACTGAGCAAATTCACTGGAATTTTTTGTCATAGGCCCCCAGTGGCTAAGATGATAAAGAATCTGCCTGGGATGCAAGAGACCTGGGTTTGACCCCTGGTTCAGGAAGATCCTCTGGAGAAGGGCATGACAACCCACCCTGGCATTCTTGCCTGTAGAATCCCATGGACAGAAAAGTCTGGCTAGCTTCACAGTCCATGGGGTCACAAAGAGTCGGAAATGACTGAGCAACTAACACACAATCATCTGTAATTGTGGTGGGGTACTCCTTTCTAGCTGTGGCATGGCACCTTCCTTCCAGTTGTGTTTTGCTGGTGAGCTCCACTTAAGTTTCAGGGGGAAGCTCTTCTCCAGGTGTGATGGTGGACTCATCTATGGCTTTAATATAGGGGCCTCTTACTAGCTATAGTGTGCAAGGTCCTCTGTAGTTGTAGTGAGGTGCTCTTCTTTCGTTTTCATGTCTGTGGGGATTCCTCTCTCATTGCAATGTGCAGAGGGTCGCCTCACTAGTTGTGTTGTGATGCTTGTCTCTCTTTGCAGTGAATGGGCTCCTCTCTAGATGTGATGTCTGGAGGGCTCCTCTTCCGTTGTGGACAGGGGTTTCTCTCAAGTTGGGTCGAAGTTCTCCTCTACAATTTTCCCAGGGTACTCGGAACTCATCTTGATATGTGGTTCTGCCTCCTCTAACATTTGTCATGTGGAGAGCTACTTGGCAAGGGGTCTTCTCTAATTTTGCACTATGGGTTCCTCACTCATTTTGGTGGGGTTGACTGCCTCTAGTTGTGACAGATGGTCAACTTTCTAGTTGTGGTGAGGGAGCTCCTCTCCAGTTGCATTTCTGGGGGGCTTTTCTTTAATAGTGTTGGTTTATTTGGGGATCTTCTCCACGTGAAGAATGCAGGCTCCTCTGGAGTTTCAGCGGGAGGCATATCTATTGTTGTTAAGGTGGGCTGTACTCTAAGTCTAATTTCAGGTGCTCCTGTTTAGTTGTGGGAGACTTCTCTCTAGTTGTGTTGTGTTGTGTTATCTCTAGTGGTGGCAGGGTGCAACTTTCTAATTGTGACAAAGGACTCCAAGATAGTTGTGTTGTTCATGGGGGTCTCTCATTGTAGTGGGTTCATCTCTCTATTTGTGGTCATGGGCTCCTCCTTATTTGTCTCAGGAGACACATATAATTTTGCTGTGGGTGCTCGAGGCTCCTCTAAAAGGCGGCAGAGGATCCTTTAAAGATGAAGTAGGGGGCTCCTCTGGAGTTCCTTTGTTGAGCTCCTCTCTAACTGTGGCTGGGGACTCCAATGTACCTGTGGCATGTGGGTTTCTTTCTAGTTGTGATGTGTTGGTAAGCTCCTCTCGAGTATCAGTGGGGGCTCTTCTGTAGTTGTGGTGGGTGATTATCTCCAGCTGCACTGTGGCTGCTCCCTTCTTCTGTGGTGTGCTGGTGGGCTACTCTCTAGATGTGATGTGCAGGCTTCTTTCTAGTTATGGTAAGTGTCTCTTTAGTTGCAATATCTGAGGAGAGTCCTCCCTCATTGCAATTTGAAAAAGCTTCCTTTCTTGTGCTGAGGAAGCTCATCAATATTTGCCATTGTGTGACTGTACTCTAGGTATGATCTGTGGGAACATCGTCTCCCATTATGTCCAGTGGCTTTAATCACGTGGCAGTGGAGTTCTTTTCTTGAGTTGTGGCAGTTTATTCAGTGCTCCTACAGTGTTGCAGTATTCCTTCCTCTTGGGTTGTGACAGGGGGCTCATCAGGTGACTCTGCTCTTCTTTTGACACAAGGTGTTCCTCACGAATTTTAGCATGGTTACTTCTCTCTACTTGTGAGGGCCTCCTCTCGATTTACTTCAGGGTCTCCCCTCTATTTGCAGCAGAGGGGAGGTGCGTGATTCTCTACTTGTGATATCTTCGTAAACTCCTCTCTACTTGTGCGAGAAACATCTCCAGTTTTGGTGGAGATATCCTCTGTCATTGTTACCAGTGACTCCTCTCGTGTTGCAGCAAAGAACTCTCTGGTACCTCTCTAGTTTCCTTGACAGTGGAGTTTCTCAATTATTGCACTATGCAGGAGCATGTATACATATGTGGTATACAGACTCCTCTCTCATTTCGGCATGTGCCCAAAGCTAGCTGTGGCCAGGGGCTCTGTCTAGTTGCACTATTCTAAGGGTTTTTCTCTAGTTGAGGTGTGGTGGCTCTTTCACGTTGTTGCAGTCATTACTCTAGTTGCTGTGAGCAAGGTACTACTCTCTAGTTGAGGTGGGATAATCCAATCTAGTTTAACCTAGAAGCCTCCTTTCTAGTTGCAGTGGAGGTCAACACTCTATCTGTCGTGGGTGGTCTAGTCTCTAGTTGTGGTGGGGTTCCGCTCTCTTGTTGCATTGGGCACGGGTTTTCCTTAACAGTTGCTATGTGTCGTGGGGCTCTTCTCCAATTCTGATACATGGGCGCCTCTCTGGTGTGGTGACCTGCAGTTCTCTAATTGTGCCTTTGGTGGTTCTTCCTTCTAGTGATGTGTGCCTGGGTTCCTCTTGTGGTTGTGTGGTGCTCCTCTCTAGTCATGCTGAGGTCTTATCTTGATTTGCAATGGGAGCTCCTCTTGAATTGAGGCAGTGGATTCTGAGCCCCTCTTGAGCTCTGATGGTGGAACCTCTCAAGTTGCACCAGGGGGTTTGAGGTCCTTTTGAGTTGTGTTGGGAAACTAAGCGTTCCTCTGGAGTTGCAGAAGTAGGCCCCGATCTCCTGTCGAGTTGTGGCTGGTACTTGATTTTCCTCTGGATTATAGTGCACAACTCAGATTTCCTCTCAAGTCTCCATGAAATGCTCCTCTTGGTTTGAGGCAGGGGACTCAGAGCTTCTCTCATGTTGCGATGATGCTTCCTCTTGAGTTGTGGTGTGTTGTCTCCATGGAGGGGGGAGTCCTATCTACTTTTGGCACCGGGGTGTCCTTACTAGTTTATTGTGGGATTGATACTCTCTAATTTTGAGTGGCTCCTCTTGAGTTACTTCATCGGTTCATCTCTATTTGCTACAGAGCATCCCCTATAAGTTGGGATGTCCCAGGGGCTGCTCTCTAGTTGTGGTGAGGGCATTCTCTCCAGCTCTGGTGTGGAGTGCCTCTGACTTTGTTTCTGGGAGCTCCCCTCGTGATACAGTATAGGGCTCCTCTTGAATTGAGGCAGATTCTCTCAGTTCCTCTTGAGTTGTGGTTGTGGTTTTGGGAATCCTCTCAAGTTGCATTGGGGGGCTAGGATCTAGTCTTAGTTTGTGATGGGAAACTCAAGGTTCTTCTCGAGTTGCAGGAAGGGAGTCGGACATCCTCTCGAGTTGAGGTAGAGAACTCAGGGTTCCTCTCGAGTTGCAACAGGGGGCTATGGCCCACTAGAATTGCAGCTGAAAACTCGGAGTTTCTTTCCAGTTGCAGCATAAAATTCGAGCTTCCTATTAAGTTGCAACAGGGGACCTGGGGCTCCACTCAAGTTTTCGCTGGGATTCGGGGTACCTCTTGAGTTGCAGCCGGTGACTCAGAGCTCCTCCCAAGTTTCAGTGGGATCTCAGGATTCCTCTCGAGTTTCAGCGCGAGAATCAGTGTTCCACTCAAGCTGTGGAAGGGAATTCAGGGTTATTCTCCATTTGGGGTATACTCCATGTTCCTCTCATGTTGCTCTGGGGCCTCCTCTCAAGTTGTATTGCTGTGACTGGTCTCTAACAGGGATGTTCAAGGAGGCTGTTGCAATGTCTGGATGGCTACTGACTAGTTTGGCATGGGGATTTTTCCTCTAGTTTGGGTCAGATTCAATTCTGTAGCTGTGGTGGCTTTGATTCTCTCTAGTTGTGGTGTACAAGCACCTCTCTAGTTGTGGTTGGGGACTCCTTTCTACCTGTGGCATGGGTGTTTCTTTCTAGCTGTGGTGTGCTGTGGGCTCCTCTGTAGGTGTGTTGGGGAATTATCTCTAGCAGTAGTGTGGTTTCTCCTTTCTAGTTGTGGTGTGTTTATGGGCTAAACTCTAGTTGTGATATGTGTGCTCCTTTCTGGTCATGGTGAGGGGGTCATTTGCTGCAATACTTGTGGGAAGTCCTCTCTCATTGTAACGTACAGGGGCCTCCTTTCTGGTTGTGGTGGAGGGGCTCATCCATATTTGCTGAAGAGTGGCTCCTCTTTTTTAATGATGTCTATGTACATCCTCTCACCTTGTGGCCAATGGTGTCTCTCAAGTAGCTCAGCCTTCTTTTCTTGAGTTGTGGCAGCATATCCAGGGCTCATCTTGAGTTTCAGTAGTCCCACCTCTTAGGTTGTTATGGGGTCTCTGCAAAGTGGTTCTGCTCTTCTTTTGACACTAGGTATTCCTCAAAAGTTTTAGTATTGTTACTCCTCTCTACTTGTGAAAACCTCCTCTTGGGTTACTTCAGGGGATTGTCTCTATCTGGGATGCTTTGGTGGACTTTTCTATACTTCTGGAGGGAGAAACCTCTCCAGTTTTGGTGGAGGGCCCCTCTATCATTGTGACCAGGATCATGTCTCATGTTTCAGGTAAGGACTTGGTGGTACCTCTCTAGTTGCATTGGGCAGTGGTATTTCTTAGTCATTGTGGTATGCAAGAGACTCTACATAAGCAGTGTGTAGGCTTCTCTCATTGTGGCTTGTGGTAAACACACTAGCTGTGGCCAGGAGCTCTAGTTGCACTGTACTAGGGGTTTCTCTCCAGATGTGGTGTGCTGGTCCTTTGAGTTGTTGCAATCATTAATCTAGTTGCTGTGGGCAAGGTGCTACTCTCTAGATGAGGTGGGATATCCAATTTAGTTTTACCCAGAAGACTCCTCTCTAGTTCCAGTGTGGGTCAACTCTCTAGTTGTGGTTCTTGGTTTAGTCTCTTCTTGTGGTGGGAATCTCCTCTCTAGTTGCATTGGGCAGGGCTTTTCCTGAATAGCTGCAATGTGAGGTGGGTCTCTTCTCCAGATGTGATGTGTGAGAGCTTCTCTAATTGTGGTGAGCTGCACTTCTCTAATTGTGTTGTGGGTGCTCCTCTCTTGTAATGATGTGTGCCTGGACTCCTCTCTAGTTGTGCTGAGATCTTAGCTCAATTTGCTGTGAGAGTTACAACGGGGAACTCAGGGAGCCTCTCATGGTGCCCCAGGGAAGTCCAATCTCCATTCTAGTTCCGAAGGGTAGCTGGGGATTGCTCTCATGTCACTGCAGTGCAAATAGACCCCATCTAGGCTTGTGTTCAGAAATTCCATGTTCCTCTCCAGTGGCTACAGGGATCTCAGGATTGCTTTCAAGGTTCACCCTGGAAGTCAGGCCTCGTCTTGAATTGAAGTAAAGAACTTTGCTCTCCTCTCCAACAGCGACAGGTATTTCTTGGATCCCATTGACTGGCTTAAAGGGAGTCAAGCCCCCTCTGAAGTTTTGAGAAGGGATATGGGATTGCTCGCTAGGCCCTGCAGGAAAAGAAGGGCCTCATCTTGTGATGACGCAGGAATCTCGTGTTGATTCTCGAGTTCCGGCGCAACGTGGGGGGTTTCCCTCCACTTAGGACGGGGAACTCCGGGAGCCTCTCTTGTAGCCCCAGGGATATCCAGTCTCCATTCGAGTTGTGAGGGGGAGCGCGGCATTGCTCTTGAGTCATGGCAGGGGAATCAGGCGTCAAGACGCCTTGAAGGGGGAATCTCGAGTTCTTTCTCGAGTTGCGGCAGAAAACCCTGGGTTCCCTCGACTTGTGACGGTGACCTCAGCGAGCTTCTCATGGTGCCGATGGGATGTCAGGTATACTGTGGAGTTGGGAGGGGCCACTCGAGACTCCACTGGGATCGGTGTAATGGAAGAGGGCCTCCTCTCAAGTTGAGGCCGGAACCCCATGGTTCCTCGCCTGTTCTGACATAGGTCTCGGGTTGTGTATGCCGTTTCAAACAGGGAGTCAGTTCTCGACTTGTGTGGAGGCATGGAACTCTGCTTTCCTCTCGAGTTGTCAAAAATGTTAAAGGCCTCCATGTGAGTTGAACTTGGAATCTGGCCCTCTTTTCCAATTAGCAACTGGGGAATCAGAACTCCCTGACATTCGAATCTGTGCAAGGGGATCCGGCCTTATCTCGAGTGGATGGGGAAATACGTGAGTTTCAAACTGTGAGAAGTCCCGTATGTTCCCTCCAGTGTCATGAGGATCCAAGCCTCCTCTCGAGGTGCGACAGGGATGTCTGCATTCCTTTCCAGGAGAAGCAGGGCAATCGACCCTCATCTCGACTTAAGGAGAGGAAAATAGGGCTTTTTTTTATTGTGGCTGAAGACTCAGCATTCCTCTCGAGCGCGCCGGGTATCTGGGAAAACTTCTGGAGTTTCATAAAGCATTCCAAATACCCTTTTGAGTTCAAAGAGGGAAGGTGGGCTTTCTTTGGAAACGCTGCAGCATAAAAGGGCCTCCTCAAGCATGCAGGAGGGAATTTCGTGGTTTGCGTGGAGTTGTGGCAGGAAGCTTAGGGTTCCTCTCGAGTTGGTGTCCACCTTGGGGACCCACTCGTGTCTCCTCAGGAAGTCAGATCTCCTTTGGGGTTGCTCAGGGCACTTCCTGATTCCTCGCGCATCGCTGCAGGGATGAATACGGCCTCATCTCAAGTTGAGATGGGGACTTCAGTGTTCCTCTGCATTTCTGACATCGATCTCGGGGTCTGTGCGGAGTTGGACCAGGGCAGTTCAGCCTCGTCTTGTGTTGAGGCAGGGAACTCCGCTTGCCTCTCGAGTTGTTCTTGGGGAATCAGGCCACTTGTCGAGTTGTATCTGGAACCTGCAGGGTTTTCCGGAGGATGCAACTGGGGTGTCAGTGCCCCTTCGTGTTGTGGCTTCATCCTTGGGATTACATTCGAAGAGGTGCCCTGGTATTGGGACTTACCTTGAGTGGACTAGCAAATTGATGTCTTTCGGAATGTGGCATGACCCACGAGGCTTCCTCTCGGGTTTCAATGTGAGACTGGCCTCCTCCTGAGGTGCAACAGGAAGGCCGGGATCCCTTTCCAGACCAAGCAGCGTAATCGACCCTCATGTCGAGATAAAGAGGGGACGAGGGGCTCATATTAAATTGTGCTGGGAAACTCGGTGTTTCTCTCAAGTGAGACCTGTATCTTGGGGAACATTTTGAGTTGCATCAAGGTTGTCAAATATCATTTTGACTTTAAAGAGGGATTGTGGGATTTCCCTGGAGATGCTGTAGTGGAAAAGGGCCTCATCTGGCGATGATGGGGGAACCTCCTAGTTTTTCTCCAGTTCTGGTGGAATTCTCGAGTTATGATGGGCAACTCAGGGAGCCTCTTGTGGTGCCTCAGGGAAGTCCAATTTCCATGCGAGTTGCGAGGGGGAGCTGGGGATTGCACTCGTGTGACTGCAAGACAAATAGACTTCTTCTAGGCTTGTGTCCAGAAACTCCGTGTTCCTCTCAGGTTGTGACAGGGATCTCGGGGTTGCATTCAAGATTCACCTCCGGAGTCAGGGCTCATCTAAAGTAGAAGTACAACTCCGCTCTCCTCTCGAGTTACGACAGGTATCTCTTGGAGCCCATTTAGTGGCATAAAGTGATTCAAACCTTCTGTGGAGTTTAGAGATGGGACTCAGTATTGCTCCCTAGGTCCTTCAGGAAATGAAGGGCCTCATTTCGCAATGACGGAGGAATCTCATGCTTTTTCTTGAGCTGCAGCGTGACATGTGGGGTTTCTCTCGAGTAATGATGGAGAATTCAGGGAGTTTCTTTTGTGGCACCAGGGAAGTCCATTCTCCACTTGAATTTCCAGGGGAGCGTGGCATGGCTCTCGAGTCATGGCCGGGAAATCAGGACTCAAGAAGCGTTGAAGGGGAAAATCGAGGTCTTTCTCGAGTTGCGGCAGGAATGCCTGGTTTCCCTCGACTTGTGACGGTGACTTCAGGGAGCTTCTCATGGTGCCTCTGGGAAGTCAGGAATAGTGTGAAGTTGGGAGGGGCCTCTCAGGACTCCACTGTGTTCAGTGCAATGGAAGAGGGCCTCATCTCGAGTGAAGGCGGGAACCCCAGGGTTCCTCTCCTGTTCTGACGTGGGTCTCGGGATGTGTGTGCCAATTCAAACATGGAGTCAGGTCTCAACTTGTGTGGAGGCATGAAATTCTGCTTTCCTCTTGAGTTGTCAAAGGGGTTTCAGGCCTCCAGGTGACTTGAATTTGGGACCTGTTACACTCTTTCAGTTAGCAACTGGGGCATCAGAAATCCCTTCATGTTGTGAGTTGTTTTTCAGCTGACATCCGAATCTGTGCAAGGGAATCAGGCCTGATCTCAAGTGGATGGGGAAATATGTGCATTTCGATTTGTGACAAGACCCCCAGATTCCCCTCCAGTTTCAAGGAGATACCAGTCTCCTCTCGAGATGTGAAGGGGATGTCGGCATTCCTTTCCAGGCGAAGCAGGGCAATCCATACTCATCTCGACTTGAGGACGGGAAAACGAGGCTCTTTTTGACCTGTGGATGGAAACTCAGGTTCCTCTCGAGTGGGGGCAAGTATCTCGGGAAACTTCTGGAGTTTCATAAAGCGTGTCTAGTACACTTTCGATTTCCAAGAGGGAACGTGGGCTTTCTTTGGAAATGCTGCTGTAGAGAAGGGACACCTCAAGCATGCAGGGAAGAATTTCGTGGGTTTTATGAAGTTGTGGCGGGAAGGTTATGATTCCTCTCGAGTTGTCTGTCGAATTGGGGGACCCGCTCATGTCTCCTCAGGGAAGTCCGATCTCCTTTGGTGTTGCGAGGGGCCCATCGGGATTCCTCATGCATTACTGCAGGGATGAATAGGGCCTCATCTCAAGTTGAGGTGGGAACCTCAGGGTTCCTCTCCTGTTCTGACATTGATCTGTGGGTCTCTGTGGTGTTGGAACAGGCGAGTCAGGCCTGGTCTTGTGTTGAGGCACGGAACTCAGCTTGCCTTTCGTGTTGTTCATGGTCTGTCAGGCCACGTGTCGAGTTATATTTCAAACGTGCTGCTTTTCTGCAGAATGCAACGTGGGTGTCAGTGCCCCTTTGTGTTGTGACTTCATCCTTGGGGTTACATTCTGAGAGGTGCCTGGGCATTGGGACTTAACTTGATTCAATGGGGAAATTGGTGTCTTTCGGAATGTGGCAGAACCCATGAGGCTTCCTCTCGAGTTTCAATATGAGACTGGCCTCCTCCTGAGGTCCGATGTGAAGGTCGGGATCCCTTTCCAGACAAAATGGGGGAATCGAGTCTCATGTCAAGATCAGCAGGGGAGAAGGGACTAAGATGAAGTTGTGCCAGAAAACTCAGTATTACTCTCGAGTGAGACGGGTATGTCGGGGAAATTTTGAGTTGCATCAAGTGTGTCAAGTACCGTTTCGTATTTCAAGAAGGAACATGTGATTTCTCTTAAGACGCTGCAGTGGAAAGGGGCCTCTTCTCGCGAGGACGGGGTAACCTCGCGTTTTTTCTCATATTGTGACAGGATTCTCGAGTTATGACGTGGAACTCAGGGAGCCTCTGGTGTTACTCCATTGAAGTCCAATCTCCATTCGAGTTGCAAGGGGGAGCTGGGGTTTGCTCTCGAGTCACTGCAGGACAAATAGACCTCATCTAGGCTTGTGTCCAGAAACACCATGTTCCCCTCCAGTGGTGACAGGGATGGCGGGGTTGCATTCAAGGTTTACCTGGGGAGTCAGGCCTCGTCTCGAGTTGAAGCAAAGAACTCCACTATCCTCTAGAGATGCGATGGGTATCTCTTGGAGCCCATTTAGTTGCCTAAAGGGAATCAAGCCTCCTGTGGATTTTTTTTTTCCTTTTTTTAAATTTTATTTTTTTAACTGTACAATATTGTATTGATTTTGCCATATATCAACATGAATCTCCCACAGGTATTAACATGTTCCCCATCCTGAACACCCTTCCTTGTCCCCTCCTCATACCATCACTCTTGGTCGTCCCAGTGCACCATCCCTAAGCATCCAGTATCATGCATTGAACCTGGACTGGAGACTCATTTCATATGTGATATTATACATGTTTCAGTTCCATTCTCCCAAATCATCCCACCCTCTCCCTTGCCCACAGAGTCCAAAAGACTGTTCGGTACATCAGTGTCTCTTTTGCTGTCTCGTATACAGGGTAATTATTGCCATCATTCTATATTCCATATATATGTGTTAGTATACTGTATAGGTGTTTTTCTTTCTGTCTTATTTAACTCTGTATAATAGGCTCCAGTTTCATCCACCTCATTAAAACTGATTCAAATATATTCTTTTTAATGGTTGAGTAATACTCCATTGTGTATATGTACCATTGCTTTCTTATCCATTCATCTCCTGGTGGAAATCTAGGTTGCTTCCATGTCCTGGCTATTATAAACCGTGATGCGATGAATATTGGGGTACACATGTCTCTTTCAATTCTGGTTTTCTCAGTGTGTATGCCCCACAGTGGGATTGCTGGATCATAAGGCAGTTCTAGTTCCAGTTTTTTTTAAGGAATCTCCACACTGTTCTCCATAGTGACTACTAGTTTGCATTCCCAGCAACAGTGTAAGAGGTTTCCCTTTTCTCCATAACCTTTCCAGCATTTATTACTTGTAGACTTTTGGATAGATTCTGACTTGCATGAAATGGTACCTCATTGTTGTTTTGATTTGCATTTCTCTGATAATGAGTGATGTTGAGCATCTTCTCATGTGTTTGTTAGCCATCTGTATGTCTTCTTTGGAGAAATGTCTATTTAGTTCTTTGGCACATTTTTTGATTGGGTCATTGATTTTTCTGGAATTGAGCTGTAGGTGTTGGCTGTATATTTTTGAGAATAGTGGTTTGTCAGTTGCTTCATTTGCTATTATTTTCTCCCATTCTGAAAGGTGTCTTTTCACCTTGCTTATAGTTTCCTTTGTTGTGCAGAAGCTTTTTAAGTTTAATTAGGTCCCATTTGTTTATTTTTGCTCTTATTTCCAATATTCTGGAAGGTGGGTCATAGAAGATCCTGCTGTGATGTATGTCGGAGCGTGTTTTGCCTATGTTCTCTTCTAGGAATTTTATAGTTTCTGGTCTTATGTTTAGATCTTTAATGCATTTTGAGTTTATTTTTGTATATGATGTTAGAAAGTGTTCTAGTTTCATTCTTTTACAAGTGGTTGACCAGTTTTCCCAGCACCATTTGTTAAAGAGATTGTCTTTAATCCATTGTATGTTCTTGCCTCCTGTGTCAAAGATAAGGTGTCCATATGTGTGTGGATTATCTCTGGGCTTTCTATTTTGTTCCTTTCATCTAAATTTCTGTCTTTGTGCCAGTACCATACTATCTTGATGACTGTGGCTTTGTAGTAGAGCCTGAAGTTAGGCAGGTTGATTCCTCCAGTTCCATTTTTCTTTCTCAAGATTGCTTTGGCTATTCCAGGTGTTTTGTATTTCCATATAAACTGTGAAATTATGTTTTCTAGCTCTGTGAAGAATACTGTTGGTCGCTTGATAGGGATTGCATTGAATCTATAAATTGCTTTGTGTAGTATACTCATTTTCACTATATTGATTCTTCCAATCCATGAACATGGTATATTTCTCCATCTATTAGTGTCCTCTTTGATTTCTTTCACTAGTGTTTTATAATTTTCTATATATAGGTCTTTAGTTTCTTTAGGTAGATATATTCCTAAGTATTTTATTCTTTTCATTGCAATGGTGAATGGAATTGTTTCCTTAACTTCTCTATTTTCTCATTATTAGTGTATAGGAATGCAAGGGAATTCTGTGTGTTGATTTTATATCCTGCAACTGTACTATATTCATTGATTGGTTCTAGTAATTTTCTGATGAAGTCTTTAGGGTTTTCTATGTAGAGGATCGTGTCATGTGCAAACAGTGAGAGTATTACTTCTTCTTTTCCAATTTGGATTCCTTTCTTTATTTCTTTTTCTGCTCTGATTGCTGTGGCCAAAACTTCCAGAACTATGTTGAATAGTAATGGTGAAAGTGGGCCCCCTTGTCTTGTTTCTGACTTTAGAGGAAGTCCTTTCGATTTTTCACCATTGAGGAGAATGTTTGCTGTGGGTTTGTCATATATAGCTTTTATTATGTTGAGGTATGTTCCTTCTATTCCTGCTCTGAATGTTTTTATCATACTTGTATGTTGAATTTTGTCAAAGAGGCTTTCTCTGCATCAGTTGAGATAATCATATGGTTTTTATTTTTCAATTGGTTAATGTGGTGTATTACATTGAATGATTTGCGGATATTGAAGAATCCTTGCATCCCTGGGATAAAGCCCACTTGGTCATGGTGTATGATATTTTTAAAGTGCTGTTGGATTCTGATTGCTAGAATTCTGTTAAGGATTTTTGAATCTATGTTCATTCGTGATATTGGCATGTAGATTTCATTTTTTTTTTGCCCTCTGTCAGGTCTTTTTGGTATTAGGGTGATTGTGGTCTCATAGAATGAGTTTGGAGTTGGATCCTCTGCAATTTTCTGGAACAGTTTGAGTAGGATAGGTGTTATCTCCTCTCTAAATTTTTGGTAGAAATCACCTTGTGAAGCTGTCTGGACATGGGCTTATTGTTTCCTTTGTTGTGCAAAAGCTTTTTAAGTTTAATTAGGTCCCATTTGTTTATTTTTTGCTCTTATTTCCAATATTCTGGAAGGTAGGTTCATAGAGGATCCTGTCCATTTGTTGTATGTCGGAGCATGTTTTGCCTATGTTCTCCTCTAGGAATTTTATAGTTTCTGGTCTTATGTTTAGATCTTTAATGCATTTTGAGTTTATTTTTGTATATGATGTTAGAAAGTGTTCTAGTTTCATTCTTTTACAAGTGGTTGACCAGTTTTCCCAGCACCACTTGTTAAAGAGATGTGTCTTTAATCCATTGTATGCTTCTGCCTCCTGTGTCAAAGATAAGGGGTCCATATGTGCGTGGATTATCTCTGGGGCTTTCTATTTCTTCCTCGATCTAAATTTCTGTCTTTGTGCCAGTACGATACTATCTTGATGACTGTGGCTTTGTAGTAGAGCCTGAAGTTAGGCAGGTTGATTTCTCCAGTTCCATTTTTCTTTCTCAAGATTGCTTTGGCTATTCCAGGTATTTTTTTTTATTTCCATATAAACTGTGAAATTATGTTTTCTAGCTCTGTGAAGAATACTGTTGGGAGCTTGATAGGGATTGCATTGAATCTATAAACTGCTTTGGGTAGTATACTCATTTTCACTATATTGATTCTTCCAATCCATGAACATGGTATATTTCTCCATCTATTAGTGTCCTATTTGATTTCTTTCACTAGAGTTTTATAGTTTTCTATATATAGGTCTTTAGTTTCTTTAGATAGATATATTCCTAACTATTTTATTCTTTTCACTGCAATGGTGAATGGAATTGTTTCCTTAATTTCTCGTTTTATTTTCTCATTATTAGAGTATAGGAATGCAAGGGATTTCTGTGTGTTGATTTTATATCCTGTAACTGTACTATGTTCATTGATTGGTTCTAGTAATTTTCTGGTGGAGTCTTTAGGGTTTTCTACGTAGAGGATCGTGTCATCTGCAAACAGTGAGAGTATTACTTCTTCTTTTCCAATTTGAATTCCTTTTATTTCCTTTTCTGCCCTGATTGCTGTGGCCAAAACTTCCAGAACTATGTTGAATAGTAATGGTGAAAGTGGGCACCCTTGTCTTATTCCTGACTTTAGAGGAAATGCTTTCAATTTTTCACCATTGAGGAGAATGTTTGCTGTGGGTTTGTCATATATAGCTTTTATTATGTTGAGGTATGTTCCTTCTATTCCTGCTTTCTGAAAGTTTTTATCATAAATGTATGTTGAATTTTGTCAAAGGCTTTCTCTGCATCTATTGAGATAATCATATGGGTTTTATTTTTCAATTTGTTAATGTGGTGTATTATATTGATTGATTTGCCGATATTGAAGAATCCTTGCATCACTGGGATAAAGCCCACATGGTCATGGTGTATGATCTTTTTAATGTGTTGTTGGGTTCTGATTGCCAGAATTTTGTTAAGGATTTTTGAATCTATGTTCATCCGTGATATTGGCATGCAGATTTTTTTTTGTGGCATCTTTGTCAGGTTTTGGTATTAGGGTGATTGTGGACTCATAGGATGAGTTTGGAAGTTTACCATCCTCTGCAATTTTCTGGAAGAGTTTGAGTAGGAAAGGTGTTAGCTCTTCTCTAAATTTTTGGTGGAATTCAGCTGTGAAGCCGTCTGGACCTGGGCTTTTGTTTGCTGGAAGATTTCTGAATACAGTTTCAATTTCCGTGCTTGTGATGGTTCTGTTAAGATCTTCTATTTCTTCCTGGTTCAGTTTTGGAGACTTGTACTTTTCTAAGAATCTGTCCATTTCTTCCACGTTGTCCATTTTATTGGCATATAATTTCTGATAGTAGTCTCTAATGATCCTTTGTATTTCTGTGCTGTCTGTTGTGATCTCTCCCTTTTCATTTCTAATTTTATTGATTTGATTTTTCTCCCTTTGTTTCTTGATGAGTCTGGCTAACGGTGTGCCAACTGTATTTATCCTTTCAAAGAACCAGCTTTTGGCTTTGTTGATTTTTGCTATGGTCTCTTTTGTTTCTTTTGCATTTATTTCTGCTCTAATTTTTAAGATTTCTTTCCTTCTACTAACCCTGGGGTTCGTCATTTCTTCCTTTTCTTGTTGCTTTAGGTGTAGAGTTAGGTTATTTATTTGACTTTTTTCTTGTTTCTTGAGGTATGCCTGTATTGCTATGAACTTTCCCCTTAGGACTGCTTTTACAGTGTCTCACAGGTTTTGGGTTGTTGTGTTTTCATTTTCATTCATTTCTATGCAAATTTGGATTTCATTTTTGATTTCTTCTTTGATTTGTTGGTTATTCAGAAGTGTGTTGTTCAGCCTCCATATGTTGGAATTTTTAATAGCTTTTCTCCTGTAATTGAGATCTAATCTTACTGCATTGTGGTCAGAAAACATGTTTGGAATGATTTCATTTCATTTTTTTTTTTAAATTTACCAAGGCTAGATTTGTGGCCCAGGATGTGATCTATCCTGGAGAAGGTTTCAATGTGCACTTGAGAAAAAGGTGAAATTCATTGTTTTGGGATGAAATGTCCTATAGATATCAATTAGGCCTAACTGGCCTATTGTATCATTTAAAGTTTGTGTTTCCTTGTTAATTTTCTGTATAATTGATCTATCCATAGTTGTGAGTGGGGTATTAAAGTCTCCCTCTATTATTGTGTTATTATTCATTTCTCCTTTCATACTTGTTAGCATTTGTCTTACATATTGTGGTGCTCCTATGTTGAGTGCATATGTATTTATAATTGCTATATCTTCTTCTTGGATTGATCCTTTGATCATTATGTACTGACCTTCTTAGTCTCTTTTCAAAGCCTTTGTTTTAAATCTATTTTATCTGATATGTGTATTGCTACTCCTGCTTTCTTTTGGTCTCTATTTGCATGGAAAATCTTTTTCCAGCCCTTCACTTTCAGTCTGTATGTGCCCCTTGTTTTGAGGTAGGTCTCTTGTAGACAACATAGGTAGGGGTCTTGTTTTTGGGTCCATTCAGCCAGTCTTTGTCTTTTAGTTGGGGCATTCAACCCATTTATGTTTAAGGTAATTATTGATAAGTATGATCCTGTTGCCATTTACTTTACTGTTTTGGGTTCGAATTTATACACCCTTTTTGTGTTTCCTGTCTAGAGAATATCCTTTAGTATTTGTTGGAGTGCTGGTTTGGTGGTGCTGAATTCTCTCAGCTTTTGCTTGTCTGTAAACCTTTGATTTCTTCTTCATATTTGAATGAGATCCTTGCTGGGTACAATAATCTGGGCTGTAGGTTATTTTCTTTCATCATTTTAAGTATGTTTTGCCATTCCCTCCTGGCTTGAAAAGTTTCTGTTGAAAGATCAGCTGTTATCATTATGGGAAGTCCCTTGTGTGTTATTTGTTGTGTTTCCCTTGCTGCTTTTAATATTTGTTCTTTGAGTTTGATCTTTGTTAATTTGATTAATATGTGTCTTGGGGCGTTTCATCTTGGGTTTATCCTGTTTGGGACTCTCTGGGTTTCTTGGACTTGAATGATTATTTCCTTCCCCATTTTAGGGAAGTTTTCTACTATTATCTCCTCAAGAATTTTCCAATGGTCTTTCTTTTTGTCTTCTTCTGGGACTCCTATGATTCGAATGTTGTAGCATTTAATATTGTCCTGGAGGTCTCTAAGATTGTCCTCATTTCTTTGAATTCGCTTGTCTTTTTTCCTCTCTGATTCATTTATTTCTAACATTCTATCTTCTAGTCCACTAATCCTATCTTCTCCCTCTGTCATTCTAATATTTGTTGCCTCCAGATTGTTTTTGATCTCATTTATTGCATTATTCATTGTATATTGACTCTTTTTTATTTCTTCTAGGTCCTTGTTAAACCTTTCTTGCATCTTCTCAATCGTTGTCTCCAGACTGTTTATCTGTGATTCCATTTTGATTTCAAGATTTTGGATCAATTTCACTATCATTATTGGAATTCTTTATCAGGTAGGTTCCCTATCTCTTCCTCTTTGGTTTGGTTTGGTTTGGTGGGCATTTATCCTGTTCCTTTACCTTTTGGATATTCCTCTGTCTCTTCATCTTGTTTACATTGCTGAGTTTGAGGTGTCCTTTCTGTATTCTGGCAGTTTGTGGAGTTTCCTTTATCATGGAGTTTCCTTGCTGTGTGTGGGTTTGTACAGGTGGCTTGTCAAGGTTTCTTGGTTACGGAATCTTGTGTTGGTGTTCTGGTGGGTGGACCTGGATTTCTTCTCTCCTTTCTAAGACAATGGGTTGCTTTTCTGCATGCCTGATGTCCTCTGCTGGCATTCAGAAGTTGTTTGTGGAATTTACTTGGCGTTTAAATGTACTTTTGATGTATTTGTGGGGGGATAAAGTGGTCTCCCTTTCCTATTCCTCCACCAATTTAGCTCCTTCCTGTCCTGTGGAGTTTTGAGAGAGGACTTGGGACTTGTGTCTAGGCCCTGCAGGAAAAGAAGGGCCTCATCTAGGGAAGAGGGTGGAATCTCGTGGTTTTTCTCGAGCTGTCGCATGATGTGTGTGGTTTCTCTCGAGTTATGACAGGGAACTCAAGGGGCCTCTTGTGTCCCCAGGGAAGTCCAGTCTCCACTCGAGTTGAGAGGGGGTGTGCGGCATTGCTCTCAAATCATGGCAGGGGAATCAGGCCTCAAGACCCGTTGAAGGGGGAATCCCCAGGTCTTTCTCGAGTTGCGGTAGGACAAACTGGGTTCCCTCAACTTATGACGGTGACTTCAGGTAGCTTCTCATGGTACTTATGGGAATTCAGGAATATGTGGAGTTGGGAGTGTCCTCTTGGGACTCCACTGGGGTCGATGCAATGGAAGAGGGCCTCATCTCGAGTGGAGGTGGGAACCTCAGGATACCTCTCATCTTCTGACATGGGTTTCCAGGTGCGTATGCAATTTTAAACACGGAGTCAGGTCTCGGCCTCTGTGGAGGCATGGAACTCTTCTTTCATCTCGAATTGTCAAAGGTGTTAAAGGCCTCCAGGTGAGTTGAATTTGGAACCTGACCCTCTTTTCCAATTAGCAATCAGGGCATCAGGAATCCCTTTGTGTTGTGATTGGATTCTCAGCTGACATTCGAATCGGTGCAAGGGAATCAGGCCTGATCTTGACTGGATGGGAAAATATGTGGCTTTCGAATTGTGACAAGACCCCTGGGTTCCCCTCCAGTGTCAAGTAGATACCATCCTTCTCTCGAGGTGCGACGGGGATGTCGACATTCCTTTCCAGGAGAAGCAGGGCAATCGAACCTCTTCTCAAGTTGAGAAGGGGGAAATGGGGCTCTTCTTGACTTGTGGTGGGAGACTCAGTGTTGCTCTCGAGTGGGGACGGGTATTTGGGAAACTTCTGGAATTTCATCAACTGTGTCAACTACCCTTTTGAGTTCCTAGAGGGAACATGGGCTTTCTTTGTAAACGCTGCTCCGTAAATTGGCCTCCTCAAGTGTTCAGGTGAGAATTTCCTGTTTTTTGTAGAGCTGTGGCGGGGAACTTAGGGTTCCTCTCGAGTTATGTGTCGACCTGAGTGACCCGCTCGTTTCTCCTAAGGGAAGTCAGATCTCTTCTGGCATTGAGAGGGGCACCTTTGGATTCCTCGCACTTCGTTGCAGGGATGAATAGGGCCTCATCTCGAGTTGAGGTGGGAACTTCAGGGTTCCTTTCCATTTCTGACATCGATCTCAGCATCTCTGTGGAGTTGGAACAGGGGATTCCAGCCTCGTCTTGTGTTGAGGCAGGGAACTCCACTTGCCTCTCGAGTTGTTCACAGGGCGTCAGGCCACATGTCGAGTTGTATTTGGAACCTGCAGGTTTTTCCGGAGGATGCAACTGGGGTGTCAGTGCCCCTTAGTCTTGTAACTTCATCGTCAAGGTTACATTCGAAGATATGCTCGGGATTCAGGACTTAACCTGAGTGGACGGGGAAATCGGTGTCTTTCGGATTGTGACACAACCCTCGAGGCTTTCTCTCAAGTTTCAGTGAGTGACCGGCCTCCTCCTGAGGTGCAATGGGAAGGTCGATATCCCTTTTCAGACAAAGCAGGAAAATCCACCCTCATGTCGAGATCAGGAGGGCAGAAGGGGCTCAATTTAAGTTGTGCCAGGAATCTCGGTGTTCCTCTCAAATGAGACTGATATGTCGGGCAACATTTTAAGTTGCATCAAGGGTGTCAAGTACTGTTTCGGATGTGAAGTGGGAACGTGGGATTTCTCTCGAGAAGCTGCAGTGGGAAAGGGCCTCATATGACAAGGATGGGGGAACCTTGTGGTTTTTCTCGAGTTGCAGAAGGATTCTTGAGTTAACACAGGGAATTCAGGCAACCTCTCCTGTGGCTCCAGGGAAGTCCAATCTCCATTCGAGTTGCAATGGGGAGCTGGGAATTCTTCTCAAATCACTGCAGGTCAAATAGACCTCATCTAGGTTTGTGTCCAGAAACTCTGTGTTCCTCTCCAGTTTTGACAGTGAACTCGGGGTTGCATTACAGGTTCACCTGGGGAGTCAAACCTCATCTCAAGTTGAAGCAAAGAACTCCGCTCTACTCTCGAGTTGCGACATGTATCTCTCGAAGCCAATTGTGTGGCCTAAAGGGATTCAAGCGTCCTGTGGAGTTTTGAGAGGAGACTCGGAATTTCTCTCTAGGCCCTGCAGGAAAAGAAGGGCATCATCTCTCGTTGACGAAGGAATCTCGTATTTTTTCTCGAGCTGCGGCACAACATGGTGCTTCTCTCGAGTTAGGGACAGGGAACTCAGGGAGACTCTCCTGTGGCCCCAGTTAAGTCCAATATCCATTCGAGTTTCACGGGGGAGCGCAGCCTGTTCTCCAGTCATGGCAGGGAATCGGGCCTCAAGATTCATTGAAAGGGGAATCTCATGGTGTTTCTCGAGTTACGGCAGGAAACCATGGCTTAAGTCGAATTGTGACAGTGAACTCAGGGAATTTCTCATGGTTCCTATGGGAAGGCCGGAATACTGTCGAGTTGGGAGGTGCCTCTCAGGACTCAACTGGGGTCGGTGCAATGGAAGAAGGCCTCATCTCGAGTTGAGGCTGGAACCTAAGGGTTTCTCTCCTGTTCTGATGTGGGTCTCGGGGTGTGTATGCCATTTCAAACAGGGAGTCAGGTCTCGACTTGTGTGGAGATATGGAACTCTGATTGCCTCTCGAGTTGACAAAGGTCTTCAGGCACCCACGCGAGTTGAACTTGGGACCTGTGGCTCTTTTGTAATTAGCACCCGAGGCAGCAGAACTTTCTTCGTGTTGTGAGTTGATCTTGGCTGACATTTGAATCGGTGCAAGGGAATCAGGTCTGATCTCGTGTGGATGGGTAAATATGTGGTTTTTGAATTGTGACAAGACCCCTGGGTTCCCCTCCAGTGTCAAGTAGATACCAGCCTCGTCTCGAGGTGCAAAGGGGACGTCGGGATTTTTTTCCAAGTGAAGCAGGGCAATTGACCCTCATCTCAACTTGAGGAGGGGAAAATGGGGCTCTTCTTGACTTGTGACAGAAAACTCAGCATTCCTCTTGAGTGGGGACAAGTATCTGGGGAAACTTCTGGAATTTCTTGGAGCACATCAAGTACTCTTTCGAGTTCCAAGAGGGAACGTGGGCTTGCTTTGGAAATGTAGCAGCGTCAAAGGGGCACCTAAAGTGTGCAGGGGAGAATTTGGTGGGTTGGGTGGAGTTGTGGCAGAAAGCTAGAAGTTCCTCTCGAATTGCGTGTCGCCCCGTGTGACCTGCTCGTGTCTCCTAAATTAAGTCAAAGCTGCTTTTGTAATGCAAGGGGGCACTTCAGGATTCCTGGAGCATGGCTTCAGGGATGAATAAGGCCTCATCTCGAGTTGAGGCGGGAACCTCTGAGTTCCTCTCTATTTCAGACATCAATCTTGGTGTCTCTGCGAAGTTGGAAGAGGGAAGTCAGGCTTCATCTTATGTTGCGGCACGGAACTCTGCTTGCCTCGCAAGTGTATTATGGGGTTTCAGGCCATGTGTCGAGTTATATATAGAACCTGTGGCTTTTTCTGGAGGATGTAACAGGGGTGTCAGTGCCCCTTAATGTTGTAACTTCATCCTCGGGATTAATTTCAAAGAGGTGCCCTGGCATCGAGTCTTATCTTGAGTGGATGGGGAAATCGGTGTCTTTCAGAATGTGGCATGACCCACGAGGCTTCCTCACGATTTCAGTGTGAGAACAGGCTAATCCAGAGCTGTGAGGGAAAACTCGGGATCCATTTCCAGACAAAGCAGCAGAATTGATCCTCATGTCGAGATCAGCAGGGAAGAAGGGGCTCAGAGGAAGTTGTGCCAGGAACCTCGGTGTTCCTCTCCAATGAGACCGGTATGTTGGGCCACATTTGAAGATTCCTCAAGCCTGTCTAGTTCAGTTTCGATGATCCAGTGGGTTCGTGGGATTTCTCTCAAGACACTGAAGCGGGAAAGGGCCTCATCTGGAGACGACTGGGCAACCACGTGGTTGTTCTCGATTTACGACGGGATACTCGAGTTACGACGGGAAACTCAGGGAGCCTCTCCTGTGGCCCCAGGGAAGACCAATCTCCCTTCAAAATGGCGTGGGAGAGCTGGGGATTGCTCTCGAGTCGCTGCAGTGCAAAGAGACCTCTTTGAATCTTCTAGACGTGTGTCCAGAAACTGCGTGTTCCTCTTCAGGGGTGCTAGGGATCTCGTGGTTGCATTCAAGTTTCAGCTGGGCAGTCAGGCCTCGGCTCTAATTGAAGCAAACAACTCTCCTCTACTCTCGAGTTCACAAGGCCAGTTCTTGAAGCCCATTGTGTTAAAAAAAAAAAAAAGGGGGGGGAATCAAGCCTTCTGTTAAATTTTGAGAGAGGACTCAGGGTTGCTCTCTAGGCCCTGCAGGAAAAGAAGGGCCTCATGTGGCGATGTCGGGGGAATCTCGTGGTGTTTTCTCCAGCTGAGGCTCGACATGTGGCGTTTCTCTTGAGCTACGACGGGGAACTAAGTCAGCCTCTCTTGTAGCCCCAGAGTAGTCCAATCCCCATTAGAGTGGTGAGGAGGGCCCGAGATGGCTCTCGAGTCACGGCAGGGGAATCGGGCTTCAAGACGTGTTGAAGCGGGTATCTCGAGGTGTTTCTCTAGTTGCTGTAAGAATCCCTAGGTTCCCTGGGCTTGTGACGGTGACCTCTGGCTGACTCCATAGGTGCATATGAGAAGGGGCAATACTGTGCAAATGAAAGGTTTGTCGTGAAACTCCTCTGGGTTCAGTGCCATGGAAGAGGGCCTCATCTGCAGGTGAGGTGTGAATCTCAGGTTTCCTCTCTTGTTCTGACATCGATCTTGGGGTCTTTGCGGGTTTGGAACAGGGAGATAGGCCTCGTCTTGTGTGGTGGCATGGAACTCTGCTTACCTCTTGAGGTGTTCATGGGGTGTCAGAACACTTGTCGAGTTGTATTTGGAACCACGGCTTTTTCAGGACAATGCACCCAGTGTATCAGTGTCCTTTCGTGTGGTGGCTTCATCCTGGGGGTTCCACTGGAAAAGGTGCCCAGGCATTGGGACCTCTTTTCAGTGGATGGGGAAATCGGTATCTTTCGTAATGTGGTACGACTCACGAGGCTTCCTCTCGAGTTTCCAAGTGAGATGGCCTACTCCTGAGGTGGGAATGGAAAGTCGGGATCCCTTTCCAGACAAAGCAGGGGGATCGACCCTCCTGTCGAGATCAGGAGGGAAGAAGGGGCTCAGAGAATGTTGTGCCGGGAGCCTCAGTGTTCCTCTCTAGTGAGACCGGTATGTTGGGCCACAATTGAAGTTTCCTCAAGGCTATTAATGTCCGTTTCGATTATCCAGTGGGTTCGTGGAATTTCTCTCAAGACGCTGAAGCGGGAAAGGGCTTCATTTGATGATGACTGGGCAACCACGTGGTTGTTCTTGACTTATGACGGGATTCTTGAGTTACGATGGGGAACTCAGGGAGCTGCTCTTGTGGCCCCAGGAAAGACCAATCTCCATTCAAAATGGCGTGGGAGAGCTAGGGATTACTATCGAGTCGCTTCAGTGCCAAGAGACCATTTCGAATCTTCTAGGCCTGTGTCCAGAAACTCCGTGTTCCCCTTCAGGGGCGCTTGGGATCTCGTGGTTGCATTCAAGCTTCAGCCAGGCAGTCAGGCGTCGGCTCTAGTTGAAGCAAAGAACTCTCCTCTCCTCTCGAGTTGCCAAGGCTAGCTCTTGAAGCCCATTGTGTTAAAAAAAAAAAGGGTGGGGGGGGAGGAGCTAAGATGGCGGACGAGTAAGACGGGGAGAATACTTTCTCCTCCACAAATCCATTAAAAGAACATTTGAATGCTGAATAAACTCGATAAAACAACTTCTGAATGCCGGCAGAGGACATCAGGCACTTAGAAAGACAGCTCATTGTCTTCAAAACGAGAAAACGAGCCCTGCAGTAACTCCTTTTGCGGAGAACTGGCGCGGACACCAGCGTTTGCTATTGGCAAGTGGGGGCTGGGCTAGGAGGAGCGGCGAGGCCTGCATTGCTTTGAGAAAGGATTTGGCCTGGCTATCTCGGGCGCTATCTGAGCGAAATAACCAGACTGTCGGTTATCTACTACATCAAAAGCCAGCCCTAACTTAAGACACCACCAGGACTACCTACGGAACAAAGGGCTGCACAGAGTTGGCCGGCTGCAGGCCGTCCCACTCCGGTGACAGGCAGCCAGGGCCAGAGGCGGGCAATTACAGCCCTAGAGAGACACTGTCTAACGGAACTGTGAGTAGGTTTCTGTGCTGACTCACGCTTCTTGGGGCTCTGGATGGTCAACATCTGCCTGAGAAAGTGCGCTGTTTGTATACCCAGAAAACTGAGCGGCAGAGAGGCGATAAGTCGCAGCACCTGCGCTCGCTGAACATTTCATCACCTGCGCTACTCGGATCTGGGAAGGGCATAAAACGCAGACTCAACCAAGTCTGTGCTTCTGAGGATTATCTGAGTGCCTGAACCTGGCCGGTTTAGATTTGGGTGTTCATCTCCACCCCCTCTGTAACAAGGCAGAGATCAGATATTGAAAAGACCTGTAAACCGCCTCAATAAAGAGAATTCAACAAACTACCAGAATATAGTAAGGACACTCTAAATTTGGCAATTTTAACAAAATGAAGAGACAAAAGAATACCCAGCAGCTAAAGGAACAGGATAGATGCCCACCAAACCAAACCAAAGAGGAAGAGATAGGGAATCTACCTGATAAAGAATTCCGAATAATGATAGCGAAATTAATTCAAAATCTCGAAATCAAAATAGAATCACAGTTAAAGAGTCTGGAGACAAGGATTGAGAAGATGCAAGAAAGGTTTAACAAGGACCTAGAAGAAGAAATAAAAAAGAGTCAACACATAATGAATAATGCAATAAATGAGATCCAAAACACCCTGGAGGCAACAAATAGTAGAATAACAGAGGCAGAAGATAGGATTAGCGAACTAGAAGATAGAATCCTAGAAATAAATGAATCAGACGAGAAAAAAGAAAAACATATCAAAAGAAATGAGGACAATTTCAGAAACCTCCAGGATAACATCAAACGCTACAACATTCGAATCATAGGAGTTCCAGAAGAAGAAGATAAAAAGAAAGATCATGAGGAAATACTTGAGGAGATAATAGTTGAAAACTTCCCTAAAATGGAGAAGGAAATAACCACTCAAGTTCAAGAAATCCAGAGAGTCCCTAACAGGATAAACCCAAGGCGAAACACCCCAAGACACATATTAATCAAATTAACAAAGATTAAATATAAAGAACAAATATTAAAAGCAGCAAGGGAAAAACATCAAATAACTCACAAGGGAATTCCCATTAGGATAACAGCTGATCTTTCAATAGAAACTCTCCAAGCCAGGAGGGAATGGCAAGACGTAATTAAAGTGGTGAAGGAAAATAACTTACAGCCTAGATTATTGTATCCAGCAAGGATCTCATTCAAATATGAAGGAGAAATCAAAAGCTTCACAGATAAGCAAAAGTTGAGAGAATTTTGCACCACTAAACCATTTCTCCAACAAAAACTAAAGGACATTCTCTAGAGCAACACAATGATAGTGGGAGACTTTGATACCCCACTCATGTAGTCTGGCTGTAGTGGACAAAGTGAAGAGGAAAACATATTTACTTGTGAGCCTCAAAGAATTCAGTTCACTCAGGAGAGTTTAAAAAAAAAAAAAAAAAGACTTATTTGCTCACTCTGTGGAGGTTTATTGACTATTTTGTGGGTTTGATACCACTTTGAGCAGTAGGGAGGAAGAGGTGACAAATGTGATCCTGTCCTGAATGATGTATTGTGGTGAGGATAGACTTACCAATACAGGATACCAAGATGTGCCTAAAGATGAGGACACCCAAACTGGACTTTTTGTTTCCTGAACTTTTCATTTCGAGAACAAGCCTCCTATATAGGATGAATTCACCATGATTTTTTTAAGTGTTCTTTGTGATTAAAAATAGAAAGCCATTGGTTAAGAAATTACATATACTCCTCCCCACCATCACTCCCCTTCTTTCTTCCCATTTCCCTCCCACCCTCATTGATCCTTTCCTTTGTCCATTTTCCCCTGCAAAAAAAAAAAAAAAAAAAGGTTAAGGCTTATAAAATAAAAATTAAAAAAAAAGGGGGGGGGGAATCAAGCCTTCTGTTGAGTTTTGAGAGAGGACTCATGGTTGCTCTCTAGGCCCTGCAGGAAAAGAAGGGCCTCATCTGGCGATGTTGGGGGAATCTCATGGTGTTTTCTCCAGCTGCGACTCAATGTCTCTAGCTACGAGGGGAACTCAGTGAGCCTCTCTTGTGGCCCCAGTGTAGTCCAATCCCCATTCGAGTGGTGAGGAGGGCCCGAGATGGCTCTCGAGTCACGGCAGGGGAATCGGGCTTCAAGACGTGTTGAAGGGGGTATCTTGAGGTGTTTCTCAAGTTGCTGTAAGAATCCCTAGGTTCCCTCAGCTTGTGACGGTGACCTCTGGCAGATCCCATAGGTGCATATGAGAATGGGCAATACTGTGCAGTTGAGAGGGTTGTCTTGGGATTCCCAGGGGTTCAGTGCGATGGAAGAGGGCCTCATCTGGGGATGAGGCGGGAATCTCAGGCTTCTTCTCCTGTTCTGACATCGATCTCGGGGGTCTTTGTGGGTTTTGAACAGAGAGTTAGGCCTAGCCTTGTGTGGAGGCATGGAACTGCACTTGCCGGTCGAGGTGTTCATGGGGTGTCAGGCCACTTGTCGAGTTGTCCTTGGAACCAGTGGCTCTTTCAGGAGGATGCACCCAGGGTGTCAGTGCCCCTTCGTGTGGTGACTTCATCATCGGGGTTCCATTGGAAAAGGTGCACAAGCATCGGGACTTCTCCTGATTGGACGTGGAAATCGATGTCTTTCAGAATGTGGCACGAACCAAGAGTCTTCCGCTCAAGTTTCCAAGTGAGACCAGCCTCCTCCTGTGGTGGGACTGGAAGGTCAGTATCCCTTTCCATACAAAGGTGGGGGATCAACCCTCATATCGAGATCAGAGGGAAGGAAGGGCTCAGAGGAAGTTTTGCCGGAACCTTGGTGTTCCTCTCCAATGAGACCGGTATGTTGGGCCACATTTGAAGATTCCTCAAGGCTGTCTTGTTCCATTTAGATGATCCAGTGGGTTCATGGGATTTCTCTCAAGATGCTGCAGTGGGAAATGGTCTCATCTGGTGATGACTGGGCAACCACGGGTAATTCTCAACTTACAGCGGGATCCTCGAGTTACAACGTGGAACTCAGGGAGCCTCTCGTGTGGTCCCAGGGAAGACCAATATCCATTCAAAATAGTGTGGGAGAGCTGGGGATCACTCTCGAGTCACTGCAGGGCAAAGAGACCTCTTCTACTCTTCTAGGCGTGTGTCCAGAAACTCCGTGCTCCCCTTCAGGGGCGCTTGGGATATCGGGATGCATTCTAGATTCAGCCCGGGAGTCAGGCCTCGTCTCGAGTTGAAACAAAGAACTCCCCTATCCTCTTGAGTGGCCAAGGCTAGCTCTTGAAGCCCATTGTGTTTACAACAAAAAAGGGAATCAAGCCTTCTGTGGAATTTTGAGACAGGACTCGGGTTGCTCTCTAGGCCCTGCAGGAAAAGAAGGGCGTCATCTGGCGATGTCGGGGGAATCTCGTGGTGTTTTCTCCAGCTGTGGCTCGACGTGTGGCGTTTTTCTTGAGCTACGAAGGGGAACTAAAGGGGCCTCTCTTGTGTCCACAGGGAAGTCCAGTCCCCATTCGAGTAGTGAGGAAGGCCCGGGATGGCCCTTGAGTCACGGCAGGGGAATCTGGCTTCAAGACGTGTTGAAGGGGTTATCTCGAGATTTTTCTCGAGTTTCTGTAAGAATCCCTAGGTTCCCTTGGTTTGTGATGGTGACCTCTGGAAGCTTCCCTAGGTGCCTATTATAAGGGGAATATTTTGCGGTTGAGAGGGTTGTCTTGGGATTCACCTGGGTTCAGTGCCATGGGATAGGGCCTCATCTGGAGGTGAGGCGGGAATCTCAGGCTTCCTCTCCTGTTCTGACATCGATCTCGGGGTTTTTGGTGTTTTGAAAAGGGAGTTAGGCCTCACCTTGTGTGGAGACATGGAAGTCGGCTTGCCTCTCCAGGTGTTCATGGGGTGTCAGGCCACTTGTTGAGTTGTCCTTTGAATCAGAGGCTCTTTCGGGAGGATGCAACCAGGCTATCAGTTCCTCTTCGTATGGTGACTTCATCCTCGGGGTTCCATTGGCAAAGGTCTGCAGGCATTGGGACTTCTCTTGAGTGGACGCCGAATTGGGTGTCTTTCGAAATGTGGCACAACCCAAGAAGCTTCCTCTCTAGTTTCCAAGTGAGACCGGCCCCCTCCTGAGGTGGTATTGGAAGGTGCGGATCCCTTTCCAGACAAAGCAGGGGGATCGACCCTCATGCTGAGATCAGGAGGGAAGAAGGGGCTCAGGTGAAGTTGTGCCGGGACCCTGGTGTTGCTGTCCAATGAGAACAATACGTTGGGGCACATGTGAAGTTTCCTCAGGGCTGTCTAGTTCCGTTTCGATGATCCATTGGGTTCGTGGGATTTCCCTAAACATGCTGCAGCGGGAAAGGGGTTCATCTGGCGATGACTGGATAATGACGTTTTTATTCTCGACTTAAGGCGGGATTCGCGAGTTACGACGGGGAACTCAGGGAGCTTCTCGTGTGGCCCCAGGGCAGACCAATCTCCATTGAAAATGGCGTGGGAGAGCTGGGGATTGCTCTCGAGGCGATGTAGGGCAAAGAAACCTCTTCTAGTCTTCTACGCGTGTTTCCAGAAACTCCGTGTTCCTCTTCAGGTGCGCTAGGGATCTCGGGGTTGCATTCAACCTTCAGCCGGGGCGTCAGTCCTCGTATCGAGTTGAAACAAAGAACTCACCTCTCCTCTCGAGTGGCCAAGGTTAGCACTTGAAGCCCTTTGTGTTAAAGAAGAAGAAGAAAAAAAAAAAAAGGAATCAGGCCTTCTGTGGAATTTTTAGAACGGACACGGGGTTGCTCTCTAGGCCATGCAGGAAAAGAAGTGCCTCATCTGGCGATGTCAGGGGAATGTCATGGTGTTTTCTCAAGCTGCGTCTCGACCTGTGGCGTTTCTCTCGAGCTACAATGGGGAACTCAGGGAGCCTCGCTTGTGGCGCCAGGGAAGTCCAGTCCCCATTCGAGTAGCGAGGAGGGCCCGGGATGGCTCTCAATTCATGACAGGGGAATTGGGCTTCAAGACTTTTTGAAGGGGGTATCTCGAGTTGTTTCTCGATTTGCTGTAAGAATCCCTACGTTCCCTGGGCTTGTGATGGTGACCTCTGGCAGCTTCCCTTGGTGCATATGAGAAGGGGCAATACTGTGCAGTTGAGAGGGTTGTCTTGGGATTCCCAGGGGTTCAGTGCAATGGAAGAGGGCCTCATCTGGGGGTGAGGCAGGAAACTCAGGCTTCCTCTCCTGTTCTGACATCGATCTCGAAGTCTTTGGGGATTTTGAACAGGGAGTTAGGCCTAGCCTTGTGTGGAGGCATGGAAGTGCACTTGCCTCTCTAGGTATTCATGGGGTGTCAGGCTACTTGTCCAGTTGTCCTTGGAATCAGCGTCTCTTTCAGGAGGATGCACCCAGGGTGTCAGTGCCCCTTTGTGTGGTGACTTCATCCTCGGGGTTCCATTGGAAAAGGTGCGCAGGCATCAGGACTTCTCCTGAGTGGACGTGGAAGTCGATGTCTTTTGGAATGTGGCACGAACCAAGAGGCTTCCTCTCGAGTTTCCAAGTGAGACCGGTCTCCTCCTGTGGTGGGAGTGGAAGGTCACTATCCCTTTCCAGACAAAGCTGGGGGATCGACCCACATGTCGAGATCAGCAGGGAAGGAAGGGCTCAGAGGAAGTTTTGCCGGAACCTCTGTTCCTCTCCAATGAGACCGGTATGTTGGGCTACATTTTAATTTTCCTCAAGACTGTCTTGTTCCATTTCGATGATCCAGTGGGTTCGTGAGATTTCTCTCAAGACGCTGCAGCAGGAAATGGTCTCATCTGGTAATGACGGGGCAACCACGTGGTTATTCTCGACTTATGGCGGGATTCTCGAGTTACGAGGGGAACTCAGGGAGCCTCTCGTGTGGTCCCAGGGAAGACCAATCTCCATTTAAAATGGCGTGGGAGAGCTGGCTATTGCTCTCGAGTCGCTGCAGGGCCGAGAAACCTCTTCTAGTCTTCTAGGCGTGTGTCCAGAAATTCCGTGTTCCCTTTCAGGGGCGGTTGGGTTATTGGGATGAATTCTAGGTTCAGCCGGGGCGTCAGGCCTCGTCTCAAGTTGAAACAAAGAACCCCCCTCTTCTCTCGAGTGGCCAAGGCTAGCTCTTCAAGCCCATTGTCCTAAAAAAAAAAAAAAAAAAAAAAAACCGGAATCAAGCCTTCTGTCTAGTTTTGAGACTGGACTCAGGGTTGCTCTCTAGTCCCTGCGGGAAAAGTAGGGCCTCATCTGGTGATGCCGGGGGAATCTCATGGTGTTTTCTCGAGCTGCGGCTCGACGTGTGGCCTTTCTCTCAAGCGACAACGGGGAACTCATGGAGCCTCTCTTGTGTTCCCAGGGAAGTCCAGTCCGCATTCGAGTTGCGAGGAGGTCCTGGGATGTTCTCGAGTTACGGCAGGGGAATCGGGCTTCAAGACGTGTTGAAATCTGTATCTTGAGGTGTTTCTCGAGTTGCTGTAAGAATCCCTAGGTTTCCTGGGCTTGTGACTGTGACCTCAGGCAGCTTCCCTTGGTGCCTATGAGAAGGGGAAACACTGTGCAGTTGAAAGGATTGTCTTGGGATTCCCCTGGGTTCAGTGCCATCGAAGAGGGCCTCATATGGAGGTGAGGCGGGCATCTCAGGCTTCCTCTCCTGTTCTGACATCGATCTCGGGGTCTTTGTGGGTTTTGAACAGGGAGTTAGGCCTCGCCTTGTGTGGAGGCATGGAACTCCGCTTGCCTCTCGAGGTTTCCATGGGGTGTCAGGCCACTTGTCAAGTTGTCCTTGGAACCAGCAACGCTTTCGGAAAGATGCACCCAGGGTGTCAGTGCCCCTTCGTGAGGTGACTTCATCCTTGGGGTTCCATTGGAAAAGGTGCGCAGGCATTGGGACTTCTCTTGAGTGGAGCAGGAAATTGGTGTGTTTCAGAATGTGGCACGACCAACGAGGCTTCCTCTCGAGTTTCCAAGTGAGACGGCCCTCCTCCTGAGATGGGACTGGAAGGTCGGGATCCCTTCCCGACAAAGCAGGGCGATCAACCCTCATGTCGAGATCAGGAGGGAAGAAGGGGCTCAGAGGAAGTTGTCCTGGGGACTTCGGTGCTCCTCTCCAATGAGACCGGTATGTTGGGCCACATGTGAAGTTTCCTCAAGGCTGTCTAGTTCCATTTCGATGATCCAGAATGCTCGTGGGATTTCTCTCAAGACGCTACAGCGGGAAAGGGCCTCATCTGGCGATGACTTGGCAACCATTTCGTTATTTTCGACTTAGGGCGGGATTCTCGAGTTATGACGAGGAACTCAGGGAGCCCATCGTTTGGCCCCAGGGAAGACCAATCTCCATTCAAAATGGCGTGGAAGAGCTGGGGATTGCACTCGAGTCACTGCAGGGCCAAGAGACATCTTCTAGTCTTCTAGGCATGTGTCCAGAAACTCCGTGCTCCACTTCAGCGGTGCTAGGGATCACAGGGTTGCATTCAAGTTCAGCCGGGGAATCAGGCCTCATCTCGAGTTGAAACAAAGAACTCCCCTCTCCTCTCGAGTGGCCAAGGCTAGCTCTTGAAGCCCATTGTGTTTACAAAAAAAAAAAAAAAAAAGGGAATCAAGCCTTCTGTTGAATTTTAAGAGAGGACTCAAGGTTGCTCTCTAGGCCCTGCAGAAAAAGAAGGGTGTCATCTGGCGATGTCAGGGGAATCTCATGGTGTTTTCTCCAGCTGCGGCTCGACGTGTGGCGTTTCTCTCAAGCTACAAAGGGGAACTCAAGGGACCTCTCTTTCTCAAGGGCATCACCCTTTCGATGATCGAGTGGGTTCGTGGGATTTCTCTTAAGATGCTGCAGTGGGAAATGGCCTCATCTGACCATCACTGGGCAACCACGTGGTTGTTCTCCACTCACAGCGGGATTCTCGAGTTATGACAGGGAACACAGGGAGACACTCATGAGGCCCCAGGGAAGACCAATCTCATTCAAAATGGCGTGGGAGAGTGGGGGTTTGCTCTCGAGTCGCTGCAGGGCAAAGACACCTCTTCTAGTCTTCTAGACCTATGTCCAGAAACTCCATGTTCCCCTTCAGGGGCGCTATGGATCTCGGGGTTGCATTCAAGCTTCAGACGGAGCATCAGGCCTCGTCTCAGGTTGAAACAAAAAACTCCCCTCTCCTCTCGAGTGACCAAGGCTAGCTCTTGAAGCCCATTGTGCTAAAAAAAAAATGGAATCAAGCCTTCTGTGGAGTTTTGAGACAGGTCTTGGTGTTGCTCACTAAACATTCAGGAAAAGAAGGGCCTCATCTGACAATGTCAGGGCAATCTCACGGTGTTTTCTCGAGCTGTGGCTCGAAGTGTTGCGTTTCTCTCGAGCTACGATGGGGAACTCAGGGAGCCTCTCTTGTGTTCCCAGGGAAGTCTAGTCCGCATTCGAGTTGTGAGGACGTCCCAGGATGTTCTCGAGTCAGGCAGGGGAATCCGGCTACAGGACGTGTTGAAGGGGGTATCTCGAGGTGTTTCTCGAGTTACTGTAAGAATCCCTAGGTTCCCTGGGCTTGTGACGGTGACCTCTGGCAGCTTCCCTTGGTGCCTATGAGAAGGGGGAATACTGTGCAGTTGAGAGGGTTGTCTTGGGATTCCCCTGTGTTCAGTGCCATGGAAGAGGGCCTCATCTAGAGGTAAGGCAGGAAACTCAGGCTTCGTCTCCTGTTCAAACACCGATCTCGGGGTCTTTGGGGGTTTTGAACAGGGAGTTAGGCCTCGCCTTGTGTGGAGGCTTAGAACTCTGCTTGCCTCTCGATGTTTTCAAGGGGTGTCAGGCCACTTGTCGAATTGTCTTGGAACCAGAGGCTCTTTCGGGAGTTTGCACCCATGTAGTCAGTGCCCCTTCGTTTGGTGACTTCATCCACGGGGTTCCATTGGAAAAGGTGCGCAGGCATCGGGACTTCTCTTGAGTGTAGGTGGAAATCAGTGTCTTTCTGAATGTGGCACGACCCACGAGACTTCCTCTCGAGTTTCCAAGTGAGACGGCCCTCCTCCTGAGATGGGACTGGAAGGTCGGGATCCCTTTCCAGATAAAGCACGGGGATCGACCCTCATGTCGAGATCAGGAGGGAAGAAGGGGCTCAGAGAAAGTTGTGCTGGGCACCTCGGTGTTCCTCTCCAATGAGACCGGTATTTTGGGCCACATGTGATGTTTCCTAAAGGCTGTCTAGTTCCCTTTCGATCATCCAGTGTGTTCGTGTGATTTCTCTCAAGACGCTGCAGCGGGAAAGGGCCTCATCTGGCGATGACTGGGCAACCAATTGGTTATTTTCGAATTAGGGCGGGATTCTCTAGTAACGTCGGGGAATTCAGGGAGCCCCTGGTGTGGCCTCAGGAAGACCAATCACCATTCATAATGGCGTGGGAGTGCTGGGGATTGCTCTCAAGTCGCTGCAGGACAACGAGACATCTTCTAGTCTTCTAGGCGTGTGTCCAGAAACTCTGGGCTCCCATTCAGGGGTGCTAGGGATCTCGGGGTTGCATTCAAGTTCCGCGGGGGAGGCAGGCCTCGTCTCGAGTTGAAACAAAGAACTCCCCTCTCCTCTCGAGTGGCCAAGGCTAGGTCTTGAAGCCCATTGTGTTAAAAAGAAAAAAAGGGGGAATCATGCCTTCTCTGGTGTTTTGAGAGAGGACTCGGTGTTGCTCTGTAGGCCCTACAGGAAAAGAAGGGCGTCATCTTGCGATGTCGGGGGAATCTCATGGTGTTTTCTCAAGCTGCAGCTCGACGTGTGGCATTTCTCTCCAGCTACGACGGGGAACTCAGGAAGCCTCTCTTGTGTCCACAGGGAAGTCCAGTCCCCATTCGAGTAGTGAGGAGGGCCCGGGATGGCTCTCGAGTCACGGCAGGGGAATCGGGCTTCAAGGCGTGTTGAAGGGGTATTTTGAGGTGTTTCTTGAGTTGCTGTAAGAATCCCTAGGTTCTGTGGGCTTGTGATGGTGAACTCTGGCAGGTTCCTTTGGTGCCTATGAGAAGGGAGAATACTGTGCAGTTGAGTGGGTTGTCTTGGGATTCCCCTGGGTTCAATGCCATGGAAGAGGGCCTCATCTGGAGGTGAGGCGGGAATCTCAGGCTTCTTCTCCTGTTCTGATATCGATCTCGGTGTCTTTGGTGGATTTGAACAGGGAGTTAGGCCTCTCCTTGTGTGGAGGTATAGAACTACGCTTGCCTCTTGAGGTGTTCATGGGCTGTCAGGCCACTTTTCAAGTTGTCCTTGAAACCAGAGGCTCTTTCAGAAGGATGCACCCAGGGTGTCAGTGACCCTTCGTGTGGTGACTTCATCCTCGGGGTTCCATTGGAAAAGTTTCGCAGGTATTGGTACTTCTCTTAAGTGGATAGGGAAATCGGTGTCTTTCATATTGTGGCACGAACCACGAGACTTCCTCTTGAGTTTTGAAGTGAGACCGGCCTCTTCCTAATGTGGGACTGAATGTTCGCGATCCCTTTCCAGACAAAGCAGTGGGATAGACCCTAATGTCGAGATCAAGAGGGAAGAAGGGGCTCATAGGAAGTTGTGCCGGGAACCTCGATGTTCCTCTCCAATGAGACCAGTATGTTGGGCAACATGTGAAGTTTCCTCAAGGCTGTCTAGTTCCGTTTCAATGATCCAGTGGGTTCCTGGGATTTCTCTCAACATGCTGCAGTGGGAAAGGGACTCATCTGGCGATGACTGGATAACGACGTTTTTATTCTCGACTTAAGGTGGGATTCGCGAGTTACGACAGGGAACTCAGGGAGCTTCTCGTGTGGCCCCAGGGCAGACCAATCTCCACTCAAAATGACGTGGGAAAGCTGGGGATTGCTCTCGAGGCTCTGCATGGAAATGCGATCTCTTCTAGTATTCTAGGAGTGTTTTCAGAAACTCCGTGTTCCTCTTCAGGGGTGCTAGGGATCTCGGGGTTGCATTCAAGCTTCAGCCGGGGCGTCATGCCTCGTCTCGAGTTGAAACAAAGAACTCACCTCTCCTCTCGAGTGGCCAAGTTTAGCACTTGTAGCCCTTTGTGTTAAAAAACAAAAAAAAGGAATCAGGCCTTCTGTGGTTTTGAGAGCGGACACTGGGTAGCTCTCTAGGCCATGCAGGAAAAGAAGGGCCTCATCTGGCGATGTCTGGGGAATCTCATGGGGTTTTCTCGAAGTGCATCTCGACCTGTGGCGTTTCTCTCGAGCTACAATGGGGAACTCAGGGAGCCTTGCTTGTGGCGCCAGGGAAGTCCAGTCCCCATTCGAGTAGCGAGGAGGGCCCGGGATGGCTCTCGAGTCATGTCAGGGGAATCGGGCTTCAAGATGTGTTGAAGGGGGTATCTTGAGTTGTTTCTCGAGTTGCTGTAAAAATCCCTAGGTTCCCTGGGCTTGTGACGGTGACCTCTGGCAGCTTCATTTGGTGCCTATGAGAAGGGAGAATACTGTGCAGTTCAGAGGGTTGTCTTGGTATTCCCAGGGGTTCAGTGCGATGGAAGAGGGCCTCATCTGGGGGTGAGGCGGGAATCTCAGGCTTCCTCTCCTGTTCTGACATCGATCTCGGGGTCTTTGTGGGTTTTGAACAGGGAGTTAGGCCTAGCCTTGTGTGGAGGCATGGAACTGCACTTGCCTCTCGAGGTGTTCATGGGGTGTCAGGCCACGTATCGAATTGTCCTTGGAACCAGCGGCTCTTTCGGGAGGATGCAACCAGGGTGTCAGTGCCCCTTCGTGTGCTGAATTAATCCTCGGGATTCCATTGGAAAAGGTGCACAGGCATCGGGACTTCTCCTGAGTGGACGTGCAAATCGATGTCTTTCAGAATGTGGCACGAACCAGGAGTCTTCCGCTCGAGTTTCCAAGTGAGACCAGCCTCCTCCTGTGGTGGGACTGGAAGGTCAGTATCCCTTTCCAGACAAAGCTGGGGGATTGACCCGCACGTCGAGATCAGGAGGGAAGGAAGGGCTCAGAGGAAGTTTTGCCGGGAACCTCGTTGTTCCTCTCCAATGAGACCAGTGTGTTGGGCCACAGTTTACGTTTCCTCAAGGCTGTCTAGTTACGTTTTGTTAATCCAGTGGGTTAGTCGGATTTCTCTCAACACGGGGCAGTGGGAAATGGCCTCCTCTGGCGATGACTGGGCAACCACGTGGTTATTGTCGACTTATGGCGGGATTCTCGAATTACGACCCGGAACACAGGGAGCCTCTCATGTGGCACCAGGGAAGACTTATCTCAATTCAAAATGGCCTGGGAGAGATGGGGATTGCTCTCGAGTCACTGCAGGGCAAAGAGACCTCTTCTAGTTTTCTAGGCGTTTGTCCAGAAGTGCTAGGGATCTCGAGGTTGCATTCAAGCTTCAGCAGGGGAGTCAGAACTCGTCTTGAGCTGAAACAAAAAAGTCCCCTCTCCTCTCGAGGGCCAAGGCTAGCTCTTGAAGCCCATTTTGTTAAAAAAAAAAAAAAAAAAAAAAAAGGGAATCAAGCCTTCTGAGGAGTTTTGAGAGAAGACTCGGTGTTTCTCTCTAGGCCCTGCAGGAAAAGAAGGGCCTGATGTGGCGATGTGGGGGGAATGTCATGGTGTTGTTTCGAGTTGCTGCTCGACGTGTGGCGTTTCTCTCAGGCTATGACGGGGAACTCCGGGAGCCTCTCTTGTTTACCCAGGGAAGTCCAGTCCCCATTAGAGTAGTGAGGAGGGCCTGGGATGGCTCTCGTGTCACGGCAGGGAAATCAGGCTTCAAGACGTGTTGAAGGGGGTATCTTGACGTGTTTCTCGAGTTGCTGTAAGAATCCCGAGGTTCATTGGTTTTCTGACGGTGACCTCTGGCAGCTTCCCTTGGTGCTTATGAGAAGGGGGAATACTGTGCAGTTGAGAGGGTTGTCTTGGGATTCCCCTGGGTTCAGTGCAATGGAAGAGGGCCTCATCTGGAGGTGAGGCGGGAATCTCAGGCTTCGTCTCCTGTTCTGACATCAATCTCGGGGTCTTTCAGCATTTTGAAATGGGAGTTAGGCCTCAACTTGTGTGGAGGCTTGGAACTCTGCTTGCCTCTCGAGGTGTTCATGGGGTGTCAGGCCACTTGTTGAGTTGTCCTTGGAATCAGAGGCTCTTTCGGGAGGATGCAACTAGGCTGTCAGTGCCCCTTCGTATGGTGACTTCATCCTTGGGGTTCCATTGGAAAAGGTTCGTAGGCATTGGGACTTCTCTTGAGTGGACGTGGAATTTGGTGTCTTTCGGAATGTGGCACGACCCACGAAGCTTCCTCTCGAGTTTCCAAGTGAGACCGGCCTCCTCCTGAGGTGGTACTGGAAGGTGGGGATCCCTTTCCAGACAAAGCAATGAGATCGACCCTCATGTCGAGATCAGAAGAGAAGAAGGGGCTCAGAAGAAGTTCTGCTGGGAACCTCGGTGTTCCTCTCCAATGAGACCGATATGTTGGGGCACATTTAAAGTTTCCTCAAGGCTGTCTAGTTCCCTTTTGATGATATCGTGGGTTCATGGGATTTCTCTCAAACGCTGCAGTGGGAAACGGCCTCATCTGACGATCACTGGGCAACCACGTGGTTGTTCTCCACTTACAGCGGGATTCTCGAGATACGACGGGGAACACAGGGAGCATCTTGTGTGGCCCAGGGAAGACGAATCTCATTCAAAATGGCGTGGGAGAGCGGGGGTTTGCTCTCGAGTCACTACAGGGCAAAGAGACCTCTTCTAGTCTTCTAGACCTATGTCCAGAAACTCCGTGTTCCCCTTCAGGGGTGCTAGGGATCTTGGGGTTGCATTCAAGCTTCAGCCGGGGCATCAGGCCTTGTCTCAAGTTGAAACAAAAACTCCCATCTCCTCTGGAGTTACCAAGGCTAGCTCTTGAATCCCATTGTGTTAAAAATTAAAAAAATGGAATCAAGCCTTCTGTGAAGTTTTGAGACAGGTCTCAGGGTTGCTCTCTAGCACTTCAGGAAAAGAAGGGCCTCATCTGGTGATGTCGGGGGAATCTCATGGTGTTTTCTCAAGCTGTGGCTCGACGTGCTGCATTCTCTTGAGCTACGATGGGGAACTCAGGTAGCCTCTCTTGTGTTCCCAGGGAAGTCCAGTTCGCATTTGAGTTGTGAGGAGGTCCCAGGAAGTTCTCGGGTCACGGCCCGGGAATCCGGCTACAAGACGTGTTGAAGGGGGTATTTCGAGGTGCTTCTCGAGTTGCTGTAAGAATCCCTAGGTTCCCTGGGCTTGTGATGGTGACCTCAGGCAGCTTCCCTTGGTGCCTATGAGAAGGGGGAATACTGTGCAGTTGAGAGGGTTGTCTTGGGATTCCCCTGTGTTCAGTGCCATGGAAGAGGGCCTCATCTGGAGGTGAAGCAAGAATCTCAGGCTTCGTCTCCTGTTCTGACATCGATCTCGGGGTCTTTGGGGGTTTTGAACAGGGAGTTAGGCCTCGCCTTGTGCGGAGGCATGGAACTCCCCTTGCCTCTCGATGTGTTCAAGGGGTTTCAGGCCACTTGTCGAGTTGTCCTTGGAACCAGAGGCTCTTTCAGGAGGATGCAACCAGGGAGTCAGTGCCCCTTCATGTGGTGACTTCATCCACGGGGTTCGATTGGAAAAGGTTCGCAGGCATCGGGACTTCTCTTGAGTGTAGGGGGAAATCGGTGTCTTTCAGAATGTGGCACGACCCACGAGGCTTCCTCTTGAGTTTCCAAGTGAGACGGTCCTCGTCCTGAGATGGGACTGGAAGATTGGGATCCCTTTCCAGACAAAGCAGGGGGATCGACCCTCATGTTGAGATCAGGAAGGAAGAAGGGGCTCAGCAGAAGTTGTGCTGGGCACCTCGGTGTGCCTTTCCAATGAGACCGGTATGTTGGGCCACATGTGATGTTTCCTCAAGGCTGTCTAGTTCCGTTTCAGTCATCCAGTGTGTTCGTGTGATTTCTCTCAAGACGCTGCAGCGGGAAATGGCCTCATCTGGCAATGACTGGGCAACAAATTGGTTATTTTCTAATTAGTACAGGATTCTCTAGTTACGTCGGGGAACTCAGGGAGCCCCTCGTGTGGCCCCAGGGAAGACCAATCTCCATTCAAAATTACGTGGGACAGCTGGGGATTCTTCTCGAGTCGCTGCAGAACCAAGGGATGTCTTCTAGTCTTCTAGGCTTGTGTCCAGAAACTCCATGCTCCCCTTCAGCTGTGCTAGGGATGTCGGGGTTGCATTCAAATTTAGCTGGGGAGTCAGGCCTCATCTCGAGTAGAAACAAAGAACTCCCTTCTCCTCTCGAGTTGCCAAGGCTAGCTCTTGAAGCCCATTGTGCTAAAAAAAAAAAAAAAAAAAAAGTGAATCATGCCTTCTGTGGAGTTTTGAGAGAGGACTCGTGGTTGCTCTCTAGGCCCTGCAGGAAAAGAAGGGCCTCATCTGGCGATGTCGGGGGAATCTCATGGTGTTTCTCCAGCTGCATCTCGAGGTGTGGTGTTTCTCTCCAGCTACGACGGGGAACTCAGGAAGCCTCTCTTGTGTTCCCAGGGAAGTCCAGTCCCTATTCGAGTAGCGAGGAGACCCGGGATGGCTCTTGAGTCACGACAGTTGAATCGGGCTTCAAGACGTGTTGAAGGGGTATCTCAAGGTGTTTCTCAAGTTGCTGTAAGAATCCCTAGGTTCCCTTGGCTTGTGACGGTGACCTCTGGCAGCTTCCCTTGGTGCCTAAGAGAAGGGGAATACTTTGCAGTTGAGAGTGTTGTCTTGAGATTTCCCTGGGTTCAGTGCCATGGGAGAGGGCCTCATCTGGGGGTGAGGCGGGAATCCCAGGCTTCCTCTCCTGTTGTGACATCGATCTCGGGGTCTTTGGGCTTTTTGAAAAGGGAGTTAGGTCTCGCCTTGTGTGGAGGCATGGAACTCCGCTTGCCTCTCCAGGTGTTCATGGGGTGTCAGGCCACTTGTCGAGTTGCCCTTGGAACCAGAGGCTCTTTCTGGAGGATGCACCCAGAGTGTCAGTGTCCCTTCGTGTGGTGACTTCAACATCGGGGTTCCATTGGAAAAGGTGCCCAGGCATCGTGACTTCTCTTGAGTGGACTCGGAAATTGGTGTCTTTCGGAATGTGTCACGAACCACGAGGCTTCATCCTGTGTTTCAATCTGAGTCCGGTCCCTTCCTGAGTTGAGACAGGAAGGTTGGGATCCGTTTCCAGACAAAGAGTAATTGACCTTCATGTTGAGATCAGGAATGGAGACAGGTCTCAGATTAAGTTGTGCCTGGAAATTCGTTGATACTCTTGAATGAAATGGGTATGTTAGGGAAATTTTGGAGTTGCATCAAGGGTGTCAAGTATCATATCGAATTTCAAAAGGGAAAGTGGGATTTCTCTTGATGCACTGCAGGGGGAGAGGGACTCATCTCTCGATGATGGGGGAACTTTGTCGTTTTTCTTGAGATGTGGTCAGAATTTCGAGTTATGACTCAGAATTCAGGGAGCCTCTGGTGTTGCCCCAGGGAAGTTCTATCTCCATTTGAGTTGTGAAGGTGTCTGGGGTTTGCTCTGAAGTTACTGCAGGGCAAATAGACCTAATCTAGGCTTCTGTCCAGAATTTACATATTCGTCTCCAGTGGCGACAAGGATGTAGGTGTTGTATTGAAAGTTCACCCGTGGAGTCAGGCCTAGTCTTGAGTTGAAGCAAAGAACTCCGCTCTTCTCTCTAGTTGCGACAGCAATCTCTTGGAGCCCATTGATGGGCTAAAGGGAGTCAAGTCTCCTGTGAAATTTTGAGAGGGGCTCGGGATTGCTCTCTAGGCCTTGCAGGAAAAGAATGCACTCAGCACCAGATGACGGGGCAATCCCGTGGTTTGTCTAGAGCTCTGTCGCCACATGTGGTGTTTATGTCATGTTACGATGGGAAATTCAGGGAGCCTCTCGTGTGGCCCCAGGGAATTCCAGTCTCCATTCGAGGGGAGTATCCCTCTTCAGATACTACAGCAGGTGTCACAAGGCCACAGTCTCCCTGGTTAACACCTTTGCAGACCCTGTACATGGAATCACATGTCCACATTCTGCAGGGTGAATGTCCTCCAAGACCCTGAACCTGAGGTCACATATCCACAGTTTACAAAGTGAACCCACCTCAAGACCCTACACCTGGAGTTGCAAGTCCAGTCTCAAGGGTGACCTCACCTCCCAGACACTTGTCCTGTGTTCACACATCCACAGGCTCCATGTTGACTGCTTTGAAGTACCTGCACCTGGGGTCACATGTCAAAATTCTTGTTGAAACCGCTCATACCCCACACTTGGATTCAAATGTCCACAGTCTCCACGTTGACTACACCTTACCAGGTTCACAAGTCCATGTTAAACTGGGTTACACCTTCCCAGAGCCTGTATGTGTGATCACACATCCACAGTCTCCCAGGTGTGACCTCTCCCCAGACCTTGGGCCTTGGGTCACATGTGCACTGGCCCCAGGGTAACCCCACTTCCCAAAACCTGTACCTGGGATCGCATGTCTAGGGTCTAAAGGGTGACCAACCTCCCAGATCCTGCACCTGGGGTCACACATAAACGGTATCCAGGATGAGACTACCTCCAGACTATGTACCTGGTGTCACATGGTCACAGTGCCCAGTGTGACATCTCCTCCCAGACCCTGCACCTAAGGTCCCATGTCCACAAGATCCAGGGGTTAACCCTTCCACACCCTGGACCAAGGACACACTTCTACAGTCTGAAGTGCGACTCCACATCCTAGAAACTGCACATGGGGTCACACATAAACATTCTCCAGGCTAACCCCCACTTGATCCTGTACCTGGGGTCAATTTTCTGTAGTATCCACGGTGAATCCCTCCCAGACCACATACATGGGATCACATGTCCACAGTCTCTAGTATGAGCAAACATCCAGACTCTGTACCTGAGGTCTCAGGACCACAATGTCCTCTGACACCAACTTCCAGTCCCTGCACTTAGGGTGACATGTCCAGAGTCTTCAAGGTAACCCTCTCTCAAACCATTCACCTGAAGGAGCTATCCACAATCCCCAAAGTGACCCCACATCCCAGATCCTGCATCTGGGATCACACATCATAGGGTCTGCTGGGAGAGCACCCTCCCCAGACCCTGCATTTTGGGTCACACATTCATAGTCCTCAGGGTGACCCTACCACCCAGACCCAGTAACCAGAAACACTTGCACACAACCCCACCTTCAAGACCCTATCCGTGGAATTTCCCGTCCATAGTCTCCATGATGAACCACTCTCAGATTATGCACCTGGGATCACACACCCACAGTTTCCAGGGTGACCCCTTTCTCCCCAGCATCAGGGGCTATATGACCACAGTCTCCATGTTCACACCCGACATCAGATCCTTTACAGAATGTCACATGGCCACAGTTTCCCTGATGAACCCCTTCATAGTCCTTATTCATTGGGTCACATGGCCATAGTCTCCAGAGTGAACACTCTCCCAGACCCTGCACCAGGGTTCACATGTCCACAGTCTCCATGGTGACCCCACCTCCAAGACACTTCACCTAGCTTTAAACATCCACAGGCTCCAGGGTCAGCCTCTACCCCATACACTGCATTTTGGTCTCCTGTCAACTTTCTCCAGGGGGAAATATCCTCACAGAACCTGCACCTGGGGTCACGTGTCCACAGTCTCCACAGAGAGCCCTCTCTTCAGACCCTGAACATGGTGTTAGATGACCACAGTCCTGGGTGACCCTTACTTCCAGATCTTTCACCTGAGGTCACACATCCACAGGCTAAAGGGTCACCCCTTTGAAATACAAGCACCTGGGGTCAAATGTCTACAGTCTCCTTGGTGACACTTTGACCATACTGTCCCTCGGGTCACATTTCCAATTTCCAGGGTAACCGCCTCTGCCAGACCCTTCACCTGGGGTCACATGTCCACTTTATCCATGGTGACCCCATCTCACCAGAACTTTTCCATCTGGTCACATGTACATAGTCTCCATGGTGATCAGCATTCCCAGACTTTGAACCTCTGGTCACATTTCCAGTTTCCACGGTGACACGCCCACCCCACCCCCACCCCACCCCCGACCCATATCTGCGGATACAGACCACAGATTTCAGGGTGACACTACCACATTCGTCCAAGCGCCTGGGATGACACGGCCACAGTTTACATTGTGAGCTCCCCTCCCAGACCATATGCTGGTGTTACATGTCTATAGTTTCCAGGGTGACACCATCCCAGATCCTGTATCTGAGATCACATGTCTTCAGTCCCAAGAGTGACCTCTCCCAGGCACTGTATTTGGGGTCACATATCTAGTCTATACTATGTGCATTCTCTCAGACCCAGTACCTTGTGACACATGTCCATAGTCTCTTGGGTGCTGCCATTTCCCAGATCTTGTACCTGGGGTCATATGTCCACAATCTCCAGTGTGACACCCCCTGTCAGACCCTGGACTTGGTGTCCACATGTCCACAGTCTCCAGGGAGACAATCTTCCCCAGATTGTATACTTGGAGTCACATATTCACATTTTGCACGGTGACCCAACCTCACTGACCCTGGTCTGCGGTATCAGGACCACAGTCTTGAGGTGATCTAACCTTACAGACCTTGCCTCTGGGTTCTCATAACCACAGTCTCCAGGGTAAACCCCTCCCAGAACCTGCACCAGAGGTAACGTATTCACAGTCTCCAGGGTGACCGCATCTCACTGAACATATATCTGGGTTCATATGTCCACCATCCTTGGGTGAGACTCTCCCCATAACCTTCACCTTTGGTAACACATCCAGAGTCTCGAGGCTTACCTCACCCCCCAGACCCTGCCCCTGGGGTCACATTTCACAGTCTCTAGGATGACACTTCTCCATAGACCCTGTACCTGGCGTCATACAGGCACAGTCTCTGGGATGACCCCATCCCCCAGACCCTGCCCCTGTGGAAACATGTCCATAACTGGCAGGGTAATCCCACTTCCTAGACCCTATACCTGGAGTGGCACATCCGCAGTTTCTATGGTGACCCCCTCCTATAGCATGCATCATGGGTCACGTGTCCACAGTCTCCAGGTAGAGCACCCTCCCCTAAATATGCACTTTGAATCACACATCCACAGTCCTCAGGGTGACCCCACTTCCCAGATGAATGAAAGGCATAAAAGCAGAGTGCCTTTTCAAACATCTGTCTATCAGCAACTCTCTAGATTTTAAGATGTGAGAACTCCAGGTTTACAAGAGGTCCTAATTTCCAGGGTCATAGGCCATATATTTCCCTGCATTTTCTGAGCCTTGTGAACCCATTCTTAGTTATATGGGGTGTGCCCCTGAGAAAACAGGCTTGGGAAATTGTCTAAGAATGCTGAATGCCATACTGTTGTTACCTTGATTCGTTGACATTCTAATGGAAATAATCCTGCAGTAAGGAGTTGCAAGATTCCTGCTTACACAAGAAATCGAAGTTTGACCAAACCTATTCATGTCATAATTAGGAAAACATCATTTTAATGAATTATCAGCCAGCGGACAGCCCACACTCTTTTAGCACCAACAGAGGGAAAATGCTAATTTTGCCAACAAGGTTCAATAACCAGGTTCACACTCAGTATGTGTCTCTGTGGTATCCAAGAATTTTACAAACAGACCTAGGATCACTGGATCTCTCCTACAGAGATAACGTGATGGAAATTTACTCTGAAGGGTGAGTCTTGAGCTGAGTACTTCTCCAAGGCCACAGCTGGGAGGCCTCACACCAAGGCCACAGAAGTGGAGCCCAGAACCAAAGTCAACTATGAATCTGACTGAATCCCTTTGGGACTGTTGTCAAAAGCCCCTGATCATCATGAACAAGCTTCCTGACTCCCTATCAGGCAAAGATGCCCACTCCAGTAAACACCCTATGGTGCTCCAACCCATCACCTAACATCAACCTTCCAGCAGGAATTTTCTTTGTCTTGAAGCCACAAAAGCTGTCGACTTGCCTTCGTCTATAAGCAGGTTGGCCTGCTGCACTCACAGTGCCCACTTTATTTCTGCTCTTTGTTCTTAATAAAAACTCACTCCCTTCTGAGACACTCTATGTCTGGAAATTCTTTCCAAGTCATACTCAGATCGTTTGAACAAGTTTCCCATCACCAGGGCTGCTTTTCTGGATCACACTCACCATTTGTTTTCCACTCCCAACTCAGAGCACAAAGGCCCTCTCAGCCTGGTCCTTTCCTCTCACATTCCACTGTTCCTGGGCAGGCTGTCTTATGTGTACTGGAGAGGCCTCTGTAGTGTCATGAGGAAGAAACAAGAGGTACCCATGAAGTCTCCCACACCAGCACAGCAACCAGTACACCAAAACTGACCTCTTCACTCTAGATGTGCCTGGGGCTGTTTCAGGGGAAGACCCCCAACATATGCTTGTTTTCATCTAATCCCAGCTCTGTCCACGTGAGAGTCACTAAGCTACTCTGTGATGACTGCACAGAGAGGATACTTGTTCACTCGCACCTCCCAGGAACATGGGATTCTTATGGGCAGACACCTCCCAGGAAAGTGGGTTCAGCTGGACAGTTATGCAACAGGGCTCAGCATGCAGGAATTGTCCACAAACTTCTCATTGCAGAGAACCCCTAGCCCCTCTTTTGGACAGATATAATTTTGAGCCCCTCGGAGCAGGATCTGAGGTAACAAACAGCAGCTTCTTGACAGGTCTGTGACCCTGGGCTTCACTGTGTGTAGCCTCCTTCCAGCAGGTTTTCCAGAGGCTTCCATTGCACCTGGGCACTGAGCTTTTCTTCACATACCACCCCTCCTGTCCCTGACCCCTGGGTCTCTCTCATTAGAAAAAGTTCTTCCTGAAATTCTCTCCCAATTTTGAGCCAGATTAAATGATTAGAAAACAAGTAAGTGCTGCAGCTCCATATCCATCCTTACCCTCAGGACCCACAGGTGTTCCTAGAACCTCGACAAGCACAATGAGGCCAATTTTATAAAAGCACAAGCCCATACGGAAATTGATTGTCTTACCTGGCTGTCCTGCCCTTTACACAGGTGTGTGGGTTGAGGTGTTATATTAACTCACTCAAGTGCTTGCAGCTGTACTTGATCCCGTCTTTTCTGCTTAGACATTGCAGAGCCCGTTTGGTCAGCGAGAGTGAGGGGCCATGGTATTTCAGGGGATCTGGTCTGTGTGGGACTCTTCTGGACGTTCTTCAGGAGGTGCTAGGCTGTCATTTTCTAAGGATGGGCTGTGTCTCCTGCTCCTGCTGTTGGAAATTGTTTCAGGCAGAGGTGAGGAAGCATGAATACAGGCAGTGGGAGCAGGACAGGAGGAGTAACTCAGGTAGGAAAGTGGAAAGCTTTCAGAAGATGACCAAGGCCAGGACCATCCTGCCTGACCTACAGCAGCCAACTCAGTAAGCATGCTGTCACTGGAGGGGTTCCAATAATTTTCTCTATCCTGTGAGGTCGTTGAACATATTCAGGTGTTTACCTGGAAAGTATGGATGAGGTTCAGGAGTGGCTAGCCAGTGGATCAGCCAGTGTTTACTTAGAGATGTCTCTATGGGGTTTTCGCAGCTACACACTGAAGACCCTTGTAGGGAGGTATGGGGGTTAGGATTGTGGAAGGGCTGCTGGATTCACATGCATAAGTCCCCACCGCTGACCATTTTCAGAACTGCTCATCCCTGGAATAAGCATCCTAATTGGGTTTTCACCTGTGTAACTAGTGACTTCTGTATTAGCAATATGAACAGTGATAAGAAAATATCGTCAGTCAGGACTGAGATGTTACACCACATGTACCAGTGTAACAACCTGAGGAGGTGTGTGCAGCCAGTATCCCTAAGGACAGGCTTCAGTCTTGGCACCTCAACAACTCTGACTTCCAGCTACTGCTTTAACATTTCTGAGGGCCCAGTGCTGACGCTAAGGTTCTATAATCCACCCTCCATCTGCCTTTTGTGATATCCACAATTCTAGGATTCTAAAGAGCAGGGTCTGTGTGGCTGCTCTGTGGCTTTTCTAACAAATGATCACAAGCTGGGCAGGTTAAAAAAAAAAAAAAAAAAAACAGAAATTTATCCTCCCCCAATCCTGGAGACCAGACACCTGAGAACAACAAGTCACAGAGCTGAGGTCCCTCTAGAGACTTCAGGATAGGGTCCTTCTTGCCTTTTCCAGCTTCAGGGGCTCCAGGGGTCCCTGGGCTTGTTTTCCCCTCCCTCCCATCTCTGCCTCTGCCATTAAAAGGCTTGTCCTCTGTGTCCTCTTTCGTCTCTTTGAAGGACTCTGTCAGTTGGATTGAAAGTCACCCAAACCCTAGATTACCTTACCTTGATATACTTAGCTATATCTACTAAGACCCTTTTCCCAGATATGTCACTGTTCTGCGGGGACACATCTTTGGTGGCCACCCTTCACCTCATTCTCTGTGTATGAAATAACCCTCATTTTAGGAGATCATCACAGGCTCATATAGATGGACACACACGTGGGGTCTGGATAAATGAGGCCTTTGGAGTCACCTGGAATGGATTTAGGCCTGGCTTGATCAGACGAGGGAAATCACAGGGAGAAGACGGGCATGCCTTATTATGGGTTCAAAAAGCCCACGTTGGGGTGGAATGTGAGATGCACCCTGGTGGCAGGGAGCTTTGTCAGGGCCTGATGGAGGGGTTAGGCTTGGGCCAGGGCTGCAGATGTCGAAGGGAGTTCGTGTGGGTGTTGGCCATATGCCCTGGAGGAGGAGCTCACAGTCACTGGGGCACAAGGAACTAGGAACCTGGGAGGACTTAGTGCTCCTGAACCTGAAGAGGAAACACTTAAACTTTACATCACCTCCTACTCCTTCTGCCTCTATAACTCAGCTTCCTCCTTGCAACGTCTGGTTCATGTAGGTCACGTAGTCTCAAAAAGTGGAGACTTACAATACTTGGAGCTGGAGCTTGCCTCCTTCACCCTTTTCCTGGCCCCTGCAAGCCTGCTTGATCATGTCTGTCCGTGATAATGAAGATACGCCTCCCTGACATCCCCTGCTTCAAGTGGAACTCCCCACTCTGCTGGAGCACCTCCAGTGGCTGTGGGTGGGCACTGACAGGACTCTGGCCTTCTGAAGATCAGCTGAGGCTTCAGCTACAGAACAGTGTCAGGTTCAGTTCAGGCTGACAGGACCCACGTGGTTTCAGCTTTGGGACATGGTGGGGTTCAGCCCAGGTGGACAGAAGTCTTGCCTCCTCAGAACCCACTAGGGCTTTAATTTTGGGGTGTTGAGGGGTTCAGTTCAGGCTGATGGAGTCTGGTCTCCTCAGGACCCACTTGGGCTTCAGTTTGGGGGCATGGTGGGGTTCAGTTGAGGCTGATGGGAGCCTTGTCCCTCAGGACACACCTGGGCTTCCCTTTTATGGCCTTGTGCAATTCAGTTGAGGCTGACAGGACTCTGGTATCCTCAGTACCCGCTGGGGCTTCAGTTTTGGGACATTGTGGGGTTCAATTGAGTCTGATGGGAGTCTAGTTTCCTCAAGACCTGCAAGGAAGTGGTGCTGCTGAAGGAAAATGTGAGGGAAATAGGGAAGAAGCTTTCTGTGTGCAGCTGTTGCTGAAAGTCTGCCTTACCAGAACTCAGGACTGTTAGGGCTTGATGTGGAAAGTTATGGGATTGTACTCAGTTTTTTGTCTGTGGTATAAGATGGTGTCCTGTATTGTTCCTTGGTGTGTGGTTTCTATTTTTCCCAGCACGGTTTATTGGGTGGGGGAGAATGTCCTTTCCTGCATGTATGTTCTTCATTCCTTTCTTTTCAATTAATTACCATGTACCTGTATGTTTATGTTTACTTCCGAGCTCTATTGTCTCTGTGCCTATTTCTGAGCCAATTTCACACGTCTTGTGGTGCCTTTAGGTGTATACTCTAGATTGTAGTCAGGGATGGAGATGCAGCAAGCCTATTCTGCTTTCTCAGGGTCCCTTTGGCTCCTCTGGTTCCTTTGTGGTGCCACACAGATGTAAAGACTGCTTTTGTTTCTGTGAAAAATGTCATGGAAATGTTGGCAGTGATTACATGAATATGTACATTGGTTTGGTTAGCATGGATATTTTAATGACATTTTCACCCATAAAGAAGGGATATCTTTTTACTTGTATCCATTCAGTTTCTTTGATCATTGTCTTCTAGTTTTTAGCTTGCAGGTCTTTCAAGTCCTTGGTTAGATTTCTAGATTTTTAGCTGGGTGTGTGGGGGGATGAGATTGTAAAAGGGAATATTTTCTTAATTTCTGTTTCTAATAGTTCATTATTAGTATAGGAATTCACAAATGATCTTGCAGTTCTATCGATTTTTGTATTTTTGGCCCTGCAGTTCGACCTGTTGGATCTTAGGTCCTTGACAAAGAATCAAACCCATACCCCCTGCAGTGAAAGTTCAGAGTCTCAAACACTGGACTGACAGACAAGTTCATGAATTTGCTTTTTAGTTCTGAAATTTTCTGTGGTATAGAGGTATGTGGAAAACTAGAATTAAAACATCTCATAGTTTTAGTTCCATCTGGGTCATTCACAGCACTCAAGGCACAGTGTCTACTAATATGCTCTTTGTATAGTTCTTTTTAACGACATGTGGACTAGTACAAGGCAATTAGCATCACTAATTTTGTTGAATTTGATTTGGTTAACTCTTGGCCTCTATTGCCATGTTCAATGTCATCTCTGATTTTCTGGCATGTGACATACATGGTTGTATTGAACAGTAATTTACTTTCTAGTCAAATTTCAAATGTTTCAACTTTAAATACTGGCACAAAGTTTTCTACATTCATAGCAAATACTGCAATGTGTTTTGCCCAAACAGGAGCACTTTCCCTGGGTACAAGCCCATAATCACAAAATGGGGGATAATTGTTGTTTCCACATTAGAATCCTATCCCTAGGACCAGTTCAGCTTTCATCTGCTGCCCAAGATTTGTGAAAATGTCTTTCTCCATTCTAATGCAGTTTTTATTTTCTGGAGCTATCACTGGGACTTTCCCTCATATGAAAAATCTTCATGGATTTAAAGTGACAAGATGACTATGATCTGGGTGGCTTTTTCTGTGTGCTTTCTTTCATTGAAAAAAGCACTGTTTTCAGTGCTTTTCCATGTTGTTCCATGTGTCATTTTTTCACTGAGCTTGCAGACATATAACAACATTTATCATTTGAGTCATTTTAAGTATGCACTTTTATAGCATTAACTGCACTCACATTGTAAAAATTTCCCCACCATACATCTCCAGTATCTTTTCCTTTTCCTGACGTGACACTGTAACCATAAAACACTCATCACTCTGAATCCCTGGCCATCTTATGCTGCTTGGAATTTGTCTTATATGGATACCTCATAGTAGTGGAATCATAGAACAGTTTTCCTTTTGTGTCGGACTTCTTTCACTTGGGAAGTAAAAAGCCTCTTGATGAAAGTGAAAGTGGAGAGTGAAAAGGTTGGCTTAAAGCTCAACATTCAGAAAACGAAGATCATGGCATATGGTCCCATCACTACATGGGAAATATTTGGAGAAACAGTGCAAACCGTGTCAGACTTTATTTTTCTGGGCTCCAAAATCACTGCAGATGGTGACTGCAGCCATGAAATTAAAAGACGTTTACTCCTTGGAAGGAAAGTTATGACCAACCTAGATAGCATATTCAAAAGCAGAGACATTAATTTGCCACCAAAGCTTCGCCTAATCAAGTCTATGGTCTTTCCTGTGGTCATGTATGTATGTGAGAGCTGGACTGTGAAGAAGGCTGAGCACCGAAGAATTGAAGCTTTTGAACTGTGGTGTTGGAGAAGACTCTTGAGAGTCCCTTGAACTGAAAGGAGATCCAACCGGTCCATTCTGAAGGAGATCAGCCCTGGGATTTCTTTGGATGGAATGATGCTAAAGCTGAAACTCCAGTATTTTGGCCACCTCATGCGAAGTGTTGACTCATTGGAGAAGACTCTGATGCTGGGAGGGATTGAGGGCAGGAGGAGAAGGGGACGACAGAGGATGAGATGGCTAGGTGGCATCACTGACTCGATGGATATGAGTCTGGGTGACCTCCGAGAGCTGGTGATGGATAGGGAGGCCTGGCGTGCTGCAGTTCATGGGGTCGCAAAGAGTCACACACGACTGAGTGACTGATCTGATCTGATCTGATCTGATCTGATCTTTCACTTGGCACAATAACTTGAAGTTTCATCCACATTATAGCATGTGTGAGAGTTATCTTCTTTTTAAATTTGAATCACATTCCATTGTGTTTATACTACATTGTGCTTGTCCAGTCATCTGTTGAACCCGTGTGTTGCTTCCACCTTTTGGCTACTATAAATAATGCTGCTATTAATATGAGGTTTGAATATCTGTTCTGGTTCTTGGTTTTAAATATTTTGGATGTATAACCTGGACCTGACTGGATAGATTCTATGTTAACTTTGTGTTTACGTTTTTGAGAAGCCCCCTGTTTTCTGCAGCTGTAGCACTATTTTACTCTATTCCTTTGAATGGCAGAATAATTCATCTTACTTATGGATCTACCCTTCACTTAATGTGTTGGTGGGCATTTTCATTGTTTTTAACATGGGCTCTCAAGAACACTGCCACTGTAAATATTGGTGTACAAGTTTATATTTGAACATTTGCTTTAAATTCTTTGGATGTATATCTAGGAGTGGAGTTGCCAAAACATATGATAATTCAGTTCAGTTACTCAGTCATGTCCTACTCTTTGTGACCCCCATGGACTGCAGACACAACAGGTTTCCCTATCCATTACCAACTCCTAGATCTTGCTGAAACTCATGCCCATCCAGTTGGTGATGACATCCAAACATCTCATCCTGTTATCCACTTGTACTCCTACCTTCATTCTTACCCAGCATCAGGGTCTTTTCCAATGAATCAGTTCTTCACATCATGTGGCCAAAGTATTGCAGATTCATTTTCAGCATCAGTCCTCCAATGAATGTTCAGTGCTGATTTTCCTTAGGATTAACTGGTTGCATCTCCTTGCAGTCCAAGGGATTCTCAAGAATCTTGTCCTTCACCACTGTTCAAAAGCATCACTTCTTAGGCACTCAGTTTTCCTTGTAGTCCAGCTCTAACATGTATACATGACTACTGGAAAAACCATAGCTTTGAGTACACAGACCTTTGTTGGTAATGTCTCTGCTTTTTAATATGTTGTCTAGGTTGATCTTATCTTTTCTTCCCATGAGCAGGTTTCTTTTAATTTCATGGCTGTTGTTACCATCTTCAGTGATTTTGGAAACCCTGAAAATAAAGTCTGTAGCTGTTTCCATTGTTCCCCATTTATTTGCCATGAAATGATGAGACTGGATGGTATGATCTTAGTTTTCTGAATACTGAGGTTTTGTTGTTGTTGTTGTTGTTGTTTTTTAATCTTCTTTCAAGAATGATTGATTGATTGATTGAATTTACTTTACACTATTGTATTGGAATGTGAAGTCAAGTGGGCCTTGGAAAGCATCACTAGGAACAAAGCTAGTGGAGGTGATGGAATTCCAGTGGAGCTATTCCAAATCCTGAAAGATGATGCTGTGAAAGTGCTGCACCCAATATGCCAGCAAATTTGGAAAACTCAGCAGTGGCCACAAGATTGGAAAAGGTCAATTTTCATCCCAATCCCAAAGAAAGGCAATGCCAAAAAATGCTCAAACTATGGCACAATTGCACTCATCTCACACGCTAGTAAACTAATGCTCAAAATTCTCCAAGCCAGGCCTCAGCAATATGTGAACCGTGAACTTCCTGATGTCCAAGCTGGATTTAGAAAAGGCAGAGGAACCAGAAATCAAATTGCCAAGAGAGTTGGCAAAAGAGTTCCAGAAAACCATCTATTCCTGCTTTATTGACTATGCCAAAGCCTTTGACTGTGTGGATCACAATAAACTATGGAAAATTCTGAGAGAGATGGGAATACCAGACCACCTGATCTGCCTCTTGGGAAATCTGTATGCAGGTCAGGATGCAACAGTTAGAACTGGTCATGGAACAACAGACTGGTTCCAAATAGGAAAAGGAGTACGTCAAGGCTGTATATTGTCACCATGTTTATTTAACTTCTATGCAGAGTACATCATGAGAAATGCTGGACTGGAGGAAACACAAGCTGGATTCAAAATTGCAGGGAGAAATATCAATAACCTCAGATATGCAGATGATACCACCCTTATGGCAGAAAGTGAAGAGAAATTAAAGAGCCTCTTGATAAAAGTGAAAGTGGAGAGTGAAAAGGTTGGCTTGAGGCTCAACATTCAGAAAACAAAGATCATGGCATCTCGTCCCATCAGTACATGGGAAATAGATGGAGAAACATTGGAAACGGTGTCAGACTTTATTTTTCTGGGCTCCAAAATCACTGCAGATGGTGACTGCAGCCATGAAATTAAAAGACACTTACTCCTTGGAAGGAAAGTTATGACCAACCTAGATAGCATATTCAAAAGCAGAGACATTACTTTGCCAACAAAGGTTCGCCTAGTCAAGGCTATGGTCTTTCCTGTGGTCATGTATGGATGTGAGAGCTGGACTGTGAAGAAGGCTGAGCGCCGAAGAATTGATGCTTTTGAACTAGGGTGTTGGAGAAGACTCTTGAGAGTCCCTTGGACTGCAAGGAGATCCAACCGGTCCATTCTGAAGGAGATCAGCCCTGGGATTTCTTTGGAAGGAATGATGCTAAAGCTGAAACTCCAGTATTTTGGCCACCTCATGCGAAGAGTTGACTCATTGGAGAAGACTCTGATGCTGGGAGGGATTGAAGGCAGGAGGAGAAGGGGACGACAGAAGATGAGATAGCTGGATGGCATCACTGACTCGATGAATGTGAGTCTGAGCGACCTCCGAGAGCTGGTGATGGATAGGGGAGGCCTGGGGTCGCAAAGAGTCGGACCGACTGAACTGATCTGATCTTATTGTATTGGTTTTTCCATACATTGACTTGAATCTGCCATGAGTGTACATGTGTTCCCATCCTGAATCCCCCTCCCATCCCCCTCCCTATCCCATCCCTCTGGGTCACTCCAGTGCACAAGCCCCGAGTATCCTGTATCATGCATCAAACCTGGATTGGCGATTCATTTCACATATCATATTTTACATGTTTCAATGCCAAACTCCCATATCATCCCGCCCTCTCCCTCTCCCACAAAGTCCAAAAGACTGTTTAATACATCTGTGTCTGTTTTTGCTGTCTCACATACAGGGTTATCATGACCAATTTTCTAAATTCCTTATATATGCATTATACCGTATTTGTGCTTTTCTTTCTGACTTACTTCACTCTGTATAATAGGCTTCAGTTTCATCCACCTCATTAGAACTGATTCAAATGCTTTGTTTTTAACAGCGGAGTAATATTCCATTGTATATATATACCACAGCTTTCTTATCTATTCATCTGCTGATGGACATCTAGGTTGCTTCCATATCCTAGATATTATAAACAGTGCCACAATGAACATTGGGGTACACATGTCTCTTTTGATTCTGGCTTCATGAATATGAGTTATAATCCAACATTTTCACTCTCCTCTTTCACTTTCATCAAGATTCTCTTCATTTTTTTGCTGTCTGCATAAGAATGATGTCATATGCCTATCTGAGATTATTGATATTTCTTCCGGCAGTCTTGATTCCAGGTTATGCTTCATCCAGCCCCGGGATTTCAAACGATGTACTCTGCATATAAGTTAAATTATCAGGATGACAATATACAGGCTTGCCATACTCCATTCCCAATGTGCAACCAGTCTGTTGTTCTATGTCCAGTTCTAACTTTTGCTTCTTGACCTGCATACAGATTTCTCAGGAGGTAGGTGAGGTGGTCTGGGATTCCCATCTCTTTAAGAATTTTCCACAGTTTGTGGTCTTATGCACATTCAAAGGCTTTTTCAGTATCAATAAAGCATAAGTAGATGTTTTTCTGGAAGTTTTTCTCTCTTGCTTTTTCAATGAACCAATGGATTTTGGCAATTTGATCTTTGGCTCCTCTGCCTTTTCTAAATCCAGCTTGAACATCTGAAGGTTCATGGTTCATGTACTGTTGAAGCCTCGCTTGGAGAATTTTGAGCATTACTTTGGTAACCTGTGAGAAGAGTGCAACTGCGTGGTAGTTGGAACATTCTTTGGCATTGCCTTTCTTTAGGAATGGAATGAAAACTGACTTTTTTAGGTCCTGTGGTTACTTCTGAGTGATATGATCTTTACATTTTTATGTTTTTGTAGAAAATGCTGGTTGTTCTCACATCAGATCAGATCAGTCGCTCAGTCGTGTCTGACTCTTTGCAACCCCATGAACCGCAGCACGCCAGGCCTCCCTGTCCATCACCAGCTCCCGGAGGTCACCCAGACTCACACCCATCAAGTCAGTGATGCCATCCAGCCATCTGATGCTCTGTCGTCCCATTCTCCTCCTGCCCTCAATCCCTCCCAGCATCAGAGTCTTCTCCAATGAGTCAACACTTCGCATGAGGTGGCCAAAGTACTGGAGTTTCAGCTTTAGCATCATTCCTTCCAAAGAAATTCCAGGATTGATCTCCTTCAGAATGGACTGGTTGGATCTTCTTGTAGTCCAAGGGACTCTCAAGAGTCTTCTCCAACACCCCAGTTCAAAAGCATCAATTCTTCGGTGCTCAGCCTTCTTCACAGTCCAGCTCTCACATCCATACATGACCACAGGAAAGACCATAGCCTTGACTAGGCGAACCTTTGTTGGCAAAGTAATGTCTCTGCTTTTGAATATGCTATCTAGGTTGGTCATAACTTTCCTTCCAAGGAGTAAGTGTCTTTTAATTTCATGGCTGCAGTCACCATCTGCAGTGATTTTGGAGCCCAGAAAAATAAATTCTGACACTGTTTCCACTGTTTCCCCATTTCCCATGTAGTGATGGGACCAGATGCCACGATCTTCGTTTTCTGAATGTTGAGCTTTAAGCCAACCTTTTCACTCTCCACTTTCACTTTCATCAAGAGGCTTTTTAGCCCCTCTTCACTTTCTGCCATAAGGGTGCTGCCATCTGCATATCTGAGGTTATTGATATTTCTCCCGGCAATCTTGATTCCAACTTCTGTTTCTTCCAGTCCAGCATTTCTAATAATGTACTCTGCATAGAAGTTAAATAAACATGGTGACAATATGCAGCCTTGACGTACTCCTTTTCCTATTTGGAACCAGTCTGTTGTTCCATGACCAGTTCTAACTGTTGCTTCCTGACCTGCATACAGATTTCTTAAGAGGCAGATCAGGTGGTCTGGTATTCCCATCTCTCTCAGAATTTTCCATAGTTTATTGTGATCTACACAGTCAAAGGCTTTGGCATAGTCAATAAAGCAGGAATAGATGTTTTTCTGGAACTCTCTTGCTTTTTCCATGATCCAGCGGGTGTTGGCAATTTGATCTCTGGTTCCTCTGCCTTTTCTAAAACTAGCTTGAAAATCAGGTAGTTCACGGTTCACATATTGCTGAAGCCTGGCTTGGAGAATTTCGAGCATTACTTTACTAGCGTGTGAGATGAATGCAATTGTGCAGTAGTTTGTGCACTCTTTGGCATTGCCTTTCTTTGGGATTGGGATGAAAATTGACCTTTTCCAATCTTGTGGCCACTGCTGAGTTTTCCAAATTTGCTGGCATATTGAGTGCAGCACTTTCACAGCATCATCTTTCAGGATTTGGAATAGCTCCACTGGAATTCCATCACCTCCACTAGCTTTGTTCGTAGTGATGCTTTCTAAGGCCCATTTGACTTCACATTCCAAGATGTCTGGCTCTAGGTCAGTGATCACATCATCATGATTATCTGGGTCGTGAAGCTCTTTTTTGTACAGTTCTTCTGTGTATTCTTGCCACCTCTTCTTAATATCTTCTGCTTCTGTTAGGTCCATACCATTTCTGTCCTTTATCGTGCCCATCTTTGCATGAAATGTTCCTTTGGTATCTCTGATTTTCTTGAAGAGATCCCTAGTCTTTCTCATTCTGTTGTTTTCCTCTATTTCTTTGCATTGATCACTGATGAAGGCTTTCTTATCTCTTCTTGCTATTCTTTGGAACTCTGCATAATTTTACATCTCCACAAGTACAGTTTGAGTTCCAATTTCTGTACATTTTCCCTAACATTTGTCATTGGTCTTTATTCTTGATTTCCCCCAGGTCCATCCTGAGTGCCTTATTAAGGAGGAAGTAATAATGCACGACGCGCATTTGAGGAGAAGGGAGTTAGCTTCACATACTTGATGGATAGCTGAGTGTCCACATCAATTATTTAGAATGTTTCTGTATATAGATTTTTATTCAACACTACTCATAAAACCTATCTTTGTTTGTGTTTTTGAAACCTATTTGGACACCTGAAATTTGTTTTAAACCTTTGGGAGCTTTCCTGGTCGCTCAGACTGTAAAAGCATCTGCTTGCAATGCATGGGACCTGGGGTCGATTCCTGGGTAGGGAAAACACCCTGGAGTAAGGAAATGGCAACCCACTCTAGTACTCTAGCTTGGAAAACTTCATGGCTGAAGGAGCCTCTTAGGGTATGTTCCATGGGGTCTCAAAGAGTCAGACGCGACTGAGAGACTTCACTTTCACATTCTTTTGACTATGATCAAGTCAATTAGACTACTTAGTTTATTCTTGCTTTGTCTATTGAGAGCTTTCTCCATGCTCTCCTCAATTTCTTTTACATAATTCAGCTTTAATGGTTCTTCTTTCTCATATTTTAAGATTATGCTGCTTTATAGATTTACTGTCTCAGTCCTAGTATCAACCACATATTTAAAGACTCTTATTACTTTCTATTAAAGAATGTTAATAAAAATTTTCATGTGGGAACTTAATAATCTTAGCAGAAAATGCATGGAAATATATACACGTGTATATCAGACTATAAATACACATGAATATGAAGATTTTCACTTGAAGCTAGGTGTTTCTGTATTAGGCTAAAGATAGATTATAATGATGTCTCCAACCTGATTTCTTATGACACAGATATTACAACTATATCTCTTTGTCTGCCTGTAACTTCCCACTCCAGTGATAAGAAAGTTGTTTTCCATTACTTGTCATTTATCAAATTCCGTGCTTGCTCCAAACAATGACTGAAATAGTAGTTTCAGTCCTCTTAACTACCAACTCCCTGTAGAAAGAACTTATAGAGCTCATTGTTTATATTTGGTACATTTTGCCTTTGTCCTGCAGATTATATTCAGTTCCACAGTGATCTTATGTCAGATAATTTTGTACTAACACTGAGTGGCTTTATTTATTTATTTATTTATTTTTACAAAATTCCTTCTTCTTTTTTAATCTCTTGGCTATGCTGTGGCATGTGGGATTTTAGGTCCCTGACTAGGAATTGAACCCACCTCTCCTGCATTGGCAACGTGGAGTCTTAACCACTGGCCCACCAGGGAAGTCTGAAGCTTTTCATATAATTCTCAATCTGTTAGATTCTTTGCTAAATTCTGTATTCCAGTCTTTGACACTCCTATGACATGAATTAATAAATGTTAATAGGTAGTAATTTAATTGTTGGGTTCTGAAAACAAAAATCTATGAGCTTACACAAATGCATAGTGACAGGTATTCATCACTAAAGTATCATGTGAAATATTTCAGCCACATATTCCATAAACTGTTTATCGTGTCTATTTTACCTTTTCTAGAATGTCTTATAAGGTCATACAGTGTGTAGCACTTGAGGCTGGATTCCTCCATTTCGTAATATAAGTGTTAGATTCATGCTTTACTTTTTTTCAAATAAATGCGTTAGTTGTTCATTCCTTTATATGTCTGAATACTATTGTATTGCATTATATGAAACGAAAAATAATTTTCCCACTACCCTCAGTGTTCTTCATTCAGATGCTCATAATGAAAGGGAGATGGAATGGAGAAAAACAATCTGAAGTCTAATATATGCCATGCATACCTCCTGTATAGTTGAAAGATACCTGGGAAAACTGAGTCACTTCCTGAAATGGTCCAAGACTTTACCTTAAATTCTATCATCAGCTAAGAATGATAGAAGGAGGTTAGTGGATGGAAGAAGCCATTTTAGAGAGATTATTAGGTGAAGCACTGTAAACAAAAGTATGGTGGTTATGCAGATTAACATCCAGGTCCATTCCGTAGATCTTCTTGATAGTCAAGTCAAGTCATTCTTAATATTTAGTCAACCTATATTTCTTTGTCCAGAGATGGAAGCATCCTTACAAATGGAGATATCCTTAAAAAACATAAATTCACTTTATAAGATGGCATTTCTCCTTGGTTTTAAAAATTCTCTGTGGCTGCTTTTTTTTTTTTTTTTTAATTAATCAGTCTAAAATAATATTTTTGTGAAATGGGCATATTTGGGGTGTGCTGTTTTGTGATACCCTTGAAATGTCTATGCCCTAATTTACCTGTGAACGCACATCTATGTAAGGATATCCTGATGTTTTTATTTATTATGAATTATGAATAGTGCTCTCATACATTACTTGGTAGTAATTTTTATTTCAGTTTTCCAAAGCAGTTTTCTAAATACAAGAGGTGCACTTCCTGATTCCTAAGGTGAGACTCTTTAGATTCTGAGAAAGGTGCCAAACTGTCTTCCAGAGTTGACTGTACATGCATTCCAACAGCATCCTGATTATGCCCTTGTATGCTTATTTACAATCTCTTTATCTTCTTTGGCCAAGTGTGTGTTTCAACTTTCAACAAATTTGGATACTATGGATACAGTCTTGAATAAATGAAATTTTCTAAGAATCTGTCCATTTCTTCCATTTATCAATTTTATTGACATATAGTTGTTCATAAAGTCTATTATAATCCTTTGTATTTCTGCATTATCTGTTGTAACCGCTACCCAGGTGCAAGTTCTGGGAGGTGGGTTCACCATGGACACTGTGGACATGTGACCCCTACAGAGGTTCTAGGAGGTGGGGTTCCCCTTGAGACTGTGGACGTGTGAGGCCAGGTACTGTACTTGGAGGTAGGGTCAACCTGGAGACTATAGATGTGTGAGCCTAGGTGTGGATTCTTGGAGGTGGGGTCACCGGGAGTATGGACTTGTGAAGCCAGGTACAGGGTCTTGAGGGTGGGATTACCCTGGAGACTGAATATGTGATCACTGGTACAGGATGTTGGGAGGGCTGTCACCTTTGAGACTGTGCATGTGTGACCCCAGGTACAGGGGCTGGGGAAGTGCTTCACCATGGATACTGGATATGTGACCCCATAAAAAGGGTCTGGAGTGTCTGATCACCCTTGAGACTGTGGAAGTGTGTCTGCAGGTACAGGGTCTGGGAGGCAGTAACCCTGGAGACTGTGGAAATTTGACCTCAGATGGAGGCACTATGAGGTGTTGTCACCCCAGAGACTGAGGACATGTGACTACGGGTTCAGAGTCTGGGAGGGGTGTCACCCTGGTGTCAGTGGACATGAGACCCTGGGTTCAGGATCTGGGTGGTGGGGTCACCTTGGATACTGTGGATGTGTGAACCCACAAAGAGGGTCTTGAGTGTGGGGTCACCCTGGAAACTGGAAATGTGATCCCACTTGCAGTGTGTAGGGGATCAAGGTCATCATGAAGAGGGTGGATGTGTGACTCCAGGTTCTGGTCTGGAGGATGCAGTCACCCTGGAAACTGTGGATATGTGACCCCAGTTTCAAGGTCTGGAAGGTTGTCACCCTGAAAAGTGTGCATGTGTGACCCCAGGTTCAGGGTTTGGGGAGAAGTGTCACCCTGGAGACTGTGGATATTTGACCCCATTGACAAGGATGGGGTGGTCACCCTGGAGAATGTGAACATGTGAGCCCAGGTGCAGTGTGTGAAATGGAGTTCACACTGGAGAATGTGGACATGTGAATCCAGCTGCCGGGTAGGGGAAGACAGTCATCCTGGAGATTGTGAAAGTGTGGAAACAAGTACATGGTCTGGCAGGGTGGGGTTACCCTGGAAACTGGATAACTCACCCCAGGTACATATTATGGGAGATGGGCTCACACTGGAGACTGAGGATATGTGATCCCACAAACAGAGTCTGGGAAAGAGGTTACACTGGAGCCTGTGGACCTGTGATCACAGGTTCAGTGCCTGGGATGTAATATCACACTGGAGACCGTGGACATGTGACCACAGATGCAGGGTCTGGGAGAGAGTAACATTGGAGACTGGACGTGTGGCCCCAGGTACAGGATTTTGGATGAGTCACTCTGGAGACTGTGGATATGTGACTGCAGGGAGAGTGTCTGCAAGGGTCTCACCTAAGACATAGTGTATGTGTGAGCCCAGGTACAAGGTCAGGAAGTTGGGGTAACCCTGGCGACTGTGCCCTTGTCACACTAGGTACAGCATCTGGGAAGGGGTGTCATTCTGGCCACCATAAACATGTGACCCCAGGTACAGGGTCTGGGATATGGGGTCACCCTCGAAACAGAGGCCAAATAAACTAAGGTACAAAGTTTGGTGAGGGGGTGTCACACTGGATACTGTGGATGTGTAACCCCAACTTCAGGGCCTGGGAGGGGTGTCATTCTGGAATCTATGGATGTGTGACCCCAAATGGAAGAGGGGACTCATATTGAATACTGTGGCCACGTGACTCCAGGTGCAGCACCTGAGACATGGGGTCACACTGGAGACTGTGGACGGGTGAGACCAGGTACGTGAACACAGAGGGTTTACACCCTGGTGAATGTGGATGTGTGAACCTGCTTCAGGGTCTGTGAAGAGTGTCACTTGGGAGAATGTGGAAATCTGATCCCAGGGTTCCTCTAGAGTTGCAGTGGGGAACATGGGGTTCCTGTCGTGTTGTATCAGAGGACTCAAAGCTTCCCTTCTACTTGCAGTGGGAGCTCAGTGTTCCTCTCCTATTGTGTCATGGAACTCAGGGTTCCACTCGAGGCATGGTGAGGAACTTGTGTTCCTCTTGAGTTGATAAGTTACCCAGGGTTCTTCTTGACTTGTGGTGGGGCCTCCTCTCGAGTTTTCTTGGGGTAATTCATTTCTAGCAGGGATGTACAGGGCGGCTCCTTTCTTGTCTCAATCTGTGTGTGGCTACTCACTAATTTTGGTAAGGGATTTCTCTAGTTGTGTTCAGGGTCAACTATGTAGTTGTGGGGTGTTTGATTCTCTCTAGATGTGGTGATCAAGCTCCTATCTGGTTGCGGTGTGAGATTAGTCTCTATTAGCAGCAGAGGGGCTCCTCTCAATATGTGATGTCTATTGGGTTCCTCTGGAGTTGCAGGGCAATATCCTCTCTGGTTGGAGTGTGTGGGACTCCATGGGGAAGGTCCTCAATTTTTGCGGTATGGTTTCCTCACTAACATTGGGGGATTGCTTCTTTCTAGTTGTGAAGATGCCACTCAACTTACTTCAGGTTGCTCGTCCCTATTAGTGGAACAAAGGCTTCTCTCTAGGTGTGATGTCCTGGGGGAATCCACTCTAGTTTTTCTGGGGGAAACTGCTACACTTTTATCCGGGAGCCCCAGTATCATTATGAATAGACGCCCCTTTTCTTGTTATTGCCTAGGGCTCCTGGCAAATTGCAGCAGGGAACTCGGTGTGCTGCTTGTTATAGCAGGTGACTCAGGCTTCCTTTAGAGTTGTGGTGGAGCATCCTCTGGAGCTGCAGTGTGGAAGATCCTCTCTAGTAGCTCTGTGCAGGCTACGTCTGTCTACCTGCATTGTGTGGGAGGCTAGTCTCTAGTTGTGGCATGGGATGCCACTCTAGTTGCAGTGGGGGTCGACTCTTTATTTGTGGTGGGTTGGCGCCTCTCTACTTGTCATTTGCAGACACCTCTTGAGTTGTGTCAGGGGGGCTCCTCTTTAGTTGTGGCAGTCGGGCTTCTCTCTAGTTGTGGTAGAGTGCTCTCCTCAAACTGATGGGGATGGCTATTGTCCGGTTGTGACTTGAAAGGGAACTTTTTCTAGCTTTAATGTGTAGGAGGCTATACTCTAGTTGTGACAATGGGAGGCCTCTTTAGTTGTAACATGATGGGCTGCACTCTACTTGTGGAAGGAGGTTTCTGTCTAATGGTGATAGGTGGGTATGCTCTCTAATGGCAATGTTGGGGGGGGGATATTTCTAATTGTGGCAGATGTCTCTTCTCTAGCTGCAGTGTTGGCCTCCTCTTTCATTGTGATTCGTGTGGGAATCCCACTCTAGTTGTGATGTGCATGGGCACTTTTTGCTAATTGTGATGAGTGGGGCACACTCATATCGACCTGTGGGACAGGTGTCCACTCTAGTTGAGGCAGTGGTTTTCCACTCTAAATGTGATGTAAGGGAGGGCCGGGCACCTCTCTAGTTTTGGAGGTGTGCTCCTCTAGTTGCGCCTGAGGGTCAACTATCTAGTTGTGACGTGTATTCAACTCTCCAGTTTTGGCGGTAGGACTTCCCTCTAGATGAGATGTCCCGGGACGTTCCTCCCTAAGTGTGATGGGCCTGGGGAAGTCCTCTTTATCTGTGCAGTGGGAATTCCTGTCTTGTTGCATCAAGATGTGCAGGGCTTCTCTTGATGCAGTTTTCTGGCTCATCTCTATTTGTGGTTTGGTGGGCTACTCTCTAGTAGTTGTGTAGAGCCTCCTCTCTAGATGAGATGTACGAGGTTGCTCCTCTCCAGGAGCGGGGTGCAGGGCCTCTTTCTTCATGCAGTGTCATGGTGGGCTCCTTTCTTGCTGCAGTGTGTGTGCTCCTCTCTAGTTGTGGTGAGGGACTCCTCTTGAGTTTCATCGAGAGACTTGGTATTCCTGTCGAAGTGAGGCAGGGCCTCCACTCGAGTTTTAGTGGGTTAGCTCCTCTCTAGTAGCATTGTGCAGGGTGGCTTCTGTTTAGTTGTGATGTGTAGGTGGCTAAACTCCCTGAGACATGGGTCTCCCCTCTAGCTGGTGTGGGGGAGAACTCTTAGTTGTGTTGGTTCGGTTTCTCTCTAGTTGTGTTGATCATTCTCCTCTCAAGTTGTGTTAGGGATCTCTTCTCTATTTATGGTGTTCTGGGGAAAACTCTAGAGCTGCAGTAGAATGTTCCTCTTGAATTGGGAAGGGAGTTTCCTTTCTGGTAGCGATGTGCACAGGCACTCTTTCCAGGTGCGATATTTGCGAGCCTACTCTCTAAATTTTGCAAGGCTCCTCCTTTTTTGTTGTGGCATGGGAGACTCCTCTCTAGTTGTGAAAGGAGGCTTCTGTGCAATTGGGATGTATGGGAATGCTCCTTTCAAGTGGCAATGTTCAAGGGGCTGCTTTCTATATGTGACATGGGGTCTATTCTCTAGATGTGGCGAGGATGCTCCTCTCTGACAGTGGTAGGGGTTTGTACTCGACTTGCAGCCAGGGATTGTATGTATTGGCAGTGGAGCGGACCCTCTCTAGGTGCAATGTCCAGGGATTCCTTTCCTGTTGCGGTGGTGGGACACTCTCCAGTTTTGGCAGGTGAGCTCTTCTCTCCTTATGGCCATGGGCTTCTCTTGAGTTGTGGTATAGGTCTCCTCTCAAGTTCAGGAGGGGAGTGGGGCTCCTCTCTAGTTGGGGTGGTGATTCCTCCAAGGGTTCTATGGGGGAGTTTGTTCTCTCTACTTGTGGAAATTGGGGTTCCTCAATAGTTTTCACGGGTTTCCTCCACTCTAGTTGTGACAGGCTCATCTCGAGTTATTTCAGGGGCTTCCTCTATTCACAACCAAGGGGCTTCTCCCTAGATGCAATATGCTGAAGGGCTCCTATCTAATTTTGGCAGGGGAATCCTCCCAAATTTTGGTGGGGGTTCTCCTAGCTTTGTCCGTGAGGGCTCCTTCCTTGTGATGGCACAGGGCTCTTCTAGAGATGCAGTGGGGGACTTGGGGTTCCTGTCAAGTTGGGACAGGTGACTTGGGGTTCCTTTAGAGTTGTGGTGGTGCCTCCTTTTGAGCTGCTTGGGTCAGCTCCTCTCTAGTAGCAATTAGCATGCTGCCTTCTGTCTACTTGTGATGTGCAGTAGGCTGCTCTAATAGCTACAGCATGGGACTGCACCCTAGTTGTAGTGGGGTCAACTGACGTTTTTGTTTCCACTCCTCTCTAGTTGTGGTTTGGACTCCTCTCTAGCTGTGGTTTACAGACTACTCTCTAGTTGTGGCAGGGTAGGACTCCTCTTTAGTTGTGGTATGAAGCTCCCTCTTTTGTTGTGGTATAGTTCTGTCAAATTTTGGCACTGGTGGCTCCTCTTAGGAGTCCCCTGGAATTATCTCAGTGCTTGTGGCCCATCTCGATTTGCGATGGGGAACTCGGTGTTCCTCCCGAGTCACAGCAGGGGAGTCGGACCTCTTCTCCAGTTGAGGTGGGTAGCTGAGGGTTCCTCTTGGGTTTCAGCTGGAAACACAAGATTTCTCTGGAGTTGTGATGGGAAAACTCGGGGTTCATCTCGGGTTACAACAGGGGAGTCAGGTCTCCTCTCGAGTCAAGGTGAGGAACTTGGGTTTCCTCTCAAGTAGCAGCAGGGGAGTCAGGACTCCTCTCAAGTTGTGATGGGGAACTCAGGGTTACTCTCTAGTTGCCAAAGAGGACTTGGGTTTCCAATCGAGTTGTAGCTGGTAACACCGGGTAGCTCTCAAGTTGTAGCATGAATCCTGGGGTTCCTTTAGGGTTACAGTAGGGCACTCAGATCTCCTCTCGAGTTGTTGCAAGAACTCAGGATTCCTCTTGATTTGCAGTGCAGGACTCATGGTTCCACTTGAGCCGTGGCAGGGAACACAGTTTTCTTCTCAATTTGGGGGGCTACACATTGTTCCTCTCATGATGTGCTGGGACCTCGTCTTGAGATGTCTTGGGGAAACTGGTCTCTAGTAGGGATGTGTAGATTGACTTCTCTCTTGTTACAATGTGCGGGTGACTACTCACTAGTTTTGACATGAAACTTCTCTCTAGATAGTTTTGAGGTCAACTCTATAGCTGTGGTGGGTTCAATTCTCTCCAGTTGTGGTCTGCAAGCTTCTGTCCAGTTGTGTTGTGAGGGTCGTCTCTATTAGCAGCAGAAGAGTTCCTCTCTATGTGTGATACCCAGCAGTCTCCTATCAAGTTGTAGTGGAGGGCTCCTCTCGAATTGTGAGGCTGTGTCCTTTTTGGTTGGGGTGTGGGTCGTTCCATGGGAAGAGTCCTTTCTACTTTTAGCAATAGAGGTTCTTAATATTCGTGGGCTTTCTTCTCTCTAGTTGTGAGTGATTCCATTCAATTTAATTCAGGGAACTTATTTCTATTTGCTTCAGAGGGTCTTCTCTCTAGGTGTGATGTCCTCGGGGATTCCACTCTATTTATGCCTGGGAAATCCACTACAGGTTTCCCAGGGGAGCTCTTCTGTCATTTGGCCAGGTATTACTTTCTTGATATACATCATAGTGTTCCTGTCATATTGCAGTGGGGAACTTTGCATTTCTCTTGAGTTTCAGGAGGGGACTTGGGGTTCCTTTAAGTTGTGGTGGAGCCTCCTCTTGGATTGCACTTCGGCAGTTACTCTAGAAGTGATGTGCAGCCTGACTCCTGTCTTGTTGCGATTTGTGGGTCTCTGCTCTCTAGTTGCGGCATAGGGCTCCACTCCAGTTGCAGTGGGGATCCACTCTTTATTTGTGGTGGGTCATCTCCCCTCTAGTTGTCGTTTGCAGACTCCTCTCTAGGTTTGGCAGGGGGGATTATCCTCTCTAGTTGTGGCAGGGGGAGTCTTACTCAGTTGTGTAGTTGGGCTCCTCTCTAGTTGTGGTAAAGTGCTCTTCTCAAATTTGGATGGGTGTCACTCCTGTTTGGTTGTAATGTGAAGGGGCTTTTTTTTCTAGTTTCAGTGTGCAGGGGGCTACTCTCTAGTTGTGGTAGTGGGTGTTTTCTTTAGTTGTGGCATGGTGGGCTCCTTTCTACTCGTGGCAAGGGGCTTCTGTCTAATTGTGATGTGTGGTTATGCCCTTCTCTAATGGCGATGTTCAGGGGGCCTTATCTTTAGTTGTGACAGGAGTCTCCTCTTTAGTTGCAATGTTGGCCTCCTTTTTCATTTTGATCCATGTGGGAGTTCCACTCTAGTTTTGATGTGCATGGGAACTTTTCTCTAATTGTGATATGTTGGGCACTGTATTATCTATCTGTGCAAGGGATATTCACTCTTGTTATGACAGTGGTGTTCCACTCTTAAAAGGCTACACAGTGGTGCATTTTAAGGCGGGGGTGGCACCTTTGTAGTTTCAGCGATATGCTCCTTATGCCTGAATGTCAGCTATCTCTTTGTGGCATGTATTCAAGTCTCTAGTTTTGTCAATTGGGCTTCACTCTAGTGGTTAAGTCCTGCAGTGCTCTTCCCTAGTTGTACTCTTCCTGGGGTTTTCCTCTCTAATTGTGGAGTGGGAATTCCTATGTTGTTGCATTAAGCTGTGCTGCTCCTTTCTAGGTGCAGTTTGCTGCCTCACCTCTATTTGTGGTTTGAGTGGCTACTCTATGGTATTGAAATGTATCCTCCTCTCTAGATGTGGTGAGCAAGACTGCTCCTCTCTAGGGGCGGGTGTGGGACCCCCCTTTCTACATTCAGTGTCCGACTTGGCTCCTCTCTTGTTGCAGTGTGTGGGCTCCTCCCACGTTGTGGTGTGGGACTCCAATCGAGTTGCACTGGGAGACTTGTTGTTCCTTTCAAGTTGTGGTAGGGCCTCCACTAGTGTTTTCTTTTTTGGGGGAGGAGGTGTGACTCCTCTCTAGTAGCATTGTGCAGGGTCGCTTCTGTTTAATTTCACTGTGTGAGTGGCTAAACTCTCTGTGGCATGGAGCTCCTCTCTAGCTGGTGTGTGGGGGTCAACACTTCGTTGTTTTGGGTGTGCTTCTCTCTGCTTGTGGTGTTCAGGCTCCTTTTGAGTTGTGTTAAGGGAGGTCTTCCCTAGTTGTAGTGTTTGGGGGGCCACCTCTAGAGTTGTGGTGGAGTGTTCCTCTTGAATTGTCATGGGTGTTTGCTCTTTGGGAGTGATGTGCGCAGGCACTCTTTCCAGGTGCAATATCTGCAAGCCTACTCTCTAATTTTGGCATATCCCCTCCTCTTTAGTGGTGGTGTCTGTTCCTCCTCTCTTGTTTTGGCAGGAGCCTTCTGTCTAATTGCATTGTGCTGGAATGCTCCTCTCAAGTGTTGATTTTCAGGAAGCTGCTTTCTATTTGTAGCATGTGGTCTACTTGCTAGTTATGACTAGTTTTGTCCTCTCTGACATTTGTAGGTGCATCTACTCGACTTGCAGGAGTGGGTTCGTCTCTTTTTTTCTGTGGAAGTGATGCTCTATAGGTACAATGTCAGAGGTCTACTTTCTAGCTGTGGTAAGTGTCATACTCTCTAGTTTTGGAGGGTGGGCTCCTCTCTGGTTGTGGCCATTGGCTTTTCTCTCATTGTGGCATAGGTCTCCTCTCAAATTCCGAAGTCATTTTGGGGCTCCTCTCTTGTTGCAAAGTACCTCATCTGGGGGCTATCTGTGGGGTGGGTGTTCACTCTACTTCTTGTTTGAGGGCTACTTACTGTTTTTCATGGGGTTGTGATTCCACTCTAGTTGTGACAGGCTTCTCTTGAGTTACTTCAGTGTCTTCATCACTGTTTGCAGCACAGGGGATCCTCTCTAGGTGCAATGTGCCAGCGGGCTCCTCTCTAGTTTTGGCAGGGAATTTTTCTCCGGTTTCGGTGAGGTGTCCTAGTTGCATCACCCGGGGCTCCTTCCTTGTGATGACAACGGACCCCAGTCGAGTTGTGGTGAAGGATTTGTTTTCCCTCTCAAGTTGTGACAGGTGATTCAGTGTTCCTTTAGAGTTGTGAGGTGCGTGTTCTTGAGCTGTGTGGGACAGCTCCTCTCTAGTAGCAATCAGCAGGCTGGTTCCTGTCTAGTTGTGATGTGTGGTATGCTACTGTATAGTTATGGCATAGGATTCCACTCTAGTTGCAGTAGGGGTCAACTGACAGTTTTGTTTCTGTTCCCCTCTAATTGTGCTCTGCATATTTGTCTATAGTTGTGGTGGGGTTGGAGGCTCCTCTTTAGTTGTCGTATGGGTACTCCTCTTTGGATATTGTAACATACTCCTCTTGGACTGTGGTGAGGGTGCTTCTTCTCTGGTTGTGATGTGAAAGGGCACTTTTTCCAGTTGTGAGTTGAAGGAATATACTCTCTAATTGTATCAAGGTACATCATCTTTTCTTGTGGTGTGTTGACTTCTTCTCTACTCATAGCAGGGAGGGTATGTTTAGCTGTGATGTGTTGGTGTGCTTCTCTCTAGTGTCAATAATCAGTGGGGCTACTGTCTAGTTCCCATGCGGTTCTCTCCTCTACTTGTGGGGTGGGTCGCCTCTCTTATGATCTGAGGGAAAGGTCCTTTCTAGTTGTTCCCGCCTTTTCTCTAGCTGTGTTGTGTAGGCTCCTCTCTTGTTGTAGAGGGTTGCTGCTTTATAGTTGTAACAGGGGGCTCTGACCTAGCTTCAGGGTGCACGAGGCTCTCAACTTGTGGCTGGGGCTCCTTTCCATTTGTTGCATAATTCACCTCTCCAGTTGCTGCAGGAGGCACCTCTGGAGTTTTGGTGGGTGGCTCATCTGAAATTGGAGATAGAAATGGAAACCAACTAAAGTATTCATGCCTGGAAATTCCCATAAATGGAGGGACTTGGTAGGCTACAGTACATGGGGTTGCAAAAAGTCAGACACTACTGAGCAAATTCACTTTAATTTTTTGTCATAAGCCCCCAGTGGCTAAGATGATAAATAATCTGCCTGGGATGCAAGAGACCTTGGTTTCATCCCTGGTTCAAGAAGATCCTCTGGAGAAGGGCATGACAACCCACCCTGGCATTCTTGCCTGTTGAATCCCATGGACTGAAAAGTCTGGCTAGCTACACAGTCAATGGGATCACAAAGAGTCATAAATGACTGAGCAGCTAACACACAATCATCTGTAATTGTGCTGGAGGACTCCTTTCTAGCTGTGTCATGGCACCTTCCTTCTAGTTGTGTTTTGCTGATGAGATCCACTTTCATTTCAGGGGGAAGCTCTTCTCCAGGTCTGATGTTGGACTCATCAATGGCTTTAATATGGGAGCCTCTTTCTAGCTATAGTGTGCAAGGTCCTCTATAGTTGTAGTGAGGTGCTCTTCTTTCATTGTGATATCTGTGGGGATTGCAATGTGCAGAGGGTCTCCTCAGTGGTTGTGTTGTGATGCTTGTCTTTCTTTGCAGTGAATGGGCTCCTCTCTAGGTGTGATGTCTGGAGGGCTCCTCCTCCGTTGTGGACAGGGGTTTCTCTCAAGTTGAGTCGAAGTTCTCCTCTAGAAGTACTGGGAACTCTTCTTGATATGTGGTTGTACCTCCTCTAACATTTGTCATGTGGAGAGCTACGTGGCAAGGGGTCTTCTCTAATTTTGCACTATGGGTTCCTCACTCATTTTGGTGGGGTTGACTGCCTCTAGTTGTGACAGATGGTCAACTTTCTAGTTGTGGTGAGGAGCTCCTCTCCAGTTGCATTTGTGGGGGTCTTTTCCTCAATAGTGTTGGTTTGTCTGGGGATCTTCTCCACGTGAAGAATGCAGGCTCCTCTGTAGGTTCAGCGGGAGGCATATCTATTGTTGTTAAGTTGCGCTCTACTTTAAGTCTAATTTCAGGTGCTCCTGTTTAGTTGTGGGGGACTTCTCTCTAGTTGTGTTGTGTTGTGTTATTTCTAGTGGTGACAGGGTGCAACTTTCTTATTGTGACAAAGAACTCCAAGATAGTTGTGTTGTTCATGGGGGTCTCAAGTTGTAGTGGGGCCATCTCTCTATTTGTGTTCATGGGCTCCTCCTTACTTGTCTCAGGAGACACATATAATTTTGTTGTGGGGGCTCGAGGCTCCTCTAAAAGGAGGCAGAGGATCCTGCCAAGATGAAGTAGGGGGCTCCTCTGGAATTCCTTTGGTGAGCTCCTCTCTAACTGTGGCTGGGGACTCCACTTTACCTGTGGCATGAGGGTTTCTTTCTAGCTGTGATGTGGTGGTGAGCTCCTCCCAAGTATGAACTGGGTCACTTCTGTAGTTCGGGTGGGTGAATATGTCTAGCTGCACTGTGGCTGTTCCCTTCTTCTGTGGTGTGCTGGTGGGCTACTCTCTAGATATGATGTGCAGGCTTCTTTCAAGTTATGGTGAGGGTCTCTTTACTTGCAATATCTGAGGGAGTCCTCCCTCATTGCAATTTGAAAAGGCTTCCTTTCTTGTGGTGGGGAAGCTCATCAATATTTCCCACAATGTGACTCCACTCTAGGTATGATGTGTGGGGACATCGCCTCCCATTGTGTCCAGTGACTTTTATCAAGTGGCAGTGGAGTTCTTTTCTTGAGTTGTGGCAGTTTACTCAGAGCTCCTCCAGAGTTGCAGTATTCCTTCCTCTTGGGTTGTGATAGGGGTCTCTTCAGGTGGCTCTGCTCTTCTTTTGACACAAGGTGTTCCTCACAAATTTTAGCATGGTTACTCCTCTCTACTTGTGAGGGCCTCCTCTCGATTTACTTCAGGGTCTCCCCTCTATTTGCAGCATAGTGGAGGTGCGTGATTCTCTACGTGTGATGTCTTTGTAAAATCCTCTCTACTGGTGGGAGAAACTTCTCCAGTTTTGGTGGAGATATCCTCTGTCATTGTGACCAGTGACTCCTCTCGTGTTGCAGTAAAGAACTCTGTGGTACCTCTCTAGTTTCCTTGAGAGTGGAGTTTCTCAATTATAGCAGTATGCAGGGGAATCTATACATAATGCGGTGTACAGACTCCTCTCTCATTTTGGCATGTGACCAAAGCTAGCTGTTGCCAGGGGCTCTCTAGTTGCACTATTGTAGGTGTTTTCTCTAGTTGTGGTGTGGTGGCTCTTTCACGTTGTTGCAGTCATTACTGTAGTTGCTGTGAGCAAGGTACTACTCTCTAGTTGAGGTGGGATAATCCAATTTAGTTTGACCCAGAATCCTCCTCTCTATTTGCAGTGAAGGTCCACACTCTATTTGTGGTGGGTGGTCTAGTCGCTACTTGTGGTTGGGTTCCCCTCTCTAGTTGCATTGGGTATGGGTTTTCCTTAGCAGTTGCTATGTGTCGTGGGGCTCTTCTACATTTCTGATACATGGGGGCCTCTCTGGTGTGGTGAGCTGCAGTTCTCTAACTTGGGTGTTTCTTCCTTCTTGTGATGTGTGCCTTGGTTCCTCTTGTGGTGGTGTGGTGCTCCTCTCTAGTCATGCTGAGCTCTTATCTTGATTTGCAATGGGAGCTCCTCTTGAGTTGAGGCAGTGGATTCAGAGCCCTTCTTGAGTTCTTGTGTTGGCATCTCTCAAGTTGCACCAGGGGATTTGGGGTCCTTTCGAGTTGTGTTGGGAAGCTAAGGGTTCCCCTGGAGGTGCAGCAGTAGGCCCCGATCTCCTGTCGAGTTGTGGCAGATACTTGGTTTTCCTCTGGATTATAGTGCACACCTCAGATTTCCTCTCAATTTTCCATGAAATGGTCTTCTTGGTTTGAGGCAGGGGACTCAGATCTTCTCTCGTGTTGTGGTGATGCTTCCTCTTGAGTTGTGGTGTGTTGTCTCCATGGAGGGGGAGTCCTGTCTACTTTTGGCACCGGGGTCTCCTTACTAGTTTTTTGTGGGATTGATACTCTCTAATTTTGAGTGGCTCCTCTTGAGTTACTACATCGGCTCATCTCTATTTGCTACAGAGTATCCCCTATAAGTTTGGATGTCCCAGGGGCTGCTCTCTAGTTGTGGTGAGGGCATCCTCTCCAGCTCTGGTGTTGGAGTGCCTCTGACTTTGTTGCTGGGAGCTCCCCTTGTGATAAAGTATAGGGCTCCACATGAATTGAGGCAGATTTTCTCAGTTCCTCTTGAGTTGTGGTTGTGGTCTTGGGAATCCTCTCAAGCTGCATTGGGGGGCTAGGATCTAGTCTCAGTTTGTAATGGGAAACTCAAGGTTCTTCTCGAGTTGCAGGAAGGGAGTCGTTCCTCCTCTCGAGTTGAGGTAGAGAACTCAGGGTTCCTCTCAAGTTGCAACAGGAGACTATGGCCCACTAGAATTGCAGCTGAAAACTTGGAGTTCCTCTCCATTTGCAGCATAAAATTCGAGCATCCTATTAAGTTGCAAGACGGGTCCTGGGGTCCACTCAAGTTGTAGGTGGAAACACGGGGTACCTCTTGATTTGCAGCAGGGGACTCAGAGCTCCTCCCAAGTTTCAGTGGAATCTCAGGATTCCTCTTGTGTTTCAGCGGGAGAATCAGTGTTCCACTCATGATGTAGCAGGGAATTCAGGGTTCTCCATTTGGGGTGTACTCAGTGTTCCTCTCATTTTGCACTGGGACCTCCTCTCAAGTTGTATTGCTGTGACTCTTCTCTAACAGGGATGTTCAAGGGGGCTGTTGCAATGTGCGCATGGCGACTCAATAGTTTGGCATGGGGTTTTTTTCTCTAGTTTGTGTCAGATTCAATTCTGTAGCTGTGGTGGCTTTGATTCTCTCTAGTTGTGGTGTGCAAGCACCTCTCTAGTTGTGGTTGGGGACTCCTCTCTACCTGTGGCATGGGTGTTTCTTTCTAGTTGTGGTGTGCTGTGGGCTCCTCTGTAGGTGTGATGGGGGATTATCTCTAGCAGTTGTGTGGCTTCTCCTTTCTAGTTGTGGTGTGTTTATGGGCTAACCTCTAGTTGTGGTATGTGTGCTTCTCTCTGGTCATGGTGAGGTGGTCATTTGCTGCAATACTTGTGGGAAGTCCTCTCTCATTGTAATGTATAGGGACCTCCTTTCTTCTTGTGGTAGAGGGGCTCATCCATATTTGCTGAAGAGTGACTCCTCTCTTTTCATGATGTCTATGGACATCCTCTCACGTTGTGGCCAATGGCATCTCTCAAGTAGCTCAGCATTATTTTCTTGAGTTGTGGCAACATATCCAGGGCTCATCTTGAGTTTCAGTAGTCCCACCTCTTAGGTTGTGATGGGGTCTCTGCAAAGTGGTTTTGCTCTTCTTTTGACACAAGTATTCCTCAAAAATTTTAGTATTGTTACTCCTCTCTACTTGTGAGGACCTCCTCTTGGGTAAATTCAGGGCGATTATCTCTATCTGGGATGGTTTGGTGGACTTTTCAATACTTCTGGAGGGAGAAACCTCTCCAGTTTTGGTGGAGGGCCCCTCTATCATTGTGACCAGCGTCATGTCTCATGTTTCAGGGAAGGACTTGGCGGTACCTCTCTAATTGCATTGGGCAGTGGTGTTTCTTAGTCATTGCGGTATGCAAGAGACTCTTTACATAAGCAGTGTGTAGGCTTCTCTCATTGTGGCTTGAGGTAAACACACTAGCTGTGGCCAGGAGCTCTAGTTGCACTGTACTAGGGGTTTCTCTCCAGATGTGGTGTGCTGCTCCTTTGAGTTGTTGCAATCATTAATCTTGTTGCTGTGGGCAAGGTGCTACTCTCTAGTTGAGGTGGGATATCCAATTTAGTTTTACCCAGAAGACTCCTCCCTAGTTCCAATGCGGGTCAAATCTTTAGTTGTGGTTCTTGGTTAAGTCTCTTCTTGTGGTGGAAATCTCGTCTCTAGTTGCATTGGGCAGGGCTTTTCCTGAATAGCTGCAATGTGAGGTGGGTCTCTTCTCCAGATGTAATGTATGAGAGCTTCTCTAATTGTGATGAGCTGTACTTCTCTAATTGTGTTGTGGGTGCTCCTCTCTTTTAATGATGTGTGCCTGGACTCCTCTATAGTTGTGCTGAGATCTTAGCTCAATTTGCTGTGAGAGTTATGACGGGGAACTCAGGGAGGCTCTCGTGGTGCCCCAGGGAAGTCCAATCTGCATTCTAGTTGCGAGGGGGAACTGGGGATTGCTCTTGTGTCACTGCAGGGCAAATATACCCCATCTAGGCTTGTGTCCAGAAATTCCATGTTCGTCTCCAGTGGTTACAGGAATCTCGGGATTGCTTTCAAGGTTCACCCTGGAAGTCAGGCCTCGTCTTGAATTGAAGTAAAGAACTCGGTTCTCCTCTCCAGCAGTGACGGGTATTTCTTGGATCCCATTTAGTGGCTTAAAGGGAGTCAAGCACCCTGTGAAGTTTGGAGAAGTGATATGGGATTGCTCTCTAGGCCCTGCAGGAAAAGGAGGGCCTCATCTTCTGATCACGCAGGAATCTCGTGTTGTTTCTCGAGTTCTGGTGCAAGGTGGGGGTTTCCCTCCAGTTAGGACGGGGAACTCGGGGAGCCTCTCGTGTGGCCCCAGGGATGTCCAGTCTCCATTCGAGTTGTGAGGGGGAGCGCGGCATTGCTCTTGAGTCATGGCAGGGGAATCAGGCGTCAAGACGCCTTGAAGGGGGGATCTCGAGGTCTTTCTCGAGTTGCGGCAGGAAAGCCTGGGTTCCCTCGACTTCTGACGGTGACCTCAGGGAGCTTCTCATAGTGCAGATGGGATGTCAGGAATACTGTGGAGTTGGGAGGGGCCACTCGAGACTTCACTGGGGTCGGTGTAATGGAAGAGGGCCTCCTCTCAAGTTGAGGCCGGAACCCCAGGGTTTCTCTCCTGTTCTGATATAGGTCTCGGGTTGTGCATGCCATTTCAAACAGGGAATCAGGTCTCAACTTGTGTGGAGGCATGGGACTCTGCTTTCCTCTCGAGTTGTCAAAGATGTTAAAGGCCTCCATGTGAGTTGAACTTGGAATCTGGCCCTCTTTTCCAATTAGCAACTGGGGAATCATAACTCCCTTTTTGTTGTGAGTGGATTCTCGCCTGACATTCGAATCTGTGCAAGGGAATCTGGCCTTATCTCGAGTGGATGGGGAAATACGTGACTTTCGAACTGGGAGAAGTCCCCCATGTTCCCCTCCAGTGTCAAGAGGATACAAGCCTCCTCTTGAGGTGCGACAGGGATGTCGGCATTCCTTTCCAGGAGAAGCAGGGCAATCGACCCTCATCTCGACTTAAGGAGAGGAAAATAGGGCTCTTCTTTATTGTGGCTGAAGACTCAGTGTTCCTCTCGAGTGCGCCGGTATCTGGAAAAAGTTCTGGAGTTTCATAAAGTGTTCCAAATACCCTTTTGAGTTCAAAGAGGGAAGGTGGGCTTTCTTTGGAAACGCTGCAGCATAAAAGGGCCTCCTCAAGCATGCAGGAGGGATTTCGTGGTTTGCGTGGAGTTGTGGCCGAAAGCTTAGGGTTCCTCTCAAGTTGGTGTCCAACTGGGGGACTCGCTCGTGTCTCCTCAGGAAGTCAGATCTCTTTTGGGGTTCCTCGGGCACCTCAGGATTCCTCGCGCATCGCTACAAGGATAAATACGGCCTCATCTCAAGTTGAGGCGGGAAATTCAGTGTTCCTCTGCATTTCTGACATTGATCTCGGGTTCTGTGCGGAGTTGGACTAGGGGAGTCCAACCTCTTCTTGTGTTGAGGCAGGAAACTCCGCTTGCATCTTGAGTTGTTCTTGGGGCATCAGGCCACTTGTCGAGTTGTATTTGGAACCCGCGGGTTTTTCTGGAGGATGAACCTTGGGTGTCAGTGACCCTTCGTGTTGTGGCTTCATCCTTGGGATTACATTCGAAGAGGAGCCCAGGCATCAGGACTTACCTTGAGTGGACTAGGAAATCAATGTCTTTCGGAATGTGGCATGACCCACGAGGCTTCCTCTCGGGTTTCGATGTGAGACTGGCCTCCTCCTGAGGTGCAACAGGAAGGCCAGGATCCCATTCCAGACAAAGCAGCGGAATCGACCCTCATGTCGAGATAAATAGGGGAGAAGGGGCTCATATTAATTTGTGCTGGGAAACTCGGTGTTTCTCTCCAGTGATACCGGTAACTTGGGGAAGTTTTGAATTGCATCAAGGTTGTCAAGTACTGTTTCGACTTAAAAGAGTGATTGTGGGATTTCCCTCAAGACTCTGTAGTGGAAAAGGGCCTCATCTGGCGATGATGGGGGAACCTCCTGGTTTTTCGCGAGTTCTGGCGGAATTCTCGAGTTATGATGGGGAACTCAGGGAGCCTCTCGTGGTGCCTCAGGGAAGTCCAATCTCCATGCGTGTTGCGAGGGGGAGCTGGGGATTGCACTCGTGTCACTGCAAGACAAATAGACTTCTTCTAGGCTTGTGTCCAGAAACTCCTTGTTCCTCTAAGGTGGTGACAGGGATCTCGGGGTTGCATTCAAGGTTCACCTCGGGAGTTAGGCCTTGTCTCAAGTAGAAGCAAAACTCCGCTCTCCTCTCGAGTTATGACAGGAATCTCTTGGAGCCCATTGAGTGGCCTAAAGTGATTCAAATCTTCTGTGGAGTTTAGAGATGGGACTCGGGATTTCTCCCTAGGTCCTGCAGGAAATGAAGGGCCTCATCTCGCAATAACGGAGGAATCTCGTGGTTTTTCTTGAGCTGCAATATGACGTGTGGGGTTTCTCACGAGTAATGATGGAGAATTCAGGGAGACTCTTTTCTGGCACCGGGTAAGTCCATTCTCCACTTGAACTGCGAGGGGAGCATGGCATGGCTTTCGAGTCATGGCAGGGAAATCAGGATAAAAGAAGAGTTGAAGGGGAAAATCGAGGTCTTTCTCGAGTTGCGGCAGGAAAGTCTGGTTTCCCTCAACTTGTGACGGTGATTTCAGGGAGCTTCTCATGGTGCCTCTGGGAAGTCAGGAATACTGTGAAGTTGGGAGGGGCCTCTCAGGACTCTACTGTGGTCAGTGCAATGGAAGAGGGCCTCATCTCAAGTGGAGGCGGGAACCCCACTGTTCCTATCCTGTTCTGACGTGGGTCTCGGGTTGTGTATGCCATTTCAAACATAGAGTCAGGTCTCATCTTGTGTGGAGGCATGAAATTCTGCTTTCCTCTCGAGTTGTCAAAGGGGTTTCAGGCCTCCAGGTGACTTGAATTTGGCACCTGGGACTCTTTTTCAGTTAGCACCTGGGGCATCAGAAATCCCTTCATGTTGTTAGTCGTTTCTCAGCTGACATCCAAATCTCTGCAAGGGAATCAGGCCTGATCTTGACTGGATGGGGAAATATGTGGCTTTAGAATTCTGACAAGACCCCCAGGTTCCCCTCCAGTTTCAAGTAGATACCAGTCTCCTTTTGAGGTGTGAAGGGGATGTCGGCATTCCTTTCCAGGCGAAGCAGGGCAATCCATACTCATCTCGACTTGAGGACGGAAAAACGAGGCTCTTTTTGACCTGTGGATGGAAACTCAGCTTCCTCTTCAATGGGGACAAGTATCTGGGGAAACTTCTGGAGTTTCATACAGCGTGTCTAGTACACTTTCGATTTCCAAGAGGGAACGTGGGCTTTCTTTGGAAATGCTGCTGTAGAGAAGGGCCACCTCAAGCGTGCAGGGGAGAATTTTGTGGGTCTTGTGAAGTTGTGGCGGGAAGCTTATGTTTCCTCTTGAGTTGTCTGTCGAACTAGGGGACCCGCTCATGTCTCCTCAGGGAAGTCCGATCTCCTTTGGTGTTGCGAGGGGCATATCGGGATTCCTCATGCATCACTGCAGGGATGAATAGGGCGTCATCTCAAGTTGAGCTGGGAACCTCAGGCTTCCTCTCCTGTTCTGACATTGATCTCGGTGTCTCTGTCTAGTTGGAAAAGCCGAGTCAGGCCTGGTCTTGTGTTGAGGCACAGAACACCGATTGCCTCTCGTGTTGTTCATGGTGTGTCAGGCCACGTGTTGAGTTGTATTTCAAACCTGCTGCTTTTCTTCAGAATGCAATGTGGGTGTCAGTGCCCCTTCGTGTTGTGACTTCATCCTCGTGGTTACATTCGGAGAGGTGCCTGGGCATTGGGACTTACCTTGATTCAACGGGGAAATTGGTGTCTTTCGGAATGTGGCACAACCCATGAGGCTTCCTCTCGAGTTTCAGTGTGAGACCGGCCTCCTCTTGAGGTCCGACATGAAGATTGGGATCCCTTTCCAGACAAAACGGGGGAATCGAGCCTCATATGAAGATCAGCAGGGGAGAAGGGACTAAAATTAAGTTGTGCCAGGAAACTCGGTATTACTCTCGAGTGAGACGGGTATATCGGGGAACTTTTTGTGTTGCATCAAGTGTGTCAAGTACCATTTCGAATTTCAAGAAGGAACATGGGATTTCTCTTAAGATGCTGCAGTGGGAAAGGGCCTCTTCTCGCAATGAAGGGGTAACCTTTTGTTTTTTTCTTGAATTGCGACGGGATCCTTGAGTTATGACGGGGAACTCAGGGAGCCTCTGGTGTTACTCCACTGAAATCCAATCTCCATTCTAGTTGCCAGGGGGAGCTGTGGTTTGCTCTCGAGTCACTGCAGGACAAATAGACCTCATCTAGGCTTGTGTCCAGAAACTCCATGTTCCCCTCCATTGGTGACAGGGATCACGGAATTGCATTCAACGTTTACCCGGGGAGTCAGGCCCCGTCTCCTGTTGAAGCAAAGTACTCCACTCTCCTCTAGAGATGCGATGGGTATCTCTTGGAGCCCATTTAGTTGCCTAAAGGGAATCAAGCCTACCGTGGATTTATTTTTCCTTTTTTTTAATTTTAATTTTTAACTGTACAATATTGTATTGATTTTGCCATATATCAACATGAATCCCCCACAGGTATTAACATGTTACCCATCCTGAACACTTCTCCTTGCCCCCTCCTGATAGCATCACTCTTGGTCGTCCCAGTGCACCATCCCCAAGCATCCAGTATCATGCATTGAACCTGGACTGGAGACTCTTTTCATATGTGATATTATACATGTTTCAGTTCCATTCTCCCAAATCATCCCACCCTCTCGCTTGCCCACAGAGTCCAAAAGACTGTTCGGTACATCAGTGTCTCTTTTGCTGTCTCGTATACAGGGTATTTGTTGCCATCATTCTATATTCCATATATATGCATTAGTATACTGTATAGGTGTTTTTCTTTCTGGCTTATTTAACTCTGTATAATAGGCTCCAGTTTCATCCAACTCATTAGAACTCATTCAAATATATCATTTTAATGGTTGAGTAATACTCCATTGTGTATATGTACTATAGCTTTATTATCCATTCATCTCCTGATGGAAATCTAGGTTGCTTCCATGTCCTGGCTATTATAAACAGTGATGCGATGAACATTGGGGTACACGTGTCTCTTTCAATTCTGGTTTCCTCAGTGTGTATGCCCCGCAGTGGGATTGCTGGATCATAAGGCCATTCTATTTCCAGTTTTTTAAGGAATCTCCACACTGTTCTCCATAGTGACTGTACTAGTTTGCATTCCCAGCAACAGTGTAAGAGTTTTCCCTTTTCTCCATACCCTTTCCAGCATTTATTACTTGTAGACTTTTGGATAGATTCTGATTTTCATGAAATGGAACCTCACTGTTGTTTTGATTTGCATTTCTCTGATAATGAGTGATGTTGAGCATCTTCTCATGTGTTTGTTAGCCATCTGTATGTCTTCTTTGGAGAAACGTCTATTTAGTTCTTTGGCCCATTTTTTGATTGAGCCATTGATTTTTCTGGAATTGAGCTGTAGATGTTGCTTGTATATTTTTGAGATTAGTTGTTTGTCAGTTGCTTAATTTGCTATTATTTTCTCCCATTCTGAAGGCTGTATTTTCACCTTGCTTATAGTTTCCATTGTTGGGCAGAAGCTTTTAAATTTAATTAGGTCCCATTTGTTTACTTTTGCTCTTATTTCCAATATTCTGGAAGGTGGGTCATCGAGGATCCTACTGCGATGTATGTCGGAGCGTGTTTTGCCTATGTTCTCCTCTAGGAGTTTTATAGTTTCTGGTCTTATGTTTAGATCTTTAATACATTTTGAGTTTATTTTTGTATAGGATGTTAGAAAGTGTTCTAGTTTAATTCTTTTACAAGTGGTTGACCAATTTTCCCAGCACCACTTGTTAAAAAGATTGTCTTTAATCCATTGTATGTTCTTGCCTCCTTTGTCAAAGATAAGGTGTCCATATGTGCGTGGATTTATCTCTGGGCTTTCTGTTTTGTTCCTTTGATCTATATTTATGTATTTGTGCCAGTACCATACTATCTTGATGACTGTGGCTTTGTAGTAGAGCCTGAAGTTAGGCAGGTTGATTCCTCCAGTTCCATTTTTCTTTCTCAAGATTGCTTTGGCTATTCCAGGTGTTTTGTACTTCCATATAAACTGTGAAATTATGTTTTCTAGCTCTGTGAAGAATACTGTTGGTCGCTTGATAGGGATTGCATTGAATCTATAAATTGCTTTGGGTAGTATACTCATTTTCACTATATTGATTCTTCCAATCCATGAACATGGTATATTTCTCCATCTATTAGTGTCCTATTTGATTTCTTTCACTAGTGTGTTATAGTTTTCTATATATAGGTCTTTAGTTTCTTTAGGTAGATATATTCCTAAGTATTTTATTCTTTTCATTGCAATGGTGAATGGAATTGTTTCCTTAATTTCTTTTTCTATTTTCTCATTATTAGTGTATAGAAATGCAAGGGGTTTCTGTGTGTTCATTTTATATCCTGCAACTATTCTATATTCATTGACTGGTTCTAGTAATTTTCTGATGGAGTCTTTAGGGTTTACTAAGTAGAGGATCGTGTCATCTGCAAACAGTGTATTACTTCTTCTTTTCCAATTTGGATTCCTTTTATTTCTTTTTCTGCTCTGATTGCTGTGGGCAAAACTTCCAGAACTATGTTGAATAGTAATGGTGAAAGTGGGCACCCTTGTCTTGTTCCTGACTTTAGAGGAAATGTTTTCAATTTTTCACCATTGAGGAGAATGTTTGCTGTGGGTTTGTCATCAGATCAGATCAGATCAGTCGCTCAGTCGTGTCCGACTCTTTGTGACCCCATGAACCACAGCACGCCAGGCCTCCCTGTCCATCACCAGCTCCTGGAGATCACCCAGACTCATACCCATCGAGTCAGTGATGCCATCCAGCCATCTCATCCTCTGTCGTCCCCTTCTCCTCCTGCCTTCAATCCCTCCCAGCATCAGAGTCTTCTCCAATGAGTCAACTCTTCGCATGAGGTGGCCAAAATACTGGAGTTTCAGCTTTAGCATCATTCCTTCCAAAGAAATTCCAGGATTGATCTCCTTCAGAATGGACTGGTTGGATCTTCTTGCAGTCCAAGGGACTCTCAAGAGTCCTCTCCAACACCACAGTTCCAAAGCATCAATTCTTCGGCGCTCAGCCTTCTTCACAGTCCAGCTCTCACATCCATACATGACCACAGGAAAGACCATAGCCTTGACTAGGCGAACCTTTGTTGGTAAAGTAATGTCTCTGCTTTTGAATATGCTATCTAGGTTGATCATAACTTTCTATAGCTTTTATTATGTTGAGGTATGTTCCTTCTATTCCTGCTTTCTGAAAGTTTTTATCAGAAAGTTATGTTGAATTTTTCAAAGGCTTTCTCTGCATCTATTGAGATCATCATATGGTTTTTATTTTACAATTTGTTAATGTGGTGTATTACATTGATTTGCGGATATTGAAGAATCCTTGCATTCCTGAGCTAAAGCCCACTTGGTCATGGTGTATGATCTTTTTAATGTGTTGCTGGATTCTAATTGCTAGAATTTTGTTAAGGGTTTTTGAATCTATGTTCATCCGTAATATTGACATGTAGATTTCTTTTTTTGTGCCATCTTTGTCAGGTTTTGGTATTAAGGTGATTGTGGACTCATAGAATGAGTTTGGAAGTTTATCATCCTCTGCAATTTTCTGGAAGTGTTTGAGTAGGATAGGTATTAGCTCTTCTCTAAATTTTTGGTAGAATTCAGCTGTGAAGCCATCTGGACATGGGCTTTTGTTTGCTGGAAGATTTCTGACTACAGTTTCAATTTCCGTGCTTGTGATGGGTCTGTTAAGATCTTCTATTTCTTCCTGGTTCAGATTTGAAGACTGTACTTTTCTAAGAATCTGTCCATTTCTTCCACGTTGTCCATTTTATTGGCATATAATTTCTGATTGTAGTCTCTAATGATCCTTTGTATTTCTGTGCTGTCTGTTGTGATTTCTCCCTTTTGATTTCTAATTTTAGTGATTTGATTTTTCTCCCTTTCTTTCTTGATGAGTATGGATAACAGTGTGTCAATTGTATTTATCCTTTCAAAGAACCAGCTTTTGTGTTTGTTGATTTTTGCTATGGTCTCTTTTGTTTCTTTTGCATTTATTTCTGCACTAATTTTTTTTTTATTTTTTTTTGATCAAGAATCTCTTTTATTGATTATCAGAAACATTACAAACATCTAGTATGAACAAATTGTAACATGATAGTGTTTAGTTTGAACAATTAATACATTTCAGATATAATATTATACATATTTCAATGCTATTCTCCCCAATCATCTCACCCTCTCCTGGTTCCAGAGTCCAAAAGTCTGGTCTATACATCAGTGTCTCTTTTGTTGTCTCGTAAATAGGGTTATTTTTTACCATCTTTCTAAATTCCATATATATGCGTTAGTATACTGTATTTGTGTTTTTGTTTCTGGCTTACTTCACTCTGTATAATAGGCTCCAGTTCCATCCACCTCCTTAGAACTGATTCAAATGTATTCTTTTTAATGGCTGAGTAATATTCCATTGTGTATATGTACCACAGCTTGCTTATCCATTCATCTGTGGATGGACATCTAGGTTGCTTCCACGTTCTGGCTATTGCAAACAGTGCTGCTATGAACATTGGGGTACAGGTGTCTCTTTCAATTCTGGTTTTCTCAGTGTATATGCCCAGCAGTGGGATTGCTGGATCATAAGGCAGTTCTATTCGCAGTTTTTTGAGGAATCTCCATACTGTTCTCCAAAGTGGCTGTACTAGTTTGCATTCCCACCAACAGTGCAAGAGGGTTCCCTTCTCTCCGCACCCTCTCCAGCATTTATTGCTTGTGGACTTTTGGATAGCAGCCATTCTGATTGGCGTGAAATGGTATCTCATAGTGGTTTTGATTTGCATTTCTCTGATAATGAGTGATGTTGAGCATCTTTTCATGTGTTTGTTAGCCATCTGTATGTCTTCTTTGGAGAAATGTCTATTGAGTTCTTTGGCCCATTTTTTGATTGGGTCATTTATTTTTCTGGAATTGAGCTGTAGAAGTTGCTTGTATATTTTTGAGATTAGTTGTTTGTCAGTTGCTTCATTTGCTATTATTTTCTCCCATTCTGAAGGCTGTCTTTTCACCTTGCTTATAGTTTCCTTTGTTGTGCAAAAGCTTTTTAAGTTTGATTAGGTCCCATTTGTTCATTTTTGATTTTATTTCCAATATTCTGGGAGGTGGGTCATAGAGGATCCTGCTGTGATGTAAGTCAGAGAGTGTTTTGCCTATGTTTTCCTCTAGGAGTTTTATGGTTTCTGGTCTTACATTTAGCTCTTTAATCCATTTTGAGTTTATTTTTGTGTATGGTGTTAGAAAGTGTTCTAGTTTCATTCATATGGAGGGGTCTTGTTTTTGTATCCATTCAGCCAGTCTCTGTCTTTTGGTTGGGGCATTCAACCCATTTACAATTAAGGTAATTAATGATAAATATGATCCCGTTGCCATTTACTTTGTTGTTTTGGGTTTGAATTTATATATCCTTTTTGTGTTTCCTGTCTAGAGAATGTCCTTTAGTATTTGTTGGAGAGCTGGTTTGGTGGTGCTGAATTCTCTCAGCTTTTGCTTGTCTGTAAAGGTTTTGATTTCTCCTTCATATTTGAATGAGATCCTTGCTGGGTACAATAATCTGGGCTGTAGGTTCTTTTCTTTCATCACTTTAAGTATGTCTTGCCATTCCCTCCTGGCTTGGAGAGTTTCTATTGAAAGATCAGCTGTTATCCTTATGGGAATTCCCTTGTGTGTTATTTGTTGTTTTTCCCTTGCTGCTTTTAATATTTGTTCTTTGTGTTTGATCTTTGTTAATTTGATTAATATGTGTCTTGGGGTGTTTCGTCTTGGGTTTATCCTATTTGGGACTCTCTGGGTTTCTTGGACTTGAGTGATTATTTCCTTCCCCATTTTAGGGAAGTTTTCAACTATTATCTCCTCTAGTATCTTCTCATGGTCTTTCTTTTTGTCTTCTTCTTCTGGGACTCCTATGATTCGAATATTGTAACGTTTAATATTGTCCTGGAGGTCTCTGAGATTGTCCTCATTTCTTTTAATTCGTTTTTCTTTTTTCTCCTCTGATTCCTTTAATTCTGCCATTCTATCTTCTAATTCGCTAATTCTATCTTCTGCCTCTGTTATTCTACTATTTGTTGCCTCCAGAATGTTTTGGATCTCATTTATTGCATTATTCATTATATATTGACTCTTTTTTATTTCTTCTAGGTCCTTGTTAAATCTTTCTTGCATCTTCTGGATGCTTTTCTCCAGACTATTTATCCATGATTCCATTTTGCTTTCCAGATTTTGGATTAATTTCACTATCATTATTCGGAATTCTTTATCAGGTAGGTTCGCTATTTCTTCCTCTTTTGTTTGGTTTGGTGGGCTTTTATCCTGTTCCTTTACCTGCTGGGAATTCTTCTGTCTCTTCATCTTGTTTAAATTGCTAAGTTTGGGGCGTCTTTACTGTATTCTGGTAGTCTGTGGAGTTCTCTTTATTGTGGCGTTTCTGCACTATATGTGGGTTTGTACCGGTGGCTTGTCGAGGTTTCTTGTTTATGGAAGCTTGTATCGGTGTTCTGGTGGGTGGAGCTGGATTTCTTTTCTCTGGGGTGCAGTGGAGTGTCTAGTAGTGAGTTATGAGATGTCTATGCTTTTGGGGTCGCTTTGTGTAGCCTGTGTATTGGAGCTCAGGCTGTGTTCTTGTTTTTCTGGAGAATTTGCTTGGTATGTCTTGTTGTGGAACTTGCTGGTCTTTGTGTGATGCTTGGTTTCAGAGTAGGTATGGAGGCTTTTAATGAGCTCCTGTCAATTAGTGTTTCGTGGGATCAGGGTATGGACTTAAGCCTCCTGGTTCCAGTTATTGGTCTTATTTTTACAGTAGTCTCAAAAACTTCTTCCTCTATAATGCATTCCACAACTGGACTGCTCAGAGATGTTCACGGAATTATACATAGAAGGAAAAAGGGAGGAAGGAGACAGAGGTGGTCAGAAGGATAAAAGGAGGGAGTGTGAAGGAGAGAGACAGATCTAGTCAGTAATCAGTAAAGAAAATAAAAAAGGAAAGGAAAAAAGCAAAGGACAAAAAGGAAAAAAGAAAAAAAAAAAAACAAAACAGGGTCGCAAAAGTTATATCTAAACGTGGAGATTAAAGAAGTACTAGAGGATAAAAAAAATAATAATAATAAAAAAATAAAAGAAACAAAACAAACAACAACAAAAAAAAATTAAAAGGGAAAAAAAATTTTTGTTTTCCTTTTTCCAATTAAAAAATAATAAAAATTTAAAAAATATATATATATTAAAAAAAGAAAAGAAAAAAAAAGGAAATAATGATGGTAAAAATAGTAACAATATATATAAGAGTTTCTCTATTATTGTTGTGGGTTCAGTTCATTTTCAGCTAGTTCCTTGTTCCGGCTTAAATTTCTCAAGATCTATAGGCCCCTTTCTCTGTGGTTGGTCTGTATAGTTCTTTGTTCTGTGCACGGTTCGGCGGTGTTCTGGGCCAAGGCCCGCCACTCGTGTGGTCGGCGCTGCACAATCTGGATTGCCGGCCCAAACTACTCCAGTTAGGCAGCACTCCAGACAATCAGGCGAACGAAGTCTGCGCTGAGGCCCGCAGAGGGGGAGGGGTCAGCGACGGGAATGGCGGGCGGGTGGGTGGGGGGAGGGGATGGGGTGGCCCTCGTGGGAGCCGCCGGCACAGCGGGCGGGGGCACGCCTGCGCGGGAGTGGCCGGCGGGGGAGCGTCCAGTGGGGGAGAGTCCCGCGGGGGACCGTCCCTCTGGGGAGCGCCGGCAGCGGAGCGTCCCGCGTGGGAACGGCCAAGGCGTCTCCCTGCCCAGCCCCGGCTCCCCAATGGCAGATGCGGGCGTTTGCAGCGGTGCTTTTCCGCTGCAGAAGTTACTGCAGGGCCCGCAGTCTGTGGGTTCTAATTGCTCAACTGTTCTCCTCCCTGTTATGATAGTCTCCGTGTTTCCCAGGTTCGGCGCAGATTCCGCAGGGAGAGTGTTTCCTGGTGTTTGGAAACTTCTCTTTTTAAGACTCCCTTCCCCGGACAGAGGTCCGCCCCTCCCTCTTTGTCTCTCTCTGGCTTCTATATTCTTTCCTACCTCCTTTAGAAGGCAGTGAGTTGCTTTTCTGGGTGTCCGACGTCCTCCGCCAGCACTCCGAAGCTGTTTGTGGTATTTACTCGGCGCCCAGATGTCCCATTGATGAATTTGTGGAGGAGAAAGCGTATTCCCCGTCCTAATCCTTCGCCATCTTAACCGGAAGTGATTTCTGCACTAATTTTTAAGATTTCTTTCCTTCTACTAACCCAGGGGTCCATCATTTCTTCCTTTTCTTGTTGCTTAAGGTGTAGAGTTGGGTTATTTACTTGACTTTTTTCTTGTTTCTTGAGGTATGCCTGTATTGCTATAAACTTTCCCCTTAGGACTGGTTTTACGGTGTCTCACAGATTTTGGGTTGTTGCGTTTTCATTTTCATTCATTTCTATGCAAATTTTGATTTCATTTTTGATTTCTTCTGTGATTTGTTGGTTATTCAGAAGTGTGTTGTTCAGCCTCCATATGTTGGAATTTTTAATAGCTTTTCTCCTGTAATTCAGACCTAATCTTACTGCATTGTGGTCAGAAAAGATGTTTGGAATGATTTCAATATTTTTTTAATTTACCAAGTCTAGATTTATGGCCCAGGATGTGATCTATCCTGGAGAATGTTCCGTGTGCACTTGAGATAAAGTTGAAATTCACTGTTTTGGGATGAAATGTCCTATAGATATCAATTAGGCCTAACTGGTCTATTGTATCATTTAAAGTTTGTGTTTCCTTGTTAATTTTCTGTTTAATTGATCTATCCATAGTTGTGAGTGGGGTATTAAAATCTCTCTCTATTATTGTGTTATTATTAATTTGTCCGTTCATACTTGTAAGCATTTGTCTTACATATTGTGGTGCTCTTATGTAGAGTGCATATGTATTTATAATTGCTATATCTTCTTCTTGGATTGATCCTTTGATCATTATGTACTGACCTTCTTAGTCCCTTTTCAGAGCCTTTGTTTTAAAGTCTATTTTATCTGATATATGTATTGCTACTCCTACTTTCTTTTGGTCTCTATTTGCATGGAAAACCTTTTTCCAACCCTTCACTTTCAGTCTGTATGTGTCCCTTGTTTTGAGGTGGGTCTCTTGTAGACAACATAGATAGGGGTCTTGATTTTGGGTCCATTCAGCCAGTCTTTGTCTTTTACTTGGGACATTCAACCCATTTATGTTTAAGGTAATTATTGATAAGTATGCTCCTGTTACCATTTAATTTACTGTTTTGCGTTCGAATTTATACACCCTTTTAGTGTTTCCTGTCTAGAGAATATCCTTTAGTATTTGTTAGAGAGCTGGTTTGGTGGTGCTGAATTCTCTCAGCTTTTGCTTGTCTGTAAAGCTTTAATTTCTCCTTCATATTTGAATGAGATCCTTGCTGGGTACAATTATCTGGGCTGTAGGTTATTTTCTTTCATCACTTTAAGTATGTCTTGCCATTCCCTCCTGGCTTGAAAAGTTTCTATTGAAAGATCAGCTGTTATCATTATGGGAAGTCCCTTGTGTGTTATTTGTTGTGTTTCCCTTGCTGCTTTTAATATTTGTTCTTTGTGTTTGATCTTTGTTAATTTGATTAATATGTTTTCCTTAATTAATTTGAGTTTAATATGTGTTTCCTTAATTAATATGAGTTTCCTTGCTGCGTTTCATCTTGGGTTTATCCTGTTTAGGTCTCTCTGGGTTTCTTGGATTTGAATGATTATTTCCTTCTCCATTTTAGGGAAGTTTTCTACTATTATCTTCTCAAGAATTTTCTCATGGTCTTTCTTTTTGTCTTCTTCTTCTGGGACTCCTATGATTCGAATGTTGTAGCATTTAATATTGTCCAGGAGGTCTCTAAGATTTTCCTCATTTCTGAGAATTCGCTTCTCGTTTTTCGTCTCTGATTCATTTATTTCTACCATTCTATCTTCTAGTCCACTAATTCTATCCTCAGCCTCTGTTATTCTACTATTTGTTGCCTCCAGAGTGTTTTTGATCTCATTTATTGCATTTTTCATTGTATATTGACTCCTTTTTATTTCTTCTAGGTCCTTGTTAAACCTTTCTTGCATCTTCTCAATCCTTGTCTCCAGACTGTTTATCTTTGATTCTATTTTGATTTCAAGATTTTGGATCAATTTCATTACCATTATTCGGAATTCTTTATCAGGTAGATTCCCTATCTCTTCCTCTTTGGCTTGGTGGGCATTTATCCTGTTCCTTTACCTGGTGGGTATTCCTCTGTCTCTTCATCTTGTTTACATTGCTGAGTTTGAGGTGTCCTTTCTGTATTCTGGCAGTTTGTGGAGTTTTCTTTATCATGGAGTTTCGTTGCTGTGTATGGGTTTGTACAGTGGCTTGTCAAGGTTTCTTGGTTACAGAAGCTTGTGTTGGTGTTCTGGTGGGTGGAGCTGGATTTCTTCTCTCTCCTTTCTGAGACCAATGGGTTGCTTTTCTGCATGCCTGATGTCCTCTGCCGGCATTCATAAGTTGTTTGTGGAATTTACTTGACGTTTAAATGTACTTTTGATGAATTTGTGGGGATAGAAAGTGGGGTCCCCGTCCTATTCCTCCACCAACTTAGCTCCTTCCTGTCCTGTGAAGTTTTGAGAGAGGACGTGGGACTTCTGTCTAGGCCCTGCAGGAAAAGAAGGGCCTCATCTAGGAAAGAGGGTGGAATCTCGTGTTTTTTCTCGAGCTGCCGCATGACGTGTGTGGTTTCTTTTGAGTTATGACAGGGAACTCAAGGAGCCTCTTGTGTCTCCAGGGAAGTCCAGTATCCATTCGAGTTGTGAGGGGCAGCGCTGCATTGCTCTCGAGTCATGGAAGGGGAATCAGGCCTCAAGACCCATTGAAGGAGGAATCTCCAGGTCTTTCTCTAGTTGCAGAAGGACAAACTAGGTTCCCTCGACTTTTGACGGTGACTTCAGGTAGCTTCTCATGGTACCTATGTGAAGTCAGGAATACTGTGGAGTTGTTTGTGAGTGTCCTCTTCAGACTCCAGTGGGGTCGGTGCAATGGAAGAGGGCCTCATCTCAAGTGGAGGTGGGAACCTCAGGATACCTCTCATGTTCTGACGTGGGTCTCCGGCTGTGTATTCAATTTCAAGCATGGAGTCAGGTCTCGGCCTCTGTGGAGGCGTGGAACTCTTCTTTCATCTCGAATTGTCAAAGGTATTAAAGGCCTCCAGGCGAGTTGAATTTGGAACCTGACCCTCTTTTCTAATTAGGAATCAGGGCATCAGGACTCCGTTCGTATTGTGAGTGGATTCTCAGCTGACATTCGAATCGGTGCAAGGGAATCAGGCCTGATCTCGACTGGATGGGAAAATATGTGGCTTTCGAATTGTGACAAGACCCCTGGGTTCCCCTCCAGTGTCAAGTAGATACCAGCCTTCTTTCGAGGTGCGATGGGGATGTTGGCATTCCTTTCCAGGAGAAGCAGGGCAATCGAACCTCATCTCAAGTTGAGGAGGGGAAAATGGGGCTCTTCTTGACTTGTGGTGGGAAAATCAGTGTTGCTCTCGAGTGGGGACAGGTATTTGGGAAACTTGTGGAATTTCATCATCTGTGTCAAGTACCCTTTCGAGTTCCTAGAGGGAACGTGGGCTTTCTTTGTAAATGCTGCACCGTAAATTGGCCTCCCCAAGTGTTCAGGTGAGAATTTCGTGTTTTGCGTGCAGCTCTGGCAGGAAACTTAGGGTTCCTCTTGAGTTATGTGTCGACCTGAGGGACCCGCTCGTGTCTCCTCAGGGAAGTCAGATCTCCTCTGGCATTGCGAAGGGCACCTATGGATTCCTCAAGCTTCGTTGCAGCGATGAATAGGGCCTCATCTCGAGTTGAGGTGGGAACTTCAGGGTTCCTTTCCATTTCTGACATCGATCTTGGAGTCTCTGTGCAGTTGGAACAGGGGAGTCCAGATTCGTCTTGTGTTGAGGCAGGGAACTCCGCTTGCCTCTCGAGTTGTTCACAGGTCGTCAGGCCACTTGTCAAGTTGTATTTGTCACCTTCAGGTTTTTCCGGAGGATGAACCTGGGGTGTCAGTGCCCTTTAGTCTTGTGACTTCATCGTCAAAGTTACATTCAAAGAGGTGCCCGGGATTCAGGACTTAACCTCAGTGGACGGGGAAATCGGTGTCTTTCGGATTGTGGCACGACCCTCGAGGCTTTCTCTCAAGTTTCACCGTGTGACCGGCCTCCTCCTGAGGTGCAATGGGAAGGTCGGTATCCCTTTTCAAACAAAGCAGGAAATTCCACCCTCATGTCGAGATTAGGAGGGCAGAAGGGGCTCAATTTAAGTTTTGCCAGGAAACTCAGTGTTCCTCTCAAATGAGACAGGTATGTTGAGCAACATTTTAAGTTGCATCAAGTGTGTCAAGTACCGTTTTGGATGTCAAGAGGGAACGTGGGATTTCTCTTGAAACGCTGCAGTGGGAAAGGGCCTCATATGGCGATGACGGGGGGAACCTCATGGTTTTTCACGAGTTGCAGTGGGATGCTTGAGTTAACATGGGGAATTCAGGGAAGTCCAATCTCCATTCAAGTTGCGATGAGGATCTGGGAATTTTTTTCAAATCACTGCAGGTCAAATAGACCTCATCTATGTTTGTGCCCAGAAACTCTGTGTTCCTCTCCAGTTTTGACAATGACCTCGGGTTGCATTACAGGTTCACCTGGGGAGTCAAGCCTCATCTCAAGTTGAAGCAAAGAACTCCGCTCTACTCTCGAGTTGCGATGTGTATCTCTTGGAGCCAATTGAGCGGCCTAAATTGAGTCAAGCCTCCTGTGGAGTTTTGAGAGGAGACTCGGAATTTCTCTCTAGGCCCTGCAGGAAAAGAAGGGCCTCATCTCACGGTGATGAAGGAATCTTGTGTTTTTTCTCGAGCTGCGGCGCAACGTGGTGTTTCTCTCGAGTTACGACAGGGAACTCAGAGAGACTCTCGTGTTGCCCCAGGTAAGTCCAATATCCATTCGAGTTTCACGGGGGAGCACGGCCTGCTCTCCAGTCATGGCAGGGAATCGGGCCTCAAGATGCGTTGAAAGGGGAATCTCATGGTGTTTCTCGAGTTGCGGCAGGAAACCCTGGGTTAACTCAACTTGTTACGGTGAACTCAGGGAACTTTTCATGGTTCCTATGGGAAGGCAGGAATACTGTCGAGTTGGGAGGTGCCTCTCAGGACTCACCTGGGATCGGTGGAATGGAAGAAGGCCTTATCTCGAGTTGAGGCGGGAAACTAAGGGATCCTCTCCTGTTCTGACATGGGTCTAGGTGTGTGTATGCTGTTTCAAACAGGGAGTCAGGTCTCGACTTGTGTGGAGATATGGAACTCTGATTGCCTCTCGAGTTGACGAAGGGGCTTCAGGTACCCATGCGTGTTTAACTTGGGACCTGTGGCTCTTTTCTAATTAGCACCCAAGGCATCAGAGCTTCCTTCGTGTTGTGAGCTGATCTTGGCTGACATTCGAATCGGTGCAAGGGAATCAGGTCTGATCTCGAGTGGATGGGTAAATACGTGGTTTTTGAATTGTGACAAGACCCCCGGGTTCCCCTCCAGTGTCATGTAGATACCAGCCTCATCTCGATGTGTGAAGGGGACGTCGACATTTCTTTCCAAGTGAAGCAGGGCAATCGACCCTCATCTCAGCTTCAGGAGGGGAAAATGGGGCTCTTCTTGACTTGTGGCGGGAAAGTCAGCATTCCTCTTGAGCGAGGACAGGCTTCTGGGGAAACTTCTGGAGTTTCTTGAAGCACATCAAGTACTGTTTAGAGTTCCAAGAGGGAACGTGGGCTTGCTTTGGAAATGTAGCAGCGTCAAAGGTGCACTTAAAGCATGCAGGGGAGAATTTGGTGGGTTGGGTGAAGTTGTGGTAGGAAGTTACAAGTTCCTCTCGAGTTGTGTGTCGACATGGGGGACCTGCTCGTATCTCCTAAATTAAGTCAAAGCTGCTTTGGTAATGCGAGGGCCACCTCGGGATTCCTCGAGCATGGCTTCAGGGATAAATAAGGCCTCATCTCGAGTTGAGGCGGGAACCTCAGGGTTCCTCTCTATTTCAGACATTAGTCTCAGGGTCTCTGCGAAGTTGGAAGAGGGGAGTCAGGCTTCATCTTGTGTTGAGGCACGAAAGTCCGCTTGCTCCGCAAGTGTATTATGGGGTTTCAGGCGACGTGTCGAGTTATCCTTAGAACCTGTGGCTTTTTCCAGAGGATGTAAGAGGGGTGTCAGTGCCCCTTAATGTTGTGACTTCATCCTTGGGATTACATTCAAAGAGGTGTCCGGGCATCGAGTCTTACCTTGAGTGAATGGGGAAATCGGTTTCTTTCAGAATGTGGTACGACCAACGAGGCTTCCTCTCGATTTCAGTGTGAGACCAGGCTAATCCAGAGGTGTGACGGAAAGGTCGGGATTCATTTCCAGACAAATAATCGGAATCGATCCTAATGTCGAGATAAGAAAGAGAGAAAGGCTCAGATTAAGTTGTGTCAGGAACGTCGGTGTTCCTCTCTAGTATGAACGGTATGTGGGGGAACTTTTTGAGTTGCATCAAGGTTGTCAAGTACCGTTTCGAAATTCAAGAGGGAACTTGGGACATGTGAAGTTTCCTCAAGGCTGTCTAGTTCCTTTTTGATGATCCAGTGGATTCATGGGATTTCTCTCAAGACGCTGCAGCGGGAAAGGGCCTCATCTGGCGATGACTGGGCAACCACGAGGTTATTCTTGGCTTACAGCGGGATTCTCGAGTTACAACGGGAAATTCAGGGAGCCTCTCATGTGGCACTAGGGAAGTCCAATCTCCATTCTAAATGGCGTTGGAGAGCTGGGGATTGCTCTCGACTTGCTGCAGGTCCAAGAGACCTCTTCTAGTCTTCTAGGTGTGTGTCCAGAAACTCCGTGTTCCCCTTCAGGGCCGATAGGGATTTCGGGGTTGCGATCAAGCTTCAGCCGGGAAGTCAGGCCTCATCTCGAGTTGAAACAAACAACTCCCCTCTCATCTCAAGTGTCCAAGGCTGGCTCCTGAAGCCCATTGTGTTAAAAAAACACCAACAACAACAACAACAACAACAACAAAAACGGATTCAAGCCTTCTGTGGAGTTTTGAGAGAGGACTCAGGTTTTCTCTCTAGGCCCTGCAGAAAAAGCAGGGCATCATGCAGCTATGTTGAGGAAATCTAATGGTGTTTTCTCGACCTGCAGCTCGACGTGTGGTTTTCTCTCGAGCTACGACGGGGAAGTCAGGGAGACTCCTCTTGGAACTCTTGTAGCGAGGAGGGCCAGGGATGGCTCTCGAGTCACGGCAGGGGAATCGGGCTTCAAGATGTGTTGAAGGGGGTATCTCGAGGTGTTTCTCGAGTTGCTGTAAGAATCCATAGGTTCCCTGGGCTTGTGACGGTGACCTCTGGCAGCTTCCCTTGGAGCCTAAGAGAAGGGGGAATACTGTGCAGTTGAGAGGGTTGTCTTGGGATTCCCCTGGTTTCAGTGCCATGGAAGAGCGCATCATCTAGAGGTGAGGCGGGAATCTCAGGCTTCCTCTCCTGTTCTGACATATATCTCGGGTTCTTTGGGGGTTTTGAACAGGGAGTTAGACCTCACCTTTTGTGGAGGCATGGAACTCCACTTGCCACTCGATGTGTTAATGCGGTGTCAGGCCATTTGTTGAGTTGTCCTTGCAACCAGGGGTCTTCCAGGACGATGCACCCAGGGTGTCAGTGCCTCTTCGTGTGGTGACTTCATCCTCGGGGTTCCATTGGAAAAGTTGCACAGGCATCGGGACTTCTCTTGAGTGGACGGGGAAATCGGTGTCTTTCATCTTTTAGAAAGTGGCACGAACCACGTGGCTTCCACTCGTGTTTACAAGTGAGACCGGCCTCCTCCTGAGGTGGGACTGGAAGGTCGGGATCCCTTTCCAGACAAAGCAGGAAGATCGACCCTCATGTCGAGATCAGGAGGGAACAAGTGTCTCAGAGGAAGTTGTGCTGGGAACCTCGGTGTTCCTCTCCAGTGAGCCCGGTATGTTTGGCCATATGTGAAGTTTTGTCAAGGCTGTCTAGTTCCGTTTCGATGGTCCAGTGGGTTCGTGGGATTTCTCTCAAGACGCTGCAGCAGGAAAGGGCCTCATCTGGCTATGACTGGGTAACCACGTGTTTATTCTCGACTTATGGCGGGATTCTCGAGTTATGCTGGGGAACACAGGGAGCCTGAATGAGACCCCAGGAAAGGCCAATCTCCATTCAAAATGGCGTGGGAGAGCTGGGGATTGCTCTCGAGTCGCTGCAGGGCAAAGAGACCTTTTCTAGTCTTCTAGGTGTGTGTCCAGAAACTCCATGCTCCCTTTCAGGGGTGCTAGGGATCTCGGGGCTGCATTCAAGCTTCAGCCGGGGAGTCAGTTCTCATCTCGTGTTGAAACAAAGAACTCCTCTCTCCTCTCGAGTGGCCAAGTCTAGCTCTTGAAGCCCATTGTGTTAAAAAAAAAAAAAAAAAAAAGGTAATCAAGTCTTATGTGGAGTTTTGAGAGAGGACTCGAGGTTGCTCTCTAGGCCCTGCAGGAAAAGAAGGGCCTCATGTGGTTATATCGGGGGAATCTCATGGTGTTTTCCTGAGCTGCGGCTCGACGTGTGGCGTTTCTCTCGAGCTACAATGGGGAAATCACAGAGCCTCTCTTGTGTCCCCAGGGAAGTCCAGTCCCCATTTGAGTAGCGAGGAGGGCCCGGGATTGCTCTCGAGTCATGTCAGGGGAATAGGGCTTCAAGACGTGTTGAAGGGTGTATCTCCAGGTGTTTCTCGAGTTGCTGTAAGAATCCCTAGGTTCCCTGGGCTTGTGACGGTGAACTCTGGCAGCTTCCCTTGGTGCCTATGAGAATGGGGAATCCTCTGCAATTGAGGGTTGTCCTGGTATTCCCCTGTGATCAGTGCCATGGAAGAGGTCTTCATCTGGAGATGAGGCGGGGATCTCAGCCTTCCTCTCCTGATCTGACATCGATCTCGGGGACTTTGGGTTTGTTTTTTTTTTTTGGTAGTTCATTTATTTTTTTTTATTATTATTATTATTTTAATTTTTCTTAACTTTACAATATTGTATTACTTTTACTATACATCGAGATGGATCCGCCACCAGAATACCCGTGCTCCCCATCCTGAACCCTCCTCCCTCCCCCCTCCCACACCATCCCTCCAGGTCATCCCAGTGCTCCAGTCCCAGGCATCTGTTATCGGCATCGTACCTGGACTGACTCGTTTCAGATATGATATTATACATATTTCAATGCTATTCTCCCCAATCGTCCCACCCTCTCCCAGTCCCAGAGTCCAAAAGTCTGTTCTATACAACAGTGTCTCTTTTGCTGTCTCATAAGCAGGGTGATTGTTACCATCTTTCTAAATTCCATATATATGCGTTAGTATACTGTATTTGTGTTTTTCTTTCTGGCTTACTTCACTCTGTATAATAGGCTCCAGTTCCATCCACCTCATTAGAACTGATTCAAATGTATTCTTTTTAATGGCTGAGTAATACTCCATCGTGTATATGTACCACAGCTTGCTTATCCATTCATCTGTGGATGGGCATCTAGGTTGCTTCCACGTCCTGGCTATTGTAAACAGTGATGCTATGAACATTGGGGTACACGTGCCTCTTTCAATTCTGGTTTTCTCAGTGTGTATGCCCAGCAGTGGGATTGCTGGGTCATAAGGCAATTCTATTCCCAGTTTTTTGAGGAATCTCCATACTGTTCTCCATAGTGGCTATACCAGTTTGCATTCCCACCAACAGTGTAAGAGGGTACCCTTCTCTCCGCACCCTCTCCAGCATTTATTGCTTGTGGATTTTTGGATCGCAGCCATTCTGACTGGCGTGTAATGGTATCTCATAGTGGTTTTGATTTGCATTTCTCTGATAATGAGCGATGTTGAGCATCTTTTCATGTGTTTGTTAGCCATCTGTATGTCTTCTTTGGAGAAATGTCTATTAAGTTCTTTGGCCCATTTTTTGATTGGGTCGTTTATTTTCCTGGAATTGAGCTGTAGAAGTTGCTTGTATATTTTTGAGATTAGTTGTTTGTCTGTTGCTTCATTTGCTATTATTTTCTCCCATTCTGAGGGCTGTCTTTTCAGCTTGCCTATAGTTTCCTTTGTTGTGCAGAAGCTTTTTAAGTTTGATTAGGTCCCATTTGTTCATTTTTGATTTTATTTCCGATATTCTGGGAGGTGGGTCATAGAGGATCCTGCTGTGATGTAAGTCAGAGAGTGTTTTGCCTATGTTATCCTCTAGGAGTTTTATGGTTTCTGGTCTTATATTTAGCTCTTTAATCCATTTTGAATTTATTTTTGTGTATGGTGTTAGACAGTGTTCTAGTTTCATTCTTTTACAAGTGTTTAACCAGTTTTCCCAGCACCACTTGTTAAAAAGATTGTCTTTACTCCATTGTATATTCTTGCCACCTTTGTCAAAGATTAGGTGACCATATGTGCGTGGATTTATCTCTGGACTTTCTATTTTGTTCCATTGATCTATGTTTCTGTCTTTGTGCCAGCACCATACTGTCTTGATGACTGTAGCTTTATAGTAGAGCCTGAAGTCAGGCAGGTTGATTCCTCCTGTTCCATTCTTCTTTCTCAAGATAACTTTGGCTATTCGAGGTTTTTTGTATTTCCATACAAATTGAGAAATTATTTGTTCTAGCTCTGTGAAGAATACTGTTGGTAGCTTGATGGGGATTGCATTGAATCTATAAATTGCTTTGGGTAGTATACTCATTTTCACTATATTGATTCTACCAATCCACGAACATGGTATATTCCTCCATCTATTAGTGTCCTCTTTAATTTCTTTCAGCAGTGTTTTATAGTTTTCTAAATATAGGTCTTTAGATTCTTTAGGAAGATATATTCCTAAGTATTTTATTGTTTTCATTGCAATGGTGAATGGAATTGTTTCCTTAATTTCTCTTTCTATTTTCTCGTTATTAGTGTACAGGAATGCAAGGGATTTCTGTGTGTTAATTTTATATCCTGCAACTTTACTGTATTCATTGATTAGTTCTAGTAATTTTCTGGTGGAATCTTTAGGGTTTTCTACGTAGAGGATCATGTCATCTGCAAACAGTGAGAGTTTTACTTCTTCTTTTCCAATTTGGATTCCTTTTATTTCTTTTTCTGCTCTAATTGCTGTGGCCAAAACTTCCAGAACAATGTTGAATAATAATGGTGAAAGTGGGCATCCTTGTCTTGTTCCTGACTTTAGAGGAAATGCTTTCAGTTTTTCACCATTGAGGATAATGTTTGCTGTGGGTTTGTCGTATATAGCTTTTATTATGTTGAGGTATGTTCCTTCTATTCCTGCTTTCTGGAGAGTTTTTATCATAAATGGATGTTGAACTTTGTCAAAGGCTTTCTCTGCATCTATTGAGATAATCATATGGTTTTTATTCTTCAGTTTGTTAATGTGGTGTATTACGTTGATTGATTTGCGGATATTGAAGAATCTTTGCATCCCTGGGATAAAGCTCACTTGGTCATGGTGTATGATCTTTTTAATGTGCTGTTGGATTCTGATTGCTAGAATTTTGTTAAGGATTTTTGTGTCTATGTTCATCAGTGATATTGGTCTGTAGTTTTCTTTTTTTGTGGGATCTTTGTAAGGTTTTGGAATTAGGGTGATGGTGGCCTCATAAAATGAGTTTGGAAGTTTGCCTTCCTCTGCAATTTTCTGGAACAGTTTGAGTAGGATAGGTGTTAGCTCTTCTCTAAATTTTTGGTAGAATTCAGCTGTGAAGCCGTCTGGGCCTGGGCTTTTGTTTGCTGGGAGATTTCTGATTACAGTTTCAATTTCCGTGCTTGTGATGGGTCTGTTAAGATTTTCTATTTCTTCCTGATCCAGTTTTGGAAAGTTGTACTTTTCTAAGAATTTGTCCATTTCTTCCATATTGTCCATTTTATTGCCATATAATTGCTGATAGTAGTCTCTTATGATCCTTTGTATTTCTGTGCTGTCTGTTGTGATCTCTCCATTTTCTTTTCTAATTTTATTGATTTGATTTTTCTCCCTTTGTTTCTTGATGAGTCTGGCTAGTGGTTTGTCAATTTTATTTACCCTTTCAAAGAACCAGCTTTTGGCTTTGTTAATTTTTGCTATGGTCTCTTTTGTTTCTTTTGCATTTATTTCTGCCCTAATTTTTAAGATTTCTTTCCTTCTACTAATCTTGGGGTGCTTCATTTCTTCCTTTTCCAGTTGCTTTAGGTGTAGAGTTAGGTTATTTATTTGGCTTTTTTCTTGTTTCTTAAGGTATGCCTGAATTGCTATGAACTTTCCCCTTAGGACTGCTTTTACAGTGTCCCACAGGTTTTGGGTTGTTGTGTTTTCATTTTCATTCGTTTCTATGCAGAATTTGATTTCTTTTTTGATTTCTTCTGTGATTTGTTGGTTATTCAGGAGTGTGTTGTTCAGCCTCCATATGTTGGAATTTTTAATAGTTTTTCTCCTGTTATTGAGATTTACTCTTACTGCATTGTGGTCAGAAAAAACGGTTGGAATGATTTCAATTTTTCTGAACTTACCAAGGCTAGATTTATGGCCCAGGATGTGGTCTATCCTGGAGAAGGTTCCGTGTGCACTTGAGAAAAAGGTGAAATTCATTGTTTTGGGATGAAATGTCCTATAGATATCAATTAGTTCTAATTTGTCTATTGTATCATTTAAAGCTTGTGTTTCCTTGTTAATTTTCTGTTTAGTTGATCTATCCATTGGTGTGAGTGGGGTATTAAAGTCTCCCACTATTATTGTGTTATTGTTTATTTCTCCTTTCATACTTGTTAGTATTTGTCTTACATATTGCGGTGCTCCTATGTTGGGTGCATATATATTTATAATTGTTATATCTTCTTCTTGGATTGATCCTTTGATCATTATGTAGTGACCTTCTTTGTCTCTTTTCACAGCTTTTGTTTTAAAGTCTATTTTATCTGATATGAGTATTGCTACTCCTGCTTTCTTTTGGTCCCTATTTGCATGGAAAATCTTTTTCCAGCCCTTCACTTTCAGTCTGTATGTGTCCCCTGTTTTGAGGTGGGTCTCTTGTAGACAACATATGTATGGGTCTTGTTTTTGTATCCATTCAGCCAGTCTCTGCCTTTTGGTTGGGGCATTCAACCCATTTACATTTAAGGTAATTATGGATAAATATGATCCCGTTGCCATTTACTTTGTTGTTTTGGGTTTGAATTTATATATCCTTTTTGTGTTTCCTGTCTAGAGAAGGTCCTTTAGTATTTGTTGGAGAGCTGGTTTGGTGGTGCTGAATTCTCTCAGCTTCTGCTTGTCTGTAAAGGTTTTGATTTCTCCTTCATATTTGAATGAGATCCTTGCTGGGTACAATAATCTGGGCTGTAGGTTCTTTTCTTTCATCACTTTAAGTATGTCTTGCCATTCCCTCCTGGCTTGGAGAGTTTCTATTGAAAGATCAGCTGTTATCCTTATGGGAATTCCCTTGTGTGTTATTTGTTGTTTTTCCCTTGCTGCTTTTAATATTTGTTCTTTGTGTTTGATCTTTGTTAATTTGATTAATATGTGTCTTGGGGGTGTTTCACCTTGGGTTTATCCTATATGGGACTCTCTGGGTTTCTTGGACTTGAGTGATTATTTCCTTCCCCATTTTAGGGAAGTTTTCAACTATTATCTCCTCTAGTATCTTCTCATGGTCTTTCTTTTTGTCTTCTTCTTCTGGAACTCCTATGATTCGAATATTGTAATGTTTAAGATTGTCCTGGAGGTCTCTGAGATTGTCCTCATTCCTTTTAATTCGTTTTACTTTTTTCTCCTCTGATTCATTTAATTCTGCCATTCTATCTTCTAATTCACTAATTCTATCTTCTGCCTCTGTAATTCTACTATTTGTTGCCTCCAGAGTGTTTTGGATCTCATTTATTGTATTATTCATTATATATTGACTCTTTTTTATTTCTTCTAGGTCCTTGTTAAATCTTTCTTGCATCTTCTGAATGCTTTTCTCCAGGCTATTTATCCATGATTCCATTTTGCTTTCCAGGCTTTGGATTAATTTCACTATCATTATTTGGAATTCTTTATCAGGTAGGTTCGCTATTTCTTCCTCTTTAGTTTGGATTGGTGGGCATTTATCCTGTTCCTTTACCTGCTGGGAATTCTTCTGTCTCTTCATCTTGTTTAAAATGCTGAGTTTGGGGAGTCCTTACTGTATTCTGGCAGTCTGTGGAGTTCTCTTTATTGTGGCTTTTCTGCCCTATATGTGGGTTTGTACCGGTGGCAAGTCGAGGTTTCTTGTTTATGGAAGCTTGTATTGATGTTCTGGTGGGTGGGGCTGGATTTCTTTTCTCTGGGGTGCGGTGGAGTGTCTAGTGGTGTGTTATGAGATGTCTATGGTTTTGAGGTCGCTTTGTGTAGCCTGTGACTTGGAACTCAGGGCTGTGTTCTTGTTTTTCTAAAGGTTTTTCTTGGTATGTCTTGCCGTGGAACTTGCTGGTCTTTGTGTGATGCTTGGTTTCAGTGTAGGTATGGAGGCATTTGATGAGCTCCTGTCAATTAATGTTTCGTGGGATCAGGGTTTGGACTTAAGCCTCCTGCTTCCTGTTATCTGTCTTATTTTTGCAGTAGTCTCATAAAGTTCATCTTCTATATTGCATTCCACAACTAGACTGTTCAGAGATGTTCACGGAGTTATACGGAGAAGGAGAAAGGGAGGAGGGAGATATAGTTGGTCAGGAGGATAAAAGGAGGGAGTGTCAAGGAGAGAGACAGATCCAGTCAGTAATCAGTAAAGAAAAGAACAAAGGAGAGAAAAAAAAGCCAAGGACAAAAAGAAAAAAGAGAAGAAAAAAAAAAGAAAGAAAACACACACACAAAAAAACAAAACAGGGTCGCAAAAGTTATATCTAACAGTGGAGATTAAAGAAGTACTAGAGGATAAAAACATAAAAATAAAATAAACAAAAACAAGAAAGAAAAAAAAAACACACACAAAAACCAAAACAGGGTCGCAAAAGTTATATCTAACAGTGGAGATTAAAGAAGTACTAGAGGATAAAAACATAAAAATAAAAGAAACAAAAACAAGGAAAAAAAAAACACACACACACACACACAAAAACCAAAACAGGGTCGCAAAAGTTATATCTAACCGTGGAGATTAAAGAAGTACTAGAGGATAAAAACATAAGAATAAAAGAAACAAAAACAAGAAGAAAAAAAAGAAAAAAATTAAAAGGAAAGAGAAAAAAAAATTTTTTTTTCTTTTCTTCCCCTGCCCCTCCTCTTCCTTTCAATAAAAAAATAATAAAATTTTTTAAAAAAACATATATTAAAAAAAGAAAAAAAAAAGGAAATAATGTTGGTAAAAATAGTAACAATATGTATAAGAGTTTCTCTTTTATTGCTGTGGGTTCAGTTCATTTTCGGCTAGTTCCTTGTTCCGGCTTAAGTTTCTCAAGATCTATAGGCCCCTTTCTCTGTAGTTGGTCTGTATAGTCCTTTGTTCTGTGCGCGGGCCCCGCAGTGTCTTGGGCCTGGGCCGGCCTCTTCTGTGGATGGTGCCGCAGTCTGGTCTGCCAGCCCGACCCACTCCCGGCAGGAACGGCCCACGCGGCCACGGCTGGCGGGGGAGCGGCGGCGAGGGGATGGTTCGCACGGGAACGGGAACGGTCGGCGGTGGGGGTCGACCCGCGCGGGAGCCCCCGGCGCAGGGGGCGGGCGCGCGCTATAGTCCCTTGCTCTGTGCGCGGGCCCCGCAGTGTCTTGGGCCCGGGCCGGCCCCTCCTGTGGTCCGCGCCGCAGTCCGGTCTGCCGGCCCAAACCACTCCCGGCAGAAGCGGCCTGCGCGGCAACAGCTGGCGGGGGAGCGGCGGTGAGGGGATGGAGTGGTTCGCACGGGAACGGTCGGCGGTGGGGGTCGACCCGCTCGGGAGCCCCCGGCGCAGGGGGCGGGTGCGTGCCCGCGCGGGAGCGGCTGGCGGCAGGGGGGAGGGGAGCGCTCCTCGGGGGTGCTTCCCACGGGGGAGCTGTCGGCCGCGTGGGAGCAGCCCACAGCGTCTCCCCGCCCAGCCCCGGCTTGCTACTGGCGGAAGCGGGTGTTTGCGATGATGCCTTCCCGCCGCAGAAGCTACCGGAGGGCTCGTAGTGTGTGGGTCTTAATTGTTCATTTGTTTTCCTCTCTGTTATGATATTCTCCGTGCTTTCTCGGTTGGCACAGACTCTACAGGGAGAGTTTCCCGGTGTTTGGAAACTTCTCTTTCCCTTTCCAGGCTCCCCTTCCCCGGACAGAGGTCCGTCCCTCCCTCTTTGTCCCTCTCTGGCTTCTATATTCTTTCCTACCTCCTTTAGAGGGGAGTGAGTTGCTTTTCTCAGTGTCCGATGTTCTTTACCGACATTCCGAAGCTGTTTGAGGAGTTTACTCGGCGTTTAGATGTCCCCTTGATGAATTTGTGGAGGAGAAAGTGTATTCCCCATCCTAATCCTCCGCCATCTTAACCGGAACCCCGACTTTGGGGGTTTTGAACAGGGAGTTCGGACTCGCCTTGTGTGGAGGAATGGAACTCCCCTTGCCTCTCGAGGTGTTCATGGGGTGTCAGGTTACTTGTCGAGTTGTCCTTGGAACCAGAGGCTCTTTCGGGAGGATGCACCCAGGGTGTCAGTGCCTCTTCGTTGGTGACTTCATGCTCGGGGTTACATTGGAAAAGGTGTGCAGGCATCAGGACTTCTCTTGAGTGGACTGGGAAATTGGTGTCTTTTGGAATGTGGCACGAACCACGAGGCTTCCTCTCGAGTTTCCAAGTGAGACCGGCCTCCTCCTGAGGTGGGACTGGAAGGTCGGGATCCCTTTCCAGACAAAGCAGGGGGATCAACCCTAATGTCGAGATTAGGATGGAAGAAGGGGCTCAGAGGAAATTGTGTCTGGAACCTCGGGGTTCCTCTCCAATGAGACCGGTACATTGGGGCACATGTGAACTTTCCTCAAGGCTGTCTAGTTCAGTTTCGAGGATCCAATGGGTTCGTGGGATTTCTCTCAACACACTATAGCGATAAATGGCCTCATTTGGTGATAACTGGGCAACCACGTGCTTATTCTCGACTTATGGCGGGATTCCTGAGTTACGAGCCGGAACTCAGGGAGCCTCTTGTGTGGCCACATGGAAGACCAATCTCCATTCAAAATGGCGTGGGAGAGTTGGGGATTGCACTCAAGTCACTGCAGGGCAAAGAGACCTGTTCTAATCTTCTAGGCCTGTGTCCAGAAACTCTGTGTTCCCCTTCAGGGGCGCTAGGGATCTCGGGGTTGCATTTAACCTTCAGCCGGGGAGTCAGGCCTCATCTCGAGTTGAAACAAAGAACTCCCCTCTCCTCTCGAGTGGACAAGGCTAGCTGTGGAAGCCCATTGTGTTAAAAAAAAATGGAATCAAGGCTTCTGTGGAGTTTTGAAGGAGGACTCGTGGTTGCTCTCTAGGCCCTACAGAAAAAGAAGGGCCTCATGTGGCGATGTTGGGGGAATCTCATGGTGTTTTCTCGAGCTGCGTCTCGACGTGTGGCGGTTTTTTCGACCTATGATGGGGAACTCAGGGAGCATCACTTGTGTCCCCAGGAAAGTCCAGTCCCTTTTCGAGTAGCAAGGAGGGCCCGGGATGGCTCACGAGTCACGGCAGGGGAATCGGACTTCAAGACGTGTTGAAGGGGTTATTTCAAGGTGGTTCTCGAGTTGCTGTTAGAATCCCTAGGTTCCCTAGGCTTGTGACGGTTACCTCTGGCAGCTTCCCTTGGTGCATATGAGAGCAGGGAATACTGTGCAGTTGAGATGGTTGTCCTGGGACTCCCCTGGGTTCAGTGTGATGGAAGAGGGCCTCATCTGGCAGTGAGGCAGGAATCTCAGGTTTCCTCTCCTGTTCTGACATCGATCTTGGGGTGTTTGTTGCTTTGGAACAGGGAGTTAGTAGGTCTTGTGTGGAGGCATGGAACTCCGCTTTCCTCTTGAGGGTGTCAGGCCACTTGTCGAGTTCTTCTTGGAACCAGCTGCTCTTTCGGGGGGAAATACCCAGGTTTTCAGTGCCCCTTCTTGTGGTGATTTCATCCTCGGGGTTCCATTGGAAAAGGTGCGCAGGCATAGGGACTTTTCTTGAGTGGACGGGGAAGTTGGTGTCTTTTGGAATGTGGCACGACCCATGAGGATTCCTCTCGAGTTTCCAAGTGCGACTGGCCTTGTCCTGATGTGGGACTGGAAGATCGGGATCCCTTTCCAGACAAAGCAGGGGACCGACACTCATGTCGAGATCAGGAGGGAAGAAGGGGCTCAGAGGAAGTTGTGCCGGGAACCTCGGTGTTCCTCTCCAATGAGACCGGCATGTAGGGCCACATTTGTAATTTCCTCATAGCTGTCAATGTCCGTTTCGATGATCCAGTGGGTTCTTGGGATTTCTCTCAAGATGCGGCAGTGGGAAAGGGCCTCATCTGGCGATGAATGTGCAAACACGTGGTTGTTCTCGACTTATGGCGGGACACTCGAGTTATGACTGGGAACTCAGGGAGCCTCTCGTGTGGCCCCAGGGAAGACCAGTTTCCATTCAAAATGGCGTGGGAGAGCTGGGGATTGCTCTCGAGTCCCTGCAGGGAAAAGATACATCTTCTAATTTTCTAGGCGTGTGGCCAGAATCTCCGTGATCCTCTTCAGGGGCGCTAGGGATCTCAGAGTTGCATTTAATCTTCAGCCATGGAGGCAGGCCTCGTCAGGAGTTGAAGCAAAGAAATCCCCTCTCCTCGCGAGATTCCAAGGCTAGCTCTTGAAGCCCATTGTGTTTAAAAAATAGGGAATCAAGCCTTCTGTGGAGTTAACAGAGTATCGGGGTTGCTCTCTAGACCCTTTAGAAAAGAAGGGCCTCATCATGCGAAGTTGGGGGAATCTCATGGTGTTTTCTCAACCTGCAGCTCGACGTGTGGCATTTGTCTCGAGCTACGATGGGGAACTCAGGTAGCCTCTCTTGTGGCCCCAGGGAACTCCAGTCCCCATTCGTGTGGCAAGGAAGGCCTGGGATGGTTCTCGAGTAATGGCAGGAAAATCAGGCTTCTAGATGTGTTGAAGGGTGTATCTTGAGGTGTTTCTCGAGTTGCTGTAAGAATCGCTAGGTTCCCTGGGCTTGTGACGGTGACCTCTGGCAGCTTCCCTTGGTGCCTATGAGAAGGTGGAATATTGTGCAGTTGATAGGGTTGTTTTGGGACTCACATGGGTTCAGTGCCATGGAAGAGGGCCTCATCTGGAGGTGAGGTGGCAATCTCAGGCTTCTTCTGCTGTTCTGACATCGATCTCGGGGTCTTTTGGGGTTTTGAACAGGGAGTTAGGCCTCGTCTTGTGTGGAGGCATCGAACTCCCCTTGCCTCTCGAGTTGTTCATGAGGTGTCAGCCCACTTGTCTTGTGTCCTTGGAACCAGCGGCTCTTTTGGGAGGATGCACCCAGGGTGTCAGTGCCCCTTTGTATGGTGATTTCATCCTTTGGCTTGCTTTGGAAAAGGTGCCCAGGCATTGGGACTTCTCTAGAGTGGACAGGTAAATCGGTGTCTTTCTGAATGTGACACGACCCACGTGGATTCCTCTCGAGTTTTCAAGTGAGACTGTTCTCCTCCTGAGGTCGGACTGGACGGTCGGGATCCCTTTCCAGACAAAGCAGCGGCATCGACACTTATTCGAGATCAGGAGGGAAGAAGGGGCTCAGAGAAAATTGTGCCGGGAACCTCGGTGTTCCTCTTCAAAGAGACTGGTATGTTGCGCCACATTTGAAGAGTCCTCAAGGCTGTCAAGGTCCATTTCGATGATCCAGTGGGTTCGTGGAATTTCTCTCAAGACGCTGCAGTGGGAAAGGGCCTCATCTGGCGATAACTGGGCAACCAGGTGGTTGTTCTCGACTTAAAGCTAGATTCTCGATTTACAACCCGAAACTCAGGGAGCCTCTTGTGTAGCCCCAGGGAAGACCAATCTCCATTCAAAATGGCGTGGGAGAGCTGGGGATTGCTCTCGAGTCGCTGCAGGGTAAAGAAACCTCTTCTAGTCTTCTAGGCCTGTGACCAGAAACTCCGTGTTCCCCTTCAGGGGCACTAGGGATCTCGGGGTTGCTTTCGATCTTCAGCCGAGGAGTCAGGCCTCGTCTCGAGTTAAAACAAAGAACTCCCCTCTCCTCTCGAGTTTCCAAGGCTAGTTCTTGAAGCCCTTTGTGTTAAAAAAAAAAAAAAAAAAAACGGAAATAAAGCCTTCTTTGGAGTTTTGAGAGAGCATTTGGGGTTGCTCTCTAGGACCTGCAAGAAAAGAAGGGCCTTATCTGGCGATGTCGGGGGAATCTCATGGTGTTTTCTCGAGCTCCGGCTCAACGTGTGGCATTGATCTCGAGCTACGACGGTGAACTCAGGGAGACTCTCTTGTGGACCCAGAGTAGTCCAGTCCCCATTCGAGTGGCTAGGAGGTCCCGGGACGGTTCTCGAGTCACGGAGGGGAATTGGGCTTTAAGACCTGTTGAAGGGTGTATCTCGAGGTGTTTCTTGTGTTGCTGCAAGAATCCCTAGTTTCCCTTGTCTTGTGACGTGGACCTATGGCAGCTTCTCTTGGTGCCAATGAGAAAGGGGAATACTTGGCAGTTGAGAGGCTTGTCTTGGGACTCCTCTGGGTTCAGTGCCATGGAAGAGGGCCTCATCTGGAGGTGAGGCGGGAATCTCAGGCTTCCTCTCCTGTTCTGACATTGATCTCGGGGTCTTTTGGTGTTTTGAACAGGGAGTTAGGCCTCGTCTTGTGTGGAGGCATGGAACTCCGCTTGCCACTCGAGTTGTTCATTGGGTGTCAGGCCACATGTCGAGTTGTCCTTGGAACCAGAGGCTCTTTCAAGAGGATGCACCCAGGGTGTCAGTCCCCCTTCATGTGGTGACTTCATCCTCTGGGTTCCATTGAAAAAGGTGCCCAGGCATCAGGACTTCTCTTAAGTGGACGGGGAAATCGGTGTATTTAGGAATGTGGCCCGACCCACGAGGCTTCCTCTCGAATTTTCAAGTGAGAGTGGCCTCATCCTCAGGTGGGACTGGAAGGTTGGATCCCTTTCCAGACAATGCAGGGAGATCGACCCTCATGTCGAGATCAGGAGGAAATAAGGGGCTCAGAGGAATTTGTGCCGAGAACCTCGGTGCCCTTTCCAATGAGACCGGTATGTTGGGCAACATTTGATTTTTCCTCAAGGGTGTTAAGTTCCGTTTCGATGATCCATTGGCTTTGTGGGATTTCTCTCAAGACACTGCAGTGGGAAAGGCCCTCATCTTGAGATGACTGGGTAATCACGTGTTTATTCTCAATTTGCAGCAGGATTCTTGAGTTACATCCGGAACTAAGGGAGCCTCTCGTGTCACCCCAGAGAAGTCAATCTCCTTGCAAATGTCCTGGGAGAGCTGGGGATTACTCTTGAGTTGCTGCAGGGAAAATAGACCTCTTCTAGGCTTGAGTCCAGAAACCCTGTTTTCCACTTCCTGAGTGCTATGGATCTCGGGGTTGCCTTCAATCTTCAGCCGGGGAGTCAGGCCTTGTCTGGAGTTGATGCAAATAACTCCCTTCTCCTCTCGAGTTTCCACGGCTAGATCTTGGAGCGCATTGTGTGGCCAAAATGGAGTCAATCCTTCCGTGGGGTTTTGAGAGGGGACTCAGGATTACTCTCTTGGCCCTGCAAGAAAAGAAGGGCCTCATCTGGCAATGTCGGGGGAATCTCATGGTATTGTTCGAGCTTCTCCTCGACGTGTGACTTTTCTCTCGAGTTACTATGAGGAACTCAGGGAGCCTCTGTTATGGCCTCAGGGAAATCCAGTCATAATGCAAGTGGCGAGGAGGGCCTGGGATGGCTCTTGGTCACGGCAGGGGAATCGGGCTTCAAGACGTGTTGAAGGGGGTATCTCGAGGTGTTTCTCGAGTTGCTGTAAGAATCCCTAGGTTCCCTCGGTTCGTGACGGTGACCTCTGGCAGCTTCCCTTGGTGCCTATGAGAAGGGGGAATACTGTGCAGTTGAGAGAGTTGTCTTGGGACTCCCCTGGGTTCAGTGCCATGGAAGAGGGCCTCATCTGGAGGTGAGGCGGGGATCTCAGGCTTCCTCTCCTGTGCTGACATCCATCTCGGGGTCTTTTGGCATTTTGAACAGGGAATTAGGCTTCGTCTTGTTTGGAGACATGGTACTCCGCTTGCCTCTCGAGTTGTTCCTGGGGTATCAGGCTACTTGTCGAGTTGTACTTGGACCCAGCGGCTCTTTTGGGAGGATGCACCCAGAGTGTCAGTGCCCCCTCATGTGGTGAACTTCATCTTCGGAGTTCCATTTGAAAAGGTGCCCAGGCATTGGGACTTCTCTTGAATGGATAGGGTAATCAGTGTCTTTTGGAATGTGGCCCGACCCACGACGCTTCCTCTCGAGTTTCCAATTTAGAGCGGCCTCCTCCTGACGTGCGACTGTAAGATGGGGATCCCTTTCCAGACAAAGCAGAAGGATGGACTCTCATTTCACGTTCAGAAGGGAAGAAGGGGCTCAGAGGAAGTTGTGTCGGGAACCTCGGTGTTCCTCTCCAATGAGACCGGTATGTTGGGCAACATTTGAAGTTTCCTCAAGTGTGTCAAGTTCCGTTTAGATGATCCAGTGGCTTCGTGGGATTTCTCTCCAGACGCTGCTGCGGGAAACTGCCTCATCTGGCGATGACTGGGCAACCACGTGGTTGTTCTCGACTTAAGGCGGGATTCTCAAGTTATGACAGGGAACTCATGGAGCCTCTCTTGTGGCCTCAAGGAAAACGAATCTCAATTCAAAATGATATGGGGAGTTGGGATTGCTCTGGAGTCGCTGCAGGGCAAAGAAACATCTATTAGGCTTGTGTCCAGAAACTCCTTGTTCCCCTTCAGTGGTTTCAGGGTTCTGGGGGTTGCATTCATGCTTCAGTCGGGGAGTCAGGCCTCGTCTCGAATTGAAGCAAAGAAATGCCCTCTCCTCTCGAGTTGCCATGGCTAGCTCTTGGAGCCCATTGTGTTAAAAAAAAAAGCAATCCATCCTTCTGTGCCATTTTGAGAGGGGACTCCGGATTACTCTCTAGGCCCTGCATTAAAAGAGGGGCCTCATCTGGTGATGTCGCGGGAATCTCATGGTGTTTTCTCGATCTGCAGCTTTACGTTTGGTGTTTCTTTTGAGTTATGATGGGGAATTCAGGGAGCCTCTCTTGTGTCCCCAGGGAAGTCCAGTCCCCATTCGAGTGGTGAGGAGGGCCCAGGATGGCTCTCGAGTCACAACAGGAGAATCGGGCCTCAAGACGTGTTGAAGGGGGTGTCTCAAGGTGGTTCTCGAGTTTCTGTAAGAATCCCTAGGTTCCTTCGGATTGTGACGGTGCCCTCTGTCAGCTTCTCTTGGTGCCTATGAGAAAGGGGAATACTGTACAGTTGAGAGGGTTGTCTTGGGACTCCCCTGGGTTCAGTGCCATGGAAGAGGGCCTCATCTGGAGGTGAGGCTTGAATCTCAGGCTTCCTCTCCTGTTGTGACATCGATCTCCGGGTCTTTGAGTGTTTTGAACAGGGAGATAGGCCTCTTCTTGTGTGGAGGCATGGACCTCCCCTTGCCTCTCAAGGTGTTCATGGGGTGTCATGCCACTTGTCAAGTTGTACTTGGAACCAGCAGCTCTTTTGGGAGGATGCACCCAGGGTCTCAGTGCCCCTTCGTGTGGTGACTTCATCCTCTGGGTTCCATTGGAAAAGGTTCCCAGACATCCGGACTTCTCTTGAATGGAAGGGGAAATCGGTGTCTTTCAGAATGTGTCACGAACCATGAGGCTTCATAATGTGTTTAAATCTGAGTCTGGTCTCTTCCTGAGTTGAGACAGGAAGGTTGGGATCCGTTTCCAGACAAAGAGGAGGAATTGACCTTCATGTCGAGATCAGGAATGGAGATAGGGCTCAGATTAAGTTGTGCCTGGAAATTCGTTGATACTCTCGAATGAAACGGGTATGTTAGGGAACTTTTCAAGTTGCATCAAGATTGTCTAGTGCCATATCGAATTTCAAGAGGGAAAGTGGGATTTATCTAGAGACACTGCAGGGGGAAAGGGACTCATCTCTCGATGATGGGGGAAATCTGTCGTTTTTCTCGAGATGAGGTCAGAATTTCATGTTATAACTCAGAATTCAGGGAGCCTCTGGTGTTGCAAGCAAATTTGGAAAACTCAGCGGTGGCCACAAGATTGGAAAAGGTCAGTTTTCATCCCAATCCCAAAGAAAGGCAATTCCAAAGAGTACTCAAACTACCACACAATTGCACTCATCTCACACGCTAGTAAAATAATGCTCAAAATTCTCCAAGCCAGGCTTCAGCAATATGTGAATTGTGAACTTCCTGATGTTCAAGCTGGATGTAGAAAAGGCAGAGGAACCAGAGATCAAATTGCCAACACCCGCTGGACCATGGAAAAAGCAAGAGAGTTCCAGAAAAACATCTATTTCTGCTTTATTGACTATGCCAAAGCCTTTGACTGTGTAGATCACAATAAACTGTGGAAAATTCTGAGAGAGATGGGAATACCAGACCACCTGATCTGCCTCTTGAGAAATCTGTATGCAGGTCAGGAAGCAACAGTTAGAACTGGTCATGGAACAACAGACTGGTTCCAAATAGGAAAAGGAGAACGTCAAGGCTGTATATTGTCACCATGTTTATTTAACTTCTATGCAGAGTACATCATGAGAAATGCTGGACTAGACGAAACACAAGCTGGAATCAAGATTGCTGGGAGAAATATCAATAACCTCAGATATGCAGATGATATCACCCTTATGGCAGAAAGTGAAGAGGAACTAAAAAGCCTCTTGATAAAAGTGAAAGTGGAGAGTGAAAAGGTTGGCTTAAAGCTCAACATTCAGAAAACGAAGATCATGGTATCTGGTCCCATCACTACACGGGAAATAGATGGAGAAACAGTGGAAACAGTGTCAGACTTTGTTTTTCTGGGCTCCAAAATCACTGCAGATGGTGACTGCAGCCATGAAATTAGAAGATGCTTACTCCTTGGAAGGAAAGTTATGACCAACCTAGATAGCATATTCAAAAGCAGAGACATCACTTTGCCAACAAAGGTTCGCCTAGTCAAGGCTATGGTCTTTCCTGTGGTCATGTATGGATGTGAGAGCTGGACTGTGAAAAAGGCTGAGCGCCGAAGAATTGATGCTTTTGAACTGTGGTGTTGGAGAAGACTCTTGAGAGTCCCTTGGACTGCAAGGAGATCCAACCGGTCCATTCTGAAGGAGATCAGCCCTGGGATTTCTTTGGAAGGAATGATGCTAAAGCTGAAACTCCAGTATTTTGGCCACCTCATGCAAAGTGTTGAATCATTGAAGACTCTGATGCTGGGAGGGATTGAGGGCAGGAGGAGAAGGGGACGACAGAGGATGAGATGGCTGGATGGCATCAGTGACTTGATGAAAATGAGTCTGAGTGACCTCCGTGAGCTGGTGATGGATAGGGAGATCTGGAGTGCTGCAGTTCATGGGGTTGCAAAGAGTCGGACACGACTGAGCGACTGATCTGGTCTGATCTGATCTGGTGTTGCCCCAGGGAAGTTCTATCTCCATTTAATTTGTGAGGGTGTCTGGGGTTTGCTCTTAAGTTACTGCAGGGCAAATAGACTTAATCTAGGCTTCTGTCCAGAATTTACATATTTGTCTCCAGTGGCGACAGGGATCTTGGTGTTGCATTCAATGTTCACCCGTGGAGTCAGGCCTTATCTTGAGTTGAAGCAAAGAACTCCTCTCTTCTCTCGAGTTGTGAAGGCTATCTCTTGGAGCCCAATGATGGCCTAAAGGGAGACAAGTCTCCTGTGAAACTTTGAGAGGGGCTCTGGATTGATCTCTAAGCCTTGCAGGAAAAGAAGGCACTCAGCTCCAGATGACAGGGCAATCTCGTGGTTTGTCTCGAGCTCTGTCGCCACGTGTGGTGTTTCTCTCATGTTACGACGGGGAATTCAGGGAGCCTCTGGTGTGGCCCCAGGGAATTCCAGTCTCCTTTCAAGTGGAGTATCCCTCTTCAGATACTACACCAGGTGTCACATGGCCAAAGTCTCCCTGGTTAACACCTTTGCAGACCCTGTACGTGGAATCACATGTCCACATTCTGCAGGGCGAATGTCCTCCAAGACCCTGAACCTGAGGTCACATATCCACAGTTTCCAAAGTGAACCCACCTCAAGACCCTGCACCTGGTGTTGCAAGTCTAGTCTCAAGGGTGACCTCACGTCCCAGATACTTGTCCTGTGTTCACATATCCACAGGCTCCATGTTGACTGCTTTGAAGTACCTGCACCTGGGGTCACATGTCAAAATTCTTGTTGACACCGCTCATACCCCACACTTGGATTCACATGTCCACAGTCTCAAGGTTGACTACACCTTATGAGGTTCACAAGTCCATGTTAATCTTGGTGACACCTTTCCAAGCCTGTATGTGTGGTCACGTATCCACAGTCTCCTTGGTGTGACCTCTCCCCAGACCTGGGACCTTGGGTCACATGTCCACTGGCCCCAGGGTAACCCCACTTCCCAGAACCTGTACCTCAGGTCGCATGTCTAGGGTCTAAAGGGTGACCCACCTCCCAGATCCTGCACCTGGGGTCACACATAAATGGTATCCAGGATGAGACTACCTCCAGATTATGTACCTGGTGTCACATGGCCACAGTGCCCAGTATGACATCTCCTCCCAGACCCTGCACTTAAGGTCACATGTCCACAAGATCCAGGGATTCTGCCTCCCACACCCTGGACAAGGGACACATTTCTACAGTCTGAAGTGTGAGTCCACCTCCTAGAAACTGCACATGGGGTCACACAGAAACAGTCTCCAGGCTAACCCCCAATTGATCCTGTACCTGGGTCAAATTTCTCTAGTATCTAGGGTGAATCCCTCCCAGACCACATACATGGGATCACATGTCCACAGTCTCTAGTATGAGCAAACATCCAGACTCTGTACCTGAGGTCTCAGGACCACAATGTCCTGTGACACCACCTTCCAGTCCCTGCACTTAGGTTGATATGTCCAGAGTCTTCAAGGTAACCCCATCCCAGACCATTCACCTGATGTACCAATCCACAATCCCCAGAGTGACCCCACATCCCAGATCCTGCATCTGGGATCACACATCATAGGGTCTGCAGGGAGAGCAGCCTCCCCAGACCCTGCATTTTGGGTCACACATTCATAGTCCTCAGGGTGACCCCACCACTCAGACCCAGTAAACAGAAACACTTGCACACAACCCCACCTACAAGACCCTATCCGTGGAATTTCACGTCCATAGTCTCCATGATGAATCACTCTCAGATCATGCACCTGGGATCACACACCCACAGTTTCCAGGGTGACCACTTTCTCCCCAACATCAGGGGTTATATGACCACAGTCTCCATGTTCACACCGGACATCAGATCCTTTACAGAGTGTCACATGGCCACAGTTTCCCTGATGAACCGCTTCATAGACCCTATTCATAGGGTCACATGTTCATAGTCTCCAGAGTGAACATTCTCTCAAACTCTGCACCAGGGTTCACATGTCCACAGTCTCCATGGTGACCCCACCTCCAAAACACTTCACCTGGCTTTACACATCCACAGGCTCCAGGGTCAGCCTCTACCCCATACACTGCATTTTGGTCTCCTGTCAACTTTCTCCAGGGAGAAATATCCTCACAGAACCTGAAACTGGGATCACGTGTCCACAGTCTCCACAGAGAGCCCTCTCTTCAGACCCTGAACATGGTGTTAGAGGACCACAGTCCAGGGTGACCCTTACTTCGAGACCTTTAACCTGAGGCCACACATCCACAGGCTAAAGGGTCACCCCTTTGAAATACAAGCTCCTGGGTTCAAATGTCCACAGTCTCCTTGGTGACACCTTGCCCAGACTCTGTCCCTGGGGTCACATTTCCAGTTTCCAGGGTAACCGCCTCTACCAGACCCTACACCTGGGGTCACAAGTCCACTTTATCCATGGTGACCCGACCTCACCAGAACTTTTCCATCTGGTCACATGTACATAGTCACCATGGTGATCAGCACTCCCACACTATGAACCTCTGGTTACATTTCCAGTCTCCATGGTGACACCCCACCACCACCCCCCCAATCCATATCTGTGGATATAGTTCACAGATTTCAGGGTGACACTACCACATTTGTCCAAGCGCCTGGGATGACAAGGCCATAGTTTCCATTGTGAGCTCCCCTCCCACACCATATGCTGGTGTTACATGTTTATAGTTTCCAGAGTGACACCATCCCAGATCCTGTATCTGAGATCACATGTCTTCAGTCCCAAGGGTGACCTCTCCCAGGCACTGTATTTGGGGTCACATATCTAGTCTATACCGTGTACATTATCTCAGACCCAGTACCTGGTGACACATGTCCATAGTCTCTGGGGTGCTGCCATTTCCCAGATCTTGTACCTAGGGTCATATGTCCACAGTCTCCAGTGTGACAACCCTCTGCCAGACTCTGGACCTAGTGTCCACATGTCCACAGTCTCCAGGGCGGCAATCTTTCCCAGATGGTATAATTGGAGTCACACATTCACATTTTGCAGGGTGACCCAACATCACTGACCCTGGTCTGGGACATCAGGACCACTGTGTTTAGGTGATCTAACCTTACAGACCTTGCCTCTGGGTTCTCATAACCACAGTCTCCAGGGTAAACCCCTCCCAGAAACTGCAGCAGAGGTAACATATTCAGTGTCCAGTGTGACCCCCATCTCACTGACCATATATCTGGAGTCATAGGTCCACAATCCTTGGGTCAGAACCTCCCCATAACCTTCATTTTCGGTCACAGATCCAGAGTCGTGAAACTTTCCACACCCCCCAGACCCTGCACCTGGGGTCACATTTCACAGTCTCTAGGATGACACATCTCCACAGACCCTGTACCTGGCGTCATACAGACACAGTCTCTGGGATGACTCCATCCCCCAGACCCTGTAGAAACATGTCCATAACTGGCAAGGTAACCCCACTTCCTCGACCCTATACCTGGAGTGGCCCATCCGCAGTTTCTATGGTGACCCCCTCCTAAAGCATGCATCATGGATCACGTGTCCACAGTCTCCAGATAGAGAACCCTCCCCTAAATATGCACTTTGAGTCACACATCCACAGTCCTCAGGGTGACCTCACCTCCCAGATGAATGAAAGGCATAAAAGCAGAGTGCTTTTTCAAACATCTGTCTGTCAGCAACTGTCTAGATTCTAAGATGTGAGAACTCCAGGTTTACAAGAGGCCCTAATTTCCAGGGTCATAGGCAGTATATTTCCCTGCATTTTCTGAGCCTTTTGAACCCATTCCTAGCTTATATTGGGTGGGCCCCTGAGGAAACAGGCTTGGGAAATTGTCTGAGTGCTGAATCCCACACTGTTGTTACCTTGATTCGTTGACATTCTAATGGAAATAATCCTGCAGCAAGGAGTTGCAAGATGCCTGCTTACACAAGTAAAAAAGTTGTTACTTTGGTCAAAAAGTTTGACCAAACGTATTGATGTCATAAGTAGGAAAACATCATTTAAATGGCTTATTAGGCAGCTGCCAGCCCACACCCTTTTAGCACCAACAGAGAGAAAATGCTAATTTTGCCCACAAGGTTCAATAATGAGGTTCACACTAAGTATGTGTCTCTGTGGTATCCAAGAATTTTTCAAACAGACCTATAATCACTGGATCTCTCCTACAGAGATAACGTGATGGAAATTTACTCTGAAGGGTGTGTCTTGAGGTGAGTACTTCTCCAAGGCCACAGCTGGGAGGCCTCACACCAAGGGCACAGAAGTTGGGCCCAGAACCAAAGTCAACTATGAATCTGACTGAATCCCTTTGCGATTGTTGCCAAAAGCCCTGATCATCATGAACAAGCTTCCTGACTCCCAACCAGGCAAAGATTCACACTCCAGTAAACACTCAATGGTGCTCAAACCAATCACCTAACATCACCCTTCCAGCGGGAATTGTCTTTGTCTTGAAGCCACAAAAGCTGTCGACTTTCCTTAGTCTGTAAGCAGGTTGGCCTGCTGCACTCACAGTGCCCACTTTATCTCTGCTCTTTGTTCTTAATAAAAACTCACTCCCTTCTGAAACACTCTATGTCTGGAAATTCTTTGCAACTCGTACTGATTGTTTGAACAAATCTCTCATCACCAGGGCTGCTTTTCTGGATCACACTCACCATTTCTTTTCCACTCCCAACTCAGAGCACAAAGGCACTCTCAGCCTGGGCCTTCCCTATCACATTCCACTGTTTCTGGGCAGACTGTATTATGTGTACTGGAGAGGCCTCTGTAGTGTCATGAGGAAGAAACAAGAGGTACCCATGAAATCTCCCACACCAGCACAGCAACCAGTACACCGAAACTGACCTCTTCACTGTAGATGGGTCTGGGGGTGTTTCAGGGGAAGTCCCCCAACATGTCCTTGTTCTCATCTAATCCCAGCACTGTCCACGTGAGAGTCACTCAGCTACTCTGTGATGACTGCACAGAGAAGATACTTGTTCACTCGCACCTCCCAGGAACATGGGATTCTTATGGGCAGACACCTCCCAGGAAAGTGGGTTCAAGTGGACAGTTATGCAACAGGGCTCAGCATCCAGGAACTGTCCTCAAACTTCTCATTGCAGAGCACCCCCAGCCCCTCTGTTGGACAGATCTGATTTTGAGCCCCTCGGAGCAGGATCTGAGGTAACAAACAGCAGCTTCTTGACAGGTCTGTGACCCTGGGCTTCACTGTGTGCAGCCTCCTTCCAGCAGGTTTTACACAGTCTTCCATTGCACCTGGGCACTGAGCCTGTCTCCACCCACCACCCCTCCTGTCCATGACCCCTAGGTCTCTCGCATTAGAAAAAGTTCTTCCTGAAATTCTCTCCCAATTTTGAACCAGGTAAAATGATTAGAAATCAAGTAAGAGCTGCAGCTCCATATCAATCTTTACCCTCAGGACCCACAGGTATTCCTAGAGCCTTGACAAGCACAATGAGGCCCATTTTCTAAAAGCACAAGCCCATACGGAAAATGATGGGCTGATCTGGCTCTCCTGCCCTTTACACAGGTGTGTGGGTTGAGGTGTATATAAACCCACTCAAGGGCTTGCAGCTGTACTTGACGCCGTCTTTTCTGCTTAGACATTGCAGAGCCCGTTTGGTGAGCGAGAGTGAGGGGCCATGGCATTTCAGGGGATCTGGTCTGTGTGGGGCTCTTCTGGACCTTCTTCAGGAGGTGGTAGGCTGTCATTTTCTAAGGATGGGATGTGTCTCCTGCTCATGCTGTTGGAAATTGTTTCAGGCAGAGGTAAGGAAGCATGAATACAGGCAGTGGGAGCAGGACAGGAGGAGTAACTCAGGTAGGAAAGTGGAAAGATTTCGGAAGATCACCTAGGCCAGGACCATCCTGGCTGACCTACAGGAACCAACTCGGTAAGCATGCTGTCACTGGAGGGGTTCCAATCATTTTCTCTATCCTGTGAGGTTGTTGAACATATTCAGGTGTTTACCTGGAAAATGTGGATGAGGTTCAGGGGTGTCTAGCCAGGGGGTCAGCCAGCGTTTACTTAGAGATGACTCTGTGTGGTTCTCACAGCTACACACTGAAGACCCTTGTTGGGAGGTATGGGGATAGGGAGTGTGGAAGGGCAGCTGGCTTCACATGCATAAGTCCCCACCGCTGACCATTTTCAGAAATGCTCATCCCTGGAGTAAGCATCCTAATTGAGTTTTCACCTGTGTAACTAGTGACTTCTGTATTAGCAATATGAACAGTGATAAGAAAATATCCTCAGTCAGGACTGAGATGTTAAACCACATGTACCAGTGTAAGAACCTGGGGAGGTGTGTGCAGCCAGTGCCCCTAGGGACAGGCTTCAGACTTGGCACCTCAACAACTCTGACGTCCAGCTACTGTTTTAGCATTTCTGAGAGCCCAGTGCTGAGTCTAACGTTCTGTAATCTACCCTCAATCTGCCATTAGTGATATCCACACTTCTAGGATTGTAAAGAGCAGGGTCTGTGTGGCTTCTCTAGCAAATGACCACAAGCTGGGAGGGTTAAAAGAAACCCAGAAATTTATCCTCCACCAATCCTGGAGATGAGACAACTGAGATCAACAAGTCACACGGCTGAGGTCCCTCCAGAGACTTCAGGATAGGGTTCTTCTTGCCTTTTCCAGCTTCAGGGGCTCCAGGGGTCCCTGGGCTTGTTTTACCCTCCCTCCCTTCTCTACCTCTGCCGTTATAAAGCTTCTCCTCTGTGTCCTATTGCGTCTCTTTGAAGGACACTGTCAGTTGGATTGAAAGTCACCCAAACCCTAGATTACCTTACCTTGATATCCTTAGCTATATCTACTAAGACCCTTTTCCCCAATACGGCACTGTTCTACAGGGACACATCTTAGGTGGCCACCATTCACCTCATACTCTTTGGATCAAATAACCCTCATTTTACAAGATAACCACAGACTCATATAGATGAACATACACGTGGTGTCTGGATAGAATGTGGCCCTTGGAGTCACCTGGAATGAATTCAGGCCTGGCTTCATCAGGCGAGGGAAATCACAGGGAGAAGAAGGGCATGCCTTATTAAAGCTTCAAAAAGCCCACGTTTGGGTGGAATGTGAGATGCCCCCTGGTGGCAGGGAGCTTTGTCAGGGCTTGATGAAGGGGTTAGGCTTGGGCCAGGGCTGCAGATGTGGAAGGGAGTTCGTGTGGAGGTTTGCCATATGCCCTGGAGGAGGAACTCAAAATCACGGGGGCACAAGGTACTAGGAACTTGGGTGGGACTTAGGGCTCCTAAACCTGAAGAGGAAATGCTTAAATTTTACATCACCTCCTAATCCTTCTGCCTCTATAACTCAGCTTCCTCCTTGCAAAGTCTGGTTCATGTAGGTCACGTAGTCTCAGAAAGTGGGGACTTACAATACTTGGAGCTGGAGCTTGCCTCCTTCACCCTTTTCCTGGCCCCTGCAAGCCTGCTTGTTCATTCTGTCCGTGATAATGCAGATCCGCCTCCCTGACATTCCCTGCTCCAAGTGGAACTCCCACTCTGCTGGAGCACTTCCAATGGCTGTGAGTGGCCACTGACAGGACTCTGGCCTCATGAATTTCCCCTGAGGTTTCAGCTACAGGACAGTGTGAGGTTCAGTTCAGGCTGACAGGACCCACGTGTTTTCAGCTTTGGGACATGGTGGGGTTCAGCCCATGTTGATAGAAATCTTGCCTCCTCAGAACCCACTGGGGCTTCAGATTTGGGGCGTTGAGGGGTTCAGTTCAGGCTGATGGAGTCTGGTCTCCTCAGGACCCACTTGGGCTTCAGTTTGGGTTCATGGTGGGGTTCAGGTGAGGCTGATGGGAGCCTTGTCCCTCAGGACGCACCTGAGCTTCACTTTTAAGGCATTGTGCAATTCAGTTCAGGCTGACAGGACTCTGGTATCCTCAGGACCCGCTGGGGCTTCAGTTTTGGGACATTGTGGGGTTCAATTGAGTCTGATGGGAGTCTAGTTTCCTCAAGACCTGCAAGGAGGTGGTGCTGCTGAAGGAAAATGTGAGGGAAATAGGGAAGAAGCTTTCTGTGTGCAGCTGTTGCTGAAAGTCTACCTTACCAGAAATCAGGAGTGTTAGGGCTTGATGTGGAAAGTTATGGGATTATAGTCAGCTTTTGTCTGTGGTATAAGATGGTGTCCTGTATTGTTCCTTGGTGTGTGGTTTCTATTTTTCCCAGCACGGTTTATTGGGTGGGGGAAAGTGTCCTTTCCTGCATGTATGTTCTTCATTCCTTTCTTTTCAATTAATTACCATGTACCTGTATGTTTACTTCTGATCCCTATTGTCTCTGTGCCTATTTCTGTGCCAATTCCACACGTCTTCTGGTGGCTTTAGGTGTATACTCTAGATTGAAGTCAGGGATGGAGATGCCGCCAGCCTATTCTGCTTTCTCAGAGTCCCTTTGGCTCTTCTGGTTCCTTTGTGGTGCCACAGGGATGTAAAGACTGCTTTTGTTTCTGTGAAAATTGTCATGGAAATGTTGGCAGTGTTTGCATGAATATGTACATTGGTTAGGTAAGCATGGATATTTTAATGACATTTTCACCCATAAACAAGGGATATCTTTTTACTTGTATCCATTCAGTTTCTTTGATCATTGTCTTGTAGTTTTTAGCTTGCAGGTCTTTCAAGTCCTTGGTTAGATTTCTAGATTTTTAGCTGGGTGTGTGGGGGGATGAAATTGTAAAAGGGAATATTTTCTTAATTTCTGTTTCTAATAGTTCATTATTAGTATAGGAATTCACAAATGACCTTGCAGTTCTACCGACTTTTTTATTTTTGGCCCTGCAGTTTGACATGTTGGATCTTAGGTCCTTGACAAAGGATCAAACCCATACCCCCTGCAGTGGAAGTGCAGAGTCTTAAACACTGGACTGACAGACAAGTCCATGAATTTGCTTTTTAGTTCTGAAATTTGCTGTGGTATCGTGTTATGTGGAAAACTAGAATTAAGACATCTCAAGTTTTAGTTCCATCTGGGGCATCCACAGTAACCAAGGCGTGGTGTCTACTAATATGCTCTTTGTATGGTGCTTTTTAATACCATGTGGACTAGTACAAGGCAATTAGCATCACAACTTTTGTTGAATTTGGTTTGGTTAACTCTTGGCCTCTATTGCAATGTTCAATGTCATCTCTAATTTTCTGGCATGTGACATACATGGTTGTATTGAATAGTAATTTACTTTCTGGTAAAATTTCAAATGTTTACACTTTAAATAGTGGCACAAAGTTTTCTACATTCATACCAAATACTGCAATGTGTTTTGCCCAAAACAGGAGCACTTTCCCGAGGAACTAGCCCATAACCCCAAAATGGGGGATAATTGTTGTTTCCACATTAGAATCCTATCCATAGGACCAGTTCAGCTTTCATCAGCTGCCCAAGATTTCTGAACATGTCTTTTTCCATTGTAATGAAGTTTTTAATTTCTGGAGCTATCACTTGGACTTTCCCTCATATGAAAAACCTTCATGGATTTAAAGTGACAAGATGACTATGATCAGGGTGGCTTTTTCTGTGTGGTTTCTTTCACTGAAAACAGCACTGTTTTTAGTGCTTTTCAATGTTGTTCCATGTGTCCTTTTTTCACTGAGCTTACAGACATATAACAACATTTATCATCTGAGTCATTTTAAGTAGGTACTTTTATAGCATTAACTGCACTCACATTGTAAAAATTTCCCCAACATACATCTCCAGTATCTTTTCCTTTTCCTGAAGTGACACTGTAACCATTAAACACTCACCACTCTCAATCCCTGGCCATCTTATTCTACTTGGAATTTGTCTTATATGGATACCTCATACTAGTGGAATCATAGAACAGTTTTCCTTTTGTGTCGGGCTTCTTTCACTTGGCACAACAACTTGAAGTTTCATCCACATTATAGAATGTGTGAGAGTTATCTTGTTTTTAAAAGTTGAATTACATTCCATTGTGTTTATACTACATTGTGCTTGTCCAGTCATCTGTTGAACCTGTGTGTTGCTTCCACCTTTTGGCTATATGAATAATGCTGCTATTAATATGAGGTTTGAATATCTGTTCTGGTTCTTGGTTTTAAATATTTTGGGTGTATAACCTGGACCTGACTGGATAGATTCTATGTTAACTTTGTGTTTATGTTTTTGAGAAGCCCCCTGTTTTCTGCAGCTATAGCACTATTTTACTATATTCCTTTCTATAACAGACTAATTCGTCTTATGTATGGATCTACCCTTCCCTTCATGTGTTGGTGGCATTTTCATTGTTTTTAACATGGGCTCTCAAGAACACGGCCACTGTAAATATTGGTGTACAAGTTTATATTTGAACATTTGCTTTAAATTCTTTGGATGGATATCTAGGAGTGGAGTTGCCAAAACATATGATAATTCAGTTCAGTTACTCAGTCATGTCCTACTCTTTGTGACCCCCATGGACTGAAGACACACCAGGTTTCCCTATCCATTACCAAACTCCTAGATCTTGCTCAAACTCATGTCCATCGAGTTAGTTATGCCATCCAACCATCTCATCCTGTTATCCCCTTCTACTCCTACCTTCAGTCTTACCCAGCATCAGGGTCTTTTCCAATGAATCAGTTCTTCACATCATGTGGCCAAAATATTGCAGTTTCATTTTCAGCATCAGTCCTCCAATGAATATTCAGTGCTGATTTTCCTTAGGATAGATTGGTTGGATCTCCTTGCAGTCCAAGGGATTCTCAAGAATCTTGTCCAGCACCATAGTTCAAAAGCATCACTTCTTAGGCACTCAGTTTTCCTTGTAGTCCAGCTATAACATGTATACATGACTACTGGAAAAACCATAGCTTTGAGTACACAGACCTTTGTTGGTAATGTCTCTGCTTTTTAATATGTTGTCTAGGTTGATCATAACTTTTCTTCCCAGGAGCAGGTGTCTTTTAATTTCATAGCTGCAGTTACAATCTGCAGTGATTTTGGAAACCCTGAAAATAAAGTCTGTAACTGTTTCCATTGTTTCCGCATTTATTTGCCATGAAATGATGGGACCAGATGCCATGATCTTAGTTTTCTGAATACTGAGGTGTTTTTTTTTTTTTTTTAATCTTCTTTCAAGAATGATTAACTGATTGATTGAATATACTTTACAGTATTGTATTGGTTTTTCCATACATTGATTTGAATCTGCCATGAGTGTACATGTGTTCCCATCCTGAATCCCCCTCCCATCTCCCTCCCTATCCCATCCCTCTGGGTCAGTCCAGTGCACCAGCCCCGAGTATCCTCTATAATGCCTCAAACCTGGACTGGCGATTCATTTCACATATGATATTTTACAATGTTCAATGCCATACTCCCATATCATCCCACCCTCGCCCTCTCCCACAAAGTCCCAAACACTGTTTAATACATCTGTGTCTGTTTTGCTGTCTTACATACAGGCTTATCATGCCCACTTTCTAAATTCCATATATATACATTAGTATACTGTATTTGTGCTTTTCTTTCTGACTTACTTCACCCTGTATAATAGGCTCCAGTTTCATCCACCTCATTAGAACTGATAAAAATGCATTGTTTTTAATGGTTGAGTAATATTCCATTGTATATATATACCACAAATTTTTTATCTTTTCATGTGCTGATGGACATCTAGGTTGCTTCCATGTCCTGGCTATTATAAACAGTCCTGCGATGAACATTGTGGTACACTTGTCTCTTTTGATTCTGGTTTCATGAATATGAGTTTTAAGCCAACATTTTCACTCTCCTCTTTCACTTTCATCAATAGTCTCTTCATTTCTTTGCTTTCTGCATAAGAGTGGTGTCATATGCCTATCTGAGATTATTGATATTTCTTCCGGCAGTCTTGATTCCAGGTTATGATTCATCCAGCCCCGGGATTTCACAGGATGTACTCTGCATATAAGTTAAATAAGCAGGGTGACAATATACAGCCTTGCCATACTCCATTCCCAATGTGGAACCAGTCTGTTGTTCTATGTCCAGTTCTCACTTTTGCTTCTTGACCTGCATACAGATTTCTCAGGAGGCAGGTGAGGTGGTCTGGGATTCCCATCTCTTTAAGAATTTTCCACAGTTTGTGGTCTTCTGCACATTCAAAGGCTTTGGCATTGTCAATAAAGCAGAAGAAGATGTTTTTCCGGAAGTTATTCTCTCTTCCTTTTTCAGTGAACCAAAGGATTTTGGCAATTTGATCTTTGGCTCCTCTGCCTTTTCTAAATCCATCTTGAATATCTGAAAGTTCATGGTTCATGTACTGTTGAAGCCTGGCTTGGAGAATTTTGAGCATTACTTTGGTAACGTGTGAGATAAGTGAAACTGCGTGGTAGTTGGAACATTCTTTGGCATTGCCTTTCTTTAGGATTGGAATGAAAACTGACCTTTTTAGGTCCTGTGGCTACTTCTGAGTGATATGATCATTACATTTTTATGTTTTTAAAAAAATGCTGGTTGTGCACACATCAGATCAGATCAGTCACTCAGTCGTGTCCGACTCTTTGCAACCTCATGAACTATAGTACGCCAGGCCTCCCTATCCATCACCAGCTCACGGAGGTCACTCAGACTCACATTCATCGAGTCAGTGATGCCATCCAGCCATCTCATTCTTTGTCATCCCCTTCTCCTCCTGCCCTCAATCCCTCCCAGCATCAGAGTCTTCTCCAATGAGTCAACTCTTCGCATGAGGTGGCCAAAATACTGGAGTTTCAGCTTTAGCATCATTCCGTCCAAAGAAATCCCAGGGCTGATCTCCTTCAGAATGGACCGGTTGGATCTCCTTGCAGTCCAAGGGACTCTCAAGAGTCTTCTCCAACACCACAGTTCAAAAGCATCAATTCTTCGGCACTCAGCCTTTTTCACAGTCCAGCTCTCACATCCATACATGACCACAGGAAATACCATAGCCTTGACTAGGTGAACCTTTGTTGGCAAAGTGATGTCTCTGCTTTTGAATATGCTATCTAGGTTGGTCATAACTTTCCCTCCAAGGAGTAAGCGTCTTTTAATTTCATGGCTGCAGTCACCATCTGCAGTGATTTTGGAGCCCAGAAAAATAAAGTCTGACACTGTTTCTCCACTGTTTCTCCATCTATTTCCTATGTACTGATGGGACCAGATGTCATGATCTTCATTTTCTGAATGTTGAGCTTTAAGCCAACTTTTTCTCTCTCCACTTTCACTTTCATCAAGAGGCTTTTGAGTTCCTCTTCACTTTCTGCCATAAGGGTGGTGTCATCTGCATATCTGAGGTTATTGATATTTCTCCCACACATAGATCACACCATTTTACATCTCCACATGTAAAGTTTGAGTTCCAATTTCTGTACATTTTCCCCAACATTTGTCATTGGTCTTTATTTTTGAATTCCCCCAGGTACATCCTGAGTGCCTTATTAAGGAGGAAGTAATAATGCAGGACCCACATTTGAGGAGAAGGGAGTTAGCTTCACATACTTGATGGATAGCTGAGTGTACATATCAATTATTTAGAATGTTTCTGTGTATAGATTTTTATTCAACAATACTCATAAAACCTATGTTTGTTTGTTTGTGTTTTTTTTTTTTTTAACATATTTGGACACATGAAATTTCTTTTAAACTTTAGGGAGCTTCCCTGGTCGCTGAGAATGTAAAACCATCGGCTTGCAATGCAGGAGACATAGGGTCGATGCCTTTGTGGGGAAAATCCCCTGGAGAATGAAAAGGTAACCCTCTCTAGTACTCTAGCTTGGAAAACTTCATGACTGAAGGAGCCTCATAGGGTATGGTCCATGGGGTCTCAAAGAGTCAGATGTGACTGAGAGACTTCTCTTTCACTTTCTTTTCATTATGATCAAGTCAATTAGACTGCTTAGTTTATTCTTGCTTTGTCTATTGAGAGCTTTTTCCATGCTCTCCTCAATTTCTTTTACATAATTCAGCTTTCATGGTTCTTCTTTCTCATATTTTAAGATTATGCTGCTGTATAGATTTACTGTCTCAGTCCAAGTATCAACCACATATTTAAAGACCCCTTATTCCTTTCTATTAAAGAATGTTAATAAAAATTTTCATGTGGGAACTTAATAATCTTAGCAGAAAATACATGGAAATACATACACATGTATACCAGACTATAAATACACATGGTTATGAAGATTTTCACATGGAGCTAGGTGTTTCTGTATTAGGCTAAATATAGATTACAATGATGTCTCCCACCTGATTTCTTATGACACAGATATTACCACCTTCTATCTTTGTCTGCCTGTAACTTTCCACTCCAGTGATAAGAAACTAGGTTTCTATTACTTGTCATTTATCAAATTCAGTGCTTGCTCCAATCAGTGACTGAAATAGTCGTTTCAGTCCTCTTAACTACCAACTCCCTGTAGAAAGAAGTTACAGAGTTCATTGTTTATGTTTGGTACATTTTGCCTTTGTCCTGCACATTATATTCATTTCCACAGTGAACTTATGTCAGATAATTTTGTCCTAACACTGAGTGGCTTTTTTTTTTTTTTACAAAAATTCCTTCCTCTTTTTTAATCTCTTGGCTATGCTGTGGCATGTTGGATTTTAGGTCCCTGACCAGGAATTGAACTCACCTCTCCTGCATAGTCAACGTGGAATCTTAAACACTGGCCCACCAGGGAAGTCTGAAGCTTTTCATATATTTCCCAATCTGTTAGATTCTTTGTTAAATTCTGCATTCCAATCTTTGACACTCCCATATCATGAATTAATAAATGTTAATAGGCACTAATTTAATTATTTGCTTCTGAAAACAAAAATCTATGTGCTTACACAAATGCATAGTGGCAGGTATTCATCACTAAAGTATCATGTGAAATATTTCAGCCACATATTCCATAAAATGTTTATCGTGTCTATTTTACCTTTTCTAGAATGTCTTATAAGGTCATACAGTGTGTAGCACTTGAGGCTGGATTCCTCCATTTCATAATATAAGTGTTAGATTCATGCTATTTTTTTTTTTAAATAAATGGGTTGGTTGTTCATTCCTTTATATGTCTGAATACTATTGTATTGCATTATATGAAACGAAAAATAATTTTCCATCTACCCTCAGTGTTCTTCATTGAGATGCTCATAATGAAAGGGAGGGGGAATGGAGAAAAACAATCAGAAGTCTAATATATGCCATGCATAACTCCTGTATAGTTGAAAGATACCTGGGAAAACTGAGTCACTTCCTGAAATGGTCCAAGACTTTACCTTAAAATCTATCATCAGATAAGAATGAAAGAAGGAGGTTAGGGGATGGAAAAAACCATTTAAGGTAGATTATTAAGTGAAGAACTGTAAACAAAAGTATGGTGGTTATTCAGATTAACATCCAGGTCCATTTCAAAGATCTTCTTGATAGTCAAGTCATTTAGTCAAGTCAAGTCATTCTTGATATTTAGTCTTCCTCCATTTCCTTGTCCAGAAATGGAAGCATCCTTACAAATGGAGATATGCTTAAAAAACATAAATTCACTTTATAAGATGACATTTCTCCTTGGTTTTAAAAATTCTCTGGGGCTGCATTTTTTTAAATTAATCAGTCTAACATAATCTTTTTGTCAAATGGGCATATTTTGGGTGTGCTGTTTTGTGATACCCTTGAAATATCTATGCCCTAATTTACCTGTGAATGCACATCTATGTAAGGATATCCTGATGTTTTTAATTATTATGAATTATGAATAGTACTCTCATACATTACTTGGTAGTAATTTTTATTTCAGTTTTCCAAAGCAGTTGTCTAAATACAAGAGGTGCACTTCTTGATTCCTAAGATGAGACTCTTTAGATTTGGAGAATGGTGCCAAACTGTCTTCCAGAGTTGACTGTACATGCATTCCACCAGCATCCTGATTATGCCCTTGTATGCTTATTTACAATCTATTTATCTTCGTTGGCCAGGTGTGTGTTTCATCCTTCACCAAATTTGGATACTATGAATACAGTCTTGAATAATTGATATTTTCTAAGAATCTGTCCATTTCTTCCATTTATCAATTTTATTGACATATAGTTGTTCATAATAGTCTATTATAATCCTTTGTTTGTCTACATTGTCTGTTGTAACTGCTACCCAGGTGCAAGTTCTGGGATGTGGGTTCAACATGGAGACTGTGGACATTTGACCCCTACAGAGGTTCTAGGAGGTGGGGTTCCCCTTGAGACTCTGGACGTGTGAGCCCAGGTACAGTACATGGAGGTAGGGTCAACCAGGAGACTGTAGATGTGTGAGCCTAGGTGTGGATTCTTGGATGTGGGGTCACCGGGAGTATGGACTTGTGAAGCCAGGTACAGGATATTGAAGGTGGAATTACCCTGGAGACTAAATATGTGATCACTGGTACAGGATGTTGGGAGGGGTGTCACCTTTGAGACTGTTCATGTGTGACCTCAGGTACAGGGCCTGGAGAAGGGCTTCATCATGGATACTGGATATGTGACCACAGGAAAAGGGTCGGGAATGTGGGATCACACTTTAGACTGTTGTAGTGTGTCTGCAGGTACAGGGTCTGGGAGGTGATAACCCTGCAGACTGTGGAAATTTGACCTCAGATGGAGGCAATGTGAGGTGTTGTCACTCCAGAGACTGAGGACATGTGACTCCAGGTTCAGAGTCTGGGAGAGGTGTAACCCTGGAGACAGTGGACATGAGACCCTAGGTGCCGGATCTTGGTGGTGTGGTCACCTTGGATACTGTGAATGTGTGAACCCACAAACAGGGTCTTGAGTGTGTGGTCACCCTGGAGACTGTGGACGTGTGATCCCAGTTGCAGGGTGTAGGGGGCAAGATCACCATGGAGACGGTGGATGTGTGACTCCAGGTTCTGTTCTGGAGGATGCAGTCACCCTGGAAACTGTGGATATGTGACCCCAGTTTCAGGGTCGGAAAGGTTGTCACCCTGGAAAATGTGGATGTGTGACCCCAGGTTCAGGGTTTGGGGAGAAGTGTCACCCTGGAGACTGTGGATATTTGACCCCATGGACAAGGACGGGGTGGTCACCCTGGAGAATGTGGACATGTGGGCCCAGGTGCAGTGTGTGAAATGGAGTTCACACTGAAGAATGTGGACATGTGAATCCAGCTGCAGGGTAGGAGATGACAGTCATCCTTGAGATTGTGGATGTGTGGAAACAAGTAAATGGTCTGGCAGTGTGGGGTTACCCTGGAAACTGTGGACAACTCACCCAAGGTACATATTATGAGAGGTGGGGTCACACTGGAGACTGAGGACATGTGATCCCACTTACAGAGTCTGGGAAAGAGGTTACACTGGAGCCTGTGGACCTGTGATCACAGGTTCAGTGCCTGGGATGTGACATCACACAGGAGACTGTGGACATGTGACCCCCAGGTGCAGGGTCTGGGAGACAGTAGCACTGGAGACTGGACGTGTGGCCCCAGGTACAGGATTTTGGATGAGTCACTCTGGAGACTGTGGATATGTGACTGCAGGGGGAGTGTCTGCAAGGGTCTCACTTGAAGAAAGTGTATGTGTGAGCCAGGTACAGGGTCTGGAAGTTGGGGTAACCCTGGCGACTGTGCCCATGTCACACCAGGTACAGCATCTAGGAAGGGTTGTCATCCTGGCCACCATAAATGTGTGACCCCAGGGTCTGCGATATGGGGTCACCCTCAAAACAGAGGCCAAATAAACTAAGGTACAAAGTTTGGTGAGGGGGGGTCACACTGGATACTGTGGATGTGTAACCCCAACTTTAGGGTCTGGGAGGGGTGTCACCCTGGAATCTATGGATGTGTGACCCCAGGTGGAAGAGGGGAGTCATATTGGATACTGTGGCCACGTGACTCCAGGTGCAGCACCTGAGACATGGGGTCACGCTGAATACTGTGGACGGGTGAGACCAGGTACGTGAACACTGAGGGTTTACACCCTGGTGAATGTGGATGTGTGAACCTGCTTCAGGGTCTCTGAAGACTGTCACTCCGGAAAATGTGGAAATCTGATCCCAGGGTTCCTCTAGAATTGCAGTAGCAAACATGGGGTTCCTGTCTAGTTGTATCAGAGGATTCCAAGCTCCTCTCTACTTGCAGTGGGAGCTCCGTTTTCCTCTCCTATTGTGGCATGGAACTCAGGGTTCCACTCGAGGCATGGTGAGGAACTTGTGTTCCTCTTGAATTGATAAGTTACCCAGGGTTCTTCTTGACTTGTGTTGGGGCCTCCTCTCGAGTTTCCTTGGGGTAATTCATTTCTAGCAGGGATGTACAGGGCGGCTCCTTTCTTGTTGCAATCTGCGTGTGGCTACTCACTAGTTTTGGCATGGGATTTCTCTAGTTGTGTTCAGGGTCAACTCTGTAGTTGTGGGGTGTTTGATTCTCTCTAGTTGTGGTGATCAAGCTCCTCTCTGGTTGCAGTGTGAGATTAGTCTCTATTAGCAGGAGAGGGGCTCCTCTCAATGTGTGATGTCTATTGGGTTCCTCTGGAGTTGCAGGGCAATGTCCTCTCTGGTTGGAGTGTGTGGGGCTCCATGGGGAAGGTCCTCTATTTTTGGCGATAGAGGTTCCTCACTAACATTAGGGGGTTTGTTTCTTTCTAGTTGTTAAGGATGCCACTCGACTTACTTCACGTAGCTCGTCTCTATTTGTGGAAGACAGGCTTCTCTCTAGGTGTGATGTCCTGGGGGAATCCACTGTATTGTTTTTCGGGAATCTGCTTCACTTTTATCCAGGAGCCCCAGTATCATTATGATTAGAGGCCCCTTTTCTTGTTATTTCCTAGGGCTCTTGTCAAATTGCAGCAGGGGACTCGGTGTGCCGCTTGTTTCAGCAGGTGACTCAGGCTTCCTTTAGAGTTGTGGTGGAGCCTCCTCTCGAGCTGCAGTGGGGAAGATCCTCTCTAGTAGCTCTGTGCAGGCTACCTCTGTCTACCTGCATTGTGTGGGAGGCTACTCTCTAGTTGCGGCATGGGGTGCCACTCTAGTTGCAGTGGGGCTCCACTCTTTATTTGTGGTGGGTTGGCTCCTCTCTACTTGTCATTTGCAGACATGTCTCTAGTTGTGTCAGGGGGGCTCCTCTTTAGTTGTGGCAGTCGGGCTTCTCTCTAGTTGTGGTAGAGTGCTCTCCTCTAACTGTGATGGGGATGGCTATTGGCTGGTTGTGACGTGAAAGGGAACTTTTTCTAGCTTTAATGTGTAGGAGGCTACTCTCTTGTTGTGACAATGGGAGGCCTCTTTAGTTGTAACATGATGGGCTGCACTCTACTTGTGGAAGGAAGTTTCTGTCTAATGGTGATAGATGGGTATGCGCTCTAATGGTAATGTTAAGGGGGGATATCTCTAATTGTGGCAGATGTCTCTTCTCTAGCTGCAGTCTTGGCCTCCTCTTTCATTGTGATACGTGTGGGAACCCCACACTTGTTGTGATGTACATGGACACTTTTTGCTAATTGTGATGAGTGTGGCACACTCATATCGACCTCTGGGCGGGTTGTCCACTCTAGATGTGGCAGTGATTCTCCACTCTAAATGTGATATAAGGGAGGGCGGGGCACCTCTCTAGTTTTGGTGTTGTGCTCCTCTAGTTGCGCCTGAGGGTCAACTATCTATTTGTGGCGTGTATTCAACTCTCCAGTTTTGGCGGTTGGACTTCTCTCTAGTTGTGATGTCCTGGGACGCACCTCCCTAAGTGTGTTGTGCCTGGGGAAGTCCGCTTCATCTGTGCAGTGGGAATTCCTGTCTTGTTGCATCAAGCTTTGCAGCGCTTCTCTAGATGCAGTTTTCTGGCTCATCTCTATTTGTGGTTTGGTGGGCTACTCTCTAGTAGTGGTGTAGAGCCTCCTCTCTAGATGAGATGTACGAGATTGCTCCCCTCTAGGAGCGGTGTGCAGGGCCTCTTTTTTAATGCAGTGTCATGTTGGGATCCTTTAATTGTTGCAGTGTGTGGGCTCCTCTCTAGTTGTGGTGGGTGACTCCTCCTGAATTTCATCCGGAGAATTGGTCTTCCTGTCGAGGTGAGGCGGGCCCTCCACTCGAGTTTTAGTGGGTTAGCTCCTCTCTAGTATCATTGTGCAGGGTGACTTCTGTTTAGTTGTGATGTGTAGGTGGCTAAACTCCCTGAGGCATGGGTCTCCCCTCTTGCTGGTGTGGGGGAGAACTCTTAGTTGTGTTGGTTCGGCTTCTCTCTAGCTGTGGTGTGCAGTCTCCTCTCAAGTTGTGTTAGGGATCTCTTCTCTATTTATGGTGCTCTAGGGACACGTCTAGAGCTGCAGTAGAATGTTCCTCTCGAATTGGGAAGAGAGTTTCCTCTCTAGTAGCGATGTGCACAGGCACTCTTTCCAGGTGCGATATTTGCGAGCCTACGTTATTATTTTTGCAAGACCCCTCCTTTTTTGTTGTGGCATGGGAGACTCATCTCTAGATGTGAAAGGGGGCTTCTGTGCAATTGTGATGTATGGGAATGCTCCTTTCAAGTGGCAATGTTCAAGGGGCTGCTCTCTATTTGTGACATGGGGTCTATTCTCTAGATGTGGCGAGGATGCTCCTCTCTGACAATGGTAGGGGTGTGTACTCGACTTGCAGCCAGGGATTGTATCTATTGGCAGTGGAGCGGACCCTCAGTAGGTGCAATGTCCAGGGTTTCCTCTCCTATTGCGGTGGTGGGACACTCTCCAGTTTTGGCAGGTGAGCTCTTCTCTCATTGTGGCCATGGGCTTCTCTTGAGCTGTGGTATAGGGCTCCTCTCAAGTTCAGGAGGGGACTCGGGGCTCCTCTCTAGTTGGGGTGGTGATTACTCAAAGGGTTCTATGGGGGAGTCTGTTCTCTCTGCTTGTGGCATTGGGGGTTCCTCACTAGTTTTCAGGGGTTTCCTCCACTCTAGTTGTGACAGGCTCACCTCAAGTTATTTCAGGGGCTTCCCCTATTCACAGCAGAGGGGCTTCTCCCTAGGTGCAATATGCTGAAGGGCTCCTATCTAATTTTGGCAGGGGAATCCTCCCCAGTTTTGGCGGTGGGTCTCCTAGCTTTGTCCTTGGGGGCTCCTTCCTTGTGATGGCACAGGGCTCTTCTAGAGATGCAGTGGGGGATTTGGGGTTCCTTTCAAGTTTGGACAGGTGACTTGGGGTTCCTTTAGAGTTGTCGTGGTGCCTCCTTTTGAGCGTTTTGGGTCAGCTCCTCTCTAGTAGCAATTAGCAGGCTGCCTCTTGTCTACTTGTGAAGTGCAGTAGGCTACTATAATAGTTACAGCATGGGACTTCACTCTAGTTGTAGTGGGGTCAACTGACGTTTTTGTTTCCACTCCTCTCTAGTTGTGGTTTGGACTCCTCTCTAGCTATGGTTTACGGACTACTCTCTAGTTGTGGCAGGGTAGAACTCCACTTTAGTTGTGGTATGAAGCTACCTCTTTTGTTGTGGTATAGTTCTCTCAAAGTTTGGCAGTGGTGGCTCTTCTTAGGAATCCTCTCGAGTTACCTCAGTGCTTGGGGCTCATCTCGATATGTGATGGGGAACTCGGTGTTCCTCCCGAGTTGCAGCAGGGGAGTCGAACCTCTTCTCCAGTTGAGGTGGGTAGCTCCGGGTTCCTCTTGTGTTTCAGCGGGAAATTCAAGATTTCTCTTGAGTTGTGATGGGAAAATTTAGGGTTCATCTCGAGTTACAACAGGGGAGTCAAGTCTCCTCTCGAGTTCAGGCGAGAAACTTGGGTTTCCTCTTGCATTGCAGTAGGGGAGTCAGGCCTCCTCTCAAGTTGTGATGGGGAAATCAGGGTTCCTCTTTAGTTGCAAAAGAGGACTTGGCTTTCCAATCGAGTTGTAGCTGGTAACACTGGGTAGCTCTCTAGTTACAGCATGAATCTTGGGGTACTTTTATAGTTACAGTAGGGTACACAGAGCTCCTCTCGAGTTGTTGAAGAACTCAGGATTCCTCTTGATTTGCAGTGCAGGTCTCTTGGTTCCACTTGAGCCGTGTCAGGGAACACAGTTTTCTTCTCAATTTGGGGGGCTACACATGGTTCCTCTCATGATGTGCTGGGACCTCCTCTCGTGATGTCTTGGGGAAACTGGTCTCTAGAAGGGATGTGTAGGTTGACTTCTCTCTTGTTCCAATGTGCGAGTGACTACTCACTAGTTTTGATATGGAACTTCTCTCTAGATAGGTTTGGGGTCAACTCTATAGCTGTGGTGGGTTCAATTCTCTCTAGTTGTGGTCTGCAAGCTCCTGTCCAGTTGTGTTGTGAGGGTCGTCACTATTAACAGCAGAAGAGTTCCTCTCTATGTGTGATACCCAGCAGGCTCCTATCAAGTTGTAGTGGAGGGCTCCTCTCGAATTGTGAGGCTCTGTCCTTTTTGGTTGGGGTTTCGGTGGTTCCATGGGAAGAGTCCTTTCTACTTTTGGCAATAGAGGTTCCTAATATTCGTGGGCTTTCTTCTCTCTAGTTGTGAGTGATTCCATTCAATTTAATTCAGGGAGTTTATTTCTATTTGCTTCAGAGGGTCTTCTCTCTAAGTGTGATGTACTCGGGGATTCCACTCTATTTCTGCCTGGGAAATTCACTACAGGTTTCCCAGGGGAGCTCCTCTGACATTTGGCCAAGTTATGCTTTCTTGTTACAGCATAGTGTTCCTGTCAGATTGCAGGGGGATCTTTGCATTTCTCTTGAGTTTCAGGAGGGGACTCGGGGTTCCTTTAAGTTGTGGTGGAGCCTCCTCTTGGATTGCACTAGGTCAGATACCTTAGAAGTCCTGTGCAGCCTGGCTGCTGTCTTGTTGCAATTTGCGGGATTCGACTCTCTAGTTGCGGCATGGGGCTCCACTCCAGTTGCAGTGGGGATCCACTCTCTATTTGTGGTGGGTCATCTCCTCTCTAGTTTTCCTTTGCAGACCCCTCTCTAAGTTTGGCAGGGGGGGCTTCTCCTCTCTAGTTGTGGCAGGGGGAGTCCTCCTTAGTTATGTAGTTGGGCTTCTCTCTAGTTATGGTAAAGTGCTCTTCTCAAATTTGGATGTGTGTCACTCCTCTTTGGTTGTGATGTGAAAGGGCTTTTTTTTTTCTAGTTTCAGTGTGCAGGGGGCTACTCTCTAGTTGTGGTAGTGGGTGTTTTCTTTAGTTGTGGCATGGTGGGCTCCTTTCTATTCGTGGCAAGGGGCTTCTGTCTAATTGTGATGTGTGGGTATGCCCTTCTGTAATGGCGATGTTCAGAGGGGCTTATCTCTAGTTGTGACATGAGTCTCCTCTTTAGTTGCAATGTTGGCCTCCTTGTTCATTTTGATCCATGTGGGAGTTCCACTCTAGTTTTGATGTGCATGGGAACTTTTCTCTAATTGTGATATGTTGGGCACGCTCCTATCTATCTGTGCAAGGGATATTCACTCTAGTTATGACAGTGGTGTTCCACTCTTAAAACACTCCACAGTGGTGCATTTTAAGGCGGGGGTGGCACCTTTGTAGTTTCAGCGATATGCTCCTTATGCCTGAATGTCAGCTATCTAGTTGTGGCATGTATTCAACTCTCTAGTTTTGTCAATTGGGCTTCACTCTAGTGGTTACGTCCTGCAGTGCTCTTCCCAATTTTACTCTTCCTGGGGTTTTCCTTTCTAATTGTGCAGTGGGAGTTCCTATCTTGTTGCATTATGCTGTCCTTCTCCTCTCTATGTGCAGTTAGCTGCCTCATCTCTATTTGTGGTTTGATGGCTACTCTCTGGTCTTGAAATGGATCCTCCTCTCTAGATGTGGTGTACAAGACTGCTTCTCTCTAGGGGCGGGTGTGGGGCCTCCTTTCTACATGCAGTGTCCGATTTGGTTCCTCTCTTGTTGCAGTGTGTGGGCTCCTCCCAAGTTGTGGTGGGGGACTCCAATCGAGTTGCCCTGGGAGACTTCTTGTTCCTCTCAAGTTGAGGTAGGACCTCCACTAGAGTTTTCTTTTTTGGGGAGGAGGGGTGGCTCCTCTCTAGTAGCATTGTGCAGGGTTGCTTCTGTTTAATTTCGATGTGTGTGTGGCTAAACTACCTGTGGCATGGAGCTCCTCTCTGGTTCGTGTGGGGGGTCAATACTTAGTTGTGTTGGGGGTGCTTCTCTCTGGTTGTGGTGTTCAGGCTCCTCTTGAATTGTGTTAAGGGCGGTCTTCCCTAGTTGTAGTGTTTGGGGGGGGGGGTGGGCACCTCTAGAGTTGTGGTGGAGTGTTCCTCTTGAATTGTCATGGGTGTTTGCTCTTTGGGAGTGATGTGCGCAGGCACTCTTTCCAGGTGCAATATCTGCAAGCCTACTCTAATTTTGGCATGTCCCCTCCTTTTTAGTAGTGGTGTCTGTGCCTACTCTCTTGTTTTAGCAGGAGACTTCTGTCTAATTGCATTGTGCTGGAATGCTCCTCTCAAGTGTTGATGTTCAGGGAGCTGTTCTCTGTTAGTAGCATGTGGTCTACTTGCTAGTTTTGACTAGTTTTTCTTCTCTGACATTTGTAGGGGCATCTACTCGACTTGCAGGAGTGGATTCGTCTCTTTTTTTCTTTGGAAGTTGCCCTCTATAGGTGCAATGTCAGAGGTCTACTTTCTAGCTGTGGTAAGGGTCATACTCTCCTGTTTTGGTGGGTGGGCTCCTCTCTCGTTGTGGCCATTGGCTTCTCTCTCATTGTGGTATAGGCCTCCTTTCAAATTCTGAAGGGGTTTTGGGGCTCCTCTCTTGTTGCAGAGTACCTCATATGGGGGCTATCTCTGGGTGTGTGTTCACTCTACTTGTTGTTTGGGGGCTCCTTACTGTTTTTCATTGGGTTGTGACTCCACTCTAGTTGTGACAGGCTTCTCTTGAGTTACTTCAGTGTCTTCATCACTGTTTGCAGCACAGGGAATCCTCTCTATGTCCAATGTGCCGGAGATCTCCTCTCTAGTTTTGGCAGGGAATTTTTCTCCAGTTTTGGTAAGGTGTACTATTTTCATTGCTGGGGGCTCCTTCCTTGTGATGGCAACGGACTCCATTCGAGTTGTGGTGAAGGACATGTTCCTCTCAAGTTGTGACAGGTGATTCGGGGTTCCTTTGGAGTTGTGCAGTTGCATACTCTTGAGGTGTGTGGGGCAGCTCCTCTCTAGTAGCAATTAGCAGGCTGGTTCCTGTCAAGTTGTGATGTGTGGTATGCTACTGTATAGTTATGGCATAGGATTCCATTCTAGTTGCAGTGGGGGTCAACTGACAGTTTTGTTTCTGTTCCCCTCTAATTGTGGTTTGCATATTTGTCTACATTTGTGGTGGGGTTGGAGGCTCCTCTTTAGATGTGGTATGGGTACTCCTCTCTGGATATTGTAACATACTCCTCTTGGACTGTGGTGAGGGTGCTTCTTCTTGGTTGTGATGTGAAAGGGCACTTTTTCCAGTTGTGGGTTGAAGGCATATACTCTCTAATTGTAGCAGGGTACATCATCTTTTCTTTTGATGTGTTGACCTCTTCTCTACTCATAGCAGGGAGGGTGTGTTTAGCTGTGATGTGTTGGTGTGCTTCTCTCTAGTGTCAATAATCAGCGGGGCTACTGTCTAGTTCCCATGCGATTCTCTCCTCTAGTTGTGGTGTGCGGCTCCTCTCTATTATGATCTGAGGGATAGGTCCTTTCTACTTGTGGCGGCCTTTTCTCTAGTTGTGTTGTGTAGGCTCCTCTCTTCTTGTGGAGGGGTGCTGCTTTATAATTGTGACAGTGGGCTCTGAACTAGCTTCAGGTGCACGAGGCTCTCAAATTGTGGCTGGGGCTCCTCTCCATTTGTTGCATAATTCACCTCTTGAGTTGCTTCAGGAGGCACCTCTGGAGTTTTGGTGGGTGGCTCATCTGAAATTGGAGATAGAAATGGAAACCAACTCCTGGATTCATTCCTGGAAAATCCTATTGATGGAGGGGCTTGGTAGGCTGCAGTCCATGGGGTTGCAAAAAGTCAGACACTACTCAACAAATTCACTTTAATTTTTTGTCATAGGCCCCCAGTGGCTAACATGATAAAGAATCTACCTGGGATGCAAGAGACTTGGGTTTGATCCCTGGTTCACGAAGATCCTCTAGAGAAGTATATGACAACCCACCCTGGCATTCTTGTCTGTAGAATCCCATGGGCAGAAAAGTCTGGCTAGCTACACAGTCCATGGGGTCACAAAGAGTCAGAAATTACTGAGCAGCTAACACACAATCATCTGTAATTGTGGTGGGGGCCTCCTTCCCAGCTGTGGCATGACACCTTCCTTCTAGTTGTGTTTTGCTGATGAGCTCCACTTACGTTTCAGGGGGAAGCTCTTCTCCAGGTGTGATGGTGGACTCATCTATGGCTTTAATATGGGAGCCTCTTTCTATGTATAGTGTGCAAGGTCCTCTGTAGTTGTAGTGAGGTGCTCTTCTTTTGTTGTGATGTCTGTGGGAATTCCTCTCTCATTGCAATGTGCAGAGGGTCTCCTCACTAGTTGTGTTGTCATGCTTGTCTCTCTTTGCAGTGAATGGGCTCCTCTCTAGATGTGATGTCTGTACGGCTCCTCTTCCATTGTGGACAAGGGTTTCTCTCAAGTTGGATCGAAGTTCTCCTCTACAATTTTCCCAGGGTACTCGGAACTCCTCTTGATATGTGGTTGTACCTCCTCTAACATTTGTCATGTGGAGAGCTACGTGGCAACGGGTCTTCTCTAATTTTGTACTATGGGTTCCTCACTCATTTTGGTGTGGTTGACTGCCTCTAGTTGTGACAGATGGTCAACTTTCTAGTTGTGCTGAGGGATATCGTCTCCAGTTGCGTTTTTGGGGTCTTTTCCTCAATAGTGTTGGTTTATCTGGGGATCTTCTCCACGTGAGGAATGCAGGCTCCTCTGGAGTTTCAGCGGGAGACATATATATTGTTGTTAAGGTGGGCTCTACTCTAAGTCTAATTTCAGTTGCTCTTGTTTAGTTGTGGGGGACTACTCCATAGTTGTGTTGTTTTGTGTTATCTCTAGTGGTGGCAGGGTGCAACTTTCTTATTGTGACAAAAGACTCCAAGATAGTTGTGTTGTTCATGGGGTCTCTAGTTGTAGTGGGGTCATCTCTCTATTTGTGGTCATGGGCTCCTCCTTACTTGTCTCAGGAGACACATATAATTTTGCTGTGGGGGCTCGAGGCTCCTCTAAAAGGAAGCAGAGGACCCTGTCATGATGAAGTAGGGGGCTCCTCTGGAGTTCCTTTGTGAGCTCCTCTCTAACTGTGGCTGGGGACTCCACTTTACCTGTGGCATGGGGGTTTCTTTCTAGTTGTGATGTGTTGGTGAGCTCCTCCCGAGTATCAGTGGGGGTTCTTCTGTAGTTCTGTTGGGTGATTATCTCTAACTACAATGTGGCTCTGCTCCCTTCTTTTTTGGTGTGCTGGTCGGCTACTCTCTAGATGTGATGTGCAGGCTTATTTCTAATTATGGTGAGGGTGTCTTTAGTTGCAAGATCTGAGGGGAGTCCTCCCTCATTGCAATTTGAAAAGGCTTCCTTTGTTGTGGTGGGGTAGCTTATCAATATTTGCCACAGTGTGACTCCACTCTATGTATGATGTGTTGGGACAATGCCTCCCATTGTGTGCAGTGGTTTTTATCAAGTGGCAGTGGAGTTCTTTCCTTGAGTTGTGGCAGTTTACTCAGAGCTCCTCCAGAGTTCCAGTATTCCTTCCTCTTGGGTTGTGATAGGGGGCTCTTCAGGTGGCTCTGCTCTTCTTTTGACACAAGGTGTTCCTCACAAATTTTAGCATGGTTACTCCTCTCTACTTCTGAGGGCCTCCTCTCGATTTACTTCAGGGTCTCTCCTCTATTTGCAGCAGAGGGGAGGTTCGTGATTCTCTACGTGTGATGTCTTCGTAAACTCCTCTCTACTTGTGTGAGAAACCTCTCCAGTTTTTGTGGAGATATCCTCTGTCATTGTGACCAGTGACTCCTCCCGTGTTGCAGCAAAGAACTCTGTGGTACCTCTCTAGTTTCCTTGACAGTGGAGTTTCTCAATTATTGCACTACGCAGGGGAATCTATACATAATGCGGTGTACAGACTCCTCTCTCCTTTTGGCATGTGACCAAAGCTAGCTGTGGCCAGGGGCTCCTTCTAGTTGCACTATTCTAGGGGTTTTTCTCTAGTTGTGGTGCGGTGGCTCTTTCACGTTGTTGCAGTCATTACTCTAGTTGCCGTGAGCAAGGTACTACTCTCTAGTTGAGGTGGGATAATCCAATCTAGTTTGACCCAGAAGCCTCCTCTCTAGTTGCAGTGGAGGTCAACACTCTATTTGTGGTGGGTGATCTAGTCTCTAGTTGTGGTGCGGTTCCCCTCTCTAGTTGCATTGGGTACGGGTTTTCCTTAACAGTTGCTATGTGTCGTGGAGCTCTTCTCCAATTCTTATACATGGGCCCCTCTCTGGTGTGGTGAGCTGTAGTTCTCTAATTGTGCCTTGCGTGGTTCTTCCTTTTTGTGTTGTGTGCCTGGGTTCCTCTTGTGGTGATGTGGTGCTCCTCTCTAGTCATGCTGAGCTCTTATCTTGATTTGCAATGGGAGCTCCTCTTGAGTTGAGGCAGTGGATTCAGAGCCCCTCTTGAGTTCAGGTGGTGGCACCTCTCAAGTTGCACCAGGGGATTTGGCGTCCTTTCGAGTTGTGTTGTGAAACTAAGGGTTCCCCTGGAGTTGCAGCAGTAGGCCCTGATCTCCTTTCGAGTTGTGGCAGGTACTTGTTTTTCCTCTGGATTACAGTGCACAACTCAGATTTCCTCTCAATTTTCCATGAAATGCTCCTCTTGGTTTGAGGCAGGGGACTCAGAGCTTCTCTCGTGTTGTGATGGTGCTTCCTCTTGAGTTGTGGTGTGTTATCTCCATGGAGGGGGGAGTCCTGTCTACTTTTGGCACCGGGGTCTCCTTACTAGTTTATTCTGGGATTTCTACTCTCTAATTTTGAGTGGCTCCTCTTGAGTTACTTCATCGGCTCATCTCTATTTGCTACAGAGTATCCCTTATAAGTTGGGATGTCCCAGGGGCTGCTCTCTAGTTGTGGTGAGGACATCCTCTCCAGCTCTGGTATTGGAGTGCCTCTGATTTTGTTGCTGGGAACTACCCTCGTGATACAGTAGAGGGCTTCTCTTGAATTGAGGCAGATTCTCTCAGTTCCTCTTGAGTTGTGGTTGTGGTCTTGGGAATCCTCTCAAGTTGCATTGGGGGGCTAGGATCTAGTCTCAATTTGTAATGGGAAACTCAAGGTTCTTCTCGAGTTGCAGGAAGGGAGTCAGTCCTCCTCTCGAGTTGAGGTAGAGAACTCAGGTTTCCTCTCGATTTGCAACAGGGGACTATGGCCCACTAGAATTGCAGCTGAAAACTCGGAGTTCCTCTCCATTTGCAGCATAAAATTCGAGCTTCCTATTAAGTTGCAACAGGTGACCTGGGGCTCCACTCAAGTTGTGGGTATAAAGTCGGGGTACTTCTTGAGTTGTAGCAGGGGACTCAGAGCTCCTCCCGAGTTTCAGTGAGATCTCAGGATTCCTCTCGAGTTTCAGCGTGACAATCAGTCTTCCACTCAAGCTGTGGCAGGGAAATCAGGGTTCTTCTCCATTTGGGGTGTACTTAGTGTTTCTCTCATGTTTCACTGGGGCCTCCTCTTAAGTTGTATTGCTGTGACTCTTCTCTAACAGGGATGTTCAAGGGGGCTGTTGCAATGTGCGGATGGCGACTCAATAGTTTGGCATGGGATTTTTTCTCTAGTTTGGGTCAGATTCAATTCTGTAGCTGTGGTGGCTTTGATTCTCTCTAGTTGTGGTGTGCAAGCACCTCTCTAGTTGTGGTTGGGGACTCCTCTCTACCTGTGGCATGGGTGTTTCTTTCTAGTTGTGGTGTGCTGTGGGCTCCTCTGTAGGTGTGATGGGGGATTATCTGTAGCAGTTCTGTGGCTTCTCCTTTCTAGTTGTGGTGTGTTTATGGGCTAACCTCTAGTTGTGGTGTGTGTGATCCTCTCTGGTCATGGTGAGGGGGTCATTTGCTGCAATACTTGTGGGAAGTCCTCTCTCATTGTAATGTACACGGGCCTCCTTTCTGATTGTGGTGAAGGGGCTCAACCATATTTGCTGAAGAGTGGCTCCTCTCTTTTTATGATGTCTATGGACATCCTCTCACGTTGTGGAAAATCGTGTCTCTCAAGTAGCTCAGCCTTCTTTTCTTGAATTGTGGCAGCCTATCCAGGGCTCATCTCGAGTTTCAGTAGTTCCACCTCTAGGTTGTGATGGGGTCTCTGCAAAGTGATTCTGCTCTTCTTTTTACACAAGTATTCCTCAAAGTTTTAGTATTGTTACTCCTCTCTACTTGTGAGGACCTCCTCTTCAGTTACTTCATGTGGATTATCTCTATCTGGGATGCTTTGGTGGACTTGTCTATACTTCTGGAGGGAGAAATCTCTCCAGTTTTGGAGGAGGGCTCCTCTATCATTGTTACCTGTGTCATGTCTCATGTTTCAGGGAAGGACTTGGCGGTACCTCTCTAGTTGCATTGGAGAGTGGTGTTTCTTAGTCATTGCGGTATGCAAGATACTCTTTATATAAGCAGTGTGTAGGCTTCTCTCATTGTGGCTTGTGGTAAACACACTACCTGTGGCCAGGAGCTCTAGTTGGATTGTAGTAGGGGATTCTCTCCAGATGTGTTGTGCTGCCCGTTTGAGTTGTTGCAATCATTAATCTAGTTGCTGTGGGCAAGGTGCTACTCTATAGTTGAGGTGGGACATCCAATTTAGTTTTACTCAGAAGACTCCTCTCTACTTCCCGTGCGGGTCAACTCTCTAGTTGTGGTTCTTGGTTAAGTCTCTTCTTGTAATGGGAATCTTCTCTCTAGTTGCATTGGGCAGGGCTTTTCCTGAATAGCTGCAATGTGAAGTGGGTCTCTTCTCCAGATGTGAGATATGAGAGCTTCTCTAATTGTGGTGAACTGCACTTCTCTAATTGTGTTGTGGGTGCTCCTGTCTTGTAATGATGTGTGCCTGGACTCCTCTCTAGTTGTGCTGAGATCTTAGCTCAATTTGTTGTGAGTTACCATGGGGAACACAGGGAGCCTCTCTGGGTGCCCCAGGGAATTCCAATCTCCATTCTAATTACTAGGGGGAGCTGGGAATTTCTATCGTGTCACTGCCGGGCAAAAAGACCACATCTAGGCTTGTGTCCAGAAATTCCATGTTCCTTTCCAATGGCGACAGGGATCTCGGAATTGCTTTCAAAGTTCCCCCCTGGAGTCAGGCTTCGTCTTGAGTTGAAGTAAAGAACTCCGCTCTCCTCTCCAGCAGCAACGGGTATTTCGTGGATCCCATTGAGTAGCCTAAAGGGAGTCAAGCCCCCTGTTAAGTTTTGAGAAGGGATACGGGATTGCTCTCTAGGCCCTGCAGGAAAAGGAGGGCCTCATCCTGCGATGACGCAGGAATCTCATGTTGTTTCTCGAGTTCCGGCGCAAGGTGGGGGTTTCCCTCGAGTTAGGATGGGGAACCTCTCGTGTGTCCCCAGGGATGTCCAGTCTCCATTCGAGTTGTGAGGGGGAGCGCGGCATTGCTCTTGAGTCATGGCAGGGGAATCAGCCGTCAAGACACCTTGAAGGGGGGAATCTCGAGGTCCTTCTGCAGTTGCGGCAGGAAAGCCTGAGTTCCCTCGACTTGCGACGGTGACCTCAGGGAGCTTCTCATGGTGCCGATGGGATGTCAGGAATTCTGTGGAGTTGGTAGGGGCCACTCGAGACTCACTTGGGGTCGGTGTAATGGAAGAGGGCCTCCTCTCAAGTTGAGGCCGAAACCCCAGGGTTCCTCTCCTGTTTTGACATAGGTCTCGGGTTGTGTATGCCGTTTCAACAGGGAGTCAGGTCTCGACTTGTGTGGAGGCATGGAACTCTGCTTTCCTCTCGAGTTGTCAAAGATGTTAAAGACCTCCATGTGAGTTGAACTTGGAATCTGGCCCTCTTTTCCAGTTAGCAACTGGGGAATCAGAACTCCCTTCTTGTTGTGAATGGATTCTCGGCTGACATTCAAATCTGTGCAAGGGAATCCGGCCTTATCTCGAGTGGTTGGGGAAATATGTGACTTTCCAACTGTGAGAAGCCCCCCATGTTCCCTTCCAGTGTCAAGAGGATCGAAGCCTCCTGTCGGGGTGTGACAGGGATGTCAGCATTCCTTTCTAGGAGAAGCAGGGCAATCAACCCTCATCTCGACTTAAGGAGAGGAAAATAGGGCTCTTCTTTATTGTGGCTGAAGACTCAGTGTTCCTCTCGAGTGCGCCGGGTATCTGGGAAAAATTCTGGAGTTCCATAAAGTGTTCCAAATACCCTTATGTGTTCAAAGAGGGAAGGTGGGCTTTCTTTAGAAACGCTGTAGCATAAAAGGGCCTCCTCAAGAATGCAGGAGAGAATTTCGTGGTTTGCGTGGAGTTGTGGCGGGAAGCTTAGGGTTCCTCTCGAGTTGGTGTCCACCTGGAGGACCCGCTCGTGTCTCCTCAGGAAGTCAGATCTCCTTTGTGGTTGCTTGGGGCACCTCGGGATTCCTCGCGCATCGCTACAAGGATAAATACGGCCTCATCTCAAGTTGAGGTGGGAACTTCCGTGTTCCTCTACATTTCTGACATCGATCTCGGGGTCTGTGCGGAGTTGGACCAGGGGAGTCCAGCTTCGTCTTGTGTTGAGGCAGGGAACTCCTCTTGCCTCTCGAGTTGTTCTTTGGGCATCAGGCCACTTGTCGAGTTGTATTTGGAACCCGCGGGTTTTTTCCGGAGGATGCAACTGGGGTGTCAGTGCCCCTTCATGTTGTGGCTTCATCCTTGGGATTACATTTGAAGAGGTGCCCAGGCATCGGGACTTACCTTGAGTGGACTAGGAAATCGATGTCTTTTGGAATGTGGCATGATTCATGAGGCTTCCTCTCGGGTTTCGATGTGAGACTGGCCTCCTCCTTAGGTGCAACAGGAAGGCCGGGATCCCTTTCCAGACAAAGCAGGGGAATCGACCCTCACGTCAAGATAAAGAGGGGAGGAGGGGCTCATATTATTTTGTGCTGGGAAACTCGGTGTTTCTCTCGAGTGAGACCTGTATCTTGGGGAACATTTTGAGTTGCATCAAGGGTGTCAAGTACCATTTCGACTTTAAAGAGGGATTGTGGGATTTCCCTCGAGATGCTGTAGTGGAAAAGGGCCTCATCTGGCGATGATGGGGGAACCTCCTGGTTTTTCTCCAGTTCTGGAGGGATTCTAGAGTTATGTCGGTGAAATCAGGGAGCCTCTCGTGGTGCCTCAGGGAAGTCCAATCTCCATGCGAGTTGCGAGGGGGAGCTGGGGATACACTCGTGTCACTGCAAGACAAATAGACTTCTTCTAGGCTTGTGTCCAGAAACTCCGTGTTCCTCTAAGTTGGTGACACGGATCTCGGGGTTGCATTCAAGGTTCACCTCAGGAATCAGGCCTCGTCTCAAGTAGAAGCAAATATTCCGCTCTCCTCTCGATTTACGACAGGTATCTCTTGGAGCCCATTGAGTGGCCTAAAGTGATACAATCCTTCTGTGGAGGTTAGAAACGGGATTCAGAATTGCTCCCTAGGTTCTGCAGGAAATGAAGGGTCTCATCTCCCAATGACGGAGGAATCTCGTGGTTTTTCTTGAGCTGCAGCGTGACGTGTGGGGTTTCTCTCGAGTAATGATGGATAATTCACGGAGACTCTTTTGAGGCACCAGGAAGTCCATTCTCCACTTGAATTGCGAGGGGATAATGGCATGGCTATTGAGACATGGCAGGGAAATCAGGACACAAGAAGCGTTGAAGGGGAAAATCGAGGTCTTTCTCGAGTTTCAGCAGGAAAGACTGGATTCTCTCGACTTGTGACGGTGACTTCAGGGAGTTTCTCATGGTGCCTCCGGGAAGTCAGGAATACTGTGAAGTTGGGAGGGGCCTCTCAGGACTCCACTGTGTTCAGTGCAATGGAAGAGGGACTCATCTCGAGTGGAGGCGGGAACCCCAGAGTTCCTCTACTGTTCTGACGTGGGTTTGGGGTTGTGTATGCCATTTCAAACATGGAGTCAGGTCTCAACTTGTGTGGAGGCATGAAATTCTTCTTTCCTCTCGAGTTGTCAAAGGGGTTTCAGGCCTCCAGGTGACTTGAATTTGGGACCTGGGACTCTTTTTCAGTTAGCAATTGGGGCATCAGAAATCCCTTCATGTTGTGAGTTGTTTCTCAGCTGACATCTGAATCTGTGAAAGGGAATCAGGCCTGATCTCGAGTGGATTGGGAAATATGTGGCTTTCGAATTGTGACAAGACCCCCAGGATCCCCTCCAGTTTCAAGTAGATACCAGTGTCCTCTCGAGGTGTGAAGGGGAAGTTGGCATTCCTTTCCAGGTGAAGCAGGGCAATCCACACTCATCTCGACGTGAGGACGGGAAAACAAGCATCTTTTTGTCCTGTGGATGGAAACTCAGCTTGCTCTCGAGTGGGGACAAGTATCTGGGGAAACTCTGGAGTTTCATAAAGCGTGTCTAGTACACTTTCGATTTCCAAGAGGGAACGTGGGCTTTCTTTGGAAATGCTGCTGCAGAGAAAGGCCACCTCAAGTGTGCAGAGGAGAATTTCGTGGGTTTTGTTAAGTTGTGGCGGGAAGCTTATGTTTCCTCTCAAGTTGTCTGTCGAATTGGGGGTCCCGCTCATGTCTCCTCAGGGAAGTCTGATCTCCCTTGGTGTTACGAGAGTCACATCGGGATTCCTCAGGCATCACTGCAGGGATTAATATGGCCTCATCTCAAGTTGAGGTGGGAACCTCAAGGTTCCTCTCCTGTTCCGCATTGATATCAGGGTCTCTGTGGAGTTCGAACAGGCAAGTCAGGCCTGGTCTTGTGTTGAGGCACAGAACTCCACTTGCCTCTCGAGTTGTTCACGGTGTGTCAAGCCACGTGTCGAGTTGTATTTCAAACCTGCTGCTTTTCTGCAGAATGCAACGTGGGTGTCAGTGCCCCTTCGTGTTGTGACTTCATCCTCGGGGTTACATTCGGAGAGGTGCCTGGGCATTGGGACTTACCTTGATTCAACGGGGAAATTGGTGTCTTTTGGAATGTGGCACAACCCATGAGGCTTCGTCTCGAGTGTCAATGTTAGACTGGCCTCCTCCTGAGGTCCGACGTGAAGGTCAGGATCCCTTTCCAGACAAAATGGGGGAATCGAGCCGCATGTCAAGATCAGCAGGGTAGAAGGGACTAAAATTAAGTTGTGCCAGGAAACTCGGTATTACACTCGAGTGAGACGCGTATGTCGGGGAACTTTTTGAGTTGCATCAAGTATGTTAAGTACCGTTTCAAATTTCAAGAGGGAGCATGGGATTTCTCTTAAGACGCTGCAGTGGGAAAGGGACTCTTCTCGCGATGACAGGGTAACCTCTTGTTTTTTCTCGAATTGCGACGGGATCTTCGAATTATGACGGGGAACTCAAGTAGCCTCTGGTGTTACTCCATTGAAGTCTAATCTCCATTCGAGTTGTGAGGGGGAGCTGTGGTTTGCTCTTGAGTCACTGCAGGACAAATAGACCTCATCTAGGCTGGTGGTCAGAAACTCCATATTCCCCTCCAGTGGTGACAGGGACTACGATGTTGCATTCAAGGTTTACCCGGGGAGTCAGGCCTCGTCTCAAGTTGAAACCAAAATCTCCACTCTCCTCTTGAGATGCGATGGGTATCTCTTGGAACCCATTTAGTTGCCGAAAGGGAATCAAACCTCCCGTGGATTTTTTTTTAAATTTTATTTTTTTAACTGTACAATATTGTATTGATTGTGCCATATATCAATGTGAATCCCCTACAGGTATTAACATATTCCCCATTCTGAACACTCTTCCTTGCCCCCTCCTCATACCATCACTCTTGGTCGTCCCAGTGCACCATCCCCAAACATCCAGTATCATGCATTGGACCTGGACTGGCGACTCATTTCATATGTGATATTATACATGTTTCAATTCCATTCTCCCAAATCATCCCACCCTCTCCCTTGCCCATAGAGTCCAAAAGACTGTTCGGTACATCAGTGTCTCTTTTGCTGTCTCGTATACAGGGTAATTGGTACCATCATTGTATATTCCATATATATGCATTAGTATACGGTATAGGTGTTTTTCTTTCTGGCTTATTTAACTCTGTATAACAGGCTCCAGGTTCATCCACCTCATTAGAACTGATTCAAATATATTCTTTTTAATGGTTGAGTAATACTCCATTGTGTACATGTACCATTGCTTTCTTATCAATTCATCTCCTGATGGAAATCTAGGTTGCTTCCATGTCCTGGCTATTATAAACTATGATGCAATGAACACTGGGGTACACGTGTCTCTTTCAATTCGGTTTCCTCAGTGTGTATGTCCTGCAGTGGGATTGCTGGATCATAAGGAAGTTCTAGTTTCAGTTTATTAAGGAATCTCCACACTGTTCTCCATAGTGACTGTACTAGTTTGCCTTCCCAGCAACAGTGTAAGAGGTTTCCCTTTTCTACATAACCTTTCCAGCATTTATTACTTGTAGACTTTTGGATCGATTCTGACTTGCATGAAGTGGTACCTCATTGTTGTTTTGATTTGCATTTCTCTGATAATGAGTGATGTTGAGCATCTTTTCATGTGTTTGTTAGCCATTTTTATGTCTTCATTGGAGAAATGTCTATTTAGTTCTTTGGCCTATTTTTTGATTGGGTCATTGATTTTTCTGGAATTGAGCTCTAGGTGTTGCTTGTATATTTTTGAGATTAGTTGTTTGTCAGTTGCTTCATTTGTTATTATTTTCTCCCATTCTGAAAGGTGTCTTTTCACCTTGCTTATAGTTTCCTTTGTTGTGCAGAAGCTTTTTAAGTTTAACTAGGTCCCATTTGTTTATTTTTGCTCTTATTTCCAATATTCTGGAAGGTGGGTCATCGAGGATCCTGCTGTGATGTGTATCGGAGCGTGTTTTGCATATGTTCTACTCTAGGAGTTTTATAGTTTCTGGTCTTATGTTTAGATCTTTAATCCAATTGAGAGTATTTTTGTATATGATGTTAGAAAGTGTTCTAGTTTCTTTCTTTTATAAATGGTTGACTAGTTAACCCAGCACCACTTGTTAAATAGATTGTCTTTACTCCATTTAATGTTCTTGCCTCCTTTGTCAAAGATAAGGTATCCATGTGTGCGTGGATTTATCTCTGGGCTTTCTATTTTGTTCCTTTGATCTATATTTCTGTCTTTGTGCCAGTACCATAATATCTTGATGACTGTGGCTTTGTAGTAGAGCCTCAAGTTAGGCAGGTTGATTCCTCCAGTTCCATTTTTCTTTCTCAAGATTGCTTTGGCTATTCCAGGTTTTTTGTATTTCCATATAAACTGTGCAATTATTTTTTCTAGCTCTGTGAAGAATACTGTTGGTAGCTTGATAGGGATTGCATTGAATCTATAAATTGCTTTACGTAGTATACTCATTTTCACTACATTAATTTTTCCAATGCATGAACGTGGTATATTTCTCCATCTATTAGTGTGCTCTTTGATTTCTTTCACTAGTGTTTTATAGTTTTCTATATATAGGTCTTTAGTTTCTTTAGGTAGATATATTCCTAAGTATGTTATTCTTTTCATTGCAATGGTGAATGGAATTGTTTCCTTAATTTCTCTTTCTATTTTCTCAATATTAGTGTATAGGAATGCAAGGGATTTCTGTGTGTTGATTTTATATCCTGTAAATGTACAATATTCATTGATTGATTCTAGTAATTTTCTGGTGGAGTCTTTAGGGTTTTCTATGTAGAGGATTGTGTCATCTGCAAACAGTGAGAGTATTACTTCTTCTTTTCCAATTTGGATTCCTTTTATTTCTTTTCCTGTTCTGAGTGCTGTGGGCAAAACTTCCAGAACTATGTTGAATAGTAATGGTGAAATTGGGCACCCTTGTCTTGTTCCTGACTTTAGGGGAAATGCTTTCAGTTTTTCACCATTGAGGAGAATGTTTGCTGTGGGTTTGTCATATATAGCTTTTATTATGTTGAGGTATGTTCCTTCTATTCCTGCTTTCTGAAAGTTTTTATCATAAATGTATGTTGAATTTTGTCAAAGACTTTCTCTGCATCTATTGAGATAATCATATGGTTTTTATTTTTCAATTGATTAATGTGGTGTATTACATGGATTGATTTGTGGATATTGAAGAATCCTTGCATCCCTGGGATAAAGCCCCCTTGGTCATGGTGTATGATCTTTTTAATGTGTTGTTGGATTCTGATGGTTAGAATTTTCTTAAGGATATTTCAGTCTATGTTCATACGTGATATTGGCATGTAGATTTCTTTTTTTGTGGCATCTTGGTCAGGTTTTGGTATTAGGGTGATTGTGGACTCATAGAATGAGTTTGGAAGTTTACCATCCTCTGCAATTTTTTGGAAGAGTTTGAGTAGGATAGGTGTTAGCTCTTCTCTAAATTTTTGGTAGAATTCAGCTGTCAAGACATCTAGGCCTGGGCTTTTTTTTGCTGGAAGATTTCTGACTACAGTTTCAATTTCCGTGCTTGTGATGGGTCTGTTAAGATCTTCTATTTCTTCCTGGTTCAGTTTTGGAGACTTGTACTTTTCTAAGAATCTGTCCATTTCTTCCACGTTGTCCATTTTATTGACATATAATTTCTGATAGTAGTCTCTAATGATCCTTTGTATTTCTGTGCTGTCTATTGTGATCTCTCCCTTTTCATTTCTAATTTTATTGATTTGATTTTTCTCCTTTTGTTTCTTGATTAGTCTGGCTAATTGTGTATCAATTTTATTTATCCTTTCAAAGAACCACCTTTTGGCTTTGTTAATTTTTGCTATGGTCACATTTGTTTCTTTTGCATTTATTTCTGCCTTAGTTTTTAAGATTTCTTTCCTTCTACTAACCCTGGGGTTCGTCATTTCTTCCTTTTCTTGTTGCTTTATGTGTAGAGTTAGCTTATTTATTTGACTTTTTTCTTGTTTCTTGAGGTATGCCTGTATTGCTATGAACTTTCCCCTTAGGACTGCTTTTACAGTGTCTCACAGGTTTTGGGTTGTTGTGTTTTCATTTTCATTCATTTCTATGCAAATTTTGATTTCATTTTTTATTTCTTCTCTGATTTGTTGGTTATTCAGAAGTGTGTTGTTCAGCCTCCATATGTTGGAATTTTTCATAGATTATCTCCTGTAATTGAGGTCTAATCTTACTTCATTGTGCTCAGAAAATATATTTGGAATATTTTCAATTTTTTTAAATTTACCAAGGCTACATTTATGGCCGAGGATGGGATCTATCCTGGAGAAGGTTCCGTGTGCACTTGAGAAAAAGGTGAAATTCATTGTTTTGGGATTAAATGTCCTATAGATATCAATTAGGCCTAACTGGTCTATTGTATCATTTAAAGTTTGTGTTTCCTTGTTAATTTTCTGATTATTTGATCTATCCATAGTTGTAAGTGGGGTATTAAATTCTCCCTCTATTATTGTGTTATTATTAACTTCTCCATTCATACTTGTTAGTATTTGTCTTACATATTGTGGTGCTCCTATGTTGAGTGCATATGTATTTATAATTGCTATATCTTCTTGGATTGACCCTTTGATCATTATGTACTGACCTTCCTAATCTCTTTTCACAGCCTTTGTTTTAAAGTCCATTTTATCTGATATGTGTATTGCTACTTCTGCTTTCTTTTGGTCTCTATTTGCATGGAAAATCTTTTTCCAGCCCTTCACTTTCAGTCTGTACGTGTCCCTTGTTTTGAGGTGGGTCTCTTGTAGACAACATAGGTAGAGGTCTTGTTCTTGGGTGCATTCAGACAGTCTTTATCTTTTAGTTGGGGCATTTAGCCCATTTATGTTTAAGGTAATTATTGATAAGTATGATCCTGTTGCCATTTACTTTACTGTTTTGGGTTCGAATTTATACACCTTTTTTGTGTTTCCTGTCTAGAGAATATCCTTTAGTATTTGTTTGAGAGCTGGTTTGGTGGTGCTGAATTCTTTCAGCTTTTACTTGTCTGTAAAGCTTTGATTTAAATGAAGATCATGGCATCTGGTCCCATCACTGCATGGGAAATAGATGGGGAAACAGTGGAAACAGTGTCAGACTTTGTTTTTCTGGGCTCCAAAATCACTGCAGATGGTGACTGCAGCCATGAAATTAAAAGACGCTTACTCCTTGGAAGGAAAGTTATGACCAACCTAGATAGCATATTCAAAAGCAGAGACATTATTTTACCAACAAAGGTTCGCCTAGTCAAGGCTATGGTCTTTCCTGTGGTCATGTATGGATGTGAGAGCTGGACTGTGAAGAAGGCTGAGCGCCGAAGAATTGATGCTTTTGAACTGTGGTGTTGGAGAGGACTCTTGAGAGTCCCTTGGACTGCAAGGAGATCCAACCGGTCCATTCTGAAGGAGATCAGCCCTGGTATTTCTTTGGAAGGAATGATGCTAAAGCTGAAATTCCAGTATTTTGGCCACCTCATGCGAAGAGTTGACTCATTGGAGAAGACTCTGATGCTGGGAGGGATTGAGGGCAGGAGGAGAAGGGGACGACAGAGGATGAGATGGCTGGATGGCATCACTGACTCGATGGATGCGAGTCTGAGTGACCTCCGGGAGCTGGTGATGGACAGGGAGGCCTGGCGTGCTGCAGTTCATGGGGTCGCAAAGAGTCGGACACGACTGAGCGACTGATCTGATCTGATCTGAAAGCTTTGATTTCTCCTTCATATTTGAATGAGATCTTTGCTGGGTTCAATAATCTGTTCTGTAGGTTATTTTCTTTCATCACTTTAAGTATGTCTTGCCATTCCCTCATGGCTTGAAAATTTTCTATTGAAAGATTAGCTGTTATCATTATGGGAAGTCCCTTGTGTGTTATTTGTTGTGTTTCCCTTGCTAGTTTTAATATTTGTTCTTTCTGTTTGGTCTTTGTTAATTTGATTAATATGTGTCTTGGGGTGTTTCATCTTGGGTTTATCCTGTTTGGGACTCTCTGGGTTTCTTGGAATTGAATGATTATTTCCTTCCCCATTTTAGGGAAGTTTACTACTATTATCTCCTCAAGAATTTTCTCATGGTCTTTCTTTTTGTCTTCTTCTTCTGGGACTCCTATGATTTGAATGTTTTAGCGTTTAACACTATCTTGGAGGTGTCTAAGATTGTCCTCATTTCTTTGTATTTGATTCTCTTTTTTCCTCTCTGATTCATTTATTTCTACCATTCTATCTTCTAGTCCACTAATCCTATCTTCCGCCTCTGTTATTCTACTATTTGTTGCCTCCCTAGTGTTTTTGATCTCATTTATTGCATTATTCATTGTATATTGACTCTTTTTTTTTTTCTTCTAGGTACGTGTTAAATCTTTCTTGCATCTTCTCAATCCTTGTCTCCAGACTGTTTATCTTTGATTCCATTTTGATTTCAAGATTTTAGATCAATTTCACTATCATTATTTGGAATTCTTTATCAGGTAGATTCCCTATCTCTTCCTCTTTGGTTTTGTTTGGTGGGCATTTATCCTTTTCCTTTACCTGCTGGGTATTCCTCTATCTCTTCATCTTGTTTACATTGCTGAGTTTGAGGTGTCCTTTCTGTATTCTGGCAGATTGTGGAGTTTTCTTTATCATGGAGTTTCCTTGCTGTGTGTGAGTTTGTACAGGTGACTTGTCAAGGTTTCTTGGTTATGGAAGCTTGTGTTGGTGTTCTGGTGGGTGAAGCTGGATTTCTTCTCTCTCCTTTCTAAGACTATGGGTTGTTTTTCTGCGTGCCTGATGTCCTCTGCAGGCATTCAGAAGTCGTTTGTCGAATTTACTTGGCGTTTAAATGTACTTTTGATGAACTTGTGGGGGGAGAAAGTGGTCTACCTGTCCTATTCCTCCACCAACTTAGCTCCTTCCTGTCCTGTGGAGTATTGAGAGAGGACTTGGGACCGCTGTCTAGGCCCTGAAGGAAAAGAAGGGCCTCATCTAGGGAAGAGGGTGGAATCTCGTGGTTTTTCTCAAGCTGCCGCGTGACATATGTAGTTCCTCTCGAGTTATGACAGGGAACTCAAGGAGCCTCTTGTGTTCCCAGGGAAGTCCAGTCTGCATTCGAGTTGCGAGGGGGAGTGCGGCATTGCTCTCAAGTCATGGCAACGGAATCAGGCCTCAAGATCCGTTAAAGGAGGAATCTCCAGGTCTTTCTCGAGTTGCAGCAGGTCAAACTGGGTTCCCTCGACTTGTGACGGTGACTTCAGGTAGCTTCTCATGGTACCTATGGGAAGTCAGGAATACTGTGGAGTTGGGAGTGTCCTCTTGGGACTTCACTGGGGTCGATGCAATGGAAGAGGGCCTCATCTCGAGTGGAGGTGTGAACCTCAGGATACCTCTCATCTTCTGACGTGGGTCTCCGGGTGTCTATGCCATTACAAACACGGAGTCAGGTCTCGTCCTCTGTGGAGGCATGGAACTCTTCTTTCATCTCGAATTGTCAAATGTGTTAAAGGCCTCCAGGAGAGTTGAATTTGGAACCTGACCCTCTTTTCCAATTAGGAATCGGGGCATCAGGACTCCCTTCGTATTGTGAGTGGATTCTCAGCTGACATTCGAATCGGTGCAAGGGAATCAGGCCTGATCTCGACTGGATGGGAAAATATGTGGCTTTCGAATTGTGAAATGATGCCTGGGTTCCCTTCCACTGTCAAGTAGATACCAGCCTTCTCTCGAGGTGCAACGGGGATGTCTGCATTCCTTTCCAGGAGAAGCAGGGCAATCGAACCTCATCTCAAGTTGAGGAGGGAAAATGGGGCTCTTCTTGACTTGTGGTGGGAAACTCAGTGTTACTCTCGAGTGGGGATGGGTATTTGGGAAACTTCTGGAATTTCATCAACTGTGTCAAGTACCCTTTCGTGTCCCTAGAAGCAACGTGGGCTTTCTTTGTAAACGCTGCACTGTAAATTGGCTTCCTCAAGCGTTCAGGTGAGAATTTCCTGTTTTGCCTGGAGCTGAGGTGGGAAACTTAGGGTTCCTCTCGAGTTATGTGTCGACCTGAGGGACCCGCTCGTGTCTCCTCAGGGAAGTCAGATTTCCTCTGGCATTGCGAGGGGTACCTATGGATTCCTCGCGCTTCATTGCAAGGATCAATGGGGCCTCATCTCGAGTTGAGGAGGGAACTTCAGGGTTCCTTTTCATTTCTGACATCGAGCTCAGGGTCTCTGTGGAGTTGGAACAGGGGAGTCCAGATTCGTCTTGTGTTCAGGCAGGGAACTCCGCTTGCCTCTCGAGTTGTTCACAGGGTGTCAGGTCACTTGTCGAGTTGTATTTGGAACCTGGAGGTTTTTCTGAAGGATGCAACTGGAGTGTCAGTGCCCCTTAGTTTTGTGACTTCATCGTCAAGGTTACATTCGAAGAGGTGCCCGGGATTCAGTACTTAACCTGAGTGGACGGGGAAATCGGTGTCTTTCGTATTGTGGCACGACCCTCGAGGCTTTCTCTCAAGTTTCAGTGTGCGACTGGCCTCCTCCTGAGGTGCAATGGGAAGGTCGGTATCCCTTTTCAGGCAAAGCAGGAGAATCCACCCTCATGTCGAGATCAGGAGGGCAGAAGGGGCTCAATTTAAGTTGTGCCAGGAAACGCGGTGTTCCTCTCAAATGAGACCGGTATGTCGGGCAACATTTTAAGTTGCATCAAGGGTGTCAAGTACCATTTCGGATGTCAAGAGGAAACGTGGGATTTGTCTCTAGATGCTGCAGTGGGAAAGGGCCTCATATGGCGATGACGGGGGAAACTGGTGGTTTTTCTCGAGTTGCAGCGGGATTCTTGAGTTAATATGGTGAATTCAGGCAACCTCTCCTGTGGCTCCAGGGAAGTCCAAACTCCATTCGAGTTGCGATGGGGAGCTGGGAATTGTTCTCAAATCACTGCAGGTCAAATAGACCTCATCTAGGTTTGTGTCCAGAAACTCTGTGTTCCTCTTCAGTTTTGACAGTGATCTCGGGGTTGCATTACAGGTTCACCTGGAGAGTCAAGCCTCATCTCAATTTGAAGCAAAGAACTCCGCTCTACTCTCGAGTTGCGACGTGTATCTCTTGGAGCCAATTGAGTGGCTTAAAGGGAGTCAAGCCTCCTGTGGAATTTTGAGAGGAGACTCGGAATTTCTCTCTAGGCCATGCAGGAAAAGAAGGGTCTCATCTCACGTTGACGAAGGAATCTCGTGTTTTTTCTCGAGCTGCGGCACAACGTGGTGTTTCTCTCGAGTTACGACAGGGAACTCAGGGAGACTTTCGTGTGGCCCCAGTTAAGTCCAATATCCATTCGAGTTTCATGGGAGGGGGCGGACTGCTCTCCAGTCATGGCAGGGAATCGGGCCTCAAGATGCGTTGAAATGGGAATCTCATGGTGTTTCTCGAGCTGCGGCAGGAAAACCTGGGTTAACTCGACTTGTGATGGTGAACTCAGGGAACTTCTCATGGTTTCTATGGGAAGGCAGGAATTCTGTCGAATTGGGAGGTGCCTCTCAGGACTCAACTGGGGTTGGTGCAATGGAAGAACTCCTCATCTCAAGTTGAGGCGGGAACCTAAGTGTTCCTCTCCTGTTCTGACGTGGGTCTCGGGGTATGTGTGCCATTTCAAATAGGGAGTCAGGTCTCGACTTATGTGGAGATATGGAACTTTGATTGCTTCTCGAGTTGACAAAGGGGCTTAAGGCACCCACGCAAATTGAACTTGGCACCTGTAGCTCTTTTCTAATTAGCACCCGAGGCATCAGAATGTCCTTCGTGTTGTGAGTTGATCTCGGCTGACATTCGAATCGGTGCAAGGGAATCCAGTCTTATCTCGAGTGGATGGGTAAAAACGTCATTTTTGAATTGTGACAAGACCCCCGGGTTCCCCTCCAGTGTCAAGTAGATACCAGCCTTGTCTCAAGGTGCGAAGGGGATGTCAGCATTTCTTTCCAAGTGAAGCAGGGCAATCGAACCTCATCTCAACTAGAGGAGGGGAAATTGGGGCTCTTCTTGACTTGTGGCGGGAAACTCAGCATTTCTCTTCAGTGGGGACATGTATTTGGGGAAACATCTGGAGTTTCTTGGACCATATCAAGTACTCTTTTTACTTCCAAGAGGGAACGTGGCCTTGCTTTGGAAATATAGCAACGTCAAAGGGGCACCTAAAGCATGCAGAGAGAATTTGGTGGGTTGGATGTAGTTGTGGCAGGAAGCTACAAGTTCCTCTCGAGTTGCGTGTTGACCTGGGGGACCTGTTTGTGCCTCCTAAAATAAGTCAAACTGCTTTGGTAATGCGAGGGGCACCTCAGGATTCCTCGAGCATGGCTTCAGGGATGAATAAGGCCTCATCTCGAGTTGAGGCGGGAACCTCAGGGTTCCTCTCTATTTCAGACATCAATCTCAGGGTCTCTGTGAAGTTGGAAGAGGGGAGTCAGGCCTCATCTTGTGTTGAGGCACGAAAGTCCGCTTGCCTCTCAAGTGTATTATGGGGTTTCAGGCCACGTGTCGAGTTATATTTAGAACCTGTGGCTTTTTCTGGAGGATGTAACAGAAATGTCAGTGCCCCTTAATGTTGTGACTTCATCCTTAGGATTACATTCGAATAGGTGCCCAGGCATCGAGTCTTACGTTGAGTGGATGGGGAAATCGGTATCTTTCAGAATGTGGCATGACCCACAAGCCTTCCTCTCGTTTTCAGTGTGAGACCAGGCTAATCCAGAGCTGTGACGGAAAGTTCGGGATTCATTTCCAGACAAAGCAGTGGAATCGAACCTCATGTCGAGATAAGAAGGGGAGAAGGGCTCAGATTAAGTTGTGTAAGGAACATCGGTGTTCCTCTTTAGTAAGAACGGTATGTCGGGGAACTTTTTGAGTTGCATCAAGGGTGTCAAATTCAAGAGGGAACGGGGGATTTCTCTCAAGAAGCTGCAGTGGGAAAGGGCCTCATCTCGCGATGGTGGGGAACCTCGTGGTTTTCCTTGAGTTGCAGTGGAATTCCTGAATTACGACGGGGAACTCACAGAGCCTCTCGTGTGGTGCCAGGGAAGACCAATCTCCATTCAAAATGGCATGAGAGAGCTGGGGATTGCTCTAGAGTTGCTGCAGGGCAGAGAGACCTCTTCTAATCTTCTAGGCGTGTGTCCAGAAACTCCGTGTACAACTTCAGGGGAGCTAGGGATGTCGGGGTAGTATTCAAGGTTCAGCCGGGGAGTCAGGCCTCATCTTGAGTTGAAGCTAAGAACTCCTCTCTCCTCTCGAGTTGCCAAGGCTAGCTCTTGAAGCCCATTGTGTTTAAAAAAAGGGAATCAAGCCTTCTGTGGAGTTTTGAGAGAGGACTCGGGGTTGCTCTCTAGGCCCTGCAGGAAAAGAAGGGCCTCATCTGGCGATGTCGGTGGAAACTTATGGTGTTTTCTCGAGCTGTATCTCGACGTGTGGCATTTCTCTCGGGCTATGACAGGAAACTCAGGGATCCTTTCTAGTGGCGCCAGGGAAGTAAAGTCCCCATTGGAGTGGCGAGGAGGGCCAAGGATGACTCTCGAGTCACGGCAGGGGAATTGGGCTTCAAGACGTGTTGAAGGGGGTATCTCAAGGTGTTTCTCGAGTTGCTGTAAGAATCCCTAGGTTCCCTGGTCTTGTGATAGTGACTTCTGGCAGCTTCTCTTATTTCCTATGAGAAGGGAGAATACTGTGCAGTTGAGAAAGTTGTTTTGGGATTCCCCTGGGTTCAGTGCCATTGAAGAGGGCCTCATCTGGAGGTGAGGCAGGAATCTCAGGCTTCCTCTCCTGTTCTGACATCGATCTTGGAGTCTTTGGGTGTTTTGTACAGGGAGCTTGGCCTCGTATTGTGTGGAGTCATGGAACTCCGCTTGCCTCTCGAGGTGTTTATGGGGTGTCAGGCCACTTGTCAAGTTGTCCTTGGAACCAGTGGCTCCTTCAGGAGGATGCAAGTAGGGTGTCGGTGCCCCTTCGTGTGATGACTTCATCCTCATGGTTTCATTGGAAAAGGTGCACAGGCATCGGGACTTCTATTGAGTGGACTGGGAAATTGATGTCTTTCTGAATGTGGCACGAACCACGAGGCTTACTCTCCAGTTTCCAAGTGAGACCGGCCTCCTCATGAAGTGGGACTGGAAGTTCGGTATCCCTTTCCAGAGAAAGCAAGGGGATCGACACTGATGTCGAAATGAGGAGGGAAGAAGGGGCTCAGAGGAAGTTGTGCCGGGAACCTCGGTGTTCCTCTTCAATGAGACCGGTAATTTGGGCCACATTTGAAGTTTCCTCAAGGCTTTCAAGGTCCTTTTAGATGATCCAGTGTGTTCGTGGGATTTCTCTCAAGACACTGCAGCGGGAAAGGTCCTCATGTGGTGATGACTGGGCAACCACATTGTTGTTCTCGACTTACAGAGTGATTCTCGAATAACAACGGGTAACTCAGGGAGCCTCTCGTGTGGCCCCACAGAAGACCAATCTCCCTTCAAAATGGCATGGGAGAGCTGGGGATTGCTCTCGTGTCGCTGCATGGCAATGCGACCTCTTGTAGTCTTCTAGGGATGTGTTCAGAAACTCCGTGTTCCCCTTCAGGGGTGCTAGGGATCTCGTGGTTGCATTCAAGCTTCAGCCTTGGATTCAAGCCACGTCTCGAGTTGAAAAAAAGAACTCCCCTCTCCTCTTTTGTGGCCAAGGCTTGCTCGTGAAGCCTATTGTGTTAAAAAAAAAAAAAAAAAAAAAAAAGGAAATCAAGCCTTCTGTCGAGTTTTGAGACAGGACTCCGTGTTCCTCTCTATGCCCTGCAGGAAAAGAAGGGCCTCATCTGGCAATGTCGGGGGAATATCATGGTGTTTTCTCGAGCTGCGGCTCGACGTGTGGTGTTTCTCTCGAGCTACGACGGGAAACTCAGGGAGCCTCTCTTGTGGCCCCAGGGAAATCCAGTCCACTTTCGAGTGGCGAGGAGGGCCCGGGATGGCCATCGTATCACTGAGGTGAATTGGGCTTCAAGATGTATTGAAGGCGGGATCTTGAGGTGTTTCTCGATTTGCTTGAAGCATCCCTAGGTTCCCTCGGCTTGTGACGGTACTTCTTGAGGCTTCCCTTGGTGCCTATGAGAAGGGGGAATACTGTGCATTTGAGAGGGTTGTCTTGGCACTCCCCTGAGTTCAGTGCCATTGAAAAGGGCCTCATCTGGAAGTGAGGCAGGAATCTCAGGCTTCCTCTCCTGTTTTGACATTGATCTTGGAGTCTTTGTGGGTTTTAAACAGGGAGTTAGGCCTCGTCTTGTGTGGAGGCATGGAACTCCACTTGCCTCTCGAGGTGTTCATGGGGTGTCAGGCCACTTGTCGAGTTGTACTTGGAACCAGCGGCTCTTTAGGGAGGATGCACGCAGGGTGTAAGTGCCCCTTCGTGTGCTGACTTCACCCTCATGGTTCCATTGGAAAAGGTACACAGGCATCGGGACTTCTCTTGAGTGGACGGGGAAATTGGTGGCTTTCGGAATGTGGCACGAACCACGAGGCTTCCTCGCGAGTTTCCAAGTGAGACCAGCCTCCTCATGAGGTGGGACTGGAAGTTCGGGATCCCTTACCAAACAAAGCAGGGGGATGGGCTCTCATGTCGACATCAGTAGGGAAGAAGGGGCTCAGAGGAAGTTGTGCCGGGAACGTCGGTGTTCCTCTCCAATGATACCGGTAGGTTGGGCCATATTTTAAGTTTCTCTAAAGGCTGTCTATTTCCGTTTTGATGATCCAGTAGGTTTGTGGGATTTCTCTCAACACGCTGCAGCAGGAAATGACCAACTCTGGCGATGACTGGGCAAACACTTACGTCAACCAATCACATCGACTAACGACGGGATACTCGAGTTACGACGCGGAACTCAGGGAGCCTCTCGTGTGGCCCCAGGGAAAACAAATCTTGATTCAAAAGGCGTGGGAGAGCTGGGGATTGCTCTGGAGTCACTGCAGGGCAAACAGACCTCTTCTAGTCTTCTAGGCGTGTATCCAGAAATTCCGTGTTCCCCTTCAGGGGCGCTAGAGATCTCGGGGTTGCATTCAAGGTTCACCCGGGGTGTCAGGCCTCGTCTCGAGTTGAAACAAAGAACTCCCCTCTCCTGTCGAGTGAACAAGGCTATCTCGTGAAGCCCATTGTGTTAAAAAAAAAAAAAAAAAGGAATCAAGCCTTCTGTGGAGTTTTAAGAGAGGACTCAGGGTTGCATTCTAGGCCCTGCAGGAAAAGAAGGGCCTCATGTGGCTATGTCGGGGGAATGTCATGGTGTTTTCTCGAGCTGCGGCTCGACGTGTGGCGTTTCTCTCGAGCTATGATGGGGAACTCAGGGAGCCTCTCTTGTGTCCCCAGGGAAGTTCAGTCCCCATTCCAGTAGCAAGGAGGGCCCAGGATGTCTCTCGAGTCACGGCAGGGGAATCGGGCTTCAGGACGTGATGAAGGGTGTATCTCGAGGTGTTTCTCGAGTTGCTGTTAGAATCCCTAGGTTCCCTGGGCTTGTGACGGTGACCTCTGGCAGCTTCCCTTGGTACCTATCAGAAAGGGGAATACCGTGCAGTTGAGAGGGTTGTCTTGGGATTCCACTGGGTTCAGTGCCATGGGAGAGGGCCTCATCTGGAGTTGAGGCGGGAATCTCAGGTTTCCTCTACTGTTCTGACATCGATCTCGGGGTCTTTGGAACAGGGAGTTAGGCCTCGCCATGTGTGGAGGCATGGAATTCTGCTTGCCTCTCGAGGTGTTCATGGGGTTTCAGGCCATGTGTCGAGTTGTCCTTGGAACCAGCAGCACTTTCGGGAGGATGCACCCAGGGTGTCAGTGCCCCTTCGTGTGGTGACTTCATCCTCGGGGTTCCATTGGAAAAGGTGTGCAGGCATAGGGACTTCTCTGAGTGGACCGGTAAATCGGTGTCTTTCGTCTTTCAGAATTTGGCATGAACCACGAGGCTTCCTCTCCAGTTTCTAAGTGAGAAGGGCTTGCACCTGAGGTGGGATTAGAAGGTAGGGATTCCTTTCCAGACAAAGCAGGGGGATCGACCCTCATGTTGAGAACAGGAGGGAAGAAGGGGCTGAGAGGAAGTTGTGCTGGGAACCTCGGTGTTCCTTTCCAATGAGACCGGTATGTTGGGCCACATTTGAAATTTCCCCAAGTCTTTCAAGGTCCGTTTCGATGATCCAGTGGGTTCATGGGATTTCTCTCAACACGCTACAGCGGAAAAGGGCCTCATCAGGCGAAGACTGGGCAACCACGTTGTTGTTCTCGACTTACGGCGTGATTCTTGAGTTATGACTGGTAACTAAGGGAGCCTCTAGTGTGGCCCCAGGGAAGACCAATCTCCATTCAAAATGGCGTGGGAGAGCTAGGGATTGCTCTCGAGTCGCTGCAGGGCAAAGAGACCTCTTATAGTCTTCTAGGCGTGTGTCCAGAAACTCTGTGTTCCACTTCAGGGGTGCTAGGGCTCTCGGGGTTGTATTCAAGCTTCAGCCGGGGAGTCAGGCCACGTCTCGAGTTGAAACAAAGAACTCCCCTCTCCTCTCGAGTGGCCAAGGCTAGCTCGTGAAGCCCATTGTATTAAAAAAAAAAAAAAATAGGAATCAAGCCTTCTGTGGAGTTTTGGGAGAGGACCCGGGTTTGCTCTCTAGACCCTGCAGGAAAAGAAGGGCCTCAGGTGGCGATGTCAGGGGAATCTCATGGTGTTTTCTTGAGCTGGGGCTCGACGTGTGGCGTTTCACTTGAGCTATGACGGGAAACTCAGGGAGCCTCTCTTGTGACCCCAGGGAATTCCAGTCCACATTCCAGTGGCGAGGAGTGCCCGGTATGGCTATCGAATCACTGCAGGCGAATCGGGCTTCAAGATGTGTTGAAGGGGGTATCTCAAGGTGATTTTCGATTTGCTCTAAGCATCCCTAAGTTCCCTCGGCTTGTGACAGTGAATTTTAGCGGCTTCCCTTGGTGCCTAAGAGAAGGGGGAATACTGTGCAGTTGAGAGGGTTGTCTTGGCACTCCCCTGGGTTCAGTGCCATGGACGAGGTCCTCATCTTGAGGTGAGGCGGGAATCTCAGGCTTCCTCTCCTGTACTGACATCGATCTTGGAGTCTTTGGGGGTTTTGAACAGGGAGTTAGGTCTCATCTTCTGCGGAGGCATGGAACTCCACTTGCCTCTCGAGGTGTACATGGGGTGTCAGGCCACTTGTCGAGTTGTACTTGGAACCAGTGGCTCTTTCGGGAGAATGCACCCAGGGTGTCAGTGCCCCTTCATTGTGGTGACTTCATCCTCGGGGTTCCATTGGAAAAGGTGCATAGGCATCGGGACTTCTCTTGAGTGGACGGGGAAATTGGTGGCTTTCGGAATGTGGCACGACCCACGAGGCTTCCTCTAGAGTTTCCAAGTGGAAGTGACCTCCTCCTGAGTTGGGACTGGAAGATAGGGATCCCTTTCAAAACAAAGCAGAGGAATGGACCCTCGTGTCGACATCAGGAGGGAAGAAGGGAATCAGAGGAAATTGTGCCAGGAACCTCACTCTTCCTCCCCACTGAGACCGGTAGGTTGAGCCACATGTGAAGTTTGCTCAAGGCTCTCTAGTTCTGTTTCGATGATCCTGTGGGTTCGTGTGATTTCTCTCAACACGCTGCAGCGGGAAATGGCCTCCTCTGGTGATGACTGGGCAACCACTTACGTCAATCAATCCCGTCCACTTACGGCGGGATTCTCGAGTTACGACCTGGGACTCAGGGAGCCTCTCGTGTGGCCCCAGGGAAGACCAATCTCCATTCAAAATCGCGTGGGAGAGCTGGGGATTGCTCTCGAGTCGCTGCAGGGCAAAGAGACCTCTTCTAGTCTTTAAGACGTGTGTCCAGAAACTCCGTGTTCCACGTCAGGGGCGCTAGGTCTCTCGGGGTTGTATTCAAGCTTCAGCCAGGGAGTCAGGCCTCGTCTCAAGTTGAAACAAAGAGCTCCCCTCTCTCGAGTGTCCAAGGCTAGCTCGTGAAGCCCATTGTGTTAAAAAAAAAAAAGGCGCGGGGGGGGGGGGAATCAAGCCTTCTGTGGAGTTTTGAGAGAGGACTCTGGGTTGCTCTCTAGTCACTATAGGAAAAGATGGGCCTCATGTGGCGATGTTGGGGGAATCTCATGGTGTTTTCTTGAGCTGCGGCTCGCTGTGTGGCGTTTCTCTCAAGCTACGACGGGGAACTCAGGGAGCCTCTCTTGTGTCCCCAGGGAAGTCCAGTCCCCATTCCAGTAGCGAGGATCACCCAGGATGGCTCTGGAGTCACGGCAGGGGAATCGGGCTTCAAGATGTGTTGAAGGGGGTATCTCAAGGTGTTTCTTGAGTTGCTTTAAGAATCATTAGGTTCCCTGGGCTTATGACGGTGACCTCTGGCAGCTTCCCTTGGTGCCTATGAGAAGGGGGAATACTGTGCAGTTGAGAAGATTGTCTTGGGATTCCCCTGGGTTCAGTGCCATGGGAAAGGGCCTCATCTGGAGGTTAGGCGGGAATCTCAGGTTTCCTCTCCTGTTCTGACATTGATCTCGGGGCTTTGGGGGTTTTGAACAGGGAGTTAGGCCTCGTCTTGTGTGGAGGCATGGAATTCTGCTTGCCTCTCGAGGTGATCATGGGGTGTCAGGCCACTTGTCGAGTTGTCCTTGGAATCAGCGGCTCTTTCAGGAGGATGTACCCAGGGTGTCAGTGCCCCTTCGTGTGGTGACTTTATCCTCGGGGTTCCATTTAAAAGGTTCACAGGCATCAGGACTTCTCCGAGTGGATGGGCAAATCGGTGTCTTTCATCTTTCAGAATGTGGCATGACCCACGAGTCTTCCTCTAGAGTTTGCAAGTGAGACTGGCCTCTCCTGAGGTGGGACTTGAAGATCAGGATCCCTTTCTAGACAAAGCAGGGAGATCGACCCTCATGTCAACATCAGGAGGGAAGAAGGGGCTCAGAGGAAGTTGTGCCGTGATCCTCGGTGTTCCTCTGCAATGAGACCGGTATGTTGTGCCGCATGTGAATTTTCCTCAAGTCTGTCTAGTTCCGTTTTGATGATCCAGTGGTTTTTTGGGATTTCTCTCAACACGCTGCAGCGGGAAAGGGCCTCATCTGGTGATGACTGGGCAACCATTTGGTTATTCTCGAATTACGGCAGAATTCTCGAGTTATGACCTGGAACTCAGGGAGCCTTTCGTGTGGCCCCAGGGAAGACCAATCTCCATTCAAAATGGCGTGGGAAAGCTGGGGATTGCTCTCGAGTCGCTGTAGGGCCAAGAGACCTCTGCTAGTTTTCTACAAGTGTGTCCAGAAACTCCGTGTTAGCCTTCAGGGGCGCTAGGGATTTCGGGGTTGCATTCAAGCTTTAGCCGGAGAGTCAGGTCTCGTCTTGAGTTGATATAAAGAAGTCCCCTCTCCTCTCAAGTGGCCAAGGCCAGCTCTTGAAGCCCATTTTGTTTAAAAAAAAAAAAAAAAAAAAAAAGGGAATCAAGCGTTTTGTGGAGTTTTGGGCGAGGACTCGGGGTTGCCCTCTAGGCCCTGCAGGAAAAGAATGGCCTCAAGGAGTGATGTCGGGGGAATCTCATGGTGTTTTCTCGAGCTGCGGCTCGAAGTGTGGCGTTTCTCTCGAGCTATGACGGGGAACTCAGGGCACCTCTCTTGTGTTCCCAGGGCGGTCTAGTCCCCACTTGAGTAGCGAGGAGGGCCCGGGATGGCTCTAGAGTCACGGCAGTGGAATCGGGCTTCAAGACGTGTTGACGGGGTTATCTCGAGGTACTTCTGGAGTTGCTGTAAGAATCCCTAGGTTCCCTGGGCTTGTGACGGTGACCTCTGGCAGCTTCCCTTAGTGTGTATGAGAAGGGGGAATCCTGTGCAGTTGAGAAGTTTGTCTTGGGATACCCCTGGGTTCAGTGCCGTGGAAGAGGGCCTTGTCTGGAGGTGAGGCGGGAATCTCAGGCTTCCTTTCCTGTTCTGACATCGATCTCGGGGTCTTTGGGGTTTTGAACAGGGAGTTAGGCCTCGTCTTGTGGGGAGGCATGGAACTCCGCTTGCCTCTCGAGGTGTTCATGGGGTGTCAGGCCACTTGTCGAGTTGTCCTTGGAACCAGCGGCTCTTTCGGCAGGATGCACCCAGGGTGTCAGTGCCCCTTCGTGTGGTGACTTCATCCTCAGGGTTCCATTTGAAAAGGTGCGCAGGCATCAGGTCTTCTCTTGAGTGGACGGGCAAATCGGTGCCTTTCAGAATGTGGAACGACCCACGAGGCTTCCTCTCAAGTTTCCAAGTGAGACAGGCCTCCTCCTCAGGTGGGACTGGAAGCTCTTTCCAGACAAAGCAGGGGGATCGACCCTCATGTCGTGATGAGGAGGGAAGAAGTGGCTCAGAGGAAGTTGTGCCGGGAACCTCGGTGTTCCTCTCCAATGAGACCGAAATGTTAGGCCACATTTGATGTTTCCTCAAGGCTGTCTAGTTCCGTTAGAAGATCCAGTGGTTTGGTGCAATTTCTCTCAATGCGCTGCAGTAGTAAAAGGCCTCATCTGGCAATGACTGGGCAACCACGTGGTTATTCTCGACTTAAGGCGGGATTCTCGAGTTAGGAGGGGGAACACAGGGAGCCTCTCATGTGGCCCTAGGGAAGACAAATCTCCATTCAAAATGGCTTGGGAGAACTGGGGATTGCTCTCGAGTCGCTGCAGGGCAAAGAGACCTGTTCCTGTCTTCTAGACGTGTGTCCAGAAGCACCGTGTTCCCCTTCAGGGGCGCTAGGATCTCGTGGTTGCATTCAACCTTCAGCCAGGGAGTCAGGCCTTGTCTCGAGTTGAAACAAAGAATGCCCCTCTCCTCTTGAGTGGCCAAGGTTAGCTCTTGAAGACCATTGTGAAAAAAAGAGAATCAAGCCTTCTGTGGAGTTTTGAGAGAGGACTCGGTGTTGCTATCTAGGCCCGGCAGGAAAAGCAGGGCCTCATGTGGTGATGACGTGGGAATCTCATGGTGTTTTCTCGAGCTGCGGCTCGACGTGTGTCGTTTCTCTCGGGCTAGGACAAGGAACTCAGGGAGCATGTCTTGTGTCCCCAGGGAAGTCCAGGCCCATTTGAGTAGCGAGGAGGGCCCGGGATGGCTCTGTAATCAGGGCAGGGGAATCTGGCTTCAAGACGTGTTGAAGGGTGTATCTCGAGGTGTATCTCGAGGTGCTGTAAGAATCCCGAGGTTCCCTGGGCTTGTGACAGTGACCTCTGGCAGCTTCCCTTGGTACCTATGACAAGGTGGAATACTGTGCAGTTGTGAAGGTTGTCTTGGGATTCCCCTGTGTTCAGTGCCATGGAAGAGGGCCTCATCTGGAGGTGAGGCGGGAATCTCAGGCTTCGTCTCCTGAGGAGACGGGGTCTTTGGGGGTTTTGAACAGGGAGTTAGGTCTCTCCTTGTGTGGAGGCATGGAACTCCGCTTGCCTCTGGAGGTGTTCATGGGGTGTCAGGCCACTTGTCGAGTTATTCTTGGAACCAGAGGCTCTTTCGGGAGGATGCACCCAGGGTGTCAGTGCCCCTTCGTGTGGTGACTTCATCCTCGGGGTTCCATTGGAAATGGTGCGCAGGCATTGGAACTTCTCTTGAGTTGATGGGGAAATCGGTGTCTTTCAGAATGTGGCATGATCCATGAGGCTTCCTCTCGAGTTTCCAAGTGAGACCGCCTTCTCCTGAGGTGGAACTGGAAGGTCAGGATCCCTTTCCAGACTAAGCAGGGGGATCAACCCTCATGTCAAGATCAGAAGGGAAGAAGGGGCTCAGAGAAAATTGTGCTGGGTACTTCAGTGTTCCTCTCCAATGAGACCGGTATGTTGGGCCACATTTGAAGTTTCCTCAAGGCTGTCTAGTTCCGTTTCAAAGATCCAGTGGGTTCGTGGGATTTATCTGAACTCGCTGCAGCGGGAAATGGCCTCATCTGGCGATAACTTGGCAACCACGTGGTTATTGTAGACTTACGGCGGGATTCTCGAGTTAAGAATTGGACCTCAGGTATCCTCTCGTGTGGCCCAAGGGAAAACCAATCTCAATTCTAAATGAAGTGGGAGAACTGGGGATTGCTCTTGACACGCTGGAGGGCAAAGAGACCTCTTCTAGTCTTCTAGGCGTGTGTCCAGAAACTCCGTGTTTCCCTTCAGGGCTGCTAGGGATTTCGGGGTTGCATTTAACCTTCAGCCGGGGAGTCAGGCCTCGTCTCGAGTTGAAACAAAGAACTCCCCTCTCCTCTCGAGTGGCCAAGGCTAGCTATTGAACCCCATTGTGTTTAAAAAAAAAAAAAAAAAAAAAGGAATAAAGCTTTCTGTGGAGTTTTGAGAGAGGACTCGGGGTTGCTCTCTAGGCCCTGCAGAAAAGAAGGGCCGCATGTGACAATGTCGGGGGAATCTCATGGTCTTTTTCGAGCTGCGGGTCAACATGTGGTGTTTCTCTCGAGCTACGACGGGTTACTCAGGGAGCCTCTCTTGTGTCCCCAGGGAAGTCCAGTCCCCACTCAAGTATCGAGGAGGGCCCGGGATGGATCTCGTGTCAGGGCAGGGGAATCGGTCTTCAAGACATGGTGAAGGCAGTATCTCGAGGTGTTTCTCGAGTTGCTGTAAGAATCCCTATTTTCCCTGGGCTTGTGACGGTGACCTCTGGCAGCTTCCCTTGGTGCCTATGAGAACGGGGAATACTGTGCCATTGAGAGGGTTGTCTTGGGATTCCCCTGTGTTCAGTGCCGTGGAAGAGGGCCTCATCTGAAGGTGAGGCGGGAATCTCAGGCTTCGTCTCCTGTTCTGACCACGATCGGGGTCTTTGGGGGTTTTGAACAGGGAGTTAGGCCTCGCCTTGTGTGGAGGCATGGAACTATGCTTGCCTCTCGAGCTATTCATGGGGTGTCAGGCCACTTGTCTCGTTGTGCTTGGAAGCATTGCCTCTTTCGGGAAGATGCACCCAGGGTGTCAGTGCCCCTTCGTGTGGTGACTACATCCTCAGGGTTCCATTGGAAAAGGTGCACAGGCATCAGGACTTCTCTTGAGTGGACGGGCAATTCGGTGTCATTGGGAATGTGGCACAAGCCACGAGGCTTCCTCTCAAGTTTCCAAGTGAGAACGGCCTCCTACTGAGGTGGGACTGGAAGGTCGGTATCCCTTTCCAGACAATGCAGGGGGATTGACCATCATGTCGAGATCAGGAGGGAAGAAGAGGCTCAGAGGAAGTTGTGCTGGGAACCTCGGTGTTCCTCTCCAATGAGACCGGTTTGTAGGGGAACATTTGAAGTTTCCTCAAGGCTGTCTAGTTTCGTTTCGATGATCCAGTGGGTTCGTGGGATTTCACTCAACACACTGTAGCGGGAAATGGCCTCCTCTGGCGATGACTGGGCAACCCCGTGGTTATTCTTGAATTATGGCGGGATTCTGGACTTACGACCCGTAACTCAGGGAGCCTCTCCTGTGGCCCCAGGGAAGACCAATCTCCTTTCAAAATGGCGTGGGAAAACTGGAGATTGCTCTCGAGTTGCTGCAGGGCAAAGAGACCTCTTCTAGTCTTCTAGGCGTGTGTCCAGAAACTCCGTGTTCTCCTTCAGGGGCACTAGGGATCTCAGGGTTGCATTCAAGCTTCAGCCAGGGTGTCAGGCCTCGTCTCGAGTTCAAACAAAGAACTCCCCTCTCCTCTCGAGTGGCCATGGCTAGCACTTGGAGCCCATTGTGTTAAAAAAAAAAAAAAATGGGAATCACCTCTTCTGTGGCTTTTTGAGAGAGGACTCGGGGTTGCTCTCTAGGCCCTGCAGGAAAAGAATGGCCTCATGTGGCAATGTCGGGGATATCTCATGGTGTTTTCTCAAACTGTGGCTCAACTTGTGGCATTTCTCTCGAGCTACGATGGGGAATTCAGGGAGCCTCTCTTGTGTCCCCAGAGAAGTCCAGTCCCCATTTGAATATCAAGGAGGGCCCAGGATGGCTCTCGAATCACGGCAGGGGAATAGGGCTTCAAGTCGTGTTGAAGGGTGTATCTTGAGGTCTTTCTCGAGTTGCTGTAAGAATCCGTAGGTTCCCTGGGTTTCTGACGGTGCCCTCTGGCAGCTTCCCTTGGTGCCTATGAGAAGGAGTAATACTGTGCAGTTGAGAGGGTTATCTTGGGATTCCCCTGGGTTCAGTGCCATGTAAGAGGGCCTCATCTGAAGTTGAGGCGGGAATCTCAGGCTTTCTCTCCTGTTCTGATATCGATGTTGGGGTCTTTGAGGGTTTTGAACTGGGAGTTAGGCCTCGTCTTCTGTGGAGGCATGGAACTGCGCTTGCCTCTCGTGTTGTTCATGGGGTGTCCTGCCACTTGTCAAGTTGTACTTGGAACCATCGGCTCTTTCGGGAGGATGAAACCAGGGTGTCAGTGCCCCTTCGTGTGGTGACTTCATCCTGGGGGTTCCATTGGAAAAGGTTCCCAGGCATCGGGACTTCTCTTGAGTGGACCCGGAAATTGGTGTCTTTCGGAATGTGTCACGAAACACGAGGCTTCATCCTGTGTTTCAGTCTGAGTCCGGTGTCTTCCTGAGTTGAGACAGGAATGCTGGGATCCGTTTCCAGACAAAGCAGAGGAATTGACTTTCATGTAGATATCAGGAATGGAGACAGGGCTCAGGTTAAGTTGTGCCTGGAAATTCGTTGATACTCTCAATTGAAATGGGTATGTTAGGGAACTTTTCGAGATGCATCATGGGTGTCAAGTACCATATCGAATTTCATGAGGAAAAGTGGGATTTCTCTCGAGGCACTGCAGGGGGAAAGGGACTCATGTCTCGATGATGGGGGAACTTTGTAGTTTTTTCTCGATATCCTGTCAGAATTTCTAGTTATGACAAAGAATTCAGGGAGCCTCTGGTGTTTCCCCAGGGAAGTTCTATCTCCATTTGATTTGCGAGGGTGTCTAGGGTTTGTTCTCAAGTTACTGCAGGGCAAATAGACCTAATCTAGGCTTCTGTCAAGAAATTACACATTCATCTCAAGTGGCGACAGGGATCTCGGTGTTGCATGCAAATTTCACCCGTGGAATCAGGCCTCCTCTTGAGTTGAAACAAAGAACTGCGCTCTTCTCTCGAGTTGTGATGGCTATATCTTGGAGCCCATTGATGGCCTTAAGGGAGTCAATGCTCCTGTGAAATTTTGAGAGGGCCTCGGAATTGCTGGCTTTGCAGCAAAAGAAGACACTCAGCTCCAAATGACGGGGCAATCTCGTGGTTTGTCTCGAGTTCTGTCGCCACTTGTCGTGTTTCTCTCATGTTACAACGGGGAATTCAGGGAGCCTCTCGTGTGGCCCCAGGGAAGTCCAGTCTCCATTCGAGTGGAGTATCCTTCTTCAGATACTACACCAGGTGTCACATGGCCACAGTCTCCCTAGTTAACACCTTTGCAGACCATGTACGTGGAATCACATGTCCACATTCTGCAGGGTGAATGTCCTCCAAGACCCTGAACCTGAGGTCACATATCCACAGTTTCCAAAGTGAACCCACCTCAAGACCCTGCACCTGGAGTTGCAAGTCCAGTCTCAAGGGTGACCTCACCACCCAGACACTTGTCCTGTGTTCACACATCCACAGGCTCCATGTTGACTGCTTTGAAGTACCTGCACCTGGGGTCACATGTCAAAATTCTTGTTGACACCGCTCATACCCCACACTTGGATTCACATGTCTACAGTCTCCAGGTTGACTACACCTTACCAGGTTCACAAGTCCATGTTAATCTGGATGACACCTTCCCAGACCCTGTATGTGTGGTCACACATCCACAGTCTCCTTGGTGTGACCTCTCCCCAGACCTGCGACCTTGGGTCACATGTCCACTGGCCCCAGGGTAACCCCACTTCCCAGAACCTGTACCTGGGGTCGCAAGTCTAGAGTCTAAAGGGTGACCCACATCCCAGATCCTGCCCCTGGGGTCACACATAAATGGTATCCAGGATGAGACTACCTCCAGATTATGTACCTGGTGTCACATGGCCACAGTGCCCAGTGTGACATCTCCTCCCAGACCCTGCGCCTAAGGTCCCATGTCCAAAAGATCCAGGGGGTCCCCCTCCCTCACCCTGTACCAGGGACACATTTATACAGTCTGAAGTGTGACTCCACCTTCTAGAACCTGCACATGGGATCACACATAAACAGTCTCCATGCTAACCCCCACTTGATCCTATACCTGGGGCAAATTTCTGTAGTATCCAGGGTGAATCCCTCCCAGACCACATACATGGGATCACATGTGCACAGTCTCTAGTATGAACAAACATCCAGACTCTGTACCTGAGGTCTCAGGACCACAATGTCCTGTAACACCACCTTCCAGTCACTGCACTTATGGTGACATGTCCAGAGTTTTCAAAGTAACCCCTCCCAGACCATTCACCTGATGTAACAATCCACCATCCCCTGAGTGACCCCACATCCCAGATCCTGCATCTGGGATCACACATCATAGGGTCTGCAGGGAGAGCACCCTCCCCAGACCCTGCATTTTGGGTCACACATTCATATTCCTCAGGGTGATCCCACCACCCAGACCCAGTAACCAGAAACACGTGCACACAACCCCACCTTCAAGACCTCATCCGTGGAATTTCACGTGCATAGTCTCCATGATGAGCCACTCTCAGATCATGCACCTGGGATCACACACCCAGTTTCCAGGGTGACCCCTTTCTCCCCAGCCTCACGGGTTATATGACCACAGTCTCCATGTTCACACCCGACATCAGATCCTTTACAGAGTGTCACATGGCCACAGTTTCCCTGATGAACTCCTTCATAGACCCTATTCATAGGGTCACATGTTCATAGTCTCCAGAGTGAACACTCTCCCAGACCCTGCACCAGGGTTCACATGTCCCCAGTCTCCATGGTGACCCCACCTCCAAGACACTTCACCTGGCTTTACACATCCACAGGCTCCAGAGTCAGCATCTGCCCCATACACTGCATTTTGGTCCCCTGTCAACTTTCTCCAGGGAGAAATATCCTCACAGAACCTGCACCTGGGGTCACGTGTCCACAGCCTCAACAGAGAGCCCTCTCTCCAGAGTCACCCTTACTTCCAGACCTTTCACCCGAGGTCACACATCCACAGGCTAAAGGGTCACCCCTTTGAAATACAAGCTCCTGGGTTCAAATGTCCACAGTCTCCTTGGTGACACCTTGCCCAGACTCTGTCCCTGGGGTAACATTTCCAGTTTTCAGGGTAACCGCCTCTGCCAGACCCTATATCTGTGGTCACATGTCCACTTTATCCATGGTGATCCCACCTCACCAGAACTTTTCCATCTGGTCACATGTACATAGTGTCTATGGTGATCAGCACTCCCAGATTTTGAAACTCTGGTCACATTTCCAGTCTACAGGGTGACACCCCACACCCCGACCCATATCTGTGGATATAGTCCACACACTTCAGGGTGACACTACCACGTTAGTCTGAGCACCTGGGATGACACGGCCACAGTTTCCATTGTGACCTCCCCTCCCAAACCATATGCTGGTGTTACACGTCTATAGTTTCTAGGGTGACACCATCCCAGATCCTGTATCTGAGATCACATGTCTTTAGTCCCAAGGGTGACCTCTCCCAGGCACTGTATTTGGGGTCACATATCTAGTCTCCGTGTACATTATCTCAGACCCAGTACCTGGTGACACATGTCCATAGTCTCTGGGGTGCTGCCATTTCCCAGATCTTGTACCTGGGGTCATATGTCCACAGTCTCCAGTGTTACACCCCCTGCCATATCCTGGACCTGGTGTCCACATGTCCACAGACTTCAGGGCAACAATCTTCCCCAGATTGTATACTTGGAGTCACACATTCACATTTGGCAGGGTGACCCAACCTCACTGACCCTGGTCTGCAGTATCAGGACCACTGTCTTAAGGTGATCTAACCTTACAGACCTTGCCTCTGAGTTCTCATAACCACAGTCTCCAAGGTAAACCCCTCACAGAACCTGCACCAGAGCTAACATATTCACAGTCTCCAGGGTGACCCCATCTCACTGACCATATATCTGGGGTCATATGTCCACAATCCTTGGGTGAGACCCTCCCCATAACCTTCACCTTCAGTCACACATCCAGAGTCTCGAGGCTTACCACACACCCCAATCCCTGCACCTGGGGTCACATTTCACAGTCCCTAGGATGACAAATCTCCACAGTCCCTGTACCTGTCATCATACAGGCACAGTCTCTGGGATGACCCCATCCCCCAGACCCTGCCCCTGTGGAAACATGTCCATAACTGGCACGGTAACCCCACTTCCTAGACCCTATTCCTGGAGTGGCACATCCGCAGTTTCTATGGTGACCCTCTCCTAAAGCATGCATCATGGATCCCGTGTCCACAGTCTCAAAATAGAGCACCCTCCCCTAAATCTGCACTTTGAATCACACATCCACAGTCCTCTGGGTGACCCCACTTCCCAGATAAATGAAAGGCATAAAAGCAGAGTGCTTTTTGAGACATCTGTCTATCAGCAACTGTCTAGATTCTAAGATGTGAGAACTCCAGATTTACAAGAGGCCCTAATTTCCAGGGTCATAGGCAGTATATTTCCCTGCATTTTCTGAGCCTTGTGAACCGATTCCTAGCTTCTATTGGGTGTGCCCCTGAGGAAACAGCCTTGGGAAATTGTGCAAGAGTGCTGAATGCCATACTGTTGTTACCTTGATTCGTTAACATTCTAATGGAAATAAACCTGCAGCAAGGAGTTGCAAGATGCCTGCTTGCACAAGAAATCGAAAAAGTTTGACCAAACCTATTGATGTCATAAGAAGGAAAACATCATTTGAATGGATTATCAGGCAGCTGCCAGCCCAAACCCTTTTAGCACCCACAGAGAGAAAATGCTAATTTTGCCAACAAGGTTCAATAACCAGGTTCACACTCAGTATGTGTCTCTGTGGTACCCAAGAATTTTACAAACAGACCTAGGATCACTGGATCTCTCCTACAGAGATAATGGGATGGAAATTTACTCTGAAGGGTGAGTCTTGAACTGAGTATTTCTCCAAGGCCACAGCTGGGAGGCCTCACACCAAGGGCACAGTAGTGGAGCCCAGAACCAAAATCAACTATGAATCTGACTGAATCCCTTTGCAACTATTGCCAAAAGCCCCTGATGACCATGAACAAGCTTCCTGACTCCCTACCAGGCAATGATGCCCACTCCAGTAAACACCCTATGGTGCTCCAACCAATCACCTAACATCAACCTTCCAGCAGAAATTGTCTTTGTCTTGAAGCCACAAAAGCTGTCGACTTGCCTTAGTCTGTAAGCAGGTTGGCCTGCTGCACTCACAGTGCCCACTTTGTCTCTGCTCTTTGTTCTTAATAAAAACTCACTCCCTTCTGAGACATTCTATGTCTGGAAATTCTTTCCAAGTCGTACTAAGATCGTTTGAACAAGTCTCCCATCACCAGGGCTGCTTTTCTGGATCACACTCACCATTTGTTTTCCACTCCCAACTCAGAGCACAAAGGCCCTCTCACCCTGGTCCTTTCCTCTCACATTCCACTGTTCCTGAGCAGGCTGTCTTATGTGTACTGGAGAGGCCTCTGTAGTGTCATGAGGAAGAAACAAGAGGTACCCATGAAGTCTCCCACATCAGCACAGCAACCAGTACACCGAAACTTACGACTTCACTCTAGATGCGCCTGGGGGTGTTTCAGGGGAAGTCCCCCAACATGTCCTTGTTCTCATCTAATCCCAGCACTGTCCACGTGAGAGTCACTCAGCTACTCTGTGATGACTGCACAGAGAGGATACTTGTTCACTCGCACCTCCCAGGAACATGGGATTCTTATGGGCAGACACCTCCCAGGAAAGTGGGTTCAAGTGGACAGTTATGCAACAGGGCTCAGCATCCAGGAACTGTCCACAAACTTCTCATTGCAGAGCACCCCCAGCCCCTCTGTTGGACAGATCTGATTTTGAGCCCCTCGAAGCAGGATCTGAGGTAACAAACAGCAGCTTCTTGCCAGGTCTGTGACCCTGGGCTTCACTGTGTGCAGCCTCCTTCCAGCAGGTTTTCCAGAGGCTTCCATTGCACCTGGGCACTGAGCCTGTCTCCACACACCACCCCTCCTGTCCCTGACCCCTGGGTCTCTCTCATTAGAAAAAGTTCTTCCTGAAATTCTCTCCCAATTTTGAACCAGATAAAATGATTAGAAAACAAGTAAGAGCTGCAGCTCCATATCCATCCTTACCCTCAGGACGCACAGGTGTTCCAAGAAACTCGAGAAGCACAATCAGGCCCATTTTCTAAAAGCACAAGCCCATATGGACAATGATTGGCTGACATGGCTGTCCTGCCCTTTTCACACGTGTGTGGGTTCCGGTGTATATAAACTCATTCAATTGCTTGCAGCTGTACTTGATGCCCTCTTTTCTGCTTAGACATTGCAGAGCCCATTTGGTGAGCAAGAAATAGGGGCCATGGCATTTCAGGGGATCTGGTCTGTGTGGGTCTCTGCTGGACTTTCTTCAGGAGGTGCTAGGTTGTCATTTTCTAAGGATGGGCTGTGTCTCCTGCTCGTGCTCTTGAAAATTGTTTCAGTCAGAGGTGAGGAAGCATGAAAACAGGCAGTGGGAGTGGGACAGTAGGAGTAACTCAGGTAGGAAAGTGGAAAGCTTTCAGAAGATCACCCAGGCGAGGACCATCCTGCTTGACTTACAGGAGCCAACTCGGTAAGCATGCTGTCACTGGAGGGGTTCCAATCATTTTTTCTATCCTGTGAGGACTTTGTACATATTTAGGTGATTACCTGAAAAGTGTGGATCAGGTTCAGGAGTGGCTAGCCAGGGGGTCAGCCAGCGTTTACTTAGAGAGGACTCTGTGGGGTTCTCGCAGCTATACACTGAAGAACATTGTTGGGAGGTATGGGGTAGGAATTGTGAAAGGGCTGCTGGCTTCACGTGCATAAGTCCCCACCGGTGACCATTTTCAGAACTGCTCGGCCCTGGAGTAAGCATCCTCATTGAGTTTTCACCTGTGTAACTAGTGACTTCTGTATTAGCAATATGAACAGTGATTAAAAAATATCCTCACTCAGGACTGAGATGTTATACCACATGTACCAGTGTAAGAACCTGAGGAGGTGTGTGCAGCCAGCACCCCTAGGGACAGGCTTCAGAGTTGGCACCTCAACAACTCTGAGATCCAGCTACTGCTTTAGCATTTCTGAGGGCCCAGTGCTGACTCTAAGGTTCTGTAATCCACCCTCCATCTGCCTTTAGTGATATCCACACTTCTAGGATTCTAAAGAGCAGAGTCTGTGTGGCTGCACTGTGGCTTCTCTAGCAAATGATCACAAGCTGGGAGGGTTAAAAAAAAAAAAAAAAAAACACAGAAATTTATCCTCCCCTAATCCCTAATCCTGGAGAACAGAAACCTAAGATCAACATGTCACAGGGCTGAGGTCCCTCCAGAGACTTCAGGATAAGGTCCTTCTTGACTTTTCCAGCTTCAGGGGCTCCAGGGGTCCCTGGGCTTGTTTTCCACTCCCTCCCATCTCTGCCTCTGCCTTTTAAAGGCTTCTCTTCTGTTTCCTCTTTCGTATCTTTGAAGGACTCTGGCAGTTGGTTTGAAAGTCACCCAAACCCTAGATTAACTTACTTTGATATACTTAGCTACATCTACTAAGACCCTTTTCCCAGATATGGCACTCTTCTGCGGGGACACATCTTTGGTGGCCACCATTTACCTCATTCCCTGTGTATCAAATAACCCTCATTTTAGGAGATCACCACAGGCTCATATAGATGGACACACACGTGGAGTCTGGATAGAATGAGAACCTTGGAGTCACCTGGAATGGATACAGGCCTGGCTTCATCCGGCGAGGGAAATCACAGGGAGAAGAGGGGCATGCCTTATTAAGGCTTCAAAAAGCCCACGTTGGGGTGGAATGTGAGATGCACCCTGGTGGCAGGGAGCTTTGCCGGGGCCTGATGGAGGGGATAGGCTTGGGCCAGGGCTGCAGATGTCGAAGGGAGTTCGTGTGGGGGTTGGCCATATGCTCTGGAGGAGGAGCTCACAGTCACTGGGACACAAGGAACTAGGAATCTGGGAGGACTTAGTGTTCCTGTACCTGAAGAGGAAACGCTTAAATTTTACATCACCTCCTACTCCTTCTGCCTCTATAACTCACCTTGCTCCTTGCAAAGTCTGGTTCATGTAGGTCACGTAGTCTCAGAAATTGGGTATTTAAAATACTTGGAGCTGGAGCTTGCCTCCTTCACCCTTTTCGTGGCCCTTGCAAGCCTGCTTGATCATGTCTGTCCATGATAATGCAGATCCGCCTCCCTGACATTCCCTGCTCCAAGTGGAACTCCCACTCTGCTGGAGCACTTCCAGTGGCTGTGGATGGCCACTGACAGGATTCTGGCCTCCTGAAGATTCACTGTGGCTTCAGCTGTAGGACAGTTTGAGGTTCAGTTCAGGCTGAAAGGACACACGTGGTTTCATCTTTGGGACATGGTGTGGTTCAGCCCAGGTGGATAGAAGTCTTGCCTCCTCAGAACCCACTGGGGCTTCAGTTTTGGGGCATTGAGGGGTTCAGTTCAGGCTGATGGAGTCTGGTCTTCTCAGGACCCACTTGGGCTTCAGTTTGGGGGCATGGTGGGGTTCAGTTGAGGCTGAAGGGAGCCTTGTCCCTCAGGACGCACCTGGGCTTCACTTTTAAGGCATTGTGCAATTCAGGTGAGGATGACAGGACTCTGATACACTCAGGACCCGCTGGGGCTTCAGTTTTGGGACATTTTGGGGTTCAATTGAGTCTGATTGGAGTCTAGTTTCCTGAAGACTTGCAAGGAGGTGGTTCTGCTGAAATAAAATGTGAGGCTAATAGGGAAGAATATTTCTGTGTGTTGTTGTTGCTGAAATTCTGCCTTACCAGAATTCAGGACTGTTAGGGCTTGATGTGGAAAGTTATGGGATTTTAGTTTTTGTCTGTGGTATAAGATGGTGTCCTGTATTGTTCATTGGTGTGTGGTTACTATTTTTCCCAGCATGGTTTATTGGGTGAGGAAAAATGTGCTTTCCTGCATGTATGTTATTCATTCCTTTCTTTTCAATTAATTACCATGTACCTGTATGTTTACTTCTGAGCTCTATTTTCTCTGTGCCTATTTCTGATCCAATTCCACACATCTTGTGGTGGCTGTAGGTGTATACTCTAGATTGAAATCAGGGATGGAAATGCCGCCAGCCTATTCTGCTTTATCAGAGTCCCTTTGGCTATTCTGGTTCCTTTGTGGTGCCACACAGATGTGAAGACTGCTTTTGCTTCTGTGAAAGTTGTTATGGAAATATTGGCAGTGATTGCATGAATATGTACATTGGTTTGGTTAGCATGGATATTTTAATGACATTTTCACCCATAAAGAAGGGATATCTTTTTACTTGTATCCATTCAGTTTCTTTGATCATTGTCTTGTATTTTTTAGCTTGCAGGTCTTTCAAATCCTTGGTTAGATTTCTAAATTTTTAGCTGGGTGTGTGGGGGGATGAAATTGTAAAAGGGAATATTTTCTTAATTTCTGTTTCTAATAGTTCATTATTAGTATAGGAATTCACAAATGATCTTGCAGTTCTACCTACATTTGTATTTTTGGCCCTGCAGTTCGACCTGTTGGATCTTAGGTCCTTGCTGCTACTGCTAAGTCGCTGCAGTCGTGCCCGACTCTGTGCGACCCCATAGACGGAAGCCCACCAGGCTCCCCCGTCCCTGGGATTCTCCAGGCAAGAATACTGGAGCGGGTTGCCATTTCCTTCTCCAATGCATGAAAATGAAAAGTGAAAGTGAAGTCGCTCAGTCGTGTCCGACTCTTAGCGACCCCATGGACTGGAGCCCACCAGGATCCTCCGTCCATGGGATTCTCCAGGCAAAAGTACTGGGGTGGGGTGCCACTGCCTACCCCAATTAGGTCCTTGACAAAGGATCAAACCCGTACCCCCTGCACTGGAAGTCCAGAGTCTTAAATACTGGACTGACAGACAAGTCCATGAATTTGCTTTTTAGTTCTGAAATTTGCTGTGGTATAGTGTTATGTGGAAAACTAGAATTAAGACATCTGATAGTTTTAGTTCCATCTGGGTCATCCACAGCACCCAAATCATGGTGTATACTAATATCCTCTTTGTTTGGTGTTTTTTAATACCATGTGGACTAGAACAAGGCAATTAGCATCACTACTTTTGTTGAATTTGGTTTGGTTAACTCTTGGCCTCTATTGCAATGTTCAATGTCATCTCTGATTTTCTGGCATTGACATACGTGGTTGTATTGAACAGTAATTTACTTTCTAGGAAAATTTTAAATGTTTCAACTTTAAATAGTGGCACAAAGTTTTCTACATTCATACCAAATACTGCAATGCGTTTTGCCCAAAACAGGAGCACTTTCCCCGGGAACAAGCCCATAACCCCAAAATGGGGGATAATTGTTGTTTCCACATTAGAATCCTATCCATAGGACTAGTTCAGCTTTCATCAGCTGCCCAAGATTTGGAAAATGTCTTTCTCCATTCTAATGCAGTTTTTATTTTCTGGAGCTATCACTGGGACTTTCCCTCATATGAAAATCCTTCATGGATATAAAGTGACAAGATGACTATGACCGGGGTGGCTTTTTCTGTGTGGTTTCTTTCACTGAAAAAAGCACTGTTTTCAGTGCTTTTCCATGTTGTTCCATGTGTCATTTTTTCAATGAGTTACAGACATATAACAACATTTATCCTTTGAGTCATTTTAAGTATGCACTTTTATAGCATTAACTGAACTCACATTGTAAAAATTCCACCCCCCCCCCCCATACATCTCCAAGTATCTTTTCCTTTTCCTGAAGTGACACTGTAACCATTAAACACTCACCACTCTCAATCCCTGGCCATCTTATTCTACTTGGAATTTGTCTTATATGGATACCTCATACTAGTGGAATCATAGAACAGTTTTCCTTTTGTGTCGGGCTTCTTTCACTTGGCACAATAACTTCAAGTTTCATCTACATTATAGCATGTGTGAGAGTTATCTTGTTTTTAAAAGTTGAATCACATTCCATTGTGTTTATACTACATTGTGCTTGTCCAGTCATCTGTTGAACCCATGTGTTGCTTCCACCTTTTGGCTACTATGAATAATGCTGCTATTAATATGAGGTTTGAATATCTGTTCTGCTTCTTGGTTTTAAATATTTTCGGTGTATAACCTGGCCCTGACTGGATAGATTCTATGTTAACTTTGTGTTTATGTTTTTGAGAAGCCCCCTGTTTTCTGCAGCTGTAGCACTATTTTACTATATTCCTTTCTATGACAGAGTAATTCATCTACCCTTCACTTAATGTGTTGGTGGGCATTTTCATTGTTTTTAAGATGAGCTCTCAAGAACACTGCCACTGTAAATATTGGTGTACAAGTTTATATTTGAACATTTGCTTTAAATTCTTTGGATGTATATCTAGGAGTGAAGTTACCAAAACATATGATAATTCAGTTCAGTTACTCAGTCATGTCTGACTCTTTGTGACCCCCATGGACTGCAGCACACCAGGTTTCCCTATCCATTACCAACTCCTAGATATTGCTCAAACACATGTCCATCGAGTTGGTGATGCCATCCAACCATCTCATCCTGTTATCCCCTTCTACTCCTACCTTCATTCTTACCCAGCGTCAGGGTCTTTTCCAACGAATCAGTTCTTCCCATCATGTGGCCAAAGTATTGCAGTTTCATTTTCAGCATTTGTCCGCCAATGAATATTCAGTGCTGATTTTCCTTAGGATTGACTGGTTGGATCTCCTTGCAGTCCAAGGGATTCTCAAGAATCTTCTCCAGCACCACAGTTCAAAAGCATCACTTCTTAGGCACTCAGTTTTCCTTGTAGTCCAGGTCTAACATGTATACATGACTACTGGAAAAACCATAGCTTTCAATGCACAGGCCTTTGTTGGTAATGTCTCAGCTTATTAATATGTTGTCTAGGTTGATCATAACTTTTCTTCCCAGGAGCAGGTGTCTTTTAATTTCATGGCTGCAGTTACCATCTGCAGTGATTTTGGGACCCCTGAAAATAAAGTCTGTAACTGTTTCCATTGTTTCCCCATCTATTTGCCATGAAATGATGGGACCGGATGACATGATCTTAGTTTTCTGAATACTGAGGTTTTATTTTTTTTTTTAATCTTCCTTCTAGAATGATTGATTGAATGATTGAATTTACTTCACTATATTGTGTTGGTTTTTCCATACATTGACTTGAATCTGACATGAGTGTACATGTGTTCCCATCCTGAATCCCCCTCGCATGTCCCTCCCTATCCCATCCCTCTGTGTCACTCCAGTGCACCAGCCCTGAGTATCCTGTTTCTTGCATCAAACCTGGACTGGCGATTCATTTCACATATGATATTTTACATGTTTCAATGCCATACTCCCATATCATCCCACCCTCGCCCTCTCCCACAAAGTCCAAAAGACTGTTTAATACATCTGTGTCTGTTTTTGCTGTCTCACATACAGGGTTATCATGACCATCTTTCTAAATTCCATATATATACATTAGTATACGGTATTTGTGCTTTTCTTTCTGACTTTCTTCACTCTGTATAATACGCTCCAGTTTCATCCACCTCATTAGAACTGATTCAAATACATTATTTTAATGGCTGAATAATATTCCATTGTATATATATACCACAGCTTTCTTATCTATTCATCTGCTGATGGACATCTAGGTTGCTTCCATGTCCTGGCTATTATAAACAGTGCCGCGATGAACATTGGGGTACACATGTCTCTTTTGATTCTGCTTTTATGAATATGAGTTTTAAGCCAACATTTTCAGTCTCCTCTTTCTCTTTCATCAAGAGTCTCTTCAGTTCTTTGCTTTCTGCATAAGAGTGTTGTCATATGGGTTTTTGAGATTATTGATATTTCTTCTGGCAGTCTTGATTCCAGGTTATGCTTCATCCAGCCTCGGGATTTCACAGGATGTATTCTGCATATGAGTTAAATAAGCAGAATGAAAATATACAGCCTTGCCATACTCCATTCCCAATGTGGAACCAGTCTGTTGTTCTATGTCCAGTTCTAAATTTTGCTTCTTGACCTGCATACAGATTTCTCAGGAGGCAGGTGAGGTGGTCAGGGATTCCCATCTCTTTAAGAATTTTCCACAGTTTGTGGTCTTCTGCACATTCAAAGGCTTTGTCATTGTCAATAAAGCAGAAGTAGATGTTTTTCTGGAAGTTTTTCTCTCTTGCTTTTTCAATGAACCAACGGATTTTGGCAATTTGATCTTTGGCTCCTCTGCATTTTCTAAATCCAGGTTGAACATCTGAAAGTTCATGGTTCATGTACTGTTGAAGCCTGGCTTGGAGAATTTTGAGCATAACTTTGGTAACGTGTGACATGAGTGCAACTGCGTGGTAGTTCGAACATTCTTTGGCATTGCCTTTCTTTAGGATTGGAATGAAAACTGACCTTTTTAGGTCATGTGGCTAGTTCTGAATGATATTATCATTACATTTTTATGTTTTTGAGAAAATGCTGGTTCTGCACACATAGATCACACCATTTTACATCTCCACAAGTAAAGTTTGAGTTCCAATTTCTGTACATTTTCCCCAACATTTGTCATTGGTCTTTATTCTTGATTTCCCCCGGTCCATCCTGAGTGCCTTATTAAGGAGGAAGTAATAATGCAGGACCAACATTTGAGGAGAAGGGAGTTAGCGTCACATACTTGATGGATAGCTGAGTGTTCACATCTATTATGTAGAATGTTTCTGTGTATAAATTTTTATTCAACATTACTCATAAAAACTATGTTTTTTTTTTTTTTTTTAACCTATTTGGAGACCTGAAATTCCTTTTAAACTTTTGGGAGCTTCCCTGGTCGCTCAGAGTGTAAAAGCATCTGCTTGCAATGCAGGAGACCTAGGGTCAATGCCTGAGTTGGGAAAATCCCCTGGAGAAGGAAATGGCAACCCACTCTAGTACTCTAGCTTGGAAAACTTCATGACTGAAGGAGCCTCATAGGATATATTCCATGGGGTCTCAAAGTGTCAGACGCGACTGAGAGACTTCATTTCACTTTCTTTTGATTATGGTCAAGTCAATTAGACAGCTTAGTTTATTCTTGCTTTGTCTATTGAGAGCTTTTTTCATGCTCTCCTGAATTTATTTTAAATAATTCAGCTTTCATGGTTCTTCTTTCTCATATTTTAAGATTATGCTGCTTTATAGATTTACTGTCTCAGTCCTAGTATCAGCCACATATGTAAAGACTCCTTGTTCCTTTCTATTAAAGAATTTTAATAAAAATTTTCATGTGGGAACTTAATAATCTTAGGAGAAAATGCATGGAAATACATACACATGTATACCAGACTATAAATACACATGGTTATGAAGATTTTCACATGCAGCTAGGTGTTTCTGTGTTAGGTTAAAGATAGATTCTAAAGATGTCTCCAACCTGATTTCTTATGACACAGATATTACAACCTTCTCTTTTTGTCTGCCTGTAACTTCTCAATCCAGTGATAAGAAACTTGATTTCTATTTCTTGTCATTTATCAAATTCAGTTCTTGCTTCAATAAATGACTGAAATACTAGTTTCAGTCCTCTTAACTACCAACTTCCTGTAGAAAGAACTTACAGAGCTCATTGTTTATGTTTGGTACATTTTGCCTATGTCCTGCAGATTATATTCATTTCCACAGTGAACTTATGTAAGATAATTTTATCCTGAGTGGCTATTTTTTTTTTTTTTTACAAAAATTCCTTCTTCTTTTTTAATCTCTTGGCTGTGCTGTGGCATGTGGGATTTTAGGGCCCTGACCAGGAATTTAACCCACCTCTCCTGCATTAGCAACGTGCAGTCTTAACCGCTGGCTCACCAGGGAAGTCTGAAGATTTTCCTATATTTCTCAATCTGTTAGATTCTTTGTTAAATTCTGCATTCCAGTCTTTGACACTCCCATACCATGAATTAACAAATGTTAATACGTACTAATTTAATTGTTGGGTTCTGAAAACAAAAATATATGTGCTTACACAAATCCATAGTGGCAGGTATTCATCACTAAAGTATCATGTGAAATATTTCAGCCACATATTCCATAAACTGTTTATCGTGTCTATTTTACCTTTTCTAGAATGTCTTATAAGGTCATACAGTGTGTAGCACTTGAGGCTGGATTCCTCCATTTTGTAATATAAGTGTTAGATTCATGCTTTTCTTTTTTTAAATAAATGCGTTGGAGGTTCATTCCTTTATATGTCTGAATACTATTGTACTGCATTATATGAAACGAAAAATAATTTTCCCTCTTCCCTCAGTGATCTTCATTGAGATGCTCATAAGGAAAGGGAGATGGAATGGAGAAAAACAATCAGAAGTCTAATATATGCCATACATACCTCCTGTATCGTTGAAAGATACCTGGGAAAACTGAATCACTTCCGGAAATGGTCCAAGACTTTACCTTAAATTCTATCATCAGCTAAGAATGAAAGAAGGAGGTTAGGGGAATGAAGAAGCCATTTAAGGTAGATTATTATGTGAAGCACTGTAAACCAAAGTATGGTAGTTATGCAGATTAACATCCAGGTCCATTCCATAGATCTTCTTGATAGTCAAGTCATTTAGTCAAGTCAAGTCATTCTTGATATTTAGTCATCTCCATTTCCTTGTCCAGAGATTTAAGCATCCTTACAAATGGAGATATCCTTAAAAAACGTAAATCCACTTTATAAGATGGCATTTCTCCTTGGCTTTAAAAATTCTCTGGGGCTGCTTTTTTAAAAAAAAAAAAAATTAATCAGTCTAAAATAATCTTTTTGACAAATGGGCATATTTTGGGTGTGCTGTTTTGTGATACCCTTGAAATGTCTATGCCCTAATTTACCTGTGAATGCACATCTATGTAAGGATATCCTGATGTTTTTATGTATTATGAATTATGAATAGTGCTCTCATACATTACGTGGTACTAATTTTTATTTCAGTTTTCCGAAGCAGGGATCGCACAGAGTCGGACATGACTGAAGCGACTTAGCAGCAGTAGCAGCAGCAGTCTAAATACAAAAGGTGCACTTATTGATTCCTAAGGTGAGATTCTTTAGATTTGGAGAAAGGTGCCAAACTGTCTTCCAGAGTTGACTGTACATGCACTCCACCAGCATCCTGATTATGCCCTTGTATTCTTATTTACAATCTCTTTATCTTCTTTGGCAAGGTGTGTGTTTCAACATTCACCAAATTTGGAAACTATGGATACAGTTTTGAATAATTGATATTTTCTAAGAATCTGTCCATTTCTTCCATTTATCAATTTTATTGACATATAGTTGTTCATAAGATTCTATTATAATTCTTTGTATGTCTGCATTGTCTGTTGTAACTGCTACCCAGGTGCAAGTTCTGGAAGGTGGGTTCACCATGGAGACTGTGGACATGTGACACCTACAGAGGTTCTAGGAGGAAGGGTTCCCCTTGAGACTGTGGACGTGTGAGCCCAGGTACAGTACATGGAGGTAGGGTCAACCTGGAGACTGTAGATGTGTGAGCCTAGGTGTGGATTCTTGGAGGTGGGGTCACCGTGAGTATGGACTTGTGAAGCCAGGTACAGGGTCTTGAGGGTGGGATTACCCTGGAGACTGAATATGTGATCACTGGTACAGGATGTTGGGAGGGGTGTCACTTTTGAGACTGTGCATGTGTGACCCCAGGTACAGGGTCTGTGGAAGGGCTTCACCATGGATACTGGATATGTGACCCCAGGAAAAGGATTTGGAGTGTGGGATCACCCTTGAGACTGTGGAAGTGTGTCTGCAGGTACAGGGTCTGGGAGGCAGTAACCCTGGAGACTGTGGAAATTTGACCTCAGATGGAGGACCTGTGAGGTTTTGTCACCGCATAGATGGAGGATGTGTGACTTCGGGTTCAGAGTCTGGAAGGGGTGTCACCCTGGAGACAGTGGACATGAGACCCTGGGTGCAGGATCTGGGTGGTGGGGTCACCTTGGATACTGTGGATGTGTGAACCCACAAAGAGGGTCTTGAGTGTGGGGACACCCTGGAGACTGTGGACGTGGACTTATGATCCCAGTTGCAGGGTGTAGAGGGAGAGATCACCATGAAGACGGTGGATGTGTGACTCCAGGTTCTGGTCTGGAGGATGCAGTCACCCTGGAAACTGTGGATATGTGACCCCAGTTTCAGGGTCTGGAAGGTTGTCACCCTGGAATGTGTGGATGAATGACCCCAGGTTCAGGGCTTGGGGAGATGTGTCACCCTGGAGACTGGATATTTGACCCCATGGACAAGGACGGGGTGGTCACCCTGGAGAATGTGGACATGTGAGCCCAGGTGCAGTGTGTGAAATGGAGTTCACACTGGAGAATGTGGACATGTGAATCCAGCTGCAGGGTAGGGGAAGACAGTCATCCTCAAGATTGTGGATGTGGAAACAAGTACATGGTCTGGCAGGGTGGTTACCCTGGGAACTGTGGACAACTCACCCCAGATACACATTGTGAGAGGTGGTGTCACACTGCAGACTGAGGACATGGGATCCCACTTATAGAGTCTGGGAAAGAGGTTACACTAGAGCTTGAGGAACTGCAATCACAAGTTCAGTGCCTGGGATGTGACATCACACAGGAGACTGTGGACATGTGACCCCAGGTTCAGGGTCTGGGAGAGAGTAACACTGGAGACTGAATGTGTGGCCCCAGGTACAGGATTTTGGATGAGTCGCTCAGGAGACTGTGGATATGTGACTGCAGGGGGAGTGTCTGCAAGGGTCTGACCTTGGAGAAAGTGTATGTGTGAGCCCAGGTACAGGGTCTGGAAGTTGGGGTAACCCTGGCCACTGTGCCCATGTCACACCAGGTACAGCATCTGGAAGTTGGGGTAACCCTGGCGACTGTGCCCATGTCACACCAGGTACAGCATCTGGGAAGTGTTGTCATCCTGGCCACCATAAACATGTGACCCCAGGTACAGGGTCTGGGATATGGGGTCACCCTGGAAACAGAGGCCAAGTAAACTAAGGTACAAAGTTAGGTGAGGGGGGTTCACACTGGATACTGTGGGTGTGTAACCCAAACTTCAGGGTCTATGAGGGGTGTCACCCTGGAATCTATGGATGTGTGACCCCAGGTGGAAGAGGGGAGTCATATTGGATACAGTGGCCAAGTGAATCCAGGTGCAGCACCTGAGACATGGTGTCACACTGAAGACTGTTGATGGGTGAGACCAGGTACGTGAACACAGAGGGTTTACACCCTGGTGAATGTGGATGTGTGAACCTGCTTCAGGGTCTGTGAAGAGTGTCATTCTGAAGAATGTGGAAATCTGATCCCAGGGTTCCTCTAGAGTTGCAGTGGGGAACATGGGGTTCCTGTCGAGTTATATCAGAGGACTCAAAGCTCCCCTCTACTTGCAGTGGGAGCTCAGTGTTTCTCTCCAATTGTGCATGGAACTCAGGGTTCCACTCGAGGCATGGTGAGGAACTTGTATTCCTCTTGAGTTGATATGTTACCCAGGGTTCTTCTTGACTTGTGATGGGGCCTCCTCTCGAGTTTCCTTGGGGTAAGTCATCTCTAGCAGGGATGTGCAGGGCGGCTCCTTTCTTGTCACAATCTGCGTGTGGCTACTCACTAGTTTTGGCATGGGATTTCTCTAGTTGTGTTCAGGGTCAACTCTGTAGTTGTGGGGTGTTTGATTCTCTCTAGTTGTGGTGATCAAGCTCCTCTCTGGTTGCTGTGTGAGGTTCATCTCTATTAGCAGCAGACGGGCTCCTCTCAATGTGTGATGTCTATTGGGTTCCTCTGGAGTTGCAGGGGCAATGTCCTCTCTGGTTGGAGTGTGTGGGGCTCCATGGGGAAGGTCGTCTATTTTTGGTGATAGGGGTTCCTCACTAACATTAGGGGGATTGCTTCTTTCTAGTTGTGAAGGATGCCACTCAACTTATTTCAGGTAGCTCGTCTCTATTTGTGGAAGAGAGGCTTCTCTCTAGGTGTAATGTCCTGGGTGAATCCACTCTAGTTTTTCTGGGGGAATCTGCTTCACTTTTTTCCGGGAGCCCCAGTATCATTATGAATAATGCCCCTTTTGTTGTTATTGCCTAGGGCTCCTGTCAAATTGCAGCAGGGAACTCGGTGTGCTGCTTGTTACAGCAGGTGACTCAGGCTTCCTTTAGTGTTGTGGTGGAGCATCCTCTCGAGCTGCAGTGGGGAAGATCCTCTCTAGTAGCTCTGTGCAGGCTACCTCTGTCTACCTGCATTGTGTGGGAGGCTAGTCTCTAGTTGCGGCATGGGGTGCCACTCTAGTTGCAGTGGGGCTCCACTCTTTATTTGTGGTGGGTTAGCTCCTCTCTACTTTTCATTTGCAGACACCTATCTAGTTGTGTCAGGGGGCCTCCTCTTTAGTTGTGGCAGTCGGTCTTCTCTCTAGTTGTGGTAGAGTGCTCTCCTCAAACTGTGATGGGGATGGCTATTGTCTGGTTGTGACATCAAAGGGAATTTTTCTAGCTTTAATGTGTAGGAGGCTACTCTCTAGTTGTGACAATCGGAGGCCTCTTTCGTTGTAAAATGGTGGGCTGCACTCTACTTGTGGAAGGACAACTTTGGTTTCTGTCTAATGGTGATAGATGGGTATGCTCTCTAATGGCAATATTAAGGAGGGGGGATATCTCTAATTGTGGCAGGGGTCTCTTGTCTTGCTGCAGTGTTGGCCTCCACTTTCATTGTGATTCGTTTCTGAATCCCACTCCAGTTGGGATGTACATGGGCACTTTTTGATAATTGTGATGAGTGGGGCACACTCATATCGACCTGTGGGAGGGGTGTCCACTCTAGTTGTGGCAGTGGTTCTCCACTCTAAATGCGATGTAAGGGAGGGGCGGGGCACCTCTCTAGTTTTGGAGGTGTGCTCCTCTAGTTGCGCCTGAGGGTCAGCTCTCCAGTTGTGGCGTGTATTCAACTCTCCAGTTTTGGCGGTTGGACTTCTCTCTAGTTGCGATGTCCTGGTATGCTCCTCCCTAAGTGTGTTGTGCCTGGGGTAGTCCTCTTCATCTGTGCAGTGGGAATTCCTGTCTTGTTGCATCAAGCTGTGCAGTGCTTCTCTAGATGCAGTTTTCTGGCTCATATCTATTTGTGGTTTGGTGGGCTACTCTCTAGTAGTGTTGTAGAGCCTCCTCTTTAGATGCCATGTACGAGATTGCTCCTCTCTAGGAGCGGGGTGCAGGGCCTCTTTCTTCATGCATTGTCATGGTGGGCTCCTTTATTGTTGCAGTGTGTGGGCTACTCTCTAGTTGTAGTGGGGGACTCCTCTTGAGTTTCATCGGGAGATTTGGTATTCCTGTCGAGGTGAGGCAGGGCCTCCACTCGAGTTTTAGTGGGTTAGCTCCTCTCTAGTAGCATTGTGCAGGGTGCCTTCTGTTTAGTTGTGATGTGTAGGTGGCTAAACTCCCTGAGGCATGGGTCTCTCTTCTTGCTGGTGTGCGTGCCAACTCTTAGTTTTGTTGGTTCGGCTACTCTCTAGTTGTGGTGTGCAGTCTCCTCTCAAGTTGTGTTAGGGATCTCTTCTCTATTTATGGTGATATGGGAACACCTCTAGAACTGCAGTAGAATGTTCCTCTCGAATTGGAAAGTGAGTTTCCTCTCTGGTAGTGATGTGCACAGGCACTCTTTCCAGGTGCGATATTTGTGAGCCTACTCTCTAATTTTTGCAAGGCCCCTTCTCTTTTGTTGTGTCATGGGAGAGTCCTCTCTAGTTGTGAAAGGAGGTTTCTGTGCAATTGTGATGTGTGGGAATGCTCCTTTCAAGTGGCAATGTTCAAGAGGCTTCTCTCTATTTGTGACATGGGGTCTATTCTCTAGATGAGGCAAGGATGCTCCTCTCTGACAGTGGTAGGGGTGTGTACTCGACTTGCAGCCAGGGATTGTATCTATTGGCAGTGGAGTGGACCCTCTCTAGGTGCAATGTCGAGGGTTTCCTCTCCTGTTGCGGTGGTTGGACACTCTCCAGTTCTGGAAGGTGAGCTCTTCTCTCATTTTGGTCATGGGCTTCTCTTGAGCTGTGGTATAGGGCTCCTTTCAAGTTCAGGGAGGGGACTCGGGGCTCCTCTCTATTTGGGGTGGTGATTCCTCCAAGGGTTCTATGGGGGAGTTTGTTCTCTCTACTTGTGGCATTGGGGGGGGGGTTCCTCACTAGTTTTCACGGGTTTTCTCCCCTCTAGTTGTGACAGGCTCATCTCAATTTATTTCAGGGGCTTCCTTTATTTATAGCAGAGGGGCTTCTCCCTAGGTGCAATATGCTGAAGGGCTCCTATCTAATTTTGGCAGGGCAATCCTCCCCAGTTTGGGCAGGGTGTCTCCTAGCTTTGTCCTTGAGGTCTCCTTCATTGTGATGGCACAGGGTTCTTCTAGAGATGCAGTGGGGACTTGGGGTTCTTTTCAAGTTGGGACAGGTGACTTGGTGTTCCTTTAGAGTTGTCGTGGTGCCTCCTTTTGAGCTGCTTGGGTCAGCTCCTCTCTAGTAGCAATTAGCAGGCTGCCTCCTGTCTACTTGTGATGTGCAGTAGACTACTATAATAGTTACAGCATGGGACTGCACTCTAGTTGTAGTGGGGTCAACTGACGTTTTTGTTTCCACTCCTCTCTAGTTGTGGTTTGGACTCCTCTCTAGCTGTGGTTTACAGACTACTCTCCAGTTGTGGCAGGGTAGGACTCCTCTTTAGTTGTGGTATGAAGCTACCTCTTTTGTTGTCGTATAGTTCTCTCAAATTGTGGCAGTGGTGGCTCCTCTTAGGAATCCTCTCGAGTTAACTCAGTGCTTGGGTCTCATCTCGATTTGCAATGGGGAACTCGGTGGTCCTCCTGAGTCAGAGCAGGGGAGACGCACCTCTTCTCCAGTTGAGGTGGGTAGCTCAGGGTTCCTCTTGGGTTTCAGCAGGAAACTCAAGATTTCATTTGAGTTGTGATGCGAAAACTCAGGGTTCATCTCGAGTTGCAACAGGGGACTCAGGTCTCCTCTCAAGTTGAGGCGAGGAACTTAGGTTTCCTCTTGAGTTGCAGCAGGGGAGTCATGCCTCCTCTCATGTTGTGATGGGGAACTCAGGGTTACTCTCTAGTGGCAAAAGAGGACTTGGGTTTCCAATCGAGTTGTAGCTCGTAACACTGGGTAGCTCTCAAGTTGCAGCATGAATCTTGGGGTTCCTTTAGAGTTACAGTAGGATACTTAGAGCTCCTCTCAAATTGTTGCAAGAATTCAGGATTCCTCTTGATTTTCAGTGCAGGATTCTTGGTTCCACTAGAGCCGTGGCAGGGAACACAGTTTCCTTTTCAATTTGGGGGGCTACACATGGATCCTCTCATGTTGTGCTGGGACCTCTCTCGTGATGTCTTAGGGAAACTGGTCTCTAGAAGGGATGTGTAGGTTGACTTCTCTCTTGTTCCAATGTGCGGGTGACTACTCACTAGTTTTGGCATGGAACTTCTCTCTAGATAGTTTTGGGGTCAACTCTATAGCTGTGGTGGGTTCAATTCTCTCTAGTTGTGGTCTGCAAGCTCCTGTCCAGTTGTGTTGTGAGGGTCATCTCTATTAGCAGCAGAAGAGTTCCTCTCTATGTGTGATACCCAGCAGGCTCCTATCAAGCTGTAGTGGAGGGCTCCTCTCGAGTTGTGAGGCTGTGTCCTTTTTGGTTGGGGTGTGGGTGGTTCCATGGGAAGAGTCCTTTCTACTTTTGGCAATAGAGGTTCCTAATATTCGTGTGCTTTCTTCTCTCTAGTTGTGAGTGATTCCATTCAATTTAATTCAGGGAGCTTATTTCTATTTGCATCAGAGGGTCTTCTCTCGAGGTGTGATGTCCTTGGGGATTCCACTCTATGTCTGCCTGGGAAATCCACTACAGGTTTTCCAGGGCAGCTCCTCTGTCATTTGGCCAGGTTATGCTTTCTTGTTACAGCATAGTGTTCTTGTCAGATTGCAGTGGGGAACTTTGCATTTCTCTTGAGTTTCAGGAGGGGACTTGAGGTTCCTTTAAGTTGTGGTGGAGCCTCCTCTTGGATTGCACTAGGGCAGATACTCTAGAAGTGATGTGCAGCCTGGCACCTGTCTTGTTGCAATTTGTTGGACTCTACTCTATAGTTGTGGCATGGGGCTCCACTCCAATTGCAGTCGGGATCCACTCTTTATTTGTGGTGGGTCAGCTCCTCTCTAGTTGTCGTTTGCAGACTCCTCTCTAGGTTTGGCAGGGGGGCCTCTCCTCTCTAGTTTTGGCAGGGGGAGTCCTCCTTAATTGTGTAGTTGGACTCCTCTCTAGTTGTGGTAAAGTGCTCTTCTCAAATTTGGATGGGTGTCGCTCCTCTTTGGTTGTGATGTGAAGGGTTTTTTTTTTTTTTTCTTCTAGTTTCAGTATGGAAGGGGCTACTCTCTAGCTGTGGTAGTGGGTGTTTACTTTAGTTGTGTCATGGTGGGCTCGTTTCTACTCGTGGCAAGGGGCTTCTGTCTAATTGTGATGTGTGGGTATGCCCTTCTCTAATGGCGATGTTCATGGGGGCTTATCTCTAGTTGTGACAGGAGTCTCCTCTTAGTTGCAATGTTGGCCTCCTTTTTCATTTTGATTCATGTAAGAGTTCCATTGTAGTTTTGTTGTGCATGGGAACTTTTCTCTAATTGTGATATGTTGGGCATGCTCCTATCTATCTATGCAAGGGATATTCAATCTAGTTATGACAGTGGTGCTCCACTCTTAATACACTCCACAGTGGTGCATTTTAAGGCGGGGGTGGCACCTCTGTAGTTTCAGCGATATGCTACTTAGGCCTGAATGTCAGCTATCGCTTTGTGGCATGTATTCAACTCTCTAGTTTTGTCAATTGGGCTTCACTCTAGTGGTTAAGTCCTGCAGTGCTCTTCCTTAGTTTTCCTCTTCCGGGGGTTTTCCTCTCTGATTGTGGAGTGAGAATGCCTATCTTGTTGAATTATGCTGTGCTGGTCCTCTCTAGGTGCAGTTTGCTGCCTCATCTCTATTTGTGGTTTGAGTGGCTACTCTCTGCTATTGAAATGGATCCTCCTTTCTAGATGTGGTGCGTAAGACTGGTTCTCCCTAGGGGCGGGTGTTGGGCCTCCTTTCTACATGCAGTGTCCGATTTGGCTCCTCTCTTTTTGCAGTGTGTGGGCTCCTCCCAATTTGTGGTGTGGGACTCCAATCGAGTTGCCCTGGGAGACTTGTTGTTCCTCTCAAGTTGAGGTAGGGCCTTCACTCGAGTGTTCTTTTTTGGGGAGGAGGGGTGGCTCCTCTCCAGTAGCATTGTACAGGCTTGCATCTGTTTAATTTCGATGTGTGAGTGGCTAAACTACCTGTGGCATGGAGCTCCTCACTAGTTGGTGTGGGGGTTCAACACTTAGCTGTGTTGGGTGTGCTTCACTCTGGTTGTGGTGTTCAGGCTCCTCTTGAGTTGTGTTAAGGGAGGTCTTCCCTAGTTTTAGTGTTTGGAGGGCACCTCTAGAGTTGTGGTGGAGTGTTCCTCTTAAATTGTCATGGGTGTTTGCTCTTTGGGAGTGATGTGTGCAGGCACTCTTTCCAGGTGCAATATTTGCAAGCCTACTCTCTAATTTTGGCATGTCCCCTCCTCTTTAGTGGTGGTGTCTGTTCCTCCTCTCTTGTTTTGGCAGGAGACTTCTGTGTAATTGCATTGTGCTGGAATGCTCCTCTCAATTGTTGATGTTCAGGGAGCTGCTCTCTATTTGTAGCATATGGTCTACTTGCTAGTTTTGACTAGTTTTGTCCTCTCTGACATTTGTAGGGGCAACTACTCGACTTGCAGGAGTGGGTTCGTCTCTTTTTTTCTGTGGAAGTGACCCTCTATAGGAGCAATGTCAGAGGTCTACTTCTAGCTGTGGTAAGGGTCATACTCTCTAGTTTTGGTGGGTGGGCTCCTCTCTCGTTGTGGCCATTGGCTTCTCTCTCATTGTGGCATAGGCCTCCTCTCAAATTCCGAAGGTGTTCTGGGGCTCCTCTCTTGTTGCATCTGTGGGGTGGGTGTTCATTCTACTTGTTGTTTGGGGGCTCCTTACTGTTTTTCATGGGGTTGTGACTTCACTCTAGTTGTGACAGGCTTCTCTTGAGTTACTTCAGTGTCTTCATCATTGTTTGCAACACAGGGGATCCTCTCTAAGTGAAATGTGTCAGAGGGCTCCTCTCTAGTTTTGGCAGGGAATTTTTATCCAGTTTCAGTGGGGTGTCCTAGTTTCATCGCTGGGGGCTCCTTCCTTTTGATGGAAATGGACTCCAGTCAAGTTGTGGTGAGGGACTTGTTGTTCCTCTCAACTTGTGACAAGTGATTCGGTGTTCCTTTAGAATTGTGCAGTTGCTTTCTCTTGAGCTGTATAGAGGGGCAGCTCCTCTCTAGTAGCAATTAGCAGACTGGTTCCTGTCTAGTTGTGATGTGTGGTATGCTACTGTATAGTTATGGCATAGGATTGCACTCTAGTTGCAGTGGGGGTCAACTGACAGTTTTGTTTCTGTTTCCCTCTTATTGTGGTTTGCATTTTTGTCTACAGTTGAGGTGGGGTTGGAGGATCCTCTTCAGTTGTCGTATGGATATTCCTCTCTGGATATTGTAAAATACTCTTCTTGGACTGTGGTGAGGGTGCTTCTTCTCTGGTTGTGATGTGAAAGGGCACTTTTTCCAGTTGTGGGTTGAAGGAATATACTCTCTAATTGTAGCAAAGTACATCATCTTTTCTTTTGGTGTGTTGACCTCTTCTCTACTCATAGCAGGGAGGGTATGTTTAGTTGTGATTTTTGGTGTGCTCCTCTCTAGTGTCAATAATCAGTGGGGCTACTGTCTAGTTCCCATGCGGTTCTCTCCTCTAGTTGTGGTGTGGGGCTCCTCTCTTATTATGATCTGAGGGAAAGGTCCTTTATAGTTGTGGTGGCCTTTTCTCTAGTTGTGTTGTGTAGGCTCCTCTCTTGGTGTGGAGGGGTGCTGCTTTATAGTTGTGACAGGGGGCTCTGAGCTAGCTTCAGGGTGCACGAGGCTCTCAACTTGTGTCTTGGGCTCCTCTCCAGTTGTTGCACAATTCACCTCTCGAGTTGCTGCAGGAGGCACCTCTCGAGTTTTGGTGGGTGGCTCATCTGAAATTGGAGATAGGAATGGAAACCAACTCCAGTATTCATGCCTGGAAAATCCCATGGATGGAGGGGCTTGGTAGGCTACAGTCCATGGGGTTGCCAAAAGTCAGACACTACTGAGCAAATTCACTTTAATGTTTTGTCACAGGCCCCCATTGGCTAAGATGATAATGAATCTGCCTGGGATACAAGAGACCTGGGTTTGATCCCTGGTTCAGGAAGATCCTCTGGAGAAGGGCATGACAACACACCCTGGCATTCTTGCCTGTAGAATCCCATGGACAGAAAAGTATGGCCAACTACACAGTCCATGGGGTCACAAAGAGTCAGAAATGACTGAGCAGCTAACACGCAATCATCTTTAATTGTGATGGGGGACTCCTTTCTTGCTGTCGCTTGACACCTTCCTTCTGGTTGTGTTTTGCTGATGAGCTCCACTTAAGTTTCAGGGGAAAGCTCTTCTCCACGTGTTATGGTGGACTCATCTATGGCTTTAATATGGGGCCTCTTTCTAGCTATAGTGTGCAAGGTCCTCTGTAGTTGTAGTGAGGTGCTCTTCTTTCGTTGTGATGTCTGTGGGGATTCCACTCTCATTGCAATGTGCAGAGGGTCTCCTCACTAGTTGTGTTGTCATGCTTGTCTCTCTTTGCAGTGAATGGGCTCCTCTCTAGTTGTGATGTCTGGAGGGCTCCTCTTCCGTTGTGAACAGGGGTTTCTCTCAAGTTGGGTCGAAGTTCTCCTTTACAATTTTCCCAGGGTACTCGAAACTCCTCTTGATATGTGGTTGTACCTCCTCTAACATTTGTCATGTGGCGAGCTATGTGGCAAGGGGAATTCTCTAATTTTGCACTATAGGTTCCTTAATCATTTTCCTGGGTTTGACTGCCTCTAGTTGTGACAGATGGTCAACTTTCTAGTTGTGGTGAAGGAGCTCCTCTCCAGTTGTGTTTGTGTGGGGCTTTTCCTCAATAGTGTTGGTTTGTCTGGGGATCTTCTCCGCATGAAGAATGCAGGCTCCTCTGGAGTTTCAGCGGGAGGCATATATATTGTTGTTAAGGTGGGTTCTACTCTAAGTCTAATTTGAGGTGCTCCTGTTTAGTTGTGGGGGACTTCTCTCTAGTTGTGTAGTGTTGTGTTATCTCTAGTGGTGGCAGGATGCAACTTTCTTATTGTGACAAAGGACTCCAAGATAGTTGTGTTGTTCCTGGTGTCTCTAGCTCTGGTGGGATCATCTCTCTCTTTTTGGTCATGGGCTCCTCCTTATTTGTCTCAGGAGACACATATAATTTTGCTGTGGGTGCTTGAGGCTCCTCTAAAAGGAGGCAGAGGATCCTGTCAAGATGAAGTAGGGGGCTCCTCTGGAGTTCTTTGGTGAGCTCTTCTCTAACTGTGCCTGGGAACTCCACTTTAACTGTGGCATGGGGGTTTCTTTCTAGTTGTGATTTGTTGGTGATCTCCTCTCGAGTATCAGTGGGGGTTCTTCTGTAGTTGTGCTGGGTGATTATCTCTAGGTGCACTCTGGCTGCTCCCTTGTTCTGTGGTGTGCTGGTGGGCTACTCTCTAGATGTGATGTGCAGGCTTCTTTCTAGTTATGGTGAGGGTTTCTTTAGTTGCAATATCTGAGAGGAGTCCTCCCTCATTGCAATTTGAAAAGGCTTCCTTTCTTGTGGTGGGGAAGCTCATCAGTATTTGCCACAGTGTGACTCCACTCTAGATTTGATGTGTGGGGACATCATCTCCCATTGTGTCATGTCTTTTATCAAGTGGCAGTGGAGTTCTTTTCTTGAGTTGTGGCAGTTTACTCAGAGCTCCTCCGAGGTTGCAGTATTCCTTCCTCTTGGGTTGTGATAGGGGGCTCTTCAGGTGGCTCTGCTCTTCTTTTGACACAAGGTGTTTCTCACAAATTTTAGCATGGTTTCTCTTTTCTACTTGTGAGGGCTTCCTCTCGATTTACTTCAGGGTCTCCCATCTATTTACAGCAGAGTGGAGGTGCGTGATTCTCTACGTGTGATGTCTTCATAAACTCCTCTATACTTGTGGTAGAAACCTCTCCAGTTTTGGTGGAGATATCCTCTGTCATTGTGACCAGTGACTCCTCTCGTGTTGCAGCAAAGAACTCTGTGGTCCCTCTCTGGTTTCCTTGACAGTGGAGTTTCTCAATTATTGCAGTATGCATGGGAATCTATACAAAATCCGGTGTACAAACTCCTCTCTCATTTTGGCATGTGGCTAAAGCTAGCTGTGGCCAGGGGCTCTCTCTAGTTGCACTATTATAGGGGTTTTTCTCTAGTTGTTATGTGTTGGCTCTTTCACGTTGTTGCAGTCATTACTCTAGTTGCTGTCAGCAAGGTATTACTCTCCAGTTAAGGTTGGATAATCCAATCTAATTTGACCCAGAAGCCTTCTCTCTAATTGTAGTGGAGGAGTCTCTAGTTGTGGTCGTGTTCCCCTCTCTAGTTGCATTGGGCACGGGTTTTCCTTAACAGTTGCTAAGTGTCGTGGGGCTCTTCAATTCTGATACATGGGTGCCTCTCTCGTGTGCTGAGCTGCAGTTCTCTAATTGGCCTTTGGTGGTTCTTCCTTCTAGTGATGTGTGCCTGGGTTCCTCTTGTGGTGGTGTGGTGCTCCCCGCTAGTCATGCTGAGGTCTTATCTTGATTTGCCGTGGGAGCTCCTCTTGAGTTGAGGCAGTGGATTCAGAGCCCCTCTTGAATTCTGGTGGTGGCACCTCTCAAGTTGCACCAGGGGATTTGGCGTCCTTTCGAGTTGTGTTGTGAAACTAAGGGTTCCCCTGGAGTTGCAGCAGTAGGCCCTGATCTCCTGTCGAGTTGTGGCAGGTACTTGTTTTTCCTCTGGATTACAGTGCACAACTCAGATTTCCTCTCAATTTTCCATGAAATGCTACTCATGGTTTGAGGCAGGGGACTCAGAGCTTCTCTCGTGTTGTGGTGATGCTTCCTCTTGATTGTGGTGTGTTGTCTCCATGGAGGGGGGAGTCCTGTCTACTTTTGGCACCGGGGTCTCCTTACTAGTTTATTGTGGGATTTCTACTCTCTAATTTTGAGTGGCTCCTCTTGAGTTACTTCATCGGCTCATCTCTATTTGCTACAGAGTATCCCCTGTAAGTTGAGATGTCCCAGGGGCTGCTCTCTAGCTGTGGTGTGGGCATCCTCTCCAGCTCTGGTGTTGGAGTGCCTCTGACTTTTTTGCTGGAAGCTCCCCTCGTGATACAGTATAGGGCTCCTCTTGAATTGAGTCAGATTCTCTGAATTCCTCTTGAGTTGTGGTTGTGGTCTTGGGAATTCTCTCAAGTTGCATTGGGGGGCTAGGATCTAGTCTCAGTTTGTGATGGGAAACTCAAGGTTCTTCTCGAGTTGTAGGAAGGGAGTTGGTCCTCCTCTCGAGTTGAGGTAGAGAACTCAGGGTTCCTCTCGAGTTGCAACAGGGGACTATGGCCCACTAGAATTGCAGCTGAAAACTCGGAGATCCTCTCCAGTTGCAGCATAAAATTCAAGCTTCCTATTAAGTTGCAACAGGGGACCTGGGGCTCCACTCAAGTTGGGATGTAAGTCAGGTACCTCTTGAGTTGCAGCAGGGAACTCAGAACTCCTCCCGAGTTTCAGTGGGATCTCAGGATTCCTCTCGAGTTTCAGCGCGAGAATCAGTGTTCCACTCAAGCTGTGGCAGGAAGTTCAGTGTTCTTCTCCGTTTGGGGTGTACTCAGTGTTCCTCTCATGTTGCACTGGGGCCTCCTCTCAAGTGGTATTGCTGTGACTCGTCTCTAACAGGGGTGTTCAAGGGGGCTGTTGCAATGTGCGGATGGCTACTCACTAGTTTGGCATGGGGTTTTGTCTCTAGTTTGGGTCAGATTCAATTGTGTAGCTGTGGTGGCTTTGATTCTCTCTAGTTGTGGTGTGCAAGCACCTCTCTAGTTGTGGTTGGGGACTCCTCTCTACCTGTGGCATGGGTGTTTCTTTCTAGTTGTTGTGTGCTGTGGGCTCCTCTGTGGGTGTGATGGGGGATTATCTCTAGCAGTTGTGTGGCTTCTCCTTTCTAGTTGTGGTGTGTTTTGGGGCTAACCTTTAGTTGTGGTATATATGCTCCTTTATGGTCATGGTGAGGGGGTCATTTGCTGCAATACTTGTGGGAAGTCCTCTCTCATTATAATGTACAGGGGCCTCCTTTCTGGTTGTGGTTGAGGGGCTCATGCATATTTGCTGAAGAGTGGCTCCTCTCTTTTATGATGTCTATGGACATCCTCTCACGTTGTGGCCAATAGCGTCTCTCAAGTAGCTCAGCGTTCTTTTCTTGAGTTGTGGCAGCATATCCAGGGCTCATTTCGAGTTTCAGTAGTTCCACCTCTTAGGTTGTGGTGGGGTCTCTGCAAAGTGGTTCTGTTCTCCTTTTGACATTAGGTATTCCTCAAAAGTTTTAGTATTGTTACTCCTCTCTACTTGTGAGGACCTCCTCTTGGGTTACTTCAGGGGATTTTCTCTATTTGGGATGCATTGGTGGGCTTTTCTATACTTCTGGAGGGAGAAACCTCTCCAGTTTTGGTGGAGGGCCCCTCTATCATTGTGACCAGCGTCATGTCTCATGTTTCAGGGAAGGACTTGGCGGTACCTCTCTAGTTGCATTGGGCAGTGGTGTTTCTTAGTCATTGCAATATGCAAGTGACTCTTTACATAAGCAGTGTGTAGGCTTCTCTTATTGTGGCTTGTGGTAAACAAACTAGCTGTGGCCAGGAGCTCTAGTTACAGTGTATTAGGGTTTCTCTCCAGATGTGGTGTGCTGCTCCATTGAGTTGTTGTAATCATTAATCTAGTTGCTGTGGGCAAGGTTCTACTCTCTAGTTGAGGTAGGATGTCCAGTTTAGTTTTACCCAGAAGACTCCTCTCTAGTTCCAGTGCGGGTCAACTCTCTAGTTGTGGTTCTTGTTTAAGTCTCTTCTTGTGGTAGGAATCTCCTCTCTAGTTGCATTGACAAGGCATTTCCTGAATAGTTGCAATGTGAGGCAGGTCTCTTTTCCAGATGTGATGTGTGAGAGCTTCCCTAATTGTGGTGAGCTGCACTTCTCTAATTGTGTTGTGGGTGCTCCTCTCTTGTAATGATGTGTGCCTGGACTCCTCTCTAGTTGTGCTGAAATCTTAGCTCAATTTGCTGTGTGAGTTACGACATGGAACTCAGGGATGCTCTCATGGTGCCCCAGGGAAGTCCAATCTCCATTCTATTTGCGAGGGGGAGCTAGGGATTGCTCTCGTGTCACTGCAGGGCAAAAAGACCCCATCCAGACTTGTATCCACAATTCCATGTTCCTCTGCAGTGGCGACAGGGATCTCGGGATTACTTTCAATGTTCACCCTGGGAGTCAGACGTCGTCTTGAGTTGAAGTAAAGAACTCCACTCTCCTCTCCAGCAGCGACGGGTATTTCTTGGAGCCCATTGAGTGGCATAAAGGGAGTCAAGCCCCCTGTGAAGTTTTGAGAAGGGATTTGGGATTGCTCTCTAGGCCCTGCAGGAAAAGAAGGGCCTCATCTTGCGATGACGCAGGAATCTCGTGTTGTTTCTCGAGTTCCGGCGCAAGGTGGGGTGTTTCCCTCCAGTTAGGACGGGGAACGCGGGGAGACTCTTGTGTTGCCCCAGGGATATCCAGTCTCCATTCGAGTTGCAAGGGGCAGCACGGCATTGTGTTGAGTCACAGCTGGGGAATTAGGCATCAAGATGCCTTGAAGGGGGGATCTCGAGGTCTTTCTCGAGTTGCGGCAGGAAAGCCTGGGTTCGCTCGACTTGTGACGGTAACTTCAGGGAGCTTCTCATGGTGCCTCAGGAAAGTTAGGAATACTGTGAAGTTGGGAGGGGCCTCTCAGGACTCCACTGAAGTCAGTGCAATGGAAGAGGGCCTCATCTCGAGTGGAGGCAGGAACCCCAGGGTTCCTCTACTGTTCTGACATTGGTCTCGGGTTGTGTATGTCATTTCAAACATGAAGTCAGGTCTCAACTTGTGTGGAGGCATGTAATTCTGCTTTCCTCTCGAGTTGTCAGAGGCGTTTCAGGCCCCCAGGTGAGTTGAATTTTGGACCTGGGACTCTTTTCTAGTTAGCAACTGGAGCATCAGAAATCCCTTCATGTTGTGAATTGATTCTCAGCTGACATCCGAATCTCTGCAAGGGAATCAGGCCTGATCTCGAGTGGATGGGCAAATATGTGGCTTTCGAATTGTGACAAGAACCCCAGGTTCCCCTCCAGTTTCAAGTAGATACCAGTCTCCTCTCGAGGTGTGAAGGGGACGTCAGCATTCCTTTCCAGGCGAAGCAGGGCAATCCATACTCATTTCGACTTGAGGATGGGAAAACTAGGCTCTTTTTCACCCGTGGATGGAAACTCAGCTTCCTCTCGAGTGGGGATACGTATCTGCAGAAACTTCTGGAGTTTCATAAAGCGTGTCTAGTACACTTTTGATTTCCATGAGAGATGTGGGCTTTCTTTGGAAATGCTGCTGCAGAGAAGGGCCACCTCAAGCATGCAGGGGAGAATTTCATGAGTTTATGAAGTTGTGGCGGGAAGCTTATGTTTCCTCTCAAGTTGTCTGTTGAATTGGGGGACCCGCTCATGTCTCCTCAGGGAAGTCAGATCTCCTTTGGTGTTGCTATGGGCACATCAGGATTTCTCATGCATCACAGCAGGGATGAATAGTGTCTCATCTCAAGTTGAGTTGGGAACCTCAGGGTTCCTCTCCTGTTCTGACACTGATTTGGGGATCTCTGTGGAGTTGGAACAGGCGAGTCAGGCCTGGTCTTGTGTTGAAGCACGGAACTCCGCTTGCCTCTCAAGTTGTTCATGGTGTGTCAGGCCACGTGTCGAGTTGTATTTCAAACCTGCTGCTTTTCTGCAGAATGCAACATGGGTGTCAGTGCCCCTTCGTGTTGTGACTTCATCCTCGGGGTTACATTTGGAGAGGTGCCTGGGCATTGGGACTTACCTTGATTCAACGGGCAAATTGGTGTCTTTTGGAATGTGGCACAACCCATGAGGCTTCCTCTTGAGTTTCAATGTGAGACCAGCCTCCTCCTGAGATTCGACGTGAAGGTTGGGATCCCTTTCCAGACAAAACATGGGAATCCAGCCTCATGTCAAGATCAGCAGGGGAGAAGGGACTAAGATTATGTTGTGCCAGGAAACTCGATATTACTCTCGAGTGAGACGGGTATGTCAGGGAACTTTTTAAGTTGAATCAAGTGTGTCAAGTACCGTTTTGAATTTCAAGAGGGAACATTAGATTTCTCTTAAGACGCTGCAGTGGGAAAGTGTCTCTTCTCGCGATGACGGGGTAAGCTCGTGTTTTTTCTCGAATTGTGACGGGATTCTCGAGTTATGACGCGGAACTCAGGGAGTCTCTGGTGTTACTCCATTGAAGTCCAATCTCCATTCGAGTTGCGAGGGGGAGCTTCGGTTTGCTCTCAAATCACTGCAGGACAAATAGACCTCATCTAGGCTTGTGTCCAGAAACTCGATGTTCTCCTCCAGGGGTGACACGGATCGCGGGGTTGCATTCAAGGTTTACCCGGGGAGTCAGGCCTCGTCTCGAGTTAAAGCAAAGAATTCCACTCTTCTCTGGAGATGCGATGGGTGTCTCTTGGAGCCCATTTAGTTACCTAAAGGGCATCAAGCTTCCCGTGGATTTTTTCTTTTAATTTTATTTTTTTAATTGTACAATATTGTATTGATTTTGCCATATATCAACTTGAATCCGCAACAGGTATTAACATGTTCCCCATCCTGAACACTCGTCCTTTTCCCCTCCTCATACCATCACTCTTGGTCGTCCCAGTGCACCATCCCCAGACATCCAGTATCATGCATTGAACCTGGACTGGCGACTCATTTCATATGTGATATTATACATGTTTCACTTCCATTCTCCCAAATCATCACACCCTCTGTCTTGCTCACAGAATCCAAAAGAATGTTCAGTACATCAGTATCTCTTTTGCTGTCTCATATACAGGGTGATTGTTACCATCATTCTATGTTCCATATATATGTGTTAGTATACTGTATAGGTGTTTTTCTTTCTGGCTTATTTAACTCTGTATAATAGGCTCCAGTTTCATCCACCTCATTAGAACTGATTCAAATATATTCTTTTTAATTGTTGAGTCATACTCCATTGTGTATATGTACAATTGCTTTCTTATCCATTCATCTCCTGATGGAAATCTAGGTTGCTTCCATGTGCTGGCTATTATAAACAGTGATGCGATGAACATTGGGGTACACGTGTCTCTTTCAATTCTGGTCTCCTCAGTGTGTATGCCCCGCAGTGGGATTGCTGGATCATAAGGAAGTTCTAGTTCCACTTTTTTAAGGAATCTCCACACTGTTCTCCATGACTGTACTAGTTTGCATTCCCAGGAACCGTGTAAGGGGGTTCCCTTTTCTCCATACCCTTTCCAGCATTTTTTGCTTGTAGACTTTTGGATCTATTCTGACTTGCATGAAATGGTACCTCATTGTTGTTTTGATTAGCATTTCTCTGATAATGAGTGATGTGGAGCATCTTTTCATGTGTTTGTTAGACATCTGTATGTCTTCTTTGGAGAAATGTCTATTTAGTTCTTTGGCCCATTTTTGATTGGATCATTGATTTTTCTTGAATTGAGCTGTAGGTGTTGCTTTTATATGTTTGAGATTAGTTGTTTGTCAGTTGCTTCATTTGCTATTATTTTCTCCCATTCTGAAGGCTGTCTTTTCACCCTGCTAATAGTTTCCTTTGTTGTGCATAAGCTTTTAAGTTTAATTAGGTCCTATTTGTTTGTTTGTGCTCTTATTTCCAATATTCTGGAAGGTGGATCATCGAGGATCCTGCTGTGATGTATGTCGGTGCGTGTTTTGCCTATGTTTTCCTCTAGGAGTTTTATACTTTCTGGTCTTATGTTTAGATCTTTAATCCATTTTGAGTTTATATTTGTATATGATGTTAGAAAGTGTTCTAGTTTCATTCTTTTACAAGTGATTGACCAGTTTTCCCAGCACCACTTGTTAAAGAGATTGTCTTTAATCCATTGTATGTTCCTGCCTCCTTTGTCAAAGATAAGGTGTCCATATGTGCGTGGATTTATCTCTGGGCTTTCTATTTTGTTCCTTTGATCTATATTTCTGTCTTTGTGCCAGTACCATACTATCTTGATGACTGTGGCTTTGTAGTAGAGCCTGAAATTAGGCAGATTGATTCCTCCAGTTCCATTTTTCTTTCTCAAGATTGCTTTGGCTAATACAGGTGTTTTGTATTTCCATATAATCTGTGAAATTATTTTTTCTAGCTCTGTAAAGAATACTCTTGGTAGCTTGATAGGGATTGCATTGAATCTATAAATTGCTTAGGATAGTATACTCATTTTCACTATATTGATTCTTCCCATCCATTAACATGATGTATTCCTCCATCTATCAGTGTCCTCTTTGATTTCTTTAACTAGTGTTTTATAGTTATCTATATATAGGTCTTTAGTTTCTTTAGTTAGATATATTCCTAAGTATTTTATTCTTTTCATTGCAATGGTGAATGGAATTGTTTCCTTAATTTCTCTTTCTTATTTCTCATTATTACTGTATAGGAATGTGAGGGATTTCTGTGTGTTGATTTTATATCCTGTTACTGTACAATATTCATTGATTGGTTCTAATAATTTTCTGGTGGAGTTTTTAGGGTTTTGTTTGTAGAGGCTCGTGTCATTTGCAAACAGTGAGAGTATTACTACTTCTTTTCCAATTTGGATTCCTTTTATTTCTTTTTCTGCTCTGATTGCTGTGGCCAAAACTTCCAGAACTATGTTGAATAGTAATGGTGAAAGTGGGCACCCTTGTCTTGTTCCTGACTTTAGAGGAAATGCTTTCAATTTTTCACCATTGAGGAGAATGTTTGCTGTGGGTTTGTCATATGTAGCTTTTATTATGTTGAGGTATGTTTCTTCTATTCCTGCTTTCTGAAAGTTTTTATCATAAATGTATGTTGAATTTTGCAAACACTTTCTCTGCATCTATTGAGATAATCATATGGTTTTTATTTTTCAATTTGTTAACGTTTTGTATTACATTGATGGATTTGCGGATATTGAAGAATCCTTGCATCCCTGGGATAAAGCCCACTTGGTCATGGTGCATGATCTTTTTAATGTGTTGTTGGATTCTGATTGCTAGAATTTTGTTAAAGATTTTTGAATCTATGTTCATCCGTGATATTGGCATGTAGATTTCTTTTTTTGTGGCATCTTTGTCAGGTTTTGGTATTAGGGTGATTGTGGACTCATAGAATGAGTTTGGAAGTTTACCATCCTCTGCAATTTTCTGGAAGATTTTGAGTATAATAGGTGTTAGCTCTTCTCTAAATTTTTGGTAGAATTCACCTGTGAAGCCATCTGGACCTGGGCTTTTGTTTGCTGGAAGATTTCTGACTACAGTTTCAATCTCTGTGCTTGTGATGTCTGTTAAGATCTTCTATTTCTTCCTGTTTCAGGTTTGGAGACTTGTACTTTTCTAAGAATCTGTCCATTTCTTCCACGTTGTCCATTTAACTGGCATATAATTTCTGATAGTATTCTCTAATGATCCTTTGGATTTCTGTGCTGTCTGTTGTGATCTCTCCCTTTTCATTTCTAATTTTATTGATTTGATTTTTCTCCCTTTGTTACTTGAAGAGTCTAGATAACGGTGTGTCAATTGTATTTATCCTTACAAAGAACCAGCTTTTGGCTTTGTTGATTTTTGCTATGGTATCTTTTCTTTCTTTTGCATTTATTTCTGCCCTAATTTTTAAGATTTCTTTGCTTCTACTAACCCTGGGGTTCGTCATTTCTTCCTTTTCTTGTTGCTTTAGGTGTAGAGTTAGGTTATTTATTTGACTTATTTCTTGTTTCTTGAGATTTGCCTGTATTGCTATGAACTTTTCCTTTAGGACTGCTTTTACAGTTTCTCACAGGTTTTGGGTTGTTGTGTTTTCATTTCAGTTCATTTCTATGCAAATTTTGATTTCATTTTTTATTTCTTCTCTGATTTGTTTGTTATTCAGAAGTGTGTTGTTCAGCCTCCATATGTTGGAATTTTTAATAGCTTTTCTCCTGTAATTGAGATCTAATCTTACTGCATTGTGCTCAGAAAAGATGTTTGGAATGATTTCAATTTTTTTAAAATTTACCACGGCTAGATTTATGGCCCAGGATGTGATCTATCCTGGAGAAGGTTCCGTGTGCACTTGAGAATAAGGTGAAATTCATTGTTTTGGGATGAAATGTCTTTTAATATCAATTAGGCCAAACTGGTCTATTGTATCATTTAAAGTTTGTGTTTCCTTGTTAATTTTCTGTTTAATTGATCTAGCCATAGTTGTGAGTGGGGTATTAAAGTCTCCCTCTATTATTGTGTTATTATTCATTTCTCCTTTCATACTTGTTAGCATTTGTCTTACATATTGTGGTGCTCCTATGTTGAAGGCATATGTATTTATAATTGCTATATCTTCTTCTTGGATTGATCATTTGATCATTATGTACTGACCTTCTTAATCTCTTTTCACAGCCTTTGTTTTAAAGTCCATTTTATCTGATATGTGTATTGTTACTCATGCTTTCTTTTGATCTCTATTTGCATGGAAAATCTTTTTCCAGCCCTTCACTTTCAGTCTGTATGTGTCCCTTGTTTTGAAGTGGGCCTCTTGTAGACAACATAGGTAGGGGTCTTGTTTTTTGGTCCATTCAGCCAGTCTTTGTCGTTTAGTTGGGGCATTCAACCCATTTATGTTTAAGGTAATTATTGATAAGTATGATCCTGTTACCATTTACTTTACCGTTTTGGGTTCGAATTTATACACCCTTTTTGTGTTTCCGGTCTAGAGAATATCCTTTAGTATTTGTTGGAGGGCTGGTTTGGTCGTGCTGAATTCTCTCAGCTTTTGCTTCTCTGTAAACCTTTGATTTCTCCTTCATATTTGAATGAGATCCTCGCTGGGTACAATAATCTGGGCTGTAGGTTATTTTCTTTCATCACTTTAAGTATGTCTTGCCATTCCCTCCTGGCTTGAACAGTTTCTATTGAAAGATCAGCTGTTATCATTTTGGGAAGTCCCTTGTGTGTTATTTGTTGTGTTTCCCTTGCTGCTTTTAATATTTGTTCTTTGTGTTTGATATTTGTTAATTTGATTAATATGTGTTTTGGGGCGTTTCATCTTGTTTTTATCCTGTTTGGGACTCTCTGGGTTTCTTGGACTTGAATGATTATTTCCTTCTCCATTTTAGGGAAGTTTACTTCTATTATCTCCTCAAGAATTTTCTCATGGTCTTTCTTTTTGTCTTCTTCTTCTGGGACTCCTATGATTCGAATATTGTATCATTTAATATTGTCCTGGAAGTCTCTAAAATTGTCCTCATTTCTTTGAATTCGCTTTTCTTTTGTCCTCTCTGATTCATTTATTTCTACCATTCTATCTTCTAATCCACTAATCCTATCTTCTGCCTCTGTTATGCTACTATTTGTTGCCTCCAGAGTGTTTTTGATCTCATTTGTTGCATTATTCATTGTATATTGACTCTTTTTTATTTCTTCTAGGTCCTTGTTAAACCTTTCTTGCATCTTCTCAATCCTTGTCTCCAGACTGTTTACCTGTGATTCCATTTTGATTTCAAGATTTTGGATCAATTTCACTATCATTATTCGGAATTCTTTATCAGGTAGATTCCGTATCTCTTCCTCTTTGGCTTGGTGGGCATTTATCCTTTTCCTTTACCTGCTGGGTATTCCTCTATCTCTTCATCTTGTTTACATTGCTGAGTTTGAGGTGTCTTTTCTGTATTCTGGCTGTTTGTGGAGTTTTCTTTATCATGGTGTTTCTTTGCTGTGCGTGAGTTTGTACAGGTGACTTGTCAAGGTTTCTTGGTTATGGAAACTTGTGTTGGTGTTCTGGTGGGTGGAGCTGGATTTCTTCTCTCTCCTTTCTAAGACAATGGGTTGCTTTTCTGCGTGCCTGATGTCCTCTGCCAGCATTCAGATGTTGTTTGTGGAATTTACTTGCCGTTTAAATGTACTTTTGATGAATTTGTGGGGAAAGAAAGTGGTCTCCCCATCCTATTCCTCCACCAACTTAGCTCCTTCCTGTCCTGTGGAGTTTTGAAAGAGGACTTGGGACTGCTGTCTAGGCCCTGCAGGAAAAGAAGGACCTCATCTAGGGAATAGGGTGGAATCTCGTGGCTTTTGTCGAGCTGCCACATGACATGTGTGGTTTTTCTCGAGTTATGACAGGGAACTCAAGGAACCTCTTGTGTTCCCAGGGAAGTCCAGTCTCCATTTGAGTTCCGAGTGGGAGTGTGGCATTGCTCTCAAGTCATGGCAGGGGAATCGGGCCTCAAGACCCGTTGAAGGAGGAATCTCCAGGTTTTTCTGGAGTTGCGGCAAGACAAACTGGGTTCCCTCGACTTGTGATGGTGACTTCAGTTAGCTTCTCATTGCACCTATGGGAAGTCAGGTATACTGTGGAGTTGGGAGTGTCCTCCTGGGACTCCCCTGGGGTCGGTGCAATTGATCAGATCAGATCAGATAGGATCAGTTGCTCAATCGTGTCCGACTCTTTGCGACCCCATGAACTGCAGCACGCCAGGACTCCTTGTCCATTACCAACTCCTGGAAGTCACTCAGACTCATATTCATCGAGTCATTGATGCCATCCAGCCATCTCATCCTCTGTCGTCCCCTTCTCCTCCTGCCCCCAATCCTTCCCAGCATCAGAGTCTTCTCCAATGAGTCAACTCTGCGCATGAGTTGGCCAAAATTTCTGGAGTTTCATCTTTAGCATCATTCCTTCCAAAGAAATCCCAGGGTTGATCTCCTTCAGAATGGACTGGTTGGATCTCCTTGCAGTCCAAGGGACTCTCAAGAGTCTTCTCCAACACCACAGTTCAAAAGCATCAATTCTTCGGCGCTCAGCCTTCTTCACAGTCCAGCTCTCACATCCATACATGACCACAGGAAAGATCATAGCCTTGACTAGACGAACCTTTGTTGGCAAAGTGATGTCTCTGCTTTTGAGGATCTCATCTTGAGTGGAGGTGGGAACCTTCAGGATACCTCTCATCTTCTGACGTGGGTCTCCGGGTGTGTATGCCATGTCAAACACGGAGTCAGTTCTCAGCCTCTGTGAAGGCATGGAACTCTTCTTTCATCTCAAATTGTCAAAGGTGTTAAAGGCCTCCAGGCGAGTTGAATTTGGAACCTGACTCTCTTTTCCAATTAGCAATCGTGGCATCAGGAGTCCCTTCATGTTGTGAGTAGATTCTCAGCTGACATTCGAATCAGTGCAAGGGAATCAGGCCTGATCTCGACTGGATGGGAAAATATGTGGCTTTCGAATTGTGAAATGATGCCTGGGTTCCCTTCCAGTGTCAAGTAGATACCAGCCTTCTCTTAAAGTGCGACAGGGATGTCGGCATTCCTTTCCAGGAGAAGCAGGGCAGTCGAACCTCATCTCAAGTTGAGGAGAAGAATATGGGGCTCTTCTTCACTTGTGGTGGGAAACTCAGTGTTGGTCTCGAGTGGGGACGGTTATTTGGGAAACTTCTGGAATTACATCAACTGTGTCAAGTTCAAGTATCCTTTCGAGTTCGTAGAGGGAACGTGGACTTTCTTTGTAAACGCTGCACTGTAAATTGGCCTCCTCAAGTGCTCAGGTAAGAATTTCCTGTTTTGCGTGGAGCTGTGGTGGGAAACTTAGGGTTCCTCTCGAATTATGTGTCGACCTGTGGGTCCCGCTCGTGTCTCCTCAGGGAAGTCAGATCTCCTCTGGCGTTGTGAGGGGCACCTACGGATTCCACGTGCTTCGTTGCAGGAATGAATAGGGCCTCATCTTGTGTTGAGGTAGGAACTTCAGGTTTCCTTTCCATTTCTGACATCGATCTCAGGGTCTCTGTGGAATTGGAATAGGGGAGTCCAGCCTCGTCTTGTGTTGAGGCAGGAAACTCCGCTTGCCTTTCGAGTTGTTCACAGGGCATCAGGCCACTTGTCGTGTTGTATTTGAAACCTGCAGGTTTTTCCGGAGGATGCAACTGGGAAGTCAGTGCCCCTTAATCTTGTGACTTCATCGTCAAGGTTACATTCGAAGAGGTGCCCAGGATTCAGGACTTAACCTGAGTGGACAGGGAAATCGGTGTCTTTCGGATTGTGGCATGACTCTGGAGGCTTTCTCTCAAGTTTCAGTGTGCGACTGGCCTCCTCCTGAGGTGCAATGGGAAGATCGGTATCCCTTTTCAGACAAAGCAGGAGAATCCACCATCATGTCGAGATCAGGCGGGCAGAAAGGGCTCAATTTAAGTTGTGCTAGGAAACTCGGTGTTCCTTTCAAATGAGCCCAGTATGTCGGGAAACATTTTAAGTTGCATCAAGGGTGTCAATTACCGTTTCAGATGTCAAGAGGGAATGTGGAATTTCTCTCGAGATGCTGCAGTGGGAAAGGGCCTCATATGGCGATGATGGGGGAAACTGGTGGTTTTTCTCGAGTTGCAGCGGGATTCTTGAGTTAACACAGGGAATTCAGGCAACCTCTCCTGTGGCTCCAGGGAAGTCCCATCTCCATTCGAGTTGCGATGGGGAGCTGGGAATTGTTCTCAAATCACTGCAGGTCAAATAGACCTCATCTAGGTTTGTGTCCAGAAACTCTGTGTTAGCCTCCAGTTTTCACAGTGATCTTGGAGTTGCATTACAGTTTCACCTGGGGAGTCAAGCCTCATCTCAAGTTGAAGCAAAGAACTCCGCTCTACTCTCGAGTTGCGACGTGTATCTTTGGAGCCAATTGAGTGGCCTAAAGGGAGTCAAGCCTCCTGTGGAGTTTTGAGAGGAGACTTGGAATTTCTCTCTAGGCCCTGCAGGAAAATAAGGGCCTCATCTCACGACGACTAAGGAGTCTCGTGTTTTTTCTTGAGCTGCAGCGCAACGTGGTGTTTCTCTCGATTTACTCCAGGGAATTCAGGGACACTCTCGTGTTGCCCCAGGTAAGTCCATATCCATTCGAGTTTCATGGGGGAGCGCGGCCTCCTCTCCAGTCATGGCAGGGAATCGGGCTCAAGATGCGTTGAAATGGGAATCTCATGGTGTTTCTCAAGTTGCGGCAGGAAACCCTGGGTTAACTCGACTTTTGACGGTGAACTCAGGGAACTTCTCATGGTTCCTATTGGAAGGCAGGAATAGTGTCGAATTGGGAGGTGCCTCTCAGGACTCAACTGGGGTCACTGCAATGGAAGAAGGCCTCATCTCGAGTTGAGGCGGGAACCTAAGGATTCCTCTCCTGTTCTGACGTGTGTCTTGGTGTGTGTATGCCATTTCAAACAGGGAGTCAGGTCTCGACTTGTGTGGATATATGGAACTCTGATTGCCTCTCGAGTTGACAAAGGGGCTTTTGGCCCCCACGTGAGTTGAACTTGGGACCTGTGACTCTTTTGTAATTAGCACCCGAGGCAGCAGAACTTCCTTCGTGTTGTGAGTTGATCTCGGCTGACATTCGAATCGGTGCAAGCGAATCAGGTCTGATCTCGAGTAGATGGGTAAATAAGTGGTTTTTGAATTGTGACAAGACCCCCGGGTTCCCCTCCAGTGTCCAGTAGATACCAGCCTCGTCTTGAGGTGCAAAGGGGACGTCGGCATTTCTTTCCAAGTGAAGCAGGACAATCGACCCTCATCTCAACTTCAGGAGGGGAAAATGGGGCTCTTCTTGACTTGTGGCGGGAAACTCAGCTTTCCTCTTGAGTGGGGACAGGTATCTGGGAAATTTCTGGAGTTTCTTAGAGCATGTCAAGTACTCTTTCGAGTTCCAAGAGGGAACGTGGGCTTGCTTTGGAAATGCAGCAGTGTAAAAGAGGCACCTAAAGTGTACAGGGGAGAATTTGGTGGGTTGGCTGAAGTTGTGGCAGGAAGCAACAAGTTCCTCTCGAGTTGCATGTCGACCTGGGGGATCTGCTCGTGTCTCCTAAATTAAGTCAAAGCTGCTTTGGTAATGTGAGGAGCACCTCGGGATTCCTCGTGCATGGCTTCAGGGATGAATAAAGCCTCATCTCGAGTTTAGGCGGGAACCTCAGGGTTCCTCTCTTTTTCAGACATCAATCTCGGGATCTCTGTGAATTTGGAAGAGGGGAGTCAGGCCTCATCTTGTGTTGAGGCACGAAAGTCTGCTTGCCTCGCAAGTGTATTATGGGATTTCAGGCCACGTGTCGAGTTATATTTAGAACTTGTGGCTTTTTCCGGAGAATGTAACAGGGGTGTCAGTGCCCCTTAATGTTGTGACTTCATCCTGGGGATTACATTCGAAAAGGTGCCCGGGCATCGAGTCTTACCTTGAGTGGATGGGGAAATTGGTGTCTTTGAGAACATGGCACGACCCACGAGGCTTCCTCTCGATTTCAGTGTGAGACCAGGCTAACCAGAGGTTTGACGGAAAGGTCGGGATCCATTTCCAGACAAAGCAGTGGAATCGATCCTCAAGTTGAGATAAGAAGGGGATAAGGGCCTAGATTAAGTTGTGTCAGGAACGTCGGTGTTCCTCTCTAGTAAGAACGGTATGTCGAAGAACTTTTTGAGTTGCATCAAGGGTGTCAAGTACCATTTCGAAATTCAAGACGGAACGTTGAATTTCTCTCAAGACACATTAGTGGAAAAGGGCCCCATCTCGCGATGATGGGGGAACCTTGTGGTTTACCTCGAGTTGCAGTGGAATTCCGGAGTTAAGACTGGGAACTCACAGAGCCTCTCGTGTGGCCCCAGGGAAGACAAATATCCATTCAAAATGGCGTGAGAGAGCCGGGGATTGGTCTCGAGTCGCTGCAGGGCAGAGAGACCTCTTCTAGTCTTCTAGGCATGCATCCAGAAACTCCATGTACCCCTTCAGGGTCGCTAGGGATCTCGGGATAGCTTTCAAGTTTCAGCTAGGGAGTCAGGCCTCGTCTCGAGGTAAAGCAAAAAACTCCCCTCTCCTCTCGAGTTGCCAAGGCTAGCTCTTGAAGCCCATCGTGTTAAAAAAAAAAAAAAAAAAAAAAAAGGGAATCAAGCCTTCTGTGTAGTTTAGAGAGAGGACTCAGTGTTGATCTTTAGGCCATGCAGAAAAAGAAGGGCCTTATCCGGCGATGTCGGGGGAATCTCATGGTGTTTTCTCGAGCTGTGGCTCGACGTGTGGCGTTTCTCTCGGATTACAATGGGGAACTCAGGGAGCCTGTTTTGTGTCCCCAGGGAAGTCCAGTCCCTATTCGAGTAGCGAGGAGGGCCCGGGATGGCTCTCGAGACATGGCAGGGGAATTGGGCTTCAAGCCATGTTGAAGGGGGTATCTAAAGGTGTTTCTCGAGTTGCTGTAAGAATCCCTAGGTTCCCTGGGCTTGTGACGGAGACCTCTGGCAGCTTCCCTTGGTGCATATGAGAAGGGGGAATACTGTGCAGTTGACAGGGTTGTCTTGAGATTCCCCTGGGTTCAGTGCCATGGAAGAGGGCCTCATTTGGAGGTGAGGCAGAAATCTCAGGCTTCCTCTCCTTGGACATCCATCTCGTGGTCTTTGGGGGTTTTGAACAGACAGTTAGGCTGCTCCTTGTGTGTAGGCATGGATATCCGCTTGCCTCTCGAGGTGTTCATGGGGTGTAAGGCCACTTGTCGAGTTGTCCTTGGAAGAGAGGCTCTTTCGGGAGGATGCACCCAGGGTGTCAGTGCCCCTTCTTGTGGTGACTTCATTCTCGGGATTCCATTGGAAATAGTGCCCTGGCATCAGGACTTCTCTTGAGTGGATGGGGAAATCGGTGAGTTTCTCAATGTGGCATGAAGCAGAGGCTTCCTCTCGAGTTTCCAAGTGAGACCGGCCTCCTCCTGAGGTGGGGATTGGAACGTCGGGATCCCTTTCCAGGCAAAACAGGGGGATCGACCCTCATGTCGAGATGAGGAGGGAAGAAGGGGCTCAGAGGAAATTTTGCCGGGAACCTCGGTGTTCCTCTCCAATGAGACCGGTATATTGGGCCACATTTGAAGTTTCCTCAAGGCTATCTCGATCCGTTTCGATAATCCAATGGGTTCGTGGGATTTCTCTCAACACGCTGCAGTGGGAAATGGCCTTTTCTGGCGATGACTGGGCAACCACCTGGTTATTCTCAACTTAGGACGGGATTCTCGAGTTATGACCCAGAACTCAGTGAGCCTCTCATGTAGCCCCATGGAAGACCAATCTCCATTCAAAATGGCGTGGGAGAGCTGTGGATTGCTCTCGAGTCACTGCAGGGCAAAAAAGAGGAAAAAAAAGACTTTTTCCCTTCTTCTGGGGGTGGCACAACACCCTCCTTCTTCCCCTGCGGGGCCCCTAGTTTCGTGGGGTTGCAATTCAACCTTCGGGGGGGGGCCCCCCCCCCCCCCGGTAGAACCAACCACCCCCCCCTCTTCTGTGGCCCAAGGCCACCTCTCTCTTCTCCCATTTTTTAAAAAAAAAAAAAAAAAAAATTATTTTTTCTTTTTGTGTTTTGTGTGAGAGCGCTCTCTCTTCTCCTCCTCCAGGGTGGGGAGGGCCGGGGGCCCTTCTGGGGGTTTTTCTTGTTTTTTTTCTATTTTGCTGCAGCTCGACGTGTGGCGTTTCTCTCAAGCTATGACTGGGTATTCAGGGAGCCTTTCTTGTGTCCCTAGGGAAGTCCAGTCCCCATTCGAGTAACGAGGAGGGCCCGGGAAGGCTCTTGAGTCACGGCAGGGGAATCGGGCTTCAAGACGTGTTGAAGGGGATATCTAGAGGTGTTTCTCGAGTTGCTGTAAGAATCCCTAGGTTCCCAGGGCTTGTGACGGTGAACTCTGGCAGCTTCCCTTGGTCTCTATGAAAAGGCGGAATACTTTGCAGTTGAGGATTGTCTTGGGATTCCCCTGGTTTCAATGCCATGCAAGAGGGCCACATCTGGAGGTGAGGCGGGAATCTCAGTCTTCCTGTTCTGTTCTGACATCCATCTCGGGGTCTTTGGGGCTTTTGAACAGGGGGTAAGGCCTCGCCTTGTATGGAGGCATGGAACTACGCTTTCCTCTCGAGTTGTTCATGGGGTGTCATGGCAGTTGTCAAGTTGTACTTGGAACCAACAGCTCTTTCGGGAGGATTCACACAGGGTGTCAGTGCCCCTTCGTGTGGTGTCTTCCTCCTCGGGGCCCCATTGAAAAAGGTTCCCCGGCTCGCGGTCTCTCTTGGGGGGGCCCGGAAATTGGTGTCTTTCGGAATGTGTCACGAAACACGACGCTTCATCCTGTGTTTCAATCTCAGTCCGGTCTCTTCCTGAGTTGAAACTGGAATGCTGGGATCCGTTTCCAGACAAAGCAGAGGAAATGACTTTCATGTAGATATCAGGAATGGAGACAGGGTTCAGATTAAGTCGTTCCTGGAAATTCATTGATACTCTCGAATGAAACAGGTATGTTAGGGAATTTTTCGAGTTGCATCATGGGTGTCAAGTACCATATCAAATTTCAAGAGAGAAAGTGGAATTTCTCTCGAGGCACTGCAGGGAGAAAGGGACTCATGTCTCAATGGGGGAACTTTGTCGTTTTTCTCAATATGCAGTCAGAATTTTGAGTTATGACTAAGAATTCAGGGAGCCTCTGGTGTTTCCCCAGGGAAGTTCTATCTCCATTTGAGTTGCAAGGTTGTCTGGGGTTTGCTCTCAAGTTACTGCAGGGCAAATAGACCTAATCTAGGCTTCTGTCCAAAAATTACATATTCGTCTCCAGTGGCGACAGGGATCTCAGTGTTGCATTCAAAGTTCACCCGTGTGGTCAGGCTGCATCTTGAGTTGAAGCAAAGAACTCTGCTCTTCTCTCGAGTTGCAACGGCTATATCTTGGAGCCCATTGATGGCCTTAAGGGAGTCAAGTCTCCTGTGAAATTTTGAGAGGGGCTCGGGATTGCTCTCTAGGCCTTGTAGGAAAAGAAGGCACTCAGCTCCAAATGACGGGGCAATCTCGTGGTTTGTCTCGAGCTCTGTCGCCACATGTGATGTTTCTCTCATGTTACGACGGGGAATTCAGGGAGCCTCTCGTGTGGCCCCAGGGAAGTCCAGTCTCCATTCCAGTGGAGTATCCCTCTTCAGATACTACACCAGGTGTCACATGGCCACAGTCTCCCTGGTTAACACCTTTGCAGACCATGTACGTGAAATCACATGTCCACATTCTGCAGGGTGAACGTCCTCCAAGACCCTGAACCTGAGGTCACATATTCACAGTTTCCAAAGTGAACCCACCTCAATACCCTGCACCTGGAGTTGCAAGTCCAGTCTCAAGGGTGACCTTACCACCCAGACACTTGTACTGTGTTCACACATCCACAGGCTCCATGTTGACTGCTTTGAAGTACCTGCACCTGGGGTCACATGTAAAAATTCTTGTTGACACCGCTCATACCCCACACTTGGATTCACATGTCCACATTCTCCAGGTTGACTACACCTTACCAGGTTCACACTTCCATGTTAATCTGGGTGACACCTTTCCAAAGACTGTATGTGTGGTCACACATCCACAGTCTATTTGGTGTAATTTGTCCCCAGACCTGCGACCTTGGGTCACATGTCCACTGGCCACAGGATAACCCCACTTCCCAGAACGTGTACCTGGGGTCACACATAAACGGTATCCAGGATGAGACTACCTCCAGACTATGTACCTGGTGTCACATGGCCACAGTGCCCAGTTTGACATATCCTCCCAGACCCTGTACCTAAGGTTCCATGTCCACAAGATCCAGGGGTTCCCCCTCCCACACCCTGGACCAGGGACACATTTCTACAGTCTGAAATGTGACTCCACCTCATAGAAACTGCACATGGGGTCACACATAAACAGTCTCCAGGCTAACCCCCACTTGTTCCTATACCTGGGGTCAAATTTCTGTAGTATCCAGGGTGAATCCCTCTCAGACCACATACATGGGATCACATGTCCACAGTCTCTAGTATGAGCAAACATCCAGACTGTGTACCTGAGGTCTTAGGACGACAATGTCCTGTGACACCACCTTCCAGTTCCTGCACTTAGGGTGACATATCCAGAGTCTTCAAGGAAACCACCTCCCAGACCATTCACCTGATGTAACAATCCACAATCCCCAGAGTGACCCCACATCCCAGATCCTGCATCTGGGATCACACAGCATAGGGTCTGCAGGGAGAGCACCCTCCCCAGACCCTGCATTTTGGGTCACACATTCATAGTCCTCAGGATGACACCACCACCCAGACCCAGAAACCAGAAACACTTGCACACAACCCCACCTTCAAGACCCTATCCATGGAATTTCACGTGCATAGTCTCCATGATGAACCACTCTCAGATCATGCACCTGGGATCACACACCCAGTTTCCAGGGTGACCCCTTTCTCCCCAGCCTCATGGGTTATATGACCACAGTCTCCATGTTCACACACGATATCAGATCCTTTACAGAGTGTCACATGGCCAGAGTTTCCCTGATGAACCACTTCATAAACCTTAATCTTAGGGTCACATGTTCATAGTCTCCAGAGTGAACACTCTCCCAGACCCTGCACCAGGGTTCACATGTCCACAGTCTCCATGGTGACCCCACCTCCAAGACACTTCACCTGGCTTTACACATCCACAGGCTCCAGGGTCAGCCTCTACCCCATTCACTGCATGTTGGTCCCCTGTCAACATTCTCCAGGGAGAAATATCCTCACAGAACCTGCACCTGGGGTCATGTGTCCATAGCCTCCAGAGAGAGCCCTCTCTCCAGACCCTGAACATGGTGTTAGATGACCACAGTCCAGGATAACCCTTACTTCCAGACCTTTCACCTGAGGTCACACATCCACAGGCTAAAGGGTCACCCCTTTGAAATGCAAGCACCTGGGGTCAAATGTCCACAGTCTCCTTGGTGATACCTTGCCCAGACCCTGTACCTTGGGTCATATTTCCAGTTTCTAGGGTAACCGCCTCTGCCAGACCCTACATTTGAGGTCACATGTCTAGTTTATCCATGGTGACCCCACCTCACCAGAACTTTTCCTTCTGGTCACATGTACATAGTCTCTGTGGTGATCAGTACTCCCAGACTTTGAACCTCTGGTCACATTTCCAGTCTCCAGGGTGACATACCATCCGCACTACCCATATCTGTGGATAAAGTCCCCAGACTTCAGTGTGACACTAGCACATTAGTCCGAGCGCCTGGGATGACACGGCCACAGTTTCCATTGTGAGCTCCCCTCCCAGACCATATGCTGGTGTTACATGTCTATTGTTTCCAGGGTGACACCATCCCAGATACTGTATCTGAGATCACATGTCTTCAGTCCCAAGGGTGACCTCACCCAGGCACTGTATTTGGGGTCACATATCTAGTCTATACTGTGTGCATTCTCTCAGACCCAGTACCTGGTGACACATGTCCATTGTCTCTGGGGTGCTGCCATTTCCCAGATCTTATACCTGGGGTCATATGTCCACAGTCTCCAGGGGACATCCCCCTGCCAGATCCTGGACAAGGTGTCCACATGTCAACAATCTCCAGGGCGACAATCTTCCGCATGTTGTATTCTTGGAGTCACACCTTCACATTTTGCAGGGTGACTCAACCTCACTGACCCTGGTCTGCGGTATCAGGACCACAGTCTTGAGGTGATCTAACTTTAAAGACCTTGCCTCTGGGTTCTCATAACCACAGTCTCCAGGGTAAAACTCGCCCAGTACCTGCACCAGAGCTAACATATTCACAGTCTCCAGGGTGACCCCATCTCACTGACCATATATCTGGGGTCATATGTTCACAATCCTTGGGTGAGACCCTCCCCATAACCTTCACCTTTGGTCACACATCCAGAGTCTCGAGGCTTACCCAACCCCCAAGACCCTGCACCTCGGGTCACATTTCACAGTCTCTAGGATGACACATTTCCACACACCTTTTACCTGGTGTCATACAGTCACAGTCTCTGAGATGACTCCACCCCGAGACCCTGCCCCTGTGGAAACATGTCCATAACTGGCAGGGTAACCCCACTTCCTAGACCCTATACCTGGAATGGCACATTCGCAGTTTCTATGGTGACCCCCTCCTAAAGCATGCAGCATGGATCACGTGTCCATAGTCTCCAGGTAGAGCACCCTCCCCTAAACCTGCACTTCTAATCACACATCCACAGTCCTCAGGGTGACCCCACTTCCCAGATGAATGAAAGGCATAAAAGCAGAGTGCTTTTTCAGACATCTATCAGCAACTGTCTAGATTCTAAATGTGAGAAATCCAGGTTTACAAGAGGCCCTAATTTCCAGGGTCATAGGCAATATATTTCCCTGCATTTTCTGAGCCTTGTGAACCCATTCCTAGCTTATATTGGGTGTGACCCTGAGGAAACAGCCTTGAGAAATTGTCTAATTGTGTTGAATGCCACACTGTTGTTACCTTGATTAGTTGACATTCTAATGGAAATAATCCTGCAGCAAGGAGTTGCAAGATGCCTGCTTAGACAAGAAATCGAAAAATTTGACCAAACCTATTGATGTCATAAGTTAAGGAAAATATTTGAATGGATTGTTAGGCAGCTGCCAGCCCACACCCTTTTAGCACCAACAGAGAGAAAATGCTAATTTTGCCAACAAGGTTCAATAACCAGGTTCACACTTAGTAAGTGTCTCTGTGGTATTCAAGAATTTTCCAAACAGACCTAGGATCACTGGATTTCTCCTACAGAGATAACGTAATGGAAATTTACTCTGAAGGGTGAGTCTTGAGGTGAGTACTTCTCCAAGGCCACAGCTGGGAGGCCTCATACCAAGGTCACAGAAGTGGAGCCCAGAACCAAGGTCACCTATGAATCTGACTGAGTCCCTTTGCGACTGGTGCCAAAAGTCCGTGATCATCATGAACAAGCTCCCTGACTCCCTACCAGGCAAAGATGCCCACTCCAGTAAACACCCTATGTTGCTCCAACCAATCACGTAACATCAACCTTCCAGCAGGAATTGTCTTTGTCTTGAATCCACAAAAGCTGTCGACTTTCCTTAGTCTGTAAACAGGTTGGCCTGCTGGACTCACAGTGCCCACTTTATCTCTGCTCTTTATTCTTAATAAAAACTCACTCCCTTCTGAGACATTCTATGTCTGGAAATTCTTTCCAACTCGTACTCAGATTGTTTCAACATGTCTCCCATCAGCAGGGCTGCTTTTCTGGATCACACTCACCATTTGTTTTCCACTCCCAACTCAGAGCACAAAGGCCCTCTCAGCCTGGTCCTTCCCTCTCACATTCCACTGTTCCTGAGCAGGCTGTCTTATGTGTACTGGAGAGGCCTCTGTAGTGTCATGAGGAAGAAACAAGAGGTACCATGAAGTCTCCCACACCAGCACAGCAACCAGTACACCGAAACTGACCTCTTCACTGTAGATGGGCCTGGGGGTGTTTCAGGGGAAGTCCCCCAACATGTCCTTGTTCTCATCTAATCCCAGCACTGTCCACGTGAGAGTCACTAAGCTACTCTGTGATGACTGCACAGAGAGGATACTTGTTCACTCGCACCACGCAGGAACATGGGATTCTTATGGGAAGACACCTCTCAGGAAAGTGGGTTCAGCTGGACAGTTATCGCACAGGGCCCTCCATCCAGGAACTGTCCACAAACTTCTCATTGCAGAGCACCCCCAGCCACTCTGTTGGACAGATCTGATTTTGCGCCCCTTGGAGCAGGATCTGAGGTAACAAACAGCAGCTTCTTGACAGGTCTGTGACCCAGGGCTTCACTGTGTGCAGTCGCCTTCCAGCAGGTTTTCCAGAGGCTTCCATTGCACCTGGGCACTGAGCCTGTCTCCACCCACCACCCCTCCTGTCCCTGACCCCTAGGTCTCTCGCATTAGAAAAAGTTCTTCCTGAAATTCTCTCCCAATTTTGAGCCAGTAAAATGATTAGAAAATAAGAGCTGCATATCCATATCCATCCTTACCCTTAGAACCCACAGGTGTTCTTAGAACCTTGACAAGCACAATGAGGCCCCTTTTCTAAAAGCACAAGCCCATACAGAAAATGATTGGCTGACCTGGCTGTCCTGCCCTTTACACATGTGTGTGGGTTGAGGTGTATATAAACCCACTCAAGTGCTTGCAGCTGTACTTGATGCCGTATTTTCTGCTTAGACATTGCAGAGCCTGTTTGGTGAGCGAGAGTGAGGGGCATGGCATTTCACAGGATCTGGTCTGTGTGGGGCTCTGCTGGACATTCTTCAGGAGGTGCTAGGCTGTCATTTTCTAAGGATGAGCTGTGTCTCCTGCTCGTGCTCTTGGAAATTGTTTCAGGCAGAGGTGAGGAAGCATGAAAACAGGCAATGGGAGCAGGACAGGAGGAGTAACTCAGGTAGGAATGTGGAAAGCTTTCAGAAGATCACCCAGGCCAGGACCATCCTGCCTGAACTACAGGAGCCAACTCGGTAAGCATGCTGTCACTGGAGGGGTTCCAATCATTTTCTCTATCCTGTGAGGTCTTTGCACATATTCAGGTGTTTACCTGGAAAGTGTGGATGAGGTTCAGGAGTGGCTAGCCAGGGGGTCAGCCAGCGTTTACTTAGAGATGACTCTGTGGGGTTCTCCCAGCTACACACTGAAGACCCTTGTTGGGAGGTATGGGGGTAGGGAGTGAGGAAGGGCTGCTGGCTTCACATGCATAAGTCCCCACCATTGACCATTTTCAGAACTGCTCATCCCTGGAGTAAGCATCCTAATTGGGTTTTCACCTGTGTAACTAGTGACTTCTGTATTAGCAATATGAACAGTGATAAGAAAATATCGTCAGTAAGAACTGAGATGTTACATCACATGTACCAGTGTAAGAACCTGAGGATGTGTGTGCAACCAGTACCCATAGGGACAGGCTTCAGACTTGGCACCTCCACAATTCTGACGTCCAGGTACTGCTTGAGCATTTCTGAGGGCCCAGTACTGACTCTAAGGTTCTGTAATCCACCCTCCATCTGCCTTTAGTGATATCCACACTTCTAGGATTCTAAAGAGCAGGGTCTGTTTGGCTGTTCTGTGGCTTCTCTAGCAAATAATCACAAGCTGGGAGGGTTAAAAAAAAAAAACAGAAATTTTTCCTCCCCCAATCCTGGAGACCAGACACCTGAGATCAACAAGTCACAGGGCTGAGGTCACTCCAGAGACTTCAGGCTGGGTCCTTCTTGCCTTTTCCAGCTTGAGGGGCTCCAGGAGTCCCTGGGCTTGTTTTCCCCTCCCTCCAATCTCTTCCTCTGCCTTTAAAAGGCTTCTCCTCTGTGTCCTCTGTCGTCTCTTTGAAGGACTCTGTCAGTTGGATTGAAAGTCACTCAAACCCTAGATTACCTTACCTTGATATCCTTAGCTACATCTACTAAGACCCTTTTCCCAGATCCGTCACTGTTCTACAGGGACACATCTTTGCTGGCCACCATTTACCTCATTCTCTGTGTATCAAATAATCCTCATTTTAGGAGATCACCACAGGCTCATATAGATGGACACACACGTGGAGTCTGGATAGAATGAGGCCCTTGGATTCAACTGGAATGCATGCAGGCCTGGCTTCTTCAGGCAAGGGAAATGACAGGGAGAAGAGGGGCATGCCTTATTAAGGCTTCAAAAAGTCCACGTTGGGGTGAAATGTGAGATGAACCCTTGTGGCAGGGAGCTTTGTCAGGGCCTGATGGAGGAATTAAGCTTGGGCCAGGGCTGCAGATGTCGAAGGTAGTTCATGTGGGGGTTGGCCATATGCCCTGGAGGAGGAGCTCACAGTCACTGGGGCACAAGGGATTAGGAACCAGGGAGGACTTAGTGCTCCTGAACCTGAAGAGGAAACGCTTAAATTTTACATCACCTCCTACTCCTTCTGCCTCTGTAACTCAGCTTCCTCCTTGCAAAGTCTGGTTCATGTAGGTCACGTAGTCTCAGAAAGTGGGGACTTACAATACTTGGAGCTGGAGCTTGCCTCCTTCACCCTTTTCCTGGCTGCTGCAAGCCCACTTCATCATGTCTGTCCATGAGAATGCAGATCCACCTCCCTGACATTCCCTGCTCCAAGTGGAACTCCCCACTCTGCTGTAGCACTTCCAGTGGCTGTGGGTGGCCCCTGACAGGACTCTGGCCTCCTGAAGATCCACTAAGGCTTCAGCTACAGGACAGTGTGAGGTTCAGTTCAGGCTGACAGGACCCACGTGTTTTCATCTTTGGGACATGGTGAGTTTCAGCCCAGGTGGATAGAAGTCTTGCCTCCTCAGAACCCACTGGGGCTTCAGTTTTGGGACATTGAGGGTTTCAGTTCAGGTTGATAGAGTCTGCTCTCCTCAGGATCCACTTGGGCTTCAGTTTGGCGGCATAGTGGGGTTCAATTGAGGCTGGTAGGAGCCTTGTCCCTCAGGACGCACCTGGGCTTCACTTTTAAGGCATTGTGCAATTCAGTTGAGGCTGACAGGACTCTGATATCCTCAGGAACCGCTGGGGCTTAAGTTTTGGGACATTGTGGGGTTCAATTGAGTCTGATGGGAGTCTAGTTTCCTCAAGACCTGCAAGGAGGTGGTGCTGCTGAAGGAAAATGTGAGGGAAATATGGAAGAAGCTTTCTGTGTGTAGTTGTTGCTGAAAGTCTGCCTTACCAGAACTCAGGACTTTTAGGGCTTGATGTGAAAAGTTATGGGATTTTAGTCAGTTTTTGTCTGTGGAATAAGATGGTGTCCTGTATTGTTCCTTGGTGTATGGTTTCTATTTTTCCCAGCACGGTTTATTGGGTGGGGGAGAATGTCCTTTCCTGCATGTGTGTTCTTAATTCCTTTCTTTTCAATTAATTACCATGTACCTATATGTTTACTTCTGAGCTCTATTGTCTCTGTGCCTATTTCTGAAGCAATTCCACACTTCTTGTGGTGGCTTTAGGTGTTTACTCTAGATTGAAATCAGGGATGGTTATGCCGCCAGCCTATTGTGCTTTCTTAGAGTCCCTTTGGCTCTTCTAGTTCCTCTGTGGTGCCACACAGATGTAAAGACTGCTTTTGTTTATGAGAAAATTGTCATGGAAATGTTGACAGTGATTGCGTGAATATGTACATTGGTTTGGTTAGCATGGATATTTTAATGACATTTTCACCCATAAACAAGGGATATCTTTTTACTTGTATCCATTCAGTTTCTTTGATCATTGTCTTGTAGTTTTTAGCTTGCAGGTCTTTCAAGTCCTTGGTTAGATTTCTAGATTTTTAGCTGGGTGTGTGGGGGGATGAAATTGTAAAAGGGAATATTTTCTTAATTTCTGTTTCTAATAGTTCATTATTAGTATAGGAATTCACAAATGATCTTGCAGTTCTCCCGACTTTTTTATTTTTGGCCCTGCAGTTCGACATGTTGGATCTTAGGTCCTTGACAAAGGATCAAACCCGTACCCCCTGCAGTGGAAGTGCAGAGTCTTAAACACTGGACTGACAGACAAGTCCATGAATTTGCTTTTTAGTTCTGAAATTTGCTGTGGTATAATGTTATGAAAAACTAGAATTAAGACATCTCATAGTTTTAGTTCCATCTGGGTCATCCACGGCACCCAAGGCATGGTGTCTACTAATATGCTTTTGTATGGTGTATTTTAATACCATGTGGACTAGTACAAGGCAGTTAACATCACTACTTTTGTTGAATTTGGTTTGGTTAACTCTTGGCCTCTATTAAAATGTTCAATGTCATCTCGGATTTTCTGGCATGTGACATACATGGTTGTATTGAACAGTAATTTACTTTCTAGTAAAATTTCAAATGTTTCAACTTTAAATAGTGGCACAAAGTTTTCTACATTCATACCAAATACTGCAATGTATTTTGCCCAAAACAGGAACACTTTCCTGGGGAACCAGCCCATAACCCCAAAATGGGGGATAATTGTTGTTTCCACATTAAAATCCTATCCATAGGACCAGTTCAGCTTTCATCAGCTGCCCAAGATTTGTCAAAATGTCTTTCTCCATTCTAATGCAGTTTTTATTTTCTGGTGCTATCACTGGGACTTTCCCTCATATGAATAACCTTCATGGATTTAAAGTGAAAGGATGACTATGATCGGGGTGGCATTTTCTGTGTGGTTTCTTTCACTGAAAAAGCACTGTTTTCAGTGCTTTTTCATGTTGATCCATGTGTCATTTTTTCACTGAGCTTACAGACATATAACAAACTTTATCATATGAGTCATTTTAAGTATGCACTTTTATAGCATTAACTGCACTCACATTGTAAAAAATTCCCCACCATACATCTCCAGTATCTTTTCCTTTTCCTGAAGTGACACTGTAACCATTAAACACGCACCACTATCAATCCCTGGCCATCTTATTCTACTTGGAATTTGTCTTATATGGATACCTCATACTAGTGGAATCATAGAACAGTTTCTTTTTGTATCGGGCTTCTTTCACTTGGCACAATAACTTGAAGTTTCATCCACATTATAGCCTGTGTGAGAGTTATCTTGTTTTTAAAAGTTGAATCACATTCCATTGTGTTTATACTACATTGTGCTTGTCCAGTCATCTGTTGAACACATGTGTTGCTTCTACCTTTTGGCTACTATGAAGAATGCTGCTCTTAATATGAGATTTGAATATCTGTTCTGCTTCTTGGTTTTAATATTTTGGGTGTATAACCTGGACCTGACTGGATAGATTCTATATTAACTTTGTGTTTATGTTTTTGAGAAGCCCCCTGTTTTCAGCAGCTGTAGCACTATTTTACTATATTCCTTTCTATGGCAGAGTAATTCATCTACCCTTCCCTTAATTTGTTGGTGGGCATTTTCATTGTTTTTAAGATGGGCTTTCAAGAACACTGCCACTGTAAATATTGGTGTACAAGTTTATATTTGAACATTTGCTTTAAATTCTTTGGATGTATATCTAGGAGTGAAGTTGCCAAAACATATTATAATTCAGTTCAGTTACTCAGTCATGTCCGACTCTTTGTGACCCCCATGGAGTGCAGCACACCAGGTTTCCCTATCCATTACCAACTCCTAGACCTTGCTCAAACTCATGTCCATCGAGTTGGTGATGCCATCCAACCATCTCATCCTGTTATACCCTTCTACTCCTACCTTCAGTCTTACCCAGCATCACGGTCTTTTCCAATGAATCAGTTCTTCACATCATGTTGCCAAAGTATTGCAGTTTCATTTTCAGCGTCAGTCCTCCAATGAATATTCAGGGCTGATTTTCCTTAGGATTGACTGGTTGGATCTCCTTGCAGTCCAAGAGATTCTCAAGAATCTTCTCCATCACCACAGTTCAAAAGCATCACTTCTTAGGCACTCAGTTTTCCTTGTAGTCCAGCTCTAACATATATACATGACTACTGGAAAAACCATAGCTTTGAGTACACAGACCTTTGTTGGTAATGTCTCTGCTTTTTAATATGTTGTCTAGGTTGATCATAACTTTTCTTCCCAGGAGCACGTGTCTTTATTTTCATGACTGCAGTTACCATCTGCAGTGATTTTTGACACCCTGGAAATAAAGTCTGTAACTGTTTTCATTGTTTCCCCATTTATTGGCCATGAAATGATGGGACCAGATGCCATGAGCTTAGTTTTCTGAATACTGAGTTTTTTTTTTTTTTTTTTAATCTTCTTTCAAGAATGATTGATTGATTGATTGAATTTACTTTATAATATTGTATTGGTTTTTCCATATATTGATTTCAATCTGCCATGAGTGTACATGTCTTCCCATCCTGAATCCCCCTCCCATCTCCCTCCCTTTCCCATCCCTCTGAGTCACTCCAGTGCACCATCCCTGAGTACCCTGTATCATGCATCAAACCTGGACTGTCAATTCATTTCACATATGATATTTTACATGTTTCAATGCCATACTCCCATATCATCCTGCCCTCACCCTCTCGCACAAAGTCCAAAAGACTGTTTAATACATCTGTGTCTGTTTTTGCTGTCTCACATACAGAGTTATCATGACCATCTTTCTAACTTCCATATATATGCATTAGTATACTGTATTTGTGCTTTTCTTTCTGACTTACTTCACTCTGTATAATAGGCTCCAGTTTCATCCACCTCATTAGAACTGATTCAAATGCATTGTTTTTAATGGCTGAGTAATATTCCATTGTATGTGTGTGTGTGTGTGTGTGTGTGTATATATATATATATAACACTTCTTTCTTATCTATTCATCTGCTGATGGACATCTAGGTTGCTTACATGTCCTGGGTATTATAAACAGTGCCGAGATGAACATTGGGGTACACATGTCTCTTTTGATTCTGGTTTCATGAATATGAGTTTTAAGCCAACATTTTCACTCTCCTCTTTCACTTTCATCAAGAGTCTCTTCAGTTCTTTGCTTTCTGCATAAGTGTGGTGTCATATGCGTATCTGAGATTATTGATATTTCTTCCGGCCGTCTTGATTACAGGTTATGCTTCATCCAGCCCCGGGATTTCACAGGATGTACTCTGCATATAAGTTAAATAAGCAGGGTGAGAATATACAGCCTTGCCATACTTCATTCCCAATGTGGAACCAGTCTGTTGTTCTATGTCCAGTTCTAAATTTTGCTTCTTGACCTGAATACAGATTTCTCAGGAGGCAGGTGAGGTGGTCTGGGATTCCCATCTCTTTAAGAATTTTCCACAGTTTGTGGTCTTCTGCACATTTAAAGGCTTTGCCATTGTCAATAAAGCAGAAGTACAAGTTTTTATGGAAGTTTTCTCTCTTGCTTTTTCAATGAACCAACGGATTTTGGCAATTTGATCTTTGGCTCCTCTATCTTTTCTAAATCCAGCTTGAACATCTGAAAGTCCATGGTTCATGTACTGTTGAAGCCTGGCTTGGAGTACACTGGAGACTGGACGTGTGGCCCCAGGTACAGGATTTTGGATGAGTCACTCTGGAGACTGGATATGTGATTGCAGGGGGAGTGTCTGCAAGGGTCTCACCTTGGAGAAAGTTTATGTGTGAGCCAAGGTACAGGGTCTGGAAGTTGGGGTAACCCTGGCGACTGTGCCCATGTCACACCAGGTACAGCATTTCGGAAGGGTTGTCATCCTGGCCACCATAAACATGTGACCCCAGGTACAGGGTCTGGGATATGGGGTCACCCTGGAAACAGAGGCCAAGTAAACTAAGGTACAAAGTTTGATGAGGTGGGGTCACACTGGATATTCTGGATGTGTAACCCCAACTTCAGGGTCTCGGAGGGGTTTCACCCTACAATTTATGGATGTGTGACCCCAGGTGGAAGAGGGGAGTCATATTGGATACTGTGGCCACGTGACTCCAGGTGCAGCACCTGAGACATGGGGTCACACTGGAGACTGTGGACGGGTGAGACCAGGTACGTGAACACAGAGGGTTTACACCCTGGTGAATATGGATGTGTGAACTTGCTTCATGGTCTGTGAAGAGTGTCACTCTGGAGAATGTGGAAATCTGATCCCAGGGTTCCTCTAGAGTTGCAGTGGGGAACATGGGGTTCCTGTCGAGTTATATCAGAGGACACAAAGCTCCTGTCTACTTGCAGTGGGAGCTCAGTGTTCCTCTCCAACTGTGGCATGAAACTCAGGGTTCCACTCGAGGCATGGTGAGGAACTTATGTTCCTTTTGAGTTGATAAGTTTTGCACGGTTCTTCCTGAATTGTGGTGGGGCCTCCTCTCGAGTTTCCTTGGGGTAATTCATCTCTAGCAGGGATGTGCAGGGCGGCTCCTTTCTTGTCACAATCTGCGTCTGTCTACTCACTAGTTTTGGCATGGGATTTCTCTAGTTGTGTTCAGGGTAAATTCTGTAGTTCTGGGGTGTTTGATTTTCTCTAGTTGTGGTGATCAAGCTCCTCTCTGGTTTCGGTGTGAGATTCGTCTCTATTAGCAGCAGAGGGGCTCCTCTCAATATGTGATGTCTATTCGGTTCCTCCCGAGTTGCAGGGCAATGTCCTCTCTGGTTGGAGTGTGGGGCTCCATGGAGAAGGTCCTCTATTTTTGGTGATAGGGGTTCCTCACTAACATTAGGGGAATTGCTTCTTTCTAGTTGTGAAGGATGCCAATCAACTTACTTCAGGTACCTCGTCTCTATTTGTGGAAGAGAGGCTTCTCTCTAGGTGTGATGTCCTGGGGGAATTCACTCTAGTTTTTCTGGGGGAATCTGCTTCACTTTTATCCGGGAGCCCCAGTATCATTATGACTAGAGGCCCATTTTCTTGTTATTTCCTAGGGCTCCTGTCAAATTGCAGCAGGGAACTCGGTGTGCTGCTTGTTACAGCAGGTGACTCAGGCTTCCTTTAGAGTTGTGGTGGAGCCTCCTCTCGAGCTGCAGTGGGGAAGATCCTCTCTAGTAGCTCTGTGCAGGCTACCTCTGTCTACCTGCATTGTGTGGGAGACTACTCTCTAGTTGTGGCATGTGGTGCCACTCTGGTTGCAGTGGGGGGTCCACACTTTATTTGTGGTGGGTTGGTTCCTCTCTACTTGTCATTTGCAGACACCTCTCTGATTTTGTCAGGGGGCTCTTCTTTAGTTGTGTGAGTCAGGCTTCTCTCTAGTTGTGCTAGTGTGCTCTCCTCAAACTGTGATCGGGATGGCTATTTTCTGGTTGTGACGTGAAAGGGAACATTTTATAGTTTTAATGTGTAGGAGGCTACACTCTTGTTGTGACAATGGGAGGCCTCTTTAGTTGTAACATTGTGAGCTGCTCTCTACTTGTGGAAGGAGGTTTCTATCTAATTGTGATAGATGGGTATGCTTTCTAATGGCAATGTTAAGTGGGGGATATCTCTAATTGTGGCAGGTGTCTCTTCTCTAGCTGCAGTGTTGGCCTCCTCTTTCATTGTGATTCGTGTGGGAATTCCACTCTAGTTGTGATGTACATGGGCACTTTTTGCTAATTGTGATGAGTGTGGCACACTCATATCGACCTTTGGGAGGGGTGTCCACTCCAGTTGTGGTAGTGGTTCTCCACTCTAAATGGCATGTAAAGGAGGGCGGGGAACCTCTCTAGTTTTGGCGGTGTGCTACTCTAGTTGTGCCTGAGTGTCAACCATCTAGTTGTGGCGTGTATTCAACTCTCCAGTTTTGGCGGTAGGACTTCTCTCTAGTTGAGATGTCCCGGGACGCTCCTCCCTACGTGTGTTGTGCCTGGGGAAGTCCTCTTCATCTGTGCAGTGGGAATTCCTGTCTTGTTGCATCAAGCTGTGCAGCGCTTCTCTAGATGCAGTTTTCTGGCTCATCTCTATTTGTAATTTGGTGGGCTACTCTCTAGTAGTGGTGTAGAGCCTCCTCTCTAGATGAGATGTATAAGATTGCTCCTCTCTAGGAGCGGGGTGTAGGACCTCTTTCTTCATGTAGTGTCATGCTGTGCTCCTTTTTTTGTTGTAGTGTGTGAGCTCCTCTCTAGTTGTGGTGGGGGATTCCTCTTGAGTTTCATTGGGAGACTTGATATTCCTGTCGAGGTGAGGCGAGGCCTCCACTGGACTATTAGTGCGTTAGCCCCTCTCTTGTAGCATTCTGCAGGGTGGCTTCTGTTTAGTTGTGATGTGTAGGTGGCTAAACTCCCTGAGGCATGGTTCTCCCCTCTAGCTGGTGTGGGGGCCAACTCTTAGTTGTGTTGGTTCAGCTTCTCTCTAGTTGTGGTGTGCAGTCTCCTCTCAAGTTGTGTTAGGGATCTCTTCTATATTTATGGTGTTCTGGGGACACCTCTAGAGCTGCAGTAGAATGTTCCTCTCGAATGGGGAAGGGGGTTTCCTCTCTGGTAGCGATGTGCACAGGCACTATTTCCAGGTGCGATATTTGCCAGCCTACTTTATTATTTTTGCAAGTCCCCTCCTCTTTTGTTGTGGCATGGGAGACTCCTCTCTAGTTGTGAAAGGAGGCTTCTGTGAAGTTGTGATGTGTGGGAATGCTCCTTTCAAGTGGCAATGTTCAAGGGGCTGCTCTCTATTTGTGGCATGGGGTCTGTTCTCTAGATGTGGCGAGGATGCTCCTTTCTAACAGTGGTAGGGGTGTGTACTCCACTTGCACCCAGGGATTGTATCTATAGGCACTGGAGCGGACCCTCTCTAGGTGCAATTTCCAGGGTTTCCTCTCCTGTTGCAGTGGTGGGACACTCTCCAGTTTTGGCGGGTGAGCTCTTCTCTCATTGTGGCCATGGGCTTCCCTTGAGCCATGGCATAGGGCTCCTCTCAAGCTCAAGTTCAGGAGGGGACTCCGGGCTCCTTTCTAGATGGGGTGGTGATTCCTCAAAGGGTTCTATGGGGGAGTTTGTTCTCTCTACTTGTGGCATTGGGGGTTCCTCACTAGTTTTCACAGGTTTCCTCCACTCTAGTTGTGACAGGCTCACCTCAAGTTATTTCAGGTGCTTCCTCTATTCACAGCAGAGGGGCTTCTCCCTAGGTGCAATATGCTGAAGGGCTCCTATCTAATTTTGGCAGGGAAATCCTACCAAGTTTTGGTGGGGGTTCTCCCAGCTTTGTCCTTGGGGGCTCCTTCGTTGTGATGGCACAGGGCTCTTCTGGAGATGCAGTGGGGGACTTGGGGTTCCTTTCAAGTTGGGACAGGTGACTTGTGGTTCCTTTAGAGTTGTGGTGGTGCCTCCTTTTGGGCTGCTTGGGTCAGCTCCTCTCTAGTAGCAATTAGCAGGCTGCCTCCTGTCTACTTGTGATGTGCAGTAGGCTACCACAATAGTTACAGCATGGAATTGCACTCTAGTTGTAGTGGGGGCAACTGACGTTTTTTTTTTCCACTCCTCTCTAATTGTGGTTTGGACTCCTCTCTAGCTGCGGTTTACAGACTACTCTCTAGTTGTGGCAGGGTAGGACTCCTCTTTAGTTGTGGTATGAAGCTACCTCTTTTGTTGTCGTATAGTTCTCTCAAAGTTTGGCAGTGGTGGCTCCTCTTAGGAATCCTCTCGAGTTACCTCCGTGCTTCGGGCTCATCTCGATTTGCAATGGGGAACTCGATGTTCCTCCCGAGTCACAGCAGGGGAGTTGGACCTCTTCTCCAGTTAAGGTGGGTAGCTCAGGGTTCCTCTTGGGTTTCAGCAGGAAACTCAAGATTTCACTTGAGTTGTGATGGGAAAACTCAGGGTTCATGTCGAATTACAACAGGGGAGTCAGGTCTCCTCTCGAGTTGAGGCGAGGAACTTGGGTTTCCTCTCGAGTTGCAGCAGGGGAGTCAGGCCTCCTCACAAGTTGTGATGGGGAATTCACGTTCCTCTCTAGTTGCCAAAGAGGACTTGGGTTTCCAATCGAGTTGTAGCTGGTAACACTGGGAAGCTCTCAAGTTGCAGTATGAATCATGGGGTTCCTTTAGAGTTACAGTATTGTACTCAGAGCTCCTCTCGAGTTGTTGCAAAAACTCAGGATTCCACTTGATTTGCAGTGCAGGACTCTTGGTTCCACTTGAGCCAAGGCAGGGAACACAGTTTTCTTCTCAAGTTGGTTGAGAAACACGGTTCCTCTCATGTTGTGCTGGGACCTCCTTTCGTAATGACTTGGGGAAACTGGTCTCTAGAAGGGATGTGTAGGTTGACTTATCTCTTGTTACGATGTGCGGGTGACTACTCACTAGTTTTGGCATGGAACTTCTCTCTAGATAAGTTTGGGGTCAACTCTATAGCTGTGGTGGGTTCAATTCTCTCTACTTGTGGTCTGCAAGCTCCTGTCCAGTTGTGTTGTGAGGGTCATCTCTATTAGCATCAGAAGAGTTCATCTCTATGTGTGATACCCAGCAGGCTCCTATCAAGTTGTAGTGGAGGGCTCCTCTCGAGTTGTGAGGCTGTGTCCTTTTTGGTTGGGGTGTGGGTGGTTCCATGGGAAGAGTCCTTTCTACTTTTGGCAATAGAGGTTCCTAATATTCGTGGGCTTTCTTCTCTCTAGTTGTGAGTGATTCCATTCAATTTAATTCAGGCAGCTTATTTCTATTTGCATCAGAGCCTCTTATCTCGAGGTGTGATGTCCTCGGTGATTCCACTCTATGTCTGCCTGGGAAATCCACTACAGGTTTGCCAGGGGACCTCCTTTGTAATTTGCCCTGGTTATGCTTTCTTTTTACAGCATAGTGTTCCTGTCAGATTGCAGTGGGGAACTTTGCATTTTTCTTGAGTTTCAGGAGGGGAGTCGGGGTTCCTTTAAGTTGTGGTGGAGCCTCCTCTTGGATTGCACTAGGGCAGATACTCTAGAAATGCTGTACAGCCTGGCTCCTGTCTTGTTGCAATTTGTGGGACTCTACTCTCTGGTTGGGGCATGGGGCTCCACTCCAGTTGCAGTGGGGATCCACTCTTTATTTGTGCTGGGTCCGCTCCTCTCTAGTTGTCGTTTGCAGACTCCCCTCTAGGTTTGGCAGGGGGGCTTCTCCTCTCTAGTTTTGGCAGGGGGAGTCCTCCTTAGTTGTGTAGTTGGGCTCCTCTCTAGTTGTGGTAAAGTGCTCTTCTCAAATTTGGATGGGTGTTGCTCCTCTTTGGTTGTGATGTGAAGGGGCTTTTTCTTCTATTTTTAGTGTGCAGGGGGCTACTGTCTAGTTGTGGTAGTGGGTGTTTTCTTTAGTTGTGTCACAGTGGGCTCCTTTCTACTCGTGGCAAGGGGCTTCAGTCTAATTGTCATGTTTGGGTATGCCCTTCTCTAATGGCGATGTTCAGTGTTTCTTATCTCTAGTTGTGATAGGAGTCTCCTCTTTAGTTGCAATGTTGGCCTCCTTTTTCATTTTGATCCATGTGGGAGTTCCACTCTAATTTTGATATGCATGGGAACATTTCTCTAATTGTGATATGTTCAGCACGCTCCTATCTATCTGTGCAAGGGATATTCACTCCAGTTATGACAGTGGTGCTCCACTCTTAAAACACTCCACAGTGGTGCATTTTAAGGCGGGAGTTGCACCTCTGTAGATTCAGCGATATGCTCCTTATGCCTGAATGTCAGCTATATAGTTGTGGCATGTATTCAACTCTCTAGTTTTGTCAGTTAAGTTTCACTCTAGTGGTTAAGTCCTGCAGTGCTCTTCCCTAGTTGTACTCTTCCTGGGGTTTTCCTCTCTAATTGTGAAATAGGAATTCCTATCTTGTTGCATTATGCTGTGCTGCTCCTCTCTAGGTGCAGTTTGCTGCCTCATCTCTATTTGTGGTTTGAGTGGCTACTCTCTGGTATTCAATGGATCCTCCTCTCTAGATGTGGTGTGCAAGACTGCTTCTCTCTAGAGGCGGGTGTGGGGCCTCCTTTCTACATGCAGTGTCCAATTTTGCTCCTCTCTTGTTGCAGTGTGTTGGCTCCTCCCACGTTTTGGTGTGGGACTCCAATCATGCTGCACTGGGAGACTTGTTGTTCCTCTCAAGTTGAGGTAGGGCCTCCACTCGAATTTTCTTTTTTGGGGGAGGAGGGGTGGCTCCTCTCTAGTAGCACTGTGCAAGGTTGCTTCTGTTTAATTTCGATGTGTGAGTGGCTAAACTACCTGTGGCATGGAGCTCCTCTCTAGTTGGTGTGGGTTTCAACACTTAGTTTTGTTGGGTGTACTTCTCTCTGGTTGTTCAGGCTCCTCTTGAATTGTGTTAAGGGAGGTCTTCCCTAGTTGTAGTGTTTAGGGGGGCACCTCTAGAGCTGTGGTGGATTGTTCCTCTTGAATTGTCATGGGTGTTTGCTCTTTGGGAGTGATGTGTGCAGGCACTCTTTCAAGGTGCAATATCTGCAAGCCTACTCTCTAATTTTGGCATGTCCCCTCCTCTTTAGTGGTGGCATCTGTTCCTCCTCTCTTGTTTTGGCAGGAGACTTCTGTCTAATTGCATTGTGCTGGAATGCTCCTCTCAAGTGTTGATGTTCAGGGAGCTGCTCTCTATTTGTTGCATGTGGTCTACTTGCTAGTTTTGATTAGTTTTGTCCTCTCTGACATTTGTAGGTGCATCTACTCGACTTGCAGGAGTGGGTTCGTCTCTATTTTACTGTGGATGTGACCCTCTATAGGTGCAATGCCAGAGGTCTACTTTCTAGCTGTGGTAAGGGTCATACTCTTCAGTTTTGGTGGGTGGGCTCCTCTCTCTTTGTGGCCATTGGCTTCTCTCTCATTGTGGCATAGGCCTCCTCTCAAATTCCGAAGTAGTCTTGGGGCTCCTCTCTTGTTGCAGAGTACCTCGTCTGGCGGCTATCTGTTGGGTGTGTGTTCACTCTACTTGTTGTTTGGGGGCTCCTTACAGTTTTTCATGGGGTTGTGACTCCACTCTAGTTGTGACAGGCTTCTCTTGAGTTACTTCAGTGTCTTCATCACTGTTGGCAGCACAGAGGATCCTCTCTAGGTGCAATGTGTCAGAGATCTCCTCTCTAGTTTTGGAAGGGAATTTTTCTCCAGTTTCGGTGGGGTGTCCTAGTTTGATCGCTGTGAGCTCCTTCCTTGTGATAGCAACGGACTCCAGTCGAGTTGTGGTGAAGGACATGTTGTTCCTCTCAAGTTGTGACAGGTGATTCGTGGTTCCTTTAGAGTTGTGCAGTTGCGTACTCTTGAGCAGTGTGGGGCAGCTCCTCTCTAGTACCAATTAGCATGCTGGTTCCTGTCTAGTTTTGATGTATGGTATGCTACTGTATAGTTATGGCATAGGATTCCACTCTAGTTGCACTGGAAGTCAACTGACAGATTTGTTTCTGTTCCCCTCTAATTATGGTTTGCACATTTGTCTACAGTTGTGGTGGGGTTGAAGGCTCCTCTTTAGTTGTCGTATGGGTACTCCTCTCTGGAAATTGTAACATACTCCTCTTGGACTGTGGTTAGGGTGCTTCTTCTCTGGTTGTGATGTGAAAGAGCACTTTTTCCAGTTGTTAGTTGAAGGAATATACTCTCTAATTGTAGCAAGGTACATCATCTTTTCTTGTGTTGTGTTGACCTCTTATCTACTCATAGCAGGGAGGGTATGTTAGCTGTGATGTGTTGGTTTGCTTCTCTCTAGTGTCAATAATCAGCAGGGCTACTGTCTAGTTCCCATGCGGTTCTCTCCTCTAGTTGTGGGGTGGGGCTCCTCTCTTATTATGATCTGAGGGAAAAGTCCTTTCTAGCTGTGGCGGCCTTTTCTCTAGTTATGTTGTGTAGGCTCCTCTTTTGTTGTGGAGGGGTGTTGCTTTATAGTTGTGACAGGGGGCTCTGAACTAGCTTCAGGGTGCATGAGGCTCTCAACTTGTGTCTTGGGCTCCTCTCCAGTTGTTGCACAATTCACCTCTCGAGTTGCTGCAGGAGGCACCTCTCGAGTTTTGGTGGGTGGCTCATCTGAAATTGGAGATAGGAATGGAAACCAACTCCAGTATTCATGCCTGGAAAATCCCATGGATGGAGGGGCTTGGTAGGCTACAGTCCATAGGGTTGCAAAAAGTCAGACACTACTGAGCAAATTCACTTTAATGTTTTGTCATAGGCCCCCAGTGGCTAAGATGATAAAGAATCTGCCTGGGATGCAAGAGACCTGGGTTTGATCCCTGGTTCAGGAAGATCCTCTGGAGAAGGGCATGACAACACACCCTGGCATTCTTGCCTGTAGAATCCCATGGACAGAAAAGTCTGGCTAGCTACACAGTCCATGGGGTCACAAAGAGTCGGAAATGACTGAGCAACTAACACACAATCATCTGTAATTGTGGTGGGGTACTCCTTTCTAGCTGTGGCATGGCACCTTCCTTCTGGTTGTGTTTTGCTGATGAGCTCCACTTACATTTCAGGGGGAAGCTCTTCTCCAGGTGTGATGGTGGACTCATCTATGGGTTTAATATGGGGGCCTCTTTCTAGCTATAGTGTGCAAGGTCCTCTGTAGTTGTAGTGAGGTGCTCTTCTTTCGTTGTGATGTCTGTGGGGATTCCTCTCTCATTGCAATGTGCAGAGAATCTCCTCACTATTTGTGTTGTGATGCTCGTCTCTCCGTGCAATGAATGGGCTCCTCTCTAGATGTGATGTCTGGAGGGCTCCTCTTCCATTGTGGACAGGGGTTTCTCTCAAGTTGGGTCGAAGTTCTCCTCTAGAATTTTCCTAGGGTACTCGGAACTCATCTTGATATGTGGTTATACCTCCTCTAACAGTTGTCATGTGGTGAGCTACATGACTAGAGTTCTTCTCTAATTTTGCACTATGGATTCCTCACTCATTTTGGTGGGGTTGACTGCCTCTAGTTTTGACAGATGGTCAGCTTTCTAGTTGTGGTGAGGGAGCTCCTCTCCAGTTGCGTTTGTGGGGGATTTTCCTCAACAGTGTTAGCTTGTCTGGGGATCTTCTCCACATGAAGAATTCAGGCTCCTCTAGTTTCAGTGGGAGGCATATCTATTGTTGTTAAGGTGGGCTCTACTCTAAGTCTAATTTAAGGTGCTCCTGTTTAGTTGTGGGGGACTTCTCTCTAGATGTATTGTGTTGTGTTATCTCTAGTGGTGGCAGGGTGCAACTTTCTTATTGTGACAAAGGACTCTAAGATAGTTGTGTTGTTCCTGGGGGTCTCTAGTTGTAGTGGGGTCATCTCTCTATTTGTGGTCATGGGCTCCTCCTTATTTGTCTCAGGAGACACATATAATTTTGCTGTGGGGTCTCGAGGCTCCTCTAAAAGGAGGCAGAGGATCCTGTCAAGATGAAGTAGGGGGCTCCTCTGGAATTCATTTAGTGAGCTCCTCTCTAACTGTGGGTGGGGAGTCCACTTTACCTGTGGCATGCGGGTTTCTCTCTAGTTGTGATGTGTTGGTGAGCTCCTCCCTAGTATCAGTGGTGGTTCTTCTGTAGTTGTGTTGGGTGATTATCTCTAGCTGCACTGTGGCTGCTCCCTTCTTCTGTGGTGTGCTGGTGGGCTACTCTCTAAATGTGATGTGCAGGCTTCTTTCTAGTTATGGTGAGGGTCTCTTTAGTTGCAATATCTGAGGGGAGTCCACCCTCATTGCAATTTGAAAAGGCTTCCTTTTTTGTGGTGGAGAAGGTCATCAATATTTGCCCCTGTGTGTCTCCATTCTAGGTATGATGTGTGCGCACATCGTCTCCAATTGTGTCCAGTGGCTTTTATCAAGTGGCAGTGGAGTTTTTTTCTTGAGTTGTGGCAGTTTACTCAGAGCTGCTCCAGAGTTGCAGTATTCCTTCCTCTTGGGTTGTGTTAGGGGGCTCTTCAGGTGGCCCTGCTCTTCTTTTGACACAAGGTGTTCCTCACAAATTTTTACATGGTTACTCCTCTCTACTTGTGAGGGCCTTCTCTCGATTTACTTCAGGATCTCTCCTCTATTTGCAGCCGAGGGAATGTGCGTGATTTCTACATGTGATGTCTTCGTAAACTCCTCTCTACTTGTGGGAGAAACCTCTCCAGTTTTGCTGGAGATATCCTCTGTCATTGTGACCAGTGACTCCTCTCGTGTTGCAGCAAAGAACTCTGTGGTACCTCTCTAGTTTCCTTGACAGTGGAGTTTCTCAATTATTGCCGTATGCAGGGGAATCTATACATAGGCGGTGTACAGACTCCTCTCTCATTTTGACATGTGGCAAAAGCAAGCTGTGGCCAAGGGCTCTCTCTAGTTGCACTACTCTAGGGGTTTTTCTCTAGTTGTGTGGTGGCTCTTTCACGTTGTTGCAGTCATTACTCTAGTTGGTGTGAGCAAGGTACTACTCTCTAGTTGAGGTGGGATAATCCAATCTAGTTTGACCCAGAAGCCTCCTCTCTAGTTGCGGTGGAGGTCAACACTCTATTTGTAATGGGTGGTATAGTCTCTTGTTGTGGTGGGTTTCCACTCTCTAGTTGCATTGGGCACAGTTTTTCCTCAACAGTTGCTATGTGTCGTGGGGCTCTTCTCCAATTCTGATACATGGGCGCCTCTCTAGTGTGGTGAGCTGCAGTTCTCTAATTGTGGCTTGGGAGGTTCTTCCTTCTACTGATGGGTGCCTAGGTTCCACTTGTGGTGGTGTGGTGCTCCACTCTAGTCATGCTGAGGTCTTATCTTGATTTGTTATGGAAGCTCCTCTTGAGTTGAGGCAGTGGATTCAGAGCCTCTGTTGAGTTCTGGTGGTGGCACCTGTAAAGTTGCACCAGGGGATTTGGGGTCCTTTCGAGTTGTGTTGGGAAACTGAAGGTTCCTCTGGAGTTGCAGCAGTAGGCCCCGATCTCGTGTCGAGTTGTGGCAGGTACTTCGTTTTCCTCTGGATTATAGTGCACAACTTAGGTTTTGTCTCAGGTTTCCATGAAATGCTCCTCTTGGTTTGAGGCAGGAGACTCAGAGCTTCTCTCGTGTTGTGGTGATGCTTCCTCTTGAGTTGTGGTGTGTTGTCTCCATGGAGGGGGAGTCCTGTGTACTTTTGACACTGGGGTCTCCTTACTAGTTATTGTGGGATTGATATTCTCTAATTTTGAGTGGCTCCTCTTGAGTTACTTCATCGGCTCATCTCTATTTGCTACAGAGTATCCCCTCTAAGTTGGGAGGTCCCAGGGACTACTCTCTAGTTGTAGTGAGGGCATCCTCTCCAGCTCTGGTGTTGGAGTGCCTCTGACTTTGTTGCTGGGAGCTCCCCTCGTGATACAGTATAGGGCTTCTCTTGAATTGAGGCAGATTCTCTCAGTTCCTCTTGAGTTTTGGTTGTGGCTTGGGAATCCTCTCAACTTGCATTGGGGGGCTCGGATCTAGTCTCTGTTTGTGATGGGAAAATCAAGTTTCTTCTCGAGTTGCAGGAAGGGAGTCGGTCCTCCTCTTGAGTTGAGGTAGAGAACTCAGGGTTCCTCTTGAGTTGCTACAGGGGACTATGGCCCACTAGAATTGCAGCTGAAAACTCGGAGTTCCTCTCCATTTGCAGCATAAAATTTGAGCTTCCTTAATTAAGTTGCAACAGGGGACCTGGGGCCCCACTCAAGTTGTGGCTGGGAAGTTGGGCTACCTCTTGAGTTGCAGTAGGGGACTCAGAGCTCCTCCTGAGTTTCAGTGGGATCTCAGGATTCTTCTCTAGTTTCAGCACGAGAATCAGTGTTCCACTCAAGCTGTGGCAGGGAATTCAGGGTCCTTCTCCATTTGTGGTGTACTCAGTGTTCCTCTAATGTTGTACTGGGGCCTACTCTCAGGTTGTATTGCTATGACTCATCTCTAACAGGGATGTTCAAGGGGGCTGTTGCAATGTGCGGATGGTTACTCACTAGTTTGACATGCGGTTTTTCTGTAGTTTGGGTCAGATTCAATTCTGTAGCTGTGGTGGCTTTGATTCTCTCTAGTTGTGGTGTGCAGGCACCTCTCTAGTTGTGGTTGGGGACTCCTCTCTACCTGTGGCATGGGTGTTTCTTTCGAGTTGTGGTGTGCTGTGGGCTCCTCTGTAGGTGAGATGGGGGATTATCTCTAGCAGTTGTGTGGCTTCTCCTTTCTAGTTGTGGTTTTTTTGGGGCTAACCTCTAGTTGTGGTATGTGTGCTCCTTTCTGGTCATGGTGAGGGGGTCACTTGCTGCAATACTTGTGGGAAGTCCTCTCTCATTGTAATGTACAGGGGCCTCCTTTCTGGTTGTGGTGGAGGGGCTCATCCATATTTGCCTAAGTGTGACTCCTCTCTTTTTCTGATGTCTATGGACATCGTCTCACGTTGTGGCCAATGGCGTGTCTCAAGTAGCTCAGCCTTTATTTCTTGATTAGTGGAAGCATATCCAGGGCTCATCTCGAGTTTCAGTAGTCCCACCTCTTAGGTTGTGATGGGGTCTCTGCAAAGTGGTTCTGCTCTTCTTTTAACACTAGGTATTCCTCAAAAGGTTTAGTATTGTTATTCCTCTCTACTTGTGAGGACCACCTCTTGGGTTACTTCAGGGTATTATCTCTATCTGGGATTTTTTTGTGGACTTTTCAATACTTCTGGAGGGAGAAACCTCTCCAGTTTTGGGGGAGGGCCCCTCTATCATTATGACCAGCGTCATGTCTCATGTTTCAGGGAAGGACTTGGCAGTACTTCTCTAGTTGCATTGGGCAGTGGTGTTTCTTAGTCATTGCAGTATGCAATAGACACTTTACATAAGCAGTGTGTAGGCTTCTCTCATTGTGGCTTGTGGTAAACACACTAGCTGTGGCCATGAGCTCTAGTTGCACTGTACTAGGGGTTTCTCTCCAGATGTGGTGTGCTGTTCCTTTGAGTTGTCGCAATCATTAATCTAGTAGCTGTGGGCAAGGTGCTACTCTCTAGTTGAGGTGGGATATCCAATTTAGTTTTACCCAGAAGACTCCTCTCTAGTTCCAGTGCAGGTCAACTCTCTAGTTGTGGTTCTTGGTTAAGTCTCTTCTTGTGGTGGAAATCTCCTCTCTAGTTGCACTGGGCAGGGCATTTCCTGAATAGTTGCAATGTGAGGTGGGTCTCTTCTCCAGATGTGATGTGTGAGATCTTCTCTAGTTGTGGTGAGCTGCACTTCTCTAATTGTGTCGTGGATGCTCCTCTCTTGTACTGATGTGTGCTTGGACTCCTCTCTAGTTGTGCCGAGATCTTAGCTCAATTTGCTGTGAGAGTTACCACGGGCAACTCAGGGAGCCTCTCGTGGTGCCCCAGGGAAGTCCAATCTCCATTCTAGTTACGAGGGCGAGTTGGGAATTGCTCTGGTGTCACTGCAGGGCAAAAAGACCCCATCCAGGCTTGTGTCCGGAAATTCCAATGTCCTCTCCAATGGCGACAGGGATCTCGGTATTGCTTTCAAGGTTCACCCTGGGAGTCAGGCCTCGTCTTGTGTTGAAGTAAAGAACTCCGCTCTCCTCTCCAGCAGCATTGCGTATTTCTTGGAGCCCTTTGAGTGGTGTAAAGGGAGTCAAGCCCCCTGTGAAGTTCTTAGAAGGGATACGGATTGATCTCTAGGCCCTGCAGGAAAAGAAGGGCCTCATCTTGCGATGAGGCGGGAATCTCGTGTTGTTTCTCCAGTTCCGGCGCAAGGTGGGGGTTTCCCTCCAGTTAGGACGGGGAACTCGGGGAGCCTCTCGTGTGGCCCCAGGGATGTCCAGTCTCCATTCGAGTTGCAAGGGGGAGCGCGGCATTGCTCTTGAGTCACGGCAGGAGAATCAGGCGACAAGACGCCTTGAAGGGGGAATCTCGAGGTTTTTCTCGAGTTGTGGCAGGAAAGCCTGGGTTCCCTCAACTTGTGACGGTGACTTCAGGGAGCTTCTCATGGTGTTTTCGGGAAGTTAGGTATACTGTTTAGTTGGGAAGGGCCTCTCAGTACTCCACTGTGTTCAGTGCAATGGAAGAGGGACTCATCTCGTGTGGAGGTGGGAACCCCAGTGTTCCTCTCCTGTTCTCATGTGGGTCTCGGGTTGTGTATGCAATTTCAAACATGAAGTCAGGTCTCAACTTGTGTGGAGGCATGAAATTCTGCTTTCCTCTCGAGTTGTCAAAGGGGTTTCAGTTCTCCAGGTGACTTGAATTTGGGACCTGGGACTCTTTTTCAGTTATCAACTGGGTATCAGAAATCCCTTCATGTTGTGAGTTGTTTCTCAGCTGACATCCAAATCTCTGCAAGGGAATCAGGCCTGATCTCGAGTGGATGGGGAAATATGTGGCTTTCGAATTGTGACCTGACCCCCAGGTTCCCCTCAAGTTTCAAATACATATCAGTCTCCTCTCGAGGTGTGAAGGGTTCATTCGCATTCCTTTCCAGGTGAAGCAGGGCAATCCATACTCATCTCGACTTGAGGATGGGAAAACGAGGCTATTTTTGACCTGTGGATGGAAACTCAGCTTCCTCTCGAGTGGGCACAAGTACCTGGGGAAACTTCTGGAGCTTCATAAAGCGTGTCTAGTACACTTTCAATTTCCAAGAGGGAACGTGGGCTCTCTTTGGAAATGCTGCTGTAGAGAAGGGCCACCTCAAGCCTGCAGGGGAGAATTTCGTCGGTTTTGTGAAGTTGTGGCGGGAAGCTTATGTTTCCTCTCGAGTTGTCTGTCGAATTGGGGGACCCACTCATGTCTCCTCAGGGAAGTCCGATCTCCTTTGGTGTTGCGAGGGGCACATTGGGATTCCTCATGCATCACTGCAGGGATGAATAGTGCCTCATCTCAAGTTGAGGTGGGAACCTTAGGGTTCCTCTCCTGTTCTGACATTGATCTCGGGGTCTCTGTGGAGTTGGAACAGGCGAGTCAGGCCTGGTCTTGTGTTGAGGCACGGAACTCCGCTTGCCTCACGAGTTCTTCATGGTGTGTCAGGACTCGTGTCGGGTTGTATTTCAAACCTGTTGCTTTTCTGCAGAATGCAATGTGGGTGTCAGTGCCCCTTCGTGTTGTGACTTCATCCTCTGGGTTACATTCGGAGAGGTGCCTAGGCATTGGGACTTACCTTGATTCAACGGGCAAATTGGTGTCTTTTGGAATGTGGCACAACCCATTAGGCTTCCTCTCGAGTTTCAATGGGAGACCAGCCTCCTCCTGAGGTCCAAAGTGAAGGTCGTGATCCCTTTCCACACAAAACGGGGGAATCGAGCCTCATGTGAAGATCAGCAGGGGAGAAGGGACAAAGATTATGTTGTGCCAGGAATCTCGGTATTACTCTCGAGTGAGACGGGTATGTCGCGGAACCTTTTGAGTTGCATCAAGTGTGTCAAGTACCGTTTCGAATTTCAAGAGGGAACTTGGGATTTCCCTTAAGATGCTGCAGTGGGAAAGGGCCTCTTCTCGCGATGACGGGGTAACCTCCTGTTTTTTCTTGAAGTGCGACGGGATTCTCGAGTTATGATGAGGAAGTCAGAGAGCCACTAGTGTTACTCCATTGAAGTCCTATCCCCATTCGAGTTGCGAGGGGGAGCTTGGGTTTGCTCTCAAGTCACTGCAGGACAAATAGACCTCATCTAGGCTTGTGTCCCCAAACTCCATGTTCCCCTCCAGTGGTGACAGGGATCGCGGGGTTGCATTAAAGATTTACCCGGGGAGTAAGGCCCTGTCTCAAGTTGAAGCAAAGAACTCCACTCTCCTCTCGAGATGCGATGGCGATCTCTTGGAGCCCATTTAGTTGCCTAAAGGGAATCGAGCCTCCCGTGGATTTTTTTTTTCTGTTTTTAAATTTTATTTTTTTAACTGTACAATATTGTATTGATTTTGTCATATATCAACATGAATCCCCCACAGGTATTAACATGTTCCGCATCCTGAACACTCCTCCTTGCCCCCTCCTTATACCATCACTCTTGGTCGTCCCAGTGCACCATCCCCAAACATCCAGTATCATACATTGAACCTGCACTGGCGACTCATTTCATATGTGATATTACACATATTTCAGTTCCATTCTCCCAAATCATCCCACAGTCTTCCTTGCCCTCAGAGTCAAAAAGACTGTTCGGTACATCAGTGTCTCTTTTGCTGTCTCGTATACATGGTAATTGTTACCATCATTCTATATTCCATATATATGCGTTAGTATACTGTATAGGTGTTTTTCTATCTGGCTTATTTAACTCTGTATAATAGGCTCCTGTTTCATCCATCTCATTAGAACTGATTCAAATATATTCGTTTTAATGGCTGAGTAATACTCCATTGTGTATATGTACCATTGCTTTCTTATCCATTCATCTCCTGATGGAAATCTAGGTTGCTTCCATATCCTGGCTATTATAAACTGTGATGCGATGAACAATGGGGTACAGGTGTCTCTTTCAATTCTGGTTTCCTCAGTGTGTATGCCCCGCAGTGGGATTGCTGGATCATAAGGCAGTTCTATTTCCAGATTTTTAAGGAATCTCCACACTGTTCTCCATAGTCACTGTACTAGTTTGCATTCCCAGCAACAGTGTAAGAGGGTGGCCATTTCTCCATACCCTTTCCAGCATTTATTGCTTGTAGACTTTTGGATCAATACTGACTTGCATGAAATGGTACCTCATTGTTGTTTTGATTTGCATTTCTCTGATAATGACTAATGTTGACCATCTTTTCATCTGTTTGTTAGCCATCTGTATGTCTTCTTTGGAGAAAGGTCTATTTATTTCTTTGGCCCATTTTTTGATTGGATCATTGATTTTTTCTGGAATTGAGCTGTATGTGTTGCTTGTATATTTTTGAGATTAGTTGTTTGTCAGTTGCTTCACTTGCTATTATTTTCTCCCATTCTAAAGGCTGTCTTTTCACCCTGCTAATAGTATCCTTTGTTGTGCAGAAGCCTTTAAGTTTAATTTGGTCCCATTTGTTTATTTTTGCTCTTATATCCAATATTCTGGAAGATGGGTCATCGAGGATCCTGCTGTGATGTATGTCGGAGCGTGTTTTCCTATGTTCTTCTCTAGGAGTTTTATAGTTTCCGGTCTTATGTTTAGATCTTTAATCCATTTTGAGTTTATTTTTGTATATTTTAGAAAGCATTCTAATTTCTTTCTTTTACAAGTGGTTGACCAGTTTTCCCAGCATCACTTGTTAAAGAGATTGTCTTTAATCCATTTAATGTTCTTGCCTCCTTTGTCAAAGATAAGGTGTCCATATGTGCATGGATTTATCTCTGGGCTTTCTATTTTGTTCCTTTGATCTATATTTCTATCTTTGTGCTAGTACCATACTATCTTGATGACTGTGGCTTTGTAGTAGAGCCTGAAGTTAGGCAGATTGATTCCTCCAGTTCCATTTTTCTTTCTCAAGATTGCTTTGGCTATTCCAGGTTTTTTTGTATTTCCATATCAACTGTGAAATTGTTTTCTACCTCTGTGAAGAATACTGTTGGTAGCTTGATAGGGATTGCATTGAATCTATAAATTGCTTTGGGTAGTATACTCATTTTCACTATATTGATTCTTCAAATCCGTGAACATGGTATGTTTCTCCATCTATTAGTGTCCTCTTTGATTTATTTCACTATTGTTTTATACTTTTCTATATATAGGTCTTTAGAATCTTTAGGTAGATATATTCCTAAGTATTTTATTCTTTTCATTGCAATGGTGAATGGAATTGTTTCCTTAATTTCTCTTTCTATTTTCTCATTATTAGTGTATAGGAATGCAAGGGATTTCTGTGTGTTGATTTTATATCCTGTAACTGTACTATGTTCATTGATTGGTTCTAATAATTTTCTGGTAGAGTCTTTAGGGTTTTCTAGGTAGAGGATCGTGTCATCTGCAATCAGTGAGAGTATTACTTCTTCTTTTCCAATTTGGATTCCTTTTATTTCTTTTTCTGCTCTGATTGCTGTGGCCAAAACTTCCAGAACTATGTTGAATAGTAATGGTGAAAGTGGCCACCCTTGTCTTGTTCCTGACTTTAGAGGAAATGCTTTCAGTTTTTCACCATTGAGGAGAATGTTTGCTGTGGGTTTGTCATATATAGCTTTTATTATGTTGAGTTATGTTCCTTCTATTCCTGCTTTCTGAAAGTTTTTATCATAAATGTATGTTGAATTTTGTCAAAGGCTCTCTCGGCATCTATTGAGATAATCATATGGTTTTTACTTTTCAATTTGTTAATGTGGTGTATTACATTGTTTGTTTTGCGGATATTGAAGAATCCTTGCATCCCTAGGATAAAGCCCACTTGGTCATGGTGTATGATCTTTTTAGTGTGTTGTTGGATTCTGATTGCAAGAATTTTGTTAAGGATTTTTGAATCTATGTTCATCCGTGATATTGGCATGTAGATTCCTTTTTTTGTGGCATCTTTGTCAGGTTTTGGTTTTAGGGTGATTGTGGACTCATAGAATGAGTTTGGAAGTTTACCATCCTCTGCAATTTTCTGGAAGAGTTTGAGTAGGATAGGTGTTAGCTCTTCTCTACATTTTTGGTAGAATTCAGCTGTGAAGCCGTCTGGACCTGGGCTTTTGTTTGCTGGAAGATTTATGTCTACAGTTTCAATTTCTGTGCTTGTGCTGGGTCTGTTAAGATCTTCTATTTCTTCCTGGTTCAGTTTTGGAGACTTGTACTTTTCTAAGAATCTGTCCATTTCTTCCACGCTGTCCATTTTATTGGCATATAATTTCTGATAGTAGTCTCTAATGATCCTTTGTATTTCTGTGCTGTCTGTTGTGATCTCTCCCTTTTCATTTCTAATTTTATTGATGTGATATTTCTCCTTTTGTTTCTTGATAAGTCTGGATAACGGTGTGTCAATTGTATTTATCCTTTCAAAGAACCAGCTTTTTGCTTTATTGATTTTTGCTATGGTCTCTTTTGTTTCTTTTGCACTTATTTCTGCCCTAATTTTTAAGATTTCTTTCCTTCTACTAACCCTGGGATTCGTCATTTCTTCCTTTTCATTTTGTTTAAGGGTAGAGTTAGGTTTTTATTTGATTTTTCTTGTTTCTTGAGGTTTGCCTGTATTGCTACAAACTTTCCCCTTAGAACTGCTTTTACAGTGCCTCACAGATTTTGGGTTGTTTTGTTTTCATTTTCATTCATTTTTATGCAAATTTTGATTTCATTTTTTATTTCTTCTCTGATTTGTTGGTTATACAGAAGTGTGTTTTTCAGCCTCCATATGTTGGAATTTTTAATAGCTTTTCTCCTGTAAATGAGAGCTAATCTTACGGCATTGTGGTCAAAAAGATGTTTGGAATGATTTCAATTTTTTTAAATTTACCAAGGCTAGATTTATGGCCCAGGATGTGATCTATCCTCGAGAAGGTTCCGTGTGCACTTGAGAAAAAGTTGAAATTCATTGTTTTGAGATGAAATGTCCTATAGATATCAAATAGGCCTAACTCGTCTATTGTATTGTTTAAAGTTTGTGTTTCCTTGTTAATTTTCAGTTTAATTGATCTATTCTTGGTTGTGAGTGGGGTATTAAAGTCTCCCTCTCTTATTGTGTTATTATTAATTTCTCCTTTCATACTTGTTAGCATTTGTCTTACATATTGTGGTGCTCCTATGTTGAGTGCATATATATTTATAATTGCTATATCTTCTTCTTGGATTAATCCTTTGATCATTATGTACTGACCTTCTTAGTCTCTTTTCACAGCCTTTGTTTTAAAGTCCATTTTATCTGATATGTGTATTGCTACTCCTGCTTTCTTTTGGTCTGTATTTGCAAGGAAAATCTTTTTCCAGCCCTTCACTTTCAGTCTGTATGTGTCCCTTGTTTTGAGGTGGGTCTCTTGTAGAAGATATAGGTAGGGGTCTTGTTTTTGTGTCCATTCAGCCAGTCTTTATCTTTTAGTTGGGACATTCAACCCATTTACATTTAAGGTAATTATTGATAAGTATGATCCTGTTGCCATTTACTTTACTGTTTTGTGTTTGAATTTATACACCCTTTTTGTGTTTCCGGTCTAGAGAATATCCATTAGTATTTGTTGGAGAGCTGGTTTGGTGGTGCTGAATTCTCTCAGCATTTGCTTGTCTGTAAAGCTTTGATTTCTCCTTCATATTTGAATGAGATCCTTGCTGGGTACAATAATCTGGGCTGTAGGTTATTTTCTTTCATCACTTTAAGTATGTCTTGCCATTCCCTCCTGGCTTGAAAAGTTTCTATTGAAAAATCAGCTGTTATCATTATGGGAAGTCCCTTGTGTGTTATTTGTTGTGTTTCCCTTGCTGCTTTTCATATTTGTTCTTTGTGTTTGATCTTTGTCAATTTGATTAATATGTGTCTTGGGGCATTTCATCTTGGATTTATCCTGTTTGGGACTGTCTGTGATTCTTGGACTTGAATGATTATTTCCTTCCCCATTTTAGGGAAGTTTTCTACTATTAACTCTTCAAGAATTTTCTCATGGTCTTTCTTTTTGTCTTCTTCTTCTGGGACTCCTATGATTCGATTGTTGTAGCCTCTAATATTGTCCTGGAGGTCTCTAAGATTGTTCTCATTTCTTTGAATTCACTTGCCTTTTTTCCTCTCTGAATCATTTATTTCTACCTTTCTAGCTTCTAATCCACTAATCCTATCTTCTGCCTCTGTTATTCTACTATTTGTTGCCTCCAGAGTGTTTCTGATCTCATTTATTGCATTATTCATTTTATATTGACTCTTTTTTATGTATTCTAGGTCCTTGTTAAACCTTTCTTGCATCTTCTCAATACTTGTCTCCAGACTGTTTATCTGTGATTCCATTTTGATTTCAAGATTTTGGATCAATTTCACTATCATTGTTTGGAATTCTTTATCAGGTAGATTCCCTATCTCTTCCTCTTTGGTTTGGTGGGCATTTTCCCTGTTCCTTTACCTGCTGGGTATTCCTCTGTCTCGTCATTTTGTTTACATTACTGAGTTTGAGGTGTCCTTTCTGTATTCTGGCAGTTTGTAGAGTTTCCTTTATCATGGATTTTCCTTGCTGTGTGTGAGTTTTTACAGGTGCCTTGTCAAGGTTTCTTGATTACGGAAGCTTGTGTTGGTGTTCTGGTGGGTGGAGCTGGATTTCTTCTCTCTCTTTCTAAGACAGAGGGTTTCTTTTTTCCATGCCTGATGTCCTCTGCCTGCATTCAGAAGTTGTTTGTGAAATTTACTTGGCGTTTAAATGTACATTTGATGAATTTGTGGGGGGAAAAAGTGGTCTCCCCGTCCTATTCCTCCACCAACTTAGCTCCTTCCTGTCCTGTGGAGTTTTGAGAGAGGACTTGGGACTGCTGTCTAGGCCCTGCAGGAAAAGAAGGGCCTCATCTATGGAAGAGGGTGGAATGTCATGGTTTTTATGGAGCTGCCGCACGATGTGTGGGGTTTCTCTTGAGTTATGACAGGGAACTCAACGAGCCTCTTGTGTCCTCAGGGAAGACCAGTCTCCATTCGTGTTGCGAGCAGGAGCGTGGCATTGCTCTCAAGTCATGGCAGGGGAATCAGGCCTCAAGACCCGTTGAAGGGCGAATCTCCAGGTCTTTCTCAATTTGTGGCAGGACAAACTGGGTTGCCACGACTTGTGACGGTGACTTCAGGTAGCTTCTTATGGTACCTATGGGAAGTCAGGAATACTGTGGAGTTGGGAGTGTCCTCTTGGGACCCCACTGGGGTCAGTGCAATGAAATAAGGCCTCATCTCCACTGGAGGTTGGAACCTCAGGATACCTCTCATCTTCTGACGTTGGTCTCTGGGTGTGTATGCCATTTCAAATACGGAGTCAGGTCTCGGCCTCTGTGGAGGCATGGGACTCTTATTTCATCTCGAATTGTCAAAGGTGTTAAAGGCCTCAAGGCGAGTTGAATTTGGAACCTGACCCTCTTTTCCAATTAGCAATCAGGGCATCAGGAGTCCCTTCGTGTTGGGAGTGGATTCTCAGCTGACATTCGAATCGGTGCAAGGGAATCAGGCCTGATCTCAACTGGATGGGAAAATATGTGTCTTTTGAATTGTGACAAGACGTCTGTGTTCCCCTCCAGTGTCAAGTAGATACCAGCCTTCTCTCGAGGTGCAACGGGGATGTCGGCATTCCTTTCCAGGGTCAGCAGGGCACTAGAACCTCATCTCAAGTTGAGGAGGGGAAAATGGGGCTTTTCTTGACTTGTGGTGGAAACTCAGTGATGCTCTCGAGTGGGGACGGGTATTGGGGAAAATTCTGGAATTTTATCAACTGTGTCAAGTACACTTTCGATTTCCTAGAGGGAACATGGGCTTCCTTTGTAAACGCTGCACCGTAAATTGGCCTCCTCAAGCGTTCAGGTGAGAATTTCCTGTTTTGCATGCAGCTGTGGCGGCAAACTTAGGGTTCCTCTCGTGTTATGTGTCAACCTGAGGGTCTCGCTCGTGTCTCCTCAGGGAAGTCAGATCTCCTCTGGCGTTGCGAGGGGCACTTTTGGTTCCTTGCGCTTCGTTGTAGGGATGAATAGGGCCTCATCTCGAGTTGAGGTGGGAACTTCAGTGTTCCTTTCCATTTCTGACACCGATCTCGGGGTCTCTGTGAAGTTGCAATAGGGAAGTCCAGACTCGTCTTGTATTGAAGCAGGGAACTCCTCTTGCTTCTCGAGTTGTTCACAGGGTGTCAGGCCACTTGTTGAGTTGTATTTGGAACCTGCAGGTTTTTCCAGAGGATGCAACTGGGGTGTCAGTGGCCCTTAGTCTTTTGACTTAATCGTCAAGGTTACATTCGAAGAGGTGCCCGGGATTCAGGACTTAACCTGAGTGGATGGGGAAATCGGTGTCTTTCGGATTGTAGCACGACCCTCGAGGCTTACTCTCAAGTTTCAGTATACAACCGGTCTCCTCCTGAGGTGCAATGGGAAGGTCCGTTTCCCTTTTCAGACAAAGCAGGAGAATCCACCCTCATGTCGAGATAAGGAGGGCAGAAGGGGCTCAATTTAAGTTGTGCCAGGAAACTCGGTGTTCCTCTCAAATGAGACCAGTATGTCGGGAAACATTTTAAGTTGCATCAAGGGTGTCAAGTACCATTTTGGATGTCAAGACGGAACGTGGGATTTCTCTCAATACGCTGCAGTGGGAACGGGCCTCATATGGTGATGACGGTGAATCTAGTGGTTTTTCTCAAGTTGCAGCGGGATTCTTGAGTTAACATGGGGAATTCAGGCAACCTCTCCTGTGGCTCCAGGGAAGTCCAAACTCCATTCGAGTTGCGAGGGGGAGCTGGGAATTTTTCTCAAATCACTGCAGGTCAAATAGACCTCATCTAGGTTTGTGTCCAGAAACTCTGTGTTCCTCTCCAGTTTTGACAGTGATCTCGGGGTTCCATTACAGGTTCACCTGGGGAGTCAAGCCTCATCTCAAGTTGAAGCAAGGAACTCCGCTCTACTCTCGAGTTGCGACGTGTATCTCTTGGAGCCAATTGAGTGGCCTAAAGGGAGTCAAGCCTCCTGTGGAGTTTTGAGAGGAGACTTGGAATTTCTCTCTAGGCCCTGCAGAAAAAGAAGGGCCTCATGTGGCGATGTCAGGCGAATCTCATGGTGTTTTCTCGAGCTGCAGCTCGATGTGTGGCGTTTCTCTCAAGATACGACGGGGAACTCAGGGAGCCTCTCTTGTGTCCCCAGGGAATTCCGTCCCCATTCGAGTAGCTAGGAGGGCCCGGGATGGCTCTCGAGTCACAACAGGGTAATCGGGCTTCAAGACGTGTTGAAGGGGGTATCTCGAGGTGTTTCTCGAGTTGCTGTAAGAATCCCTACATTCCCTGGGCTTGTGACGGTGACCTCTGGCAGCTTCCCTTGATGCCTATGAGAAGGGGGTGTACTGTGCAGTTGAGAGTGTTGTCTTGGGATTCCCCTGGGTTCAGTGCCATGGAAGACGGCCGCATCTGAAGGTGAGGCGGGAATCTCAGGCTTCCTCTCTTGTTCTGTCATCGATCTCAGGGTCTTTGGTGTTTTGAACAGGGAGTTAGGCCTTGCCTGTGTGGAGGGATGGAACTCCGCTTGCCTCTAGAGGTGTTCATCGGGTGTCAGGCCACTTATCGAAATTTCCTTGGAACCAGAGGCCATTTCGGGAGGATGCAACCAGGGTGTCCGTGCCCCTTCGTGTGGTGACTTCATTCTCGTGTTCCATTGGAAAAGTTGTGCAGGCATTGGGACTTCTCTTGAGTAGACGGGGAAATCAGTGTCTTTCGGAATGTGGCACGAACCACGAGCCTTCCTCTCGAGTTTCCAAATGAGACCGGTCTCCTCCTGAGGTGGATTGCAATGTCGGAATCCCTTTCCAGACAAAGCAGGGGGATCGACCCTCATGTCGAGATCAGGAGGGAAGAAGGGGCTCAGAGGAAGTTGTGCCGGGAACCTCGGTGTTCCTCTCCAATGAGACCGGTATGTTGGGCCACATTTGAAGTTTCCTCAAGGCTGTCTATTTCCTTTTCAATGATCCAGTGGGTTCGTGGGATTTCTCTGAACACAGTGCTCCGGGAAATGGCCTCCTCTGTAGATGACTGGGCAAGCACGTGATTATTCTCGACTTATGGCAGGATTCTCGAGTTATGGCCGGAACTCAGGGAGCCTCTCGTGTGGCCCCAGGAAAGACAAATCAATATTCAAAATGGCGTGGGAAAGCTGGGTATTGCTCTTGAGATGCTGCAGGGCAAACAATTTCTAGTCTCTAGGCATGTGTCCAGAAATGCTGTGTTCCCCTTCAGGGGTGCTAGGGATTTTGGTGTTGCATTCAAGCTTCAGCCGGGGAATCAGGCCTCATCTCGAGTTGAAACAAGGAGCTCCCATCTTCTCTTGAGTGGTGATGGCTAGCTCTTGAAGCCCATTGTGTTTAAAAAAAAAAAAAGGGGGGGGGGGAATCAAGCCTTCTGTGGAGTTTTGAGAGAGTACACGGGGTTGCTTCCTAGGCCTTGCATGAAAAGAAGGGCCTCATGTGGCGATGTCGGGGGAATCTCATGGTGTTTTCTTGAGCTGCGGCTCAATGTGTGGCATTTCTCTCGAGCTACGACACGGATGTCAGGGAGCCTCTCTTGTGTCCCCAGGGAAGTCCAGTCCCCATTCGAGTAGCGAGGAGGGCCCGTTATGGCTCTCAAGTCACGGCAGGGGAATCGGGCTTCAAGACGTGTTGAAGGTGGTATCTTAAGGTGTTTCTCGAGTTGCTGTAAGAATCCCTAGGTTACCTGGGCATGAGACGGTGACCTCTGGCAGGTTCACTTGGTGCCTTTGAGATGGGGGAATACTCTGCAGTTGAGAGGGTTGTCTTGGGACGCCTCTGGGTTCAGTGCCATGGAAGAGGGCCTCATCTGGAGGTGAGGCGGGAATCTCAGGCTTCCTCTCCTGTTCTGACATCAATCTTGGGGTCTTTGGGGGTTTTGAACAGGGAGTTAGGCCTCGCTTTTTGTGGAGGCATGGAACTCCGCTTGCCTCTCGAGGTGTTCATAGGGGTTCAGGCCACTTGTCGAGTTGTCCTTGGAACTAGAGGCTCTTTCCGGAGGATGCACCCAAGGTGTCAGTGCCCTTTCGTGTGGTGACTTTATCCTCGGGGTTCCATTGAAAAAGGTGCGCAGGCATCGGGATTTCTCTTGAGTAGACGGGGAAATCAGTGCCTTTTGGAATGTGGCACGAACCACGAGGCTTTCTCTCCAGTTTCCAAGAGAGACGGGCCTCCTCCTGAGGTGGGACTGGAAGTTCGGGATCCCTTTCCAGACAAAGCAGGCGGATCGACCCTCATGTCGAGATCAGGAGGGAAGAAGGGGCTCAGAGGAAATTGTGCCGGGAACCTCGGTGTTCCTCTCTGATGAGACCGGTATGTTGGGCCACATTTGAAGTTTCCTCAAGGCTGTCTATGTCCGTTTCGATGATCCAGTGCGTTCGTGGGATTTCTCTCAACACGCGGCAGTGGGAAATGGTCTCCTATGGCAATGACTGGGCAACCAAGTTGTTATTCTCAACTTACGGCGAGTTTCTCGAGTTACGACCCGGAACTCAGGGAGCCTTTCTTGTGGCCTCAGTGAAGACCAATCTCCATTCCAAATGGCGTGAGAGAGCTGGGGATTTCTCTCGAGTCGCTGCAGGGCAAAGAGACCTCTTCTAGTATTCTTGGCATGTGTCCAGAAACTCCGTGTTCCCCTTCATGGGCTATAGGGATTCAGGGTTGCATTTAAGTTTCAGCGCGGGAGTCAGGCCTCGTTTTGAGTTGAAACAAAGAACTCACCTCTCCTCTCGTGTGGCCAAGGCTATCTCTTGAAGCCCATTGTGTTTAAAAAAAAAAAAAAAAAGAAGAAGAAGAAGAAAGGAATCAAGCCTTCTGTGGAGTTTTGAATGAGGACTCGGGGTTGCTGTCTAGGCCCTTCAGGAAAAGAAGGGCCTCATGTGGCGATGTCGGGGGAATCTTATGGTGTTTCTTGAGCTGCGGCTTGACGTGTGGCGTCTCTCTTGAGCTACGACAGGGAACTCAGGGAGCCTCTCCTGTGTCCCCAGGGGAGTCCCGTCCCCATTCAACTGGAGAGGAGGGCCCGGGATGGCTCTCAATCATGTCAAGGTAATCGGGCTTCAAGATGTGTTGAAGGGGGTATCTCGAGGGGTTTCTCGAGTTGCTGTAAGAATCCCTAGGTTCCCTCGGTTTGTGACGGTGATCTCTGGCAGCTTCCCTTGGTGCCTATGAGAAGGGGGAATGCTGTGCAGTTGAGAGGGTTGACTTGGGACTCCCCTGGGTTCAGTGCCATGCAAGAGGACCTCATCTGGTGGTGAGGCGTGAATCTCATGCTTCCTCTCCTTTTCTGACATCGATCTCGGGGTCTTTGGGGGTTTTGAACAGGGAGTTAGGCCACGCCTTGTGTGGACGCATGGAACTCCGCTTGCTTCTCCATATGTTCATGGGGTCTCACGCAACTTGTCGAGTTGTACTTGGAACCAGCGGCTCTTTCGGGAGGATGCACCTTGGGTGTCAGTGCCCCTTCGTGTTTTGACTTCATCCTCGGGGTTCATTTGGAAAAGGTGTGCAGGCTTCGGGACTTCTCTTGAGTGGACGGGGAAATGGGTGTCTTTTGGACTGTGGCATGACCCACGAGGCTTCCTCTCGAGTTTCCAAGTGAGACTGGCCTCCTCATGAGGTGGGACTTGAAGGTCGGGATCCCTTTCTAGACATAGTGGAGGGATGGACCCTCATGTCAAGATCAGGAGGGAAGAAGGTGCTCAGAGGAAGTTGTGCCGGGAACTTCGGTGTTCCTCTCCAATGAGACTGGTATGTTGGGCAACATTTGAAGTTTCCTCAAGGCTGTCTAGTTCTGTTTCGATGATCCAGTGTGTTCGTGGGATTTCTCTCAAGATGCTGCAGCGGTAATGGGCCTCATCTGGCGATGACTGGGCAACCACGTGGTTGTTCTCGACTTAAGGCGGGATTCTCGAGTTATGATGGGGAACTCAGGGAGCCTCTCATGCGGCCCCAGGGAAGACCAATCTCCACTCAAAATGGCGTGGGAGAAATGGGGATTGCTCTCGAGTCGCTGCAGGACAAAGAGACCTCTTCTAGTCTTCTAGGTGTGTGTTCAGATACTCCGTGTTCCCCTTCAGGGGTGCTAGGGATCTCGGGGTTGCATTCAAGCTTCAGCCGGGGAGTCAGGCCTCGTCTCGAGTTTATGCAAAGAACTCCCCTCTTCTCTTGAGTTGCCAGGGCTAGATCTTGAAGCCCCCTTTAAAAAAAAAAAAAAAAAAAAGGGAATCAAGCCTTCTGTGGAGTTTTGAGAGAGAACTTGGGGTTGCTCTCTAGGCCCTGCAGGAAAAGAAGGGCCTCATCTGGCGATATAGGAGCAATCTCATGGTGTTTTTTCGAGCTGCAGCTCGACGTGTGGCGTTTCCCTAGAGCTACGACGGAGATCTCAGGGAGCCTCTCTTGTGGCCGCATGGAATTCCAGTCCTCATTCGAGTGGCGAGGAGATCGCCGGATGTTCTCGAGTTGCGGCATGGGAATCGGGCTTCAAGACGTGTTGAAGGGGTATCTCGAGGTGTTTCTCGAGTTGTTGTAGAATCCCTAGGTTTCCTGGGCTGGTGATGGTGACCTCTGGCAGCTTCCCTTGGTGCCTATGAGAAGGGGGAATACTGGGCAGTTGAGAGGGATGTCTTGGGATTCCCCTGGGTTCAGTGCCATAGAAGAGGGCCTCATCTGGAGGTGAGGCGGGAATCTCAGGCTCCTCTCCTGTTCTGACATCGATCTCGTGGTCTTTGGGTGATTTTAACAGGGAGTTAGGCATCGCCTTGTGTGGAGGCATGGAACTCCGCTTGCTTCTCAAGGTGTTCATGGGGTGTCGGGCCCCTTGTCGTGTTGTCCTTGGAACCAGCGGCTCTTCCAGGAGGATGCACGCAGGGTGTCAGTGCCCCTTCATGTGGTGACTTCATCCTCAGGGTTCCATTTGAAAAGGTGCGCAGGCATCGGGCCCTCTTTTGTGTGGATGCGGAAATTTTTTTTTTTAAAATTTTTCCAACCCCCACGGGCTTTCTTCCTTTCTTCTTTTCTGTGTCTGCTCTCTTCCTGATTTGAGACAGGAAAGTTGGGATCCGTTTCCAGACAAAGCAGAGAAATTGACTTCATGTTGAGATCAGGAATGGAGACAGGGCTCAGATTAAGTTGTGCCTGGAAATTCCTTGATACTCTCGAATGAAACGGGTATGTTAAGAAACTTTACGAGTTGCATCAAGGTTGTCAAGTACCGTATTAAATTTCAAGAGGGAAAGTGGGATTTCTCTCGAGGCACTGAATGGGGAAAGGGACTCATCTCTCGATGATGAGGGAACTTCGTCGTTTTTCTCGAGATGCGGCAAGAATTTCGAGTTATGACTCAGAATTCAGGGAGCCTCTGTTGTTGCCCCAGGGAAGTTCTATATTCATTTGCGTTGCAAGGGTGTCTGGGGTTTGCTCTCAAGTTACTGCAGGGCAAATAGACCTAATCTAGGCTTCTGTCCAGAAATTACATATTCGTCTCCAGTGGCGGCAGGGATCTCGGTGTTGCATGCAAAATTCACCCGTGGAGTCAGGTCTCGTCTTGAGTTGAAGCAAAAAACTCCGCTCTTCTGTCGAGTTGCGACGGCTATCTCTTGGAGCCCATTGGTGGCCTAAAGGGAATCAAGTCTCCTGTGAAATTTTGAGAGGGGCTCGGGATTGCTCTCTGTGCTTTGCAGGAAAAGAAGGCACTCAGCTCCAAATGACGGGGCAATCTCATGGTTTGTCTCGAGCTCTGACGCCACGTGTGGTGTTTCTCTCATATTATGACGGAGAATTCAGGGAGCCTCTCCTGTAGCCCCAGGGAAGTCCAGTCTCCATTCGAGTGGAGTATCCCTCTTCATATACTATACCAGGTGTAACATGGCCACAGTATCCCTAGTAAACACCTTTGCAGACCCTGTACTTTGGATCACATGTCCACATTCTGCCGGGTGAATGTTCTCCATGACCCTGAACCTGAGGTCACATATCCACAGTTTCCAAAGTGAACCCACCTCAAGACCCTGAACCTGGAGTTTCAAGTCCAGTCTCAAGGGTGACCTCACCTCCCAGACACTTGTCCTGTGTTCACACATCCACAGGCATTATGTTGACTGCTTTGAAGTACCTGCACCTGGGGTCACATGTCAAAATTCTTGTTGACACCGCTCATACCCCACATTTGGATTCACATGTCCACAGTCTCCAGGTTGACTACACCTTACCAGGTTCACAAGTCCATGTTAATCTGGGTTACACCTTCCAGAGCCTGTATGTGTGGTCACACATCCACAGTCTCCTTGGTGTGTCCCCTCCCCAGACCTGGGACCTTTGGTCACATGTCCACTGTCCCCAGGGTAACTATACTTCCCAGAACCTTACCAGGGGTCACATGTCTGGGGTCTAAAGGGTGACCCACCTCCCAGATCCTGCACCTGGGATCACACATAAACAGTATCCAGGATGAGACTACCTCCAGACTATGTACCTGGTGTGACATGAACACAGTGCCCAGTGTGACATCTCCTCTCAGACCCTGCACCTAAGGTCCCATGTCAACAAGATCCAGGAGGATTCCCCTCCCACACCCTGGAACAGGGACACATTTCTACAGTCTGAAGTGTGACTCCACCTCCTAGAAACTGCACATGGGGTCACACATAAACAATCTCCAGGGTAACCATCACTTGATCCTCTACCTGGGGTCAAATTTCTGTAGTATCCAGGGTGAATCCCTCCCAGACCACATACATGGGATCACATGTCCACAGTCTCTAATATGAGCAAATATCCAGACTCTGTACCTGAGGTCTCATGACTACAATGTCTTGTGACTCCACCTTCCAGTCCCTGAACTTAGGGTAATATGTCCAGAGTCTTCAAGGTAAACCCCTCCCAGACCATTCACATGATGTAACAATCCACAATCCCCAGGGTGATCCCACATCCCACATCTTGCATCTGGGATCACACATTATAGGGTCTGCAGGGACAGAACCCTCCTCAGATCCTGCATTTTAGATCACACATTCATAGTCCTCAGGGTGACCCCACCACCCAGACCCAGTAACCAGAAACACTTGCACACAACCCCACCTTCAAGACCCTATCCCTGGAATTTCACGTACATAGTCTCCATGATGAACCACTCTCAGATCATGCACCTGGCATTACACATCCACATTTTCCAGGGTGACGCCTTTCTCCCCAGCATCAGGGGCTATATGACCACAGTCTCCATGTTCACACCCCACATCAGATCCTTTACAGGGTGTCACATGGCCACAGTTTCCCTGATGAACCCGTTCATAGACCCTATTCATATGGTCACATGTTCATAGTCTCTAGAGTGAACACTCTCCCAGACCCTGCACCAGGGTTCAAACATCCACAGTCTCCATGGTGACCCCACCTCCAAAACACTTCACCTGGCTTTACACATCCACAGGCTCCAGGGTCAGCCTCTACCCCATACACTGCATTTTGTTCTCCGGTCAACTTTCTCCAGGGAGAAATATGCTCACAGAAACTGCACCTGTGGTCACGTGTCCACAGTCTCCACAGAGAGCCCTCTCTCCAGACCCTGAACATGCTGTTAGATGACCACAGTCCAGGATGACACTTACTCCCAGATCTTTCATCTGAGGTCACATATCCACAGGCTAAAGGGTCACCCCTTTGAAATACAAGCACCTGGGGTCAAATGTCCACAGTCTCCTTGGTGACACCTTGCCCAGACCCTGTACCTGGGGTCATATTTCCACTTTCCAGGGTAACCACCACTGCCAGACCCTACACCTGGGGTCACATGTCCACTTTATCCATGGTGACCCCACCTCACCAGAACTTTTCCGTCTGGTCACATGGACATAGTCTCCATGGTGATCAGAACTCCCAGATTTTGAACCTCTGGTCACATTTCCAGTCTCCAGGGTGAAACCCCACCCCCTGACCCATATCTGTGGATATAGTCCACAGAGTTTAGGGTGACACTACCACATTAGTCCAAGCGCCTGGGATGACATGGCCACATTTTCCATTGTGAGCTCCCCTCCCAGACTATATGCTGGTGTTACATGTCTATAGTTTCCAGGGTGACATCATCCCAGATCCTGTATCTGAGATCACATGTCTTGAGTCCCAAGTGTGATCTCTCCCAGGCATTGTATTTGGGGTCAAATATCTAGTCTATACCGTGTGCATTCTCTCAGACCCAGTACCTGGTGACACATGTCCATAGTCTCTGGGGTGCTGTCATTTCCCAGATCTTGTACCTGGGGTCATATGTCCACAGTCTCCAGTGTGACACCCCCTGCCAGACCCTGGACCTGGTGTCCACATGTCCACAGTCTCCAGGGCGACAATCTTCCCCAGATTGTATACTATGAGTCACACATTCACATTTTGCAGGGTGACCCAACCTCACTGACCCTGGTCTGCGATATCAGGACCACAGTCTTGAGGTGATCTAAAATTACAGACCTTGTCTCTGGGTTCTCATAACCACAGTCTCCAGGGTAAAACCCTCCTAGAACCTGCACCAGAGGTAACATATTCACAGTCTCCAGGGTGACCCCATCTCACTGACCATATATCTGGGGTCATATGTCCAAAATCCTTGGGTGCGACCCTCCCCATAACCTTCACCTTCAGTCACACATCCAGAGTCTCGAGGCTTACACCACCCCCCAGACCCTGCACCTGGGGTCACATTTCACAGTCTCTAGGATGACACATCTCCACAGACCCTGTACCTGGCATCATACAGGCACAGTCTTGGGATGACCCCATCCCCCAGACCCTGACCCTGTGGAAACATGTCCATAACTGGCGGGGCAACCCCACTTCCTAGACCCTACACCTGGAGTGGCACATCCACAGTTTCTATGGTGACCCCCTCTAAAGCATGCATCATGGATCACGTGTCCACAGTCTCCAGGTAGAGCACCCTCCCCTAAATCTGCACTTTGAATCACACATCCACAGTCCTCAGGGTGACCCCACTTCTCAGATGAATGAAAGGCATAAAAGCAGAGTGCTTTTTCAGACACCTGTCTATCAGCAACTCTCTAGATTCTAAGATGTTAGAACTCCAGGTTTACAAGAGGCCCTAATTTCCAGGGTCATAAGCAGTATATTTCCCTGTATTTTCTGAGCCTTGTGAACCCATTCCTAGCTTATATTGGGTATGCCTCTGAGGAAACAAGCTTGGGAAATTGTCTAAGAGTGCTGAATGCCATAATGTTGTTACCTTGATTCGTTGACATTCTAATGGAAATAATACTGCAGCAAGGAGTTGCAAGATGCCTGCTTACACAAGAAATTGAAAAAGTTTGACCAAAACTATTGATGTCTTAAGTAGGAAATCATCATTTGAATGGATTATCAGGCAGCTGCCAGCCCACACCCTTTTAGCACCAACAACGTTCAATAACCAGGTTCACACTCAGCATGTGTCTCTGTGGTATCCAAGAATTTTCCAAACAGACCTAGGATCACTGGATCTCTCCTACAGAGATAACGTGATGGAAATTTACTCTGAAAGGTGAGTCTTGAGGTGAGTACTTCTCCAAGGCCACAGCTGGGAGGCCTCACACCAAGGGCATAGAAGTGGAGCCCAGAACCAAAGTCAACTATGAATCTGACTGAATCCCTTTGCGACTGTTTCCAAAAGACCCTGATCATCATGAACAAGCTTCCTGATTCCCTACCAGGCAAAGATGCCCACTCCAGTAAACACCCTATGGTGCTCTAACCAATCACCTAGCATCAACCTTCCAGCAGGAATTTTCTTTGTCTTGAAGCCACAAAAGCTGTCGACTTTCCTGAGTCTGTTAGCAGATTGGCCTGCTGCACTCACAGTGCCCACTTTATCTCTGCTTTTTGTTCTTAATAAAAACTCACTCCCTTTTGAGACACTCTATGTCTGGAAATTCTTTCCAACTTGTACTCAGATGGTTTGAACAAGTCTCCCATCACCAGGGCTGCTTTTCTGGATCACACTCACCATTTGTTTTCCACTCCCAACTCAGAGCACAAAGGCCCTCTCAGCCTGGTCTTTCCCTCTCACATTCCACTGTACCTGGGCAGGCTGTCTTATGTGTACTGGAGAGGCCTCTGTAGTGTCATGAGGAAGAAACAAGAGGTACCCATGAAGTCTCCCACACCAGCACAGCAACCAGTACACCGAAACTGACCTCTTCACTGTAGATGGGCCTGGGGGTGTTTCGGAGGAAGTCCCCCAACATGTCCTTGTTCTCATCTAATCCCAGCACAGTCCACGTGAGTGTCACTAAGCTACTCTGTGATGACTGCACAGAGAGGATACTTGTTCACTCGCACCTCCCAGGAACATGGAATTCTTATGGGCAGACACCTTCCAGGAAATTGGGTTCAGCTGGACAATTATGCAACAGGGCTCAGCATCCAGGAACTGTCCACAAACTTCTCATTGCAGAGCACCCCAGCCCCTCTGTTGGACAGATCTGATTTTGAGCCCCTCGGAGCAGGATCTGAGGTAACAAACAGCAGCTTCTTGCCAGGTGTGTGACCCTGGGCTTCACTGTTTTCAGCCTCCTTCCAGCAGGTTTTCATGAGGCTTCCATTGCACATGGGTACTGAGCCTGTCTCCATCCACCACCCCTCCTGTCCCTGACCCCTGGGTCTCTCTCATTAGAAAAAGTTCTTCCTGAAATTCTCTCCCAATTTTGAGCCAGATAAAATGATTAGAAAACAAGTAAGAGCTGCAGCTCCATATCCATCCTTACCCTCAGGACCTTCAGGTATTCCTAGAAAGTTGACCAGCACAATCAGGCCCATTTTCTAAAAGCACAAGCCCATATGGACAATGATTGGCTAACCTGGCTGTACTGCCCTTTGCACATGTGTGTGGGTTGAGGTGTATAGAAACCCACTCAAGTGCTTGCAGCTGTACCTGATTCCATCTTTTCTGCTTAGACATTGCAGAGCCCGTTTGGTGAGCGAGAGTGAGGGGGCATGGCATTTCAGGGGATCTGATCTGTGTGGGGCTCTGCTAGACGTTCTTCAAGAGGTGCGAGGCTATCATTTTCTAAGGATGGGCTGTGTCTCCTGCTCGTGCTCTTGGAAATTGTTTCAGGCAGAGGTGAGGAAGCATGAAAACAGGCACTGGATGCAGGATAGGAGGAGTAACTCAGGTAGGAAAGTGGAAAGCTTTCAGAAGATCACCCAGGCTAGGACCATCCTGCCTGAACTACAGCAGCAAATTCAGTAAGCATGCTGTCACTGGAGGGGTTAAAATCATTTTCTCTATCCTGTGAGGTCTTTGCACATATTCAGGTGTTTACCTGGAAAGTGTGGATGAGGTTCAGGAGTGGCTAGCCAGGGGGTCAGCCAGCGTTTACTTAGAGATGACTATGTGGGAGTCTCCCAGCTACACACTGAAGACACTTGTTGGGAGGTATGGGGGTAGGAAGGGTGGAAGGGCTGCTGGCTTCACATGCATAAGTCCCCACCGGTGACCATTTTCAGAACTGCTCATGCCAGGGGTAAACATCCTCATTGGGTTTTCACCTGTGTAACTAGTGACTTCTGTATTAGCAATATCAACAGTGATAAGAAAATATCCTCAGTCAGGACTGAGATGTTACACCAGATGTACCAGTGTAAGAACCTGAGGAGGTGTGTGCAGCCAGTACCCTTAGGGACAGGCTTCAGACTTGGCACCTCAACAACTCTGACGTCCAGCTACTGCTTTAGCATTTCTTAGGGACCAGTGCTGACTCTTAGGTTCTGTAACCCACCCTCCATCTGCCATTAGTGATATCCACACTTCTAGGATTCTAAAGAGCAGGGTCTGTGTGGCTGCTCTGTGGCTTCTCTAGCAAATGATCACAAGCTGGCTGGGTTAAAACAAACAAACAAACAAACAAACAGAAATTTATCCTCCCCAAATCCTGGAGACCAGACACCTGAGATCAACAAGTCCCAGGGCTGAGGTCCCTCCAGAGACTTCAGGATAGGGTCCTTCTTGCCTTTTCCAACTTCAGGGGCTCCAGGGATCCCTGGGCTTTTCTCCCCCTCTCTCCGATCTCTGCCTCTGCCTTTAAAAGTCTTCTCCTCTGTGTCCTCTTTCATCTCTTTGAAGGACTCTGTCATTTGGACTGAAATTCCCCCTAAACCTAGATTACCTTACCTTGATAACCTTAGCTACATATACTAAGACCCTTTTCCCAGATACAACATTGTACTACGGGGACACATCTTTGGTGGCCACCATTCACCTCATTCTCTGTGTATCAAATAGCCCTCATTTTAGTAGATCACCACAGGCTCATATAGATGGACCCACACATGGAGTCTGGATAGAATGAGGCCCTTGGAGTCACCTGGAATGGATGCAGGCCTGGCTTAATCAGGCGAAGGAAATCACAGGGTTAAGAGGGGCATGCCTTATTAAGGTTTCAAAAACCCTACGTTGGGGTGGAATGTGAGATGCACCCTGGTGGCAGGCAGCTTTGTCAGGGCCTGATGGAGTGGTTAGGCTTGGGCCAGGGCTGTAGATGTCGAAGGGAGTTCGTGTGGGGGTTGGCCATATGCCCTGGAGGAGGAGCTCACAGTCACTGGGGCACAAGGAACTAGGAGCCTGAGAGGACTTAGTGCTCCTGAACCTGAAGAAGATACACTTAAATTTTACATCACCTCCTACTCCTTCTGCCTCTATAACTCAGCTTTCTCCTTGCAAATCTGGTTCATGTAGGTCACGTAGTCTCAGAAAGTGGAGACTTAGAATACTTGGAGCTGGAGCTTGCCTCCTTCACCCTTTTCCTGGCCCCTGCAAGCCTGCTTGATCATGCCTGTCCGTGATAATGCAGATCCACGTCCCTGACATTCCCTGCTCTAAGTGGAACTCCCCACTCTGCTGGAGCACATCCAGTGGCTGTGGGTGGCCACTGACAGGACTCTGGCCTCCTGAAGATCCACTGAGGCTTCAGCTACAGGACAGTGTGAGGTTCAGTTCAGGCTGACAGGACCCACGTGGTTTCAGCTTTGGGACATGGTGGAGTTCAACCCAGGTGGATAGAAGTCTTGCCTCCTCAGAACCCACTGGGGCTTCAGATTTGGGGCATTGAGGGGTTCGGTTCAGGCTGAAGGAGTCTGGTCTCCTCAGGGCCAACTGAGCTTCAGTTTGGGGGCATGGGGGGGTTCAGTTGAGGCTGATGGGAGCCTTGTCCCTTAGGACGCACCTGGACTTGAATTTTAAGGCATTGTGCAATTCAATTGAGGCTGACAGGCCTCTGGTATGCTCAGGACCCGCTGGGGCTTCAGTTTTGGGATATTGTGGGGTTCAATTGAATCTGATGGGAGTCTAGTTTCCTCAAGACCTGCAAGGAGGTGGTGCTACTGAAGGAAAATGTGAGGGAAATAGGGAAGAAGCTTTCTGTGTGCAGCTGTTGCTGAAAGTCTGCCTTACCAAATCTCAGGACTGTTAGGGCTTGATGTGGAAAGTTATGGGATTTTAGTCAGTTTTTGTCTGTGGTATAAGATGGTGTCCTGTATTGTTCCTTGGTGTGTGGTTTCTATTTTTCCCAGCACGGTTTATTGGGTGGGGGAAAATGTCCTTTTCTGCATGTATGTTCTTCATTCCTTTCTTTTCAATTAATTACGATGTACTTTATGTTTACTTCTGAGCTCTATTGTCTCTGTGCCTATTTCTGACCCAATTCCACACGTCTTGTGGTGGCTTTAGGTGTATACTCTAGATTGAAGTCAAGGATGGAGATGCCACCAGCCTATTCTGCTTTCTCAGAGTCCCTTTGGCACTTCTGTTCCTTTGTGGTGCCACACAGATGTAAAGACTGCTTTTGTTTCTGTGAAAATTGTCATGGAAATGTTGGCAGTGATTGCATGAATATGTACATTGGTTTGGTTAGCATGGATATTTTAATGACATTTTCACCCATAAACAAGGAATATCTTTTTACTTGTATCCATTTAGATTCTTTGGTCATTGTCTTGTAGTTTTTAGCTTGCAGGTCTTTCAAGTCTTTGGTTAGATTTCTAGATTTTTAGCTGGGTGTGTGGGGGGATGAAATTGTAAAAGGGAATATTTTCTTAATTTCTGTTTCTAGTAGTTCATTATTAGTATAGGAATTCAGAAATGATCTTGCAGTTCTACCGACTTTTGTATTTTTGGCCCTGCAGTTCGACATGTTGGATCTTATGTCCTTGACAAAGAATCAAACCCGTACCCCCTGCAGTGGAAGTGCAGAATCTTAAACACTGGACTGACAGACAAGTCCATGAATTTGCTTTTTAGTTCTGAAATTTGCTTTGGTATAGTGTTATGTGGAAAACTAGAATTAAGACATCTCATAGTTTTAGTTCCATCTGGGTCATCCACAGCACCCAAGACATGGTGTCTACTAATATGGTCTTTGTATGGTGCTTTTTAATACCATGTGGACTCAGATCAGATCAAATCAGTCGCTCAGTCGTGTCCGACTCTTTGCGACCCCATGAACTGCAGCATGCCAGGCCTCCCTGTCCATCACCAACTCCCGGAGGTCACTCAGACTCACATCCATCGAGTCAGTGATGCCATCCAGACATCTCATCCTCTGTCGTCTCCTTCTCCTCCTGCCCCCAATCCCTCCCAGCATCATAGTCTTCTCCAATGAGTCAACTCTTCGCATGAGGTGGCCAAAATACTGGAGTTTCAGCTTTAGCATCATTCCTTCCAAAGAAATCCCAGGGCTGATCTCCTTCAGAATGTACTGATTGGATCTCCTTGCAGTTCAAGGGACTCTCAAGAGTCTTCTCCAACACCACAGTTCAAAAGCATCAATTCTTCCGCGCTCAGTCTTCTTCACAGTCCAGCTCTCACATCCATACATGACCACAGGAAAGACCATAGCCTTGATTGGGTGAACCTTTGTTGGCAAAGTGATGTCTCTGCTTTTGAATATGCTATCTAGGTTGGTCATAACTTTCCTTCCAAGGAGTAAGCGTGTTTTAATTTCATGGCTGCAGTCACCATCTGCAGTGATTTTGGAGCCCAGAAAAATAAAGTCTGATACTCTTTCCACTGTTTCTCCATCTGTTTCCCATGTAGTGATGGGACCAGATGCCATGATCTTCGTTTTCTGAACGCTGAGCTTTAAGCCTACCTTTTCTCGCTCCACTTTCACTTTCATCAAGAGGCTTTTGAGTTCCTCTTCACTTTTTGCCATAAGGGTGGTGTCATCTGCATATCAGAGGTTATTGATATTTCTCCCAACAATCTTGATTCCAACTTTTGTTTCTTCAAGTCCAGCATTTCTCATGATGTACACTGCATATAAGTTAAATAAACATGGTGACAATATACAGCCTTGACGTGCTTCTTTTCCTATTTGGAACCAGTCTGTTGTTCCATGACCAGTTCTAACTGTTGCTTCCTGACCTGCATACAGATTTCTCAAGACGCAGATCAGGTGGTCTGGTATTGCCATCTCTTTCAGACTAGTACAAGGCAATTAGCATCACTACTTTTGTTGAATTTGGTTTGATTAACTCTTGACCTCTATTGCAATGTTCAATGTCATCTCTGATTTTCTGGCAGGTGTATACATGTTTGTATTGAACAGTAATTTACTTTCTAGTCAAATTTCAAAAGTTCAACTTTAAATAGTGGCACAAAGGTTTCTACATTCATAGCAAATACTGCAATGTGTTTTGCCCCAAACAGGAGCACTTTCCCAGGGAATCAGCCCATAACCTCAAAATGGGGGATAATTGTTGTTTCCACATTAGAATCCTATCCATAGGACCAGTTCAGCTTTCATCAGCTGCCCAAGATTTGTGAAAATGTCTTTCTCCATTCTAATGCAGTTTTTATTTTCTGGAGCTATCACTGGGACTTTTCCTCATATGAAAAAACTTCATGGATTTCAAGTGACAAGATGATTATGATCGGGGTGGATTTTTCTGTGTGGTTTCTTTCACTGAAAAAAGCACTGTTTTCAGTGCTTTTCCATGTTGTTCCATGTGTCATTTTTTCACTGAGCTTACAGACATATAACAACATTTATCATTTGAGTCATTTTAAGTATGCACTTTTATAGCTTTAACTGCACTCACATTGTAAAAATTTCCCCACCATACATCTCCAGTATCTTTTCCTTTTCCTGAAGTGACATTGTAACCATTAAACACTCACCACTCTCAATCCCTGGCCATCCTATTCTACTTGGAATTTGTCTTATAAGGATATACCTCATACTAGTGGAATCATAGAACAGTTTTCCTTTTGTGTCGGGCTTCTTTCATTTGGCACAATAACTTGAAGTTTCATCCGCATTATAGCATGTGTGAGAGTTATCTTGTTTTTAAAAGTTGAATCGTATTCTGTTGTGTTTATACTACATTGTACTTGTCGAGTCATCTGTTGAACCCGTGTGTTGCTTCCACCTTTTGGCTACTATGTATAATGCTGCTATTAATATGAGGTTTGAATATCTGTTCTGGTTCTTGGTTTTAAATATTTTGGGTGTATAACCTGGACCTGACTGGATAGAATCTATGTTAACTTTGTGTTTATGTTTTTGAGAAGCCTCCTGTTTTGTGCAGCTGTAGCACTATTTTACTATTTTCCTTTCTATGGCAGAGTAATTCATCTTATGTATGGATCTACCCTTCCCTTCATGTGTTAGTGTGCATTTTCATTGTTTTTAACATGGGCGCTCAAGAACACTGCCACTGTAAACATTGGTGTACAAGTTTATATTTGAACATTTGCTTTAAATTCTTTGGATGTATATCTAGGAGTGGAGTTGCCAAAACTTATGATAATTCAGTTCAGTTACTCAGGCATGTCTGACTCTTTGTGACCCCCATGGACTGCAGCACACCAGGTTTCCCTATCCATTACCAACTCCTAGATCTTGCTCAATGTCATGTCCATCGAGTTGGTGATGCCATCCAACCTGTAATCCCCTTCTACTCCTACCTTCAGTCTTACCCAGCATCAGGGTCTTTTTCAATGAATCAGTTCTTCACATCATGTGGCCAAATTATTGCAGTTTCATTTTCAGCATCAGTCCTCCAATGAATATTCAGGGCTGATTTTCCTTAGGATTGACTGGTTGGATCTCCTTGCAGTCCAAGGGATTCTCAAGAATCTTCTCCAGCACCACAGTTCAAAAGCATCACTTCTTAGGCACTCAGTTTTCCTTGTAGTCCAGCTCTAATATGTATACATGACTACTGGAAAAATCATAGCTTTGAGTACACAAACCTTTGTTGGTAATGTCTCTGCTTTTTAATATGTTGTCTAGGTTGATCATAACTTTTCTTCCCAGGAGCAGGTGTCTTTTAATTTCATGGCTGCACTTACCATCTGAAGTCATTTTGGAACCCCTGAAAATAAAGTCTGTAACTGTTTCCATTGTTTCCCCATCTATTTGCCATGAAATGATGGGCAGATGTCATGATCTTAGTTTTCTGAATACTGAGGTGTTTTTTTTTTTTTTTTTTTAATCTTCTTTCAAGAATGATTGATTGATTGATTGAATTTACTTTACAATATTGTATTGGTTTTTCCATACATTGACTTGAATCTGCCATGAGTGTACATGTGTTCCCATCCTGAATCCCCCTCCCATCTCCCTCCCTATCCCATCCCTCTGGGTCACTCCAGTGCACCAGCACCATGTATCCTGTATCATACATCAAACCTGGACTGGCGATTCATTTCACATATGATATTTTACATGTTTCAATGCCATACTCCCATATCATCCCGCCCTCACCCTCTCCCACAGAGTCCAAAGACTGTTTAATACATCTGTGTCTGTTTTTGCTGTCTCACATACAGGGTTATCATGACCATCTTTCTAAATTCCATATATATGCATTAGTATACGGTATTTGTGCTTTTCTTTCTGACTTACTTCACTCTGTATAATAGGCTCCAGTTTCATCCACCTCATTAGAACGGATTCAAATGCTTTGTTTTTAATGGCTGAGTAATATTCCATTGTATATATATATGCCACAGCTTTCTTATCTATTCATCTGCTGATGGACATTTAGGTTGCTTCCATGTCCTGGCTATTATAAACAGTGCCACGATGAACATTGTGGTACACATGTCTCTTTTGATTCTGGTTTCATGAATATGAGTTTTAAGCCAACATTTTCACTCTCCTCTTTCACTTTCATCAAGGGTCTCTTCATTTCTTTGCTTTCTGCATAAGAGTGGTGTCATATGCTTATCTGAGTTTATTGATATTTCTTCAGGCAGTCTTGATTCCAGGTTATGCTTTATCCAGCCCAAGGATTTTACAGGATGTACTCTGCATATAAGTTAAATAAGCAGGATGACAATATACAGCCTTGCCATACTCCATTCCCAATGTGAAACCAGTCTATTGTTCTATGTCCAGTTCTAACTTTTGCTTCTTGACCTGCATACAGATTTCTCAGGAGGCAGGTGAGGTGGTCTGGGATTCCCATCTCTTTAAGAATTTTCCACAGTTTGTGATCTTATGCACATTCAAAGTCTTTGTCATTGTCAATAAAGCATAAGCAGATGATTTTCTGAAAGTTTTTCTCTCTTGCTTTTTTCAATGAACCAACGGATTATGGCAATTTATCTTTGGCTTCTCTGCCTTTTCTAAATCCAGCTTGAACATCTGAACGTTCGTGGTTCATGTACTGTTGAAGCCTGGCTTGGAGAATTTTGAGCATTACTTTGGTAACGTGTTTGATGAGGGCAACTGCGTGCGAGTTGGAACATTCTTTGACATTGTCTTTCTTTAGGATTGGAATGAAAACTGACTTTTTAGGTCCTGTGGCTATTTCTGAGCTATATGATCATTACATTTTTATGTTTTTGAGAAAATGCTGGTTCTGCACACATTGATCACACCATTTTACATCATCACAAGTAAAGTTTGAGTTCCACTTTCTGTGTATTTTCCCCAACATTTGCAATTGGTCTTTATTCTTGATTTACCCCAGGTCAATCATGAGTGCCTTATTAAGGAGGAAGTAATAATACAGGACCCACATTTGAGGAGAAGGGAGTTAGCTTCACATACTTGATGAATAGCTGAGTGTCCATATCAATTATTTAGAATGTTTTTGTGTATAGATTTTTATTCAACACTACTCATAAAACCTATATTTGTGTGTGTGTTTTTTTTAAACTATTTGGATACCTGAAATTCCTTTTACACTTTTGGGGGCTTCCCTGGTCGCTCAGACTGTAAAAGCATCTGCTTGCAATGCAGGAGACTTGTGGTGGATGCCTGGGTGGGGAAAATCCCCTGGGGAAGGAAATGGCAACCCACTCTAGTACTCTAGCTTGGAAAACTTCATGGCTGAAGGAGCCTCATAGGGTATGGACCGTGGGATCTCACACAGTCAGACGCGACTCAGAGACTTCACTTTCATTCTTTTGATTATGGTCAAGTCAATTAGACTGCTTAGTTCATTCTTGCTTTGTCCATTGAGAGCTTTTTCCATGGTCTCCTGAATTTATTTTACATAATTCAGCTTTCATGATTCTTCTTTCTCATATTTTAAGATTATGCTGCTTTATAGATTTACTGTCTCAATTCTAGTATCAGCCACATATTTAAAGACTCCTTGTTCCTTTCTATTAAAGAATGTTAATAAAAATTTTCATGTGGGAACTTAATAATCTTGGCAGAAAATGCATGGAAAAAACATACACATGTATCAGATCAGATCAGATCAGATCAGTCACTGAGTCGTGTCCAACTCTTTGCGACCCCATGAACTGCAGCATGCCAGGCCTCCCTGTCCATCACCAACTCCCGGAGGTCACTCAGACTCACATCCATTGAGTGAGTGATGCCATCCAGCCATCTTATCCTCTGTTCTCCCCTTCTCCCCCTCCCCCCAATCCCTCCCAGCATCATAGTCTTCTCCAATGAGTCAACTCTTCGCATGAGGTGGCCAAAATACTGGAGTTTCAGCTTTAGCATCATTCCTTCCAAAGAAATCCCAGTGCTGATCTCCTTCAGAATGGACTGGTTGGATCTCCTTGCAGGTATACCAGACTATAAATACACATGGTTATGAAGATTTTCACATGGAGCTAGCTGTTTCTGTATTAGGCTAAAGATAGATTATAATGATGTCTCCAACGTGATTTCTTATGACACAGATATTATAGCCTTCTCTCTTTGTCTGCCTGTAACTTCCCACTTCAGTGATAAGAAACTTGGTTTCCATTACTTGTCATTTATCAAATTCAGTGCTTGCTCCATTCAATGACTAAAATAGTAGTTTCAGTCCTCTTAACTACCAACTCCCTGTAGAAAGAACTTACAGAGCTCATTGTTTATGTTTGGTACATTTTGCTTTTGGCCTGCAGATTATATTCATTTCCACACTGAACTTATGTCAGATAATTTTGTCCTAACACTGAGTGGCTTTTTTTTTTTTTTTTTTTTTTTTACAAAAAGTCCTTCTTCTTTTTTAATCTCTTGGCTGTGCTGTGACATGTGGGATTTTTGGTCCCTGACCAGGAATTGAACCCACTTCTTCTGCATTGGCAACATGGACTCTTAACCACTGGCCCACCAGGGAAGTCTGAAGCTTTTCATATATTTCTCAATCTGTTAGATTATTTGTTAAATTCTGCATTCCAGTCTTTGACACTCCCAAACCATGAATTAATAAATGTTAATAGGCAATAATTTAATTGTTGTGTTCGAAAACAAAAATCTATATGCTTACAAAAATGCATAGTGGCAGGTATTCATCACTTAAGTATCATGTGAAATATTTCAGCCACATATTCCATAAACTGTTTATTGTGTCTATTTTACCTTTTCTAGAATGTCTTATAAGGTCATACAGTGTGTAGCACTTGAGGCTGGATTCCTCCATTTCGTAATATAAGTGTTAAATTCATGCTTTTCTTTTTTTTAAATAAATGGGTTGGTTGTTCATTCCTTTATATGTCTGAATATTATTGTATTGCATTATATGAAACGAAAAATAATTTTCCCTCTACCCTCAGTGTTCTTCATTGACATGCTCATAATGAAAGGGAGATGGAATGGAGAAAAACAATCAGAAGTCTTATATATGTCATGCATACCTCCTGTATAGTTGAAAGATACCTTCGAAAACTGAGTCACTTCCTGAAATGGTCCAAGACTTTACCTTAAATGCTATCATCAGCCTAGAAGGAAAGAAGGAGGTTAGGGGATGGAAGAAGCCATTTAAGGGTGATTGTTAAGTGAAGCACTGTAAACAAAATATGGTGGTTATGCAGATTAACATCCAGGTCCATTCCATAGATCTTCTTGATAGTCAAGTCATTTAGTCAAGTCAAGTCATTCTTCATATTTAGTCATTCTCCATTTCCTTGTCCAGGGACGGAAGCATCCTTACAAATGGAGATATTCTTCAAAAACATAAATACCCTTTATAAGATGGCATTTCTCCTTGGTTTTAAAAATTCTCTGAGGCTGCTTTTTTTTAATTAATCAGTCTAAAATGATATTTTTGTCAATGGGCATATTTTGGATGTGCTGTTTTGTGATACCCTTGAAATGTCTATGCCCTAATTTACCTGTGAATGCACATCTATGTAAGGTTATCCTGATGATTTTAATTATTATGAATTACTAATAGTGCTCTCATACATTACTTGGTAGTAATTTTTATTTCAGTTTTCCAAAGCAGTTGTCTAAATAAAACAGGTGGACTTCTTGATTCCTAAGGTGAGACTCTTTAGATTGGGAGAAAGGTGCCAAACTGTCTTCCAGAGTTGACTGTGCATGCATTCCACCAGCATCCTGATTATGCCCTTGTATACTTATTTACAATCTCTTTATCTTCTTTGGCCAGGTGTGTGTTTCAACCTTCACCAAATTTGGATACTATGGATACAGTCTTGAATAATTGAAATTTTCTAAGAATCTGTCCACTTCTTCCATTTATCGATTTTATTGACATATAGTTGTTCATAATAGTCTATTATAATTCTTTGTATGTCTGCATTGTCTGTTGTAACCGCTACCCAGGTGCAAATTCTGGGAGGTGGGTTCACCATGGAGACTGTGAACATGTGACCCCTACAGAGGTTCTAAGAGGTGGAGTTCCCCTTGAGACTGTGGAAGTGTGAGCCCAGGTACAGTACTTGGAGGTAGGGTCAACCTGGAGACTGTAGATGTGTGAGCCTAGGTGTGGATTCTTTGAGGTGGGGTCACCGTGAGTATGGACTTGTGAAGCCAGGGACAGGGTCTTGAGGGTGGGATTACCCTGGAGACTGAATATGTAATCACTGGTACAGGATGTTGAGAGGGGTGTCACCTTTGAGACTGTGCATGTGTGACCCCAGGTACAGGGCCTGGGGAAGGGCTTCACCAGGGAAACTGGGTATGTGACCCCAAGAAAAGGGTCTGGAGTATGGGATCACCCTTGAGACTGTGGAAGTGTGTCTGCCGGTACAGGGTCTGGGAGGTGGTAACCCTGGAGACTGTGGAAATTTGTTCTCAGATGGAGGCACTGTGAGGTGTTGTCACTCAAGAGACTGAGGATGTGTGACTCTGGGTTCAGAGTCTGGGAGGGGTGTCAAACTGGAGACAGTGGACATGATACCCTGGGTGCAGGATCTGGGTGGTGGTGTCTCCTTGGATACTGTGGATGTGTGAACCCACAAACACGGTCTTGAGTGGGTGGGGTCACCCTGGAGACTGTGGATGTGTGATCCCAGTTGCAGGGTGTAGGGGGCGAGATCACCATGAAGACGGTGGATGTGTGACTCCAGGTTCTGGTCTGAAGGATGCAGTCAGCATGGAAACTCTGGATATGTGACCCCAGTTTCAGTGTTTGGAATGTTGTCACCATGGAAATTGTGGATGAGTGACCCCAGGTTCAGGGTTTGGGGAGAAGTGTCACCCTGGAGACTGTGGATATTTGACCCCATGCACAAGGACAGGGTTGTAACCCTGGAGAATGTGGACATGTGAGCCCAGGTGCAGTGTGTGAAATGGAGTTCACACTGGAGAATGTGGACATGTGAATCCAGCTGCAGGGTAGGGGAAGACAGTCATCCTCGAGATTGTGAATGTTTGGAAACAAGTACATGGTCTGGCAGGGTGAGGTTACCCTGGAAACTGCCGATAACTCACCCCAGGTACATATTATGAGAGGTGGGGTAGCACTGGAGACTGAGGACATGTGCTCCCACTTACAGAGTCTGGGAAAGAGGTTACACTGGAGCCTGTGGACCTGTGATCACAGGTTCAGTCCCTGGGAGGTGACATCACACTGGAGACTGTGGATATGTGACTCCAGGTGCAGGGTCTGGGAGACAGTAGCACTGGAGACTGGACGTGTGGCCCCAGGTACAGGATTTAGGATGAGTCACTCTGGAGACCGTGGATATTTGACTGCAGGGGGAGTGTCTGTAAGGGTCTCACCTTGGAGAAAGTGTATGTATGAGCCCAGGTACAGGGTCTGGAAGTTGGTGTAACCCTGGCAACTGTGCCCATGTCACAGCAGGTACAGCATCTGGGAAGGGTTGTCATCCTGGCCACCATAAACATGTGATCCCAGGTACAGGGTCTGGGATATGGGGTCACCCTGGAAACAGAGGCCAAGTAAACTAAGGTACAGAGTTTGGTGATGGGGCCGTCACACTGGATACTGTGGATGTGTAATCCCAACTTTAGGGTCTGGGAGGGGTGTCACCCTGGAATCTATGGATGTGTGACCCAGGTGGAATAGGGGAGTGATATTGGATACTGTGGCCACGTGACTCCAGGTGCAGCACATGAGACATGGGGTCACACTGAAGACTGTTGATGGGTGAGACCAGGTACGTGAACACAGAGGGTTTACACCCTGGTGAATGTGGATGTGTGAACCAGCTTCAGGATGTGTGAAGAGAGTCACTCTGGAGAATGTGGAAATCTGATCCCAGGGTTCCTCTAGAGTTGCCGTGGGGAACATGGGGTTCCTCTCAAGTTGTATCAGAGGACTCAAAGCTCCCCTCTCCTTGCAGTGGGAGCTCAGTGTTCCTCTCCAATTGTGGCATGGAACTCAGGGTTCCACTCGAGGCATGGTGAGGAACTTGTGTTCCTCTTGAGTTGATAAGTTACCCAGGGTTCTTCTTGACTTGTGATGGGGCCTCCTCTCGAGTTTCCTTGAGGTAATTCATCTCTAGCAGGGATGGGCAGGGCGGCTCCTTTCTTGTCACAATCTGCGTGTGGCTACTCACTAGTTTTGGCATGGGATTTCTCTAGTTGTGTTCAAGGTCAACTCTGTAGTTGTAGTTGTGTAGGGTTTGATTCTCTCTAGTTGTGGTGATCAAGCTCCTCTCTGGTTGTGGTGTGAGGTTCATCTCTATTAGCAGCAGATGGGCTCCTCTTAATGTGTGATGTCTATTGGGTTCCTCTCGAGTTGCAGGGCAATGTCCTCTCTGGTTGGAGTGTGTGGGGCTCCATGGGGAAGGTCCTCTATTTTTGGCGATAGGGGTTCCTCACTAACATTAGGGCGATTGCTTCTTTCTAGTTGTGAAGAATGCCACTCAGCTTACTTCAGGAAGCTCGTCTCTATTTGTGGAAGAGAGGCTTCTCTCTAGGTGTGATGTCCTGGGGGAATCCACTCTAGTTTTTCTGGGGGAATCTGCTTCACTTTTATCCGGTAGCCCCAGTATCATTATGACTAGAGGCCCCTTTTCTTGTTATTTCCTAGGGCTCCTGTCAAATTGCAGCAGGGAACTCGGTGTGCCACTTGTTACAGCAGGTGACTCAGGCTTCCTTTAGAGTTGTGGTGGAGCCTCCTCTCGAGCTGCAGTGGGGAAGATCCTCTCTAGTAGCTCTGTGCAGGCTACATGCATTGTGTGGGAAGCTACTCTCTAGTTGTGGCATGGGGTGCCACTCTAGTTGCAGTGGGGGTCCACTCTTTATTTGTGGTGGGTTGGCTCCTCTCTACTTGTCATTTGCAGACACCTCTCAGGTTGTGTCAGGGGGCTCCTCTTTAGTTGTGGCAGTCGGGCTTCTCTCTAGTTGTGGTAGAGTGCTCTCCTCAAACTGTGATGGGGATGGCTATTTTCTGGTTGTGACGTGAACGGGAACTTTTTCTAGCTTTAATATGTAAGAGGCTACTCTCTAGTTATGACAGTGAGAGGCCTCTTTAGTTGTAACATGGTGGGCTGCACTCTACTTGCGGAAGGAGGTTTCTATCTAATTGTGATAGATGGGTATGCTCTCTAATGGCAATGTTAAAGGGGGGGGGTATCTCTAATTGTTGCAAGGGTCTCTTCTCTAGCTAGAGTGTTGGCCTCCTCTTTCCTTTTGATTCTTGTGGGAATCCCACTCTAGTTGTGATGGGATTTTATGGGCACTTTTTGCTAATTGTGATAAGTGGGGCACACTCATATCAACCTGTGGGAGGGGTGTCCACTCTAGTTGTGGTAGTGGTTCTCCACTCTAAATGCGATGTAAGGGAGGGCGGGGCACCTCTCTAGTTTTGGTGGTGTGCTCCTCTAGTTGTGCCTTAGGGTCAACTATCTAGTTGTGGCATGTATTGAACTCTCCAGTTTTGGCGATTAGACTTCTCTCTAGTTGAGATGACCCCGGATGCTCCTCCCTAAGTATGTTGTGCCTGGGGAAGTCCTCTTCAGCTGTGGAGTGGGAACTCCTGTCTTATTGCATCAAGCTGTGCAGTGTTTCTCTAGATGCAGTTTTCTGGCTCATCTCTATTTTTGGTTTGTTGGGCTACTCTCTAGTAGTGGTGTAGAGCCTCGTTTCTTGATGAGATGTATGAAATTGCTGCTCTCTAGGAGCGGGGTGCAGGGCCTCTGCATTCAGTGTCATGGTGTGCTCCTTTCTTGTTGCAGTGTGTGGGCTCCTCCCACGTTTTGGGTGGGACTCCAGTCGAGTTGCACTGTGAGATTTGTTGTTCCTCTCAAGTTGAGGTAGGGCCTCCAGTCGAGTTTTCTTTTTAGGGGGAGGAGGGGTGGCTCCTCTCTAGTAGCATTGTGCAGGGTTCAGATCAGATCAGATCAGATCAGTCGCTCAGTCGTGTCCGACTTTGTGCGACCCCATGAAGCGCAGCACGCCAGGCCTCCCTGTCCATCACCAGCTCCCGGAGGTCACTCAGACTCGCATCCATCGAGTCAGTGATGCCATCCAGCCATCTCATCCTCTGTCGTCCCCTTCTCCGCCTGCCCTCAATCCCTCCCAGCATCAGAGTCTTCTCCAATGACTCAACTCTTCGCATGAGGTGGCCAAAATACTGGAGTTTCAGCTTTAGCATCATTCCTTCTAGAGAAATTCCAGGATTGATCTCCTTCAGAATGGACTGGTTGGATCTTCTTGCAGTCCAAGGGACTCTCAAGAGTCTTCTCCAACACCATAGTTCAAAAGCATCAATTCTTCGGCGCTCAGCCTTCTTCACAGTCCAGCTCTCACATCCATACATGACCACAGGAAAGACCATAGCCTTGACTAGGCGAACCTTTGTTGGTAAAGTAATGTCTCTGCTTTTGAATATGCTATCTAGGTTGGTCATAACTTTCCTTCCAAGGAGCAAGCGTCTTTTAATTTCATGACTGCAGTCACCATCTGCAGTGATTTTGGAGCCCAGAAAAACAAAGTCTGACACTGTTTCCACTGTTTCCCCATCTATTTCCCATGCAGTGATGGGACCAGATGCCATGATCTTCGTTTTCTGAATGTTGAGCTTTAAGCCAACGTTTTCACTCTCCACTTTCACTTTCATCAAGAGGCTTTTTAGCCCCTCTTCACTTTCTGCCATAAGAGTGGTGTCATCTGCATATCTGAGGTTATTGATATTTCTCCCGGCAATCTTGATTCCAACTTGTGTTTCTTCCAGTCCAGCATTTCTCATGATGTACTCTGCATAGAAGTTAAATAAACATGGTGACAATATGCAGCCTTGACGTACTCCTTTTCCTATTTGGAACCAGTTTGTTGTTCCATGACCAGTTCTAACTGTTGCTTCCTGACCTGCATACAGATTTCTTAAGAGGCAGATCAGGTGGTCTGGTATTCCCATCTCTTTCAGAATTTTCCATAGTTTATTGTGATCCACACAGTCAAAGGCTTTGGCATAGTCAAAAAGCAGAAATAGATGTTTTTCTGGAACTCTCTTGCTTTTTCCATGATCCAGCGGATGTTGGCAATTTGATCTCTGGTTCCTCTGCCTTTTCTAAAACCAGCTTGAACATCAGGAAGTTCACGGTTCACATATTGCTGAAGCCTGGCTTGGAGAATTTTGAGCATTACTTTACTAGCGTGTGAGATGAGTGCAATTGTTCGGTAGTTTGAGCACTCCTTGGCATTGCCTTTCTTTGGGATTGGGATGAAAACTGACCTTTTCCAATCTTGTGGCCACTGCTGAGTTTTCCAAATTTGCTGGCATATTGAGTGCAACACTTTCACAGCATCATCATTCAGGACTTGGAATAGCTCCACTGGAATTCCATCACCTCCACTAACTTTGTTCGTAGTGATGCTTTCTAAGGCCCATTTGACTTCACATTCCAAGATGTCTGGCTCTAGGTCAGTGATCACATCATCATGATTATCTGGGTCTTGAAGCTCTTTTTTTTTACAGTTCTTCTGTGTATTCTTGCCACCTCTTCTTAATATCTTCTGCTTCTGTTAGGTCCACACCATCTCTGTCCTTTATCGTGCCCATCTTTGTTTCGGGTTAATTTTGATGTGTGAGTAGCTAAATTACCTGTGGCATGGAGCTCCTCTCTAGTTGGTGCGGGGGGTCAACACTTAGTTGTGTTGGCTGCACATCTCTCTGGTTATGGTGTTCAGGCTCCTCTTGAGTTGTGTTAAGGGAGGTCTTCCATAGATGTAGTGTTTTGGGGGTCACTTCTAGAATTGTGGGGGAGTGTTCCTCTTGAATTGTCATGGGTGTTTGCTCTTTGGGAGTGATGTGCACAGGCACTGTTTCCAGGTGCAATATCTGCAAGCTTACTCTCTAATTTTGGGATGTCCCCTTCTCTTTAGCGGTAGTGTCTGTGCCTCCTCTCTTGTTTTGGCAGGAGACATCTGTGTAATTGCATTGTGCTGAAATGCTCCTCTCAAGTTTTAATGTTCTGGGAGCTGCTCTCTATTTGCAGCATGTGGTCTACTTGCTAGTTTTGACCAGTTTTGTCCTCTCTAACATTTGTAGGGGCATCTACTCGACTTGCAGGAGTGGGTTCGTCTCTTTTTTTTTCCTGTGGAAGTGACCCTTTATAGGTTCAATGTCAGAGGTCTAGTTCTAGCTGTGGTAAGGGTCAAACTCTCTAGTTTTGGTGGGTGGGCTCCTCTCTCGTTGTGTCCATTGGCTTCTCTCTCATTATGGCATAGGCGTCCTCTCAAATTCCGAAGGGGTTTTGGGGCTCCTCTCTTGTTGCAGAGTACCTCATCTGGGGGCTATCTGTGGGGTGGGTGTTCACTCTACTTCTTGTTTGGGGGCTCCTTACTGTTCTTCATAGGGTCATGACTCCACTCTAGGTGTGATACGCTTCTCTTGAGTTACTTCAGTGTCTTCATCACTCTTTGCAGCACAGGGGATCCTCTCTAGGTGCAATGTGCCGGAGGGCTCCTTTCTAGTTTTGGCAGGTAATTTTTCTCCAGTTTCAGTGGAGTGTCCTAGTTTCATCGCTAGGGGCTCCTTCCTTGTGATGGCAATGGACTCCAATCGAGTTGTGGTGAAGGACTTGTTGTTCCTCTCAAGTTGTGACAGATGATTCAGGGTTCCTTTAGAGTTGTGCAGGTGCATACTCTTGAGCTGTGTGGGGCAGCTCCTCTCTAGTAGCATTTATAGGCTGGTTCCTGTCTGGTTGTGATGTGTGGTATGTTACTGTATAGTTATGACATAGAATTCCACTCTCGTTGCAGTTGGGGTCAACTGACAGTTTTGTTTATGTTCCCTTCTAATTGTGGTTTGCATATTTTTGTACAGTTGTGGTGGTGTTAGAGGCTCCTCTTTAGTTGTGGTATGGGTACTCCTCTCTGGATATTGTAACATACTCCTTTTGGACTGTGGTGAGGATGCTTCTTCTCTGGTTGTGATGTGAAAGGGCACTTTTTCCAGTTGTGGGGTGAAGGAATATACTCTCTAATTGTAGCAAGGTACATCATCTTTTCTTGTGGTGTTTTGACCTCTTCTCTACTCACAGCAGGGAGGGTATGTTTAGCTGTGATGTGTTGGTGTGCTTCTCTCTAGTGTCAATAATCAGCGGGGCTACTGTCTAGTTCCCATGCGGTTATCTCCTCGAGTTGTGGTGTGGGGCTCTTCTCTTATTATGATCTGAGGGAAAGGTCCTTTCTAGTTGTGGCAGCCTTTTCTCTAGTTTTGTTGTGTAGGCTCCTCTCTTGTTGTGGAGGGGTGCTGCTTTATAGTTGTGACAGGGGGCTCTGAGCTAGCTTCAGGGTGCACGAGGCTCTCAACTTGTGGCTGGGGCTCCTCTCCAGTTGTTGCATAATTCACCTCTCAAATTCCTGCAGGAGGCACCTCTCGAGTTTTGGTGGGTGGCTCATCTGAAATTGGAGATAGGAATGGAAACCAACTCCAGTATTCATGCCTGGAAAATCCCATGGATGGAGGGGCTTGGTAGGCTACAGTCCATGGCGTTGCAAAAAGTCAGACACTACTGAGCAAATTCACTTTAATGTTTTGTCATAGGCCCCCAGTGGCTAAGATGGTAAAGAATCTGTCTGGGATGCAAGAGACCTGGGTTTAATACCTGGTTCAGGAAGATCCTCTGGAGAAGGGCATGACAACCCACCCTGGCATTCTTGCCTGTAGAATCCCATGGACAGAAAAGTCTGGCTAGCTACACAGTCCATGGAGTTACAAAGATTCGGAAATGACTGAGCAGCTAACACACAATCATCTATAATTGTTGTGGGGGACACCTTTCTTGCTGTGGCATGGCACCTTCCTTCTAGTTGTGTTTTGCTGATGAGCTCCACTTAATTTTCTGGGGGAAGCTCTTCTCCACGTGTGATGGTGGACTCATCTATGGCTTTAATATGGGGGCCTCTTTCTAGCTATAGTGTGCAAGGTCCTCTGTAGTTGTAGTGAGGTGCTCTTCTTTCGTTTTGATGTCTGTGGGGATTCCTCTCTCATTCCAATGTGCAGAGGGTCTCCTCACTATTTGTGTTGTGATGCTTGTCTCTCTTTGCAGTGAATGGGCTCCTCTCTAGATGTGATGTCTGGAGGGCTCCTCTTCCGTTGTGGACAGGGGTTTCTCTCAAGTTGGGTCGAAGTTCTCCTCTAGAATTTTCCCAGGGTACTCGTAACTCCTCTTGATATGTGGTTGAACCTCCTCTAACATTTGTCATTTGGAGAGCTACGTAGCAATGGGACTTCTCTAATTTTGCACTATGGGTTCCTCACTCATTTTGGTGGGGTTGACTGCTTCTAGTTGTGACAGATGGTCAACTTTCTAGTTGTGTTGAGGGAGCTCCTCTCCAGTTGCGTTTGTGGGGGGCTTGTCCTCAATAGTGTTTGTTTGTCTGTCTGGGAACCTTCTCCACATGAAGAATGCAGGCTCCTCTGAAGTTTCAGTGGGAGGCATATCTATTGTTGTTAAGGTGGGCTCTACTCTAAGTCTAATTCCAGGTGCTCATGTTTAGTTGTAGGGGACTTCTCTCTAGTTGTGTTGTATTGTGTTATCTCTAGTGGTGGAAGGGTGCAACTTTCTTATTGTGACAAAGGACTCCAAGATAGCTGTGTTGTTCATGGGGGTATCTAGATTTAGTGGGAATCATCTCTCTATTGTGGTCATGGGCTCCTCTTTATTTGTCTCAAGAGACACATATAATTTTGTGTGTGGGCTCAGGGCTCCTCTAAAAGGAGGCAGAGGATCCTGTCAAGACGAAGTAGGGGGCTCCTCTAGAGTTCCTTTGGTGAGCTCCTCTCTAACTGTGGCTGTGGACTCCACTTTACCTGTGGCATGGGGGTTTCTTTTTAGTTGTGATGTGTTGGTGAGCTCCTCTCGAGTATCAGTGAGAGTTCTTCTGTAGTTGTGGTGGGTGATTATCTCTAGCTGCACTGTGGGTGCTGTCTTCTTCTGTGGTGTGCTGGTGAGCTACTCTCTAGATGTGATGTGCAAGCTTCTTTCTAGTTATGGTGAGAGTCTCTTTAGTTGCAATATCTGAGGGGAGTCCTCCCTCATTTCAATTTGAAAAGGCTTCCTTTCTTGTGGTGGGGAAGCTCATCAATATTGGCCACAATGTGACTCCACTCTAGGTATGATGTGTGGGGACATCGTCTCCCATTGTGTCCAGTGGCTTTTATCAAGTGGCAGTGGAGTTCTTTTCTTGAGTTGTGTCAGTTTACTCAGAGTTCCTCCGGAGTTGCAGTATTTCTTCCTCTTGGGTTGTGATAGGGGACTCTGCAGGTGGCTCTGCTCTTCTTTTGACACAAGGAGTTCCTCACAAATTTTAGCATGGTTACTCCTCTCTACTTGTGAGGGCCTCCTCTCGATTTCCTTCAGGGTCTCTCCTCTATTTGCAGCAGAGGGGAGTTGCGTGATTCTCTAGGCGTGATCTCTTCGTAAACTGCTCTCTACTTGTGGGAAAAACCTCTCCGGTTTTGGTGGAGATATCCTCTGTCATTGTGACCAGTGACTCCTCTCGTGTTGCAGCAAAGAACTCTGTGGTACTTCTCTAGTTTCCTTCACAGTGAAGTTTCTCAATTATTGCAGTATGCAGTGGAATCTATATGTAATGCTGTGTACAGTCTCCTCTCTCATTTTGGCATGTGACCATAGCTAGCTGTGGCCAGGGTCTCTCTCTAGTTGCACTATTCTAGGGGTTTTTCTCTAGTGGTGATGTGGTGGCTCTTTCACGTTGTTGCAGTCATTACTCTAGTTGGTGTGAGCAAGGTACTACTCTCTAGTTGAGGTAGGATAATCCAATCTAGTTTGACCCAGAAGCCTCCTCTCTAGTTGCGGTTGAGGTCAACACTCTATTTGTGGTGGGTGGTCTAGTCTATAGTTGTGGTGGGGTTCCCCTGTCTAGTTGCACTGGGCACGGGTTTTCCTTAACAGTTACTATGTGTCGTGGGGTTCTTCTCCAATTCTGATACATGGGCGCCTCTGTGGTGTGGTGAGCTACAGTTCTCTAATTGTGCCTTGGGTGGTTCTTCCTTCTAGTGATGTGTGCCTGGGTTCCACTTGTGGTAGTGTGGTGCTCCTCTCTAGTCATGCTGAGGTCTTATTTTGATTTCCAGTGGGAGCTCCTCTTGAGTTGTGGCAGTGGATTCAGAGCCCCTCTTGATTTCTGGTGGTGGCACCTCTCAAGTTCCACCAGGGGATTTGGGGTCCTTTTGAGTTGTCTAGGGAAACTATGGCTTCCTCTAGAGTTGCAGCAGTAGGCCCCAGTCTCCTGTCGAGTTGTGGCAGGTACTTGGTTTTCCTCTGGATTACAGTGCACAACTCAGTTTTCCTCTCAAGTTTCCATGAAATGATCCTCTTGGTTTGAGGCAGGGGACTCAGAGCTTCTCTCGTGTTCTTGTGATGCTTCCTCTTGAGTTGTGGTGTGTTGTCTCCATGGAGGGGGGAGTCCTGTCTACTTTTGGCACCGGGGTCTCCGTACTAATTTATTGTGGGGTTGATACTCTCTAATTTTGAGTGGCGCCTCTTGAGTTGCTTCATCGGCTCATCTCTATTTGCTACAGAGTGTCCCCTATAAGTTGGCATGTCCCAGGGGCTGCTCTCTATTTGTGGTGAGGGCATCGTCTCCAGCTCTGGTGTTGGAGTGCCTCTGACTTTGTTGCTGGGATCTCCCCTCGTGATACAGTATAGGGCTCCTCTTGAATTGAGGCAGATTCTCTCAGTTCCTCTTGAGTTGTGGTTGTGTTCTTGGGAATCCTCTCAAGTTGCATTGGGGGGCTAGGATCTAGTCTCAGTTTGTGATGGGAAACTCAAGGTTCTTCTCGAGTTGCAGGAAGTGAGTCAGTCCACCTTTCGAGTTGAGGTAGAGAACTGAGTGTTCCTTTCGTGTTGCAACAGGGGAGTATGGCCCACTAGAATTGCAGCTGAAAACTCGGAGTTCCTCTCCAGTTGCAGCATTAAATTCGAGCTTCCTATTAAGATGCAACAGGGGACCTGGGGCTCCACTCAAGTTGTGGCTGGGAAGTCGGGGTACCACTTGAGTTGCAGCAGGGGACTCAGAGCTCCTCTTGAGTTTCAGTGAGATCTCAGGATTCCTTTCAAGATTCAGCGCGAGAATCAGTGTTCCACTCAAGCTGTGGCAGGGAGTTCAGGGTTCTTCTCCATTTGGGGTGTACTCAGTGTTCCTCTCATGTTGCACTGGGGCCTCCTCTCAAGTTGTATTGCTGTGACTCGTCTCTAACAGGGATGTTCAAGGGGGCTGTGGCAATGTGCAGATGGCTACTCACTAGTTTGCCATGGGGTTTTTTCTCTAGTTTGGGTCAGATTCAATTCTGTAGCTGTGGTGGCTTTGATTCTCTCTAGTTGTGGTGTGCAAGCACCTCTCTAGTTGTGGTTGGGGACTCCTCTCTATCTGTGTCATGGGTGTTTCTTTCTAGTTGTGGTGTGCTGTGGGCTCCTCTGTAGGTGTGATGGGGGATTATCTCTAGCAGTTATGTGGCTTCTCCTTTCTAGTTATGTTGTTTTAATGGGCTACCATCTAGTTGTGGTATGTGTGCTCCTTTCTAGTCATGGTGAGGGGGGTCATTTGCTGCAATACTTGTGGGAAGTCCTCTCTCATTGTAATGTACAGGGGCCTCCTTTCTGGTTGTGGTGGAGGGGCTCATCCATATTTGCTGAAGTGTGGCTCCTCTCTTTTTATGATGTCTATGGACATCTTCTCACGTTGTTGCCAATGGCGTTTCACAAGTAACTCAGCTTTCTTTTCTTGAGTTGTGGCAGCATATCCAGGGCTCATCTCGAGTTTCTGTAGTCCCATCTCTTAGGTTGTGATGGGGTCTCTGCAAAGTGGTTCTGCTCTTATTTGACACTAGGTATTCCTCATAAGATTTAGTATTGTTACTCCTCTCTACTTGCGAGGACCTCCTCTTGGGTTACTAAAGGGGATTATCTCTATCTGGAATGCTTTGGTGGACTTTTCTATACTTCTGGAGGGAGAAACCTCTCCGGTTTTGGTGGAGGGCCCCTCTATCATTGTGACCAGCATCATGTCTCATGTTTCAGGTAAGGACTTGGTGGTACCTCTCTAGTTGCATTGGGCAGCGGTGTTTCTTAACCATTGCTGTATGCAAGAGACTCTTTAAATAAGCAGTGTGTAGGCTTCTCTCATTGCGGCTTGTGTTAAACACACTATCTGTGGCCAGGAGCTCTAATTGCACTGTACTAGGGGTTTCTCTCCAGATGTGGTGTGCTGCTCCTTTGAGTTGTTGCAATCATTAATCTACTTGCTGTTGACAAGGTGCTATTCTCTAGTTGAGGTGGGATATCCAATTTAGTTTTACCCAGAAGACTCCTGTCTACTTCCCGTGCAGGTCAACTCTCTAGTTGTGGTTCTTGGTTAAGTCTCTTCTTGTGGTGGGAATCTCCTCTCTAGCTGCATTGGGCAGGGCTTTTCCTGAATAGTTGCAATGTGAGGTGGGTCTCTTCTCCAGATGTGATGTGTGAGAGCTTCTCTAGTTGTGGTGAGCTGCACTTCTCTAATTGTGTTGTGGGTGCTCCTCTCTTGTAAAGATGTGTGCCTGGACTCCTCTCTAGTTGTGCTGAGATCTTAGCTCAATTTGCTTTGAGAATTACAACGGGGAACTCAGGGAGCCCCTCGTGGTGCCCCAGGGAAGTCCAATCTCCATTCTAGTTGCGAGGGGAAGCTGGGGATTGCTCTTGTGCCACTGCAGGGCAAATAGACCCCATCTAGGCTTGTGTCCAGAAATTCCATGTTCGCCTCCAGTGGCGACAAGGATCTTGGTATTGCTTTCAAGGTTCACCCTGGGAGTCAGGCCTCATCTTGAGTTGAAGTAAAGTACTCCGCTTTGCTCTCCAGCAGTGACGGGTATATCTTGGATCCCACTGAGGGCCCTAAAGGGAGTCAAGCCCCCTGTGAAGTTTTCAGAAGGGATACGGGATTCACTCTAGGCCCTGCAGGAAAATAAGGGCCTTATCTTGGAATGACGCGGGAATCTCCTGTTGTTTCTAGAGTTCCAGTACAACTTGGGGGGTTTCCCTCCAGTTAGGAAGAGGAACTCGGGGAGCCTCTCGTGTGGCCCCAGGGATGTCCAGTCTCCATTCGAGTTGCGAGGGGGAGCGCGGCATTGCTCTTGAGTCATTGCAGGGGAATCAGGCGTCAAGACGCCTTGAAGGGGAAATCTCGAGGTGTTTCTCAAGTTGTGGCAGGAAAGCCTGGGTTCCCTCGACTTGTGACCGTGACCTCAGGGAGCTTCTCATGGTGCCGATGGGATGTCAGGAATACTGTGAAGTTGGGAGGGGCCACTCGAGACTCCACTGGGGTCGGTGTAATGGAACAAGGCCTCCTCTCAAGTTGAGGCTGGAACCCCAGGATTCCTCTTCTGTTCTGACATAGGTCTTGGCTTGTGTATGCCGTTTCAAACAGGGAGTCAGTTCTCAACTTGTGTGGAGGCATGGAACTCTGCTTTCCTCTCGAGTTGTTAAAGATGTTAAAGGCCTCCATGTGAGTTGAACTTGGAATCTGGCCCTCATTTTCAATAAGCAACTGGGGAATCAGAACTCCCTTCTTGTTGTGAGTGGATTTTCGCCTGACATTCGAATCTGTGTGAGGGAATCCATCCTTATCTCGAGTGGATGGGGAAATACATGACTTTTGAACTGTGAGAAGTCCCCTATGTTCCCGTCCAGTGTCAAGAGGATAAAAGCCTCCTCTCGAGGTGCGACAGGGATGTCAGCATTCCTTTCCAGGAGAAACAGGGCAATCGACCCTCATCTCGACTTAAGGAGAGGAAAATAGGGCTCTTCTTTATTGTGGCTGAAGACTCAACGTTCCTCTCGAGTGCGCCGGGTATCTGGGAAAACTTCTGGAGTTTCATAAAGCGTTCCAAATACCCTTTTGTGTTCAAAGAGGGAAGGTGGGCTTTCTTTGGAAACGCTGCAGCATAAAAGGGCCTCATCAAGCGTGCAGGAGAGAATTTCGTGGTTTGTGTGGAGTTGTGGCGGGAAGCTTAGGGTTCCTCTCGAGTTGGTGTCCACCTGGGGGACCCGCTCGTGTCTCCTCAGGAAGTCAGATCTCCTTTGGGTTTGCTCGGTTCACTTCGGGATTCTTCACGCATCGCTGCAGGGATGAATACGGCCTCATCTCAAGTTGAGGTGGGAACTTCAGTGTTCCTCTGAATTTCTGACATCTATCTCGGGGTCTGTGTGGAGTTGGACCAGGGGAGTCCAGCCTCATCTTGTGTTGAGGCAGGGAACTCCGCTTGCCTCTCGAGTTGTTCTTGGGGCATCAGGCCATTGTTGAGTTGTATTTGGAACCTGCGGGTTTTTCCGGGGGATGCAACTGGGGTGTCAGTGCCCCTTTGTGTTGTGGCTTCATCCTTGGGATTACATTTGAAGAGGTGCCCAGGCATCGGGACTTACCTTGAGTGGACTAGGAAATCGATGTCTTTCGGAATGTGGCATGACACACGAGGCTTCCTCTCGGGTTTCCATGTGAGACTGGCCTCCTCCTGAGGTGTAACAGGAAGGCCAGAATCCCTTTCCAGACAAAGCAGGGGAATCGACCCTCATGTCGAGATAAAGAGGGGACGAAGGGCTCATATTAATTTGTGCTGGGAAACTCGGTGTTTCTCTCGAGTGAGACCTGTATCTTGGGGAACATTTTGAGTTGCATCAAGTGTGTCAAGTACCTTTTCGACTTTAAAGAGGGATTGTGGGATTTCCCTCGAGACGCTGTAGTGGAAAAGGGCCTCATCTGGCGATGATGAGGGAACCTCCTGGTTTTTCTCCAGTTCTGGCGGGATTTTCGAGTTATGACAGGGAACTCAGGGAGCCTCTCGTGGTGCCTCAGGGAAGTCCAATCTCCATGCGAGTTGCGAGGGGGAGCTGGGGATTGCACTCGTGTCACTGCAAGACAAATAGACTTCTTCTAGGATCGTTTCCAGAAACTCCGTGTTCCTCTCAGGTGGTGACAGGGATCTCGGGATTGCATTCAAGGTTCACCTCGGAGATCAGGCCTCGTCTCAAGTAGAAGCAAATATTCCGCTCTCCTCTCAAGTTACGACAGGTATCTCTTGGAGCCCATTGAGTGGCCTAAAGTGATTCAAACCTCCTGTGGAGTTTAGAGACAGGACTCGGGATTGCTCCCTAGGTCCTGCAGGAAATGAAGGGCCTCATCTTGCAATGACGGAGGAATCTCGTGGTTTTACTTGAGCTGCAGCGTGACGTGTGGGGTTTCTCTCGCATAATGATGGAGAATTCAGTGAGATCCTTTTGTGGAATGGACCAGGGAAGTCCATTCTCCACTTGAATTGTGAGGGGAACATGGCATGGCTCTTGAGTCATGGCAGGGAAATCACAACACAAGAAGCGCTGAAGGGGAAAATCGAGGTCTTTCTCGAGTTGCGGCAGGAAAGCCTGGGTTCCCTCGACTTGTGACGGTGACTTCAGGGAGCTTCTCATGGTGCCTCTGGGAAGTCAGGAATACTGTGAAGTTGGGAAGGGCTACTCAGGACTCCTCAGTGGTCAGTGCAATGGAAGAGTGACTCATCTCGAGTGGAGGTGGGAACCCCAGGTTCCTCTCCTGTTCTGACGTTGGTCTCGGGTTGTGTATGCTTTTTCAAACATGGAGTTAATTCTCAATTTGTGTGGAAGCATGAAATTCTGCTTTCCTCTCGAGTTGTCAAAGGGGTTTCAGGACACCAGGTGACTTGAATTTGGGACCTGGGACTCTTTTTGAGTTAGCAACTGGGGCATCAGAAATCCCTTCATGTTGTGAGTTGTTTGTCAGCTGATATCCGAATCTGTGCAAGGGAATCAGGCCTGATCTCGAGTGGATGGGGAAATATGTGGCTTTTGAATTGTGACAGGACCCCCAGGTTCCCCTCCAGTTTCAAGTAGATACCAGTCTCCTCTCGAGGTGTGAAGGGGACGTCGGCATTCCTTTCCAGGTGAAGCAGGGCAATCCATACTCATCTCGACTTGAGGACGGGAAAACGAATCTCTTTTTGACCTGTGGATGGAAACTCAGCTTCCTCTCGAGTGGGGACAAGTATCTGGGGAAACTTCTGGAGTTTCATAAAGCGTGTCTAGTACACTTTCGATTTCCAAGAGGGAACGTGGGCTTTCTTTGGAAATGCTGCTGCAGAGAAGGGCCACCTCAACCATGCAGGGCAGAATTTCGTGGGTTTTGTGAAGTTTGGCGGGAAGCTTATGTTTCCTCTCGAGTTGTCTGTTGAATTGCGGGACTCACTCATGTCTCCTCAGGGAAGTCCAATCTCTTTTGGTGTTGTGCGTGGAACATCAGGATTCCTCACACATCACTGCAGGGATGAATAGGGCCTCATCTCAAGTTGAGCTGGGAACCTCAGGATTCCTCTCCTGGTCTGACATTGATCTTGGGGTCTCTGTGGAGTTGGAACAGGCGAGTCAGGTCTGGTCTTGTGTTGAGGCACAGAACTCTGCTTGCCTCTCAAGTTGTTCATGGTGTGTCAGGCCACGTGTCGAGTTGTATTTCAAACGTGCTGCTTTTCTGCAGAATGCAACGTTGGTGTCAATGCCCCTTCGTGTTGTAACTTCATCCTCGGGGTTACATTTGGAGAGGTGCCTGGGAATTGGGACTTACCTCGATTCAACGGGGAAATTCATGTATTTTGGAATGTGGCACAACCCATGAAGCTTTCCCTTGAATTTCAATGTGAGACCGGCCTCTTCCTGAGGTCCGTCGTGAAGGTCACGATCCCTTTCCAGACAAAACGGGGGAATCGAGCCTCATGTCAAGATCAGCAGGGGAGAAGGAACTAAGATTAAGTTGTGCCAGGAAACTCGGTATTACTCTGGAGTCAGACGGGTACGGAGGGAAACTTTTTGAGTTGCATCAAGTGTGTCAAGTACCGTTTCGAATTTCAAGAGCAAACATGGGATTCCTCTTAAGACGCTGCAGTGAGAAAGGGCCTCTTCTCGCGATGACGGGGAAACCTCCTGTTTTTTCTCGAATTGCGACGGGATTCTCGAGTTATGACGGGGAACTCAGGGAGCGTCTGTTGTTATTCCATTGAAGTCCAATCTCCATTCGAGTTGCGAGGGGGAGCTGGGGTTTGCTCTCAAGTCACTGCAGGACAAATAGACCTCATCTATTGGAGAAGGAAATAGATGAGTCACTGCAGGACTCATAGTCACTGCAGCAGGACAAATAGACCTCATCTATTGGAGAAGGAAATAGAATAGGACAAATAGACCTCATCTATTGGAGAAGGAAGACCTCATCTATTGGAGAAGGAAATGGCAACCCACTCCAGTGTTCTTGCCTGGAGAATCCCAGGGACGGGGAAGCCTGGTGGGCTGCCGTCTATGGGGTCACACAGAGTCGGACACGACTGAAGTGACTTAGCATAGCATAGCATAGGCTTGTGTCTAGAAACACCATGTTTCCCTCCAGTGGTGACAGGGATCACGGGGATGCATTCAAGGTTTACCCGGGGAGTCATGCCTCGTCTCGAGTTGAAGCAAAGAACTCCACTCTCCTCTCGAGATGTGATGGGTATCTCTTGGAACCCATTTAGTTGCCTAAAGGGAATCGAGCCTCCTGTGGATTTTTTTTTCCTTTTTTTAAATTTTATTTTTTTAACTTTACAATATTGTGTTGATTTTGCCATATATCAACGTGAATCCCCCACTGGTATTAACATATTCCCCATCCTGAACACTCCTCCTTGCCTCCACCTCATACCATCACTCTTGATCGTCCCAGTGCACCATCCCCAAACATCCAGTATCATGCACTGAACCTGGACTGGTGACTCATTTCACATGTGATATTATACATGTTTCAGTTCCATTCTCCCAAATCATCGCACCCTCTCCCTTGCCCACAGAGTCCAAAAGACTGTTTGGTACATCAGTGTCTCTTTTGCTGTCTCGTATACAGGGTAATTATTGCCATCATTCTATATTCCATATATATGAATTATTATACTGCATAGGTGTTTTTCTTTCTGGCTTATTTAACTCTGTATAATAGGCTCCAGTTTCATCCACCTCATTAGAACTGATTCAAATATATTCTTTTTAATGGTTTAGTAATACTCCATTGTGTATATGTAACATTGCTTTCTTATCCATTCATCTCCTGATGGAAATCTATGTTGCTTCCATGTGCTGGCTATTATAAACAGTGATGCAATGAACATTCGGGTACACGTGTCTCTTTCAATTCTGGTTTCCTCAGTGTGTATGCCCCGCAATGGGATTGCTGGATCATAAGGCAGTTCTATTTCCACTTTTTTGAGGAATCTCCACACTGTTCTCCATAGTGACTGTACTAGTTTGCATTCCCAGCAACAGTGTAAGAGGTTTCTCTTTTCTACATACCCTTTCCAGCATTTATTACTTGTAGACTTCTGGATCGATTCTGACTTGCATGAAATGGTACCTCATTGTTGTTTTGATTTGCATTTCTCTGATAATGAGTGATGTTGAGCATCTTTTCATGTGATTGTTAGCCATCTGTATGTCTTCTTTGGAGAAATGTCTATTTAGTTCTTTGGCCCATTTTTTGACTGGGTCATTGATTTTTCTGGAATTGAGCTGTAGGTGTTGCATGTATATATTTGAGATTAGTTGTTTGTCAGTTGCTTCACTTGCTATTATTTTCTCCCGTTCTGAAGGCTGTCTTTTCACCTTGCTTATAGTTTCCTTTGTTGTGCTAAAGCTTTTTAAGTTTAATTAGGTCCCATTTGTTTATTTTTGCTCTTATTTCCAATATTCTGAAAGGTGGGTCATCGAGGATCCTGCTGTGATATATGTCGGAGCATGTTTTGCCTATGTTCTCCTCTAGAAGTTTTATAATTTCTGGTCTTATGTTTAGATCTTTAATCCATTTTGAGTTTATTTTTGTATATATTGTTAGAAAGTGTTCTAGTTTCATTCTTTTACAAGTGGTTGACCAGTTTTCCCAGCACCACTTTTTAAAAAGATTGTCTTTAATCCCTTGTATGTTCTTGCCTCCTTTGTCAAAGATAAGGTGTCCATATGTTCGTGGATTTATCTGTGGGCTTTCTATTTTGTTCCTTTGATCTATATTTCTGTCTTTGTGCCAGTACCATACTCTTTTGATGACTGTGGCTTTGTAGTAGAGCCTGAAGTTAGGCAGGTTTATTCCTCCAGTTCCATTTTTCTTTCTCAAGATTGTTTTGGCTATTCCAGGTTTTTTTAATTTCCATATAAACTGTGAAATTATATTTTCTAGCTCTGTGAAGAATACTGTTGGGAGCTTGATAGGGATTGCATTGAATCTATAAATTACTTTAGGTAGTATACTTATTTTGACTATATTGATTCTTCCAATCCATGAGTATGGTATATTTCTCCATCTATTAGTGCCCTCTTTGATTTCTTTCACTAGTGTTTTATAGTATTCTATATATAGGTCTTTAGTTTCTTTAGGTAGATATATTCCTAAGTATTTTATTCTTTTCATTGCAATGGTGAATGGAATTGTTTCCTTAATTTCTCTTTCTATTTTCTCATTATTAGTGTATAGGAATGCAAGGGATTTCTGTGTGTTGATTTATATCCTGCAACTGTACTATATTCATTGATTGGTTCTAATAATTTTCTGGTGGAGTCTTTAGGGTTTTCTATGTAGAGGATCGTGTCATCTGCAATCAGTGAGAGTATTACTTCTTTTTTTCCAATTTGGATTCCTTTTATTTCTTTGTCTGCTCTGATTGCTGTGGCCAAAACTTCCAGAACTATGTTGAATAGTAATGATGAAAGTGGGCACCCTTGTCTTATTCCTAACTTTAGAGGAAATGCTTTCAATTTTTCACCATTGAGGAGAATGTTTGCTCTGTGTTTGTCATATATAGCTTTCATTATGTTAAGTTATGTTCCTTCTATTCCTGCTTTCTGAAAGTTTTTATCAAAAATGTATGTTGAATTTTGTCAAAGGCTTTCTCCGCATCTATTGAGATAATCATATGGTTTTTATTTTTCAATTTGTTAATGTGATGTATTACATTGTTTAATTTGCAGATATTGAAGAATCCTTGCATTCCTGGGATAAAGCCCACTTGGTCATTGTGTATGATCTTTTTAATGTGTTGTTGGATTCTGATTGCTAGAATTTTGTTAAGGATTTTTTAATCCATGTTCATCCGTGATATTGGCATGCAGATTTCTTTTTTTTGTGGCACTTTTGTCAGGTTTTGCTGTTAGGGTGATTGTGGACTCATCGAATGAGGTTGGAAGTTTACCATCCTCTGCAATTTTCTGGAAGAGTTTGAGTAGGATAGATGTTAGGTCTTCTCTAAATTTTTGGTAGAATTCAGCTGTGAAGCCTTCTGGACCTGGGCTTTTGTTTGCTGGAACATTTCTGTCTACAGTTTCAATTTCCATGCTTGTGATGGGTCTGTTAAGATCTTCTATTTCTTTCTGGTTCAGTTTTGGAGACTTGTACTTTTCTAAGAATCTGTCCATTTCTTCCACGTTGTCCATTTTATTGGCATATAATTTCTGATAGTAGTCTCTAATGATCTTTTGTATTTCTATTCTGTCTATTGTGATCTCTCCCTTTTCTTTTCTAATTTTATTGATTTGATTTTTCTCCCTTTCTTTCTTGAAGAGTCTAGATAAAGGTGTGCCAATTGTATTTATCCTTTCAAAGAACCAGCTTTTAGCTTTGTTGATTTTTGCTATGGACTCTTTTGTTTCTCTTGCATTTATTTCTGCCCTAATTTTAAAAATGTCTTTACTTCTACTAACCTTGGGGTTCATCATTTCTTCCTTTTCTTGTTGCTTTAGGTGTAGAGTTAGGTTATTCATTTGACTTTTTTCTTGTTTCTTGAGATATGCCTGTATTGCTATGAACTTTCCCCTTAGGACTGCTTTTACAGTGTCTCACAGGTTTTGGGTTGTTGTGTTTTAATTTTCGTACATTTCTATGCAAATTTTGATTTCATTTTTGATTTCTTCTCTGATTTGTTGGTTATTCAGAAGTGTGTTGTTCAGCCTCCATATGTTGGAATTTTTAATAGCTTTTCTCCTGTAATTGAGGTCTAATCTTACTGCATTGTGGTCAGAAAAGATGTTTGGAATGATTTCAATTTTTTTGAATTTACCAAGGCTAGATTTATGGCACAGGATGTTATCTATCCTGGAGAAGGTTCCGTGTGTACTTGAGAAAAAGGTGAAATTCACTGTTTTCGGATGAAATGTCCTACAGATATCAATTAGGCCTAACTGGTGTATTGTATCATTTGAAGTTTGTGTTTCCTTGTTAATTTTCTGTTTAATTGATCTATCCATAGTTGTGAGTGGGGTATTAAAGTCTACCTCTAATTTTGTGTTATTATTAATTTCTCCTTTCATACTTGTTAGCATTTGTCTTACATATTGTGGTGCTCCTATGTTGAGTGCATATGTATTTATAATTGCTATATCTTCTTCTTGGATTGATCATTTGATTATTACGTACTGACCTTCTAAGTCGCTTTTCACAGCCTTTCTTTTAAAGTCTATTTTATATAATATGTGTATTGCTACTCCTGCTTTCTATTGGTCTCTATTTGCATTGAAAATCTTTTCCAAGCCCTTCACTTTCAGTCTGTATGTGTCCCTTGTTTTGAGGTGGGTCTCTTGTAGACAAGATAGGTAGGGGTCTTGTTTTTGTGTCCATTCAGCCAGTCTTTGTCTTTTAGTTGTGGCATTCAACCCATTTATGTTTAAGGTAATTATTGATAAGTATGATCCTGTTGCCATTTACTGTACTGTTTTGGGTTCGAATTTATACACCCTTTTTGTGTTTCCGGTCTACAGAATATCCTTTAGTATTTGTTGGAGAGCTGGTTTTGTGGTGCAGAATTTTCTCAGCTTTTGCTTGTCTGTAAAGCTTTGATTTCTCCTTCATATTTGAATGAGATTCTTGCTGGGTACAATAATCTGGACTGTAGGTTATTTTCTTTCATCACTTTAAGTATGTCTTGCCATTCCCTCCTGGCTTGAAAAGTTTCTATTGAAAGATCAGCTGTTATCATTTTGGGAAGTCCCTTGTGTGTTATTTGTTGTGTTTCCCTTGCTGCTTTTAATATTTGTTCTTTGTGTTTGATCTTTGTTAATTTGATTAATATTTGTCTTGGAGCGTTTCATCTTGGGTTTATCGTGTTTGGGACTCTCTGGGTTTCTTGGACTTGAATGATTATTTCCTTCTCCATTTTAGGGAAGTTTTCTACTATTATCTCTTCAAGAATTTTCTCATGGTCTTTCTTTTTGTCTTCTTCTTCTAGGACTCCTATGATTCGATTGTTGTAGCATTTAATATTGTCCTGGGTTCTCTAAGATTGTCCTCATTTCTTTGAATTCGCTTGTCTTTTTTCCCCTCTGATTCATTTATTTCTACCTTTCTAGCTTCTAACCCACTAATCCTATCTTCTGCCTCTGTTATTCTACTATTTGTTGCCTCCAGAGTGTTTTTAATCTCACTTATTGCATTATTCATTGTATATTGACTCTTTTTTATTTCTTCTAGGCCCTTGTTAAACCTTTCTTGCATCTTCTCAATCCTTGTCTCCACACTGTTTATCTGTGGTTCCATTTTGATTTCAGGATTTTGGATCAATTTCACTATCATTATTTGGAATTCTTTATCAGGTAGATTCCCTATCTCTCCTCTTTGGCTTGGTGGGCATTTATCCTGTTCCTTTACCTGGTGGGTATTCCTCTGTCTCTTCACGTTCTTTACATTGCTGAGATTGAGTTGTCCTTTCTGTGTTCTGGCAGTTTGTGGAGTTTTCTTTATCATGGAGTTTCCTTGCTGTGTGTGGGTTTGTACAGGTGGCTTGTCAAGGTTTCTTGGTTACGGAAGCTTGTGTTGTTGTTCTGGTGGGTGGAGCTGGATTTTTCTCTCTCTTTCTAAGACAATGGGTTTCTTTTCTGCGTGCCTGATGTCCTCTGCCAGCATTCAGAAGTTGTTTGTGGAATTTACTTGGTGTTTAAATGTACTTTTGATGAATTTGTGGGGGGAGAAAGAGGTCTCCCCGTTCTATTCCTCTACCAACTTAGCTCCTTCCTGTCCTGTGGAGTTTTGAGAGAGGACTTGGTACTGCTGTCTAGGCCCTGCAGGAAAAGAAGGTCCTCATCTAGGGGAGAGAGTGGAATCTCATGTTTTTTTCTCGAGCTGCCGCATGACGTGTGTGGTTTCTCTAGAGTTATGACCGGGAACTCATGGAGCCTCTTGTGTTCGCAGGGAAGTCCAGTCTCCATTCAAGTTGCGAGGGGGAGTGCAGCATTCCTCTCAAGTCATGTCAGGGGAATCAGGCCTCTAGACTCATTGAAGGGGGAATCTCCAGGTCTTTCTCAAGTTGTGGCAGGACAAATTGGGTTCCCTCGACTTGTGACAGAGACTTCAGGTAGCTTCTCATGTTACCTACGGGAAGTCAGGAATACTGTGGAGTTGGGAGTGTCCTCTTGGGACTGCCCTAGTGTCGGTGCAATGGAAGAGTACCTCATGTCGAGTGGAGGGGTGAACTTCAGGATACCTCTCATCTTCTGACGTGGGTCTCCAGGTGTGTATGCCATTTCAAACACGGAGTCAGGTCTTAGCCTCTGTGAAGGCATGGAACTCTTATTTCATCTCGAATTGTCAAAGGTGTTAAAGGCCTCCAGGCGAGTTGAATTTGGGACCTGACCCTCTTTTCCAATTAGCAATTGGGGCATCAGGAGTCCCTTCGTGTTGGGAGTGAATTCTCAGCTGACATTCGAATCGGTGCAAGGGAATCAGGCCTGATCTCGACTGGATGGGAAAATATGTGGCTTTCGAATTGTGACAAGACACCTGGGTTCCCCTCCAGTGTCAAGTAGATACCACCCTTCTCTCAAGGTGCGACAGGGATGTCGGCATTCCTTTCCAGGATCAGCAGGGCACTAGAACCTCATCTCAAGTTGAGGAGGGGAAAATGGGGCTCTTCTTGACTTGTGGTGGGAAACTCAGTGTTGCTCTCGAGTGGGGACGGGTATTTGGGAAATTTCTGGAATTTCATCAAGTGTGTCAAGTAACCTTTTGAGTTCGTAGAGGGAATGTGGTCTTTCTTTGTAAACACTGAACCGTAAATTGGCCTCCTCTCTAGGCCTTGCAGGAAAAGAAGGGCCTCATCTGGCGATGTCGGGGAATCTCATGTTTTTTCGAGCTGCGGCTCGACATGTGGCATATCTCTTGAGCTACGATGGGGAACTCAGGGAGCCTCTCTTGTGTCCCCAGGGAAGTCCAGTACCCATTCGAGTGGTGAGTGGGACCTGGAATGGCTCTCGAGTCACGGCAGGGGAATCGGGCTTCAAGACCTTTTGAAGGGGGTATCTCGAGATGTTTCTCGACTTGCTGTAAGAATCCCTAGGTTCCCTGATCTTGTGATGGTGACCTCTGGCAGCTTCCCTTGGTGCCTATGAGAAGGGGGAATACTGTGCAGTCGAGAGGGTTGTATTGGGACTCCCCTGGGTTCAAAGCCAGGTAAGAGGGACTCATCTGGGAGTGAGGCGGGAATCTCAGCCTTCCTCTTCTGTTCTGACATTGATCTCGGGGTCATTGGGTGTTTGGAACAGGGAGTTAGGCCTCGTCTTGTGTGGAGGCATGGAACTCTGCTTGCCTCTCGATGGTGTCAGGCCACTTGTCGAGTTGTCCTTGGAACCAGCTGCTCTCTCAGGAGGAGGCACCCAGTGTGTCAGTGCCCCTTCGTGTGGTGACTTCATCCTCGTGGTTCTATCCAAAAAGGTTCCCAGGCATCTGGCCTTCTTTTTAGTGGATGGGGAAATCGGAATCTTTCGGAATGTGGTACGACCCACGAGGCTTTCTCTAGACTTTCCAAGTGAGACCGGCCTCCTCCTGAGGTGGGACTGGAAAGTGGGGATCCCTTTCCTGACAAAGCAGGGAGATCAACCCTCATGTCGAGATCAGGAGGGAAGAAGGGGCTCCAAGGAAATTGTGCCAAGAACCTTGGTGTTCCTCTCCAATGAGACCGGTATGTTGTGCGACAGGTGAAATTTCTTCAAGACTGTCTTGTTCCATTTCCATCATCCAGTAGGTTCGTGGGATTTCTCTCAAGACGCTTCAGCGGTAAAGGACCTCTTCTGGCGATGACTGGGCAACCACGTGGTTGTTATCGACTTAAAGTGGGATTATCGAGTTATGACGGGGAACTCAGGGAGCCTCTCCTGTGGCCCCAGGGAAGACCAATGTCCATTCAAAATGGCGTGGTAGAGTTGGGGATTGCTCTCGAGTCACTGCAGGGCAAAGTGACCTCTTCTAGTCTTCTACGCGTATGTCCAGAAACTCTGTTCCCCTTCAGGGGCGCTAGGATTCTCGAGGTTGCATTCAAGCTTCAGCTGGGGAGTCAGGCCTTGTCTCGAGTTGAAGCGAAGAACTCCCCTCTCCTCTCGAGTTTTCAAGGATAGCTCTTGAAGCCCATTGTTAAAAAAAAAAAAAATGGAATCAAGTCTCCTGTAGAGATTTGAGAGATGACACGGAGCTGCTCTCTAGGCCCTGCAGGAAAAGAAGGGCCTCATCTGGTGATGTTGTGGGAATCTCAGGGTGTGTTCTCCAGCTGCGGCTCGACGTGTAGCATTTCTCTCGAGTTACTATGGGGAACTCAAGGAGACTCTCTTGTGGCCCCAGGTAAGTTCAGTCCCCGTTCGAGTGGCGAAGACGGCCCGGGATGGCTCTCGAGTCACAGCAGGGGAATCGGACTTCAAGACGGGTTGAAGGGGGTACTCGAGTTGCTGTAAGAATCCCTAGGTTCCCTCGGCTTGTGACGGTGACCTCTGGCAGCTTCCCTCGGTGCCTATGAGAAGGGGGAATACTGTGCAATTGAGAGGTTTGTCTTGGGACTCCCCTGGGTTCAGTGCCATCGAAGCAGCCTCATCTGGCGGTGAGGCGGGGATCTCAGGTTTCCTTTCCTCTTCTGACATCGATACTGGGGTCTTTGTTCGTTTGGAACAAGGAGTTAGACCTAGTCTTGTGTGGAGGCATGGAACTCTGCTTGCCTCTCGAGGGTGTCAGGCCACTTGTCGAGTTCTTCTTGGAACCAGCTGCTCTTTCGGGGGGATGCACCCATTATGTCATTGCCCCTTCGTGTGGTGACTTCATCCTCGGGGGTCCATTGGAAAAGTTGCCCAGGCATAGGGACTTCTCTTGAGTGGACGGGGAAATCAGTGTCTTTCGGAATGTGGCAGGACCCACGAGGCTTCCTCTCGTGTTTCCAAGTGAGACCGACCTCCTCCTGGAAGATGGGTATCCCTTTCCAGACAAAGCAGGGGGATCGACCCTCATGTCGAGATCAGGAGGGAAGAAGGGCCTCAGAGGAAGTTTTGCCGGGAACGTAGGTGTTCCTGTCCAATGAGACTGGTATGTTGGGCCACATTTGAAGTTTCCTCATAGCTGTCAACGTCCGTTTCGATGATCCAGTGTGTTCGTAGGATTTCTCTCCAGATGCGGCAGCGGGAAAGGGCCTCATCTGGCGATGACTGGGCAAATACATGGTTGTTCTCGACTTACAGCGGGACGCCCTAGTTACCACTGGGAACTAAGGGAGCCTCTCTGTGGCCCCAGGGAAGACCAATCTCCATTCAAAATGGCATGGGAGAGCTGGGGATTGCTCTCGAATCGCTTCAGGGCAAAGAGACATCTTCTAGTTTTCTAAGCGTATGGCCAGAAACTCCGTGATCCCCTTCAGGGGCGCTAGGGATCTCGGGGCTGCATTTAAGCTTCAGCCGGGGAGTCAGACCTCGTCACGAGTTGAAGCAAAGAACTCCCCTGTCCTCGCGAGATTCCAAGGCTAGCTCTTGAAGCCCATTGTGTTTTAAGAAAAAAGGTATCAAGCCTTCTGTGGAGCTTTAAGAGAGTATCCGTGTTGCTCTCTAGGCCCTGCAAGAAAGAAGGGCTTCATCATGCGAAGTTGGGGGAATCTCATGGTGTTTTCTCGAGCTGCGGCTCGACATGTGGAGTTTCTCCTGAGCTACGACGGGGAACTCAGGGAGCCTCTCTTGTGGCCCCAGGGAAGTCCAGTCCCCATTCGTGTGGCAAGGAGGGCCCAGGATGGCTCTCGAGTAATGGCAGGGGAATCAGGCTTCAAGATGGGTTGAAGGGTGTATCTCGAGATGTTTCTCGAGTTGCTGTAAGAACCGCTAGTTTCCCTCGGATTGTGACGGTGACCTCTGACAGCTTCCCTTGTTATCTATGAGAAGGTGGAATACTGTGCAGTTGAGAAGGTTGTTTTGGGACTCACCTGGGTTCAGTGCCATGGAAGAGGGCCTCATCTGGAGGTGAGGTGGTAATCTCAGGCTTCCTCTCCTGTTCTGACATCAATCTCAGGGTCTTTGGGGGTTTTGAACAGGGAGTTAGGGCACGTCTTGTGTGGAGGCATGGAACTCTGCTTGCCTCTCGAGGTGTTCATGGGCTGTCAGGCCACTTGTCAAGTTGTCCTTTGAACCAGCGGCTCTTTCGGGAGGATGCACCCAGGGTGTCAGTGCCCTTTTGTGTGGTGATTTCACCCTTGGGGTTCCTTTGGAAAAGGTGCCCAGGCATTGGGACTTCTCTAGAGTGAAAAGGGAAATAGGTGTCTTTCTGAATGTGACATGACCCACGTGGCTTCCTCTCAAGGTTCCAAGTGAGATGGGCCTCCTCCTGAGGTGGAACTGGAAGGTCGGGATCCCTTTCCAGACAAAGCAGGGGCATCGACACTCATGTCAACATTAGGAGGGAAGAGGGGCTCAGAGGAAATTGTCCCGGGAACCTCAGTGTTCCTCTCCAATGAGACTGATATGTTTGGCCACATTTGAAGATTCCTCAAGGCTGTCAAGGTCCGTTTGGATGACCCAGTGGGTTCGTGGAATTTCTCTCGAGACGCTGCAGCGGTAAAGGGCCTCATCTGGCGATGACTGGGCAACCACGTGGTTGTTCTGGACTTATGGCGGGATTCTCAAGTTACGACCCGGAACTCAGGGAGCGTCTCGTGTCACCCCAGGGAAGACCAATCTCCATTCAAAATGGCATGGGAAAGCTGGGGATTGCTCTCGAGTCGCTGCAGGGCAAAGAGACCTCTTCTAGGCTTGTGTCCAGAAACTCCGTGTTCCCCTTCAGGGGCGCTAGGGATCTCAGGGTTGCTTTCAAGCTTCAGCCTGGGAGTCAGGCCTCGTCTGGAGTTGAAACAAAGATCTCCCCTCTCCTCTCGAGTTTCCAAGGCTAGATCTTGAAGCCCTTTGTGTTAAAAACAAACAAACAAACAAACAAAAACAGGAATAAAGCCTTCATTGGAGATTTTGAGAGAGGACTCGGGGTTGCTGTCTAGGCCCTGCAAGAAAAGAAGGGCCTTATCTGGCGATGTCGGGGGAATCTCATGGTGTTTTCTCGAGCTCCGGCTCGACGTGTGACATTTATCTCGAGCTACGACGGGGAACTCAGGGAGCCTCGCTTGTGGCCTCAGGGTATCCAGTCCCCATTCGAGTGGCTAGGAGGTCCCGGGACGGTTCTCTAGTCACGGCAGTGGAATCAGGCTTCAAGATGTGTTGAAGGGTTTATCTCGAGATGCTTCTTGTGTTGCTGCAAGAATCCCTAGGTTCCCTTGGCTTTTGACGCTGACCTCTGGCAGCTTCTCTTGGTGCCAATGAGAAAGTGGAATACTTTGCAGTTGAGAGGCTTGTCTTGGGACTCCCCTGGGTTCAGTGCCATTGAACAGGGCCTCCTCTGGAGGTGAGGCGGGAATTTCAGGCTTCCTCTCCTGTTCTGAAATTGATCTCGGGGTCTTTGGGTGTTTTGAACAGGGAGTTAGGCCTCGTCTTGTGTGGAGGCATGGAACTCCACCTGCCACTCGAGTTGTTCATGGGGTGTCAGGCCACTTGTCAAGTTGTACTTGGAACCAGTGGCTCTTTCAGAAGGATGCACCCAGGATGTCAGTGCCCCTTCGTGTGGTGACTTCATCCTCGGGGTTCCATTGGAAAAAGTGCCCAGGCATTGGGACTTCTCTTAAGTGGACGGGGAAATCGGTGTCTTTAGGAATGTGGCACGACCCACGAGGCTTCCTCTCGAATTTTCAAGTGAGAGTGGCCTCCTCCTCAGGTGGGACTGGAAAGTTGGATCCCTTTTCAGACAATGCAGGGAGATTGACCCTCATGTCGAGATCAGAAGGTAATAAGGGGCTCAGAGGAATTTGTGCCGGGAACCTCGGTCCCCTTTTCAATGATACACATATGTTGGGCAACATTTGAAGTTTCCTCAAGGGTGTCAAGTTCCGTTTCGATGATCCATTGGGTTCGTGGGATTTCTCTCAAGACACTGCAGTGGGAAAGGCCGTCATCTTGAGATGACTGGGCAACCACGTGGTTATTCTCGATTTACGGCGGGATTCTCTAGTTATGAACCAGAACTCAGGGAGCCTCTCGTGTAGCACCAGAGAAGTCAATCTCCATGCAAATGGCCTGGGAGAACTGGGGATTACTCTCGAGTTGCTGCAGGGCAAAGAGACCACTTCTAGGCTTGAGTCCAGAAACCCTGTTTTCCACTTCCGGAGTACTATGGATCTCAGGGTTGCCTTCAATATTCAGCCGCGGAGTCAGGCCTCATCTCAAGTTGATGCAAATAACTCCCATCTCCTCTCGAGTTTCCACGACTAGATCTTGGAGCACATTGTGTGGCCAAAATGGAGTCAATCCTTTGGTGGGGTTTTGAGAGGGGACTCGGGATTGCTCTCTAGGCCATGCAGGAAAAGTAGTGCCTCATCTGGCGATGTCCGGCGAATCTCACGGTGTTGCTCGAGCTGCTCCTCGACGTGTGGCTTTTCTCTAGAGTTACAGTGGGGAACTCAGGGAGCCTCTGTTGTGCCCTCAGGGAAATCCAGTCTTAATGCAAGTGGCGAGGATGGCCCGGGATGGCTCTTGATCACGACAGCGGAATCAGGCTTCAAGACGTGTTGAAGGGGGTATCTCGAGGTGTTTCTCGAGTTGCTGTAAGAATCCCTAGGTTCCCTCGGTTCGTGTCGGTGACCTCTGGCAGCTTCCCTTGGTGCCTATGAGAAGGGGGAATACTGTGCAGTTGACAGGGTTGTCTGGGGACTCCCCTGGGTTCAGTGCCATGGAAGAGGGCCTCATCTGGAGTTGAGGCTTGAATCTCAGGCTTCCTCTCCTGTTCTGACATCGATCTCCGGGTCTTTGAGGGTTTTGAACAGGGAGTTAGGCCTGGTCTTGTGTGGAGGCATGGAACTCCGCTTGCCTCTCGAGTTGTTCATGGGGTGTCATGCCACTTGTCAAGTTGTACTTGGAACCAGCGGCTATTTTGGGAGGATGCACCCAGGGTGTCTGTGCCCCTTCGTGTGGTGACTTCATCCTCGGGGTTCCATTGGAAAAGGTGCCCAGGCATCGGGACTTCTCTTTAGTGGACGTGGAAATTGGTGTCTTTCGGAATGTGTCACGAACCACGAGGCTTCAGCCTGTGTTTCAAACTGAGTCTGGTCTCTTCCTGAGTTGAAACAGGAAGGTTGGGATCTGTTTCTAGACAAAGCAGAGGAATTGACCTTCATGTCGAGATCAGGAATGAAGACAGGGCTCAGATTTAGTTGTGCCTGGAAATTCGTTGATACTCTCGAATGAATCGTGTATGTTACGGAACTTTACGAGTTGCATCAAGGTTGTCAAGTACCATAGCAAATTTCAAGAGGGAAAGTGGGATTTATCTAGAGGCACTGCAGGGGAAAGGGACTCATCTCTCCATGATGGGGGAACTTTGTTGTTTTTCTCGAGATGAGGTCAGAGTTTCGAGTTTTGACTCAGAATTCAGTGATCCTCTGGTGTTGCCCCAGGGAAGTTCTATCTTCATTTGGGTTGTGAGTGTGTCTGGGGTTTGCTCTCAAGTTACTGCAGAGCAAATAGACCTAATCTAGGCTTCTGTCCAGAAATTACATATTCATCTCCAGTGGCGACAGGGATTGCGGTGTTGCATTCAAAGTTCACCCGTGGAGTCAGGCCTCGTCTTGAGTTGAAGCAAAGAACTCCGTTCTTCTCTCGAGTTGTGACGGCTATTACTTGGAGCCCATTGATGGCCTAAAAGAAGTCAAGTCTCCTGTGAAATTTTGAGAGGGGCTCGGGTTTGCTCTCTAGGCCTTGCATGAAAAAAGGCACTCAGATCCAAATGATGGGACAATCTCGTAGTTTGTCTCGAGCTCTGTCGCCACGTTTGGTGTGTCTCTTATCTTAAGATGGGGAATTCAGGGAGCCTCTCGTGTGGCCCCAGGGAAGTCCAGTCTCCATTCAAGTGAAGTATCCCTCTTGAGATACTCCACCAGATGTCACATGGCCACAGTCTCCCTGGTTAACACCTTTGCACACCATGTACGTGAAATCACATGTCCACATTCTGCAGGGTGAATGTCCTCCAAGACCCTGAACCTGAGGTCACATATCCACAGTTTCCAAAGTGAACCCACCTCAAGACCCTGCACCTGGAGTTGCAAGTCCAGTCTCAAGGGTGACCTCACCTCCCAGACACTTGTGCTGTGTTCACACATCCACAGGCTCCATGTTGACTGCTTTGAAGTACCTGCACCTGGGGTCACATGTCAAAATTCTTGTTGACACGTCTCATACCCCACATATGGATTGACATGTCCACAGTCTCCAGGTTGAGTACACCTTACCAGGTTCACAAGTCCATGTTAATCTGGGTGACACCTTCCCAGAGCCTGTATGTGTGATCACACATCCACAGTCTCCTTGGTGTGAACTCTCCCCAGACCTGGGACCTTGGGTCACATGTCCACCGGCCCCAGGGTAACCCCACTTCCCTGAACCTCTACCTGGGGTCCCATGTCTAGGTTCTAAAAGGTGACCCACTTCCCAGATCCTGAACCTGGGGTCACACATAAAAGGTATCCAGGATGAGACTACCTCCAGACTATGTACCTGGTGTCACATAACAACAGTGCACAGTGTGATATCTCTTCCCAGACCCTGCACCTACGGTCCCATGTCCACAAGATCCAGGGGTTTCTCCTCCCACACCATGGACCAGGGACACATTTCTATAGTCTTAAGTGTGACTCCACCTCCTAGAAACTGCACATGGGGTCACACATAAACATTCTGCAGGCTAACCTCCACTTGATCCTGTACCTGGGGTCAAATTTCTGTAGTATCCAGGGTGAATCACTCAGACCACATACATGGGATCACACGTCCACAGTCTCTAGTATGAACAAACATCCAGACTCTGTACCTGAGGTCTCAGGACCACAATGTCCTGTGACACCACCTTCCAGTCCCTGCACTTATGGTGACAGATCCAGAGTCTTCAAGGTAACCCACTCCCAGACCATTCAGCTTATGTAACAATCCACCATCCCAGAGTGACCCCACATCCCAGATCCTGCATCTGGGATCACACATCATAGGGTCTGCAGGGAGAGCACCCTCCCCAGACCCTGCATTTTGGATCACACATTCATAGTCCTCAGCGTGACTCCACCACCCAGACCCTGTAACCAGAAACACTTGCACACAACCCCACCTTCAAGACCTTATCTGTGGAATTTCACGTCCATAGTCTCCATGATGAACCATTCACATATCATGCACCTGGGATCACACACCCAGTTTCCAGGGTGACCCCTTTCTCCCCAGCATCAGGGGTTATATGACCACAGTCTCCATGTTCACACCCTACATCAGATCATTTACAGTGTCACATGGCCACAGTTTCCCTGATGAACCCCTTCATAGACCCTCTTCATAGGGTCACATGTTCATAGTCTCCAGAGTGAACACTCTCCCAGACCTGTACCAGGGTTCACATGTCCACAGTCTCCATGGTGACACCACCTCTAAGACACTTCACCTGGCTTTACACATCCACAGGCTCCAGAGTCAGCATCTGCCCCATACACTGCATTTTGGTCTCCTGTCAACTTTCTCCAGGGGAAAATATCCTCACTGAACCTGCACCTGGCATCACGTGTCCACAGTCTCCACAGAGAGCCCACTCTCCAGACACTGAACATGGTGTTAGATGATCACAGTCCAGGGTTACCCTTACTTCCAGACCTTTCACCTGAGGTCACACATCCACAGGCTAAAGAGTCACCCCTTTGAAATACAAGCACCTGGAGTCAAATGTCCACAGTCTCCTTGGTGACACCTTGCCCAGACTCTGTACCTAGGGTCACATTTCCAGTTTCCAGGATAACCGCCTCTGCCAGACCCTACACCTGGGGTCACATGTTCACTTTATACATGGTGACCCAACCTCACCAGAACTTTTCCCTCTGGTCACATGTACATAGTCTCCATGTTGATCAGCACTCCCAGACTTTGAACCTCTGGTCACATTTCCAGTCTCCAGGGTGACACCCCCCACCCCCCCCCCACCCTGATCCATGTCTGTGGATATAGTCCACAGACTTCAGGGTGACACTACCACATTAGTCAATGTGTCTGGGATGACACAGCTACAATTTCCATTGTGAGCTCCCCTCCCAGAGCATATGTTGGTGTTACATGTCTATAGTTTCCAGGGTGACACCATCCCAGATCCTGTATCTGAGATCACATGTCTTCAGTCCCAAGGGCGACCTCTCCCAGGCACTGTATTTGGAGTCATATATCTAGTCTATACCGTGTGCATTCTCTCAGACCTATTACTTGGTGACACATGTCCATAGTCTATGGGGTGCTGCCATTTCCCAGATCTTGTACCTGGGGTCATATGTCCACAGTCTCCAGTGTGACACCCCCCTGTCAGACCCTGGACCTGGTGTCCACATTTCCAGAGTCTCCAGGGTGACAATCTTCCCCAGATTGTATACTTGGAGTCACTTTCACATTTTGTAGGGTGACCCAACCTCACTGACCCTGGTCTGCGGTATCAGGACTACAGTCTTGAGGTGATCTAACCTTACAGACCTTGCCTCTGGGTTCTCATAACCACAGTCTCCAGGGTAAACCCCTCCCAGATCCTGCACCAGAGGTAACATATTCACAGTCTCCAGGGTGACCCCATCTCACTGAACATATATCTGGGGTCATATGTCCACAATCCTTGGGTGAGACCCTCCCCATAACCTTCACCTTCGGTCACACATCCAGAGTCTCGAGGCTTACCCCATCCCCCAGACCCTGCATCTGGGATCACATTTTACAGTCTCTAGGATGACACATCCCCACAGACCCTGTACCTGGCATCATACAGGCAGTCTCTGGGATGACCCTATCCCCCACACCCTGCCCCTGTGGAAACATGTACATAATTGGCAGGGTAACCCCACTTCCTAGACCCTATACCTGGAGTGCAACATCCGCTGGTTCAATGGTGAACCCCTCCTAAAGCATGCATCATGGATCACGTGTCCACAGTCTCCAGGTAGAGCACCCTCCCCTAAATCTGCACTTTGAATCACACACCCACAGTCCTCTGGGTGACCCCACTTCCCAGATGAATGAAAGGCATAAAAGCAGAGTGCTTTTTCAGACATCTGTCTCTCAGCAAATGTCTAGATTCTAAGATGTGAGAATTCCAGGTTTACAAGAGGCCCTAATTTCCAGGGTCAGAGGCAGTATATTTCCCTGCATTTTCTGAGCCTTGTAAACCCATTCCTAGCTTATATTGGGTCTGCCCCTGAGGAAACAGGCTTGGGAAATTGTCTAAGATTGCTGAATGCCATACTGTTGTTACCTTGCTTGGTTGACATTCTAATAGAAATAATCCTGCAGCAAGGAGTTGCAAGGTGCCTGCTTACACAAGAAATGAAAAAAGTTTGACCAAACCTATTGATGTCTTAAATAGGAAATCATCATTTGAATGGATTATCAGGCAGCTGCCAGCCCACACCTTTTTAGCACCAACAAGGTTCAATAACCAGGTTCACACTCAGTATGTGTCTCTCCTGAATTTATTTTACATAATTCAGCTTTCATGGTTCTTCTTTGTCATATTTTAAGATTATGCTGCTTTATAGATTTACTGTCTGAGTCCTAGTATCAACCACATATTTAAAGACTCCTTATTCCTTTCTATTAAATAATGTTAATAAAAATTTTCATGTGGGAATTTAATAAACTTAACAGAAAATGCATGGAAATACATACACATGTATCAGATCAGATCAGTCGCTCAGTCGTGTCCGACTCTTTGCGACCCCATGAACTGCAGCACACCAGGCCTCCCTGTCCATCACCAGCTCTTGGAGGTCACTCAGACTCACATCCATCGAGTCAGTGATGCCATCCAGCCATCTCATCCTCTGTCGTCCCCTTCTCCTTCTGCCCTCAATCCCTCCCAGCATCAGAGTCTTCTCCAATGAGTCAACTCTTCTCATGAGGTGGCCAAAATACCGGATTTACAGCTTTAGCATCATTCCTTCCAAAGAAATCCCAGGGCTGATCTCCTTCAGAATGGACTGATTGGATCTCCTTGTAGTCCAAGGGACTCTGAAGAGTCTTCTCCAACACCACAGTTCAAAAGCATCAATTCTTCGGTGCTCAGCTTTCTTCACAGTCCAAATTTCACATCCATACATGACCACAGGAAAGACCATAGCCTTGACTAGGTGAACCTTTGTTGGCAAAGTGATGTCTCTGCTTTTGAATATGCTATCTAGGTTGGTCATAACTTTCCTTCCAAGGAGTAAGCGTCTTTTAATTTCATGGCTACAGTCACCATCTGCAGTGATGTTGGAGCCCAGAAAAATAAAGTCTGACACTGTTTCCACTGTTTATCCATCTCTTTCCCATGTAGTGATGGGACCAGATGCCATGATCTTCATTTTCTGAATGTTGAGCTTTAAGCCAACCTTTTCACTCTCCACTTTCACTTTCATCAAGAGGCTTTTGAGTTCCTCTTCACTTTCTGCCGTAAGGGTGGTATCATCTGCATATCGGAGGTTATTGATATTTCTCCCGTCAATCTTGATTCCAGCTTGTGTTTCTTCCAGTCCAGCATATCTCACGATGTACGTTGTATATAAGTTAAATAAATATGGTGACAATATACAGCCTTGACGTTCTCCTTTCCCTATTTGGAACCAGTCTGTTGTTCCATGATCAGTTCTAACTGTTGCTTCCTGACCTGCATACACATTTCTCAAGAAGCAGATCAGGTGGTCTGGTATTCCCATCTCTCTCAGAATTTTCCAACAGTTTATTGTGATCTACAGAATCAAAGGCTTTGGCATAGTTAATAAAGCAGAAATAGATGTTTTTCTGGAACTCTCTTGCTTTTTCCATGATCCAGCGGATGTTGGCAATTTGATCTCTTGTTCCTCTGCCTTTTCTAAAACCACCTTGAACATCAGGAAGTTCACAGTTCACATATTGATGAAGCCTGGCTTGGAGAATTTTGAGCATTACTTTACTAGCGTGTGCGATGAGTGCAATTGTGTGGTGTGGTAGTTTGAGCACTCTTTGGCATTGCCTTTCTTTGGGATTGGGATGAAAACTGACCTTTTCCAATCTTGTGGCCACTGCTGAGTTTTCCAAATTTGCTGGCATATTGAGTGCAGCACTTTACAGCACCATCTTTCAGGACTTGGAATAGCTCCACTGGAATTCCATCACCTCCACTAGCTTTGTTCGTAGTGATGCTTTCTAAGGCCCACTTGACTTCACATTCCAGGATGTCTGGCTCTAGGTCAGTGATCACACCATCATGATTATCTGGGTCGTGAAGCTCTTTTTTGTATAGTTCTTCTGTGTATTCTTGTCACCACTTCTTAATATCTTGTGCTTCCGTTATGTCCATACCATTTCTGTCCTTTATTGATCCCATTTTTGCATGAAATTGTCCTTTGGTATCTCTGATTTTCTTGAATAGATCCTTTTTCTTTCCCATTCTGTTGTTTTCCTCTATTTCTTTGCTTTGATCGCTGAAGAAGGCTTTCTTATCTCTTCTTGCTATTCTTTGGAACTCTGCATTCAGATGTTTATATCTTTCCTTTTCTCCTTTGCTTTTCGCTTCTCTTCTTTTCACAGCTATTTGCCAGGCCTCCCCAGATAGCCATTTTGCTTTTTTCCATTTCTTTTTCATGGGGATGTTCTTGATCCCTGTCTCCTGTACAATGTCACGAACCTCAGTCCATAGTTCATCAGGCACTCTATCTAGGAGATCTAGGCCCTTAAATCTATTTCTCACTTCCACTGTATAATCATAAGGGATTTGATTTAGGTCATACCTGAATGGTCTAGTGGTTTTCCCTACTTTCTTCAATTTAAGTCTGAATTTGGCAATAAGGAGTTCATGGTCCGAGCCACAGTCAGCTCCTGGTCTTGTTTTTGCTGATTGTATAGAGCTTCTCCATCTGTGGCTGCAAAGAGTATAATCGATCTGATTTTGGTGTTGGCCATCTGGTGATGTCCATGTATACAATCTTCTCTTGTGTTGTTGGAATAGGGTATTTGCTATGACCAGTGCATTTTCTTGGCAAAACTCTGTTAGTATTTGCCCTGCTTCATTCCGTATTCCAAGGCCAAATTTGCCTGTTACTCCAGGTGTTTCTTGACTTCCTACTTTTGCATTCCAGTCCCCTATAATGAAAAGGACATCTTTTTTGGGTGTTGGTTCGAAAAGGTCTTGTAGGTCTTCATAGAACCGTTCAACTTCAGCTTCTTCAGCATTACTGGTTGGGGCATAGACTTGGATTACTGTGACATTGAATGGTTTGCCTTGGAAACGAACAGAGTTCATTCTGTCGTTTTTGAGATTGCATCCAAGTACTGCATTTCGGACTCTTTTGTTGACCATGATGGCCACTCCATTTCTTCTGAGGGATTCCTGCCCACAGTAGTAGATATAATGGTCCTCTGAGTTAAATTAATCCATTCCAGTCCATTTTAGTTCGCTAATTCCTAGAATGTCAACATTCACTCTTGACATCTCTTGTTTGACCACTTCCAATTTGCCTTGATTCATGGACCTGACATTCCAGGTTCCTATGCAATATTGCTCTTTACAGCATAGGACTTTGCTTCTATCACCAGACACATCTATAGCTGGGTATTATTTCTGCTGTGGTTCCATCCCTTCATTCTTTCTGGAGTTATTTCTCCACTGATCTCCAGTAGCATATTGGGCCCCTACTGACCTGGGGAGTTTCTCTTTCAGTATCCTATCATTTTGCCTTTTCATACTGTTCATGGGGTCACATGTATACAGTATACATGTATACTGTACACATGTATACAGTATACACACATATATACATGTATACAGTATATATATATATATATATATATATATATATATGTGTGTATACATGTATACAGTATACACATGTATACCATACTATAAATACAAATGGTTATGAAGACTTTCACATGGAGCTAGGTGTTTCTGTATTAGGCAAAAGAAGGATTATAATGATGTCTCCAACCTGATTTCTTATGACACAGATATTACAACCTTCTCTCTTTGTCTGCCTGTAACTTCCCACTCCAGTGATAAGAAACTTGGTTTCCATTACTTGTCATTTATCAACTTCAGTGCTTGCTCCTATCAATGACTGAAATAGTAGTTTCAGTCCTGTTAATTACCAACTCCCTGTAGAAAGAACTTACAGAGCTCATTGTTTATGTTTGGTACATTTTGCCTTTGTCCTGCAGATTATATTCATTTCCACACTGAACTTATGTCAGATAATTTTGTCCTAACACTGAGTAGCTTTTTTTTTTTTTTTTTTTTAACAAAAATTCCTTCTTCTTTTTTAATCTCTTGGCTGTGCTGTGGCATGTGGGATTTTAGGTCACTGACCAGGAATTGAACCCACCTCTCCTGCATTGGCATCGTGGAGACTTAACCACTGGCCCACCAGGGAAGTCTGAAGATTTTCATATATTTCTCAATCTGTTAGATTCTTTGTTAAATTCTGCATTCCTGTCTTTGACACTCCCATACTGTGAATTAATAAATGTTAATAGGTACTAATTTAATTGTTGGATTCTAAAAACAAAAATCTGTGTGCTTATACAAATGCATAGTGGCAGGTATTCATCACTAAAGTATCATTTGAAATATTTCAGCCACATATTCCATAAACTGTTTATCGTGTCTATTTTACCTTTTCTAGAATGTCTTATAAGGTCATACAGTGTGTAGCACTTGAGGCTGGATTCCTCCATTTCATAATATAAGGGTTAAATTCATGCTTTTCTTTATTTTAAATAAATGGGTTGATTGTTCATTCCTTTATATGTCTGAATACAGTTGTATTGCATTATATGAAATGAAAAATAATTTTCCCTCTACCCTCAGTGTTCTTCATTGAGATGCTCATAGTGAAAGGGAGATGGAATGGAGAAAAACAATCAGAAGTCTAATATATGCCATACATACCTCCTGTATAGTTGAAAGATACCTGGGAAAACTGAGTCACTTCCTGAAGTGGTCCAAGACTTAACCTTAAATGCTATCATCAGCTAAGAATGAAAAAAGGAGGTTAGGGGATGGAAGAAGCCATTTAAGGGAGATTATTAAGTGAAGCACTGTAAACAAAAGTATGGTGGTTATGCAGATTAACATCCAGGTCCATTCCATATATCTTCTTGATAGTTCAAGTCATTTAGTCAAGTCAAGTCATTCTTGATATTTAGTCATCCTCCATTTCCTTGTCCAGAGATGGAAGCATCCTTACAAATGGAGATATCCTTAAAAACCGTAAATCCACTTTATAAGATGGCATTTCTCCTCAGTTTTAAAAAATTCTCTGGGGCTGCTTTTTTTTTTTTTTTAATTAATCAGTCTAAAATAATCTTTTTGTCAAATGGGCATATTTTGGGTGTGCTGTTTTGTGATACCCTTGAAATGTCTATGCCCTAATTTACCTGTGAATGCAGATCTATGTAATGATATCATGATGTTTTTATTTATTATGAATTATGAATAGTGCTCTCATACATTATTTGGTAGTAATTTTTATTTCAGTTTTCCAAAGCAGTTGTCTAAATATAAGAGGTGCATTTCTTCATTCCTAAGGTGAGACTCTTTAGATTTGGAGAAAGGTGCCAAACTGTCTTACAGAGTTGACTGTACATGCATTCCACCAGCATCCTGATTATGCCCTTGTATGCTTATTTACAATCTTTTTATCTTCTTTGGCCAGGTGTGTGTTTCTACCTTCACGAAATTTGGATACTATGGATACAGTCTTGAATAATTGAAATGTTATAAGAATCTATCCATTTCTTCCATTTATCAATTTTATTGACATATAGTTGTTCATAATAGTCTATTATAATCCTTTGTATGTCTGCATTGTCTGTTGTAACCGCTACCCAGGTTCAAGTTCTGGGAGGTGGGTTCACCATGGAGACTCTTGACGTGTGACCCCTACAGAGGTTCTAGGAGGTGGGGTTCCCCTTGAGACTGTGGACGTGTGAGGCCAGGTACAGTACTTGGAGGTAGGGTCAACATGGAGACTGTAGATGTGTGAGCCTAGGTGTGGATTCTTGGAGGTGGGTTCACCGGGAGTATGGACTTGTGAAGCCAGGTACAGGGTCTTGAGGGTGGGATTACCCTGGAGACTGAGTATGTGATCACTGGTACAGGATGTTGGGAGGGGTGTCCCCTTTGAGACTGTGCATGTATGACCCCAGGTACAGGGCCTGGGAAAGGGCTTCACCATGGATACTGGATATGTGACCCCAGGAAAAGGGTCTGGAGTGTGGGATTACCCTTGAGACTGTGGAAGTGTGTCTGCAGGTAGAGGGCCTGGGAGGCAGTAACCCTGGAGACTGTGGAAATTGACCTGAGATGGAGGCACGTGAGGTGTTGTCATCCCAGAGACTGAGTATGTGTGACTCTGGGTTCAGAGTCTGGGAGGGGTGTCACCCTGGAGACAGGGTGCAGGACTGGGTGGTGGGGTCACCTTGGATACTGTGGATGTGTGAACCCAAAACAGGGTCTGAGTGTGGGGTCACCCTGGGAATGTGCTGTGTGATCCCAGTTGCAGGGTGTAGGGGGCGAGATCACCATGAAGAGGTGGATGTGTGACTCCAGGTTCTGTTCTGGAGGATGCAGTCACCCTGGAAACTGTGGATATGTGACCCCAGTTTCAGGGAATGGAAGGCTGTCACCCTGGAAAGTGTAGATGTGTGACCCCAGGTTCAGGGTTTGGGGAGAAGTGTCACCCTGGAGACTGTGGATATTTGACCCCATGGACAAGGACGGGGTGGTCACCCTGGAGAATGTGGACATGTGAGCCCAGATGCATTGTATGAAATGGAGTTCACACTGGAGAATGGGGACATGTGAATCCAGCTGCAGGGTAGGGGAAGACAGTCATCCTCGAGATTGTGGATGTATGGAAACAAGTGCATGGTCTGGCAGGATGGGGTTACCCTGGAAACTGTGGACAACTCACCCCAGGTACATATTATGAGAGGTGGAGTCACACTGGATACTGAGGACCTGTGATCCCACTTACAGAGTCTGGGAAAGAGGTTACACTGGAGCCTGTGTAATTGTCATCACAGGTTCAGTGCCTGGGATGTAACATCACACAGGAGACTGTGGACATGTGACCCCAGGTGCAGGGTCTGGGAGAGAGTAACACTGGAGACTGGACGTGTGGCCCCAGGTACAGGATTTTGGATGAGTCATTCTGGATACTGTGGATATGTGACTACAGGGGGAGTGTCTGCCAGGGTCTCACCTTGGAGAAAGTATATGTGTGAGTCCAGGTACAGGGTCTGGAAGTTGGGGTAACCCTGGCAACTGTGCCCATATCACACCAGGTACAGCATCTGGGAAGGGGTGTCATCCTGGCCACCATAAACATGTGACCCCAGGTACAGGGTCTGGGATATGGGGTCACCCTGGAAACAGAGGCCAAGTAATCTAAGGTACAAAGTTTGATGGGGGGGGGGTCACACTGGATTCTGTGGATGTGTAACCCAAACTTCAGAGTCTGGGAGGGGTGTCACCCTAGAGTCTATGGATGTGTGACCCCAGGTGGAAGAGGGGAGTCATATTGGATACTGTGGCCATGTGACTCCAGGTGCAGCACCTGAGACATGGGGTCACACTGGAGACTGTGGATGGGTGAGACCAGGTTCGTGAATACAGAGGGTTTTCACCCTGGTGAATGTGGATGTGTGAACCTGCTTCAGGGTCTGTGAAGAGTGTCACTCTGGAGAATGTAGAAATCTGAACCCAGGGTTCCTCTAGAGTTGCAGTGGGGAACATGGGGTTCCTGTGGAGTTGTATCAGATGACACAAAGCTGCCCTCTCCTTGCAGTGGGAGCACAGTGTTCCTCTCCAATTGTGGCATGGAACTCAGGGTTCCACTCGAGGCATGGTGAGGAACTTGTGTTCCTCTTGAGTTGATAAGTTACCCAGGGTTCTTCTTGACTTGTGGTGGGTCCTCCTCTCGAGTTCCCTTGGGGTATTTCATCTCTAGCAGGGATGTGCAGGGCGGCTCCTTTCTTGTCACAATCTGCGTGTGGCTACTCACTAGTTTTGAGCATGGGATTTCTCTAGTAGTGTTCAGGGGCAACTCTGTAGTTGTGGGGTGTTTGATTCTCTCTAGTTGTGGTGATCAAGCTTCTCTCTGGTTGCGGTGTGAGATTTGTCTCTATTAGCAGCAGAGGGACTCCTCTCAATGTGTGATGTCTATTGGGTTCCTCTGGAGTTGCAGGGCAATGTCCTCTCTGGTTGGAGTGTGTGGGGCTCCATGGGGAAGGTCCTCTATTTTTGGCGATAGGGGTTCCTCACTAACATTAGGGGGATTCCTTCTTTCTAGTTGTGAAGGATGTCACTCAACTTACTTCAGATAGCTCGTCTCCATTTGTGGAAGAGAGGCTTCTCTCTAGGTGTGATGTCCTGGGGGAATCCACTCTAGTTTTTCTGGGGGAATCTGCTTCACTTTTATCCGGGAGCCCCAGTATCATTATGACTAGAGGCCCCTTTTCTTGTTATTTCCTAGGGCTCCTGTCAAATTACAGCAGGGAACTCAGTGTGCTGCTTGTTACAGCAGGTGACTCAGGCTTCATTTAGAGTTGTGGTGGTGCCTCCTTTGAGCTGCTTGGGTCAGCTCCTCTCTAGTAGAAATTAGCAAGCTGCCTCCTGTCTACTTGTGATGTGCAGTAGGCATATAAAGTATAGTAGGGACTGCACTCTAGTTGTAGTGGGTCAACTGACGTTTTTGTTACCTCTCGTTGTGGTTTGGACTCCTCTCTAGTTATGGTTTACAGACTACTCTCTAGTTGTGGCAGGGTAGGACTCCTCTTTAGTTGTTGTATGAAGCTACCTCTTTTGTTGTGGTATAGTTCTCTCAAAGTGTGGCAGTGGTGGCTCCTCTTAGGAATCCTCTCGAGTTACCTCAGTGCTTGGGGCTCATCTCGATTTGCGATGGGGAACTCGGTGTTCCTCCTGAGTCACAGCAGGGGAATCAGACCTCTTCTCCAGTTCAGGTGGGCAGCTCAGGGTTCCTCTTGGGTTTCAGCAGGAAACTCAAGATTTCTCTTGAGTTGTGTGGGAAAACTCAGGGTTCACCTCGAGTTACAACAGTGGAGTCAGGTCTCCTCTCGAGTTGAGGCGAGCAACTTGGGTTTCCTCTCGAGTTGCAACAGGGGAGTCAGGCCTCCTCTCAAGTTGTGATGGGGAACTCAGGGTTCCTCTCTAGTTGCAAAAGAGGACTTGGGTGTCCAATCGAGTTGTAGCTGGTAACACTGGGTAGCTCTCAAGTTGCAGCATGAATCTTAGGGTTCCTTTAGAGTTACAGTAGTGTACTCAGAGCTCCTCTCGAGTTGTTGCAAGAACTCAGGATTCCTCTTGATTTGCAGTGCAGGACTCTTGGTTCCACTTGAGCCATGGCAGGGAACACAGTTTTCTTCTCAATTTGGGGGGCTACACATGGTTCCTTTCATGATGTGCTGGGACCTCCTCTCGTGATGTCTTGGGGAAACTGGTCTGTAGTAGGGATGTGTAGGTTGACTTCTCTCTTTTTCCAATGTGCGGGTGACTACTCACTAGTTTTGGCATGGAACTTCTCTCTAGATAATTTTGGGGTCAACTGTATATCTGTGGCGGGTTTAATTCTCTCTAGTTGTGGTCTGCAAGCTCCTGTCCAGTTGTGTTGTGAGGGTCGTCTCTATTAGCAGCAGAAGAGTTCCTCTCTATGTGTGATACCCAGCAGGCTCGTATCAAGTTGTAGTGGAGGGCTCCTCTCGAGTTGTGAGGCTGTGTCCTTTTTGGTTGGGGTGTCGGTGCTTCCATGGGAAGAGTCCTTTCTAATTTTAGCGATAGAGGTTCTTAATATTCGTGTGCTTTCTTCTCTCTAGTTGTGAGTTATTCCATTCAATTTAATTCAGGCAGCTTATTTCTATTTGCTTCAGAGGGTCTTCTCTCGAGGTGTGATGTCCTCGGGGATTCCATTCTATGTCTGCCTGGGAAATCCACTGCAGGTTTGTCAGGGGAGCAAAGGGTGCCTCTGTCATTTGGCCAGGTTATGCTTTCTTGATATACAGCATAGTGTTCCTGTCAGATTGCAGTGGGGAACTTTGCATTTCTCTTGAGTTTCAGGAGGGGACTTGGGGTTCCTTTAAGTTGTGGTGGAGCCTCCTCTTGGATTGCACTATGGCAGATACTCTAGAAGTGATGTGCAGCCTGGCTCCTGTCTTGTTGCAATTTGTGAGACTCTACTGTCTAGTTGCAGCATGGGGCTCCACTCCAGTTGCAGTGGGGATCCACTCTTTATTTGTTTTGGGTCAGCTCCTCTCTAGTTGTCGTTTGCAGACTCCTCTCTAGGTTTGGCAGGGGGGGGTTCTCCTCTCTATTTGTGGCATGGGGAGTCCTCCTTAGTTGTGCAGTTGGGCTCCTCTCTAGTTGTGGTAAAGTGCTCTTCTCAAATTTGGATGGGTGTCCCTCCTCTTTGGTTGTGATGTGAAGGGGCTTTTTTTTTTCTAGTTTCAGTGTGCAGCGGGCTACTCTCTAGTTGTGATAGTGGGTGTTTTCTTTAGTTGTGGCATGGTGGGCTCCTTTCTACTCGTGGCAAGGGGCTTCTGTCTAATTGTGAAGTGTGGGTATGCCTTTCTCTAATGGCGATATTCAGGGGGGCTTATCTCTAGTTGTGACAGGAGTCTCCTCTTTAGTTGCAATGTTGGCCTCCTTTTTCATTTTGATCCATGTGGGAGTTCCATTCTAGTTTTGATGTGCATGGGAACTTTAATCTAATTGTGATATGTTGGGCACGCTCCTATCTATCTGTGCAAGGGATATTCATTCTAGTTTTGACAGTGGTGCTCCACTCTTAAAACACTCCACAGTGTTGCATTTTATGGTGGTGGTGTCACCTCTGTAGTTTCAGCGATATGCTCCTTATGCCTGAATGTCAGCTATCTAGTTGTGGCATGTATTCAACTCTCTAGTTTTGTCAATTGGGCTTCACTCTAGTGGTTAAGTCCTGCAGTGCTCTTCCCTTAGTTGTACTCTTCCTGGGGTTTTCCTCTCTAATTGTGGAGTGGGAATTCCTATCTTGTTGCATTATGCTGTGCTGCTCCTCTCTAGGTGCAGTTTGCTGCCTCATCTCTATTTGTGATTTGAATGGCTACTCTCTGGTATTGAAATGGATCCTCCTCTCTAGATGTGGTGTGCAAGACTGCTTCTCTCTAGGGGCGGGTGTGGGGCCTCCTTTCTACATGCAGTGTCTGATGTGGCTCCTCTCTTGTTGCAGTGTGTGGACTCCTCCCACGTTGTGGTGTGGGACTCCAATCGAGTTGCACTTGGAGACTTGTTGTTCCTCTGAAGTTGAGGTAGGCCCTCCACTCGAGTTTTCTTTTTTGGGGAGGAGGGGTGGCTCCTCTCTAGTAGCATTGTGCAGGGTTGCTTCTATTTAATTTCGATGTGTGAGTGGCTAACCTACCTGTGGCACGGAGCTCCTCTCTAGTTGGTGTGGGTGGTCAACACTTAGTTGTGTTGGGTGTGCTTCTCTCTGGTTGTGGTGTTCAGGCTCCTCTTGAGTTGTGTTAACGGCGGTCTTCCCAAGTTGTAGTGTATGTGGGGGTACCTATATAGTTGTGGTGGAGTGTTCCTCTTGAATTGTCATGGGTGTTTGCTCTTTGGGAGTGATGTGTGCAGGCACTCTTTCCAGGTGAAATATCTGCAAGCCTACTCTCTAATTTTGGCATGTCCCCTCCTCTTCAGTGGTGCTGTCTGTGCCTCCTCTCTTGTTTTGGCATAAGAATTCTGTCTAATTGCATTGTGCTGGAATGCTCCTCTCAAGTGTTGATGTTCAGGTAGCTGCTCTCTGTTTGTCGCATGTGGTCTACTTGCTAGTTTTGACTAGTTTTGTCCTCTCTGATATTTGTAGGAGCATCTACTCGACTTGCAGGAGTGGGTTTGTCTCTTTTTTTCTGTGGAAGTGACCCTCTATAGGTGCAATGTCAGAGGTCTACTTTCTAGCTGTGGTAAGGGTCATACTCTCCAGTTTTGATGGATTTGCTCCTCTCTCGTTGTGGCCATTGGCTTCTCTCTCATTATGGCATAGGCCTCCTCTCAAATTCCGAAGGGATTTTCGGGCTCTTCTCTTGTTGCAGAGTACCTCATCTGGGGGCTATCTGTGGGTGTGTGTTCACTCTACTTGTTGTTTGGGGGCTCCTTACTGTTTTTCGTGGGGTTGTGACTCCACTCTAGTTGTGACAGGCTTCTCTTGAGTTACTTCAGAGTCTTCATCACTGTTTACAGCACAGGGGATCCTCTCTAGGTGCAATGTGCCAGAGGGCTCCTCTCTAGTTTTGGCACGGAATTTTTCTCCAGTTTCAGTGGGGTGTCCTAGATTCATCCCTGGGGGCTCCTTCCTTGTGATGGAAATGGACTCCAGTCGAGTTGTGGTGAAGGACATGTTGTTCCTCTCAAGTTGTGACATGTAATCCGGGGTCCTTTAGAGATGTGCAGGTGTGTACTCTTGAGCTGTGTGGGGCAGCTCCTCTCTAGTAGCATCTAGCATGCTGGTTCCTGTCTACTTGTGATGGGTGGTATGCAACTGTATAGTTATGGCATAGGATTCCATTCTAGTTTCAGTGTGGGCAAACTGACAGTTTTGTTTCTGTTCCTGTCTAATTGTGGTTTGCATATTTGTCTACAGTTGTGGTGTGGTTGGAGGCTCCTCTTCAGTTGTCGTATGGGTACTCCTCTCTGTATATTGGAACATGGTCCTCTTGGACTGTGGTAAGGGTGCTTCTTTTTTCTGATTGAAATGTGAAAGGGCACTTTTTCCAGTTGTGGGTTGAAGAAATATATTCTCTAATTGTAGCAAGGTACATCATCTTTTCTTTTGGTGTGCTGACTTCTTCTCTACTCATAGCAGGGAGGGTATGTTTAGCTGTGATGTGTTGGTGTGCTTCTCTCTAGTGTCAATAATCAGCGGGGCTACTGTCTAGTTCCCATGCAGTTCTCTCCTCTAGTTGTGGTGTGGGGCTCCTCTCTTATTAAGATCTGAGGGAAAGGTCCTTTCTAGTTGTGGCGGCCTTTTCTCTATTTGTGTTTTGTAGGCTCCTCTCTTGTTGTGGAGGGGTGCTGCTTTATAGTTGTGAGAGGGGGCTCTGAGCTAGCTTCAGGGTGCACGAGGCTCTCAACTTGTGGCTGGGGCTCCTCTCCAGTTGTTACATAATTCACCTCTCGAGTTGCTGCAGGCACCTGTCGAGTTTTGGTGGGTGGCTCATCTGAAATTGGAGATAGAAATGGAAACCAACTAAAGTATTCATGCCTGGAAAATCCCATGGATGGAGGGGCTTGGTAGGCTACAGTCCATGGGGTTGCAAAAAGTCAGACACTACTGAACAAATTCATTTTAATTTTTTGTCATAGGCACCCAGTAGCTAAGATGATAAAGAATTGCCTGGGATGCAAGAGACCTGGGTTTCTTCCCTGGTTCAGGAAGATCCTCTGGAGAAGGGCATGACAACCCACCCTGGCATTTTTGCCTGTAGAATCCCATGGACAGAAAAGTCTGGCTAGCTACATAGTCCATGGGGTCATAAAGAGTCGGAAATAACTGAGCAGCTAACACACAATCATCTGTAATTGTGGTGGGGTACTCCTTTCTAGCTGTGGCATGGCACCTTCTTTCTAGTTGTGTTTTGCTGATGAGCTCCATTTAAGTTTCAGGGAGAAGCTCTTCTCCATGTGTGATGGTGGACTCATCAATGGCTTTAATATGGGGGCCTCTTTCTAGCTATAGTGTGCAAGGTCCTCTGTAGTTGTAGTGAGGTGCTCTTCTTTCGTTGTGATGTCTGTGGGGATTCCTCTCTCATTGCAATGTGCAGAGGGTCTCCTCACTAGTTGTGTTGTGATGCTTGTCTCTCTTTGCAGTGAATGGACTCCTCTCTAGATGTGATGTCTGGAAGGCTCCTCTTCCGTTGTGGACAGGGGTTTCTCTCAAGTTGGGTCGAAGGTCTCCTCTAGAATTTCCCCAGGGTACTCGAAATTCCTCTTAATATGTGGTTGAACTTCCTCTAACATTTGTCATGTGGAGAGCTACGTGGCAAGGTGTCTTCTCTACTTTTGCACTATGGGCTCCTCACTCATTTTTGTGGGGTTGACTGCCGCTAGTTGTGACAGATAGTCAACTTTCTAATTGTGGTGAGGGAGCTCCTCTCCAGTTGCATTTGTGGGGGGCTTTTCCTCAATAGTGTTGGTTTGTCTGGGGATCTTCTCGTCGTGAATAATGCAGGCTCCTCTGGAGTTTCAGCGGGAGGCATATCTATTGTTGTTAAGATGGGCTCTAGTCTAAGTCTAATTTCAGGTGCTCCTGTTTAGGTGTGAGAGACTTCTCTCTATTTGTGTTGTGTTGTGTTATCTCTAGTGATGGCAGGGTGCAACTTTCTTATTGTGACAAAGGACTCCAAGATAGTTGTGTTGTTCATGGGGGTCTCTAGTTGTAGTGGGGTCATCTCTCTATTTGTGGGCATGGACTCCTCCTTATATGTCTCAGGAGTCACATATAATTTTTCTGTGGGGGCTTGAGGCTCCTCTAAAAGGAGGCAGAGGATCCTGTCAAGATGAAGTAGGGGGCTCCTCTGGAGTTCCTTTGGTGAACTCCTCTCTAACTGTGGCTGGGGACTCCACTTTACCTGTGACATGGGGGTTTCTTTCTAGTTGTGATGTGTTGGTGAGCTCCTCTTGAGTATCAATAGCCATTCTTCTGTAGTTCTGGTGGGTGATTATCTCTAACTACACTGTGGCTGCTCTCTTCTTCTGTGGTGTGCTACTCTCGAGATGTGATGTGCAGGCTTCTTTCTAGTTATGGTGAGGGTCTCTTTACTTGCAATATCTAAGCGGAGTCCTCCCTCATTGCAATTTGAAAAGGCTTCCTTTCTTGTGGTGGGGAAGCTCATCAATATTTGCCGAAGTGTGACTCCACTCTAGGTATGATGTGTGTGGACATCGTCTCCCATTGTGTCCAGTGGCTTTTATCAAGTGACAGTGGAGTTCTTTTCTTGAGTTGTGGCAGTTTACTCAGAGCTCGTCCAGAGTTGCAGTATTCCTTCCTCTTGGGTTGTGATAGGGGGCTCTTCAGGTGGCTCTGCTCTTCTTTTGACACAAGGTGTTCCTCACAAATTTTAGCATTGTTACATCTCTCTACTTGTGAGGGCCTCCTCTCGATTTACTTCAGGGTGTCCCCTCTATTTAGAGCAGAGGGGAGGTGCGTGATTCTCTACAGCTGATGTATTTGTAAACCCCTCTCTGCTTGTGGGAGAAACATCTCCAGTTTTGTTGGAGATATCCTCTGTCATTGTGACCTGTGAGTTCTTTCGTGTTGCAGCAAAGAACTCTTTGGTACCTCTCTAGTTTCCTTGACAGTTGAGTTTCTCAATTATTGCACTAGGCAGGGGAATCTATACGTAATGCGGTGTACAAACTCCTCTCACCTTTTGGCATGTGGCCAAAGCTAGCTGTGGCCAGGGGCTCTCTCTAGTTGTACTATTCTAGGGGTTTTTCTCTAGTTGTGGTGTGGTGGCTCTTTCACGTTGTTGCAGTCATTACTCTAGTTGCTCTGAGCAAGTTACTGCTCTCTAGTTGAGGTGGGATAATCCAGTCTAGTTTGACCCAGAAGCCTCCTCTCTAGTTGCAGTGGAGGAGTCTCTAGTTGTGGTTTGGTTTCCCTCTCTAGTTGCAAAAGGCATGGGTTTTCTTTAACAGTTGCTAAGTGTCGTGGGGCTCTTCAATTCTGATACATGGGCGCCTCTCTGGTGTGGTGAGTTGCAGTTCTCTAATTGTGCCTTGGGTGGTTCTTCCTTCTAGTGAAGTGTGGCTGGGTTCGTCTTGTTGTGATGTGGTGCTGCTCTCTAGTCATGGGGGCTGTTGCAATGTGCAGATGGCTACTCACTAGTTTGGTATGGGGTTTTTTCTCTAGTTTGGGTCAGATTCAATTCTGTAGCTGTGGTGGCTTTGATTCTCTCTAGTTGTGATGTGCAAGCACCTCTCTAGTTGTGGTTGGAGATTCCTCTCTACCTCTTGCATCGGTGTTTCTTTCTAGTTGTGGTGTGCTGTGGGCTCCTCTGTAGGTCTGTTGGGGCATTATCTCTAGAAGTTGTGTGGCTTCTCCTTTCTAATTGTGATGTGTTTATGGGCTAACCTCTAGTTTTGGTATGTGTGCTCCTTTCTGATCATGGTGAGGGGGTCATTTGCTGTAATACTTGTGGGAAGTCCTCTCTCATTGTAATGTACAGGGGCCTCCTTTCTGGTTGTGGTGGTGGGGCTCATCCATATTTGCTGAAGAATGGCTCCTCTCTTTTTATGATATCTATGGACATCCTCTCACGTTGTGGCCAATGGTGTCTCTCATGTAGCTCAGCCTTCTTTTCTTGAGTTGTGGCAGCATATCCAGGTCTCATCTCAAGTTTCACTAGTCCCACCTCTTAGATTGTGATGGGGTCTCTGCAAAGTGCTTCTGCTCTTCTTTTCACACTAGGTATTCTTCAAAAGTTTTAGTATTGTTACTCCTTTCTACTTGTGAGGACCTCCTCTTGGGTTACATCAGGGGATTATCTCTATCTGGGATGCTTTGGTGGACTTTTCTACACTTCTGGAGGGAGAAACCTCTCCAGTTTTGGTGGAAGGCCCCTCTATCATTGTGACCAGCATCATGTCTCATGTTTCAGGGAAGGACTTGGTGCTGCCTCTCTAGTTGCATTGGGCAGTGGTGTTTCTTAGTCATTGTGGTATGCAAGAGACACTTTACATAAGCAGTGTGTAGGCTTCTCTCATTGTGGCTTGTGGTAAACACACTAGCTGTGGCAAGGAGTTCTAGTTGCACTGTACTAGGGGTTTCTCTCCAGATGTGGTGTGCTGCTTATTTGAGTTGTTGCAATCATTAATCTAGTTGCTGTGGGCAAGTTGCTACTCTCTAGTTGAGGTGGGATATCCAATTTAGTTTTACCCAGAAGACTCCTCTCTAGTTCCAGTGCAGGTCAATTCTCTAGTTGTGGTTCTTGGTTAAGTCTCTTCTTGTGGTGGGAATCTCCTCTCTAGTTGCATTGGGCAGGGCTTTTCCTGAATAGCTGGAATGTAAGGTGGGTCTCTTCTCCAGATGTGATGTATGAGAGCTTCTCTAATTGTTAGGAGCTGCACTATTCTAATTGTGTTGTGGGTGCTCCTTTCTTTTAATGATGTGTGCCTGGACTCCTCTCTAGTTGTGCTGAGATCTTAGCTCATTTGCTGTGAGAGTTACCGCAGGGAACTCAGGGAGCCTCTCGTGATGCCCCAGGGAAGTCCAATCTCCATTCTAGTTGCGAGGGGGAGCTGGGGATTGCTCTCGTGTCACTGCAGGGCAAATAGACCCCATCTAGGCTTGTGTCCACAAATTCCATGTTCCTCTCCAGTGGCGACAGGGATCTCAGGATTTCTTTCAAGGTTCACCCTGGGAGTCAGGCCTCATCTTGAGTTGAAGTAAAGAACTCCACTCTCTTCTCCAGCAGCGACGGGTATTTCTTGGATTTCATTGAGTGGCCTAAAGGGAGTGAAGCCCCCTGTGAAGTTTTGAGAAGGGATACGGGATTGCTCTTTAGGCCCTGCAGGAAAAGAAAGGCCTCATCTTGCGATGACGCAGGAATCTCGTGTTGTTTCTCGAGTTCCGGCACAACGTGGGGGGTTTCCCTCCAGTTAGGACGGGGAACTCGTGGAGCCTCTCGTGTGGCCCCAGGGATGTCCAGTCTCCATTCGAGTTGTGAGAGGGGAGCGTGGCATTTCTCTTGAGTCATGGCAGGGGAATCAGGCGTCAAGATGCCTTGAAGGGGGAATCTCGAGGTCTTTATCGAGTTGCGGCAGGAAAGCCTGGGTTCTCTCGATTTGTGACTGTGACCTCAGGGAGCTTCTCATGGTGCTGATGGAATGTCAGGAATACCGTGGAGTTGGGAGGGGCCACTCGAGACTCCACTGGGGTCGGTGTAATGGAAAAGGGCCTCCTCTCAAGTTGAGGCCGGAACCCCAGGGTTCCTCTCCTGTTCTGATATAGGTCTCGGGTTCTGTATGCCATTTCAAACAGGGAGTCAGGTCTCGACTTGTGTGGAGTCATGGAACTCTGCTTTCCTCTCGAGTTGTCAAAGATGTTAAAGGCCTCCATGTGAGTTGAACTTGGAATCTGGCCCTCTTTTCCGATTAGCAACTGGGTAATCAGAACTCCCTTCTTGTTGTGAGTGGATTCTCGGCTGACATTCGAATCTGTGCAAGGGAATCCGGCCTTATCTCGAGTGGATGGGAAAATACATGACTTTCGAAATGTGAAAAGACCCACATGTGCCCCTCCAGTGTCAAGAGGGTACAAGCCTCCTCTCAAGGTGCGACAGGGATGTCGTCATTCCTTTCCAGGAGAAGCAGGGCAATAGACCCTCATCTCGACTTAAGGAGAGGAAAATAGGGTTCTTCTTTATTGTGGCTGAAGACTCAGCATTCCTCTCGAGTGCGCCGGGTACCTGGGAAAACTTCTGGACTTTTATAAAGCTTTCCAAATACCCTTTTGAGTTCAAAGAGGGAAGGTGGGCTTTCTTTGGAAACGCTGCAGCATAAAAGGGCCTCCCCAAGTGTGCAGGAGAGAGTTTCGTGGTTTGCATGGAGTTGTGGCGGGAAGCTTAGGGTTCCTCTCTGTCCACCTGGGGGACCCGCTCGTGTCTCCTCAGGAAGTCAGATCTCCTTTGGGGTTGCTCGGGCATCTCGGGATTCCTCGCGCATCGCTGCAGGGTTGAATACGGCCTCATCTCATGTTGAGCCGGGAAATTAAGTGTTCTGCTGCATTTCTGACATCGATCTCAGGGTCTGTGCGGAATTGGACCAGAGGAGTCCAACCTCGTCTTGTGTTGAGGCAGGTAACTGCTCTTGCCTCTCGAGTTGTTCTTGGGGCATCAGTGCACTTGTCGAGTTGTATTTTGAACCTGCATGTATTTCTGGAGGATGCAACTGTTGTGTCATTGCCCCTTCGTGTTGTGGCTTCATCCTTGGGATTACATTCGAAGATGTGCCCAGGCATTGGGTCTTACCTTGAGTGGACAAGGAAATCCATGTCTTTCGGAACGTGGCATGACCCACGAGGCTTCCTCTCGGGTTTCGATGTGAGCCTGGCCTCCTCCTTAGGTGAAATAGGAAGGCTGGGATCCGTTTCCAGACAAAGCAGGGGAATCGACTTTCATGTCGAGATAAAGACGGGAGGAGGGACTCATATTAATTTGTGCTGGGAAACTCGGTGTTTCTCTCGAGTGAGACCAGTATCTTGGGGAACTTTTTGAGTTGCATCAAGGGTGTCAAGTACCGTTTAGACTTTAAAGAGGGATTGTGGGATTTAACCCAGATAATCATGATGGTGTGATCACTGACCTAGAGCCAGACATCCTGGAATGTGACATCAAGTGGGCCTTAGAAAGCATCACTACGAACAAAGCTAGTGGAGGTGATGGAATTTCAGTGGAGCTATTCCAAATCCTGAAAGATGGTGCTGTGAAAGTGCTGCACTCAATATTCCAGCAAATCTGGAAAACTCAGCAGTGGCCATAAGATTGGAAAAGGTCAGTTTTCATCGCTATCCGAAAGAATGGCAATTCCAAAGATCACTCAAACTACCGCACAATTGCACTCATCGCACACGCTAGTAATGTAATGCTCAAAATTCTCCAAGCCAGGCTTCAGCAATATGTAAACTGTGAACTTCCTGATGTTCAAGCTGGTTTTAGAAAAGGGAGAGGAACCAGAGATCAAATTACCAACATCTGCTGGATCATGGAAAAAGCAAGAGAGTTCCAGAAAAACATCGATTTCTGCTTTATTGACTATGCCAAAGACTTTGACTGTTTAGATAACAAGAAACTGTGGAAAATTCTGAAAGAGGTGGGAATACCAGACCACCTGATCTGCCTTTTGAGAAATCTGTATGCAGGTCAGGAAGCAACAGTTAGAACTGATCATGGAACAAAAGACTGGTTACAAATAGGAAAAGCAGTACCTCAAGGCTGTATATTGTCACCATGTTTATTTAACTTCAATGCAGAGTACATCATGAGAAATGCTGGACTGGAAGAAACACTAGTTGGAATCAAGACTGGTGGGAGAAATCTCAATAACCTCAGATATGCAGATGGCACCACCCTTATGGTAGAAAGTGAAGAGGAACTAAAAAGCCTCTTGAGGAAAGTGAAAGTGGAGAGTGAAAAGGTTGGCTTAAAGCTCAACATTCAGAAAATGAAGATCATGGCATCTGGTCCCATCAGTACATGGGAAAGAGATGGATAAACAGTGGAAACAGTGTCAGACTTTATTGTTCTGGGCTCCAAAATCACTGCAGATGGTGACTGTAGCCATGAAATTAAAAGACACTCCTTGGAAGGAAAGTTATGACCAACCTAGATAGCATATTCAAAAGCAGAGACATCACTTTGCCAACAAAGGTTTGCCTAGTCAAGGCTATGGTCTTTCCTGTGGTCATGTATGGATGTGAGAGCTGGACTGTGAAGAAGGCTGAGCACCGAAGAATTGATGCTTTTGAACTGTGGTGTTGGAGAAGACTCTTGAGAGTCCCTTGGACTGCAGGGAGATTCAACCAGTCCATTCTGAAGGAGATGAGCCCTGGGATTTCTTTGGAAGGAATGATGCTAAAGGTGAAACTTCAGTATTTTGGCCACCTCATGTGAAGAGTTGACTCATTGGAGAAGACTCTGATGCTGGGAGAGATTGGGGGCAGGAGGAGAAAGGGACGACAGAGGATGAGATGTCTGGATGGCATCACTGACTCGATGGATGTGAGTCTGAGTGACCTCCAGGGATTGGTGATGGACAGGGAGGCCTGGTGTGCTGCAGTTCATGGGGTCGTAAAGAGTCGGACACGACTAAGCAACTGATATGATCTGTTGGATTTCCCTCGAGACCCTGTAGTGGAAAAGGCCCTTATATGGCGATGATGGGGGAACCTCCTGGTTTTCCTCCAGTTATGGAGGGATTCTCGAGTTATGACGGGGAACTCAGGGAGCCTCTCGTGGTGCCTCAGGGAAGTCCAATCTCCATGCGAGTTGCGAGGGGGAGCTGGGTTTTGCACTCGTGTCACTGCAAGACAAATAGATTTCTTCTAGGCTTGTGTCCAGAAACTCCGTGTTCCTCTCAGGTGGTGACAGGGATCTCGGGGTTGCATTCAAGGTTCACCTCGGGGGTCAGGCCTTGTTTCAAGTAGAAGCAAAAACTCCGCTCTCCTCTCGAGTTACGACAGGTATCTCTTGGAGCACATTCAGTGGCCTAAAGTGATTCAAACCTTCTGTGGAGTTTAGAGATGGGACTCGGGATTGCTCCCTAGGTCCTTCAGGAAATGAAGGGCCTCATCTCGCAATGACGGAGGAATCTCGTGGTTTTATTTGAGCTGCAGCGTGACGTGTGGGGTTTCTCTTGAGTAATGATGGAGAATTCAGGGAGACTCTTTTGTGGCACCAGGAAGTCCATTCTCCACTTGAATTGCGAGGGGACAATGGCATGGCTCTCGAGTCATGGCAGGGAAATCAAGACACACGAAGCGTTGAAGGGGAAAATCGAAGTCTTTCTCGAGTTGTGGCAGGAAAGCCTGGGTTCCCTCAACTTGTGATGGTGAATTAAGGGAGCTTCTCATGGTGCCTCCGGGATGTTAGGAATACTGTGAAGTCGGTAGGAGCCTCTCCGGACTCCACTGTAGTCAGTGCAATGGAAGAGGGCCTCATCTCCAGTGGAGGCAGGAACCCCAGGGTCCCTCTCCTGTTCTGACGTGGGTCTCGGGTTGTGTATGCCATTTCAAACATGAAGTCAGGTCTCAACTTTTGTGGAGGCATTAAATTCTGCTTTCCTCTCGAGTTGTCAAAGGGGTTTCAGGCCTCCAGCTGACTTGAATTTGGGACCTGGGACTCTTTTCCATTTAGCAACTGGGACATCAGAAATCCCTTCATGTTGTGAGTTGATTCTGAGCTGACATCCGAATCTGTGCAAGGGAATCAGGCCTGATCTCGAGTGGATGCGGAAATATGTGGCTTTCGAATTGTGACACGACTCCAAGTTTCCTCTCCAGTTTCAAGTAGATACCAGTCTCCTCTCAAGGTGTGAAGTGGACGTCGGCATTCCTTCCAGGCGAAGCAGGCAATTCATACTCATCTAGACTTGAGGATGGGAAGACGAGGCTATTTTTGACCTGTGGATGGAACCTCAGCTTCCTCTCGAGTGGAGAGAAGTATCTGGGGAAACTTCTCGTGTTTCATAAAGCGTGTCTAGTAGGCTTTCGATTTCCAAGAGGGAACATGGGCTTTCTTTGGAAATGCTGCTTCAGAGAAGGACCACCTCAAGCGTGCAGGGGAGAATTTCGTGGGTTTTGTAAAGTTGTGGCGGGAAGCTTATGTTTCCTCTCAAATTGTCTGTCGAATTGGGGGAACCGTTCATGTCTCCTCAGGGAAGTCTGATCTCCTTTGGTGTTGCGAGGGGCACATCGAGATTCCTCACGCATCATAGCAGGGATGAATAGGGCCTCATCTCAAGTTGAGGTGGGAACCTCAGGGTTCCTCTTCTGTTCTGACACTGATCTCAGTGTCTCTGTGGAGTTGGAAAAGGCAAGTCAGGCCTGGTCTTGTGTTGAGGCACGGAACTCCGCTTGCCTTTCGAGTTGTTCATGGTGTGTCAGGCCACATGTCGAGTTGTCTTTCAAACCTGCTTCTTTTCTGCAGAATGCAACATGGGTGTCAGTGCCCCTTCGTGTTGTGACTTCATCCTCAGGGTTACCTTCAGAGAGGTGTCTGGGCATTGGGACTTACCTTGATTCAACCGGGAAATTGGTGTCTTTTGGAATGTGGCACAACCCATGAGGCTTCCTCTTGAGTTTCAATGTGAGAACGGCCTCCTCCTGAGGTCTGACGTGAAGGTCGGGATCCCTTTCCAGACAAAACGGGGGAATCGAGCCTCATGTCAAGATCAGCAGGAGAGAAGGGACTAAGATTAAGTTGGTCCAGGAAACTCGGTATTACTCTCGAGTGAGACGGGTATGTCGGGGTACTTTTTGAGTTGCATCAAGTGTGTCAAGTACCGTTTCGAACTTCAAGAGGGAACATGGGGTTTCTCTTAAGACGCTGCAGTGGGAAAGGGCCTCTTCTCGAGATGATGGGGTAACCTCGTGTTTTTTCTTGAATTGCGATGGGATTCTCGAGTTATGACGGGGAACTAAGGGAGCCTCTGCTGTTACTCCATTGAAGTCCAATCTCCATTCGAGTTGCGAGGGGGAGCTTGGGTTTGCTCTCAAGTCACTGCAGGACAAATAGACCTCATCTAGGCTTGTGTTCAGAAACTCCATGTTCCCGTCCAGTGGTGACAGGGATCACAGGGTTGCTTTCAAGGTTTACCTGGGGAGTCAGACCTCATCTAGAGTTGAATCAAAGAACTCCACTCTCCTCTCGAGATGCGATGGGTATCTCTTGGAGCCCATTTAGTTGCCTAAAGGGAATCAAGCTTCCCGTGGATTTTCTTTTTCCTTTTTTAAATTTTATTTTTTTAACTGTACAATATTGTATTGATTTTGCCATATATCAACATGAATCCCCCACAGGTATTAACATGTTCCCCATCCTGAACACTCCTCCTTGCCCCCTCCTCATACCATCACTTTTGGTCGTCCCGGTGCACCATCCCCAAACATCCAGTATCATGCATTGAACCTGGACTGGCGACTCATTTCATATGTGATATTATACATGTTTCAGTTCCATTCTCCCAAATCATCCCACCCTCTCCCTTGCCCACAGAGTCCAAAAGACTGTTCGGTACTTCAGTGTCTCTTTGCTGTCTCGTATACAGGGTAATTGTTACCCTGTATGGAATATAATTCTATATTCCATATATATGCGTTAGTATACTGTATAGGTGTTTTTCTTTCTGGCTTATTTAACTCTGTATAATAGGCTCCAGTTTCACCCACCTCATTAGAACTGATTCAAATATATTCTTTGAATGGTTGAATAATACTCCATTGTGTATATGTACCATGGCTTTCTTATACATTCATCTCCTGATGGAAATCTAGGTTGCTCCCATGCCCTGGCTATTATAAACAGTGATGCAATGAACGTTGGGTTACACGTGTCTCTTTCAATTCTGGTTTCCTCAGTGTTTATGCCCCGCAGTGGGATTGCTGGATCATAAGGCAGTTCTAGTTCCAGTTTTTTAAGGAATCTGCACACTGTTCTCCTTAGTGACTGTACTACTATGCATTCCCAGAAACAGTTTAAGAGGGTTCCCTTTTCTCCATACCCTTTGCAGCATTTATTGCTTGTAGACTTTTTTATCGATTCTGACTTGCATGAAATGGTACCTCATTGTTGTTTTGATTTGCATTTCTCTGATAATGAGTGATGTTGAGCATCTTTTCATGTGTTTGTTAGCCATCTGTGTGTCTTCTTTGGAGGAATGTCTATTTAGTCCTTTGGCCCATTTTTTGATTGGGTCATTGATTTTTCTGGAATTGAGGTGTAGGTGTTGCGTGTATATTTTTGAGATTAGTTGTTTGTCAGTTGCTTCATTTGCTATTATTTTCTCCCATTCTGAAGGCTGTCTTTTCACCTTGTTTATAGTTTCCTTTGTTGTGCAGAAGCTTTTAAGTTTAATTAGGTCCCATTTGTTCATTTTTGCTCTTATTTTCAATATTATGGAAGGTGGGTCATCGAGGATCCTGCAGTGATGTATGTCAGAGCGTGTTTTGCCTATGTTCTCCTTTAGGAGTTTTATAGTTTCTGGTCTTATGTTTAGATCTTTAATCCATTTTCAGAGTATTTTTGTATATGATGTTAGAAAGTGTTCTAGTTTCATTCTTTTACAAGTGGTTGACCAGTTTTCCCAGCACCACTTGTTAAAGAGATTTTGTTTAATCCATTGTATGTTCTTGCCTCCTTTGTCAAAGATAAGGTGTCCATATGTGCGTGGATTTATCTCTGGGCTTTCTATTTTGTTCCTTTGATCTATATTTCTGTCTTTGTGCCAGTGCCATACTATCTTTATGACTGTGGCTTTGTAGAAGAGCTTGAAGTTAGGCAAGTTTATTCCTCCAGTTCCATTTTTTTTTTCTCAAGATTGCTTTGGCTATTCCAGGTTTTTTGTATTTCCATATAAACTGTGAAATTATGTTTTCTAGCTCTGTGAAGAATACTGTTGGTAGCTTGATAGGGATTGCATTGAATCTATAAAATGCTTTGGGTTGTATAATCCTTTTTACTATATTGATTCTTCCAATCCATGAACATGGTATATTTCTCCATCTATTAGTGTCCTCTTTGATTTCTTTCACTAGTGTTTTATACTTTTCTATATATAGGTCTTTAGTTTCTTTAGGTAGATATATTCCTAAGTATTTTATTCTTTTCATTGCAATGGTGAATGGAATTGTTTCCTTAATTTCTCTTTCTATTTTCTCATTACTAGTGTATAGGAATGCAAGGGATTTCTGTGTGTTGATTTTATATCCTCCAACTGTACTATATTCATTGATTGGTTCTAGTAATTTTCTGGTGGAGTCTTTAGGGTTTTCTTTGTAGAGTATCGTGTCATCAGCAAAGAGTGATAGTATTACTTTTTCTTTTCCAATTTGGATTCCTTTTATTTCTTTTTCTGCTCTGATTGCTGTGGCAGAAACGTCCAAATCTATGTTGAATAGTAATGGTGAAAGTGGGCACTCTTGTCTTGATCCTGATTTTAGAGGAAATGCTGTCAATTTTTCACCATTGAGGAGAATGTTTGCTGTGGGTTTGTCATATATAGCTTTTATTATGTTGAGGTATGTTCCTTCTATTCCTGCTTTCTGAAAGTTTTTATCGTAAATGTATGTTGAATTTTGTCAAAGGCTTTCTCTGCATCTATTGAGATAATCATATGGATTTTATTTTTCAATTTGTTAATGTGGTGTATTACATTGATTGATTTGCAGATACTGAAGAATCCTTGCATCCCTGGGATAAAGCCCAGTTGGTCATGGTGTATGATCTTTTTAATGTATTGTTGGATTCTCATTGCTAGAAATTTGTTAAGGATTTTTGAATCTATGTTCATCCGTGATATTGGCATGTAGATTTCTTTTTTTGTGGCATCTTCGTCAGGTTTTAGTATTAGGGTGATTGTGGACTCATAGAATGAGTTTGGAAGTTTACCATCCTCTGCAATTTTCTGGGAGAGTTTGAGTAGGATAAGTGTTAGCTCTTCTCTAAATTTTTGGTAGAATTCAGCTGTGAAGCCGTCTGGACCTTGGCTTTTGTTCGCTGGAAGATTTCTGACTACAGTTTCAATTTCCGTGCTTGTGATGAGTCTGTTAAGATCTTCTATTTCTTCCTGGTTCAGTTTTGGAGACTTGTACTCTTCTAAGAATCTGTCCATTTCTTCCACGTTGTCCATTTTATTGGCATATAATTTCTGATAGTAGTCTCTAATGATCCTTTGTATTTCTGTGCTGTCTGTTGTGATCTCTCCCTTTTCATTTCTAATTTTATTGATTTGATTTTTCTCCCTTTGTTTCTTTTTTTGGGGGGGGGGGTGGCGTCACCATTTTTTTTTTAATCAAGAATCTCTTTTATTTATTATCAGAAACATTACAAACATCTAGTATGAACAAATTGTAACATGATAGTCTTTAGTTTGAACAATTAATAGATATAATATTATATTAGATATAATATTATACATATTTCAATGCTATTCTCCCCAATCATCCCACCCTCTCCCGGTCCCAGAGTCCAAAAGTCTGGTGTATACATCAGTTTCTCTTTTGCTGTCTCGTAAATAGGGTTATTTTTACCATCTTTCTAAATTCCATATATATGCGTTAGTATACTGTATTTGTGTTTTTGTTTCTGGCTTACTTCACTCTGTATAATAGGCTCCAGTTCCATCCACCTCCTTAGAACTGATTCAAATGTATTCTTTTTAATGGCTGAGTAATACTCCATCGTGTATATGTACCACAGCTTGCTTATCCATTCATCTGTGGATGGACATCTAGGTTGCTTCCACGTTCTGGCTATTGCAAACAGTGCTGCTATGAACATTTGGGTACACGTGTCTCTTTCAATTCTGGTTTTCTCATTGTATATGCCCAGCAGTGGGATTGCTGGATCATAAGGCAGTTCTATTCCCAGTTTTTTGAGGAATCTCCATACTGTTCTCCATAGTGGCTGTACTACTTTGCATTCCCACCAACGGTGCAAGAGGGTTCCCTTCTCTCCGCACCCTCTCCAGCATTTATTGCTTGTGGACTTTTGGATAGCAGCCATTCTGATTGGCGTGAAATGGTATCTCATAGTGGTTTTGATTTACATTTCTCTGATAATGAGTGATGTTGAGCATCTTGTCATGTGTTTGTTAGCCATCTGTATGTCTTCTTTGGAGAAATGTCTATTTAGTTCTTTGGCCCATTTTTTGATTGGGTCACGCACATATGGTCACCTTATCTTTGACAAAGGAGGCAAGAATATACAATGGATTAAAGACAATCTCTTTAACAAGTAGTGCTGGGAAAACTGGTCAAACACTTGTAAAAGAATGAAAGTAGAACACTTTCTAACACCATACACAAAAATAAACTCAAAATGGATTAAAGAGCTAAATGTAAGACCAGAAACCATAAAATTCCTAGAGGAAAACATAGGCAAAACACTCTCTGACTTACATCACAGCAGGATCCTCTATGACTCACTTCCCAGAATATCGGAAATAAAATAAAAAATGAACAAATGGGGCCTAATCAAACTTAAAAGCTTGTGCACAACAAAGGAAACTATAAGCAAGGTGAAAAGACAGCCTTCAGAATGGGAGAAAATAATAGCAAATGAAGCAACTGACAAACAACTAATCTCAAAAATATACAAGCAACTTCTACACCTCAATTCCAGAAAAATAAATGACCCAATCTCCTTTTGTTTCTTGAGGCGTCTGGCTAACGGTGTGTCAATTGTATTTATCCTTTCAAAGAACCACCTTTTGGCTTTGTTGATTTTTGCCATGGTCTCTTTTGTTTCTTTTGCATTTATTTCCACCCTAATTTTTAAGATTTCTTTTCTTCTACTAACCCTGGGGTTCGTCATTTCTTCGTTTTCTTGTTACTTTAGGGGTGGAGTTAGGTTATTTATTTGACTTTTTTCTTGTTTCTTGAGGTATGCCTGTATTGCTATGAACTTTCCCCTTAGGACTGCTTTTACAGTGTCCCACAGGTTTTGGATTATTGTGTTTTCATTTTCATTCATTTCTATGCATTTGATTTCATTTTTTATTTATTCTGCGATTTGTTGGTTATTCAGAAGTGTATTGTTCAGCCTCCATTTGTTGAAATTTTTAATAGCTTTTCTCCTGTAATTGAGATCTAATCTTACTGCATTGTGGTCAGAAAAGATGTTTGGAATGATTTCAATTTTTTTTTTTTATTTTACCAAGGCTAGATTTATGGCCCAGGATGTGATCTGTCCTGGAGAAGGTTGCGTGTGCACTTGAGAAAAAGGTGAAATTCATTGTTTTGGGATGAAATGTCCTATAGATATCAATTAGGAATAACTGGTCTATTGTACCATTTAAAGTTTGTGTTTCCTTGTTAATTTTCAGTTTAATTGATCTATTCATGGTTGTGAGTGGGGTATTAAAGTCTCCCTCTATTTTGTGTTATTGTTAATTTCTCCTTTCATACTTGTTAGCATTTGTCTTACATATTGTGGTGCTGCTATGTTGAGTGCATATATATTTATAATTTCTATATCTTCTCTTGGATTGATCCTTTGATCATTATGTACTGACCATCTTAGTCTCTTTTCACAGCCTTTGTTTTAAAGTCTATTTTATCTGATATGTGTATTGCTACTCCTGCTTTATTTTGGTTTCTATTTGCATGGAAAAACTTTTTCCAGCCTTTCACTTTCAGTCTGTATGTGTCCCTTGTTTTGAGGTGGGTCTCTTCTAGACAACATAGGTAGGGGTCTTGTTTTTGGGTCCATTCAGCCAGTCTTTGTCTTTTAGTTGGAGCACTCAACCCATTTATGTTTAAAATAATTATTGATAAGTTTGATCCTGTTGCCATTTACTCTACTGTTTTGGGTTCAAATTTATACACCCTTTTTGTGTTTCCTGTCTAGAGAATATCCTTTAGTATTTGTTCAAGAGGTGATTTGGTGGTGCTGAATTCTCTCAGCTTTTGCTTGTCTGTAAAGCTTTGATTTCTCCTTCATATTTGAATGAGAACGTTGCTGGGTACAATAATCTGGGCTGTAGGTTATTTTCTTTCATCACTTTAAGTATGTCTTGCCATTCCCTCCTGGCTTGAAACGTTTCTATTGAAAGATTAGCTGTTATAATTATGGGAAGTCCCTTATGTGTTATTTGTTGTGTTTCCCTTGCTGCTTTTAATATTTGTTCTTTGTGTTTGATCTTTGTCAATTTGATTAATATGTGTCTTGGGGCGTTTCATTTTGGGTTTATCCTGTTTGGAACTCTCTTGGTTTCTTGGACTTGAATGATTATTTCCTGCCCCATTTTAGGGAATTTTTCTTCTATTGTCTCCTCAAGAATTTTGTCATGGTCTTTCTTTTTGTCTTCTTCTTCTGGGACTCCTATGATTCGAATGTTGTAGCGTCTAATATTGTCCTGGAGGTCTCTAAGATTGTCCTAATTTCTTTGAATTCGCTTGTCTTTTTTCCTCTCTGATTCATTTATTTCTACCATTCTATCTTCTAATTCACTAATCCTATCTTCTGCCTCTGTTATTCTCCTATTTCTTGCCTCCAGAGAGTTTTTGATCTCATTTATTGCATTATTCATTGTATATTGACTCTTTTTTTTAATTTCTTCTAGGTCCTTGTTAAACATTTCTTTCATCTTCTCAATACTTGTCTCCAGACTGTTTATCTGTGATTCCATTTTGATTTCAAGATTTTGGATTAATTTCACTATCATTATTCGAAATTCTTTATTAGGTAGATTCCCTATCTCTTTCTCTTTGGTTTGGTTTGGTGGACATTTATCCTATTGCTTTACCTGCTGGGTATTCCTCTGTCTCTTCATCTTATTTACATTGCTGAGTTTGAGGTGTCCTTTCTGTATTCTGGCAGTTTGTGGAGTTTCCTTTATCATGGAGTTTCCTTTATCATGGAGTTTCCTTGCTGTGTGTGTGTTTGTACAGGTGGCTTGTCAAGGTTTCTTGGTTACGGAAACTTGTGTTGTTGTTCTGGTGGGTGGGGCTGGATTTCTTCTCCTTTCTAAGACAATGGATTGCTTTTCTGCATGCCTGATGTCCTCTGCCTGCATTCAGAAGTTGTTTGTTGAATTTACTTGGTGTTTAAATGTACTTTTGATGAATTTGTGGGGGGAGAAAGTGGTCTCCCCGTCCGATTCCTCCACCAACTTAACACCTTCCTGTCTTTTGGATTTTTGAGAGAGGACTTGGGACTGCTGTCTAGGCCTTGCAGGAAAAGAAGGGCCTCATCTAGGGAAGAGGATGGAATCTCGTTGCTTTTCTCGAGCTGCCGCACGACGTGTGGGGTTTCTCTCGAGTTATGACAGGGAACTCAAGGAGCCTCTTGTGTCCCCAGGGAAGTCCAGTCTCCATTCGAGTTGCGAGAGGGAGCGCGGCATTGCTCTCAAGTCATGGCAGGGGAATCAGGCCTCAAGACCCGTTGAAGGGGGAATCTCCAGGTCTTTCTCGAGTTGCGGCAGGACAAACTGGGTTCCCTCGACTTGTGACGGTGACTTCAGGTAGTTTCTCATTGTACCTATGGGAAGTCAGGAATACTGTGGAGTTGGGAGTGTCTTCTTGGGACTGCACTGGGGTCGGTGCAATGGAAGAGGGCCTCATCTCTAGTGGAGTTGGGAACCTCAGGATACCTCTCATGTTCTGACGTGGGTCTCTGGGTGTGTATGCCATTTCAAACACGGAGTCAGGTCTCGGCCTCTATGGAGGCATGGAACTCTTCTTTCATCTCGAATTGTCAAAGGTGTTAAAGGCCTCCAGGCGAGTTGAATTTGGAACCTTACCCTCTTTTCCAATTAGAATCAGGGCATCAGGAGTCCCTTCGTGTTGTGAGTGAATTCTCAGCTGACATTCGAATGGGTGCAAGGGAATCAGGCCTGATCTCGACTGGATGGGAAAATATGTGGCTTTCGAATTGTGACAAGACCCCTGGGTTCCTCTCCAGTGTCAAGTAGATATCAGCCTTCTCTCGAGGTGCGACGGGGATGTCGGCATTCCTTTCCAGGAGAAGCAGGGCAATCGAAGGTCATCTCAAGTTGAGGAGGGGAAAATGGGGCTCTTCTTGACTTGTGGTTGGAAACTCAGTGCTGCTCCCGAGTGAGGACGGGTATTTGGGAAACTTCTGGAATTTCATCCACTGTGTCAAATACCCTTTCAAGTTCCTAGAGGGAATGTGGGGTTTCTTTGTAAACCCTGCACCGTAAATTGACCTCCTCAAGCGTTCAGGTGAGTATTTCCTGTTTTGCGTGGAGCTGTGATGGGAAACTTAGGGTTCCTCTCGAGTTATGTGTCGATCTGATGGACCCGTTCGTTTCCGCTCAGGGAAGTCAGATCTCCTCTGGCATTGCAAGGGGCACCTATGGATTCCTCGTGCTTCGTTGCAGGGATGGATAGGGCCTACTCTCGAGTTGAGGGGGGAAGTTCAGGGTTCCTTTCCATTTCTGACATCGATCTCGGGATCTCTGAGAATTTGGAACAGGGGAATCCAGACTCGTCTTGTGTTGAGACAGGGAACTCCGCTTGCCTCTCGAGTTGTTCACAGGGTGTCAGGCCACTTGTCGAGTTGTATTTGGAACCTGCAGGTTTTTCCGGAGGATGCAACTGGGTTGTCAGTGCCCCTTAGTCTTGTGACTTCATCGTCACGGTTACATTCGAAGAGGTGCCCGGGATTCAGGATTTAACCTGAGTGGAAGGGGAAATCGATGTCTTTCGTATTGTGGCATGACCCTCGAGGCTTTCTCTCAAGTTTCAGTGTGCGACGGGCCTCCTCCTGAGGTGCAATGGAAAGGTCGGTGTCCCTTTTCAGACAAAGCAGGAGAATCCACCCTCATGTCGAGATCAGGAGGGCAGAAGGGGCTCAATTTAAGTTGTGCCAGGAAACGCGGTGTTCCTCTCAAATGAGACCGTTATGTCGGGCAACATTTTAAGTTACATCAAGGGTGTCAAGTACCGTTTCGGATGTCAAGAGGGAATGTGGGATTTCTCTTTAGACGCTGCAGTTGGAAAGGACCTCATATGGCGATGACGGGGGAACCTTGTGATTTTTCTCGAGTTGCAGCGGGATTCTGGAGTTAACACGGGCAATTCAGGCAACCTCTCCTGTGGCTCCAGGGAAGAACAATCTCCATTCGAGTTGTGATGGGGAGCTGGGAATTCTTCTCAAATCACTGCAGGTCAAATAGACCTCATCTAGGTTTGTGTCCAGAAACTATGTGTTCCTCTCCAGTTTTGACAGTGATCTCGGGGTTGCATTACAGGTTCACCTGGAGAGTCAAGCCTCATCTCAATTTGAAGGAAAAAGCTCCACTCTACTCTCGAGTTGCGACGTGTGTCTCTTGGAGCCAATTGCATGGCCTAAAGGGAGTCAAGCCTCCTGTGGAGTTTTGAGAGGAGATTCGGAATTTCTGTCTAGGCCCTGCAGGAAAAGAAGAGCCTCATCTCACGATGACGAAGGCATCTCGTTTTTTTCTCTCGAGCTGTGGCGCAATGTGGTATTTCTCTCGAGTTACGACAGGGAACACAGGGAGACTCTCATGTGGCCCCAGGTAAGTCCAATATCCATTCGAGTTTCACAGGGGAGTGCGGCCTGCTCTCCAGTCATTGCAGGGAATTGGGCCTAAAGATGCGTTGAAAGGGGAATCTGATGGTGTTTCTCGAGTTGCGGCAGGAAACCCTGGGTTAACTCGACTTGTGATGGTGAACTCAGGGAACTTCTCATGGTTCCTATGGGAAGGCAGGAATACTGTCGAGTTGGGAGGTGCCTCTCAGGACTCATCTGGGGTCGAAGCAATGAAAGAAGGCCTCATCTCGAGATGAGGGGGGAACCTAAGGGTTCCACTCCTGTTCTGACTTGGGTCTCTGGGTATGTATGCCATTTCAAACAGGGAGTCAGGTCTCGACTTGTGTGGAGATATGGAACTCTGATTGCCTCTCGAGTTGACAAAGGGGCTTCAGGCACCCATGCGAGTTGAACTTGGGACCTGTGGCTCTTTTCTAATTAGCACCCGAGGCATCAGAACTTCCTTCGTGTTGTGAGTTGATCTCTGCTGACGTTCGAATCGGTGCAAGGGAATCAGGTCTGATCTTGAGTGGATGGATAAATACGTGGTATTTGAATTGTGACAAGACCCCCGGGTTCCCCTCCAGTGTCAAGTAGATACCAGCCTCGTCTTGAGGTGCGAAGGGGATGTCGGCATTTCTTTCCAAGTGAAGCAGGGCACTCGATCCTCATATCAATTACAGGAGGGGAAATTGGGGCTCTTCTTGACTTGTGGCGGAAAACTCAGCATTCCTCTTGAGTGGGGACAGGTATGTAGGGAAACTTCTGGAGTTTCTTGGAGCATGTAAAGTACTCTTTCGAGTTCCAAGAGGGAACGTGGGCTTGCTTTGGAAATGTAGCAGCGTCAAAGGGGCCCCTAAAGCATTCAGGGGAGAATTTGGTGGGTTGAGTGGAGTTGTGACAGGAAGCTACAAGTTCCTCTCGAGTTGCATGTCGAATCTCATGGTGTTTTCTCGAGCTGTGGCTCGATGTGTGGTGTTTCTCTCAGTCTATGACAGGGAACTCAGGGAGCCTCTCTTGTGGCCCCAGGGAAGTCAAGTCCCCATTGGAGTAATGAGGTGGGCCCGGGATGGCTCTCGAGTCACGGCAGGGGAATCAGGCTTCAAGACATGTTGAAGGGGGTATCTCGAGGTGTTTCTCGAAGTGTGGTAAGAATCCCTAGGTTCCCTGAGCTTGTGACGGTGACCTCTGGCAGCTTCCCTTGGTGCCTATGAGAAGGGAGAATGCTGTGCAGTTGAAAGGGTTATCTTGGGATTCCCCTGCGTTCAGGGCCATGGAAGACGGCCTCATCTGGAGGTGAGGTGGGAATCTCAGACATCATCTACTGTTCTGACATAGATCTCGGAGGCTTTTGGGGTTTTGCACAGGGAGCTTGGTCTCGTTTTGTGTGGAGTCATGGAACTCCACTTTCCTCTCGAGGTGTTCATGTGATGTCAGGCCACTTGTCAAGTTGTACTTGGAACCATTGGCCTCCTCCTCAGGTGGGACTGGAAGTTCGGGATCCCTTTCAAGGCAAAGCAGGGGGATCGACCCTCATGTCGAGATCAGGAGGGAAGAAGGGGCTCAGAGGAAATTGTGCCGAGAACCTCGGTGTTCCTCTCCAATGAGACTGGTATGTTGGGCCACATTTGAAGTTTCCACAAGGCTTTCAAGGTCCGTTTCGATGATCCAGTGGGTTCGGGGGATTTCTCTCAAGTCGCTGCAGAGGGAAAGGGCCTCATCTGGCGATGACTGGGCAACCACGTTGATGTTCTCGATTTACAGCGGGAATCTTGAGTTATGACACGGAAATCAGGGAGCCTCTCCTGTGGCCCCAGGGATGACCAATCTCCATTCAAAATAGCATGGGAGAGCTGGGGATTGCTCTCGAGTCGCTGCAGGGCAGAGACCCCTTCTAATCTTCTAGTCGTTTGTCCAGAAACTCCCTCTTCCCCTTCAGCGGTGCTAGGGATCACGGGGTTGCATTCAAGCTTCAGGCGGGGAGTCAGGCGTCGTCTCGAGTTGAAACAAAGAACTCCCCTCTCCTCTCGAGTGGCAAAGGCTAGCTCTTGAAGCCCATTGTGTTAAAAAAAAAAAAAAAAAGGAATCAAGCCTTGTGTGGAATTTTGAGAGAGGACTCGGGGTTTCTCTCTAGGCCCTGCAGGAAAAGAAGTGTCTCTTGTAGTGATGTCAGGGGAATCTCATGGTGTTTTCTCGAGCTGCAGCTCAATGTGTGGCATTTCTCTCGGGCTATGACAGGGAAATCAGGGAGGCTCTCTTGTGGCTCCAGGGAAGTCCAGTCCCCATTTGAGTAGTGAGGACGGCCTGGGATGGCTCTCGAGTCACAGTAGGGGAATTGGGCTTCAAGACATGTTAAAGGGGCTATCTCGAGGTGTTTCTCGAGTTTCTATAATAATCCCCCGGTTGCCTGGGCTTGTGACGGTGACCTCTGGCAGCTTCCCTTGGTGCCTATGAGAAGGGGGAATACTGTGCATTTGAGAGGGTTGTCTTGAGATACCCCTGGGTTCAGTGCCATGGAAGAGGGCATCATCTGGAGCTGAGGCGGGAATCTCTGGCTTCCTCTACTGTTCTGACATCGATCTTGTGGTCTTTGGGGGTTTTGAACAGGGAGTTAGGCCTCGCCTTTTGTGGAGGCATGGAACTCCACTTGCCTCTCGATGTTTTCATGGGGTGTCAGGCCACTTGTCGAGTTGTCCTTGGAATCAGTGGCTCTTTCGGGAGGATGAACCCAGGGTGTCAGTGCCCCTTCGTGTGGTGACGTCATCCTCGGGGTTACATTGGAAAAAGTGCGCAGGCATCTGAACTTCTCTTGAGTGGAAGGAGCAATCGGTGTCTTTCGGAATGTGGCACGAACCACGAGGCTTCCTCTCGAGTTTCCACGTGAGACGGGTCTCCTCCTGAGGTGGGAATGGAAGGTCAGCATCCCTTTCCAGGCAAAGCAGGGTGATCGACCCTCATGTCGAGATCAGGAGGGAAGAAGGGGCTCAGAGGAAATTGTGCCGGGAACCTTGGTGTTCCTCTCCAATGAGACCAGTATGTAGGGCCACACTTGAAGTTTCCTCAAGGCTTTCAAGGTCCGTTTCGATGATCCAGTGGGTTTGGGGGATTTCTCTCAAGTCACTGCAGAGGGAAAGGGCCTCATCTGGCGATGACTGGGCAACCACGTTGTTGTTCTCGACTTAAGGCGGGATTCTCGAGTTATGACACGGAAATCAGGGAGCCTCTCCTGTGGCCCAAGGGAAGACCAATCTCCATTCAAAATGGCATGGGAGAGCTGGGGATTGCTCTCGAGTCGCTGCAGGGAAAAGAGACCCCTTCTAATCTTCTAGTCGTGTTTCCAGAAACTCCATGTTCCCCTTCAGGGGTGCTAGGGATCTCGGGGTTGCATTCAAGCTTCAGCCGGGGAGTCAGGCCTCATCTGGAGTTGAAACAAAGAACTCCTCTCTCCTCTGGATAGTCCAAGGATAGTCCTTGAAGCACGTTGTGTTAAAAAAAAAAAAAAAAAAAAAGGAATTAAGCTTTCTGTGGTGTTTTGAGAGAGGACTCGGGGACTCGGGGTTGGTCTCTAGGCCCTGCAGGAAAAGAAGGGCCTCATGTGGTGATGTCGGGGGAATCTCATGGTGTTTTCTCAAGCTGCATCTCTAAGTGTGGTGTTTCTCTCGAGCTACGACTGGGAACTCAGGAAGCCTCTCTAGTATCCCCAGGGAAGTCCAGTCCCATTCAAGTGGCGAAGGGGGCCCGGGATGGCTCTGAATTCACGGAAGGGGAATCGGGCTTCAAGACGTGTTGAAGCGGGTATCTCGAGGTGTTTCTAGAGTTGCTGTAAGAATCCCTAGGTTCCCTGGGCTTGTGACGGTGAGCTCTGGCAGTTTCCCTTTCTGCCTATGAGAAGGGGTAATACTGTGCAGTTGAGAAGTTTTTCTTGGGATTCCCCTGTGTTCAGTGCCATGGAAGAGGGCCTCATCTGGAGATGAGGAGGGAATCTCTGGCTTCCTCTCCTGTTCTGACATTGATCTCGGGGTCTTTGAGGGTTTTGAACAGGGAGTTAGGCCTCGCCTTGTGTGGAGGCATTGAATTCCGCTTGCCTCTAGAGGTGTACATGGGGTGTCAGGCCACTTGTCGTGTTGTCTTTGGAACCAGCGGCTCTTTCGGGAGGACGCACCCAGGGTGTCAGTGCCCCTTCCTCTGGTGACTTCATCCTCGGGGTTCCATTGGAAAAGGTCTGCAGGCATCGGGATCTCCTGGGTGGACGGGGAAATCAGTGTATTTCGGAATGTGGCACGAACAATGAGGCTTCTTCACGAGTTACCAAGTGAGACCGGCCTCCTCCTGAGGTGGGACTGGAAGGTCGGTATCTCTTTCCAGACGAAGCAGGGGTATCGACCCTCATGCCGAGATCAGGAGGGAAGAAGCGGCTCAGAGGAAGTTTTGTCGGGAACCTCGGTGTTCCTCTCCAAAGAGACCGGTATGTTGGGCCACACATGAAGTTTCTCTTAGGCTGTCTAGTTCCTTTTCGATGATCCAGTGTGTTCGTGGTTTTTCTCTCAAGACGCTGCACCGGGAAAGAGCCTCATCGGGCGATGACTGGGCAATCACGTGTTTATTCTCGACTTATGGCGGGATTCTCGAGTTACGACGGGGAACTTAGGGAGCCTCTCGTGTGGCCACAGGGAAGACCAATCTCCAATGAAAATGGTGTGGGACAGCTGGGGATTGCTCTCGAGTCGCTGCAGGACAAAGAGACGTCTTCTAGATTTCTAGGCATGTGTCCAGAAACTCCGTGTTCCCCTTCAGGGACACTAGGGATCTCGAGGTTGCATTCAAATTTCATTCAGGGAGTCAGGCCTCTTCTCGAGTTGAAACAAATAACTACCCTCTCCTCTCGAGTGGCTAAGGCTATCTCCTGAAACACATTGTGCTAAAAAAAAAAAAAAAGGAATCAAGTCTTCTGTGGAGTTTTGCGAGAGGACTCGGGGTTGCTTTCTAGGCCCTGCTGGAAAATAAGGGCCTCATCTGGTGATGTCGAGTGAATCTTATGGTGTTTTCTTGGGCTGCGTCTCGACGTGTGGCGTTTCTTTCGAGCTACGACCGGGAACTCTGGTAGCCTCTCTTGTGTCCCCAGGGAAGTCCAGTCCCCATTCGAGTAGCGAGGAGGGCCTAGGATGGCTCTCGAGTCACGGCAGGGGAATCGGGCTTCAAGACGTGTTGAAAGGGGTATCTCGTGGTGTTTTTCAAATTGCTGTAAGAATCCCTAGGTTTCCTGGCCTTGTGACCGTGACCTTTAGCAGCTTCCCTTGGTGCCTATAACAAGGTGGAATACTGTGCAGTTGAGAGGGTAGTCTTCGGATGCCCTTGTGTTCAGTGCCATTGAAGAGGGCCTCATGTGGAGGTGAGGCGGGAATCTCAGGCTTCCTCTCCTGTTCTGACATCGACATCGGCGTCTTTGTTGGTTTTGAAAAGGGAGTTAGGCCTCGACTTGTGTGGAGGCGTGGAACTCCGCTTGCCACTCGAGGTGTTCATGGGGTTTCAGGAAACTTGTAGAGTTTTCATTGGAAACAGCAGCTCTTTCAGGAGGATGCACCCAGGGTTTCAGTGCCCCTTCGTGTGGTGACTTCATCCTCGGGGTTTAATTGGAAAAGGTGCGCAGGCATCGGGACTTCTCTTGAGTGGACTGGGAAATCAGTGTTTATCAGAATGTGGCATGAACCACGAAGCTTCCTCTCGAGTTTCCAAGTGAGACCAGCCTCCTTCTGAGTTGGGACTGAAAGATCGGGATCCCTTTTCAGACAAAGCAGTGGGATCGACCCTCATGTCAAGATCAGGAGGGAAGAAGGGGCTCAGACGAAGTTGTGCCGGGAACCTCGGTGCTCCTCTCCAGTGAGACCAGTATGTTGGGCCACATGTGAATTTTCCTCAAGGCTTCCTGGTTACGTTTCGAAGATCCACTGGGTTCATGGGATTTCTCTCAACACGCTGCAGTGGGAAGTGGCCTCCTCTGGCGATAAATGGGCAACCACGTGGTTATTCTCCACTTACAGCGGGATTCTCGAGTTACGACCCGAAACTCAGGGAGCCTCTCTTGTGGCCCCAGGGAAGACCAATCTCCTTTCAAAATGGCGTGGGAGAGCTTGGGATTGCTCTCAAGTAGCTGAAGGACAAAGAGACCTCTTCTAGTCTTCTAGGCTTGTTTCCAGAAACTCCATGTTCCACTTCAGGCACGGTAGGGATCTCGGGGTTGCATTCAAGCTTCAGCTGGGAAGTCAGGCCTCGTCTCGAGTTGAAGCAAAGAACTCCCCTCCCTTCTCGAGTGGCCAAGGCTAGATCTTGAATCCCATTGTGTTACAAAACAAAAAGGGAATCAAGCCTTCTGTGGAGTTGTGAGAGAGGACTCGGGGTTGCTCTCTAGGCCCTGCAGGAAAAGAAGGGCCTCGTGTGGCCATGTCGGGGGAATCTCATGGTGTTTTCTCGAGGTGCGGCTTGACGTGTGCCGTTTCTCTCGAGTTACAATGGGGAAATCAGGGAGCCTCTCTTGTTTCCCCAGGGAAGTCCAGTCCCCATTCGAGTAGTGAGGAGGGCCCAGATGGCTCTTGAGTCACGGCAGGGGAATCGGGCATCAATACGTGTTGAAGGGGGTATCTCGAGGTGTTTCTCGAGTTGCTGTAAGAATTCCTAGGTTCCGTGGGCTTGTGACGGTGACCTCTGGCAGCTTCCCTTGGTGCCTATGAGAAGGGGGAATACTGTGCAGTTTAGAGGGTTGTCTTGGGATTCCCCTGTGTTCAGTGCCATGGAAGAGGGCCTCATCTGGAGGTGAGGCGGGAATCTCAGGCTTCCTCTCCTGTTCTGACATCGATCTCGGGGTCTTTGGGGGTTTTTGAACAGGGAGTGAGGTCTCGCCTTGTGTGGAGGCATGGAACTCTGCTTGCCTCTCGAGGTGTTCATGGGGTGTTAGGCCACTTGTCAAGTTGTCCTTGGAACCAGAGGCTCTTTCGGGTGGATGCACCTAGTGTGTCAGTGCCCCTTCGTGTGGTGACTTCATCCTCGGGGTGAAGTCCTCCTCCATTTGAAAAGGTGTGCAGGCACCGGGATTTCTCTTGAGTGGACGGGGAAATCGCTGTCTTTCGGAATGTGGCACGAACCTTGAGGCTTCCTCTCGAGTTTCCAAGTGAGACCGGCCTCCTCCTCAGTTGGGACTTGAAGGTCGGAATTCGTTTCAGACAAAAGAGGTTGATCGACCCTCATTTCGAGATCAGGAGGGAAAAAGTGGCTCAGAGGAATTTGTTCCGGGAGCCTCGATGTTCCTCTCCAATGAGACCGGTATGTTGGACCACATGTGAAGTTTCTTCAAGGCTATCTATTTCTGTTTCGATGATCCAGTGGGTTCCTGGGATTTCTCTCAACACGCTGCAGCAGAAAATGGCCTCCTCTGGCCATGACTGGGCAACTGCGTGGTTATTCTGGTCTTAGAGCAGGATTCACGAGTTACGAACCAGAACTCAGGGAGACTCTCGTGTGGCCCCAGAGAAGACCAATCTCCAATCAAAATGGCATGGGAGAGCTTGGGATTGCTCTGGAGTCGCAGCAGGGCAATGAGACCTCTTCTAGTCTTCTTGGTGTGTGTCCAGAAATTCTGTGTTCCCCTTCAGGGGCGCTAGGGATCTCGGGGTTGCATTCAAGATTCAGCCGGGGAGTCAGGCCTCGTCTCGAGTTGAAACAAAGAACTCCCCTCTCCTCTCGAGTGGCCAAGGCTAGCTCTTGAAGCCCATTGTGTTAAAAAAAAAAAAAAAAAAAAAGGGAATCAAGCCTTCTGTGGAGTTTTGAGAAAGGACTCGGTGTTGCCATCTAGGCCCTGCAAGAAAATAAGGGCCTCATGTGGTGATGTCGGGGAATCTCCTGGTGTTTTCTTGAGCTGCGGCTCGACGTGAGGCATTTCTCTCGAGCTATGACAGGAAACTCATGGAGCCTCTCTTGTGTCCCCAGCGAAATCTAGTCCCCATTCGAGTAGCGAGGAGGGCCCGGGATGGCTCTCAAGTCACGGCAGGGAATCGGGCTTCAAGACGTGTTGCACGGGGTATCTTGAGGGGTTTCTCGAGGGGCTATAAGAATCCCTATGTTCCCTGGGCTTGTGACGGTGACCTCTGGCAGCTTCCCTTGGTGCCTATGAGAAGGGGGAATACTGTGCAGTTGAGCGGGTTGTCTTGGGATTCCATTGGGTTCAGTGCCATGGAAGAGGGCCTCATCTGGAGGTGAGGTGGGAATCTCAGGCTTCCTCTCCTGTTCTCAAATCGATCTCGGGGTCTTTCTGGGTTTTGAACAGGGAATTAGGCCTTGCCTTGTGTGGAGGCATGGAACTCCGCTTACCTCTCGAGGTGTGCATAGGGTTTCAGGCCTCTTGTCGAGTTGGGATAGGAAGCAGAGGCTCTTTCGGGAGGATGCACCCAGGGTGAGAGTGCTCCTTCGTGTGGTGACTTCATCCTCGGGGTTCCATTGAAAAAGGTGCACAGGCATTGGGACTTTTCTTGAGATGACGGCGAAATTGGTCTCTTTCGGAATGTGGCACGAACCACGAGGCTTCCTCTCGAGTTTCCAAGTGAGACCGGGCTCCTCCTGAGGTGAAAATGGATGGTCGGAATCCCTTTCCAGAAATAGCAGGGGGATCGACACTCATGTCGAGATCAGGAGGGAAGAAGGGGCTCAGAGGATGTTGTGCCAGGAACCTCGGTGTTCCTCTCCAATGAGACCAGTATGTTGGGCCACATGTGAAGTTTCCTCAAGGCTGTCTAGTTCCATTTCGATGATCCAGTGTGTTCGTGGGGTTTGTCTCAACATGCTGCTGCGGGAAATGGCCTCCTCTGGCGATGACTGTGCAACCACGTGGTTATTCTTAACTTACGGCGGGATTCTCGAGTTACTACCTGGAACTCAGGGAGCCTCTCGTATGGCCCGAGGGAAGACCAATCTCCATTCAAAATGGTGTGGGAGAGCTGGGGATTGCTCTCGAGTCGCTGCAGGGCAAAGAGACCTCTTCTAGTCTTCTAGGCGTGTGTCAAGAAACTCCGTGTTCCTCTTCAGGGGCGCTAGTGATCACGGGGTTGCATTCAGGATTCAGCTGGGGAGTCAGACCTCGTCTCGAGTTGAAACAAAGAACTCACCTCTTCTCTCGAGTGGCCATGGCTAGCTCTTGAAGACCATTGTGTTAAAAAAATTGGAATCAAGCCTTGTGTGGAGTTTTGATAGAGGACTCGGGGTTGCTCTCTAGGCTCTGCAGGAAAAGAAGGGTCTCATGTGGCGATGTCGGGGGTATCACATGGTGTTTTCTCGAGCTGCGGCTCGACGTGTGGCGTTTCTCTCATGCTATGACGGGGATCTCAGGGAGCCTCTCTTGTGTCCCCAGGGAAGTGCAGTCCCCATTCGAGTATGAGGCGGGCCCAGGATGGCTCTCGAGTCATGGCAGCGGCATCGGCCTTCAAGACTTGTTGAAGGGTGTATCTCGAGGTGGTTCTCGAGTTGCTGTAAGAATCCCTATGTTCTCTTGGCTTGTAATGGTGATTCTGGCAGCTTCCCTTTGTGCCTGTGAGAAGGGGGAATACTGTGAAGTTGAGAGGGTTGTCTTGGGATGCCCCTGGGTTCAGTGCCATGGAAGAGGGCCTCATCTGGAAGTGAGGCGGGTATCTCAGGCTTTCTCTCCTGTTCTGACATCGATCTCGGGATCTTTGGGAGTTTTGAACAGGGAGTTAGGCCTCGCCTTGTGTGAAGGCATGGAGCTCCGCTTGCATCTCGAGGTGTTCATGGGGTGTCAGGCTTCTTGTCGAGTTGTCTTGGAACCAGCGGCTCTTTCAGGAGGATGCAACCAGGGTGTCAGTGCCCCTTCGTCTGGTGACTTCATCCATGGGGTGCCATTGGAAAGGGTGCGCAGGAATTGGGACTTGTCTTGAGTGGACGGGGAAATCTGTGTCTTTAGGAATGTGGCACGAACCACGAGGCTTCCTCTCGAGTTTCCAAGTGAGATCGACCTCCTCCTGAGGTGGGACTGGAAGGTCAGGATCCCTTTCCAGTCAAAGCAGGGGGATCGACGCTCATGTCGAGATCAGGAAGGAAGAAGGGGCTCAGAGGAAGTTGTGCCAGGAACCTCGGTGTTCCTCTGCAATGCGACCGGTAGGTTGGGCCACATTTGAAGTTTCCTCAAGGCTGTCTTGTTCCACTTCGATGATCCAGTTGGTTCGGGGGATTTCTCTCAACACGCTGCAGTGGGAAATGGCCTCCTCTGGCGATGACTCGGCAACCACGTGGTTATTCTCGACTTAAGGCAGGATTCTCGAGTTACTACCCGGAACTCAAGGAGCCTCTCGTATGGCCCCAGGGAAGACCAATCTCCATTGAAAATGACGTGGGAGAGCTGGGGATTGCTCTGGAGTCGCTGCAGGGCAAAGAGACCTCTTATAGTCTTCTAGGCGTGTGTCCAGAAACTCCTTGTTGCCCTTCAGGGGCGCTAGGGATCTCGTGGTTGCATTCAAGATTCAGCCGGGGAGTCAGGCCTCGTCTCGAGTTGAAACAAAGAATTCCCCTCTCCTCTCGAATGGCCAAGGCTATCTCTTGAAGCCCATTGTGTTAAAATAAAGGGAAGCAATCCTTCTGTGGAGTTTTGAGAGAGGACTCAGTGTTGCGCTCTATGCCCTGCAGAAAAAGAAGGGCCTCATAAGAAAAAGAAGGGGGAATCTCAGGGTGTTTCCTCGAGCTGCAGCTCGAAGTGTGGCGTTTCTCTCGAGCTACGACGGGGAACTCAGGGAGCCTCTCTTGTGTCCGCAATATAGTCCAGTCCCCATTCGAGTAGCGAGGAGGGCCTGGGATGGCTCTCGAGTCACAGCAGGGGAATAGGGCTTCAAAACGCGTTGAAGGAGGTATCTCGAGGTGTTTCTCGAGTTGCTATGAGAATCCCTAGGTTCCCTGGGCTTGTGTCGGTGACATCTGGCAGCTTCCCTTGGAGCCTATTAGAAGGGGGAATACTGTGCACTTGAGAGGGTTGTCTTGGGATTCCCCTGGGTACAGTGCTATGGAAGAGGGCCTCATCTGGAGGTGAGGCGGGAATCTCAGGCTTCCTCTCCTGTTCTGACATCGATCTCGGGGTCTTTGGGCGTTTTGAACAGGGAGTTAAGCCTCGCCTTGTGTGGAGGCATGGAACTCCACTTGCCTCTCGAGGTGTTCATGGGGTGTCAGGCCACTTGTCGAATTGTCCTTGGAACGAGAGTCTATTTCGGGAGGATGCACCCAGGGTTTTAGTTCCCCTTCATGTGGTGACTTCATCCTCGGGGTTCAATTGGAAAAGGTGCGCTGGCATCGGGACTTCTCTTGAGTTGATGGGGAAATTGGTGTCTTTCGGAATGTGGCACCAACCACGAGGCTTCGTCTTGGGTTTCCAAGCGACACTGGCCTCCTCCTGAGGTGGGACTGGAAGGTCGGGATCCCTTTCCAGACAAAGCAGGGGGATTGACCCTCATGTCAAGATCAGGAGGGAAGAAGGTGCTCAGAGGAAGTTGTGCGGGGAACCTCCGTGTTCCTCTCTAATGAGACCGGTACGTTGGGCCACATTTAAAGTTTCCTCATAGCTGTCAATGTCCGTTTCGATGATCCAGAAGGTTCATGGGATTTCTCTCAAGATGCGACAGCAGGAAAGGGCCTCATCTGGCGATGACTGGGAAAACATGTGGGTGATCTCGATTTACAGTGGGACTCTCGAGTTATGAATGGTAACTCAGGGATCCTCTCCTGTGGGCCCAGGAAAGACCAGTCTCCACTCAAAATGGCGTGGGAAAGCTGGGGATTGCCCTCTAGGCGCTGCAGGGCAAAAAGACATCTTCTAGTTTTCTAGGCGTATGGCCAGAAACTCCGTGATCCCCTTCAGGGGCGCTAGGGATCTCAGGGTTGCATTAAGCTTCAGCCGCGGAGTTAGGCCTCCTCACGAGTTGAAGCAAAGAACTCCCCTCTCCTCGCGAGATTCCAGGGCTAGCTCTTGAAGCCCAGTGTGCTAAAAAAAAAAAAATAAGGGAATCAAGCCTTCTGTGGAATTTTAAGAGAGTATCAGGGGTGCTCTCTAGGCTCTGCAAGAAAAGAAGCGCCGTATCTGGCGATGTCGGTGGAGTCTCATGGTGTTTTTTCAAGCTCCGGCTTGATGTGTGGCATTTATCTCGAGCTATGTCGGGGAACTCAGGGAGCCTCGCTTGTGGCCCCAGGGTAGTCTAGTCCACATTCGAGTGGCTAGGAGGTCCCGGGATGGTTCTTGAGTCACGGCAGGGGAATCGGGGTTCAAGATGTGTTGAAGGGTGTATCTCGATGTGTTTCTCGTGTTGCTGCAAGAATCCCTAGGTTCCCTTACCATGTGACGCTGAATTCTGGCAGCTTCTCTTGTTGCCAGTGAGAAAGGGGAATACTTTGCAGTTGAGATGCTTGTCGTTGGACTCCCCTGGGTTCAGTGCCATGGCAGAGGGCCTCATCTGGAGGTGAGGCGGGAATCTCAGGCTTCCTCTCCTGTTCTGACATCGATCTCAGTGTCTTTCGGGGTTTTGAACAGGGAGTGAGGCTTCGTCTTGTTTGGAGACATGGAACTCCGCTTGCCTCTCGAGTTGTTCCTGGGGTTTCAGGTCACTTGTCGAGTTGTACTTGGACCCAGTGGCTCTTTCGGGAGGATGCACCCAGGGTGTCAGTGCCCCGTCATGTGGTGAACTTCATTCTCGGAGTTCCATTGGAAAAGCTGCCCAGGCATCGAGATTTCTCTTAAATGGACGGGGAAATCTGTGTCTTTCAGAATGTGGCCCAACACATGAGGCTTCCTCTCGAGTTTCCAAGTGAGAGCGGCCTCCTCCTGACGTGGGACTGTAAGATTGGGATCCCTTTCCAGACAAAGCAGACGGATGGACCCTCATGTCGGGTTCAGGAGGGAAGAAGGGGCTCAGAGGAAGTTGTGCCGGGAACCTCGGTGTTCCTCTCCAATGAGACCGTTATGTTGGGCCACACTTGAAGTTTCGTCAAGTGTGTCAAGTTCCGTTTAGATGATCCAGTGGGTTCGTGGGATTTCTCTCCAGATGCTGCAGCGGGAAAAGGCCTCATCTGGCAATGACTGGACAACCACGTGGTTGTTCTCAATTTAAGGCGGATTCTCGAGTTACGATGGGGAACTCATGGAGCCTCTCTTCTGGGCTCAGGGAATACTAATCTCCACTCAAAATGGCATGGGGAACTGAGATTGCTCTGGAGTCGCTGCAGGGCAAATAAACATCTTTTAAGCTTGTGTCCAGAAACTCCTTTTTCCCCTTCAGTGGTGTCAGGGTTCTCGGGTTTGCATTCAAGCTTCAGTCGGGGAGTCAGGCCTCGTCTCGACTTGAAGCAAAGAACTGCCCTCTCCTCTCGAGTTGCCAAGGCTAGCTCTTGGAGCCCATTGTGTTAATAAAAAGCAATCCATCCTTCTGTGCCATTTTGAGAGGGGACTCCGGATTGCTCTCTAGGTCCTGCATTAAAAGAAGGGCCTCATCTGGTGATGTCGCAAGAATATCATGGTGTTTTCTCGAGCTGGAGCTCGACATTTGGCGTTTCTCTCGAGTTATGACGGGGAACTCAGGGAGCCTCTCTTGTGTCCCCAGGGAAGTCCAGTCCCCATTCGAGTCGTGAGGAGGGCCCAGGATGGCTCTCGAGTCACGACAGGAGAATCGGGCTTCAAGACGTGTTGCAGGGGGTATCTCGAGGGGTTTATGGAGTTGCTGTAAGAATCCCTAGGTTCCCTCGGCTTGTGACGGTGCCCTCTGTCAGAATCTCTTGGTGCCTATGAGAAAGGGGAATACTGTACAGTTGAGAGAGTTGTCTTGGGACTCACCTGGGTTCAGTGCCATGGAAGAGCGCCTCATCTGGAGTTGAGGCGGGAATTTCAGGCTTCCTCTCCTGTTCTGACATTGATCTCCGGGTATTTGAGGGTTTTGAACAGGGAGTTAGGCCTCGTCTAGAGTGTAGGCATGGAAATCTGCTTGCCTCTCGAGTTGTTCATGGCGTGTCACACCACTTGACAAGTTGTATATGGAACCAGCGGCTATTTTGGGAGGATGCACCCAGGGTGTCTGTGCCCCTTCGTGTGGTGACTTCATCCTCGGTGTTCCATTGGAAAAGGTGCCCAGGAATCGGGACTTCTCTTGAGTGGACGCGGAAATTGGTGTCTTTCGGAATGTGTCAGAAACCACGAGGCTTCAGCCTGTGTTTCAGTCTGAGTCCGGTCTCTTCCTGAGTTGAGACAGGAAGGTTGGGATCCGTTTCCAGACAAAGCAGAGGAATTTACCTTCATGTCGAGATCAGGAATGGAGACAGGGCTCAGATTTCATTGTGCCTAGAAATTCGTTGATACTCTAGAATGAAATGGGTATGTTAGGGAACTTTTTGAGTTGCATCAAGGTTGTCAAGTACCATATCGAATTTCAAGAGGTAAAGTGAGATTTATCTAGAGGCACTGCAGGAGGAAAGGGACTCATCTCTCGATGATGGGGGAACTTTGTCGTTTTTCTTGAGATGTGGTCAGAATTTCGATTTATGACTCAGAATTCAGGGAGCCTCTGGTGTTGCCCCAGGTATGTTCTATCTCCATTTGCATTGAGAGGGTGTCTGGGGTTGGCTCACAAGTTACTGCAGGGCAAATAGTCCTAATCTAGGCTTCTGTCCAGAAATTACATATTTGTCTCCAGTGGTGACAGGGATCTCGGTGTTGCATTCAAGGTTCACCTGTGGAGTCAGGCCTTGTCTTGAGTTGAAGCAAAGAACTCCGCTCTTCTCTCGAGTTGCGACGGCTATCTCTTGGAGCCCATTGATGGCCTAAAGGGAGTCAAGTCTCCTGTGAAATTCCGAGAGAGGCTCGGGATTGCTCTCTATGCCTTGCAGGAAAAGAAGGCACTCAGCTCCAGATGACAGGGCAATCTCATGATTTGTCTCGAGCTCTGTCGCCACATGTGGTGTTTCTCTCATGTTACGACGGGGAATTCAGGGAGCCTCTCATGTGGCCCCTGGGAAGTCCAGTCTCCATTGAATTTGAATATCCCTCTTCAGATACTATAACAGGTATCACATGGCCACAGTCTCCCTGGTTAACACCTTTGCATACACTGTACATGGAATCACATGCCCACATTCTGCAGGGTGAATGTCCTCTAAGACCCTGAACCTGAGGTCGCATATCCACAGTTTCCAAAGTGAACCCACCTCAAGACCCTGCACCTGGAGTTGCAAGTCCAGTCTCAAGGGTGACCTCACCTCCCAGACACTTGTCCTGTATTCACGTATCCACAGGCTCCATGTTGACTGCTTTGAAGTACCTGCACCTGGGGTCACATGTAAAAATTCTTGTTGACACCGCTCATACCCCACACTTGGATTTACATGTCCACAGTCTCCAGGTTGACTACACCTTAGCAGGTTCAGAAGTCCATGTTAATCTGAGTGACACCTTCCCAGAGCTTGTATGGGTGGTCACACATCCACAGTCTCCTTGGTGTGACCTCTCCCCAGACCTTGGACTTTTGTTCACATGTCCACTGGCCCCAGGGTAACCCCACTTCCCAGAACCTGTACCTGGGGTCGCATTTCTAGGGTCTAAAGGGTGACCCACCTCCCAGATCCTGCACCTGGGGTTACACATAAATGGTATCCAGGATGAGACCTCCTCCAGACTATGTACCTGGTGTCAAATGACCACAGTGCCCAGTGTGACATCTCCTCCCAGACCCTGCACCTAAGGTCCAATGTCCACAAGATCCAGGGGTTCCCCCTCCCACACACTGGACCAGGGACACATTTCTACAGTCTGAAGTGTGACTCCACCTCCTAGAAACTGCACATGGTGTCACACATAAAGTCTCCAGGCTAACCCCAACTTGATCCTGTACCTGGGGTCAAATTTCTGTAGTATCCAGGGTGAATCCCTCCCAGACCACATACATGGGATCACATGTGCACAGTCTCTAGTATGAGCAAACATCCAGGCTCTGTACCTGAGGTCTCAGGGCCACAATGTCCTGTGACACCACCTTCCAGTCCCTGCACTTAGGGTGACATATCCAGAGTCTTCAAGGTAAACCCCTCCCAGACCATTCACCTAATGTAACAATGCACAATCCCCAGAGTGACCCCACATCCCAGATCCTGCATCTGGGATCACACATCATAGGGTCTGCAGGGAGAGCACCCTCCCCAGACCCTGCATTTTGGGTCACACATTCATAGTCCTCAGGGTGACCCCACAAACCAGACCCAGGAGCCAGAAACACTTGAACACAACCCCACCTTCAATACCCTATCCGTGGAATTTCACGTCAATAGTCTCCATGATGAACCACTCTCAGATCATGCTCCTGGGATCACACACCCACAGTTTGTAGGGTGACCCCTTTCTCCCCAGCATCAGGGGTTATATGATCACAGTCTCCATGTTCACACCCGACATCAGATCCTTTACAGAGTGTCACATGGCCAGAGTTTCCCTGATGAACTCCTTCATAGACCCTATTCATAGGGACACATGTTCATAGTCTCCAGAGTGAACACTCTCCCAGACCCTGCACCAAGGTTCACATGTCCAGTCTCCATGGGGACCCCACCTCCAAGACAATTCACCTGGCTTTACACATCCACAGGCTTCAGGGTCAGCCTCTACCCTGCACTGCAGGGTCAGCCTCTACACTGCATTTTGGTCTCCTGTCAACTGTATCCAGGGAGAAATATCCTCACAGAACCTGCACCTGGGGTCACGTTTCCACAGTCTCCACAGAGAGCCCTCTCTCCAGACCCTCAACATGGTGTTAGATGACCACAGTCCAGGGTGATCCTTACTTCCAGACCTTTCACCTGAGGTCACACATCCACAGGCTAAAGTGTCACCCCTTTGAAATACCAGCACCTGGGGTCAAATGTCCACAGTCTCCTTGGTGACAACTTGCCCACACTCTATACCTGGGGTCACATTTCCAGTTTCCAGGTAACCACCTGTGCCAGATCCTACACCTGGGGTCATATGTCCACTTTCTCCATGGTGACACCACATCACCAGAACTTTTCCCTCTGGTCACATGTACATAATCTCCATGGTGATCAGCACTCCAAGACTTTGAATCTCTGGTCAGATTTCCAGGCTCCAGGGTGACACCCCACCCCCGAACCATATCTGTGGATATAGTCCACAGAATTCACGGTGATACTACCACATTAGTCCAAGTGCCTGGGATGACACGGCCACAGTTTCCTTTTTGAACTCCCCTCCCAGACTATATGCTGGTGTTACATGTCTATAGTTTCCAGGGTGACACCATCCCAGAACCTGTATCTGAGATCACATGTCTTCAGTCCAAGGGTGAATTCTCCCAGGCACTATATTTGGGGTCACATATCTAGTCTATACCGCGTGCATTATCAGACCCAGTACCTGGTGACACATGTCCATAGTCTCTGGGGTGCTGCCATTTCCCAGATCTTGTACTTGGGGTCATATGTCCACAGTCTCCAGTGTGACACCCCCCTGCCAGACCCTGGACCTGGTGTCCACATGTCCACAGTCTCCAGGGCGACAATCTTACCCAGATTGTATATTGGAGTCACACATTCAAATTTTGCAGAGTGTCCCAACCTCACTGACTCTGGTCTGCAGTATCAGGACCACAGTCTTGATGTGATCTAACCTTAGAGACCTTGCGTCTTTGTTCTCATAACCACAGACTCCAAGGTAAACCCCTCCCAGAACCTGCACCAAAGGTAACATATTCACAGTTTCCAGGGTGACCCCATCTCACTGACCATATATCTGGGGTCATATGTCCACAATCACCATAAACTTCACCTTCGCTCACACATTCAGTCTTGAGCCTTACCCCAACCCCCAGACTGTGTACCTGGGGTCACATTTCACATTCTCTAGGATGACACATCTCCACAGACCCTGTACCTGGCGTCACACAGGCACAGTCTCTGGGATGACCCCATCCCCCAGACCCTGCCCCTGTGGAAACATGTCCATAACTGGCAGGGTAATCCCACTTCCTAGACCCTATACCTGGAGTGGCACATCCGCAGTTTATATGGTGACCCCCTCCTAAAGCATGCATCATGGATCACGTCTCCACACTCTCCAGGTAGAGCACCCTCCCCTAAATCTGCCCTTTGAATCACACATCCACAGTCCTCAGGGTGACCCCACTTCCCAGATGAATGAAAGGCATAAAAGCAGAGTGATTTTTCAGGCATCTGTCTATCAGCAACTCTCTAGATTCTAAGATGTGAGAACTCCAGGTTTACAAGAGGCCCTAATTTCCAGGGTCATAGACAGTATATTTTCCTGCATTTTCTGAGCCTTGTGAACCCATTCCTAGCTTATATTGGGTCTGCCCCTAAGGAAACAGGCTTGGGAAATTGTCTAAGAGTGCTGAATGCCATACTGTTGTTACCTTGATTGGTTGACATTCTAATGGAAATAATCCTGCAGCAAGGAGTTGCACGAAGCCTGCTTACACAAGAAATCAAAAGAGTTGTACCAAACCTATTGATGTCATAAGTAGGAAAACATCATTTGAATGGATTATTTGGCAACTGCCAGCCCACACCCTTTTAGCACCAACAGAGAGAAAATGCTAATTTTGCCAACAAGGTTCAATAACCAGGTTCTCACTCAGTAAGTGTCTCTGTGATATCCAAGAATTTTCTAAACAGACCTAGGATCACTGGTTCTCTCCTACAGAGATAAGTTGATGGAAATTTACTCTGAAGGGTGAGACTTGAGGTGAGTACTTCTCCAAGGCCACAGCTGGGAGGCCTCACACCAAGGCCACAGAAGTGGAGCCCAGAACCAAAATCAACTATGAATCTAACTGAATCCCTTTGCGACTGTTGCCAAAAGACCCTGAACATCATGAACAAGCTTCCTGACTCCCTACCAGGCAAAGATGCCCACTCCAGTAAACACCCTATGGTGCTCCAACCAATCACCTAACATCAACCTTCTAGCAGGAATTTTCTTTGTCTTGAAGCCACAAAAGCTGTCGACTTTCTTAGTCTGTAAGCAGGTTAGCCTGCTGCACTCACAGTGCCCACTGTATCTCTACTCTTTGTTCTTAATAAAAACTCATTCCCTTCTGAGACACTCTATGTCTGGAAATTCTTTCCAACTCGTACTCAGATTGTTTGAACAAATCTCCCATCACCAAGGCTGCTTTTCTGGATCACACTCACCATTTGATTTCCACTCCCAACTCAGAGCACGAAGACCCTCTCAGCCTGGTCCTTCCTTCTCACATTCCACTGTTCCTGGGCAGGCTGTCTTACATGTACAGGAGAGGATCTGTAGTGTCATGAGGAAGAAACAAGAGGTACCCATGAAGTGTCCCACACCAGCACAACAACCAGTACACCGAAACTGACCTCTTCATTCTAGATGGGCCTGGGGTGTTTCAGGAGAAGTCCCCCAACCTGTCCTTGTTCTCATCTAATTCCAGCACTGTCCACGTAAGAGTCACTAAGCTACTCTGTGATGACTGCACAGAGAGGGTACTTGTTCACTCACACCTCCCACGAACATGGGATTCTTATGGGCAGACATCTCCCAGGAAATTGTGTTCAGCTGGACAGTTATCCCACAGGGCTCAGCATCCAGGAACTGTCCACAAACTTCTCATTCAAGAGCACCCCCAGCCCCTCTGTTGGACAGATCTTATTTTGAGCACCTTGGAGCTGGATCTGAGGTAACAAACAGCAGCTTATTGACAGGTCTCTGACCCTGGGCTTCACTGTTTGCAGCCTCCTTCCAGCAGGTTTTCCAGAGGCTTCCATTGCACCTGGGCACTGAGCCTCTCTCCACCCATCACCGCTCCTGCCGGTGACCCCTGAGTCTCTCTCATTAGAAAATGTTCTTCCTGAAATTCTCTCCCAATTTTGAGCCAGGTAAAATGATTAGAAACAAGTAAGAGCTGCAGCTCCATATCCATCCTCACCCTCAGGACCCACAGGTGTTCCTAGAACCTTGACAAGCACAATGAGGCCCATTTTCTAAAAGCACAAGCCCATATGAAAAACGATTGGCTGACCTGGCTGTCCTGCCCTTTACACATGTGTGTGGGTTGAGGTGTATATAAACCCACTCAAGTGCTTGCAGGGGTACTTGATGCCGTCTTTTCTGCTTAGATATTGCAGAGCCCTTTTGGTGAGCAAGAGTGAGGGGCCATGGCATTTCAGGGGATCTGGCCTGTGTGGGGCTCTGCTGGACATTCTTCAGGAGGTGCTAGGCTGTCATTTTCTAAGGATGGGCTGTGTCTCCTGCTCCTGCTGTTGGAAACTGTTTCAGGCAGAGGTGAGGAAGCATGAAAACAGGCAGTGGGAGCGGGACAGGAGGAGTAACTCAGGTAGGAATGTCGAAAGCTTTCAGAAGACCACCCAGGCCAGGACCATCCTGCCTGACCTACAGGAGCCAACTCGGTAAGCATGCTGTCACTGGAGGGGTTCCAATCATTTTCTCTATCCTATGAGGTCTTTGCATATATTCAGGTGTTTACCTGGAAAGTGTGCATGAGGTTCAGGAGGGGCTAGCCAGAGGGTCAGCCAGCGTTTACTTAGAGAGGACTATGGGTTTCTTCCAGCTACACACTGAAGACCCTTGTTGGGAGGTATGAGGGTAGGGAGTGAGGAAGGGCTGCTGGCTTCACATGCATAAGTCCCCACCGCTGACCATTTTCAGAACTGTTCATCTCTGGAGTAAGCATCCTAATTGGGTTTTCACCTGTGTAACTAGTGACTTCTGTATTAACAATATAAACAGTGATAAGAAAATATCCTCACTCAGGACTGAGATGTTACACCACATGTACCAGTGTAAGAACCTGAGGAGGTGTGTGCAGACAGTACCCCTAGGGACAGGCTTCAGACTTGGCACCTCAACAACTCTGACGTCCATCTACTACTTTAGCATTTCTGAGGGCCCTGTGCTAACTCTAAGGTTCTGTAAACCACCCTCCATCTGCCTTTAGTGATATCCACACTTCTAGGATTCTAAAGAGCAGGGTCTGTGTGGCTGCTCTGTGGCTTCTCTATCAAAAGATCACAAGCTAGGAAGGTTTTTTTTTTAAAAAAAAAAAAAAAAAACAGAAATTTCTCCTCCCCCAATCCTGGAGACCAGACACATGAGATCAACAAGTCACAGGGCTGAGGTCCCTCCAGAGACTTCAGGATAGAGTCCTTCTTGCCTTTTCCAGCTTCAGGGGCTCCAGGGGTCCCTGGGCTTGTTTTCCCCCTCCTTTCCATCTCTTCCTCTGCCTTTAAAAGGCTTCTCTTCTGTGTCCTCTGTCGTCTCTTTGAAGGACTCTGTCAGTTGGATTGAAAGTCACCCAAACCCTAGATTACCTTACCTTGATATCCTTAGCTATATCTACTAAGACCCTTTTCCCAGATACGGCCCTGTTCTACGGGGACACATCTTTGGTGGCCACCATTCACCTCATTCTCTGTGTATCAAATAATCCTCATTTTAGGAGATCACCACAGGCTCATATAGATGGACACACACATGGAGACTTGATAGAATGAGGGCCCTTGGAGTCACCTGGAATGGATGCAGGCCTGGCTTCATCAGGAGAGGGAAATCACAGGGAGAAGAGGGGTATGACTTATTAAGGCTTCAAAAAGCCCACGTTGGGGTGGAATGTGAGATGCACCCTGGTGGCAGGGCACTTTTTCAGGGCCTGATGGAGGGGTTAGGCTTGGGCCAGGGCTGCAGATGTCGAAGGGATTTCGTGTGGGGGTTGGCCATATGCCGTGGAGAAGGAGCTCACAGTCACTGGGGCACAAGGAACTAGAAACCTGGGAAGACTTAGTGCACCTGAACATGAAGAGGAAAAGCTTAAATTTTACATCACCTCCTACTCCTTCTGCCTCTATAATTCAGCTTCCTCCTTGCAAAGTCTGGTTCTTGTAGGTCACGCAATCTCAGAAAGTGGGGACTACAATACTTGGAGCTGGAGCTTGCCTCATTCACCCTTTTCCTGGCCCCTGCAAGCCTGCTTAATCATGTCTGTCCATGATAATGCAGATCCGCCTCCCTGATAGTCCCTGCTCCAAATGGAACTCCCGACTGCTTGGAGCACTTCCAGTGGCTGTGGGTGGCCACTGACAGGACTCTGGCCTCCTGAAGATCCACTGAGGCTTCAGCTACAGGACAGTGTGAGGTTCAGTTCAGGCTGACAGGACCCACGTGGTTTCAGCTTTGGGACATGGTGGGGTTCAGCCCATGTGGATAGAAGTCTTGCCTCCTCAGAACCCACTGGGGCTTCAGTTTTGGGGCGTTCAGGTGTTCAGTTCAGGCTGATGGAGCCTGTTCTCCTCAGGACGCACTTGGGCTTCAGTTTGGGGGCATGGTGGGGTTCAGTTGAGGCTGATGGGAGGCTTGTCCCTCAGGACGCACCTGGGCTTCACTTTTAAGGCCTTGTGCAATTCAGTTGATGCTGACAGGTCTCTGGTATCCTCAGAAAACGCTGGGGCTTCAGTTTTGGGACATTGTGGGATTCAATTGAGTCTGATGGGAGTCTAGTTTCCTCAATACCTGCAAGGAGGTGATGCTGCTGAAGTTAAATGTGAGAGAAATAGGGAAGAAGCTTTTTGTGTGCAGCTGTTGCTGAAAGTCTGCCTTACCAGAACTCAGGACTGTTAGGGATTGATGTGGAAAGTTATGGGATTTTAGTCAGTTTTTGTCTGTGGTATAAGATGGTGTCCTGTATTGTTCCTTGGTGTGTGGTTTCTATTTTTCCCAGCACGGTTTATTGGGTGGGGAGAATGTCCTTTCCTGCATGTATGTTCTTAATTCCTGTCTTTTCAATTAATTACCATGTACCTGTATGTTTACTTCTGACCTCTATTATCTTGATGCCTACTTCTGTGCCAATTCCACACGTCTTGTGGTGCCTTTAGGTGTATACTCTAGATTGAAGTCAGGGATAGAGATGCCGCCAGCCTATTCTGCTTTCTCAGAGTCCCTTTGGCTCTGCTGGTTCCTTTGTGGTGCCACACAGATGTAAAGAGTGCTTTTGTTTCTGTGAAAATTGTCTTGGAAATGTTGTCAGCGATTGCATGAATATGTAAATTGGTTTAGTTAGCATGGATATTTTAATGACATTTTCCCCCATAACAAGGGATATCTTTTTACTTGTATCCATTCAGTTTCTTTGATCATTGTCTTGTAGTTTTTATCTTGCAGGCCTTTCAAGTCCTTGGTGAGATTTCTAGAATTTTAGATGGGTGGGTGGGGGGATGAAATTGTAAAAGGGAATATTTTCTTAATTTCTGTTTCTAATAGTTCATTATTAGTATCAGATCAGATCAGATCAGATCAGTGGCTCAGTCGTGTCCAACTTTTCACGACACCATGAACCGCAGTACGCCAGGCCTCCCTGTCCATCACCAGCTCCCGGAGGTCACCCAGACTCACACCCATTAAGTCAGTGATGCCATCCAGCCATCTCATCCTCTGTCATCCCCTTCTCCTCCTGCCCTCAATCCCTCCCAGCATCAGAGTCTTCTCCAATGAGTCAACTCTTCGCATGAGGTGGCCAAAATACTGGAGTTTCAGCTTTAGCATCATTCCTTCTAAAGAATTTCCAGGATTGATCTCCTTCAGAATGGACTGGTTGGATCTTCTTGCAGTCCAAGGGACTCTCAAGAGTCTTCTCCAACACCACAGTTCAAAAGCATCAATTCTTCGGCGCTCAGCCTTCTTCACAGTCCAGCTCTCACATCCATACATGACCACAGGAAAGACCATAGCCTTGACTAGGCGAACCTTTGTTGGTAAAGTAATGTCTCTGCTTTTGAATATGCTATCTAGGTTGGTCATAACTTTCCTTCCTAGGAGTAAGCGTCTTTTAATTTCATGGCTGCAGTCACCATCTGCAGTGATTTTGGAGCCCAGAAAAACAAAGTCTGACACTGTTTCCACTGTTTCCCCATCTATTTCCCATGCAGTGATGGGACCAGATGCCATGATCTTCGTTTTCTGAATGTTGTGCTTTAAGCCAACCTTTTCACTCTCCACTTTCACTTTCATCAAGAGGCTTTTTAGCCCCTCTTCACTTTCTGCCATAAGAGTCGTGTCATCTGCATATCTGAGGTTATTGACACTTCAGCAATATGTGAACCGTGAACTTCCTGATGTTCAAGCTGGTTTTAGAAAAGGCAGAGGAACCAGAGATCAAATTGCTAACATCCGCTGGATCATGGAAAAAAGCAAGAGAGTTCCAGAAAAACATCTATTTCTGCTTTATTGACTATGCCAAAGCCTTTGACTGTGTAGATCCCAATAAACTATGGAAAATTCTGAAAGAGATGGGAATACCAGACCACCTGATCTGCCTCTTAAGAAATCTGTATGCAGGTCAGGAAGCAACAGTTAGAACTGGTCATGGAACAACAGACTGGTTCCAAATAGGAAAAGGAGTACGTCAAGGCTGCATATTGTCACCATGTTTATTTAACTTCAATGCAGAGTACATCATGAGAAATGCTGGACTGGAAGAAACACAAGTTTGAATCAAGATTGCTGGGAGAAATATCAATAACCTCAGATATGCAGATGACATTATTAATATAGGAATTCACAAATGATCTTTTAGTTCTACCGACTTTTGTATTTTTTGCTGTGCAGTTCGACATGTTGGATCTTAGGTCCTTGACAAAGGATCAAACCCGTACCCTCTGCAGTAGAAGTGAAGAGTCTTAAACACTGGACTGGCAGACAAGTCCATGAATTGGCTTTTTAGTTCTGAAATTTGCTGTGGTATACTGTTATGTGGAAAACTAGAATTAAGACATCTCATAGTTTTAGTTCCATCTGGGTCATCCACAGAACCCAAGGCATGGTGTCTACGAGTATGCTCATTGTATGGTGCTTTTTTATACCATGTGGACTAGTACAAGGCAATTAGCATCACTACTTTTGTTGAATTTGGTTTGGTTAACTCTTGTTCTCTTTTGCAATGTTCAATGTCATCTCTGATTTTTTGGCATGTGACATACATGGGTGTATTGAACAGTAATTTACTTTCTAGTAAAATTTCAAATGTTTCATCTTTAAATAGTGGCACAAAGTTTTCCAAATTCATACCAAATACTGCAATGTGTTTTGCCCAAAACAGGAGCACTTTCCCGGGGATCCAGCCCATAACCCCAAAATGGGAAATAATTATTGTTTCCACATTAGAATCCTATCCATAGGACCAGTTCAGCTTTCATCAGCTGCCCAAGATTTGTGAAAATGTCTTTCTCCATTCTAATGCAGTTTTTATTTTCTGGAGCTATCACTGGGACTTTCCTCATATGAAAAACCTTCATGGTTTTAAAGTGACAAGATGACTTTGATCTGGGTGGCTTTTTCTGTGTGGTTTCTTTCACTGAAAAAAGCACTGTTTTCAATGCTTTTCCATGTTGTTCCATGTGTCATTTTTTTTCACTTAGCTTACAGACATATAACAACGTTTATCATTTGAGTCATTTTAAGTATGCACTTTTATAGCATTAACTGCACTCATATTGTAAAAAATTTCCCCACCCTACATCTCCAGTATCTTTTCCTTTTCCTGAAGTGACACTGTAACCATTAAACACTCACCACTCTCAATCCCTGGACATCTTATTCTACTTGGAATTTGTCTTATATGGATACCTCATACTAGTGGAATCATAGAAGAGTTTACCTTTTGTGTCGGGCTTCTTTCACTTGGCACAATAACTTGAAGTTTATCCACATTATAGAATGTGTGAGAGTTATCTTGTTTTTAAAATTTGAATCGCATTCCATTGTGTTTATAATACATTGTGCTTGTCCAGTCATCTGTTGAACCCGTGTGTTGCTTCCACCTTTTGGCTGCTATGAATAATGCTGCTATTAATATGAGTTTTGAATATCTGTTCTGGTTCTTGGTTTTAAATATTCTGAGTGTATAACCTGAACCTGACTGGATAGATTCTATGTTAACTTTGTGTTTATGTTTTTGAGAAGCCCCCTGTTTTCTGCAGCTGTAGCACTATTTTACTATATTCCTTTCTATGGCAGAGTAATTCATCTTATGTTTGGATCTACCCTTCCCTTCATGTGTTGGTGGACATTTTCATTGTTTTTAAGATGGGCTCTCAAGAACACTGCCACTGTAAATACTGGTGTACAAGTTTATATTTGAACATTTGCTTTAAATTCTTTGGATGTATATCTAGGAGTGGAGTTGCCAAAACTTATGATAATTCAGTTCAGTTACTCAGTAGTGTCCGACTCTTTGTGAACCCCACGGACTGAAGCAAACCAGGTTTCCTATCCATTACCAACTCCTAGATCTTGCTCAATCTCATGTCCATCGATTTGGTGATGCCATCCAACCATCTCATCCTGTTATCCCCTTCTAGTCCTACCTTCAGTCTTACCCAGCATCAGGATCTTTTCCAATGAATCAGTTCTTCACATCATGTGGCCAAAGTATTGCAGTTTCATTTTCAGCATCAGTCCTCCAATGAATATTCAGGGCTGATTTTCCTTAGGATTGACTGGTTGGATCTCCTTGCAGTCCAAGGGATTCTTAAGAATCTTTTCCAGCACCACAGTTCAAAAGCATCACTTCTTAGGCACTCAGTTTTCCTTGTAGTCCAGCTCTAACATGTATACTTGACTACTGGCAAAACCATAGCTTTGAGTACACAGATCTTTGTTGGTAACGTCTCTGCTTTTTAATACGTTGTCTAGGTTGATCATAACTTTTCTTCCCAGGAGCAGGTGTCTCTTAACTTCATGGCTGCAGTTAACATCTGCAGTGATTTTGGAACCCCTGAAAATAAAGTTTGTAACTGTTTACATTTTTTCCCCATCTATTTGCCATGAAATAATGGGACCAGATGCCATGATCTTAGTTTTCTGAATACTGAGGTGTTTTTTTTTTTTTTTTTTTAATCTTCTTTCAAGATTGATTCATTGAATTTACTTTACAGTATTGTATTTGTTTTTCCATACATTGACTTCAATCTGCCATGAGTGTACATGTGTTCCCATCCTGAACCCCCTCTCATCTCCCTCTCTATCCCATCCCTCTGTGTCACTCCAGTGCACCAGCCCCGACTATCCTGTTTCTTGTATCAAACCTGGACTGGCGATTCATTTCAAATATGATATTTTACATGTTTCAATGCCATACTTCCATATCATTCCGCCCTCGTCCTCTCCCACAAAGTCCAAAAGACTGTTTAATACATCTGTGTCGGTTTTTGCTGTCTCACATACAGGGTTATCATGACCATCTTTGTAAATTCCATATATATGCATTAGTATACTGTATTTCTGCTTTTCCTTCTGACTTACTTCACTCTTTAACAGGCTCCAGTTTCATCCACCTCATTAGAACTGATTCAAATGCATTGTTTTTAATGGCTGATTAATATTCCATTGTATATATATACACCACAGCTTTCTTTTCTATTCATCTGCTGATGGACATCTAGGTTGCTTACATGTCCTGGCTATTATAAAAAGTGCCGAGATGAACATTGGGGTACATATGTCTCTTTTAATTCTGGTTTCATGAAAATGAGTTTTAAGGCAACATTTTCACTCTCCTCTTTCACTTTCATCAAGAGTCTCCTCAGTTCTTTGCTTTCTGCATAAGAGTGGTGTCATATGCGTATCTGAGATTATTGATATTACTTCCGAGAGTCTTGATTCCAGGTTATGCTTCATCCAGCCCCGGGATTTCACAGGATGTACTCTGCATATAAGTTAAATAAGCAGGGTGACAATATACAGCCTTGCCATACTCCATTCCCAATGTGGAACCAGTCTGTTGTTCTATGTCCATTTCTAACTTTTGCTTCTTCACCTGCGTACAGATTTCTCAGGAGGCAGGTGAGGTGGTCTGGGATTCCCATCACTTTAACAATTTTCAACAGTTTTGTGGTCTTCTGCACATTCAAAGACTTTGTCATTGTCAATAAAGCAGAAGTAGATGTTTTTCTGGAAGTTTTTCTCTCTTGCTTTTTCAATGAACCAACGGATTTTGGCAATTTGATCTTTGCCTCCTCTGCCTTTTTTAAATCCAGCTTGAACATCTGAAAGTTCATGGTTCATGTACTGTTGAAGCCTGGCTTGGAACCTTTGAGCATTACTTTGATAACGTGTGAGATGAGTGCAACTGCGTGGTAGTTGGAACATTCTTTGGCATTGCCTTTCTTTAGGATTGGAATGAAAACTGACCTTTTTAGTTCCTGTGGCTACTTCTGAGCGATATGATCATTACATATTTATATTTTTGAGAAAATGCTGGTTCTGCACTCATAGATCACACCATTTTACATCTCCACAAGTAAAGTTTGAGTTCCAATTTCTGTACACTTTACCCAACATTTGTCACTGGTCTTTATTCTTGATTTCCCCAGGTCCATCCTGAGTTCCTTATTAAAAAGGAAATAATAATGCAGGACCTACATTTGAGGAGAAGGGAGTTAGCTTCACATACTTGATGGATAGCTGAGTGTCCACATCGATTATTTAGAATGTCTCTGTGTATAGATTTTTATTCAACACTTCTCATAAAACCTATGTTTGTTTGTGTTTTTTTTAACCTATTTGGACACCTGAAATTTCTTTTAAACTTTTGGGAGCTTCCCTGGTCGTTCATACTGTAAAAGCATCTGCTTGCAATTCAGGAGACCTAGGGTCGATGCCTAGGTGGGGAAAATCCCCTGGAGAAGGAAATGGCAAACCAATCTAGTACTCTAGCTTGGAAAATTTCATGGCTGAAGGAACCTCATAGGGTTGGCTCCATGGGGTCTCAAAGAGTCAGATGCGATTAAGAGACTTCACTTTCACTTTCTTTTGACTATGATCAAGTAAATTAGACTGCTTAGTTTATTGTTGCTTTGTCTATTGAGAGCTTTTTCCATGCTATCCTGAATTTATTTTACATAATTCAGCTTTCATGGTTCTTCTTTCTCATATTTTAAGATTATGCTGCTTTATAGATTTACTGTCTCAGTCCTAGTATCAGCCACATATAAAAAGAGTCCTTATTCCTTTCTATTAAAGAATGTTAATAAAATTTTTCATGTGGGAACTTAATAATCTTAGCAGAAAATCATGGAAATACATACACATGTATACCAGACTGTAAGTACACATGCTTATGAAGATTTTCACATGGAGCTAGGTGTTTCTGTATTAGGCTAAAGATAAATCATAATGATGTCTCCAACCTGATTTCTTATGACACAGATATTACAACCTTCTCTCTTTGTCTGCCTGTAACTTCCCACTCCAGTGATAAGAAACTTGGTTTCCATTACTTGTCATTTATCAAATTCAGTGCTTGCTCCAGTCAATGACTGAAACAGTAGTTTCAGTCCTCTTAACTACCAACTCCTTGTAGAAAGACGTTACAGAGCTCATTGTTTATGTTTCGTACATTTTACCTTTGTCCTGCAGATTATATTCATTTCCACACTGAACTTATGTCAGATAATTTTGTCCTAACACTGAGTGACTTTTTTACAAAAATTCCTTCTTCTTTTTTAATCTCTTGGCTGTGCTGTGGCATGTGGGATTTTAGGTCCCTGACCAGGAATTGAACCCACCTCTTCTGTGTTGGCAACGTGGAGTCTTAACCACTGGCCCACCAGGGAAGTCTGAAGATTTTCATATATTTCTCAATCTGTTAGATTCTTTGTTAAATTCTGCATTACAGTTTTTGACAGTCCCATACCATGAATTAATAAATGTTAATAGGTAGTGATTTAATTGTTGGGTTCTGAAAACAAAAATCTATAAGCTTGTACAAATGCATAGTGGCAGGTATTCATCACTAAAGTATCATGTGAAATATTTCAGCCACATATTCAATAAACTGTTTATCGTGTCTATTTTACCTTTTCTAGAATGTCTTATAAGGTCATACAGTATGTAGCACTTGAGGCTGGATTCCTCCATTTCATAATATAAGTGTTAGATTCATGCTTTTCTATTTTCTAAATAAATGGGTTGGTTTTTCATTCCTTTATATGTCTGAATACTATTGTATTGCATTATATGAAACGAAAAATAATTTTCCGTCTACTCTCAGTGTTCTTCCTTGAGATGCTCATAATGAAAGAGAGATACAATGGAGAAAAACAATCAGAAGTCTAATATATGCCATGCATACCTCCTGTATAGTTGAAAGATACCTGGGAAAACTGAGTCACTTCCTGAAATGGTCCCAGACTTTACCTTAAAAGCTGTCATCAGCTGATAATTAAAGAAGGAGGTTAGGGGATGGAAGAAGCCATTTAAGGTACATTATTAAGTGAAGCACTGTAAACAAAGGTATGGTGGTTATGCAGATTAACATCCAGGTCCATACCATAGATCTTCTTGATAGTCAAGTCATTTAGTCAAGTCAAGTCATTCTTGATATTTAGTCATCCTCCATTTCCTTGTCCAGAGATGGAAGCATCCTTACAAATGGAGATATCCTTAAAAAACATAAATCCACTTTATAAGATGGCATTTCTCCTCGGTTTTAAAAATTCTCTGGGGCTGCTTTTTTTTTTTTTTTTTTAATTAATCAGTCTAAAATAATCTTTTTGTCAAATGGGCATATTTTGGGTGTGCTGTTTTGTGATACCCTTGAAATGTCTATGTCCTAATTTACCTGTGAATGCACATCCATGTAAGGATATCCTGATGTTTTTATTTATTATGAATTATGAATAGTGCTTCATACATTACTTGGTAGTAATTTTTATTTCAGTTTTCCAAAGCAGTTGTCTAAATACAAGAGGTGCACTTCTTAATTCCTAAGGTGAGACTCTTTAGATTTGGAGAAAGGTACAAAACTGTCTTCTGGAGTTGACTGTACATGCATTCCACCAGCATCCTGATTATGCCCTTGTATACTTATTTACAATCTCTTTATCTTCTTTGGCCAGGTGTGTCTTTCAAACTTCACCAAATTTGGATACTATGGATACAGCCTTGAATAATTGAAATGTTATAGGAATCTGTCGATTTCTTCCATTTATCAATTTTATTGACATACAGTTGTTGATTATAGTCTATTATAATCCTTTGTATGTCTGCATTGTCTGTTGTAACCGCTACCCAGGTGCAAGTTCTCGGAGGTGGATTCACCATGGAGACTGTGGACATGTGACACCTACAGAGGTTCTAAGTGGTAGGGTTCCCCTTGAGACTGTGGACGTGTGAGCCCAGGTACAGTACTTGGAGGTAGGTTCAACCTGAATACTGTAGATGCGTGAGCCTAGGTGTGGATTCTTGGAGGTGGGGTCACTGGGAGTATGGACTTGTGAAGCCAGGTACAGGGCCTTGAGGGTGGGAGACTGAATATGTGATCACTGGTAAAGGACGTTGGGAGTTGTGTCAACTTTGAGACTGTGCATGTGTGACCCCAGGTACAGGGCCTGGAAAAGGCTTCACATGGATACTGGATATGTGACCCCAGGAAAAGGGTCTGGAGTGTGGGAACACCCTTGAGACTATGGAAGTGTGTCTGCAGGTACAGGGTCTGGGAGGCAGTCACCCTGGAGACTGGAAATTTGACCTCAGATGGAGGCACTGTGAGGTGTTGTCACCCCAGAGACTGAGGATGTGTGACTCCGGGTTCAGAGTCTGGGAGGGTTGTCACCCTGGAGACAGTGTACATGAGACCCTGGGTGCACGATCTGTGTGGTGGGGTCACCTTGGATACTGTGGATGTGTGAACCCACAAAGAGGGTCTTGATTGTGGGGTCACCCTGGAGCCTGTGGACGTGGGATCCCAGTTGCAGGGTGTAGGGGGCGAGATCACCATGAAGACGGTGGATGTGTGACTCCAGGTTCTGGTCTAGAGGATGCAGTCACCCTGGAAACTGTGGATATGTGACCCCAGTTTCAGGGTCTTGAAGGTTGTCACCCTGGAAAGTGTGGATGTGTGACCCCAGGTTCAGGGTTTGGGGAGAAATGTCACCCTGGAGACTGGATATTTGACACCATGGACAAGGACGGGGTGGTCACCCTGGAGAATGTGGATATGTGAGCCCAGGTGCAAATGTGTGAAATGGAGTTCACACTGGAGAATGTGGACATGTGAATCCAGCTGCAGGGTAGGGGAAGACCATCATCCTCGAGATTGTGGATGTTTGTAAAAAAGTCCATGTTCTCGCAGGGTGGTGTTACCCTGGAAACAGTGGACAACTCACCCCAGGTACATATTATGAGATGTGGGGTCACACTGTACACTGAAGACATGTTATCCCTCTTACAGAGTCTGGGAAAGAGGTTACCCTGGAGCCTGTGGACCTGTGATCAAAGGTTCAGTGCCTGGGATGTGACATCACACGAGACTGTGGACATGTGACCCCAGGTGTAGGGTCTGGGAGAGAGTAACACTGGAGACTGGATGTGTGGTCCCAGGTACAAGATTTTGGATGAGTCACTCTGATGATTGTGAATATGTGACTGCAGGGGGAGTGTCTGCAAGGGTCTCACCTTGGAGAAAGTGTATGTGGGAGCCAAGGTACAGGGTCTGGAAGTTGGGGTAACCCTGGTGACTGTGCCCATGTCACACCAGGTACAGCATCTGGGAAGGGTTGTCATCCTGGTCACCATAAACATGTGACCCTAGGTACAGGGTCTGGGATATGGGGTCACCCTGGAAACAGAGGCCAAGTAAACTAAGGTACAAAGTTTGGTGAGGGGGGTCACACTGGATACTGTGGATGTGTAACCCCAACTTCAAGGTCTGGGAGGGGTGTCACCCTGGAATCTATGGATGTGTGACCCCAGGTGGAAGAGGGGAGTCATATAGGATACTGTGGCCACGTGACTCCAGGTGCAGCACCTGAGACATGGGGTCACACTGGAGACTGTGGACGGGTGAGACCAGGTACGTGAAAACACAGGGTTTACACCCTGGTGATTGTGGATGTGTGAACATGCTTCAGGGTCTGTGAAGAGTGTCACTCCGGAGAATGTGGAAATCTGATCCCAGGGTTCCTCTAGATTTGAAGTGGGGAACATGGGGTTCCTGTCGAGTTGTATCAGAGGACTCAAAGCTCCCGTCTACTTGCAGTGGGAGCTCAGTGTTCTTCTCCAATTGTGGCATCGAACTCAGGGTTCCTTCGAGGCATGGTGAGGAACTTGTGTTCTTCTTGAGTTGATAAGTTACCCAGGGTTCTTCTTGACTTGTGGTGGGTCCTCCTCTCGAGTTCCCTTGGGGTATTTCATCTCTAGCAGGGACGTGCAGGGCAGCTCCTTTCTTGTCGCAATCTGCGTGTGGCTACTCACTAGTTTGGGCATGGGATTTCTCTAGTTTTGTTCAGGGTCAGCTCCATAGTTGTGGGGTGTTTCATTCTCTCTAGTTGTGGTGATCAAGCTCCTCTCTGGTTGCGGTGTGAGATTCGTCTCTATTAGCAGAAGAGGGGCTCCTCTCAATGTGTGATGTCTATTGGGATCCTCTCGAGTTACAGGACAATGTCCTCTCTGGTTGGAGTGTGTGGGGCTCCATAGGGAGGATCCTCTATTTTTAATGATAGGGATTCCTCACTAACATTAGGAGGATTGCTTCTTTCTAGTTGTGCAGGATGCCACTCAACTAACTTCAGGTAACTTGTCTCTATTTTTGGAAGAGAGGCTTCTCTCTAGGTGTGATGTCCTGGGGGAATCTACTCTAGTTTTTCTGGGGGAATCTGATTCAATTTTATCCGGGAACCCCAGTATCATTATGAGTAGACACCACTTTTCTTGTTATTTACTAGGGCTCCTCTCAAATTACAGCAGGGAACTCGGTGTGCCGCTTGTTACAGCAGGTGACTCAGGCTTCCTTTCGAGGTGTGGTGGAGCCTTCTCTCGAGCTGCAGTGGGGAAGATCCTCTCTAGTAGCTCTGTGCAGGCTACCTCTGTCTAGCTGCATTGTGTGGGAGGCTAATCTCTAGTTGTGGCATGGGGTGCCACTCTAGTTGCAGTGGGGGTCTACTATTTATTTGTGGTGCGTTGGCTCTTCTCTACTTGTCATTTGCAGACACCTCTCTAGTTGTGTCAGGGGGGCTCCTCTTTAGTTGTGGCAGTTCGTCTTCTCTCTAGTTGTGGTAGAGTGCTCTTCTCAAACTGTGATGGGAATGGCTATTGTGTGGTTGTGACGTGAAATGGAACTTTTTCTAGCTTTAATGTCTAGGAGGCTACTCTCTAGTTGTGACAATGGGAGGCCTCTTTAGTTGTAACATGGTGGGCTGCACTCTACTTGTGGAAGGAGGTTTCTGTCTAATTTTGATAGATGGGTATGCTCTCTAATGGCAATGTTAAGGGGGGGGATATCTCTAATTGTGTCAGGCGTCTCTTCTCTAGCTGCAGTGTTGGCCTCCTCTTTCATTGTGATTCGTGTGGGAATCCCAATCTAGTTGTGATGTACATGGGCACTTTTTGCTCATTGTGATGAGTGGGGCACACTCATATTGACCTGTGGGAGGGGTGTCCTCTCTCGTTGAGGCAGTGGTTCTCCACTCTAAATGCGACGTAAGGGAGGGCGAGGCACCTCTCTAGTTTTGGCGGTGTGCTCCTCTAGTTGTGCCTGAGGGTCAATTCTCTAGTTGTGGCGTGTATTCAACTCTCCAGTTTTGGTGGTTGGACTTCTCTCTAGTTGTGCTATCCCGGGACACTGCTCCCTAAGTGTTTTGTGCCTGGGAAAGTACTCTTCAGCTGTGGACTGGGAACTCCTGTCTTGTTGCATCAAGCTATGCAGCGCTTCTCTAGATGCAGTTTTCTGGCTCATCTCTATTTGGGGTTTCGTGGGATACTCTCTAGTAGTGGTGTAAAGCATCCTCTCTAGATGATATGTACGAGATTGCTCCTCTCTAGGAGCGGGGTTCAGGGCCTCTTTCTTCATGCAGTTTCATGTTGAGCTTCTTTATTATTGCAGTGTGTAGGCTCCTCTCTAGTTGTGATTGGGGACTGCTCTTGAATTTCATCGGGAGACTTGGTATTCCTGTCGAGGTGAGGTGGGGCCTCCACTCGAGTTTTAGTGGGTTAGCTCCTCTCTAGTAGCATTATGCAGGGTGGCTCCTGTTTAGTTGTGATATGTAGGTGACAAAACTCCCTGAGGCATGGGTCTCCCCTCTAGCTGGTGTGGAGGCCAACTCTTAGTTGTGTTGGTTCAGCTTCCCTCTAGTTGTGGTGTGCATTCTCCTCTCAAGTTGTGTTAGGGATCTCTTCTCTATTTATGGTGTTCTGGGGACACCTCTAGAGCTGCAGTAGAATGTTCCTCTCGAATGGGGAATGGAGTTTCCTCTCTGGTAGTGATGTGCACAGGCACTATTTCCTGGTGCAATATTTGCGAGCCTACTCTCTAATTTTTGCAAGGCCCCTCCTCTTTTATTGTGGCATGGGAGACTCTTCTCTAGTTGTGAAAGGAGGCTTCTGTGCAATTGTGATGTGTGGGAATGCTCCTTTCAAGTGGAAATGTTCAAGGGGCTGCTCTCTATTTGTGACATGGGGTCTATTCTCTAGATGTGGTGAGGATGCTCCTCTCTGACCGTGGTAGGGGTGTGTACACGACTTGCAGCCAGGGATTGTATCTATTGGCAGTGGAGCGGACCCTCTCTAGGTGCAGTGTCCAGGGTTTCCTTTCCTGTTGCGGTGGTGGGAGACTCTCGTTTTAGCAGGTGAGCTCTTCTCTCATTGTGGCCATGGGCTTCTCTTGAGCTGTGGTATAGGGCTCCTCTCAAGTTCAGGAAGGGACTCAGGGCTCCTCTCTATTTGGGGTGGTGATTCCTCCAAGGGTTCTATGGGGGAATTTGTTCTCTCTCCTTTGGCATTGGTGGTTCCTCACTAGTTTTCAGGGGTTTCCTCCACTCTAGTTGTGACAGGCTCATCTCAAGTTATTTCAGGGGCTTCCTCTATTCACAGCAGAGGGGCTTCTCCCTAGGTGCAATATGCTGAAGGGCTCCTATCTAATTTTGACAGGGGAATCTTCTCAAGTTTTGGCGGGGGTTCTCCTAGCTTTGTCCTTGGGGGCTCCTTCCTTGTGATGGCACAGAGCTCTTCTAGAAATGCAGTGGGGGATTTGGGGTTCCTTTCAAATTGGGACAGGTGATTTGGGGTTCCTTCAGAATTGTGGTGATGCCTCCTTTTGAGCTGCTTGGGTCAGCTCCTCTCTAGTAGCAATTAGCAGGCTGCCTCCTGTCTACTTGTGATGTGCCATAGGCTACTATAATAATTACAGCATGGGATTGCTGTCTAGTTGTAGTGGGGTCAACTGAGGTTTTTGTTTCCACTCCTCTCTCGTTGTGGTTTGGACTCCTCTCTAGCTGTGGTTTTCAGACTACTCTCTTGTTGTGGCAGGTTAGGACTCCTCTTTAGTTGGGCTATGAAGCTACCTCTTTTGTTGTAGTATAGTTCTCTCAAATTGTGGCAGTGGTGGCTCCTCTTAGGAATCCTCTCGAGTTACCTCAGTGCTTCGGGCTCATCTCCATTTGTGATGGGGAACTCCGTGTTCCTCCCAAGTCGCAGCAGGGGAGTCGGACCTCTTCTCCAGTTGAGCTGTGTAGCTCAGGGTTCCTCTTGGGTTTCAGCAGGAATCTCAAGATTTCTCTTGAGTTGTGATGGGAAATCTCAGGGTTCATCTCGAGTTACAACAGGGGAGACAGGTCTCCTCTCGAGTCGAGGTGGGCAACTTGGGTCTCCTCTCGAGTTGCAGCAAGGGAGTCAGGCCTCCTCTCAAGTTGTGATGGGGAACTCAGGGTTCCTCTCTAGTTGCAAAAGAGGACTTGGGTTTCCAATCGAGTTGTAACTGGTAACACTGGGTAGCTCTCAAGTTGCAGCATGAATCTTGGGGTTCCTTTAGAGTTACAGTAGGTTACTCAGAGCTCCTCTTGAGTTATTGCAAGAACTCAGGATTCCTCTTGATTTTCAGTGCAGGACTCTTGGTTCCACTTGAGCCATGGCAGGGAACACAGTTTTCTTCTCAATTTCGGGGGCTACACATGGTTCCTCTCATAATGTGCTGGGACCTCCTCTCGTGATGTCTTGGGAAAACTGGTCTCTAGTAGGTATATGTTGGTTGACTTCTCTCTTGCTCCAACGTGCGGGTGACTACTCACAAGTTTTGGCATGGAATTTCTCTCTAGATATGTTTGGGTCAATGCTATAGCTGTGGTGGGTTCAATTCTCTCTAGTTGTGGTCTGCAAGGTCCTGTCCAGTTGTGTTGTGAGGGTCGTCTCTATTAGCAGCAGAAGAGTTCCTCTCTATATGTGATACCTAGCAGGCTCCTATTAAGTTGTAGTGGAGGGCTCCTCTCGAGTTGTGAGGCTGTGTCCTTTTTGGCTGGGGTGTCGGTGGTTCCATGGGAAGAGTCCTTTCTACTTTTGGCAATAGAGGTTCCTAATATTCGTGGGCTTTCTTCTCTCTAGTTGTGAGTGATTCAATTCAATTTAATTCAGGGAGCATATTTCTATTTGCTTCAGAGGGTCTTCTCTCTAGGTGTGATGTCCTCGGGGATTCCACTCTATTTCTGCCTGGGAAATCCACTGCAGGTTTGCCAGGGGAGCTCCTCTGTCATTTGGCCAGGTTATGCTTTCTTGATATACAGCATAGTGTTCCTGTCATATTGCAGTGGGCAACTTTGCATTTCTCTTGAGTTTCAGGAGGGGACTCGCGGTTCCAGTAAGTTGTAGTGGAGCATCCTCTTGGTTTGCACTAGGGAAGATACTCTAGAAGTGATGTGCAGCCTGGCTCCTGTCTTGTTGCAATTTGTGGGGCTCTACTCTCTAGTTGTGGCATGGAGCTCCACTCCAGTTACAGTGGGGATCCACACTTTATTTGTGGTGGGTTAGCTCCTCTCTAGATGTCGTTTGCAGACTCCTCTCTAGGTTTGGCAGGGGGGCTTCACCTCTCTTTCTGGCAGGGGGAGTCCTCCTTAGTTGTGTATTTGGGCTTCTCTCTAGTTGTAGTAAAGTGCTCTTCTCAAAGTTGGATGGGTGTCACTCTTCTTTGGTTGTAATGTGTAGGGGCTTATTTTTCCTAGTTTCAGTGTGCAGGGTGCTACTCTCTAGTTGTGATAGTGGGTGTTTTCTTTAGTTGTGGCATGGTGGGCTCCTTTCTACTTGTGGCAAGGGGCTTCTGTCTAATTGTGATGTGTGGGTATGCCCTTCTCTAATGGTGATGTTCAGGGGGACTTATCTCTATTTGTGACAGGAGTCTCCTCTTTAGTTGCAATGTTGGCCTCCTTTTTCATTTTGATCCATGTGGGAGTTCCACTCTAGTTTGGATGTACACGGGAAATTGTCTCTAATTGTGATATGTTGGGCACGCTCCTATCTATCTGTGCAAGGGATATTCACTCCAGTTATGACAGTGGTGCTCCACTCTTAAAACGCTCCACAGTGGTGCATTTTAAGTCGTGGGTGTCACCTCTGTAGTTTCAGCGATATGCTCCTTATGCCTGAATGTCAGCTATCTAGTTGTGGCATGTATTCAACTCTTTAGTTTTGTCAATTGGGCTTCACTCTAGTGGTTAAGTCCGGCAGTGCTCTTCCTTAGTTGTACTCTTCCTGGGGTTTTCCTCTCTAATTGTGGAGTGGGAATTCCTATGTTGTTGCATTATGCTGTGCTGCTCCTCTCTAGGTGTAGTTTGCTGCCTCATCTCTATTTGTGGTTTTAGAGGCTACTCTCTGGTATTGAAATGGATCCTCCTCTCCTAGAAGTGGTGTGCAAGACTGCTTCTCTCTAGGGGCGGGTGTGGGGCCTCCTTTCTACATGCAGTGTCCGATTTGGCTCCTCTCTTGTTGCAGTGTGTGGGCTCCTCCAATGTTGTGGTGGGGGACTCCAATCGAGTTGCACTTGGAGACTTGTTGTTCCTCTCAAGTTGAGGTAGGGCCTGCCCTCGAGTTTTCTTTTTTGGGGAGGGAGGGGTCACTCCTCTCTAGTACCATTTTGCTGGGTTGCTTCTGTTTAATTTCGATGTGTGAGTGGCTAAACTACCTGTGGCATGTAGCTCCTCTCTAGTTGATATGGGGGGTCAACACTTAGTTGTGTTGGGTGTGCTTCTCTCTCGTTGTGGTGTTCAGGCTCCTCTTAAATTTTGTTAAGGGAGGTCTTCCCTAGTTGTAGTGTTTTCTTTGGGGTGGGGGGGCACCTCTAGAGTTGTGGTGGAGTGTTCCTCTTGAATTGTCATGTGTGTTTGCTCTTTGGGAATGATGTGCACAGGCACACTTTCCAGGTGCAATATCTGCAAGCCTACTCTCTAATTTTGACATATCCCCTCCTCTTTAGTGGTGGTGTCTGTGCCTCCTCTCTTGTTTTGGCAGGAGACTTCTGTCTAATTGCATTGTGCTGCAATGCTCCTCTCAAGTGGTGATGTTCAGGGAGCTGCTCTCTATTTGTAGCATGTGGTCTACTTGATAGTTTTGACTAGTTTTATCCTCTCTGACATTTGTAGGGGCATCTACTCGACTTGCAGGAGTGGGTTCGTCTCTTTTTTTCTGTGGAAGTGACCCTCTATAGGTGCAATGCCAGAGGTCTACTTTCTAGCTGTGGTAAGGGTCATACTCTCCATTTTTGGTGGGTGGGCTACTCTCTCATTGTGGCATCGGCCTCCTCTCAAATTCCGAACGAGTTTTGGGCTCCTCTCTTGTTGCAGAGTACCTCATCTGGGGGCTATCTTTGGGGTGGGTGTTCACTCTACTTGTTGTTTGGGGGCTCTTTACTGTTTTTCATGGGGTTGTGACTCCACCCTAGTTGTGACAGGCTTCGCTTGAGTTACTTCAGTGTCTTCATCACTGTTTGAAGCACAGGGGATCCTCTGTAGGTGCAATGTGCCAGAGGGCTCCTGTCTAGTTTTTGCAGGGAATTTTTCTCCAGTTTCGATGGGGTGTCCTAGGTTCATCACTGAGGGCTCCTTCCTTGTGATGGCAATGGACTCCAGTCGAGTTGTGGTGAAGGACTTGTTGTTCCTGTCAAGTTGTGACAGGTGATTCGGTGTTCCTTTAGAGTTGTGCAAGTACACTTGAGCTGTGTGGGCAGTTCCTCTCTAGTAGCAATTAGCAGGCTGGTTCCTGTCTAGTTGTGATGTGTGGTATGCTACTGTATAGTTATGGCATAGGATTCCACTCTAGTTGCTGTGGGGGTCAACTGATGGTTTTGTTTCTGTTCCCCTCTAATTGTGGTTTGCCTATTTGTCTACAATTGTGGTGGGGTTGGAGGCTCCTCTTTATGTGTGGTATGGGTACTCCTCTCTGGATATTGTAACATACTCCTCTTGGACTGTGGTGAGGGTGCTTCTGCTCTGGTTGTGATGTGAAAGGGCACTTTTTCCAGTTGTGGGTTGAAGGAATATACTCTCTAATTGTAGCAAGGTACATCATCTTTTCTTGTGGTGTGTTGACCGCTTCTCTACTCATAGAAAGGAGGGTATATTTAGCTGTTATGTGTTGGTGTTCTTCTCTCTATTGTCAATAATCAGTGGGGCTACGGTCTAGTTCCCATGCAGATGTCTCCTCTAGTTTTGGTGTGGGGCTCCTCTCTTATTATAATCTGAAGGAAAGGTACTTTCTAGTTGTGGCGGCCTTTTCTCTAGTTGTGTTGTGTAGGCTCCTCTCTTGTTGTGGAGGGGTGCTGCTATATAGTTGTGACAGGGCGCTCAGAGCTTTCTTCAGGGTGCACGAGGCTCTCAACTTGTGGCTGGGGCTCCTCTCCATTTGTTTCATAATTCACCTCTCGAGTTGCTGCAGGAGGCACCTCTCAAGTTTTGGTGGGTGGCTCATCTGAATTTGGAGATAGAAATGGAAACCAACTCCAGTATGCATGCCTGAAAAATCCCATGGATGGAGGGACTTGATAGGCTACAGTCCATGGGGTTGAAAACAGTCAGACACTACTGAGCAAATTTACTTTAATTTTTTTGTCATAAGCACCCAGTGTCTAATATGATAAAGAATCTGCCTGGTATGCAAGGGACCTAGTTTGATCCCTGGTTCAGGAAGATCCTCTGGAGAAGGGCATGACAACACACACTGGCATTCTTGCCTGTAGAATCCCAAGGACAGAAAAGTCTGGCTAGCTACACAATCCATGGGGTCACAAGAGTCGGAAATGACTGAGCAGCTAACACACAATCATCTGTAATTTTGGTGGAGGACTCTTTTCTAGCTGTGGCATCGCACCTTCCTTCTAGTTGTGTTTTGCTGATGAGCTCCACTTACATTTTAGGGGGAAGCTCTTCTCCAGGTGTGATGGTGGACTCCTCTATGGCTTTAATATGGGGGCCTTTTTCTAGCTATAGTGTGCAAGGTCCTCTGTAGTTGTAGTGAGGTGCTCTTCTTCGTTGAGATATCTGTGGGGATTCCTCTCTCATTGCAATGTGCAGAGGGTCTCCTCACTGTTTGTGTTGTGATGCTCGTCTCTCTTTGCAGTGAATGGGCTCCTCTCTAGATGTGATGTCTGGAGGGCTCCTCTTCCGTTGTGGTCAGGGTTTTTTCTCAAGTTGGGTCGAAGTTCTCCTTTAGAATTTTCCCAGGGTACTTGGAACTCCTCTTGATATGTGGTTGTACCTCCTCTAACATTTGTCATGTGGAGAGCTACGTGGCAAGGGGTCTTCTCTAATTTTGCACTATGGGTTCCTCACTCATTTTGGTGGGGTTGACTGCCTCCAGTTGTGACAGATGGTCAACTTTCTAATTGTGGTGAGGGAGCTCCTCTCCAGTTGGGTTTGTGGGGGGCTTTTTCTCAATAGTGTTGGTTTGTCTGGGGATCTTCTCCTCGTGAATAATGCAGGGTCCTCTGGACTTTCAGCGGGAGGTATATCTATTGTTGTTAAGGTGGGCTCTACTCTAAGTCTAAATTCAAGTGCTCCTGTTTAGTTGTGGGGACTTCTCTCTGGTTATGTTGTGTTGTGTTATCTCTAGTGGTGGCAGGATGCAATTTTCTTATTGTGACAAAGAACTCCAAGATAGTTGTGTTGTTCATGAGTGTCTCTAGTTGTGGTGGGGTCAGCTCTATATTTGTGGTCATGGGCTCCTCCTTATTTTTCTCAGGAGACACACGTAATTTTGCTGTGGGGGCTCGAGGCTCCTCTAACAGGAGGCAGAAGATCCTGTCAAGATGAAGTAGGGTCTCCTCTGGAGATCCTTTGGTGAACTCCTCTCTAACTGTGGCTGGGGACTCCACTTTACCTGTGACATGGGAGTTTCTTTCCTGTTTTGATGTGTTGGTGAGCTCCTCCCGAGTATCAGTGGTGATTCTTCTGTAGTTCTGGTGGGTGATTATCTCTAGCTGCACTGTGGCTGCTCCCTTCTTCTGTGGTTTGCTGGTGGGCTACTCTCTATATGTGATGTGCAGGCTTCTTTCTAGTCATGGTGAGGGTCTCTTTAGTTGCAATATCTGAGGGGAGTCCTCCCTCATTGCAATTTGAAAAATCTTCCTTTCTTGTGGTGGGGAAGCTCATCAATATTTGCCACAGTGTGACTCCACTCTAGGTATGATGTATGGGGACATCATCTCACATTGTGTCCAGTGGCTTTTATCAAGTGGCAGTGGAGTTCTTTTCTTGAGTTGTGGCACTTTACTAACAGCTCCTCCAGAGTTGCAGTATTCCTTCCTCTTGGGTTGTGATGGGGGCTCTTCAGGTGGCTCTGCTCTTCTTTTGACACGAAGTGTTCCTCACAAATTTTAGCATGGTTACTCCTCTCTACTTCTGAGGGACTCGTCTCGATTTACTTCAGGGTCTCCCCTCTATTTGCAGAGGAGGGAAGGTGCGTGATTCTCTCTGTGTGATGTCTTCGTAAAGTCCTCTCTACTTGTGCGATAAACCTCTCCAGTTTTGGTGGAGATATCCTCTGTCATTTTGACCAGTGACTCCTCTCGTGTTGCAGCAAAGAACTCTTTGGTACCTCTCTAGTTTGCTTGACAGTGGAGTTTCTCAATTATTGCAGTATGCAGGGGAATCTATACATATGCGGTGTACAGACTCCTCTCTCATTTTGGCATGTGGCCAAAGCTAGCTGTGGCCAGGGGCTCTCTCTAGTTGCAGTATTCTAGGGGTTTTTCTCTAGTTGAGGTGTGGTGGCTCTTTCACGTTGTTGCACTCATTACACTAGTTGCTGTGAGCAAGGTACTGCTCTCAAGTTGAGGTGGGATAATCCAATCTAGTTTGACCCAGAAGCCTCCTATCTAGTTGCAGTGGAGGTCAACACTCTATTTGTGGTGGGTGGTCTAGTTTATCATTGTGGTGGGATTCCCCTCTCTAGTTGCATTGGGTACCGGTTTTCCTTAACAGTTGCTATGTGTCGTGGGGCTCTTATCCAATTCTGATACATGGGCGCCTCTCTGGTGTGGTGAGCTGCAGTTCTCTAATTGTGCCTTGGGTGGTTCTTCCTTCTAGTGATGTGTGCCTGGGTTCCTTTTGTGGTGGTGTGGTGCTCCTCTCTAGTAATGCTGAGGTCTTATCTTGAATTGAAATGGGAGCTCCACTTCAGTTGATGCAGTGGATTCAGAGCCCCTCTTGAGTTCTGGTGTTGGCACTAATCAAGTTGCACCAATGAATTTGGGGTCCTTTCAAGTTGTGTTGGGAAACTAAGGGTTCCTCTGGAGTTGCAGCAGTAGGCTCTCATCTCCTGTTGAGTTGTGGCAGGTACTTGGTTTTCCTCTGGATTACAGTGCACAACTCAGATTTCCTCTCAACTTTCCATGAAATGTTCCTCTTGGTTTGAGGCAGGGGACTCAGAGCTTCTCTCGAGTTGTGGTGATGCTTCCTCTTGAGTTGTGTTGTGTTGTCTCCATGGAGGGGGTGTCCTGTCTACTTTTGGCACTGGGGTCTCCTTACTAGTTTATTGTGGGTTTGATACTCTCTAATTTTGAGTGGCTCCTCTTGAGGTGCTTCATCGGCTCATCTATATTTACTACAGAGTGTCCCCTATAAGTTGGCATGTCCCAGGAGCTGCTCTCTAGTTGCAGTGAGGGCATCCTTTCCAGCTCTGGTGTTGGAGTGCCTCTGACTTTGTATCTGGGAGCTCCCCTCGTGATAGAGTATAGGGCTCCTCTTGAATTGAGGCAGATTCTTTCAGTTCCTCTTGAGTTATGGTTGTGGTCTTGGGAATCATCTCAAGTTGCTTTGGGGGCTAGGATCTAGTCTCAGTTTGTGATGGGAAACTCAAGGTTCTTCTCGAGTTGCAGGAAGGGAGTCGGTCCTCCTCTCGAGTTGAGGTAGAGAACTCAGGTTTCCTCTCGAGTTCCAACAGGGGACTATGGCCCACTAGAATTGCAGCTGAAAACTCGGAGTTCCTCTCCAGTTGCAGCATAAAATTTGAGCTTCCTATTAAGTTGCAAGAGGGTACCTGGGGCTCCACTCAAGTTGTGGCTGGGAAGTCGGGGTACCTCTTGAGTTGCAGCAGGGGACTCAGAGCTCCTCCCGAGTTTCAGTGAGATCTCAGGATTCCTCTCGAGATTCAGCACGAGAATCAGTGTTCCACTCAACTGTGGCAGGGAATTCAGGGTCCTTCTCCATTTGGGGTGTTCTCAGTGTTCCTCTCATGTTGCACTGGGGCCTCCTCTCAAGTTGTATTGCTGTGACTCGTCTCTAACAGGGATGTTCAATTGGGCTGTGGCAATGTGCAGATGGCTACTCACTAGTTTGCCATGGGTTTTTTTCTCTAGTTTGGGTCAGATTCAATTCTATAACTGTGGTGGCTTTGATTCTCTCTACTTGTGGTGTGCAAGCACCTCTCTAGTTGTGGTTGGCGACTCCTCTCTACCTGTGTCATGGGTGTTTCTTTATAGTTGTGGTGTGCTGTGAGCTCCTCGGTAGGTGTGATGGGGGATTATCTCTAGCAGTTGTGTGGCTTCTCCTTTCTAATTGTGGTGTGTATATGGGCTAACCTCTAGTTGTTGTATGTGTGCTCCTTTCTGGTCATGGTGAGGGGGTCATTTGCTGCAATACTTGTGGGAAATCCTCTCTCATTGTAATGTACAGGCACGTCCTTTCTGGTTGTGGTGGAGGGGATCATCCATATTTGCTGAAGAGTGGCTCCTCTCTTTTTATGATGTCTATGGACATCCTCTCAAGTTGTGGCCAATGGCGTCTCTCAAGTAGCTCAGCCTTCTTTTTTTGAGTTGTGGCAGCATATCCAGGGCTCATCTCGAGTTTCAGTAGTCCCACCTCTTAGGTTGTGATGGGGTCTCTGCAAAGTGGTTCTGCTCTTCTTTTGACACTAGGTATTCCTCAAAAGTTTTAGTATTGTTACTGCTCTCTACTTGTGAGGACCTCCTCTTCGGTTACTTCAGGGCATTATCTCTATCTGGGATGCATTGGTAGACTTTTCTATACTTCTGGAGGGAGAAACCTCTCCAGTTTTGGGGGAGGAGCCCTCTATCATTGTGACCAGCATCATGTCTCATGTTTCAGGGAAGGACTTGGTAGTACCTCTCTAGTTGCCTTGGGCAGTGGTGTTTCTTAGTCTTTGCGGTATGAAAGAGACTCTTTACATAAGCAGTGTGTAGGCTTCTCTCATTGTGGCTTGTGGTAAACACACTAGCTGTGGCCAGGAGCTCTAGTTGCACTGTACTAGGGGTTTCTCTCTAGATGTGGTGTGCTGCTCCTTTGAGTCGTTGCAATCATTAATCTAGTTGTTGTGGACAAGGTGCTACTCTCTAGTTGAGGTGGGATATCCAATTTAGTTTTACCCAGAAGACTCCTCTCTAGTTCCGGTGCGGGTCAACTCTCTAGTTTTGGTTCTTGGTTAAGTCTCTTCTTGCGGTGAGAATCTCCTCTCTAGTTTCATTGGGCAGGGCTTTTCCTGAATAGCTGCAATGTGAGGTGGATCTCTTCTCCAGATGTAATGTATGAAATCTTCTCTAATTTTGGTCAGCTGCACTTCTCTAATTGTGTTGTGAGTGCTCTTCTCTTGTAATGATGTGTGCCTGGACTCCTCTCTAGTTGTGTTGAGATCTTAGCTCAATTTGCTGTGAGAGTTACCACGGGCAACTCAGGGAGCCTCTCGTGGTACCCCAAGAAAGTCCAATCTCCATTCTGGTTGCAAGGGGGACCTGGGGATTGCTCTCGTGTCACTGCAGGTCAAATAGACCCCATCCAGGCTTGTGTCCAGAAATTCCCTGTTCCTCTCCAGTGGCGACAGGGTTCTCGGGATTGCTTTCAAGGTTCACCCTGGAATTCAGGCCTCGTCTTGAGTTGAAGTAAAGAACTCTGCTCTCCTCTTCAGCAATGACGGGTATTTCTTGGATCCCATTGAGTGGCCTAAAGGGAGTCAAGCCCCCTGTGAACTTTTGAGAAGGCATACGGGATTGCTCTCTAGGCCCTGCAGGAAAAGAAGAGTCTCATCTTGCGATGACGCGTGAATCTCGTGTTGTTTCTCGAGTTCTGGCGCAACGTGAGGGGTTTCCCTCCAGTTAGGACGAGGAACTCGGGGAGCCTCTCGTGTGGCCCCAGGGATGTCCAGTCTCTATTCGAGTTGCGAGGGGGAGTGCGGCATTGCTCTTGAGTCATAGTAGGGGAATCAGGCATCAAGACGCCTTGAAGGGGGAATCTCGAGGTCTTTCTCGAGTTGCGGCAGGAAAGCCTGGGTTCCCTCGACTTGTGACGGTGACATCAGGTAGCTTCTCCTGGTGCCTATGGGATGTCAGGAATACTGTGGAGTTGGGAGTGGCCACTCGAGACTCCACTGGGGTCGGTGTAATGGAAGAATGCCTCCTCTCAAGTTGAGGCCGGAACCCCAGTGTTCCTCTCCTGTTCTGACATAGGTCTCAGGTTGTGTATGCCATTTCAAACAGGGAGTCAGGTCTCGACTTGTGTGGAGGCATGGAACTCTGCTTTCCTCTCGAGTTGTCAAATATGTGAAAGGCCTCCATGTGAGTTGAATTTGGAATCTGTCCCTCTCTTCCAATTAGCAACTGGGGAATCAGAACTCCCTTCTTGTTGTGAGTGGATTCTCGGCTGACAATCGAATCTGTGCAAGGGAATCCAGCCTTATCTCGAGTGGATGGGGAAATATGTGACTTTCGAAATGTGAGAAGTCCCCCATGTTCCCCTCCAGCGTCAAGAGGATACAAGCCTCCTCTCGAGGTGCGACAGGGATGTCGGCATTCCTTTCCAGGAGAAGCAGGGCAATCGACCCTCATCTCGACTTAAGGAGAGGAAAATAGGGCTCTTCTTTATTGTGGCTGAAAACTCAGCCTTCCTCTCGAGTGTGCTGGGTATCTGGGAAAGCTTCTGGAATTTCATAAAACTTTCCAAATACCCTTTTGAGTTCAAAGAGGGAAGGTGGGCTTTCTTTGGAAATGCTGCAGCATAAAAGGGCCTCCTCAAGCGTGCAGGAGAGAATTTCGTGGTTTGCGTGGAGTTGTGGCGGGAAACTTAGGGTTCCTCTCGAGTTGGTGTACACCTGGGGGACCCGCTTGTGTCTCCTCAGGAAGTCAGATCTCCTTTGGTGTTGCTCGGGGCATTTCGTTATTCCTCGTGCATCGCTTCAGGGATGAAAACGGCCTCATCTCAAGTTGAGGCGGGAACTTCAGTGTTCCTCTGCATTTCTGACATCAATCTAGGGGTCTGTGCGGAGTTGGACCAGGGGAGTCCAGGCTCGTCTTGTGTTGAGGCAGGGAACTCCGCTTGCCTGTCGAATTGCTCTTGGGGCATCAGGCCACTTGTCGAGTTGTATTTGGAACCTGCATGTTTTTCCGGAGGATGCAACTGGGGTGACAGTGCCCCTTCGGGTTCTGGCTTCATCCTTGTGATTACATTCAAAGAGGTGCCCAGGCATTGGGACTTACCTTGAGTTGACTAGGAAATTGATATCTTTCGGAATGTGGCATGACCCACGAGGCTTCCTCTCAGGTTTCGATGTGAGACTGGCCTCCTCCTGAGGTGCAACAGGAAGGCCGGGATCCCTTTCCAGACAAAGCAGGGGAATTGACCCTCATGTCGAGATAAGTATGGGAGGAGGGGCTCATATTAATTTGTGCTGGGAAACTCGATGTTTCTCTCGAGTGAAACCGGTATCTTGGGGAACTTTTTGAGTTGCATCAAAGGTGTCAAGTACCGTTTTGACTTTAAAGAGGGATTATGGGATTTCCCTCAAGACACTGCAGTGGAAAAGGGCCTCATCTGGCGATGAAGGGGTAACCTCCTGGTTTTTCTCCAGTTCTGGCGGGATTTTCTAGTTCTGACGTGGAATTAATGGAGCCTCTCGTTGTGCCTCAGGGAAGTCCAATCTCCATGCGAGTTGTGAGGGGGAGTTGGGGATTGCACTTGTGTCACTGCAAGACAAATAGACTTCTTCTAGGCTTGTGTCCAGAAACTCCGTGTTCCTCTGAGGTGGTGACAGGGATCTCAGGGTTGCATTCAAGGTTCACCTCGGGAGTCAGGCCTCGAGTCATGTATAAGCAAAATTTCTGCTCTCCTCTCGAGTTATGACAGGTATCTCTTGGAGCCCATTGAATTGCTTAAAGTGATTCAAACCTTATGTGGAGTTTAGAGATGGAACTCGGGATTGCTCCCTAGATCCTGCAGGAAATGAAGGGCCACATCTCGCAATTAAGGAGGAATCTCGAGGTTTTTCTTGAGCTGCAGCGTGACGTGTGGGGTTTCTCTCGAGTAATGATGGAGAATTCAGGGAGACTCTTTTGTGGCACCAGGGAAGACCATTCTCCACTTGAATTGCGAGGAGAGCATGGCATGGCTCTCGAGTCATGGCAGGGAAATCAGGTCACAAGAAGCGTTGAAGGGGAAAATCGAGGTCTTCCTCAAGTTGCGGCAGGAAAGCCTGGGTTCCCTCAACTTGTGACGGTGAATTCAGGGAGCTTCTCATGGTGCCTCCAGGAAGTTAGGAATCCTGTGAAGTCAGTAGGGGCCTCTCCGGACTCCACTGTGTTCAGTGCAATGGAAGAGGGCCTCATCTCGAGTGGATGCGGGAACCCCAGGGTTCCTCTACTGTTCCGACGTGGGTCTCGGGCTGTGTATGCCATTTCAAACATGAAGTCAGGTCTCATCTTGTGCGGAGGCATGAAATTCTGCTTTCCTCTCGAGTTGTCAAAGGGGTTTCAGACCTCCAGGTGACTTGAATTTGGGACCTGGGATTCTTTTCCAATTAGCAACTGGGGCATCAGAAATCCCTTCATGTTGTGAATTGATTCTCAGCTGACATCCAAATCTGTGCAAGGGAATCAGGCCTGATCTCGAGTGGATGGGGAAATATGTGGCTTTCGAATTGTGACAAGACTCCAAGTTTGCCCTCCAGTTTCAAGTAGATACCAGTCTCCTCTCGAGGTGTGAAGGGAATGTTGGCATTCCTTTCCAGGCGAAGCAGGGCAATCCATAATCATCTCGACTTGAGGATGGGAAAACGAGGCTCTTTTTGACCTGTGGATAGAAACTCAGCTTCCTCTCGAGTGGGGACAAGTATCTGGGGAAACTTCTGGAGTTTCATAAAGCATGTCTAGTACACTTTCGATTTCCAAGAGAGAACGTGGGCTTTCTTTGGAAATGCTGCTGCAGAGAAGGGCCACCTCAAGCGTGCAGGGGAGAATTTGGTGGGTTTTGTGAAGTTGTATTGGGAAGCTTATGTTTCAGCTCGAGTTGTCAGTCGAATTGGGGGACCCGCTCATGTCTCCTCAGGGAAATCCGATCTCCTTTGGTGTTGAGAGGGGCACATCGGGATTCCTCACACATCACAGCAGGGATGAATAGGGCCTCATCTCAAGTTAAGCTGGGAACCTCAGGGTTCTTCTCCTGTTCTGACACTGATTTTGGGGTCTCTGTGGTGTTGGAACAGGCGAGTCAGGCCTGGTCTTGTGTTGAGGCACGGAACTCCGCTTGCCTCTTGAGTTGTTCATGGTGTGTCAGGCCACGTGTCGAGTTGTATTTCAAACCTGCTGCTTTTCTGCAGAATGCAACGTGGGTGTCAGTGCCCCTTCGTGCTGTGACTTCATCCTCGGGGTTGCATTCGGAGAGGTCCCTGGGCATTGGGACTTACCTTAATTCAATGGGGAAATTGGTGTCTTTCGGAAAGTGGCACAACCCATGAGGCTTCCTCTCGAGTTTCATTGTGAGACCGGCCTCCTCCTGAGGTCCGACGTGAAGGTCGGGATCCCTTTCCAGACCAAACAGGGGAATCGAGCCTCATGTCAAGATCAGCAGGGGAGAAGGGACTAAGATTAAATTGTGCCAGGAAATTCGGTATCACTCTCGAGTGAGACGGGTATGTCAGGAACTTTTTGAGTTGCATCAAGTGTGTCAAGTACCGTTTCGAATTTCAAGAGGGAACATGGGATTACTCTTAAGATGCTGCAGTGGGAAAGGGCCTCTTCTCGCGATGACGCGTTAACCTCGTGTTTTTTCTCGAATTGCGATGGTGTTCTCGAGTTATGACGGAGAACTCAGGGAGCCTCTGTTGTTACTCCATTGAAGTCCAATCTCCATTCGAGTTGCGAAGGGGAGCTGTGGTTTGCTCTCTAGTCACTGAAGGACAAATAGACCTCATCTAGGCTTGTGTCCAGAAACTCGATGTTCCCCTCCAGTGGTGACAGGGATCGTGGGGTTGCATTCAAGGTTTACCCGGGGAGTCAGGCCTCGTATCGAGTTGAAGCAAAGAACTCCACTCTCCTCTCGAGATGCGATGGGTATCTCTTGGAGCCCATTTAGTTGCCTATAGGGAATCAAGCCTCTAGTGGATGTTTTTTTCCTTTTTTAAATTTTATTTTTTAATTGTACAATATTGTATTGATTGTGCCATATATCAATGTGAATCCCCCACAGGTATTAACATGTTCCCCATCCTGAACACTCTTTCTTGCCCCCTCTTCATACCATCACTCTTGGTCGTCCCAGTGCACCATCCCCAAACATCCAGTATCATGCATTGAACCTGGACTGGCGACTCATTTCATATGTGATTTTATACCTGTTTCAGTTACATTCTCCCAAATCATCCCACCTTCTCCCTTGCCCACAGAGTCCAACAGACTGTTCAGTACATCAAAGTCTCTTTTGCTGTCTCGTGTACTGGGTAATTGATGCCATCGTTCTATATTCCTTATATATGCGTTAATATACTGTATGGGTGTTTTTCTTTCTGTCTTGTTTAACTCTGTATAATAGGCTCCAGTTTCATCCACCTCATTAGAACTGATTCAAATATATTCTTTTTAATGGTTGAGTAATACTCCATTATGTACCATTGCTTTCTTATGTATATGTACCATTGCTTTCTTACCTATTCATCTCCTGATGGAAATCTAGGTTGCTTCCATGCCCTGGCTATTATAAACAGTGATACGATGAACATTGGGTTACTCGTGTCTCTTTCAATTCTGGTTTCCTCAGTGTGTATGCCTCGCAGTGGGATTGCTGGATCATAAGTCAGTTCTATTTCCAGTTTTTTAAGGAATCTCCACACTGTTCTCCATAGTGACTGTACTAGTTGCATTCCGAGCAGCCATTTAAGAGGCTTCCCTTTTCTCCATACCCTTTCCAGCATTTATTGCTTATAGACTTTTGGATCGATTCTGACTTGCATGAAATGGTACCTAATTGTTGTTTTGATTTACATTTCTCTGATAATGAGTGAGGTTGAGCATCTTTTCATGTGTTTGTTAGCCATCTGTATGTCTTCTTTGGAGAAATATCTATTTAGTTCTTTGGCCCATTTTTTGATTGGGTCATTGATTTTTCTGGAATTGAGCTGTAGGTGTAGCTTATACATTTTTGAAATTATTTGTTTGTCAGTTGCTTCATTTACTATTATTTTCTCCCATTCTGAAGGCTCTCTTTTCACCTTGTTTATAGTTTCCTTTGTTGTGCAGAAGCTTTTAAGTTTAATTAGGTCACATTTGTTTATTTTTGCTCTTATTTCCAATATTCTGTAAGGTGGATCATCGAGGATCCTGCTGTGATGTTTGTCGGAGTGTGTTTTGCCTATGTTCTCCTCTAGGAGTTTTATAGTTTCTGGTCTTATGTTTAAATCTTTAATCCATTTTGAGATTAATTTTTTTTTTATATGATGTTAGAAAGTGTTCTAGTTACATTCTTTTACAAGTGGTTGACCAGTTTTCCCAGCACTACTTGGTAAAGACATTGTCTTTAATCCATTGTATGTTCTTGCCTCCTTTGTCAAAGATAAGTTGTCCATATGTGCGTGAATTTATCTCTGGGCTTTCTATTTTGTTCCTTTGATCTATATTTCTGTCTTTGTGCCAGTACCATACTATCTTGATGACTGTGGCTTTGTAGTAGAGCCTGAAGTTAGGCAGGTTGATGCCTCCAGTTCCATTTTTCTTTCTCAAGATTGCTTTGGCTATTCCAGGTGTTTTGTATTTCCATATAAACTGTGAAATTATGTTTTCTAGCTCTGTGAAGTATACTGTTGGTAGCTTGATAGGGATTGCATTGAATCTATAAATTGCTTTGGGTTGTATACTCATTTTCACTATATTGATTCTTCCAATCCATGAACATGGTATATTTCTTCATCTATTAGTGTCCTCTTTGATTTCTTCCACTAGTGTTTTATACTTTTCTATATATAGGTCTTTAGTTTCTCTAGGTAGATATATTCCTAAGTATTTTATTCTTTTCATTGCAATGGTGAATGGAATTGTTTCCTTAATTTCTCTTTCTATTTTCTCATTATTAGTGTATAGGAATGCAAGGGATTTCTGTGTTTTGAATTTATATCCTGCAACTGTACTATATTCATTGATTGGTTCTAGTAATTTTCTGGTGGAGTTTTTAGGGTTTTCTATGTAGAGGATCGTGTCATCTGCAAACAGTGAGAGTATTACTTCTTCTTTTCCAATTTGGATTCCTTTTATTTCTTTTTCTGCTCTGATTACTGTGGCCAAAATTTCCAGAACTATGTTGAACAGTAATGGTGAAAGTGGGCACCCTTGTCTTGTTCCTGACTTTAGAGGAAATGCTTTCAATTTTTCACCATTGAGGACAATGTTTGTTGTGGGTTTGTCATATATAGCTTTTATTATGTTGAGGTATGTTCCTTCTATTTCTGCTTTCTGAAAGTTTTTATCATAAATGTATGTTGAATTTTTCAAAGGCTTTATCTGCATCTATTGAGATAGTCATATGGTTTTTATTTTTCAGTTTGTTAATGTGGTGTATTACATTGATTGATTTGTGGATATTGAAGAATCCTTGCATCTCTGTGATAAAGCCCACTTGGTCATGGTGTATTATCTTTTTCATGTTTTGTTGGATTCTGATTGCTAGAATTTTGTTAAGGATTTTTGAATCTATGTTCATTCGTGATATTGGCATGTAGATTTCTTTTTTTGTGGCATCTTTGTCAGGTTTTGCTGTTAGGGTGATTGTGGACTCATAGAATGGGTTTGGAAGTTTACCATCCTCTGCAACTTTCTGGAAGAGTTTGAGTAGGATAGGTGTTAGCTCTTCTCTAAATTTTTGGTAGAATTTAGCTGTGAAGCCGTCTGGACTTGGGCTTTTGTTTGCTGGAAGATTTCTGACTACAGTTTCAATTTCCGTGCTTGTGATGGGTCTGTTAAGATCTTCTATTTCTTCCTGGTTCAGTTTTGGAGACTTGTACTTTTCTAAGAATCTGTCCATTTCTTCCACATTGTCCATTTTATTGCCATATAATTTCTGATAGTAGTGTCTAGTGATCCTTTCTATTTCTGTGCTGTCTGTTGTGATCTCTCCCTTTTCATTTCTAATTTTATTGATTTGATTTTTCTCACTTTGTTTCTTGATGAGTCTGGCTAACGGTGTGTCAATTTTATTTATCCTTTCAAAGAACCAGCTTTTAGCTTTGTTGATTTTTGCTATGGTCTCTTTTGTTTCTTTTGCATTTATTTCTGCCCTAATTTTTAAGATTTCTTTCCTTCTACTAACCCTGGGGTTCGTCATTTCTTCATTTTTGTTGCTTTAGGGGTAGAGTTAGGTTATTTATTTGACTTTTTTCTTATTTCTTGAGGTATGCCTGTATTGCTATGAACATTCCCCTTAGGACTGCTTTTACAGTGTCTCACAGGTTTTGGGTTGTTGTGTTTTCATTTTCATTCATTTCTATGCAAAATTTGATTTCATTTTTTATTTCTTCTGTGATTTTTTTGGTTATTCAGAAGTGTGTTGTTCAGCCTCCATATGTTGGAATTTTTAATAGTTTTTCTCCTGTAATTGAGATCTAATCTTACTGCACTGAGGTCAGAAAATATGTTTGGAATGATTTCAATTTCTTTAAATTCACCAAGGCTAGATTTGTGGCCCAGGATATGATCTATCCTGGAGAAGGTTCCGTGTGCACATGAGAAAAAGGTGAAATTCATTGTTTCGTGATGAAATGTCCTATAGATATCAATTAGACATAACTGGTCTATTGTATCATTTAAAGATTGTGTTTCCTTGTTAATTTTCTGTTTAATTGATCTATCCATAGTTGTGAGTCGAGTATTAAAATCTCCCTCTATTATTGTGTTATTATTAATTTCTCCTTTCATACTTGTTAGCATTACATATTTTGGTGCTCCTATGTTGAGTGTATATGTATTTATAATTGCTATATCTTCTTCTTAGACTGATCCTTTGATCATTATGTACTGACCTTCTTAGTCTCTTTTCACAGCCTTTGTTTCAAATCTATTGTATCTGATATGTGTATTGCTATTCCTGCATTCTTTTGTTCTCTATTTGCATGGAAAATCTTTTTCCAGCCCTTCACTTTTAGTCCTTATATGTACCTTGTTTTTAGGTGGGTCTCTTGTAGACAACATAGGTAGGGGTCTTGTTTTGGGGTCCATTCAGTCAGTCTTTGTCTTTTAGTTGGAATAGCCCATTTAGGTTTAAGGTAATTATTGATAAGTATGATCCTGTTGCCATTTACTTTACTGTTTTGGGTTCAAATTTATACACCCTTTTTCTGTTTCCTGTCTAGAGAATATCCTTTAGTATTTGTTGGAGAGCTGGTTTGGTGGTGCTGAATTCTCTCAGCTTTTGCTTGTCTGTAAAGCTTTGATTTCTCCTTCATATTTGAATGAGATCCTTGCTGGGTACAATAATCCGTGCTCTAGGTATTTTCTTTCATCACTTTAAGTATGTCTTGCCGTTCCCTCCTGGCTTGAAAAGGTTCTATTGAGAGATCAGCTGTTATCATTCTGGGAAGTCCCTTGTGTGTTTTTTGTTGTGTTTCCCTTTCTTCTTTTAATATTTGTTCTTTGTGTTTGATCTTTGTTAATTTGATTAATATGTGTCTTGGGGCGTTTCATCTTGGGTTTATCCTGTTTGGGACTTTCTGGGTTTCTTGAATTTGAATGATTATTTCCTTCCGCATTTTAGGGAAGTTTTCTAACTATTATCTCCTCAAGAATTTTCTCATGGTCTTTCTTTTTGTCTTCGTCTTCTGGAATTCCTATTATTTGAATATTGTAGCGTCTAATATTGTTCTGGAGGTCTCTAAGATTGTCCTAATTTCTTTGAATTCGCTTGTCTTTTTTCCTCTCTGATTAATTTATTTCTACCATTCTATCTTCTATTTCACTAATCCTATCTTCTGCCTCTGTTATTCTCCTATTTGTTGCCTCCAGAGTGTTTTTGATCTCATTTATTGCATTATTCATTGTATATTGACTCTTTTTTATTTCTTCTAGGTCCTTGTTAAACCTTTCTTGCATCATCTCAATCCTTGTCTCCAGACTGTTTATCTGTGATTCCATTTTGATTTCAAGATTTTGGATCAATTTCACTATCATTATTCGAAATTCTTTATCAGGTAGATTCCCTATGTCTTCCTCTTTGGTTTGGTTTGGTGGGCATTTATCCTGTTCCTTTACCTGGTGGGTATTCCTCTGTCTCTTCATCTTGTTTGCATTGCTGAGTTTGAGGTGTCCTTTCTGTATTCTGGAAGTTTGTGGAGTTTCCTTTATCATGGAGTTTCCTTGCTGTGTGTGGGTTTGTCCAGGTGGCTTGTCAAGTTTTCTTGCTTACGTAAGCTTGTGTTGTTGTTCTGGTGGATGGAGGTGGATTTCTTCTCTCTCCTTTCTAAGAAAATGGATTGCTTTTCTGCGTGCCTGATGTCCTCTGCCTGCATTCAGAAGTTATTTGTGGGATTTACTTGGCGTTTAAATGTACTTTTGATGAATTTGTGGGAGGAGAAAGTCGTCTCCCCATCCTATTCCTTCAAGAACTTAGGTCCTTCCTGTTCTGTCGAGTTTTGAGAGAGGACTTGGGACTGCTGTCTAGGCCCTGCAGGAAAAGAAGGGCCTCATCTAGGGAAGAGGTTGGAATTTCGTGGTTTTTCTCGAGCTGCCGCACGACGTGTGGGGTTTCTCTCGAGTTATGACAGGGAACTCAAGGAGCCTCTTGTGTCTCCAGGGAAGTCCAGTCTCCATTCGAGTTGCGAAGGGGAGCACGGCATTGCTCTCAAGTCATGGTAGGGTAATCAGGCCTCAAGACCCGTTGAAGGGGGAATCTCCAGGTCTTTCTCGAGTTGTGGCAAGACAAACTGTGTTCCCTCGATTTGTGACGGTGACTTCAGGTAGTTTCTCATGGTACCAATGGGAAGTCAGGAATACTGTGGAGCTGGGAGTGTCCTCTTGGGACTGCACTGGGGTCGGTGCAATGGAAGAGGGCCTCATCTCGAGTGGAAGTGGGAACCTCAGGATACCTCTCATGTTCTGACATGGGTCTCTGGGTGTGTATGCCATTTCAAACACGGAGTCAGGTCTAGGCCTCTATGGATGCATGGAACTCTTATTTCATCTCGAATTGTCAAAGGTGTTAAAGGCCTCCAGGTGAGTTGAATTTGGAACCTGACCCTCTTTTCCAATTAGCAATCAGGGAATCAGGAGTTCTTTCGTGTTGTGAGTGGATTCTCAGCTGACATTCGAATTGGTGCAATGGAATCAGGCCTTATCTGAACTGAATGGGAAAATATGTGGCTTTCAAATTGTGACAAGACCCCTGGGTTCCCCTCCAGTGTCAAGTAGATACCAGCCTTCTGTTGAGGTGAGACAGGGATGTTGGCATTCCTTTCCAGGAGAAGCAGGGCAATCGAAGGTCATCTCAAGTTGAGGAGGGGAAAATGGGGCTCTTCTTGACTTGTGGTGGGAAACTCAGTGTTGCTGTCTAGTGGGGACGGGTATTTGGGAAACTTCTGGAATTTCATCAACTGTGTCAAGTACCCTTTCGTGTTCCTAGAGGGAACGTGGGGTTTCTTTGTAAATGCTGTACCATAAATTGGCCTCCTCAAGCGTTCAGGTGAGAATTTCCTGTTTTGCGTGGAGCTGTGGCAGGAAACTTGGGGTTCCTCTGGAGCTATGTGTCGACCTGAGGGACCCGCTCGTGTCTCTTCAGGTAAGTCAGATCTCCTCTGGCGTTGCGAGGGGCACTTATGTATTCCTCACACTTCATTGCAGGGATGAATAGGGCTTCTTCTCGAGTTGAGACGGGAACTTCAGAGTCCTTTCCATTTCTGACATCGATCTTGGGGTCCCTGTGTAGTTGGAACAGAGGAGTCCAGACTCGTCTTGTGTTGAGGCAGGGAACTCCTCTTGACTCTCGAGTGGTTCACAGGGTGTCAGGCCACTTGTCGAGTTGTATTTGTAAACTGGAGGCTTTCCAGAGGATGCAACTGGGGTGTCAGTGCCCCTTAGTCTTGTGACTTCATCGTCAGGGTTACATTCAAAGAGGTGCCCGGGATTCAGGACTTAACCTGAGTGGACGGGGAAATCGGTGTCTTTCAGATTGTGGCACGACCCTCGAGGCTTTCTCTCAAGTTTCAGTGTGCGACCAGCCTCCTCCTGAGGTGCAATGAGAAGGTCGGTATCCCTTTTCAGACAAAGCAGGAGAATCCGCCCTCATGTCGAGATCAGGAGGGCAGAAGGGGCTCAATTTAAGTTGTGCCAGGAAACTCGATGTTCCTCTCAAATGAGACCAGTATGTTGGGCAACATTTTAAGTTGCACCAAGGATGTCAAGTACCTTTTCGGATGTCAAGAGGGAACGTCGTATTTCTCTCGAGATGCTGCAAATTGAAAGGGCCTCATATGGTGATGACGGAGGAACCTCGTGGTTTTTCTTGAGTTGCAGCGGGATTCTGGAGTTAACACGGGCAATTCAGGCAACCTCTCCTGTGGCTCCAGGGAAGTCCAATCTCCATTTGAGTTGCGATGGGGAGCTGGGAATTGTTCTCAAATCACTGCAGGTCAAATAGACCTCATCGAGGTTTGTGTCCAGAAACTCTGTGTTCCTCTCCAGTTTTGACAGTGATCTCGGGGTTGCATTACAGGTTCACCTGGGGAGTCAAGCCTCATCTCAAGTTGAAGCAAAGAACTCTGCTCTACTCTCGAGTTCCGACGTGTATCTCTTGGGGCCAATTGCGTGGCCTAAAGGGAGTCAAGCCTCCTGTGGTGTTTTGAGAGGAGACTCAGAAATTTCTCTCTAGGCCTGCAGGAAAAGAAGGGTCTCATCTCAGGATGACAAAAGAATCTCGTGTTTTTTCTCGACCTGTGGCGCAATGTGGTGTTTCTCTCGAGTTACGACAGGGAACACAGGGAGCCTCTCGTGTGACCCCAGGTAAGTCCAATATCCATTCGAGTTTCATGGGGTAGTGCGGCCTGCTCTCCAGTCATGGCAGGGAATCGGGCCTAAAGATGCGTTGAAAGGGGAATCTCATGGTGTTTCTCGAGTTGCGGCACGAAACCCTGGGTTAACTCGACTTGTGACGGTGAACTCAGGGAACTTCTCATGGTTCCTATGGGAAGGCAGGAATACTGTCGAGTTGGGAGGTGCCTCTCAGGACTCAACTGGGGTCGGGGCAATGGAAGAAGGCCTCATCTCGAGTTGAGGCGGGAACCTAAGTTTTCCTTTCCTGTTCTGACGTGGGTCTCGGGGAATGTATGCCATTTTAACCAGGGAGTCAGGTCTCGACTTGTGTGGAGATATGGAACTCTGATTGCCTCTCGAGTTGACAAAGGAGCTTCAGGCACCCACGCGAGTTGAACTTGGGACCTGTGGCTCTTTTCTAATTAGCACCCGAGGCATCAGAACTTCCTACGTGTTGTGAGTTGATCTCGGCTGACATTCGAATCGGTGCAAGGGAATCAGGTCTGATCTTGAGTGGATGGGTAAATACGTGGTTTTTGAATTGTGACAAGACCCCCGGGTTCCCCTCCAGTGTCAAGTAGATACCAGCCTCGTCTTGAGGTGTGAAGGGGATGTCGGCATTTGTTTCCAAGTGAAGCAGGGCAATCGACCCTCATTTCAACTTGAGGAGGGGAAAAAGGGGCTCTTCTTGACTTCTGGCGGGGAACTCAGCATTCCTCTTCAGTGGGGACAGGTATCTGGGTAAACTTCTGGAGTTACTTAGAGCATGTAAAGTACTCTTTCGAGTTCCAAGAGGGAACGTGGGCTTGCTTTGGAAATATAGCAGCGTCAAAGGGGCACCTAAAGCGTGCAGGGGAGAATTTGGTGGGTTGGGTGGAGTTGTGGCAGGAAGCTACAAGTTACTCTCGAGTTGCGTGTCAAATCTCATGGTGTTTTCTCGAGCTGTAGCTCGACATGTTGCGTTTCTTTCGGGCTATAACAGGGAACTCAGGGAGCCTCTCTTGTGGCCCCAGGGAAGTCAAGTCCCCATTGGAGTGTCGAGGAGGGCCCGGGATGGCTCTCGAGTCACAGCAGGGGAATCGGGCTTCAAGACGTGTTGAAGGGTGTATCTCGAGGTGCTTCTCGAGGTGCTATAAGAATCCCTAGGTTCCTTGGGCTTGTGACGGTGACCTCTGGCAGCTTCCCTTGTTGCCTATGAGAAGGGAAAATACTGTGCAGTTGAGAGAGTTGTCTTGGGATTCCCCCTGGGTTCATGGCCATGGAAGAGTGCCTCATCTGGAGGTGAAGTGGGAATCTCAGACATCAACTCCTGTTCTGACATCGATCTCGGAGGCTTTGGGGGTTTTTCACAGGGAGCTTGGCCTCGTATTGTGTGGAGTCATGGAACTCTGCTTGCCTCTCGAGGTGTTCATGGGGTGTCAGGCCACTTGTCGAGTTGTACTTGGAACGAGTGGCCTCCTCCTGAGGTGGGACTGGAAGGTCGGGATCCCTTTCCAGGCAAAGCATGGGGATCGACCCTCATGTCGAGATCAGGAGGGAAGAAGGGGCTCAGAGGAAATTGTGCCGGGAACCTCAGTGTTCCTCTCCAATGAGACCAGTATGTTGGGCCACATTTGAAGTTACCTCAAGGCTTTCAAGGTCCGTTTCGATGATCCAGTGGGTTCGGGGGTTTCGCTCAAGTCGCTGCTCAGGGAAAGGTCTTCATCTGGCGGTGACTGGGCAACCACGTTGTTGTTCTCGACTTAAGGCGGGATTCTCGAGTTATGACCCGGAAATCATGGAGCCTCTCCTGTGGCCCAAAGGAAGACCAATCTCCATTCAAAATGGCGTGGGACAGCTTTGGATTGCTCTCGAGTCACTGCAGGGCAAAGAGTCCTCTTCTAGTCTTCTAGTCGTGTGTCCAGAAACTCCGTATTCCCCTTCAGGGGTGCTAGGGATCTCGGGGTTGCATTCAAGCTTCAGCCGGGGAGTCAGGCCTCGTCTCGATTTGAAACAAGGAACTCCTCTCTCCTTTCGAGAGGCCAAGGATAGCCCCTGAAGCACGTTGTGTTAAAAAAAAAAAAAAAAAGGGAATCAAGCCTTCTGTGGAGTTTTGAGAGAGGACTCAGGGTTGCTCTCTAGTCCCTGCCAGAAAAGATGGGCCTCATGTGGCAATGTCGGGGGAATCTCATGCTGTTTTCTCGAGCTGCGGCTCGATGTGTGGTGTTTCTCTCGAGGTACGAAATGGAACTCAGGGGGCCTCTCTTGTGTCCCCAGGGAAGTCCATTCCCCTTTGGAGTAGCGAGGAGGGCCCGGGATGGCTCTCGACTCACGACAGGGGAATTGGGCTTCAAGACGTGCTGAAGGGGCTATCTCGAGATGTTTCTCCAGTTGCTGTAATAATTTCTATCTTCCCTGGGCTTGTGACCATGACGTCTGGCAGCTTCCCTTGGTGCCTATGAGAAGGGAAAATACTGCACAGTTGAGAGGGTGTTCTTGGGATTCCCCTAGGTTCAGTGCTATGGAAGAGGGCCTCATCTGGAGGTGAGGCAGGAATCTCGGGCTTCCTCTCCTTTTCCGACATCGATCTCGAGGTCTTTGTGGGTTTTGAACAGGGAGTTAGGCCTCGCCTTGTGTGGAGACATGGAACTCCGCTTGCCTCTCAAGGTGTTCATGGGGTGTCAGGCCACTTGTCGAGTTGTCCTTGGAACCAGAGGCTCTTTCGGGAGGATGCACCCAGGGTGTCAGTGCCCCTTCGTGTCGTGACTTCATCCTCAAGGCTCCATTGTTAAAGGTGCGCAGGCATCCCGTCTTCTCTTGAGTGGACGGGGAAATCAGTGTCTTTCGGAATGTGGCACGAACCACGAGGCTTCCTCTCGAGTTTCCAAGTGAGACCGGCCCTGTCCTGAGGTAAGACTGGAAGGTCGGGATCCCTTTCCAGACAAAGTATGGGGATTGACCCTAATGTCGAGATCAAGAGAGAAGAAGGGACTCAGAGGATGTTTTGCCAGGAACTTCGGTATTCCTCTCCAATGAGACCTTCCCGTCTACATTTGAACTTTCCTCAAGGCTGTCAGTTCCGTTTCGATGATCTCGTGGGTTCATGGGCTTTCCCTCAACACGCTGCAGCGGGAAATGGCCTCATCTGGCGATGACTGGGCAACCACGTGGTTATTCTCCACTTATGGCAGGATTCTCTAGTTTCAATCTGGAACTCAGGGAGCCTCTCGTGTGGCCCCAGGGAAGACCAATCTCCATTCAAAATGGCGTCAGAGGGCTGGGATTGCTGTCAAGTCGCTGCAGGGCAAAGAGACCTCTTCTAGTCTTCTAGGGGTGTGTCCAGAAACTCCGTATTTCCCTTCAGGGGCTCTAGGGATCTCGGGGTTGCATTGAACTTTCAGCCGGGGAATTAGGCCTCGTCTCGAGTTGAAACAAACAACTCCCCTCTCCTCTCGAGTGACCAAGGCTAGCTCTTGAAGCCCATTGTGTTAAAAAAAAAAAAAAAAAGGGAATCAAGCCTTCTGTGGAGTTTTGGGAGACGAATCGGGGTTGCTCTCTAGGCCCTGCAGGAAAAGAAGGGCTTCATGCGGCGATGTCGGGGGAATCTCATGGTGTTTTCTCGAGCTGCGGCTCAACGTGTGGCGTTTCTCTCGACCTACCACGGGGAACTGATGCAGCCTCTCTTGTGTCCCCATGGAAATCCAGTTCCCATTCGCATAGCGAGGAGGGCCCGGGATGGCTCTCGAGTCACGGAAGGGGAATCAGGCTTCAAGACGTGTTGAAGGCAGTGTCTCCAGGTGTTTCTCGAGTTGCTGTAAGAATCCCTAGGTTCCCTGGGCTTGTGAAGGTGAACTCTGGCAGCTTCCCTTGGTGCCTATGAGAAGGGGGAATACTGGGCAGTTGAGAAGGTTGTCTTGGTATTCCCCTGGGTTCAGTGAGATGGAAGAGGGCCTCATCTGGAGGTGAGGCTAGAATCTCAGGTTTCCTCTCCTATTCTGACATCAATCTCGGGGTCTTTGGGGGGTTTTAAACGGGGAGTTAGGCCTCGACTTGTGTGGAGGCATGGAACTCCGCTTGCATCTCGAGGTGCTCATGGGGTGTCAGGCCACTTGTCGAGTTGTCCTTGGAACCAGTGGCTCCTTCAGGAGGATGCAAGTAGGGTGTCAGAGCCCCTTTATGTGGTGACTTCATCTTCGGGGTTCCATTGGAAAAGGTGCACAGGCATCGGGACTTCTCTTGAGTGGACGGGGCAATCGGTGTCTTTTGGAATGTGGCACGATCCACAAGGCTTCCTCTCGAGTTTCCAAGTGAGACCAGCCTCCTCCTGAAGTGGGACTGGAACTTCGGGATCCCTTTCCAGATAAAGCAGGGGAATCGACACTCATGTCGAGATCAGTGTGGAAGAAGGGGCTCAGAGGAAGTTGTGCCGGGAACCTCGGTGTTCGTCTCCAGTGAGACCAGTATGTTGGGCCACATTTGAAGTTTCCTCAAGGCTGTCTAGTTCCTTTTTGATGATCCAGTTGGATCGTGGGATTTCTCTCAACATGCTGCAGTGGGAAAGGGCCCCATGTGGCAATGACTGGGCAAACACGTGGTTCTTCTCGAATTATGGCGGGATTCTCGAGTTATGACTGGGAACTCAGGGAGCCTCTCGTGTGGCCCCAGGGAAGACCAATCTCCATTCAAAATGGTGTGGGAGAGCTGGGGCTTGTTGTCGAGTCGCTGCAGGGCAAAAAGACATCTAGTTTTTTAGGCGTGTGGCCAGAAACTCCGTGACCCACTTCAGGGGTGCTAGGGATCTTGGGGTTGCATTTAAGCTTCATCCGGGGAGTCAGGCTTCATCTCGAGTTGAAGCAAAGAACTGCCCTCTCCTCTCGAGTTGTGACGGCTATCTCTTGGAGCCCATTGATGGCCTAAAGGGAGTCACGTCTCCTGTGAAATTTTGAGAGGGGCTCGAGATTGCTCTCTAGGCCTTGCAGGAAAAGAAAGCACTCAGCTCCAGATGACGGGGCAATCTCGTGGTTTGTCTCGAGCTCTGTCGCCACATGAGGAGTTTCTCTCATGTTACGATGAGGAAATCAGGGGGCCTCTCGTATGTCCCCAGGGAAGTCCAGTCTCCATTTGAGTGGAGTATCCCTCTTCAGATACTCCACCAGGTGTCACATGGCCACAGTCTCCCTGGTTAACACCTTTGCAGACCCTGTACATGGAATCACATGTCCACATATTGCAGGTTGAATGTCCTCCAAGACCCTGAACCTGAGGTCACATACCCACAGTTTCCAAAGTGAACCCACCTCAAGACCCTGCACATGGAGCTGCAAATGCAGTCTCAAGGGTGACCTCTCCTCCCAGACACTTGTCCTGTGTTCACACATCCACAGGCTCCATGTTGACTGCTTTGAAGTACCTGCACCTCGGGTCACATGTCAAAATTCTTGTTGACTCGGCTCATACCCCACACTTGGATTCACATGTCCACAGTCTCCAGGTTGACTACACCTTACCAGGTTCACAATTCCATGTTAATCTGGGTGACACCTTCCCAGAGCCTGTATGTGTGGTCACACATCCACAGTCTCCTTGGTGTGACCTTTCCCCAGACCTGGGACCTTGGGTTACATGTCCACTGGCCACAGGGTAACCACACTTCCCAGAACCTGTACTTGGGATCGCATGTCTAGCGTGTAAATGGTGACCCACCTCCCAGATCCTGCACCTGGAGTCACAAATAAACGGTATCCAAGATGAGACTACATCCAGACTATGTACCTGGTGTCACATGACCACAGTGCCCCGTGTGACACCTCCTCCCAGACCCTGCACCTAAGGTCCAATGTCCACAATATCCAGGGATTCCCCCTCCCACACCCTGGATCAGGGACACATTTCTACAGTCTGAAGTGTGACTCCACCTCCTAGAAACTGCACATGGGTTCACACATAAACAGTCTCCAGGCTGACCCCCACTTGATCCTGTACCTGGGGTCAAATTTCTGTAGTATCCAGGGTGAATCCCTCCCAGACCACATACATGGGATTACACGTCCACAGTCTCCAATATGAGCAAACATCCAGACTCTGTACCTGAGGTCTCAGGACCACAATGTCCTGTGACACCACCTTCCAGTCTCTGCACTTAGGGTGACATGTCCAGAGACTTCAAGGTAACCCCCTCCCAGACCATTCACCTCATGTAACAATCCACAATCCCAACAGTGACCCCACATCCCAGATCCTGCATTTGGGATCACACATCATAGGGTCTGCAGGGAGAGCACCCTACGCATACCCTGCATTATGGGTCACACATTCATAGTCCTCAGGGTGACCCCACCACCCAGACCCAGTAACCAGAAACACTTTCACACAACCCCACCTTCAAGACCCTATCCATGGAATTTCTCGTCCATAGTCTCCATGATGAACCACTCTCAGATCATGCACCTGGGATCAAACACCCAAAGTTTCCAGGGTGACCCCTTTCTCCCCAGCATCAGGGGCTATATGACCACAGTCTCCATGTTCACACTCGACATCAGATCCTTTACAGAGTGTCACATGCCCACAGTTTCCCTGATGAACCCCTTCATAGACCCTATTCATAGGGTCACATGTTCATAGTCTCCAGAGTGAACACTCTCCCAGACCCTGTACCAGGGTTCACATGTCCACAGTCTCCATGTTAACCCCACCTCCAAGACACTTCACCTGGCTTTACACATCCACAGGCTCCAGGGTCAGCCTGTACCCCATACACTGCATTTTGGTCTCCTGTCAACTTTCTGCAGGGAGAAATATCCTCACAGAACCTGCACCTGGGGTCATGTGTCCACAGTCTCCACAGAGAGCCCTCTCTCCAGACCCTGAACATGGTGTTAGATGACCACAATCCAGGGTGACCCTTACTTCCAGACCTTTCACCTGAGGTCACACATCCACAGGCTAAAGTTTCACCCCTTTGAAATACAAGCACCTGGGGTCAAATGTCCACAGTCTCCTTGGTGACACTTTCCCAGACTCTGTACCTGGGGTCACATTTCCAGAGTCCAGGGTAACCACCTCTGCCAGACCCTACACTCGGAATCACATGTCCACTTTATCCATGGTGACCCCACCTCACCAGAACTTTTTCGTCTGGTCACATGTACATAGTCTCCATGGTGATCTGCACTCCCAGACTTTGAACCTCTGGTCACATTTCCAGTCTCCAGGGTGACATCCCACCCCCCCGACACATATTTGTAGATATAGTCCACAGACTTCAGGGTGACACTACCACATTAGTCCGAGCGCCTGGGATGACAGGGCCACAGTTTCCATTTGAGCTCCCCTCCCAGACCATATGCTGGTTTTACATGTCTATAGTTTCCAGGGTGACACGATCCCAGATACTGTATCTGAGATCACATATCTTCAGTCCCAAGGATGACCTTTCCCAGGCACTGTATTTGGGGTCACATATCTAGTCTATACAGTGTGCATTCTCTCAGACCCAGTACCTGATGACACATGTCCATAGTCTATGGGGTGCTGCCATTTCCCAAATCTTATACCTGAGGTCATATGTCCCCACTCTCCAGTGTGACATCCCCATGCCAGACCCTGGACCTGGTGTCCACATGTCCACAGTCTCCAGGGAGACAATCTTCTGCAGATTGTATACTTGGAGTCACACATTCACAATTTGCAGGGTGACCCAACTTCACTGACGCTGGTCTGCGGTATCAGGACCACAGTCTTGAGGTGATTTAACCTTAGAGACCTTGCCTCTGTGTTCTCATAACCACGGTCTCCAGGGTAAACCCCTCCCAGAACCTGCACCAGAGGTAACATATTCTCAGTCTCCAGGGTGACCCCATCTCATTGACCATATATCTGGGGTCATATGTCCACAAACCTTGGGTGAGACCATCCCCATATCCTTCACCTTTGGTCACACATCCAGAGTCTCGAGGCTTACCCCACCCCCCAGACCCTGCACCTGGGGTCACATTTCACAGTCTCTAGGATGACACATCTCCACAGACCCTGTACCTGGCGTCATACAGGCACAGTCTCTGTGATGACCCCATCGCCCAGACCCTGCCCCTGTGGAAACATGTCCAAAACTGGCAGGGTAACCCCACTTCCTAGACCCTATACCTGGAGTGGCACATCCGCAGTTTCTATGGTGATCCCCTCCTAAAGTATGCATCATGGATCATGTGTCCACAGTCTCCAGGTAGAGCACCCTCCCTTATTTGAATCACACATCCACAGTCCTCAGGGTGACCCCACTTCCCAGATGAATGAAAGACATAAAAGCAGAGTGCTTTTTCAGGCATCTGTCTATCAGCAACTCTCTAGATTCTAAGATGTGAGAACTCCAGGTTTACAAGAGGCCCTAATTTCCAGGGTCATAGGCAGTATATTTCCCGGCATTTTCTGAGCCTTGTGAACCCATTCCTAGCTTATATTGGGTCTGCCCCTGAGGAAACAGGCTTGGGAAATTGTCCAAGGCTGCTGAATGCCATATTGTTGTTACCTTGATTAGTTGACATTCTAATGGAAATAATCCTGCAGCAAGGAGTTGCAAGATGCCTGCTTACACAAGAAATCGAAAATGTTTGACCAAACCTATTGATGTCATAAGTAGGAAAACATCATTTGAATGGATGATTAGGCAGCTGCCAGCCCACACCCTTTTAGCACCAACAGAGAGAAAATGCTAATTTTGCCAACAAGGTTCAATAACCAGATTCACACTCAGTATGTGTCTCTGTGGTATCCAAGAATTTTACAAACAGACCTAGGATCACTGGATCTCTCCTACAGATATAAGGTGATGGAAATTTTCTCTGAAGGGTGAGTCTTGAGGTGAGTACTTCTCCAAGGCCATAGCTGGGAGGCCTCACACCAAGGCCACAGAAGTGGATCCCAGAACCAAAGTCAACTATGAATCTGACTGAATCCCTGTGCGACTGTTGCCAAAAGCCCCTGATCATCATGAACAAGATTCCTGACTCCCTACCAGGCAATGATGCCCATCTCAGTAAAACACCCTATGGTGCTCCAACCAGTCACCTAACATCAACCTTCTAGCAGGAATTTTCTTTGTCTTGAATCCACAAAAGCTGTCGACTTTCCTTAGTCTGTAAGCAGGTTGGCCTGCTGCACTCACAATGCCCACTTTATCTCTGCTCTTTGTTCTTAATAAAAACTCACTCCCTTCTGAGATGCTCTATGTCTGGAAATTCTTTCCAACTCGTACTCAAATGGTTTGAACAAGTCTCCCATCACCACGGCTGCTTTTCTCGATCACACTCACCATGTGTTTTCCACTCCCAACTCAGAGCACGAAGGCCCTCTCAGCCTGGTCCTTCCTTCTCACATTCCACTGTTCCTGGACAGGCTGTCTTATGTGTACTGGAGAGGCCTCTGTAGTGTCATGATTAATAAACAAGAGGTACCCATGAAGTCTCCCACACCAACACAGCAACCAGTACACCGAAACTGACCTCTTCACTCTAGATGCGCCTGGGGGTGTTTCAGGAGAAGTCCCCCAACATGTCCTTATTCTCATCTAATCCCAGCACTGTCCACTTGAGAGTCACTAAGCTACTCTGTGATGACTGCATAGAGAAGATACTTGTTCACTCGCACCTCCCAGGAACATGGGATTCTTATGGGCAGACATCTCCCAGGCATCTGGGTTCAGCTGGACAGTTATCCCACAGGGCTAGGCATCCAGGAACTGTCCACAAACTTCTCATTGCAGAGCACCCCCAGGCCCTCTGTTGGACCGATCTGATTTTGAGCCCCTCGGAGCAGGATCTGAGGTAACAAAGAGCAGCTTCTTGACAGGTCTGTGATTCTGGGCTTCACTGTTTGCAGCCTCCTTCCAGCAGGGTTTCCAGAGCTTCCATTGCACCTGGCACTGAGCCTGTCTCCACGCACCACCCCTCCTGTCCCTGACCCCCCTTTTTCTCTCATTAGAAAAAGTTCTTCCTGAAATTCTCTCCCAATTTTGAGCCAGATAAAATGATTAGAAAACAAGCAAGAGCTGCAGCTCCATATCCATCCTTATCCTCAGGACACACAGGTGTTCCTAGAACCTTGACAAGCACAATGAGGCCAATTTTCTAAAAGCACAAGCTCATACGGAAAATGATTGGCTGATCTGGCTGTTCTTTACACATGTGTGTGCGTTGAGGTGTATATAAACCCACTCAAGTGCTTGTAGCTGTACCTGATGCAGTCTTTTATGCTTAGAAATTGCACAGCCCGTTTGGTGAGCGAGAGTGAGGGGCCATGGCATTTCAAGGGATCTGGTCTGTGTGGGGCTCTGCTGGACATTCTTCAGGACGTGCTAGGCCGTCATTTTCTAAGGATGGGCTGTGTCTCCTGCCCCTGCTGTTGGAAATTGTTTCAGGCAGAGGTGAGGAAGCATGCAAACAGGCCATGGGAGCAGGACAGGAGGAGTAACTCAGGTAGGAAAGTGGAAAGCTTTCAGAAGATCACCCAGGCCAGGACCATCCTGCCTGACCTACAGGAGCCAACTCGGTAAGCATGCTGTCACTGGAGAGGGGTTCCAATCATTTTCTCTATCCTGTGAGGTCTTTGCATATATTCAGGTGTTTACCTGGAATGTGTGGATGAGGTTCAGGAGTGGCTAGCCAGTGGGTCAGCCAGTGTTTATTTAGAGATGACTCTGTGGGGTTCTCCCAGCTACACACTGAAGACCCTTGTTGGGAGATATGGGGATAGGGATTGTGGAAGGGCTGCTGGCTTCACATGCATAAGTCCCCAACGCTGACCATTTTCAGAACTGTTCATCCCTGGAGTAAGCATCCTAATTGGCTTTTCATCTGTGTAACTAGTGCCTTCTGTATTAGCATATGGACAATGTTAAGAAAATATCCTTAGTCAAGACTGAGATGTGACACCACATGTACCAGTGTAAGAACCTGAGGATGTGTGTGCAGCCAGTAGGGACAGGCTTCAGACTTGGCACCTCAACAACTCTGACGTCCAGCTACTGCTTTAGCATTTCTGAGGGTTCAGTGCTGTCTCTAAGGTTCTGTAATCCACCCTCCATCTGCCTTTAGTGATATCCACACTTCTAGGATTCTAAAGAGCAGGGTCTGTGTGGCTGTTCTGTGGCTTCTCTAACAAATGATCACAAGCTGGGAGGGTTAAAAAAAAAAGAAATTTATCCTCCCCCAATCCTGGAGACCAGACACCTGAGATCAACAAGTCCCAGGGCTGAGGTCCCTACAGGGACTTCAGGATAGGGTGTTTCTTGCCTTTTCCAGCTTCATGGGCTCCAGGGGTCCCTGGGCTTGTTTTCCCCTCACTCCGATCTCTGCCTCTGCCTTGAAAAGGCTTCTCCTCTGTGTCCTCTGTCGTCTCTTTGAAGGACTCTGTCAGTTGGGTTGAAAGTCACCCAAACCCTAGATTACTTTACCTTGATATCCTTAGCTACATCTACTAAGACCCTTTTCCCAGATACGGCACTGTTCTGCGGGGACACATCTTTGGTGGCCACCATTCAACTCATACTCTGTGTATGAAATAACCCTCATTTTAGTAAATCAGCACAGGCTCATATAGATGGACACACACGTGGAGTCTGGATAGAATGAGGCCCTTGGAGTCACCTGGAATGGATGCAGGACTGGCTTCATCCGGCGAGGGAAATCACAGGTAGAAGAGGGGCATGCCTTTTTAAGGCTTCAAAAAGCCCACGTTGGGGTGGAATGTGAGATGCACCCTGGTGGGGAGGGAGCTTTTTCAGGGCCTGATGGAGGGGTTAGGCTTGGGCCAGGGCTGCAGATGTTGAAGGGAGTTCGTGTGGGGGTTGGCCATATGTCCTGGAGGAGGAGCTCACAGTCACTGGGGCACAAGGAACTAGGAACCTGGGAGGACTTAGTGCTCCTGAACCTGACGAGGAAACGCTTAAATTTTACATCACCTCCTACTACTTCTGCCTCTATAACTCACCTTGCTCCTTGCAAAGTCTGGTTCATGTAGGTCACGTAGTCTCAGAAAGTGGGGACTTACAATACTTGGAGCTGGAGCTTGCCTCCTTCATCATTTTCCTGGCCCCTGCAGGCCTGCTTGATCATGTCTGTCCATAATAATGCAGATCCACCTCCCTGACATTCCCTGCTCCAAGTGGAACTCCCCACTCTGCTGGAGCACTTCCAGTGGCTGTGGGTGGCCACTGACAGGACTCTGGCCTCCTGAAGTTCAACTGAGGCTTCAGCTACAGGACAGTGTGAGGTTCAGTTCAGGCTGACAGGACTCACGTGGTTTCAGCTTTGGGACATGGTGGGGTTCAGCCCAGGTGGATAGAAGTCTTGCCTCCTCAGAACCGACTGGGGTTTCAGTTTTGGGGCACTGAGGGATTCAGTTCAGGCTGATGGAGTCTGGTTTCCTCAGGACGCACCTGGGCTTAGGTTGGGGGCATGGTGGGGTTCAATTGAGGCTGATGGTAGCCTTGTCCCTCAGGATGCACCTGGGCTTCACTTTTAAGACATTGTGGAATTCAGTTGAGGCTGACAGGACTCTGATATCTTCAGGGCCTGCTGGTGCTTCAGTTTTGGGACATTGTGGGGTTCAATTGAGTCTGATGGGAGTCTAGTTTCCTCAAGACCTGCAAGGAGGTGGGGCTCCTGAAGGAAAATGTGAGGGAAATAGGGAAGAAGCTTTCTGTGTGCAGCTGTTGCTGAAAATCTGCCTTACCAGAACTCAGGACTGTTAGAGCTTGATGTGGAAAGTTATGGTATTGTAGTCAGATTTTCTCTGTGGTATAAGTTGATGTCCTGTGTTGTTCCTTGGGGTGTGGTTTCTATTTTTCCCAGTGCAGTTTGTTGGTTGGGAAAAATGTTCTTTCCTGCATGTATGTTCTTAATTCCTTTCTTTTCAGTTAATTACCATGTACCTATATGTTTACTTCTGAGCTCTATAGCCTCTGTGCCTATTTCTGATCCAATTCCACATGTCTTGTGGTGCCTTTAGGTGTATACTCTACATTGAAGTCAGGGATGGAGATGCCGCCAGCCTATTCTGCTTTCTCAGAGTCCCTTTGGCTCTTCTGGTTCCTTTGTGGTGCCACACAGATGTAAAGACTGCTTTTGTTTCTGTGAAAATTGTCATGGAAATGTTGGCAGTGATTGCATGAATATGTACATTGGTTTGGTTAGCATGGATATTTTAATGACAATTTCACCCATAAACAAGGAATATCTTTTTACTTGTATCCATTCAGTTTCTTTGATCATTGTCCTGTGGTTTTTAGCTTGCAGGTCTTTCAAGTCCTTGGTTAGATTTCTAGATTTTTAGCTTGGTTGGTTGGGGGATGAAATTGTAAAAGGGAATATTTTCTTAATTTCTGTTTCTAATAGTTCATTACTAATATAGGAGTTCACAAATGATCTTGCAGTTCTACAGACTTTTGTATTTTTGGCCCTGCAGTTCCACATGTTGGATCTTAGGTCCTTGACAAAGGATCAAACCCGTACCGCATGCAGTGGAAGTGAAGAGTCTTAAACACTGGACTGACAGACAAGTCCATGAATTTGCTTTTAGTTCTGAAATTTGCTGTGGTATCGTGTTATGTGGAAAACTAGAATTAAGACATCTCATAGTTTTAGTTCCATCTGGGTCATTCACAGCACCCAAGTCATAGTGTCTACTAATATGCTCTTTGTATGGTGTTTTTTCATACCATGTGGACTAGTACAAGGCAAATAGCATCACTACTTTTGTTGAATTTGGTTTGGTTAACTCTTGGCCTCTATTACCATGTTCAATGTCATCTCTGATTTTCTGGCATGTGACATACATGGTTGTATTGAACAGTAATTTACTTTCTAGGAAAATTTCAAATGTTTCAACTTTAAATAGTGGCACAAAGTTTTCCAAATTCATACCAAATACTGCAATGTGTTTTGCCCAAAACAGGAGCACTTTCCTGGGGAACCAGACCATAACCCCAAAATGGGGGATAATTGTTGTTTCCACATTAGAATCCTATCCATAGGACCAGTTCAGCTTTCATCAGCTGCCTAAGATTTGTGAAAATGTCTTTCTCCATTCTAATGCAGTTTTTATTTCATGGAGCTATCACTGGGACTTTCCCTCATATGAAAAACCTTCATGGTTTTAAAGTGACAAGATGACTATGATTGGGGTGGCTTTTTCTGTGTGGTTTCTTTCACTGAAAAAAGCACTGCTTTCAGTGCTTTTCCATGTTGTTCCATGTGTCATTTTTTCACTGATCTTACAGACATATAACAACATTTATCATTTGAGTCATTTTAAGTATGCACTTTTATAGCATTAACTGCACTCACATTGTAAAAATTTCCCCAGCATACATCTCCAGTATCTTTTCCTTTTCCTGAAGTGTCACTGTAACCATTAAACACTCACCACTCTCAATCCCTGGCCATCTTATTCTACTTGGAGTTTGTCTTATATGGATACCTCATACTACTGGAATCATAGAATAGTTTACCTTTTGTGTCGGGCTTCTTTCACTTGGCACAATAACTTGAAGTTTCATCCACATTATAGCATGTGTGAGAGTTATCATGTTTTCAAAAGTTGAATCATATTCCATTGTGTTTATACTGCATTGTGCTTGTCCAGTCATCTGTTGAACCCGTGTGTTGCTTCCAACTTTTGGCTCCTATGAATAATGCTGCTATTAATATGAGGTTTGAATATCTGTTGTGGTTCTTGATTTTAAATATTTTGGGTGTATAACCTGGACCTGACTGGATAGATTCTATGTGAACTTTGTGTTTATGTTTTTGAGAAGACCCCTGTTTTCTGCAGCTGTAGCAATATTTTACTATACTCCTTTCTATGGCAGAGTAATTAATCTTGTGTATGGATCTACCCTTCCCTTCATGTTTTGGTGGGCATTTTCATTGTTTTTAACATGGGCTCTCAAGAACAATGCCACTGTAAATATTGGTGTACAAGTTTATATTTGAACATTTGCTTTAAATTCTTTGGATGTATGTCTAGGAGTAGAGTTGCCAAAACTTATGATAATTCAGTTCAGTTACTCAGGCATGTCCGACACTTTGTGACCCCCATGGACTGTAGCACACCAGGTTTCCCTATCCATTATCAACTCCTAGATCTTGCTCAAGCTCATGTCCATCGAGTTGATGATGACATCCAACCATCTCATCCTGTTATCCCCTTCTAGTCCTACTTTCAGTCTTACCCAGCAGCAGGGTCTTTTCCAATGAATAAGTTCTTCACATCATGTGGACAATGTATTGCAGTTTCAGTTTCAGTATCAGTCCTCCAATGAATATTCAGGGCCAATTTTCCTTAGAATTGACTGGTTGGATCTCCTTGCAGTCCAAGGGATTCTCAAGAATCTTCTTTAGCACCACAGTTCAAAAGCATCACTTCTTAGGCACTCAGGTTTCCTTGTAGTCCAGCTCTAACATGTATACTTGACTACTGGAAAAAACATAGCTTTGAGTACACAGACCTTTGTTGGTAATGTCTCTGATTTTTAATATGTTATCTAGGTTAATCATAACTTTTCGTCCCAGGAGCAGGTGTCTTTGAATTTCATGGCTGCAGTTACCATCTGCAATGATTTTGGAAATCCTGAAAATAAAGTCTGTAACTGTTTCCATTGTTTCCCCATCTATTTGCCATGAACTGATGGGACCAGATGCCATGATCTTAGTTTTCTGAACACTGAGGGTTTTTTTTTTTTTTTTAATCTTCTTTCAAGAATGATTGGTTGATTGATTGAATTTACTTTACAATATTGTTTTGGTTTTTCCATACATTGATTGGATCTTCCATGAGTGTACATGTGTTCCCGTCCTGAGTCCCCTTCCCATCTCCCTCCCTATCCCATCCCTCTGGGTCACTCCAGTGCACCAGCCCCGACTATCCTATATCATGCATCAAACCTGGACTGGTGATTCTTTTCACATATGTTATTTTACATGTTTCAATGCCCTACTCCCATATCATCCCACCCTCGCCCTCTCCAACAGAGTCCAAAAGACTGTTTAATACATCTGTGTCTGTTTTTGCTGTCTCACATACAGGTTTATCACGACCATCTTTCTAAATTCCATATATATGCATTAGTATACTGTATTTATGCTTTTCTTTCTGACTTACTTCACTCTGTATAATAGGCTCCAGTTTCATCCACCTCATTAGAACTGATTCAAATGCATTGTTTTTAACGGCTGAGTAATATTCCATTATATATATGTACCAATGCTTTTTTATCTATTCGTCTGCTGATGGACATCTAGGTTGCTTCCATATCCTGGCTAATATAAACAGTGCCGCGATGAACATTGGGGTACACATGACTCTTTTGATTCTGGTTTCATGAATATGAGTTTTAAGCCAACATTTTCACTCTCCTCTTTCACTTTCATCAGCAGTCTCTTCAGTTCTTTGCTTTCTGCATATGAGTGGTATCATATGCGTATCTGAGATTATTGATATTTGTTCCGGCAGTCTTGATTCCAGGTTATGCTTCATCCAGCCCCGGGATTTCACATGATGTACTCTGCATATAAGTTAAATAAACAGGATGACATTATACAGCCTTGCCATACTCCATTCCCAATGTGCAACCAGTCTGTTGTTCTATGTCCAGTTCTAACTTTTGCTTCTTGACCTGCATACAGATTTCTCAGGAGGCAGGTGTGGTGGTCTGGGATTCCCATCTCTTTAATAATTTTCCACACTTTGTGGTCTTCTGCACTTTCAAAGGCTTTGTCATTGTCAATAAAGCAGAAGTAGATGTTTTTCTGAAAGTTTTTATCTGTTGCTGTTTCAGTGAACCAACGGATTTTGACAATTTGATCTTTGGCTCCTCTGCCTTTTCTAAATCCTGCTTGAACATCTGAAAGTTCATGGTTCATGTACTGTTGAAGCCTGTCTTGGAGAATTTTGTTCATTACTTTGGTAACTTGTGAGAAGAGTGCAACTGCGTGGTAGTTGGAACTTTCTTTGGCATTGCCTTTCTTTAGGATTGGAATGAAAACTGAACTTTTTAGGTCCTGTGGCTACTTCTGAGCGATATGATCTTTATATTTTTATGGTTTTGAGAAAATGCTGGTTGTGCACACATAGATCACACCATTTTACATCTCCACAAGTAAAGTTTGAGTTCCAATTTCTGTAAATTTTCCCCAACATTTGTCATTGGTCTTTATTCTTGATATTCCCCAGATCCATCCTGAGTGCCTTATTAAGGAGGAAGTAGTAATGCAGGACCCACATTTGAGTAGAAGGGAGTTAGCTTCACATACTTGATGGATAGCTGAGTGTCCATATCAATTATTTAGAATGTTTCTGTGTATAGATTTTTATTCAACTGCTCATAAACCTATGTTTGTGGGATTTTTTTAAACCTATTTGGATACCTGAAATTTCCTTTAAACTTTTGGGAGCTTCCCTGGTCGCTCAGATTGTAAAAGCATCTTCTTGCAATGCAGGAGACATGGGGTCGATGCCTGGGTTGGGAAAATCCCCTGGAGAAGGAAATGGCAACCCACTCTAGTACTCTAGCTTGGAAAACTTCATGGCTGAAGGAGCCTCATAGGGTATTGTCCATGGGATCTCAAAGAGTCAGACGCAACCGAGAGACTTCTCTTTCTCTTTCTTTTGACTATGATCAAGTCAATTAGACTGCTTAGTTTATCCTTGCTTTGTCTATTGAAAGCTTTTTCCATGCTCTCCTGAATTTATTTTACATAATTCAGCTTTCATGGTTCTTCTTTCTCGTATTTTAAGATTATTCTGGTTTATAGATTTACTATCTCAGTCCTAGTATCAGCCACATATTTAAAGACTCCTTATTCCTTTCTACTAAAGAATGTTAATAAAAATTTTCATGTGGGAATTTAATAATCTTAGCAGAAAATGCATGGAAAAACATACACATGTATCAGATTAGATCAGATCAGTCGCTCAGTCGTGTTCGACTCTTTGTGACCCCATGAACCGCAGCACGCCAGTCCTCCCTTTCCATCACCAACTCCCGTAGGTCACTCAGACTCACATCCATTGAGTCAGTGATGTCATCCAGCCATCTCATCCTCTGTCGTCCCCTTCTCCTCCTGCCCCCAATCCTTCCCAGCATCAGAGTCTTCTCCAATGAGTCAACTCTTCGCATGAGGTGGCCAAAGTACTGGAGTTTCAGCTTTAGCATCATTCCTTCCAACGTAATCTCAGGGTTGATCTCCTTCAGAATGGACTGGTTGGATCTCCTTGCAGGTACACCAGACTATAAATACACATGATTATGAAGATTTTCACATGGAGCTAGGTGTTTCTGTATTAGGCTAAAGATAGATTATAATGTCTCCAACATGATTTCTTATGACACAGATATTAAAACCTTCTCTCTTTGTCTGCCTGTAACTTCCCACTCCAGTGATAAGAAACTTGGTTTCCATTACTTGTCATTTATCAAATTCAGTGCTTGCTCCATTCAATGACTGAAATAGTAGTTTCAGTCCTCTTATCTACCAACTCCCTGTAGAAAGAACTTACAGAGCTCATTGTTTATGTTTGTTATATTTTGCCTTTGTCCTGCAGATTATATTCATTTCCACAGTGAACTTACGTCAGATAATTTTGTCCTAACACTGAGTGGCTTTTTTTTTTTTTTTTTTTTTAATAAATTTCCTTCCTCTTTTTTAATCTCTTGGCTGTGCTGTGACATGTGGGATTTTTGGTCCCTGACCAGGAATTGAACCCACCTCTTCTGCATTGGCAAAGTGGAGTCTTAACCACTGGCCCACCGGGGAAGTCTGAAGCTTTTCATATATGTCTCAATCTGTTAGATTCTTTGTTAAATTCTGCATTCCAGTCTTTGACACTCACATACCATGAATTAGTAAATGTTAATAGATTAAAACTTAATTGTTGGGTTCTGAAAACAAAAATCTATGTGCCTACACAAATGCATAGTGGCAAGTATCCATCACTAAAGTATCATGTAAAATATTTCAGCCACATATTCCATAAACTGTTTATCGTGTCTATTTTACCTTTTCTAGTATGTCTTATAAGGTCATACAGTGTGTAGCACTTGAGGCTAGATTCCTCCATTTCGTAATATAAGCGTTAGATTCATGTTTTACTTTTTTTTAAAATAAATGGGTTGGTTGTTCATTCCTTTACATGTCTGAATACTACTGTATTGCCTTATATGAAATTAAAAATAATTTTCCCTCTACCCTCAGTGTTCTTCATTGAGATGCTCATAATGAAAGGGAGATGGAATGGAGAAAAACAATCAGAAGTCTAATATATGCCATGCATACCTCCTGTATAGTTGAAAGATACCTGGGAAAACTGAGTCACTTCCTGAAATGGTCCAAGACTTTACCTTAAATGCTATCATCAGCTAAGAATGAAAGGAGGAGGTTAGGGGATGGAAGAAGCCATTTAAGGCAGATTATTAAGTGAAGCACTGTAAACAAAAGTATGGTGGTTATGCAGATTAACATCCAGGTCCATTCCATAGATCTTCTTGATAGTCAAGTCATTTAGTCAAGTCAAGTCATTCTTGATATTTAGTCATCCTCCATTTCCTTGTCCAGAGATGGAAGCATCCTTACAAATGGAGATGTCCTTTAAAAACATAAACCCACTGTATAAGATGACATTTCTCCCTGGTTTAAAAATTCTCTGGGGCTCCTTTTTTTTTTTTTTATTAATCAGTCTAAAATAATCTTTTTGTCAAACGGGCATATTTTTGGTGTGCTCTTTGTGATGCCATTGAAATATCTATGCCCTAATTTACCTGTGAACGCACATCTATGTAAGGATACCCTGATGTTTTTAATTATTATGAATTATGAATAGTGCTCTCAGACATTACTTGGTAGTAATTTTTATTTAAGTTTTCCAAAGCAGTTGTCTAAATACAAGAGATGCACTTCTTGATTCCTAAGGTGATACTCTTTAGATTTGGAGAAAAGTTCCAAACTGTCATCCAGAGTTGACTGTACATGCATTCCACCAGCATCCTGATTATGCCCTTATATGCTTATTTATAATCTCTTTATCTTCTTTGGCCAGGTGTGTGTTTCAACTTTCACCAAATTTGGATACTATGGATACAGTCTTAAATAATTGAAATTTTCTAAGAATCTGTCCATTTATTCCATTTATTGATTTTATTGACATATAGTTGTTCATAATAGTCTATTATAATCCTTTGTATGTCTGCATTGTCTGTTGTAAGCGCTACCCAGGTGAAAGTTCTAGGAAGTGGGTTCACCATGGAGACTGTGAACATGTGACCCCTACAGAGGTTCTAGGAGGTAGGGTTCCCCTTGAGACTGTGGACGTGTGAGCCCAGGTACAGTACATGGAGATAGGGTCAACATGGAAACTGTAGATGTGTGAGCCTAGGTGTGGATTCTTGGAGGTGGGGTCACCAGGAGTATGGACTTGTAAAGCCAGGTACAGGGTCTTGAAGGTGGGATTACCCTGGAGACTGAATATGTGATCACTGGTACAGGATGTTGGGAGGGGTGTCCCCTTTGAGACTGTGCATGTGTGACCCCAGGTACAGGGCCTGGGGAAGGGCTTCATCTTGGATACTGGTATGTGACCCCAGGGAAAGTGTTTGGAGTGTTGGATCACCCTTGAGACTGTGGAAGTGTATCTGCAGGTACAGGTTCTGGGAGGCGGTAACCCTGGAGACTGTGAAAATTTGACCTCAGATGGAGGCAGTATGAGGTGTGGTCTCCCCAGAGACTGAGGACATGTGACTCCGGGATCAGAGTGTGAGAGGGATGTCACCCTGGAGACAGTGGACATGAGACCCTGGGTGCAGGATCTGGGTGGTGGAGTAACCTTGAATACTGTGGATGTGTGAACCCACAAATAGGGTCTTGAGTGTGGGGTCACCCTGGAGACTGTGGACGTGTGATCCCAGTTGCAGGGTGTATGGGGCAAGATCAGCATGAAGACGGTGGATGTGTGACTCTAGGTTCTGGTCTGGAGGATGCAGTCACCCTGCAAGCTGTGGATATGTGACCCAGTTTCAGGGTCTGGAAGGTTGTCACCCTGGAAATTGTGGATGTGTGACCCCAGGTTCAGGGTTTGGGGAGAAGTGTCACCCTGGAGACTGTGGATATTTGACCCCATGGACAAGGACGGGGTTGTAACCCTGGAGAATGTGGACATGTAAGCCCAGGTGCAGTGTGTGAAATGGAGTTCACACCAGAGAATGTGGACCTGGGAATCCAGCTGCAGGGTAGTGGAAGACAGTCATCCTAGAGATTGTGGATTTGGAAACAAGTACATGGTCTGGCAGGGTGGATTTACCCTGGAAACTGTGGACAACTCACCCCAGGTACATATTATGAGAGGTGGGGTCACACTGGAGACTGAGGACATGTGATCCCATTTACAGAGTCTGGGAAAGAGGTTACACTGGAGCCTGTGGACCTGTGATCACAGGTTCAGTGCCTGGGATGTGACATCACACAGGAGACTGTGGGCATGTGACCCTAGGTGCAGGGTCTGGGAGAGAGTAACACTGGTGACTGGACATGTGGCCCCAGGTATAGGATTTAGGATGAGTCACTCTGGAGACTGTGGATATGTGACTGACTGAAAGGGCAGTGTTTGCAAGGGTCTCACCTTGGAGAAAGTGTATGTGTGATTCCAGGTACAGGGTCTGGAATTTGGGGTAACCCTGGCAACTGTGTTCATGTCACAAGGTACAGCATCTGGGAAGGGTTGTCATCCTGGCCACCATAAACATGTGACTCCAGGTACAGGGTCTGTGATATGGGGTCACCCTGGAAACAGAGGCCAAGTAAACTAAGGTACAAAGTTTGGGTAGGAGGGTCACACTGGATACTGTGGATGTGTAACCCCAACTTCAGCGTCTGGGAGGGGTGTCACCCTGGAATCTATGGATGTTTGACCCCAGGTGGAAGAGGGGAGTCATATTGGATACTGTGGCCACATGAATCCAAGTGCAGCACCTGAGACATGGGGTCACACTGGAGAGTGTGTACGGGGGAGACCAGGTACGTGAACACAGAGGGTTTACACCCTGGTGAATGTGGATGTGTGAACCTGCTTCAGGGTCTGTGAAGAGTGTCACTCTGGAGAATGTGGAAATCTGATCCCAGGGTTCCTCTAGAGTTGCAGTGGGGAACATGGGGTTCCTGTCCAGTTGTATCAGAGGACACAAAGCTCCCCTCTACTTGCAGTGGGAGCTCAGTGTTCCTCTCCAATTGTGGCATGGAACTCAGGGTTCCACTCGAGGCATGGTGAGAAACTTCTGTTCCTCTTCAGTTGATAAGTTACCCAGGGTTCTTCTTGACTTGTGGTGGGGCCTCCTCTCGAGTTTCCTTGGGTAATTCATCTCTAGCAGGGATGTGCAGGGCGGCTCCTTTCTTGTCGCAATCTGCATGTGGCTACTCACTAGTTTTGGCATAGGATTTCTCTAGTTGTGTTCAGGGTCAACTCTGTAGTTGTGGGGTTTTTGATTCTCTCTAGTTGTGGTGATCAAGCTCCTCTCTGGTTGTGGTGTGAGGTTTGTCTCTATTAGCAGCAGAGGGGCTCCTCTCAATGTGTGATGTCTATTGGGTTCCTCTCGAGTTGCAGGGCAATGTCCTCTCTGGTTGGAGTGTGTGGGGCTCCATGGGGAAGGTCCTCTATTTTGGGCGATAGGGGTTCCCCTCTAACATTAGGGGGATGGCTTCTTTCTAGTTGTGAAGAATGCCACTCAACTTACTTCAGGTAGCTCGTCTCTATTTGTGGAAGAGAGGCTTCTCACTAGCTGTGATGTCCTGGGGGAATCCACTCTAGTTTTTCTGTGGGAATCTGCTTCACTTTTATCCCAGAGCCCCTGTATCATTATGACTAGAGGCCCCTTTTCTTGTTATTTCCTAGGGCTCCTGTCAAATTGCAGCAGGGAAGTCGGTGTGCCGCTTGTTTCAGCAGGTGACTCAGGCTTCCTTTAGAGTTGTGGTGGAACCTCCTCTCGAGCTGCAGTGGGGAAGATCCTCTCTAGTAGCTCTGTGCAGGCTACCTCTGTCTACCTGCATTGTGTGGGAGACTACTCTCTAGTTGCGGTATGGGGTGCCACTCTAGTTGCAGTGGGGTTCCACTTTTTTTGTTGTTGTTGTGGGTTGGCTCATCTCTACTTGTCATTTGAAGACAGCTCTCTAGTTTTGTCAGGGGGCTCCTCTTTAGTTGTGGCAGTCGGGCTTCTCTCTAGTTGTGAGAAAGTGCTCTCCTCAAATTGTGATGGGGATGGCTATTGTCTGGTTGTGACCTGAAAGGGAACTTTATCTAGCTTTAATGTGTAGGAGGCTACTCTCTAGTTGTGACAATGGGAGGCCTCTTTAGTTGTAACATGGTGGGCTGCACTCTACTTGGGGAAGGAGGTTTCTAATTGTGATAGATGGGTGTGCTCTCTAATGGCAAAGTTAAGAGGGGATATCTCTAATTGTGGCAGGGGTCTCTTCTCTAGCTGCAGTGTTGGCCTCCTGTTTCATTGTGATTCGTGTGGGAATCCCACTCTAGTTGTGATGTACATGAACACTTTTTCCTAATTGTGATGAGTGGGGCACACTCTTATTGACCTGTGGGAGGGGTGTCCACTCTAGTTGTGGCAGTGGTTCTCCACTCTAAATGCGATGTAAGGGAGGGTGGGGTATCTCTCTAGTTTTTGGCAGTGTGCTCCTCTAGTTGCACCTGAGGATCAACTATCTAGTTGTTTCATGTATTCAACTCTTCAGTTTTGGCGGTTGGACTTCTCTGTAGTTGTGATGTCCCAGGATTCTCCTCCCTAACTGTGTTGTGCCCGTGGAAGTCCTCTTCATCTGTGCAGTGGGAATTCCTGTCTTGTTGCATCAAGCTCTATAGCGCTTCTCTAGATGTAGTTTTCTGGCTCATCTCTATTTGTGGTTTGGTGAGCTACTCTCTAGTAGTTGTATAGAGCCTCCTCTCTAGATGAGATGTACCAGATTGCTCCTCTCTAGGAGCGGGGTGCAGGGCCTCTTTCTTCATGCAGTGTCATGGTGGGCTCCTTTATTGTTGCAGTGTGTGGGCTCCTCTCTAGTTGTGGTGGGGGACACCTCTTGAGTTTCATCCGGAGACTTGGTATTCCTGTCGAGGTGAGACAGGGCTTCCACTCAAGTTTTAGTGGGTTAGCTCGTCTCTAGTAGCATTGTGCAGGGTGGCTTCTGTTTAGTTGTGATGTGTAGGTGGTTAAATTCCATGAGGCATGGGTCTCCCCTCTAGCTGGTGTGGGGGCCAACTCTTAGTTGTGTTGGTTCGCCTTCTCTCTAGTTGTGCTGTGCATTCTCCTCTAAAGTTGTGTTAGGGATTTCTTCTCTATTTATGGTGTTCTGGGGACACCTCTAGAGCTGCAGTAGAATGTTCCTCTCGAATTGGGAAGGGAGTTTCCTCTCTGGTAGCTATGTGCATAGGCACTCTTTCCAGGTACGGTATTTGCGAGCCTACTCTCTAATTTTTGCAAGGCCCCTCCTCTTTTGTTGTGGCATGAGAGACTCCTCTCTGGTTGTGAAAGTAGGCTTCTGTGCAATTGTGATGTGTGGCAATGCTCCTTTCAAGTGGCAATGTTCAAGGGGCTGCTCTCTATTTGTGACATGGGGTCTATTCTCTAGATGTGGTGAGGATGCTCCTCTCTGACAGTGGTAGGGTTGTGTACTCGACTTGCAGCCAGGGATTGTATCTATTGGCAGTGGAGCGGACCTTCTCTAGGTGCAATGTCCAGGGTTCCCTCTCCTGTTGCGGTGGTGGGACACTCTCCAGTTTTGACAGGTGAGCTCTTCTCTCATTGTGGCCATTGGCTTCCCTTGAACTGAGGTATAGGGCTCCTGTCAAGTTCAGGGAGGGACTCGGGGCTCCTCTCTTGTTGGGGTGGTGATTCCTCCAAGAGTTCTATGGGGGAGTTTGTTCTCTCTACTTGTGGCATTGGGGGTTCCTCACTAGTTTTCACGGGTTTCTTCCACTCTAGTTGTGACAGGCTCATCTCAATTTATTTCAGGGGCTTCTTCTATTCACAGCAGAGGGGCTTCTCACTATGTGCAATATGCTGAAGGGCTCCTATCTAATTTTGGCAGGGGAATCCTCCCAAGTTTTGGTGGGTGGTCTTCTAGCTTTGTCCTTGGGGGCTCCTTCATTGTGATCGCACAGGGCTCTTCTAGAGATGCAGTGGGGAACTTGGGGTTCCTTTCAAGCTGGAACAGGTGACTTGGGGTTCCTTTAGAGTTGTGGTGGTGCCTCCTTTTGAGCTGCTTGGGTCAGCTCCTCTCTAGTAGCAATTAGCAGACTGCCTCCTGTCTACTTGTGATGTGCAGTAGGCTACTATAATAGTTACAGCTTGAGACTGCCCGCTAGTTGTAGTGGGGTCAACTGAGGTTTTTGTTTCCACTCCTCTCTAGTTGTGGTTTGGACTCCTCTCTAGCTGTGATTTACAGACTACTCTCTAGTTGTGGCAGGGTACGACTCCTCTTTAGTTGTGGTTTACAGACTACTCTCTAGTTATGGCAGGGTACGACTTCTCTTTAGTTGTGGTATGAAGCTACCTCTTTTGTTTGGTATAGTTCTCTCAAATTGTGGCAGTGGGTCCTCTTAGGAATCCTCTCGAGTTACCTCAGTGTTTGGCCTCATCTCGATTTGCGATGGGGGAACTCGGTGTTCCTCCCGAGTCACAGCAGGGGAGTCGGACCTCTTCTACAGTTGAGCTGTGTAGCTCAGGGTTCCTCTTGGGTTTCATCAGGAAACTCAAGATTTCTCTTGAGTTGTGATGGGAAAACTCAGGGTTCATCTCGAGTTACAACAGGGAAGTGAGGTCTCCTCTTGAGTGGAGGCGAGGAACTTGGGTTTCCTCTCGAGTTGCAGCCAGGGAGTCAGGCCTCCTCTCAAGTTGTGGTGGGGAATTCAGGATTCCTCTCTAGTTGCCATAGAGGACTTGGGTTTCCAATCGAGTTGTAGCTGGTAACACTGTGTAGCTCTTAATTTGCAGCATGAATCTTGGGATTCCTTTAGAGTTAGAGTAGGGTACTCAGAGCTCCTCTCGAGTTGTTGCAAGAACTCAGGATTCCTCTTGATTTGCAGTGCAGGACTCTTGGTTCCATTTGAGCCATGGCAGGGAACACAGTTTTCTTCTCAATTTCGGGGGCTACACATGGTTCCTCTCATGATGTGCTAGGACCTTCTCTCGTGATGTCTTGGGAAAACTGGTCTCTAGTAGGGATGTGTAGGTTGACTTCTCTCTTGCTCCAACGTGCGGGTGACTACTCACTAGTTTTGGCATGGAACTTCTCTCTAGATATGTTTGGGGTCAACTCTATATCTGTGGTGGGTTCAATTCTCTCTAGTTGTTTTCTGTAGGCTCCTGTCTAGTTGTGTTGTGAGGGTCGTCTCTATTAGCAGCAGAAGTATTCCTCTCTATGTGTGATACCCAGCAGGCTCCTATCAAGTTGTAGTGGAGGGCTCCTCTCGAGTTGTGAGGCTGTGTCCTTTTTGGTTGGGGTGTGGGTGGTTCCATGGGAAGAGTCCTTTCTACTTTTGGCAATAGAGGTTCCTAATATTCGTGGGCTTTCTTCTCTCTAGTTGTGAGTAATTCCATTCAATTTAATTCAGGGAGCTTATTTCTATTTGCTTCAGAGGGTCTTTTCTCTAGGTTTGATGTACTCTGGGATCCCTCTCTATTTCTGCCTGGCAAATCGACTACAGGTTTCCCAGGGGAGCTCCTCTGTCATTTGGCCAGGTTATGCTTTCTTATTACAGCATAGTGCTCCTGGCAGATTGCAGTGGGGAACTTTGCATTTCTTTTGAGTTTCAGGAGGGGACTTGGGGTTCCTTTAAGTTGTGGTGGAGCCTCCTCTTGGATTGCACTAGGGCAGATACTCTAGAAGTGATGTGCATCCTGGCTCCTGTCTTATTGCAATTTGTGGGACTCTACTCTCTAGTTGCGGCATGGGGCTCCACTCCAGTTGCAGTGGGGATCCACTCTTTATTTGTGCTGGGTCAGCTCCTCTCTAGTTATCGTTTGCAGACTCCTCTCTAGGTTTGGCAGGGGGGCTTCTTCTCTCTAGTTGTGGCAGGGGCAGTCCTCCTTAGTTGTGTAGTTGGGCTCCTCTCTAGTTGAGTTAATGTGCTCTTCTCAAATTTGGACGGGTGTGGCTCCTCTTTGGTTGTGATGTGAAGGGGCTTTTTTTCCTAGATTCAGTGTTCACGGGGCTACTCTCTATTTGTGGTAGTGGGTGTTTTCTTTAGTTATGGCATGGTGGGCTCCTTTCTACTCGTGGCAAGGGGCTTCTGTCTAATTGTGATGTGTGGGTATGCCCTTCTCTAATGGCGATGTTCAGGGGGGCTTATCTCTAGTTGTGACAGGAGTCTCCTCTTTAGTTGCAATGTTGGCCTCCTTTTTCATTTTGATCCATGTGGGAGTTCCACTCTAATTTTGATGTGCATGGGAACTTTCCTCTAATTGTGATATGTTGGGCACGCTCCTATCTATCTGTGCAAGGGATATTCACTCTAGTTACGACAGTGGTGCTCCACTCTTAAAACACTCCACAGTGTTGCATTTTAAGGTGGGGGTGGCACCTCTGTAGTTTCAGCGATATGCTCCGTATGCCTGAATGTCAGCTATCTCTTTGTGGCATGTATTCAACTCTCTAGTTTTGTCAATTGGGCTTCACTCTAGTGGTTAAGTCCTGCAGTGCTCTTCCCTAGTTGTACGCTTCGTGGCATTTTCCTCTCTAATTGTGGAGTGGGAATTCCTATCTTGTTGCGTTATGCTGTTCTGCTCCTCTCTAGGTGCAGTTTGCTGGCTCATCTCTATTTGTGGTTTGAATGGCTAGTCTCTGGTATTGAAATGGATCCTTCTCTCGAGATGTGGTGTGCAAGACTGCTTCTCTCTAGTGGTGGGTGTGGAGCCTCCATTCTATATGCAGTGTCTGATTTGGCTCCTCTCTTGTTGCAGTGTGTGGGCTCCTTCGACGTTGTGTTGGAGGACTCCAGTCGAGTTGCACTGGGAGACTTGTTGTTCCTCTCAAGTTGAGTTAGGTCCTCCACTCGAGTTTTCTTTTTTGGGGAGGAGGGGTGGCTCTTCACTAGTAGCATTGTGCAGGGTTGCTTCAGTTTAATTTCAATGTGTGAGTGGCTAAACTACCTGTGGCATAGACCTCTTCTCTAGTTAGTGTGGAGGGACAATACTTCGTTGTGTTGGGTGTGCTTCTCTATGGTTGTGGTGTTCAGGCTCCTCTTGAGTTGCTTTAAGGAGGTCTTCCCTAGTTGTAGTGTTTGGGGGAGCACCTCTAGAGTTGTAGTGGAGTGTTCCTATTGAATTGTCATTGGTGTTTGCTCTTTGGGAATGATGTGCACAGGCACTCTTCCCAGGTGCAATATCTGCAAGCCTACTCTCTAGTTTTGGCATGTCCCCTCCTCTTTAGTGGTGGTGTCTGTGCCTCCTCTCTTGTTTTGGCGGGAGACTTCTGTCTAATTGCATTGTGCTGGAATGCTCCTCTCAAGTGTTGATGTTCAGGGAGCAGCTCTCTCTTTGTAGCATGTGGTCTACTTGCTAGTTTTGACTAGTTTTTTCCTCTCTGACATTTGTAGGGGCATCGACTCAACTTGCATGAGTGGGTTGGTCTCTTTTTTTCTGTGGAAGTGACCCTCTATAGGTGCAATGTCAGAGGTCTACTTTCTAGCTGTGGTAAGGGTCATACTCTCCAGTTTTGGTGGGTGGGCTCCTCTCTTGTTGTGGCCGTTGGCTTCTCTCTCATTGTGGCATAGGCCTCCTCTCAAATTCCGAAGGGGTTTGGGGGCCATCTCTTGTTGCAGAGTACCTCATCTGGGGGCTATCTGTGGGGTGGGTGTTCACTCTACTTGTTGTCTGGGGACTCCTTACTGTTTTTCATGGGGTTGTGACTCCACTCTAGTTGTGACAGGCTTCTCTTGAGTTACTTCAGTGTCTTCATCACTGTTTGCAGCACAGGGGATCCTCTCTAGGTGCAATATGCCAGAGGGCTCCTCTCTAGTTTTGGCAGGGAATTTTTCTCCCGTTTTGATGGAGTGTCCTAGTTTCATCACTGGGGGCTCCTTCCTTGTGATGGCAACGGACTCCAGTCGAGTTGTGGTGAAGGAATTGATGTTCCTCTCAAGTTGTAACAGGTGACTCGGGTTTCCTTTAGATTTGTGCAGGTGCATACTCTTGGGCTCTGTGGGGCAGGTCCTCTCTAGTAGTAATTAGCAGGCTGGTTCCTTTCTAGTTCTGATGTGTGGTATGCTACTGTATAGATATGGCATAGGATTCCACTCTAGTTACAGTGGGGGTCAACTGACAGTTTTGTTTCTGTTCCCCTCTAATTGTGGTTTGCATATTTGTCTACAGTTGTGGTGGGGTTGGAGGCTCCTCTTTAGTTGTGATATGGGTACTCCTCTCTGGATATTGTAACATACTCCTCTTGGACTGTGGTGAGGGTGCTTCTTCTCTGGTTGTGATGTGAAAGGGCACTTTTTCCAGTTGTGGGTTGAAGGAATATACTCTCTAATTGTAGCAAGGTACATCATCTTTTCTAGTCGTGTGTTGACCTCTTCTCTACTCATAGCAGGGAGCGTATGTTTAGCTGTGATGTGTTGGTGTACTTCTCTCTAGTGTCAATAATCAGTGGGGCTACTGTCTAGTTTCCATGCGGTTCTCTGCTCTAGTTGTGGTGTTGGGCTCCTCTCTTTTTATGATCTGAGGGAAAGGTCTTTTCTAATTATGGCTGCCTTTTCTCTAGTTGTGTTGTGTAGGTTCCTCTCTTGTTGTGGAGGGATGCTGCTTTATAGTTGTGACAGGGGGCGTTGAGCTAGCTTCAGGGTGCACGAGGCTCTCAACTTGTGGCTGGGTCTCCTCTCCAGTTGTTGCACAATTCACCTCTCGAGTTACTGCATGAGGCACCTCTCGAGTTTTGGTGGGTGGCTCATCTGAAATTGGAGATAGAAATGGAAACCAACTCCAGTATTCATTCCTGGAAAATCCCGTGGATGGAGAGGCTTCGTAGTCTACAGTACATGAGGTTGCAAAATGTCAGACACTACTGAGCAAATTCACTTTAATTTTTTGTCATAGGCCCCCAGTGACTAAGATGATAAAGAATTTGCCTGGGGTTCAAGTGATCTGGATTTCATCCCTGGTTCAGGAAGATCCTCTGGAGAAGGGCATGGCACACCACCGTAGCATTCTTGCCTGTAGAATCCCATGGACAGAAAAGTCTGGCTAGCGACACAGTCCATGGGGTCACAAAGAGTTGGAAATAACTGAGCAGCTAACACACAGTCATCTGTAATTGGGGTGGGGGTTCCTTTCTAGCTGTGGCATGGCACCTTCCTTCTAGTTTTGTTTTGCTAATGAGCTCCACTTAAGTTTCAGGGGAAGTCCTTCTCCAAGTGTGATGGTGGACACATCTATGGCTTTAAAATGGGGGCCTCTTTCTAGCTATAGTGTGCAAGGTCCTCCGTAGTTGTAGTGAGGTGCTCTTCTTTCGTTGTGGTGTCTGTGGGGATTCCTCCTCATTGCAATTTGCAGAGGGTCTCCTCACTAGTTGTGTTGTGATGCTTGTCTCTCTTTGCAGTGAATGAGCTCCTCTCTAGATGTAATGTCTGGAGGGCTCCTCTTCCGTTGTGGACAGGGGTTTCTCTCAAGTTGGGTCTAAGTTCTCCTTTACAATTTTCCCAGGGTACTCGGAACTCCTCTTGATATGTGGTTGTACCTCCTCTAACATTTGTCATGTGGAGAGCTACATGGCAAGGGGTCTTCTCTAATTTTGCACTATAGGTTCCTGACTCATTTTGGTGGGGTTGACTGCCTCCAGTTGTGACAGATGGTCAACTTTCTAGTTGTGGTGAGGGAGCTCCTCTCCAGTTGAATTTATTGGGTCTTTTCCTCAATAGTGTTGGTTTGTCTGGGGATCTTCTCCACGTGAAGAATGCAGGCTCCTCTGGAGTTTCAGCGGGGAGGCATATCTATTGTTGGTAAGGTGGGCTCTGCTCTAAGTCTAATTTCAGGTGCTCCTGTTTAGTTGTGGGGGACTTCTCTCGTGTTGTGTTGTGTTGTGTTATCTCTAGTGGTGGCAGGCTGCAACTTTCTTATTGTGACAAAGGACTCTAAGATAGTTGTGTTGTTCATGGGGGTCTCTATTTTTAGTGGGGTCATCTCTATTTGTGGTCATGGGCTCCTTATTTGTCTCAGGAGACACATATAATTTTGCTGTGGGGCTCGAGGCTCCTTAAAAGGAGGCACAGGATTCTTTCAAGATGAAGTAGGGGGCTCCTCTGGAGTTCCTTTGGTGAGCTCCTCTGTAACTGTGGCTGGGGACTCCACTTTACCTGTGGCATGGGGGTTTCTTTCTAGTTGTGATGTGTTGGTGTGCTCCTCTCAAATATCAATGGGGGTTCTTCTGTAGTTGTGGTGAGTGATTATCTCTAGCTGCACTGTGACTGCTCCCTTCTTCTGTGTTGTGCTGGTGGGCTGCTCTCTAGATGTGATGTGCAGGCTTCTTTCTAGTTATCGTTAGGGTCTCTTTACTTGCAATATCTGAGAGGAGTCCTCCATCATTGCAATTTGAAAAGGCTTGCTTTCATGTGGTGGGGAAGCTCCTGAATATTTGCCACAGTGTGACTCCACTCTAGGTATGATGTGTGGGGACATCGTCTCCCATTGTGTCCAGTGGCTTTAATCAAGTGGCAGTGGAGTTCTTTTCTTGAGTTGTGGCAGTTTACTCAGAGCTTCTCTAGAGTTGCAGTATTCCTTCCTCTTGGATTGTGATAGGGGGCTCTTCAGGTGGCTCTGCTCTTCTTTTGACACTAGGTGTTCCTCACAAATTTTAGCATGATTACTCCTCTCTACTTGTGAGGGCCTCGTCTCGATTTACTTCAGGGTCTCCCCTCTATTTGCATCAGAAGGGAGTTGCATGATTTTCTACGTGTGATGTCTTCGTAAACTCCTCTCTACTTGTTGGAGAAACCTCTCCAGTTTTGGTGGAGATATCTTCTGTCATTGTGACCAGTGACTCCTTTCATGTTGCAGCAAAGAACTCTGTGGTACCTCTCTAGTTTCCTTGACAGTGGAGTTTCTCAATTATTGCAACATGCAGTGGAATCTATACATAATGCTGTGTCCAGACTCCTCTCTCATTTTGGCATGTGGCCAAAGCTAGCTGTGGCCAGGGGCTCTCTCTAGTTGCACTAGTCTAGGGGTTTTTCTCTAGTTGTGGTGTGGTTGCTCTTTCACGATGTTGCACTCATTACTCTAGTTGCTGTGTGCAAGGTACTACTCTCTAGTTGAGGTGGGATAATCCAATCTAGTTTGACCCAGAAGCCTCCTCTCTAGTTGCAGTGGAGGTCAACACTCTATCTGTCGTGGGTGGTCTAGTGTCTAGTTGTGGTGGGTTTCCCCTCTCTAGTTGCATTGGGCACGGGTTTTCCTTAACAGTTGCTATGTGTCGTGGGGCTCTTCTCCAATTCTGATACATGGGCGCCTCTCTGGTGTGGTGAGCTGCAGTTCTCTAATTGTGCCTTGGGTGATTCTTCCTTCTTGTGATGTGTGCCAGGGTTCCTCTTGTGGTGATGTGGTGCTCCTCTCTAGTCATGCTGAGGTCTTATCTTGATTTGCAATGGGAGCTCTTCTTGAGTTGAGGCAGTGGATTCAGAGCCCCTCTTGATTTCTGGTGGTGGCACCTCTCAAGTTGCACCAGAGGATTTGGGGACCTTTCGAGTTTTGTTGGGAAAATAAGGGTTCCTCTGGAGTTGCAGCAGTAGGCCCCGATCTCCTGTCAAGTTGTGGCAGGTACTTGGTTTTCCTCTGGATTTCAGTGCACAATTCAGATTTTCTCTCAAGTTTCCATGAAATGCTCCTCTTGGTTTGAGGCAGGGGACTCAGAAGTTCTCGCATGTTGTGGTGATGCTTCCTCTTGAGTTGTGTTGTGTTGTCTCGATGGAAGGGGGAGTCCTGTCTACTTTTGTCACTGGGGTCTCATTACTAGTTTATTGTGGGATTGATAATCTCTAATTTTGATTGGTTCCTCTTGAGTAAGTTCATCGGCTCATCTCTAGTTGCGGCATGGGGTGCCACTCTAGTTGCAGTGGGGGTCCACTATTTATTTGTAGTGCGTTGGCTCCTCTCTACTTGTCATTTGCAGACACCTCTCTAGTTGTGTCAGGGGGGCTCCTCTTTAGTTGTGGCAGTCCGTCTTCTCTCTAGTTGTGGTAGAGTGCTCTCCTCAAACTGTGATGGGGTTGGCTATTATCTGGTTGTGACGTGAAAGGGAACTTTTTCTAGCTTTAATGTGTAGGAGGCTACTCTCTAGTTGTGACAATGGGAGGCCTCTTTAGTTGTAACATGGTGGGCTGCACTCTACTTGTGGAAGGAGGTTTCTGTCTAATTTTGATAGATGGGTATGCTCTCTAATGGCAATGTTAAGGGGGGGGGGATATCTCTAATTGTGTCAGGGGTCTCTTCTCTAGCTGCAGTGTTGGCCTCCTCTTTCATTGTGATTCGTGTGGGAAGCCCACTCTAGTTGTGATGTACATGGGCACTTTTTGCTAATTGTGATGAGTGGGGCACACTCATATTGACCTGTGGGAGGGGTGTCCTCTCTCGTTGAGGCAGTGGATCTCCACTCTAAATGCGATGTAAGGGAGGGCGGGGCACCTCTCTAGTTTTGGCGGTGTGCTCCTCTAGTTGTGCCTGAGGGTCAACTATCTAGTTGTGGCGTGTATTCAACTCTCCAGTTTTGGTGGATGGACTTCTCTCTAGTTGTGCTATCCCGGGACGCTGCTCCCTAAGTGTTTTGTGCCTGGGAAAGTACTCTTCAGCTGTGGACTGGGAACTCCTGTCTTGTTGCATCAAGCTATGCAGCGCTTCTCTAGATGCAGTTTTCTGGCTCATCTCTATTTGGGGTTTCGTGGGATACTCTCTAGTAATGGTGTAGAGCATCCTCTCTAGATGATATGTATGAGATTGATCCTCTCTAGGAGCGGGGTTCAGGGCCTCTTTCTTCATGCAGTTTCATGTTGAGATTCTTTATTATTGCAGTGTGTGGGCTCCTCTCTAGTTGTGGTTGGGGACTGCTCTTGAATTTCATCGGGAGACTTGGTATTCCTGTCGAGGTGAGGTGGGGCCTCCACTCGAGTTTTAGTGGGTTAGCTTCTCTCTAGTAGCATTATGCAGGGTGGCTCCTGTTTAGTTGTGATATGTAGGTGACAAAACTCCCTGAGGCATGGGTCTCCCCTCTAGCTGGTGTGGGGGCCAACTCTTAGTTGTGTTGGTTCGGCTTCTCTCTATTTGTGGTGTGCATTCTCCTCTCAAGTTGTGTTAGGGATCTCTTCTCTATTTATGGTGTTCTGGGGACACCTCTAGAGTTGCAGTAGAATGTTCCTCTCGAATGGGGAATGGAGTTTCCTCTTTGGTAGTGATGTGCATAGGCACTATTTCCTGGTGCAATATTTGCGAGCCTACTCTCTAATTTTTGCAAGGCCCCTCCTCTTTTATTGTGGCATGGGAGACTCCTCTCTAGTTGTGAAAGGAGGCTTCTGTGCAATTGTGATGTGTGGGAATGCTCCTTTCAAGTGGAAATGTTCAAGGGGCTGCTCTCTATTTGTGACATGGGGTCTATTCTCTAGATGTGGCGAGGATGCTCCTCTCTGACCGTGGTGGGGGTGTGTACACGACTTGCAGCCAGGGATTGTATGTATTGGCAGTGGAGCGGACCCTCTCTAGGTGCAATGTCCAGGATTTCCTCTCCTGTTGCGGTGGTGGGAGACTCTCCAGTTTTAGCAGGTGAGCTCTTCTCTCATTTTGGTCATGGACTTCTCTTGAGCTGTGGTATAGGGCTCCTCTCAAGTTCAGGACGGGACTCAGGGCTCCTCTCTATTTGGGGTGGTGATTCCTCCAAGGGTTCTATGGGGGAGTTTGTTCTCTCTCCTTTAGCATTGGTGGTTCCTCACTAGTTTTCAGGGGTTTCCTCCACTCTAGTTGTGACAGGCTCATCTCAAGTTATTTCAGGGGCTTCCTCTATTCACAGCAGAGGGGCTTCTCCCTAGGTGCAATATAGTGAAGGGCTCCTATCTAATTTTGGCAGGGGAATCTTCTCAAGTTTTGGCGGGGTTTCTCCTAGCTTTGTCCTTGGGGGCTCCTTCCTTGTTATGGCACAGAGCTCTTCTAGAAATGCAGTGGGGGAATTGGGGTTCCTTTCAAATTGGGACAGGTGATTTGGGGTTCCTTCAGAATTGTGGTGATGCCTCCTTTTGAGCTGCTTGGGTCAGCTCCTCTGTAGTAGCCATTAGCAGGCTGCCTCCTGTCTACTTGTGATGTGCCATAGGCTACTATAGTAATTACAGCATGGGATTGCTCTCTAGTTGTAGTGGGGTCAACTGAGGTTTTTGTTTCCACTCCTCTCTCGTTGTGGTTTGGACTCCTCTCTAGCTGTGGTTTTCAGACTACTCTCTTGTTGTGGCAGGTTAAGACTCCTCTTTAGTTGGGCTATGAAGCTACCTCTTTTGTTGTAGTATAGTTCTCTCAAATTGTGGCAGTGGTGGCTCCTCTTAGGAATCCTCTCGAGTTACCTCAGTGCTTCGGGCTCATCTCCATTTGTGATGGGGAACTCGGTGTTCCTCCTGAGTCACAGCAGGGGAGTCGGACCTCTTCTCCAGTTGAGCTGTGTAGCTCAGGGTTCCTCTTGGGTTTCAGCAGGAATCTCAAGATTTCTCTTGAGTTGTGATGGGAAATCTCAGGGTTCATCTCGAGTTACAACAGGGGAGTCAGGTCTCCTCTCGAATCGAGGCGGGCAACTTGGGTCTCCTCTCGAGTTGCAGCAGGGGAGTCAGGCCTCCTCTCAAGTTGTGATGGGGAACTCAGGGTTCCTCTCTAGTTGCCAAAGAGGACTTGGGTTTCCAATCGAATTGTAGCTGGTAACACTGAGTAGCTCTCAAGTTGCAGCATGAATCTTGGGGTTCCTTGAGAGTTACAGCAGGTTACTCAGAGCTCCTCTCGAGTTGTTGCAAGAACTCGGGATTCCTCTTGATTTTCAGTGCAGGACTCTTGGTTCCACTTGAGCCGTGGCAGGGAACACAGTTTTCTTCTCAATTTCGGGGGCTACACATGGTTCCTCTCATAATGTGCTGGGACCTCCTCTCGTGATGTCTTGGGGAAACTGGTCTCTAGTAGGGATATGTAGGTTGACTTCACTCTTGTTCCAATGTGCGGGTGACTACTCACAAGTTTTGCCATGGAATTTCTCTCTAGATATTTTTGGGTCAACTCTATAGCTGTGGTGGGTTCATTTCTCTCTAGTTGTGGTCTGCAAGCTCCTATCCAGTTGTGTTGTGATGGTCGTTTCTATTAGCAGCAGAAGAGTTCCTCTCTATGTGTGATACCCAGCAGGCTCATATCAAGTTGCAGTGAAGGGCTCCTCTCTAGTTGTGAGGCTGTGTCCTTTTTGGTTGGGGTGTGGGTGGTTCCATGGGAAGAGTCCTTTCTAATTTTGGCAATAGAGGTTCCTATTATTCGTGGGCTTTCTTCTCTCTAGTTGTGAGTGATTCAATTAAATTTAATTCAGGGAGCATATTTCTATTTGCTTCAGAGGGTCTTCTCTCTAGGTGTGATGTCCTCGGGGATTCCACTCTATTTCTGCCTGGGAAATCCACTGCAGGTTTGCCAGGGAGCTCCTCTGTCATTTGGCCAGGTTATGCTTTCTTGATATACAGCATAGTGTTCCTGTCATATTGCAGTGGGCAACTTTGCATTTCTCTTGAGTTTCAGGAGGGGACTCGCGGTTCCATTAAGTTGTAGTGGAGCATCCTCTTGGTTTGCACTAGGAAAGATACTCTAGAAGTGATGTGCAGCCTGGCTCCTGTCTTGTTGCAATTTGTGGGGCTCTACTCTCTAGTTGTGGCATGGGGCTCCACTCCAGTTGCAGTGGGTATCCACACTTTATTTGTGGTGGGTTAGCTCCTCTCTAGATGTCGTTTGCAGACTCCTCTCTAGGTTTGGCACGGGGGGCTTCTCCTCTCTATTTGTGGTAGGGGGAGTCCTCCTTAGTTGTGTAGTTGGGCTCCTCTCTAGTTGTAGTAAAGTGCTCTTCTCAAAGTTGAATGGGTGTCCCTCCTCTTTGGTTGTAATGTGTAGGGGCTTTTTTCCCTAGTTTCAGTGTGCACGGTGATACTCTCTAGTTGTGGTAGTGGGTGTTTTCTTTAGTTGTGGCATGGTGGCCTCCTTTCTACTTGTGGCAAGGGGCTTCTGTCTAATTGTGATGTGTGGGTATGCCCTTCTCTAATGGTGATGTTCAGGGGGCTTATCTCTAGTTGTGACAGGAATCTCCTCTTTAGTTGCAATGTTGGCCTCCTTTTTCATTTTGATCCATGTGGGAGTTCCACTCTAGTTTGGATGTGCACGGGAAATTGTCTCTAATTGTGATATGTTGGGCACGCTCCTATCTGTGCAGGGATATTCACTCCAGTTATGACAGTGGTGCTCCACTCTTAAAACGCTCCACAGTGGTGCATTTTAAGTCGTGGGTATCGCCTCTGTAGTTTCAGCGATATGCTCCTTATGCCTGAATGTCAGCTATCTAGTTGTGGCATGTATTCAACTCTCTAGTTTTGTCAATTGGGCTTCACTCTAGTGCTTAAGTCCTGCAGTGCTCTTCCTAGTTGTACTCTTCCTGGGGTTTTCCTCTCTAATTGTGGTGTGGGAATTCCTATGTTGTTGCATTATGCTGTGCTGCTCCTCTCTAGGTGTAGTTTGCTGCCTCATCTCTATTTGTGGTTTGAGTGGCTACTCTCTGGTATTGAAATGGATCCTCCTCTCTAGAAGTGGTGTGCAAAACTGCTTCTCTCTAGGGGCGGGTGTGGGGCCTCCTTTCTACATGCAGTGTCTGATTTGGCTCCTCTCTTGTTGCAGTGTGTGGGCTCCTCCAACGTTGTGGTGGGGGACCCCAATCGAGTTGCACTTGGAGACTTGTTGTTCCTCTCAAGTTGAGGTAGGGCCTGCACTCGAGTTTTCTTTTTTTGCGAGGGAGGGGTCGCTCCTCTCTAGAACCATTGTGCAGGGTTGCTTCTGTTTAATTTCGATGTGTGAGTGGCTAAACTACCTGTGGCATGGAGCTCCTCTCTAGTTGGAGTGGGGGGGTCAACACTTAGTTGTGTTGGGTGTGCTTCTCTATGGTTGTGGTGTTCAGGCTCCTCTTATATTGTGTTAAGGGAGGTCTTCCCTAGTTGTCGTGTTTTTTTTTGGGGGGGGGGCACCTCTAGAGTTGTGGTGGAGTGTTCCTCTTGAATTGTCATGGGTGTTTGCTCTTTGGGAATGATGTGCATAGGCACTCTTTCCAGGTGCAATATCTGCAAGCCTACTCTCTAATTTTGACATGTCCCCTCCTCTTTAGTGGTGGTGTCTGTGCCTCCTCTCTTGTTTTGGCAGGAGACTTCTGTCTAATTGCATTGTGCTGGAATGCTCCTCTCAAGTGTTGATGTTCCGGGAGCTGCTCTCTATTTACAGCATGTGGTCTACTTGCTAGTTTTGACTAGTTTTTTCCTCTCTGATATTTGTAGGTGCATCTACTCAACTTGCAGGAGTGGGTTCGTCTCTTTTTTTCTGTGGAAGTGACCCTCTATACGTGCAATGTCAGAGGTCTACTTTCTAGCTGTGGTAAGGGTCATACTCTCCATTTTTGGTGGGTGGGCTACTCCCTCATTGTGGCATAGGCCTCCTCTCAAATTCCGAATGAGTTTTGGTGCCCCTTTCTTGTTGCAGAGTACCTCATCTGGGGGCTATCTTTGGGGTGGGTGTTCGCTCTACTTGTTGTTTGGGGGCTCTTTACTGTTTTTCATGGGGTTGTGACTCCACTCTAGTTGTGACAGGCTTCGCTTGAGTTACTTCAGTGTCTTCATCACTGTTTGAAGCACAGGGGATCCTCTCTAGATGCAATGTGCCAGAGGGTCCTGTCTAGTTTTTGCAGGGAAATTTTCTCCAGTTTCGATGGGGTGTCCTAAGTTCATCGCTGAGTGCTCCTTCCTTGTGATGGCAAAGAACTCCAGTCGAGTTGTGGTGAAGGACTTGTTGTTCCTCTCAAGTTGTGACAGGTGATTAGGGGTTCCTTTAGAGTTGTGCAAGTGCGTACACTTGAGCTGTGTGGGGCAGTTCCTCTCTAGTAGCAATTAGCAGGCTGGTTCCTGTCTAGTTGTGATGTGTGGTATGCTACTGTATAGTTATGGCATAGGATTCCACTCTAGTTGCTGTGGGAGTCAACTGATGGTTTTGTTTCTGTTCCCCTCTAATTGTGGTTTGCCTATTTGTCTACAATCGTGGTGGGGTTGGAGGCTCCTCTTTATGTGTGGTATGGGTACTCCTCTCTGGATATTGTAACATACTCCTTTTGGACTGTGGTGAGGGTGCTACTGCTCTGGTTGTGATGTGAAAGGGCACTTTTTCCAGTTGTGGGTTGAAGGAATATACTCTCTAATTGTAGCAAGGTACATCATCTTTTCTTGTGGTGTGTTGACCGCTTCTCTACTCATAGAAAGGAGGGTATATTTAGCTGTTATGTGTTGGTGTTCTTCTCTCTATTGTCAATAATCCATGGGGCTACGGTCTAGATCCCATGCAGATGTCTCCTCTAGTTTTGGTGTGGGGCTCCTCTCTTATTATAATCTGAGGGAAAGGTACTTTCTAGTTGTGGCGGCCTTTTCTCTAGTTGTGTTGTGTAGGCTCCTCTCTTGTTGTGGAGGGGTGCTGCTATATAGTTGTGACAGGGGGCTCAGAACTAGCTTCAGGGTGCACGAGGCTCTCAACTTGTGGCTGGGGCTCCTCTCCATTTGTTTCATAATTCACCTCTCGAGTTGCTGCAGGAGACACCTCTCAAGTTTTGGTGGGTGGCGCATCTGAATTTGGAGATAGAAATGGAAACCAACTCCAGTATGCATGCCTGAAAAATCCCATGGATGGAGGGGCTTGGTAGGCTACAGTCCATGGGGTTGAAAAAAGTCAGACACTACTGAGCAAATTTACTTTATTTTTTTTGTCATAAGCACCCAGTGTCTAAGATGATAAAGAATCTGCCTGGTATGCAAGGGACCTAGTTTGATCCCTGGTTCAGGAAGACCCTCTGGAGAAGGGCATGACAACACACACTGGCATTCTTGCCTGTAGAAACCCATGGACAGAAAAGTCTGGCTAGCTACACAGTCCATGGGGTCACAAGAGTCGGAAATGACTGAGCAGCTAACACACAATCATCTGTAATTGTGGTGGAGGACTCCTTTCTAGCTGTGGCATGGCACCTTCCTTCTAGTTTTTTTTTTGCTGATGAACTCCACTTAGGTTTCAGGGGGAAGCTCTTCTCCAGGTGTGATGGTGGACTCCTCTATGGCTTTAATATGAGGGCCTTTTTCTAGCTATAGTGTGCAAGGTCCTCTGTAGTTGTAGTGAGGTGCTCTTCTTCGTTGAGATATCTGCAGGGATTCAACTCTCATTGCAATGTGAAGAGAGTCTCCTCACTATTATTGTTGTGATGCTTGTCTCTCTTTGCAGTGAATGGGCTCCTCTCTAGATGTGATGTCTGGAGGGCTCCTCTTCCGTTGTGGACAGGGTTTTCTCTCAAGTTGGGTCGAAGTTCTTTAGATTTTTCCCAGGGTACTCGGAACTCCTCTTGATATGTGGTTGTACCTCCTCTAACATTTGTCATGTGGAGAGCTACATGGCAAGGGGTCTTCTCTAATTTTGCACTATGGGTTCCTCACTCATTTTGGTGGGGTTGATTGCCTCTACTTGTGACAGATGGTCAACTTTCTAGTTGTGGTGAGGGAGCTCCTCTCCAGTTGCGTTTGTGGGGGGCTTTTCCTCAATAGTGTTGGTTTGTCTGGGAATCTTCTCCTCGTGAATAATGCAGGCTCCTCTGGACTTTCAGCGGCAGGCATATCTATTGTTGTTAAGGTGGGCTGTACTCTAAATCTAAATTCAAGTTCTCCTGTTTAGTTGTGGGGACTTCTCTCTGGTTATGTTGTGTTGTGTTATCTCTAGTGGTGGCAGGATGCAATTTTCTTATTGTGAAAAACGACTCCAAGATAGTTGTGTTGTTCATGAGTGTCTCTAGTTGTAGTGGGGTCATCTCTCTATTTGTGGCCATGGGCTCCTCCTTATTTGTCTCTGGAGACACATATAATTTTGCTGTGGGGCTCGAGGCTCCTCTTAAAGGATTCAGAGGATCCTGTCAAGATGAAGTAGGGTCTCCTCTGGAGATCCTTTGGTGAACTCCTCTCTAACTGTGGCTGGGGACTCCACTTCACCTGTGACATGGGAGTTTCTTTCCTGTTTTGATGTGTTGGTGAGCTCCTCCCGAGTATCAATGGTGATTCTTCTGTAGTTCTGGTGGGTGATTATCTCTAGCTGCACTGTGGCTACTCCCATCTTCTGTGGTTTGCTGGTGGGCTACTCTCTATATGTGATGTGCAGGCTTCTTTCTAGTTATGGTGAGGGTCTCTTTAGTTGCAATATCTGAGGGGAGTCCTCCCTCATTGCAATTTGAAAAAGCTTCCTTTCTTGTGGTGGGGCAGCTCATCAATATTTCCCACAGTGTGACTCCACTCTAGGTATTATGTGTGGGGACATCGTCTCCCATTGTGTCCAGTGGCTTTTATCAAGTGGCAGTGGAGTTCTTTTCTTGAGTTGTGGCACTTTACTAACAGCTCCTCCAGAGTTGCAGTATTCCTTCCTCTTGGGTTGTGATAGGGGGCTCTTCAGGTGGCTCTGCTCTTCTTTTGACACGAGGTGTTCCTCAAAATTTTAGCATGGTTACTCCTCTCTACTTGTGATGGCCTCGTCTTGATTTATCAGGGTCTCCCCTCTATTTGCAGAGGAGGGAATGGATTCTCTCCGTGTGATGTCTTCGTAAAGTCCTCTCTACTTGTGGGATAAACCTCTCCAGTTTTGGTGGAGATATCCCCTGTCGTTTTGACCAGTGATTCCTCTCGTGTTGCAGAAAGAACTCTGTGGTACCTCTCTAGTTTCCTTGACAGTGGAGTTTCTCAATTATTGCAGTATGCAGGGGAATCTATACCTATGCGGTGTACAGACTCCTCTCTCATTTTGGCATGTGGCCAAAGCTAGCTGTGGCCAGGGGCTCTCTCTAGTTGCACTTTTCTAGGGGTTTTTCTCTAGTTGTGGTGTGGTTGCTCTTTCACATTGTTGCACTCATTACACTAGTTGCTGTGAGCAAGGGACTACTGTCAAGTTGAGGTGGGATAATCCAATCTAGTTTGACCCAGAAGCCTCTTATCTAGTTGCAGTGGAGGTCAACACTCTATTTGTGGTGGGTGTCTAGTCTATCATTGTGGTGGGGTTCCCCTCTCTAGTTGCATTGGGCATGGGTTTTCCTTAACAGTTGCTATGTGTCGTGGGGCTCTTATCCAATTCTGATACATGGGCGCCTCTCTGGTGTGGTGAGCTGCAGTTCTCTAATTGTGCCTTGGGTGGTTCTTCCTTCTAGTGATGTGTGCCTGGGTTCCTTTTGTGGTGGTGTGGTGCTCCTCTCTAGTAATGCTGAGGTCTTACCTTGAATTGAAATGGGAGCTCCACTTCAGTTGATGCAGTGGATTCAGAGCCCCTCTTGAGTTCTGGTGTTGGCACTAATCAAGTTGCACCAGTGAATTTGGGGTCCTTTCAAGTTGTGTTGGGAAACTAAGGGTTCCTCTGGAGTTGCAGCAGTAGGCTCTCATCTCCTGTCGAGTTGTGGCAGGTACTTGGTTTTCCTCTGGATTACAGTGCACAACTCAGATTTCCTCTCAACTTTCCATGAAATGTTCCTCTTGGTTTGAGGCAGGGGACTCAGAGCTTCTCTCGAGTTGTGGTGATGCTTCCTCTTGAGTTGTGTTGTGTTGTCTCCATGAAGGGGGTGTCCTGTCTACTTTTGGCACTGGGGACTCCTTACTAGTTTATTGTGGGTTTGATACTCTCTAATTTTGTGTGGCTCCTCTTGAGTTGCTTCATCGGCCCATCTATATTTGCTACAGAGTGTCCCCTATAAGTTGGCATGTCCCAGGGGCTGCTTTCTAGTTGCAGTGAGGGCATCCTCTCCAGTTCTGGTGTTTGAGTTCCTCTGACTTTCTTTCTGGGAGCTCCCTTCGTGATACAGTATAGGGCTCCTCTTGAATTGAGGCAGATTCTTTCAGTTCCTCTTGAGTTGTGGTTGTGGTTTTGGGAATCCTCTCATGTTGCATTGGGGGGCTAGGATCTAGTCTCAGTTTGTGATGGGAAACTCAAGGTTCTTCTCGAGTTGCAGGAAGGGAGTCGGTCCTCCTCTTGAGTTGAGGTAGAGAACTCAGGTTTCCTCTCGAGTTGCAACAGGGGACTATGGCCCACTAGAATTGCAGCTGAAAACTCGGAGTTCCTCTCCAGTTGCAGCATAAAATTCGAGCTTCCTATTAAGTTGAAGAGGGTACTTGGGGCTCCACTCAAGTTGTGGCTAGGAAGTCCGGGTACCTCTTGAGTTGCAGCAGGGGACTCAGAGCTCCTCCCGAGTTTCAGTGAGATCTCAGGATTCCTCTCGAGATTCAGCATGAGAATCAGTGTTCCACTCAACTGTGGCAGGGAATTCAGGGTCTTTTTCCATTTGGGGTGTTCTCAGTGTTCCTCTCATGTTGCAATGTGGCCTGCTCTCAAGTTGTATTGCTGTGACTCGTCTCTAACAGGGATGTTCAAGGGGGCTGTGGCAATGTGCAGATGGCTACTCACTAGTTTGCCATGGGGTTTTTTCTCTAGTTTGGGTCAGATTCAATTCTGTAGCTGTGGTGGCTTTGATTCTCTCTAGTTGTGGTATGCAAGCACCTCTCTAGTTGTGGTTGGCGACTCCTCTCTATCTGTGGCATGGGTGTTTCTTTCTAGTTGTGGTGTGCTGTGGGCTCCTCTGTAGGTGTGATGGGGGATTATCTCTAGCAGATGTGTGGTTTCTCCTTTCTAGTTGTGGTGTGTTTATGGGCTAACCTCTAGTTGTGGTATGTGTGCTCCTTTCTGGTCATGGTGAGGGGGTCATTTGCTGCAATACTTGTGGGAAATCCTCTCTCATTGTATTGTACAGGGGCGTCCTTTCTGGTTGTGGTGGAGGGGATCATCCATATTTGCTGAAGAGTGGCTCCTTTCTTTTTATGATGTCTATGGACATCCTCTCAAGTTGTGGCCAATGGCGTCTCTCAAGTAGCTCAGCCTTCTTGTCTTGAGTTGTGGCAGCATATCCAGGGCTCATCTCGAGTTTCAGTAGTCCCAACTCTTAGGTTGTGATGGGGTCTCTGAAAAGTTTTTCTGCTCTTCTTTTGATACTAGGTATTCCTCAAAAATTTTAGTATTGTTACTGCTCTCTACTTGTGAGGACCTCCTCTACGGTTACTTCAGGGGATTATCTCTATCTGGGATGCTTTGGTGGACTTTTCTATACTTCTGGAGGGAGAAACCTCTCCAGTTTTGGGGGAGGGCCCCTCTATCATTGTGACCAGGGTCATGTCCCATGTTTCAGGGAAGGACTTGTTGGTACCTCTCTAGTTGCCTTGGGCAGTGGTGTTTCTTAGTCATTGCCGTATGCAAGAGACTCTTTACATAAGCAGTGTGTAAGCTTCTCTCATTGTGGCTTGTGGTAAACACACTAGCTGTGGCCAGGAGCTCTAGTTGTACTCTGCTAGGGATTTCTCTCCAGATGTGGTGTGCTGCTCCTTTGAGTTGTTGCAATCATTAATCTAGTTTCTGTGGGCAAGGTGCTACTCTCTAGTTGACGTGGGATATCCAATTTAGTTTTACCCAGAAGACTCCTCTCTAGTTCCAGTGCGGGTCAACTCTCTAGTTGTGGTTTTTTATTACGTATCTTCTTGTGGTGGGAATCTCCTCTCTAGTTTCATTGGGCAGGGCTTTTCCTGAATAGCTGCAATGTGAAGTGGGTCTCTTCTCCAGATGTGATGTTTGAGAGCTTCTCTAATTGTGGTGAGCTGCACTTCTCTAATTGTCTTGTGGGTGCTCCTCTCTTGTAATGATGTGTGCCTGGACTCCTCTCTAGTTGTGCTGAGATCTTAGCTCAATTTGCTGTGAAAGTTACCATGGGGAACTCAGGGAGCCTCTCGTGGTGCCCCAGGGAAGTCCAATCTCCATTCTAGTTGCTAGGGGTATCTGCGGATTTCTCTCGTGTCACTTCAGGGCAAGTAGACCCCATCTAGGCTTGTGTCCAGAAATTTCATGTTCCTCTCCAGTGGCGACAGGGTTCTCGGGCTTGCTTTCTATGTTCACCCTGGAAGTCAGTCCTCGTCTTGAGTTGAAGTAAAGAACTCCACTCTCCTCTCCAGCAGTGACGGTTATTTCTGGGATCCCATTGAGTGGCCTAAAGGGAGTAAAGCCCCCTGAGAAGTTTTGAGAAGGCATACGCGATTACTTTCTTGGCCCTGGAGGAATAGAACAGCCTCATCTTGCGATGACGCGGGAATCTTGTGTTGTTTCTCGAGTTCCCGCGCACCGTGGGGGATTTCCCTCCAGTTAGGACAGGGAACTCAGGGAACCTCTCGTGCGGCCTCAGAGATGTTCAGTCTCCATTTGAGTTGCAAGGGGGAGCGTGGCATTGCTCTTGAGTCATGCCAGGGGAATCAGGCGTCAAGACGCCTTGAAGGGGGAATCTCGAGGTCTTTCTTGAGTTGCGGCAGGAAAGCCTGGGTTCCCTCGACTTGTGATGGTGACTTCATGGAGCTTCTCATGGTGCCGATGGGATGTCAGGAATACTGTGGAGTTGGGAGGGGCCATTTGAGACTCCACTGGGGTCGGTGTAATGGAAGAGGGCCTCCTCTCAAGTTGAGGCCGGAACCCCAGGGTTCCTCTCCTCTTCTGACATAGGTCTCGGGTTGTGTATGCTGTTTCAAACAGGGAGTCAGGTCTCGACTTGTGTGGAGTTATGGGACTCTGCTTTCCTCTCGAGTTGTCAAAGATGTTAAAGGCCTCCATGTGAGTTGATCTTGGAATCTGGCCCTCTTTTCCAATTAGCAACTGGAGAATCAGAACTCCCTTCTTGTTGTGAGTGGATTCTCGGCTGACATTCGAATCTGTACAAGGGAATCCAGCCTTATCTCGAGTGGATGCGGAAATACGTTACTTTTGAACTGTGAGAAGTCCCCCATGTTCCCCTCAAGTTTCAAAAGGATTCAATCCTCCTCTCGTGGTGCGACAGGGATGTTGGCATGCCTTTCCAGCAGAAGCAGGGCAATTGACCCTCATCTTGACTTGAGAGGAAAATAGGGCTCTTCTTTATTGTGGCTGAAAACTCAGCATTCCTCTCGAGTGCGCCGGGTATCTGGGAAAACTTCTGGAATTTCATAAAGCTTTCCAAATACCCTTTTGAGTTCAAAGAGGGAAGGTGGGCTTTCTTTGGTAACGCTGCAGCATAAAAGGGCTTCCTCAAGCGTGCAGGAGAGAATTTTGTGGTTTGCATGGAGTTGTGGCGGGAGTTGTGGCGGGAAGCTTAGTCGAGTTGGTGTCCACCTGGGGGACCCGCTCGTGTCTCCTCAGGAAGTCAGATCTCCTTTGGGGGTGCTTGGGGCACCTCGGGATTCCTGGCGCATCGCTGTAGGGATGAATTCGGCATCATCTGAAGTTGAGGCGGGAACTTCAGTGTTCCTCTGCATTTCTGACATCCATCTCGGGGTCTGTGCGGAGTTGGACCAGGCGAGTCCAGCCTCGTCTTGTGTTGAGGCAGGGAACTTTGCTTGCCTCTCGAGTTCTTCTTGGGGCATCAGGCCACTTGTCGAGTTGTATTTGGAACCTGCGGGTTTTTCCGGAAGATGCAACTGGGGTGTCAGTGCCCCTTTGGGTTTTGGCTTCATCCTTGGGATTACATTTGAAGAAGTGCCCAGGCATCGGTACTTACCTTGAGCGGACTAGGAAATCGATGTCTTTTGAAATGTGGCATGAGCCACGAGGCTTCCTCTCGGGTTTCGATGTGAGACTGGCCTCCTCCTGAGGTGCAACAGGAAGGCCGGGATCCCTTTCCAGACAAAGCAGGGGAATCGACCCACATTTCGAAATAAAGAGGAGAGGAGGGGCTCATATTAATTTGTGCTGGGAAACTCGGTGTTTCTCTCGAGTGAGACCGGTATCTTGGGGAACTTTTTGAGTTGCATCAGCGGTGTTAAGTACCGTTTCGACTTTAAAGAGGGATTGTGGGATTTCCCTCGAGACGCTGTAGTGGAAAAAGGCCTCATCTGGCGATGATGGGGGAACCTCCTGGTTTTTGTCCAGTTCTGGCGAGACTCTCAAATTATGACGGGGAACTCAGGGCACATCTCGTGGTGCCTCTGGAAAGTCCAATCTCCATGCAAGTTGTGAGGGGGAGTTGGGGATTGCACTCGTGTCACTGCAAGACAAAAAGACTTCTTCTAGGCTTGTGTCCAGAAACTCCATGTTACTCTACGGTGGTGACAGGGATCTCAGGGTTGCATTCAAGGTTCACCTAGGGAGTCAGGCCTCATCCCAAGTAGAAACAAAAACTCCACTATCCTCTCGAGTTAGGATAGGTATCTCTTGGAGCACATTGAGTGGCCTAAAGTGATTCAGACCTTCTGTGGAGTTTAGAGACGGTACTCGGGATTGCTCCCTAGGTCCTGCAGGAAATGAAGGGCCTCATCTCGCAATTAAGGAGGAGTCTCGTGGTTTTTCTTAAGCTGCAGCGTGACGTGTGGGGTTTCACTCGAGTAATGATGGAGAATTCAGGGAGACTCTTTTGTGGCACCAGGGAAGCCCATTCTCCACTTGAATTGGGAGGGGAGCATGGCATGGCTTTCAAGTCATGGCAGGGATATCAGGACACAAGAAGCGTTGAAGGGGAAAATCGAGGTCTTTCTCGAGTTGCAGCAGGAAAGCCTGGATTCCCGCGACTTATGACGGTGACTTCAGGGAGCTTCTAATGGTGCCTCCTGGAAGTCAGGAATCCTGTGAAGTCGGTAGGGGCCTCTCCGGAATCCACTGTGGTCAGTGCAGTGGAAGAGGGCCTCATCTCGAGTGGAGGTGGAAACCCCAGGTTTCCTCTCCTGTTCTGACGTGGGTCCCGGGTTGTGTATGCCATTTCAAACATGGAGTCAGGTCTCACCTTGTGTGAAGGCATGAAATTCTGCTTTCCTCTCGAGTTGTCAAAGGGGTTTCAGACCTCCAGGTGACTTGAATTTGGGACCTGGGACTCTTTTTCAGTTAGCATCTGGGGCATCAGAAATCCCTTCATGTTGGGAGTTGTTTCTCAGGTGGCATCCGAATCTCTGCAAGGGAATCAGGTCTGATATTGAGTGGATGGGGAAATATGTGGCTTTCGAATTGTGACAAGACCCCCCAGGTTCCCCTCCAGTTTCAAGTAGATACCAGTCTCCTCTTGAGGTGTGAAGGGGACGTCGGCATTACTTTCCAGGCGAAGCAGGGCAATCCATACTCATCTCGACTTGAGGACGGGAAAACGAGGCTTTTTTGACCTGTGGATGGAAACTCAGCTTCCTCTCGAGTGGGGACAAGTATTTGGGGAAACATCTGGAGTTTCATAAAGCGTGTCTAGTACACTTTCTATTTCCAAGAGGGAACGTGGGCTTTCTTTGGAAATGTTGCTGCAGAGAAGGGCCACCTCAAGCATGCAGGGGAGAATTTCGTGTGTTTTGTGAAGTGTGGCGGGAAGCTTATGTTTCCTCTCGAGTTGTCTGTCGAATTGGGGGATCCGCTCATGTCTCCTCAGGGAAGTCCAAAGTCCTTTTGTGTTGTGAGGGGCACATCAGGATTCCTCACGCATCGTTGCAGGGATGAATAGGGCCTCATCTCAAGTTGAGGTGGGAACCTCAGGGTTTCTCTGCTGTTCTGACATTGATCTCATAGTCTCTGTGGAGTTGGAAAAGGCAAGTCAGGCCTGGTCTTGTGTTGAGGCACGGAACTCTGCTTGCCTCTTGAGTTGTTCATGGTGTGTCAGGCCACATGTCGAGGTGTATTTCAAACCTGCTTCTTTTCTGCAGAATGCAACCTGGGTGTCAGTGCCCCTTTGTGTTGTGTCTTCATCTTCGGGCTTACATTCTGGGAGGTGCCTTGGCATTGGGACTTACCTTGATTCAATGGGGCAATTGGTGTCTTTCGGAATGTGGCACAACCCATGAGGCTTCCACTCGAGTTTCAATGTGAGACCAGCCTCCTCCTGAGGTCCGACGTGAAGGTCGGGATCCCTTTCCAGACAAAACGGGGGAATCGAGCCTCATGTCAAGATCAGCAGGGGAGAAGGGACTAAGATTAAGTTGTGCCAGGAAACTCGGTATTACTCTCGAGTGAGACGGGTATGTCAGGGAACTTTTTCAGTTGCATCAAGTGTGTCAAATACCCTTTCGAATTTCAAGAGGGAACATGGGATTTCTCTTAAGACGCTGCAGTGGGAAAGGGCCTCTTCTCGCGATGACGGGGTAACCTCGTGTTTTTCTCGAATTGCGACAGGATTCTCGAGTTATGATGGGGAACTCAGGGAGCCTCTGGTGTTACTCCATGGAAATCCAATCTCCATTCGAGTTGCGAGGCGGAGCTATGGTTTGCTCTCGAGTCACTGCAGGACAAATAGACCTCATCTAGGCTGTGTCCAAAAACTCCATGCTCCCCTCCAGTGTTGACAGGGATCACGGGGTTGCATTCAAGATTTACCCGGGGAGTCAGGCCTCGTCTCGAGTTGAAGCAAAGAACTCCACTCTCCTCTGGAGATGCGATGGGTATCTCTTGGAGCCCATTTATTTGCCTAAACAGAATCAAGCCTCCTGTGGATTTTTTCCCCTTTTTTAAATTTTTTTTTTTTAACTGTACAATATTGTATTGATTTTGCCATATATCAACATGAATCCCCCACAGGTATTAAAATGTTCCACATCCTGAAAACTCCTTGCCCCCTCCTCATACCATCACTCTTGGTCGTCCCAGTGCGCATCCCCAAGCATCCAGTATCATGCATTGACCCTGGACTGGTGACTCATTTTATATGTGATATTATACATGTTTCAGTTCCATTCTCCCAAGTCATCCCACCCTCTCCCTTGCCCACAGAGTCCAAAAGGCTGTTTGATACATCAGTGTCTCTTTTGCTGTCTCGTGTACACGGTAATTGTAGCCATCATTCTATATTCCATATATATGCGTTAGTATACTGTATAGGTGTTTTTCTTTTTGGCTTATTTAACTCTGTATAATAGGCTCCAGTTTCATCCACCTCATTAGAACTGATTCAAATATATTCTTTTTAATTTTTGAGTAATACTCTATTGTGTATATGTAACAATTCTTTCTTATCCATTCATCTCCTGATGGAAATCTAGGTTGCTTCCATGTCCTGGCTATTATAAACAGGGATGCGATGAACATTGGGGTACACGTGTCTCTTTCAATTCTGGTTTCCTCAGTGTGTATGCCCCGCAGGGGATTGCTGGATCATAAGGCAGTTCTAGTTTCAGATTTTTTAAGGAATCTCCACACTGTTCACCATAGCGACTGTACTAGTTTGCATTCCCAGCAACAGTGTAAGAGGTTTCCCTTTTCTTCATACCCTTTCCAGCATTTATTACTTGTAGACTTTTGGATCGATTCTGACTTGCATGAAATGGTACCTCATTGTTGTTTTGATTTGCATTTCTCTAATAATGAGTGATGTTGAGCATCTTTTCATGTGTTTGTTAGCCATCTGTATGTCTTCTTTGGAGAAATGTCTATTTAGTTCTTTGGCCCATTTTTGATTGGGTCATTGATTTTTCTGGAATTGAGCTGTAGGTGTTGCGTGTATACTTTTGAGATTAGTTGTTTGTCAGTTGCTTCATTTGCTATTATTTCCTCCCATTCTGAAGGCTGTCTTTTCAACTTGCTTATAGTTTGCTTTGTTGTACAGAAGCTTTTAAGTTTAATTAGGTCCCATTTGTTTATTTTTGCTCTTATTTCCAATATTCTGGAAGGTGGGTCATCGAGAATCCTGCTGTGATGTATGTCGGAGCATGTTTTGCCTATGTTCTCCTCTAGGAATTTTATAGTTTCTGGTCTTATGTTTTTAGATGTTTAATCCATTTTGAGTTTATTTTTGTATATGATGTTAGAAAGTGTTCTAGTTTCATTCTTTTACAAGTGGTTGACCAGTTTTCCCAGCACCACTTGTTAAAGAGATTGTCTTTAATCCATTTTATGTTCTTGCCTCCTTTGTCAAAGATAAGGTGTCCATATGTGCGTGGATTTATCTCTGGGCTTTCTACTTTGTTCCTTTGATCTATGTTTCTGTCTTTGTGCCAGTACCATACAATCTTAATGACTGTGGCTTTGTAGTAGAGCCTGAAGTTAGGCAGGTTGATTCCTCCAGTTCCATTTTTCTTTCTCAAGATTGCTTTGGCTATTCCAGGTTTTTTGTATTTCCATATAAACTATGCAATTCTTTTTTCTAGCTCTGTGAAGAATACTGTTGATAGCTTGATAGGGATTGCATTGAATCTATAAATTGCTTTGGGTAGTATACTCATTTTCACGATATTGATTCTTCCAATCCATGAACATGGTATATTTCTCCATCTATTAGTGTCCTCTTTGATTTCTTTCACTAGTGTTTTATAGTTTTCTATATATAGGTCTTTAGTTTCTTTAGGTAGATAAATCCCTAAGTATTTTATTCTTTTCATTGCAATGGTGAATGGAATTGTTTCCTTAATTTCTCTTTCTATTTTCTCATTAGTAGTGTATAGGAATGCAAATGATTTCTGCGTGTTGATTGTACTATATTCATTGATTGGTTCTAGTAATTTTCTGGTAGAGTCTTTAGGGTTTTCTTTTTTTTTTTTTATTTTTTTTAGACTTTTATTTTATTTTATTTTTTTTTTACAATATTGTATTACTTTTACCATACATCGAGATGGATCCGCCACCAGAATACCCGTGCTCCCCATCCTGAACCCTCCTCCCTCCCCCCTCCAACACCATCCCTCCAGGTCATCCCAGTGCTCCAGTCCCAGGCATCTGTTATCGGGCATCGTACCTGGACTGACTCGTTTCAGATATGATATTATACATATTTCAATGCTATTCTCCCCAATCGTCCCACCCTCTCCCAGTCCCAGAGTCCAAAAGTCTATTCTATACATCAGTGTCTCTTTTGCTGTCTCATAAGCAGGGTGATTGTTACCATCTTTCTAAATTCCATATATATGCGTTAGTATACTGTATTTGTGTTTTTCTTTCTGGCTTACTTCACTCTGTATGATAGGCTCCAGTTCCATCCACCTCAATAGAACTGATTCAAATGTATTCTTTTTAATGGCTGAGTAATACTCCATCGTGTATATGTACCACAGCTTGCTTATCCATTCATCTGTGGATGGGCATCTAGGTTGCTTCCACGTCCTGGCTATTGTAAACAGTGCTGCTATGAACATTGGGGTACACGTGCCTCTTTCAATTCTGGTTTTCTCAGTGTGTATGCCCAGCAGTAGGGTTTTCTATGTAGAGGATCGTGTCATGTGCAAACAGTAAGAGTATTACTTTTTCTTTTCCAATTTGGATTCAATTTATTTCTTTTTCTGCTCTGATTGCTGTTGCCAGAACTTCCAGAACTATGTTGAATAGTAACAGTGAAAGTGGGCACTCTTCTTTTGTTCCTGACTTTAGAGGAAATGCTTTCAATTTTTCACCATTGAGGAGAATGTTTGCTGTGCGTTTATCATGTATAGCTTTTATTATGTTGAGGTATGTTCCTTCTATTCCTGTTTTCTAAAAGTTTTTATCATAAATGTATGTTGAATTTTGTCAAAGGCTTTCTCTGCATCTATTGAGATAATCATATGGATTTTTTTTTTACAATTTGTTAATGTGCTGTATTACATGGATTTATTTGTGGATATTGAAGAATTCTTGCATCCCTGGGATAAAGCCCACTTGATCATGGTATATGATCTTTTTAATGTGTTGTTGGATTCTGATTGCAAGAATTTTGTTAAGGATATTTGAATCTATGTTCATCCATGATATTGGCATGTAGATTTCTATTTTTGTGGCAACTTTGTCAGGTTTTGGTATTAGGGTGATTGTGGACTCATAGAATGTATTTGGAAGTTTACCCTCCTTTGCAATTTTCTGGAAGAGTTTGAGTAGGATAGGTGTTAGCTCTTCTCTAAATTTTTGGTAGAATTCAGCTGTGAAGCCGTCTGGACCTGGGCTTGTGTTTGCTGGAAGATTTCTGACTACAGTTTCAATTTCCGTGCTTGTGATGAGTCTGTTAAGGTCTTCTATTTCTATCTGGTTCAGTTTTGGAGACTTGTACTTTTCTAAGAATCTGTCCATTTCTTCCACGTTGTCCATTTTATTGGCATATAATTTCTAATAGTACTCTGTAATGATCCTTTGTATTTCTGTGCTGTCTGTTGTGATCTCTCCCTTTTCATTTCTAATTTTATTGATTTGATTTTTTCTCCCTTTGTTTCTTGATGAGTCTGGCTAACGGTGTGTCAATTGTATTTATCCTTTTAAAGAACCAGCTTTTAGCTTTATTGATTTTTACTATGGTCTCTTATGTTTCTTTTGCATTTATTTCTGCCCAATTTTTTAAGATTTCTTTGCTTCTACTAACCCTGGGGTTCGTCATTTCTTCCTTTTCTTGTTGCTTTAGGTGTAGAGTTAGGTTATTTATTTGACATTTTTCTTGTTTCTTGAGGTATGCCTGTATTGCTATGAACTTTCCCCTTAGGACTGCTTTTACAGTGTCTCATAAGTTTTGGGTTGTTGTGTTTTCATTTTCATTCATTTCTATGCAAATTTTGATTTCATTTTTGATTTCTTCTGTGATTTGTTGTTTATTGAGAAGTGTGTTTTTTAGCCTCCATATGTTCGATTTTTTAATAGCTTTTCTCCTGTAATTGAGATCTAATCTTATTGCATTGTGTTCAGAAAAGATGTTTGGAATGATTTCAGTTTTTTAAAGTTTACCAAGGCTAGATTTATGGCTCAGGATATGATCTATCCTGGAGAAGGTTCCGTGTGCACTTGAGAAAAAGGTGAAATTCATTGTTTTGGGATGAAATGTCCTGTAGATATCAATTAGACCTTACTGGTCTATTGTATCATTTAAAATTTGTATTTCCTTGTTAATTTTCTCTTTAATTGATCTATCCATGGTTGTGAGTGCGGTATTAAAGTTTCCCTCTATTATTGTGTTATTATTTATTTCTCCTTTCATACTTGTTAGCATTTGTCTTACATATTGTGGTGCTCCTATGTTGAGTGCATATGTATCTATAATTGCTATATCTTCTTCTTGGATTGATCCTTTGATCATTATGTACTGACCTTCTTAGTCTCTTGTCACAGCCTTTGTTTTAAAGTCTATTTTATCTGATATGTGTATTGCTACTCCTGCTTTCTTTAGGTCTCTATTTGCATGGAAAATCTTTTTTCAGCCCTTCACTTTCAGTCTGTATGCATACCTTGTTTTTAGGCAACATAGGTAGGGGTCTTGTTTTTGGGTCCATTCAGCCAGTCTTTGTCTTTTAGTTGGGGCATTCAACCCATTTATGTTTAAGTTAATTATTGATAAGTATGATCCTGTTGCCATTTACTGTACCATTTTGGGTTCGAATTTATACACTCTTTTTGTGTTTCTGGTCTACAGAATATACTTTAGTATTTGTTGGAGAGCTGTTTTGGTGGTTCTGAATTCTCTCAGCTTTTGCTTGTCTGTAAAGCTTTGATTTCTCCTTGATATTTGAATGAGATCCTTGCTGGGTACAATAATCTGGGCTGTAGGTTATTTTCTTTCATCACTTTAAGTATGTCTTGCCATTCCCTCCTGGCTTGAAAAGGTTCTATTGAAAGATCAGCTGTTATCATTATGGGAAGTCTCTTGTGTGTTATTTGTTGCATTTTCCTTGCTGCTTTTGATATTTGTTCTTTGTGTTTGATCTTTGTTAATTTGATTAATATGTGTCTTGGGGCGTTTCATCTTGGGTTTATCCTGTTTGAGACTCTCTGGGTTTCTTGGACTTGAATGATTATTCCCTTCCCCATTTTAGGGAAGTTTTCTACTATTATCTCCTCAAGAATTTTCCCATGGTCTTTCTTTTTGTCTTCTTCTTGTGGGACTCCTATGATTCGAATGTTGTAGCATTTAATATTGTCCTGGAGGTCTCTAAGATTGTCCTCATTTCTTTGAATTCGCTTGTCTTTTTTGCTCTCTGATTCATTTATTTCTACCATTTTGGCTTCTAATCCACTAATCCTATCTTCTGCCTCTGTTATTCTCCTATTTCTTGCCTCCAGAGTGTTTTTGATCTCATTTTTTACATTATTCATTGTATATTTACTCTTTTTTATTTCGTCTAGATCTTTGTTAAACCTTTCTTGCATCTTCTAAATCCTTGTGTCCAGACTGTTTATCTGTGATTCCATTTTGATTTCAAGATTTTGGATCAATTTCACTATCATTATTCGGAATTCTTTATCAGGTCGATTCCCTATCTCTTCCTCTTTGGTTTGGTGGGCCTTTATACTGTTCCTTTACCTGCTGGGTATTCCTCTGCATCTTCATCTTGTTTACATTGCTGAGTTTGAGGTGTCCTTTCTGTATTCTGGCAGTTTGTGGAGTTTTCTTTATCATGGAGTTTCCTTGCTGTATGTGGGTTTGTACAGTGGCTTGTCAAGGTTTCTTGGTTACGGAAGCTTGAGTTGGTGTTCTGGTGGGTGGAGGTGGATTTCTTCTCTCTCCTTTCAAAGACAATGTGTTGCTTTTCTCAGTGCCTGATGTCCTCTTCCGTCATTCAGAAGTTGTTTGTGGAATTTACTTGGCATTAAAATGTACTTTTGATTAATTTGTGGGGGGAGAAAGTGGTCTCCCCATCCTATTCCTCCACCAACTTTTGTCCTTCCTTGTCCTGTGGAGTTTTGAGAAAGGACTTGGGACTGCTGTCTAGGCCTTGCAAGAAAAGAAGGGCCTCATCTAGGGAAGAGGGTGGAATCTCGTGGTTTTCCTTGAGCTGCCGCATGACGTGTGTGGTTTCTTTCGAGTTATGACAGGGAACTCAAGGAGCCTCTTGTGTCCCCAGGCAAGTGCAGTCTCCATTCGATTTGCTAGGGGGAGCGCGGCATTGCTCTCAAGTCATGGCAGGGGAATCATGCCTCAAGACCCATTGAATGGGGAATCTCCAGGTCTTTCTCTAGTTGTGGCAGGACAAACTGGGTTCCCTCCACTTGTGACGGTGTCTTCAGGTAGCTTCTCATGGAACCTATTGGAAGTCAGGAATACTGTGGAGTTGGGAGTGTCCTGTTAGGACTCCACTGAGGTCGGTGCCATGGAAGAGGGCCTCATCTCGAGTGGAGGTGGGAACCTCAGGATACCTCTCATCTTCTGACGTGGGTCTCCGTGTGTGTATGCCATTTTAAACACGGAATCAGGTCTTGGCCTCTGTGGAGTCATGAAACTCTTCTTTCATCTCGAATTGTCAAAGGTGTTAAAGGCCTCCAGGCGAGTTGAATTTGGAACCTGACCCTCTTTTCCAATTAGCAATCAGGGCATCAGGAGTCCCTTTGAGTTGTGAGTGGATTCTCAGCTGACATTCGAATCGGTGCAAGGGAATCAGGCCTGATCTCGACTGGATGGGAAAATATGTGACTTTCGAATTGTGACAAGACCCCTGGGTTCCCTTCCTGTGTCAAGTAGATACCAGCCTTCTCTCTAGGTGTGACGGGGATGTCGGCATACCTTTCCAGGTGAAGCAGGGCAATCGAACCTCATCTCAAGTTGAGGAGGGGAAAATGGGGCTCTTCTTGACTTGTGGTGGGAAACTCAGTGTTGCTCTCGAGTGGGGACGGGTATTTGGGAAACTTCTGGAATTTCATCAACTGTGTCAAGTACCCTTTTGAGTTCCTAGAGGGAACGTGGGCGGGAAGATGTGGCTCAGAGGATATTTTGCTGGGAATCTCGGTGTTCCTGTCCAATAAGACTGGTACATTGGGTCACATGTGAATTTTCCTCAAGGCTGTCTAGTTCCTTTTCGATGATCCAGTGGGTTCGTGGGATTTCTCTACGGGGGCGGGGGGGGGGAGGGGTCTCTTCTGTTGTTGTCTGGGCCCCCACTTGTTTTTTTTCTATTTTTGTTGTTTTTTTCTTTTTTCAGGGGATATCTGGAGATGTCTGTGTCTCTCCGGAGGATCACCATCCATTTTTTGTTTGGGGGGGGGGAGGTGGGTTTTTTTCTCTTGTGTCTTGAGAGAAGAGTTGTTCTTCTATTCTTCTCGGCTTGTACCCACAAACTTTTTTTTTTCCCCTCCCGAGTTCTATTTTTTTTTGTTTTCTTTCAATCTCCTTACGGCACCCCGCCCCCATATAAAAAAAAAACACACCCCCCCCCCCTCCCCGCCACCAGCCCCAGCCCCCCCCCGGAGTGAAATATAAAAAAAAAAAAAAAAAAAATAAACCCTCCTCTGTTGTTTTTATTTAAGACTGGATTTTATTCTACACTCCGGCGGAAAAAAAAAGACCCCCCCCTCACCGTGGGATGAATCTCATGGTGTTTTCTCGAGCTGCGGCTTGACGTGTCGCGTTTCACTCGAGCTATGAGGGGGAACTCAAGGATCCTCCTCTTGTGGCCCCAGGGAAGTCTAGTCCCCATCCCAGTGGTGAGGAGGGCCCGGGAAGGCTCTCGAGTCATGGCATGGGAATCGGGCTTCAAGACGTGTTGAAGGGGGTATCTCGAGGAGTTTCTCGAGTTGCTGTAAGAATCCCTGGTTTCCCTGGGCTTGTGACGGTGCCCTCTGTCAGCTTCCCTTGGTGCCTATGAGAAAGGGGAATACTGTACATTTGAGAGGGTTGTCTTGGGACTCCACTGGGTTCAGTGCCATGGAAGAGGGCCTCATCTGGAGGTGAGGCGGGAAACTCAGGCTTCCTCTCCTGTTCTGACATCGATCTCCGGATCTTTAAGGGTATTGAACAGGGAGTTAGGCCTCGTCTTGTGTTGAGGCATGGAACTCCACTTGCCTCTCGAGTTGTTCATGGGGTGTCATGCCACTTGACAAGTTGTACTTGGAACCAGCGGCTATTTCGGGAGAATGCACCCAGGGTGTCAGTGCCCCTTCGTGGGTTGACTCCATCCTCGGGGTTCCATTGGAAAGGTGCCCAGGCATCGGGACGTCTCTTGAGTGGACGCGGAAATTGGTGTCTTTCAGAATGTGTCACGAACCACGAGGCTTCATCCTGTGTTTCAATCTGAGTCCTGTCTCTTCCCGATTTGAGACAGGAAGGTTGGGATCCACTTTCAGATAAAGCAGAGGAATTGACCTTCATGTCGAGATCAGGAATGGAGACAGGGCTCAGATTAAGTTGTGCTTGGAAATTCCTTGATACTCTCAAATGATACGTGTATTTTAGGGAACTTATCAAGTTGCATCAAGGTTGTCAAGTACCATATCCAATTTCAAGAGGGAAAGTGGGATTTATCTAGAGGAACTGCAGGAGGAAAGGGACTCATCTTTTGATGATGGGTGAACTTTGTCGTTTTTCTCGAGATGTGGTCAGAAATTCGAGTAATGACTCAGAATTCAGGGAGCCTCTGGTGTTGCCCCAGGGAAGTTCTATCTCCATTTGAGTTGCGAGGGTGTCTGGGGTTTGCTCTCAAGTTACTGCAGGGCAAATAGAGCTAATCTAGGCTTCTGTCCAGAAATTACATATTCGTCTCCAGTGGTGACAGGAATCTCGGTGTTGCATTCAAAGTTCACCCGTGGAGTCAGGCCTTGTCTTGAGTTGAAGCAAAGGACTCCGCTCTTCTCTCGAGTTGCAAAGGCTATCTCTTGGAGCCCATTGATGGCCTAAAGGGAGTCAAGTCTCCTGTGAAATTTTGAGAGGGCTCTGGATTGCTCTCTAGGCTCTGCAGGAAAAGAAGGCACTCAGCTCCAAATGACGGGGCAATCTCGTGGTTTGTCTCGAGCTCTGTCGCACGTGTGGTGTTTCTCTCATGTTAAAACGGGGAATCAGGGAGCTTCTCATGTGGCCCCAGGGAAGTCAAGTCTCCATTCGAGTGGAGTAGCCCTCTTCAGATACTACACCAGGTGTCACATGGCCACAGTCTCCCCTGGTTAACACCTTTACAGACCCTGTACGTGGAATCACATGTCCACATTCTGCAGGGTGAATGTCCTCCAAGACCCTGAACCTGAGGTCACATATCCACAGTTTCCAAAGTGAACCCACCTCAAGACCCTGCACCTGGAGTTGCAAGTCCAGTCTCAAGGGTGACCTCTCCTCCCAGACACTTGTCCTGTGTTCACACATCCACAGGCTCCATGTTGACTGCTTTGAAGCACCTGGGGTCACATGTCAAAATTCTTGTTGACATGGCTCATACCCCACACATGGATTGACATGTCCACAGTCTCCAGGTTGAGTACACCTTACCAGGTTCACAAGTCCATGTTAATCTGGGTGACACCTTCCCAGAGCCTGTGTGTGATCACACATCCACAGTCTCCTTGGTGTGACCTCTCCCCAGACCTGCGACCTTGGGTCACATGTCCACTGGCCCCAGGGTAACCCCACTTCTCAGAACCTGTACCTGGGGTCACATGTCTAGGGTCTAAAGGGTGACCCACCTCCCAGATCCTGCACCTGAGGTCACACATAAACGGTATCCAGGATGAGACTACCTCCAGACTATGTACCTGGTGTCGTATGACCACAGTGCCCCGTGTGACATCTCCTCCAAGACCCTGCACCTAAAGTCCCATGTCCACAATATCCAGGGGTTCCCCCTCCTACACACTGGACCAGGGACACATTTCTACAGTCTGAAATGTGACTTCACCTCATAGAATCTGCACATGGGGTCACACAAAAACAGTCTCCAGGCTAACCCCCACATGATCCTGTACCTGGGGTCAAATTTCTGTAGTATCCAGGGTGAATCCCTCCCAGACCACATACATGGGATCACATGTCCAAAGTCTCTAATATGAGCAAACATCCAGACTCTGTACCTGAGATCTCAGGACCACAATGTCCTGTGACTACACATTCCAGTCCCTGCACTTAGGGTGACAGGTCCAGAGTCTTCAAGGTAACCTCCTCTCAGACCATTCACCTGATGTAACAATCCACCATCCCCAGAATGACCCCACATCCCAGATCCTGCATCTGGGATCACACATCATAGTCTCCAGGGAGAGCACCTTCCCCAGACCCTGCATTATGGGTCACACTTTCATAGCCCTCAGGGTGACCAAACCACCCAGATCCAGTAACCATAAACTCTTTGCACACAACCCCACCTTCAAGACCCTATCCGTGGAATTTCACGTCCATAGTCTCCATGATGAACCACTCTCAGATCATGCACCTGGGATCACACACCCACAGTTTCCAGGGTGACCCCTTTCTCCCCAGCATCAGGGGCTATATGGCCACAGTCTCCATGTTCACACCCGATATAAGATCCTTTACAGAGTGTCACATGGCCACAGTTTCCCTGATGAACCCCTTCATAGACCCTATTCATAGGGTCAAATGTTCATAGTCTCCAGAGTGAACACTCTCCCAGACCCTGTACCAGGGTTCACATGTCCACAGTCTCCATGGTGACCCCACCTCCAAGACACTTCACCTTGCTTTACACATCCACAGACTCCAGGGTCAGCCTCAACGCCATACACTGCATTTTGGTTTCCTGTCAACTTTCTTCAGAGAGAAATATCCTCACAGAACCTGCACCTGGGTTCACGTGTTCACAGTCTCCACAGAGAGCCCTCTCTCCAGACCCTGAACATGGGGTTAGATGACCACAGTCCAGGGTGACCCTTACTTCCAGACCTTACACCTGAGGTCACACATACATAGGCTAAAGGTTCACCCCTTTAAAATACAATCACCTGGGGTAAAATGTCCACAGTCTCATTGGTGACACCTTGCCGAGACTCTGTACCTGGGATGACATTTCCAGTTTCCATGGTAACCACCTCTGCCAGACCCTACACCCATAATCACATGTCCATTTTATCCATGGTGACACCACCTCACCAGAACTTTTCCTTCTGGTTACATGTACATAGTCTCCATGGTGATCTGCACTCCCAGACTTTGAACCTCTGGTCACATTTCCAGTCTCCAGGGTGACACCCCACGCCCCCCCCTACCCATATCTGTGGATATAGTCCTCAGACTTCAGGGAGACACTACCACATTAGTCCAAGTGCCTGGGATGACAAGGCCACAGTTTCCATTGTGAGCTCCCCTCCCAGACCATATGCTGGTGTTACGTGTCTATAGTTTCCAGGGTGACACCATCCCACATCCTGTATCTGAGATCATATGTCTTCAGTCCCAAGGGTGACCTCTCCCAGGCACTGTATTTGGGGTCACATATCTAGTCTATACCGTGTTCATTCTCTCAGACCCAGTACCTGGTGACAAATGTCTATTGTCTCTGGGGTTCTGCCATTTCCCAGATCTTGTACCTGGGGTCATATGTCCACAGTCTCCAGTGTGACACCCCCCTGCCAGACCCTAGAACTGGTGTCCACATATCCAAAGTCTCCAGGGTCACAATCTTTCCCAGATTGTATATTGGAGTCACACATTCACATTTTGCAGGGTGACACAACCTCACTGACCCTGGTCTGCGGTATCAGGACCAGACTCTTGAGGTGATCTAACTTTAGAGACCTTGCCTCTGTGTTCTCATAACAACAGTCTCCAGGGTAAACCCCTCCCAGAACCTGCACCAGAGGTAACATATTCACAGTCTTCAGGGAGACCCCATCTCACTGACCATATATCTGGGGTCATATGTCCACAATCCTTGAGTGAGACCCTCCCCATAACCTTCACCTTTGGTCACACATCCAGAGTCTCGAGGTTTACCCCCACCCCCAGACCCTGCACCTCTGGTCACATTTCACAGTCTCTAGGATGACACATCTCCACAGACCCTGTACCTGGCGTCATACAGGCACAGTCTCTGGGATGACCCCATCCCCCAGACCCTGCCCCTGTGGAAGCATGTCCATAACTGGCAGGTAACACCACTTCCTAGACCCTATACCTGGAGTTGCACATCCGCAGTTTCTATGGTGACCTCCTCCTAAAGAATGCATCATAGATCACGTGTCCACACTCTCCAGGTAGAGCATCCTCCCCTAAATCTGCACTTTGAATCACACATTCACAGTCCTCAGGGTGACCCCACTTCCCAGATGAATGAAAGGCATAAAAGCAGAGTGCTTTTTCAGACATCTGTCTATCAGCAACTGTCTAGATTCTAAGATGTGAGAACTCCAGGTTTACAAGAGGCCCTAATTTTCAGGGTCATAGGCAGCATATTTCCCTGCATTTTCTGAGCCTTGTGAACCCATTCCTAGCTTATATTGGGGCTGCCCCTGAGGAAACAGGCTTGGGAAGTTGTCTAAGAGTGCTGAGTGCCATACTGTTGTTACCTTGATTCGTTGACATTCTAATGGAAATAATCCTGCAGCAAGGAGTTGCAAGATGCCTGCTTACACAAGAAATCGAAAAAGTTTGACCAAACCTATTGATGTAATAAGTAGGAAAACATCATTTGAATGGATAATTATGCAGATGCCAGCCCACACCCTTTTAGCACCAACAGAGAAAAAATGCTAAATTTGCCAACAATTTTCAATAACCAGATTCACATTCAGTATATGTCTCTGTGGTATCCAAGAATTTTCCAAACAGACCTAGGATCACTGGATCTCTCCTACAGAGATAAGGTGATGGAAATTTACTCTGAAGGGTGAGTCTTGAGGTGAGTACTTCTCAAAGGCCACAGCTAGGAGGCCTCACACCAAGGCCAAAGAATTGGAGCCCAAAACCAAAGTCAACTATGAATCTGACTGAATCACTTTGCGAATGTTACCAAAAGCCCCTGATCATCATGAACAAGCTTCCTGACTCCCTACCAGGCAAAGATGCCCACTCCATTAAACACCCTATGGTGCTCCAACCAATCACCTAGCATCAACATTCCAGCAGGAATTTTCTTTGTTTTGAAGCCACAAAAGCTGTCGACTTTCCTTAGTCTGTAAGCAGGTTGGCCTGCTGCACTCACAGTGCCCACTTTATCTCTGCTCTTTGTTTTTAATATAAACTCACTCCCTTCTGAGACACTCTACGTCTGGAAATTCTTTCCAAATTGTACTCAGATGGTTTGAACAAGTCTCCCATATCCAGGCCTGCTTTTCTGGATCACACTCACCATGTGTTATCCACTCCCAACTTAGAGCACAAAGGCCCTCTCAGCCTGGTCCTTCCCTCTCACATTCCACTGTTCCTGGGCAGGCTTTCTTATGTGTACTGGAGAGGCCTCTGTAGTGTCATGAGGAAGAAACAAGAGGTACCCATGAAGTCTCCCACACCAGCACAGCAACCAGTACACCGAAACTGACCTCTTCACTCTAGTTGGGCCTGGGGGTGTTTCAGGGGATGTCCCCCAACATGTCCTTGTTTTCATCTAATCCCAGCACTGTCCACGTGAGAGTTACTAAGCTACTCTGTGATGACTGCACAGAGAGGATACTTGTTCACTCGCACCTCCCAGGAACATGGGATTCTTATGGGCAGACACCTCCCAGGAAAATGGGTTCAGCTAGACAGTTATGCAACAGGGCTCAGCATCCAGGAACTGTCCACAAACCTCACTGCAGAGCACCCCCAGCCACTCTGTTGGACAGATCTGATTTTGAGCCCTTCCGAGCAGGATCTGAGGTAACAAACAGCAGCTTCTTGACAGGTCTGTGACACTGGGCTTCCCTGTGTGCAGCCTCCTTCCAGCAGGTTTCCCAGAGGCTTCCATTGCACCTGGGCACTGAGCCTATCTCCGCTCACCACCCCCCGTCCCTGACCCCTGGGTCACTCTCATTAGAAAAAGTTCTTCCTGAAATTCTCTCCCAATTTTGAGCCAGATAAAATGATTAGAAAACAAATAAGAGCTGCAGCTCCATATCTATCCTTACCTCAGGACCCACAAGTGTTCCTAGAACCTTGACAAGCACAATGAGGCCCATGTCCTAAAAGCACAAGCCCATTCAGAAAAAGATTGGCTGCCCTGGCTGTCCTGCCCTTTACACATATGTGTGGATTCAGGTGTATATAAACCCAATCAAGTTCTTGCAGCTGTACTTGATGCCGTCTTTTCTGCTTAGACATTGCAGAGCCCGTTTGGAGAGCGAGAGTGAGGGGCCATGGCATTTCAGGGGATCTGGTCTGTGTGGGGCTCTGCTGGATGTACTTCAGGAGGTGCTATGCTGTCATTTTCTAAGGATGGGCTGTGTCTCCTACTCCTGCTGTTGGAAATTGTTTCAGGCAGAGGTGAGGAAGCATGAAAACAGGCAGTGGGAGCAGGACAGGAGGAGTAAATCAGGTAGGAAAGTGGAAAGCTTTCAGAAGATCACCCAGGCCAGGACCATCCTGCCTGACCTACAGGAGCCAACTTGGTAAGCATGCTGTCACTGGAGGGGTTCCAATCATTTTCTCTATCCTGTGAGGTCTTTGCACATATTCAGGTGTTTACCTGGAAAGTGTTGATGAGGTTCTGGAGTGGCTAGCCAGGGGGTCAGCCAGCATTTACTTAGAGATGACTCTGTGGGGTCTCGCAGCTGCACACTGAAGACCCTTGTTGGGAGGTATGGGGGTAGGGAGTATGGAAGGGCTGCTGGCTTCACATTCCTAAGTCCCCACCGCTGACCATATTCAGAACTGCTCATCCCTGGAGTAAGCATCCTAATTGGGTTTTCACCTGTGTAAGTAGTGACTTCTGTATTAGCAATATGAACAGTGACAAGAAAATATCCTCAGTAGGACTGAGATGTTAGACCACACGTACCAGTGTAAGAACGTGAGGAAGTGTGTGCAGCCAGTACCTATAGCGACAGGCTTCAGACTTGGCACCTCAACAACTCTGACATCCAGCTACTGCTTGAGCATTTCTGAGGGCCCAGTGCTGACTCTAAGGTTCTGTAATCCACCATGCATCTGCCTTTTGTGATATCCACACTTCTAGGATTCTAAAGGGCAGGATCTATGTGGCTGCTCTCTGGCTTCTCTAACAAAAGATCACAAGCTGGGAGGTTTAAAATAAAAACAGAAATTTCTCCTCCCCCAATCCTGGAGACCAGACACCTGAGATCAACAAGTCACAGTGCTGAGGTCCATCCAGAGAATTCAGTATAGGGTCCTTCTTGCCTTTTCCAGCTTCAGGGGCTCCAGGGGTCCCTGGGCTTGTTTTCCCCTCCCTCCCGTCTCTGCCTCTGCCCTTACAAGGCTTCTCCTCTGTGTCCTCTTTCATCTCTTTGAAGGACTCTGTTAGTTGGATTGAAAGTCACCCAAACCCTAGATTACTTTACCTTGATATCCTTAGCTACATCTACTAAGACCATTTTCCAAGATACGGCACTGTTCTGATGGGACACATTTTTGATGGCCACCATTCACCTCATTCTCTGTGTATCAAATAACCCTCATTTTAGGAGATCATTACAGGCTCATATAGATGGACACACACGTGGAGTCTGGATAGAATGAAGCCCTTGGAGTCACCTGGAATGGATGCAGGCCTGGCTTCATCAGGGGAGGGAAATCAAAGGGAGAAGAGGGGCATGCCTTATTAAGGCTTCAAAAAGCCCACGTTGTGGTGGAATGTGAGATGCACCCTGGTGGGAGGGAGCTTTGTCGGGGCCTGATGGAAGGTTTAGGCTTGGGCCAAGGCTCCAGATGTCGAAGGCAGTACGTGTGGGGGTTGGCCATATGCCCAGGAGGAGGAGCTCACAGTCACTGGGGCACAAGGAACTAGAAACCTGGGAGGACTTAGTGCTCCTGAATCTGAAGAGGAAACGCTTAAATTTTACATCACCTCCTACTACTTCTGCCTCTATAACTCAGCTTCCTCCTTGCAAAGTCTGGTTCATGTAGGTCACGTAGTCTCAGAAAGTGGGGACTTACAATACTTGGAGCTGGAGCTTGTGTCCTTCACCCATTTCCTGGCCCCTTCAAGCCTGCTTGATCATGTCTGTCCATGATAATGCAGATCCACCTCCCTGACATTCTCTGCTCCAACTGGAACTCCCCACTCTGCTGGAGCACTTCCAGTGGCTGTGGGTGGCCCCTGACAGGACTCTGGCCTCCTGAAGATCCACTGAGGCTTCAGCTACAAGACATTGTGAGATTCAGTTCAGGCTGACAGAACCCACATGTTTTCAGCTTTGGGACATGGTGGGGTTCAGCCCGGGTGGATAGAAGTCTTGCCTCCTCAGAACTGACTGGGGCTTCAGTTTTGGGGCGTTGAGGGGTTCAGTTCAGGCTGATGGAGACTGGTCTCCTCAGGACCCACTTGGGCTTCTGTTTGGGGGCATGGTCGTGTTCATTTGAGGCTGATGGGAACCTTGTCCCTCAGGACGCACCTGGGCTTCACTTTTAAGGCATTGTGCAATTCAGTTGAGGCTGACAGGATTCTGATATCCTCAGGACCCGCTGGTGCTTCAGTTTTGGGACATTGTGGGATTCAATTGTGTCTGATAGTAGTCTAGTTTCCTCAAGACCTGCAAGGAGGTGGTGCTACTGATGGGAAATGTGAGGGAAATAGGGAAGAATCTTTCTGTGTGCAGCTGTTGCTGAAAGTCTGCCTTACCAGAATTCAGGACTGTTAGGGCTTGATGTGGAAAGTTATGGGACTGTAGTCAGTTTTTGTCTGTGGTATAAGATGGTGTCCTGTATTGTTCCTTGGTGTGTGGTTTCTATTTTTCCCAGCACAGTTTATTGGGTGGGGGAGAATGTCCTTTCCTGCATGTATGTTCTTCATTCCTTTCTTTTCAATTAATTACCATGTTCCTGTATGTTTACTTCTGAGCTCTATTGTCTCTGTGCCTATTTCTGTGCCAATTCCACACGTCTTGTGGTGCATTTAGGTGTATACTCTAGATTGAAGTCAGGGATAGAAATACCGCCAGCCTATTCTGCTTTCTCAGAGTCCCTTTGGCTCTTCTGGTTCCTATGTGTTGCCACACAGATGTAAAGACTGCTTTTCTTTCTTTGAAAATTGTCTTGGAAATGTTGGCAGTGATTGCATGAATATGTCCATTGGTTTGGTTAGCATGGATATTTTAATGATATTTTCACCCATAAACAAGGGATATCTTTTTACTTGTATCCATTCAGTTTCTTTGATCATTGTTTTGCAGTTTTTAGATGCCAGTTCTTTCAAGTCCTTGCTTAGATTTATAGATTTTTAACTGGGTGGGTTGGGGGATGAAATTGTAAAAGGAAATGTTTTCTTAATTTCTGTTTCTAATAGTTCATATTAGTATAGGAATTCACAAATGATCTTGGAGTTCTACCGACTTTTGTATTTTTGGCCCTGCAGTTCGACATGTTGGATCTTAGGTCCTTGACAAATGATCAAACCCGTACCCCCTGCAGCGGAAGTACAGAGTCTTAAAAACTGGACTAACAGACAAGTCCATGAATTTGCTTTTTAGTTCTGAAATTTGCTGTGGTATAGTGTTATGTGGAAAACTAGAATTAAGACATCTCATGGTTTTAGTTCCATCTGGGCATCCACAGCACCCAAGGCATGGTGTCTACTAATATGCTCTTTGTATGGTGCTTTTTAATACCATGTGGACTAGTACAAGGCAATTAGCATCACTACTTCTGTTGAATTTGGTTTCGTTAACTCTTGGCCTCTATTGCAGTGTTCAATGTCATCTCTGATTTTCTGGCATGTGACATACATGGTTGTATTGAACAGTAATTTACTTTCTAGTAAAATTTCAAATGTTTCAACTTTAAATAGTGGCACAAAGTTTTCTACATTCATACCAAACACTGCAATGTGTTTTGCTAAAAACAGGAGCACTTTCCTGGGGAACCAGACCATAAGCCCCAAATGAGGGATAATTGTTGTTTCCACATTAGAATCCTATCCATAGGACCAGTTCAGCTTTCATCAGCTGCCCAAGATTTGTGAATATGTCTTTCTCCATTCTAATGCAGTTTTTATTTTCTGGAGCTATTACTGGGACTTTCCCTCATATGAAAAACCTTCATGGATTTAAAGTGACAAGATGACTATGATCTGGGTGGCTTATTCTGTGTGGTTTCTTTCACTGAAAAAAACACTGTTTTCAGTGCTTTTCCATGTTGTTCCATGTGCCATTTCTTCACTGAGCTTACAGACATATAACAACATATATCATTTGAGTCATTTTAAGTATGCACTTTTATAGCATTAACTGCACTCACATTGTATAAATTTCCCCACCATACATCTCCAGTATCTTTTCCTTTTCCTGAAGTGACACTGTAACCATTAAACACTCACCACTCTCAATCCCTGGACATCTTATTCTACTTGGAATTTGTCTTATATGGATAACTCATACTAGTGGAATCATAGAACTGTTTTCCTTTTATGTTGGGCTTCTTTCACTTGGCACAATAACTTGAAGTTTGATCCACATTATAGCATGTGTGAGAGTTATCTTGTTTTTAAAAGTTGAATCACATTCCATTGTTTTTATACTACATTGTGCTTGTCCAGTCATCTGTTGCACCCGTGTGTTGCTTCCACCTTTTCGTTACTGTGAATAATGCTGCTATTAATATCAGGTTTGAATATCTTTTCTGGTTCTTGGTTTTAAATATTTTGGGTGTATAACCTGGACGTGACAAGATAGATTCTAGGTTAACTTTGTTTTTATGTTTTTGAGAAGCCCCCTGTTTTCAGCAGCTGTAGCACTATTTTACTATATTCCTTTCTATGGCAGAGTAATTCATCTTATATATGGATCTACCCTTCCCTTCATGTGTTGGTCGGCATTTTCATTGTTTTTAACATGGGCTCTCAAGTACACTGCCACTGTAAATATTGGTGTACAAGTTTATATTTGAACATTTGCTTTAAATTCTTTGGATGTGTATCTAGGAGTGGAGTTGCCAAAACATATGATAATTCAGTTCAGTTACTCAGTCATGTCCGACTTTTGTGACCCCCATGTACTGCAGCACACCAGGTTTCCCTATCCATTACCAACTCGTAGATCTTGCTCAAACTCATGTCCATCGAGTTGGTGATGATATCCAAACATCTCATCCTGTTATCCCCTTCTACTCCTACCTTCAGTCTTACCCAGCATCAGGGTCTTTTCCAATGAATCAGTTCTTCACATCATGTGGCCAAAGTATTGCAGTTTCATTTTTAGCATCAGTCCTCCAATGAATATTCAGGGCTGATTTTCCTTAGGATTGACTGGTTGCATCTCCTTGCAGTCCAAGGGATTCTCAAGAATCTTCTCCAGCACCACAGTTCAAAAGCATCACTTTTTGGCACTCAGTTTTCCTTGTAGTCCAGCTTTAACATGTATACATGATTACTGGAAAAACCATAGCTTTGAGTACACAGATCTTTGTGGGTAATGTCTCTGCTTTTTAATATGTTGTCTAGGTTGATCATAACTTTTCTTCCCAGGAGCAGGTGTCTTTTAATTTCATGGCTGCAGTTACCATCTGCAGTGATTTTGGAAACCCTGAAAATAAAGTCTGTAACTCTTTCCATTGTTTCTGTTCTATTTGCCATGAAATGATGGGACCAGATGCCATGACCTTAGTTTTCTGAATACTGAGGTTTTGTTTTGTTTTGTTTTTAATCTTCTTTCAAGAATGATTGATTGATTGATTGAATTTACTTTATAATATTGTTTTGGTTTTTCCATACATTGACTTGAATCTGTCATGAGTGTACATGTGTTCCCATCCTGAATCCCCCTCCCATCTCCCTCCCTATCCCATCCCTCTGGGTCACTCCAGTGCACCAGCCCCGACTATCCTGTATCATGCATCAAACATGGACTGGTGATTCATTACACAAATGATATTTTACATGTTTCAATGCCATACTCCCATATCATCCCGCCCTCGTCCTCTCCCACAAAGTCCAAAAGACTGTTTAATGCATCTGTGTCTGTTTTTGCTGTCTCACATACAGGGTTATCATGACCATCTTTCTAAATTCCATATATATGCATTAGTATACTGTATTTGTGCTTTTCTTTCTGACTTACTTCACTCTGTAAAATAGGCTCCAGTTTCAACCATCTCATTAGAAATTATTCAAAGGCATTGTTTCTAATGACTGAGTAATATTCCATTGTATACATATATCCCCCAGCATTCTTTTCTATTCATCTGCTGATGGACATCTAGGTTGCTTCCATGTCCTGGCTATTATAAAAAGTGCCGTGATGATCATTGGGGTACGCATGTCTCTTTTGATTCTGGCTTCATGAATATGAGTTTTAAGCCAACATTTTCACTCTCCTCTCACTTTCATCAACAGTCTTTTCATTTCTTTGCTTTCTTCATAAGAGTGGTGTCATATGCGTATCTGAGATTGTTCATATTTCTTCCAGCATTCTTGATTGCAGGTTATGCTTCATCCAGCCTCGGGATTTCACAGGATGTACTCTGCATATAAGTTAAATTAGCAGGGTGACAATATACAGCCTTGCCATACTCCATTCCCAATGTGTAACCAGTCTGTTGTTCTATGTCCAGTTCTAACTTTTGCTTCTTGACCTGCATACAGATTTCTCAGGAGGCAGGTGTGGTGGTCTGGGATTCCCATCTCTTTAATAATTTTCCACAGTTTGTGGTCTTCTGCACTTTCAAAGGCTTTGTCATTGTCAATAAAGCAGAAGTAGATGTTTTTCTGGAAGTTTTTCTCTCTTGCTTTTTCAATGAACCAACGGATTTTGGCAATTTGATCTTTGGCTCCGCTGCCTTTTCTAAATCCAGCTTGAACATCTGAGAATTCATGGTTCATGTACTGTTGAAGCCTGTCTTGGAGAATTTTGAGCATTACTTTGGTAACGTGTGAGATGAGTGCAAATGCGTGGTAGTTGGAACATTCTTTGGCATTGCCTTTCTTTAGGATTGGAATGAAAACTGAAATTTTTAGGTCCTGTGGCTACATCTGAGCAATATGATCATTACATTTTTATGTTTTTGAGAAAATGCTGATTCTGTACACATAGATCACACCATTTAACATCTCCACAAGTACAGTTTGAGTTCCAATTTCTGTACATTTTCCCTAACATTTGTCATTGGTCTTTATTCTTGATTTCCCCCAGGTCCATCCTGAGTGCCTTATTAAGGAGGAAGTAATAACTCAGGACCCACATTTAAGGAGAAGGGAGTTAGCTTCACATACTTGATGGATAGCTGAGTGTCCACATCAATTATTTAGAATGTTTTTGTGTTTAAATTTTTATTCAACATTACTCATAAAACCTATGTTTGTTTGTGTTTTTTTAACGTATTTGGACACTTGAAATTTCTTTTAAACCTTTGGGAGCTTCCCTGGTCACTCAGACTGGAAAAGCATCTGCTTGCAATGCAGGAGACTTAGGGTCAATACCTGGGTGAGTAAAATCCCCTGGAGAAGGAAATGGCAACCCACTCTAGTACTCTAGCTTGGAAAACTTAATGGCTGAAGGAGCCTCGTAGGATATGGTCCATGGTGTCTCAAAGAGTCAGACACAACTGAGATACTTCACTTTCACTTTCTTTTGATTATGATCAAGTCAATTAGACTGCTTAGTTTATTCTTACTTTGTCTATTGAAAGCTTTTTCCATGCTCTCCTGAATTTATTTTACATAATTCTGCTTTAATGGTTCTTCTTTCTCAGATTTTAAGATTATGCTGCTTTATAGATTTACTGTCTCAGTCCTAGTATCAGCCACATATTTAAATAGTCCTTATTCCATTCTATTAAAGGATGTTAATAAAAATTTTCATGTGGGAACTTAATACTCTTAGCAGAAAATGCATCAAAATACATACACATGTATAGCAGACTATAAATACACATGGTTATGAAGATTTTCACATGGAGCTAGGTGTTTCTGTATTAGGCTAAAGATAAATCATAATGATGTCTCCAACCTGATTTCTTATGACACAGATATTACAACCTTCTCTCTTTGTCTGCCTGTTAATTCCCACTTCAGTGATAAGAAACATGGTTTCCATTACTTGTCATTTATCAAATTCAGTGCTTGCTCCAATCAATGACTGAAATAGTAGATTCAGTCCTCTTAACTACCAACTCCCTGTAGAAAGAAGTTACAGAGCTCATTGTTTATGTTTTGTACATTTTGCCTTTGGCCTGCAGATTATATTCATTTCCACACTGAACTTATGTCAGATAATTTTGTCCTAACACTGAGTGGTTTTTTTGTTTGTTTGTTTGTTTTTAAATTCCCTTCTTATTTTTTAATCTCTTGGCTGTGCTGTGGCATGTGGGATTTTAGGTCCCTGACCAGGAATTTAACCCTCCTCTCCTGCAATGGCAACATGGTGTCTTAACCACTGGCCCACCAGGGAATTCTGAAGCTTTTCATTTATTTATCATTCTGTTAGATTCTTTGTTAAATTCTTCATTCCAGTCTTTGACACTCAAATAGCATGAATTAATAGATGTTAATAGGTACTAATTTAATAGTTGGTTTCTCAAAACAAAAAATCTATGTGGTTACACAAATGCATAGTGGCAGGTATTCATCACCAAAGTATCACGTGAAATATTTCAGCCACATATTCCATAAACTGTTTATTGTGTCTATTTTACCTTTTCTAGAATGTCTTATAAGGTCATACAGTGTGTAGCACTTGAGGCTGGATTCCTCCATTTCATAATATAAGTGTTAGATTCATGCTTTTCTTTTTTTAAATAAATGTGCTAGTTGTTCATTCCTTTATATGTCTGAATACTATTGTATTGCATTATATGAAACGAAAAATAATTTTCCCTCTACACTCAGTGTTCTTCATTGAGATGCTCATAATGAAAGGGAGATGAAATGGAGAAAAACAATCAGAAGTCTAATATATGTCATGAATACCTCCTGTATAGTTGAAAGATACCTGGGAAAACTGAGTCACTTCCTGAAATGGTCCAAGACTTTACCTTAAATTCTATCCTCAGCTGAGAATGAAAGGAGGAGGTTAGGGGATGGAAGAAGCCATTTAAGGTACATTATTAAGTGAAGCACTATAAACAAAAGTATGGTGGTTATGCAGATTAACATCCAGGTCCATTCCATAGATCTTCTTTATAGTCAAGTCAAGTCATTCTTGATATTTAGTCATCCTCCATTTTCTTGTCCAGTGATGGAAGCATCTTTACAAATGGAGATATCCTTAAAAAACATAAATCCACTTTATAAGATGGCATTTCTCCTTGATTTTAAAAATTCTCTGGGGCTGCTTTTTTTTTTTAATTAATCAGTCTAAAATAATCTTTTTGTCAAATGGGCATATTTTGGGTGTGCTGTTTTGTGATACCCTTGAAATGTCTATGCCCTAATTTACCTGTGAATGCACATCTATGTAAGGATATCCTGATGTTTTTTTGTTTATTATGAATTATGAATAGTGCTCTCATACATTACTTGGTAGTAATTTTTATTTCAGTTTTCCAAAGCAGTTGTCTAAATACAAGAGGTGAACTTCTTGATTCCTAAGGTGAGACTCTTTAGATTTGGAGAAAGGTGCCAAACGGTCATCCAGAGTTGACTGTACATGCATTCCACCAGCATCCTGATTATGCTCTTATATGCTTATTTACATTCTCTTTATCTTCTTTGGCCAGGTGTGTGTTTCTACCTTAACCAAATTTGGATACTTTGGATTCAGTCTTGAATAATTGAAATTTTCTAAGAAATCTGTCCATTTCTTCCATTTATCAATTTTATTGACATATAGTTGTTCAAAATAGTCTATTATAATCCTTTGTATGTCTGCATTGTCTGTTGTAACCTCTACCCAGGTGCAAGTTCTGGGAGGTGGGTTCACCATGGAGACTGTGGACATGTGAATCCTACAGAGGTTCTAGGAGATAGGGTTCCCCTTGAGACTGTGGACGTGTGAGCCCAGGTACAGTACTTGGAGGTAGGGTCAATCTGGAGACTGTAGATATGTGAACCTAGGTGTGGATTCTTGGAGGTGGGGTCAGCAGAATATGGACTTGTGAAGCCAGGTACAGGGTCTTGAGGGTGGGATTACCCTGGAGACTGAATATGTGATCGCTGGTACAGGATGTTGGGAAGGGTGTCACCTTTGAGACTGTGCATGTGTGACCCCAGGTACAGGGCCTGGGGAAGGGCTTCATCATGGATACTGGATATGTGACCCCAGGAAAAGTGTTTGGAGTGTTGGATCACCCTTGAGACTGTGGAAGTGTATCTGCAGGTACAGGGTCTGGGATGCGGTAACCCTGGAGACTGGAAATTTGACCTCAGATGGAGGTGCTGTGAGGTGTTGTCACCCCAGAGAATGAGGACGTGTGACTCCGGGTTCAGAGTCTGGGAGTGGTGTCACCCTGGAGACAGTGGATATGAGACCCTGGGTGCAGGATCTGGGTTGTGGGGTCACCTTGGATACTGTGGATGTGTGAACCCACAAACACGGTCTTGAGTGTGGGATCACCCTGGAGACTGTGGACGTGTGATCCCAGTTGCAGGGTGAAGGGGGCGAGATCACCACGAAGACGGTGGATGTGTGACTTCAGGTTCTGTTCTGGGGGATGCAGTCACCCTAGAAATTGTGGATATGTGACCCCAGTTTCAGGGTCTGGAAGGTTGTCACCCTGGAAAGTGTGGATGTTTGACCCCAGGTTCAGGGTTTGGGGAGAAGTGTCACCCTGGAGACTGTGGATATTTGACCCCATGGACAAGGATGGGTTGGTCACCCTGGAGAATGTGGACATGTGAGCCCAGGTGCAGTGTGTGAAATGGAGTTCACACTGGAGAATGTGGACATGTGAATCCAGCTGCAGGGTAGGGGAAGATAGTCATCCTCGAGATTGTGGATGTGGAAACAAGTACATGGTCTGGCAGGGTGGTTACCCTGGAAATTGTGGACAACTCACCCCAGGTACATATTATGAGAGGTGGGGTCACACTGGAGACTGAGGACATGTGATCCCACTTACAGAGTCTGGGAAAGAGGTTACACTGGAGCCTGTGGACCTGTGATCACAGGTTCAGTGCCTGGGATGTGACATCACACAGGAGACTGTGGATATGTGACCCCAGGTGCAGGGTCTGGGAGAGAGTAACACTGGAGACTGGACGTGTGGCCCCAGGTACAGGATTTTGGATGAGTCACTCTGGAGACTGTGGATATGTGACTGCAGGGGGAGTGTCTGCAAGTGTCTCACCTTGGAGAAAGTGTATGTGTGAGCCCAGGTACAGTGTCTGGAAGTTGGGGTAACCCTGGCGACTGTGCCCATGTCACACCAGGTACAGCATCTGGGAAAGGTTGCCATCCTAGCCACCATAAACATGTGATCCCAGGTACAGGGTCTGGGATATGGGGTCACCCTGGAAACAGAGGCCAAGTAAACTAAGGTACAAAGTTTGGTGACGGGGGGTTACACTGGATACTGTGGATGTGTAACCCCAACTTCAGGGTCTGGGAGGGGTCTAACCCTGGAATCTATGGATGTGTGACTCCAAGTGGAAGAGGGAAGTCATATTGGATACGTGGCTATGTAACTCCAGGTGCAGCACATGAGACATGGGGTCACACTGGAGACTGTGGATGGGGGATACCCGGTACGGTAACACAGAGAGTTTACACCCTGGTGAATGTGGATGTGTGAACCTGCTTCAGGGTCTGTGAAGAGTGTACTCTGGAGAATGTGGAAATCTGATGCCAGGGTTCCTCTAGAGTTGCAGTGGGGAACATTGGGTTCCTGTCAAGTTGTATCAGAGGACTCAAAACTCCCCTCTACTTGCAGTGGGAGCTCAGTGTTCCTCTCCAATTGTGGCATGGAACTCAGGGTTCTACTCGAGGCATGGTGAGGAACTTGTGTTCCTCTTGAGTTGATAAGTTAACCAGGATTCTTCTTGACTTTTGATAGGGCCTCCTCTCGAGTTTCCTTGAGGTAATTCATCTCTAGCAGTGATGTGCAGGGCGGCTCCTTGCTTGTCGCAATCTGCGTGTGGCTACTCATTAGTTTTGGCATGGGATTTCTCTAGTTGTGTTCAGGGTCAACTCTGTAGTTGTGGGGGTGTTTGATTCTCTCTACTTGTGGTGATCAACTCCTCTCTGCTTGCGGTGTGAGGTTCGTCTCTTTTAGCAGCAGAGGGGCTCCTCTCAATGTGTGATGTCTATTGGGTTCCTCTCGAGTTGCAGGGCAATGTCCTCTCTGGGTGGAGTGTGTGGGGCTCCATGGGGAAGGTCCTCTATTTTTGGCGATAGGGGTTCCTCACTAACATTAGGGGGATTGCTTCTTTCTATTTGTGAAGGATGCCACTCAACTTACTTCAGGTAGCTCATCTCTCTTTGTGGAAGAGGGGCTTCTCTCTAGGTGATATGTCCTGGGGGAATCCACTCTAGTTTTTCTGTGGGAATCTGCTTCACTTTTATCCGGGAGCCCCTGTATCATTATGACTAGAGGCCCCTTTTCTTGTTATTTCCTAGGGCTCCTGTCAAATTGCAGCAGGGAACTCGGTGTGCAGCTTGTAACAGCAGGTGACTCAGGCTTCCTTTAGAGTTGTGGTTGAGCCTCCTCTCGAGCTGCAGTGGGGAAGATCCTCTCTAGTAACTCTGTGCAGGCTACCGCTGTCTACATGCATTGTGTGGGAGACTACTCTCTAGTTGCGGCATGGGGTGCCACTCTAGTTGCAGTGGGAGTCCACTCTTTATTTGTGGGGCGTTGGCTCCTCTCTACTTGTCATTTGCAGACACCGGTCTAGTTGTGTCAGGGGGCTCTTCTTTAGTTGTGGCAGTCAGGCTTCTCTCTAGTTGTGCTAGTGTGGTCTCCTAAAACTGCGATGGGGATGGCTATTGTCTGGTTGTGACATGAAAGGGAGCTTTTTCTAGCTTTAATGTGTAAGAGGTTACTCTCTAGTTGTGACAATGGGAGGCCTCTTTAGTTGTCACACGGTGGGCTGCACTCTACTTGTGGAAGGAGGTTTCTATCTAATTGTGATAGATGGGTATGCTCTCTAATGGCAATGTTAAGGGGGGATATCTCAAATTGTGGCAGGGGTCTCTTCTCTAGCTGCAGTGTTGGCCTCCTCTTTGATTGTGATTCGTGTGGGAATCCCACTCTAGTTGTGATGTACATGGGCACTTTTTGCTAATTGTGATGAGTGGGGCACACTCATATCGACCTGTGGGAGGGTGTCCACTCTAGTTGTGGCAGTGGTTCTCCACTCTAAATGCAATGTAAGGGAGGGCCGGGCACCTCTCTAATTTTGGCAGTGTGCTCCTCTAGTTGTGCCTAAGAATCAACTATCTAGTTGTGGCGTGTATTCAACTCTCCAGTTTTGGCGGTTGGACTTCTCTCTAGTTGTGATGTCCCGGGACTCTCCTCCCTAAGTGTGTTGTGCCTGGGGAAGTCCTCTTCATCTGTGCAGTGGGAATTCCTGTCTTGTTGCATCAAGCTGAGCAGCGCTTCTCTAGATGCAGTTTTCTGGCTCTCTCTATTTGTAGTTTGGTGGGCTACTCTCTAGTAGTGGTGTAGAGCCTCCTCTCTAGATGAGATGTACGAGATTGCTCCTCTCTAGGAGCGGGGTGCAGGGCCTCTTTCTTCATGCAGTGTCATGGTGGGCTCCTTTATTGTTGCAGTGTGTGGACTCCTCAACTGTTGTGTTGGGGGACACCTCTTGAGTTTCATCGGGAGACTTGGTATTCCTGTCGATGTGAGGCAGGGCCTCCACTCGAGTTTTAGTGGGTTAGCTCCTCTCTAGTAGCATTGTGCAGGGTGTATTCTGTTTAGTTGTGATGTGTAGGTGGCTAAACGCCCTGAGGCATGGGTCTCCCCTCTAGCTGGTTTGGGGGCCAACTCTTAGTTGTGTTCTTTCGGCTTCTCTCTAGTTGTGGTGTGCAGTCTCTTCTCAAGTTGTGTTAGGGATCTCTTCTCTATTTATGGTGTTCTGGGGATACCTCTAGAGCTGCAGTAGAATGTTCCTCTCGAATTGGGAAGGGAGTTTCCTCTCTGGTAGCGATGTGCACAGGCACTATTTCCAGGTGCGATATTTGCGAGCCTACTCCCTAATTTTTGCAAGGCCCCTCCTCTTTTGTTGTGACATGGGAGACTCCTCTCTAGTTGTGAAAGGAGGCTTCTGTGCAATTGTTATGTGTGGCAATGCTCCTTTCAAGTGGCAATGTTCAAGGGCCTGCTCTCTATTTGTGACATGGTGTCTACTCTCTAGATGTGGCGAGGATGCTCCTCTCTGACAGTGGTAGGGGTGTGTACTCGACTTGCAGCCAGGGATTGTATCTTTAGGGAGTGGAGCGGACCCTCTCTAGGAGCAATGTCCAGGGTTTCCTCTCCTGTTGCAGTGGTGGGACACTCTCCAGTTTTGGCAGGTGAGCTCTTCTCTCATTGTGGCCATGGGCTTCTCTTGAGCTGTGGTATAGGGCTCCTCTCAAGTTCAGGAGGGGACTCGGGGCTCCTCGTTACCTGGGGTGGTGATACCTCCAAGGGTTCTATGGTGGAGTTTGTTCTCTGTCCTTTGGCAATGGGGGTTCCTCACTAGTTTTCACGGGTTTCCTCCACTCTAGTTCTGACAGGCACATCTCAAGTTATTTCAGGGTCTTCCTCTATTCACAGCAGAGGGGCTTCTCCCTAGGTGCAATATGCTGAAGGGCTCCTATCTAATTTTGGCACGGGAATCCTCCCAAGTTTTGGCGGGGTGTCTCCTAGCTTTGTCCTTGGGGGCTCCTTCGTTGTAATGGCACAGGGGTCTTCTAGAGATGCAGTGAGTGACTTGGGGTTCCTTTCAATTTGGGACAGGTGACTTGGGGTTCCTTTATAGTTTTGGTGGTGCCTCCTTTTGAGCTGCTTGCATCAGCTCCTCTCTAGTAGCAATTAGCAGGCTGTCTCCTGTCTACTTGGGATGTGCAGTAGGCTACTATAATAGTTACAGCATAGGATTGCACTCTAGTTGTAGTGGGGTCAACTGACATTTTTGTTTCCACTCCTCTCTAGTTGTGGTTTGGACTCATCTCTAGCTGTGGTTTAAAGACTACTCTCTAGTTGTGGCAGGGTAGGACCCCACTTTAGTTGTGGTATGAAGCTACCTCTTTTGTTGTGATATAGTTCTCTCAAATTGTGGCAGTGGTGGCTCCTCTTAGGAATCCTCTCGAGTTACCTCAGTGCTTGGGGCTCATCTGGATTTGCGATGGGGAACTCGGTGTTCCTCCCAAGTCGCAACAGAGGAGTCGGACTTCTTTTCCAGTTGAGGTGTGTAGCTCAGGGTTCCTCTTGGGTTTCAGCAGGGAACTCAAGATTCCTCTTTAGTTGTGATGGGAAAACTCAGGGTTCATCTCGAATTAAAACAGGGAGTCAGGTCTTCTATCGATTTGAGGCAAGGAACTTGGGGTTCCTCTTGGGAGTCAGGCCTCCTCTCAAGTTATGATGGCGAACTAAGGGTTCCTCTCTAGTTGCCTAAGAGGACTTGGGTTTGCAATCGAGTTGTAGCTGGTAACCCTGGGTAGCTCTCAAGTTGCAGCATAAATCTTGGGGTTCCTTTAGAGTTACAGGAGGGTACTCAGAGATCCTCTCGAGTTTTTGCAAGAACTCAGGATTCCTCTTGATTGGTTCCACTTGAGCTGTGGCAGGGAACACAGTTTTCTTCTCAATTTCGGGGGCTACACATTGTTTCTCTGATGATGTGCTGGGACTTCCTCTCATGATGTCTTGGGGAAACTGGTCTCTAATAGGTATGTGTGGGTTGACTTCTCTCTTGTTACAATGTGCGGGTGACTACTCACTAGTTTTGGCATAGAACTTCTCTCTAGATATGTTTGGGGTCAACTCTATAGCTGTGGTGGGTTCAATTCTCTCTAGTTGTGGTCTGCAAGCTCCTGTCCTGTTGTGTTGTGAGGGTCATCTCTATTAGCAGCAGAAGTGTTCCTCTCTATGTATGATACCCAGCAGGCTCCTATCAAGTTGTAGTGGAGGGCTCCTCTTGAGTTGTGAGGCTGTGTAGTTTTTGGTTGGAGAGTGGGTGGTTCCATGGGAAGAGTCCTTTCTACTTTTGGCAATAGAGGTTCCTAATTTTCGTGGGCTTTCTTCTCTCTAGTTGTGAGTGATTCCATTCAATTTAATTCAGGGAGCTTATTCCTATTTGCTTCAGAGGGTCTTCTCTCTAGGTGTGATGTCCTCGGGGATTCCACTCTATTTCTGCCTGGGAAATCCACTACAGTTTTGCCAGGGGAGCTCCTCTGTCATTTAGCCAGGTTATGCTAACTTGTTACAGCATAGTGTTCCTGTCAGATTGCAGTGGGGAACTTTGCATTTCTCTTGAGGTTCAGGAGGGGACTCGGGGTTCCTTTAAATTGTGGTGGAGCCTCCTCTTGGATTGCAGTAGGGCAGATACTCTAGAAGTGATGTGCAGCCTGGCTCCTGTCTTGTTGCAATATGTGAGACTCTACTCTCTAATTGTGGCATGGGGCTCCACTCAAGTTGCAGTGGGGATCCACTCTTTATTTGTGGTGGGTCAGCTCCTCTCTAGTTGTCGTTTGAAGACTCCTATCTAGGATTGGCAGGGGGGCCTCTCCTCTCTAGGTGTGGCAGGGGAAGTCCTCCTTAGTTGTGTAGTTGGGCTCCCCCTCTAGTTGTGGTAAAGTGCTCTTCTCAAATTTGTATGGGTGTCGCTCCTCTGGTTGTGTTGTGAAGGAGCTTTTTTTCTAGTTTCAGTGTGCAAGGTGCTACTCTCTAGTTGTGGTAGAGGGTGTTTTCTTTAGCTGTGGCATGGTCGGCCCCTTTCTACTCGTGGCAAGGGGCTTCTGTCTAATTGTGATGTGTGGGTATGCCCTTCTCTAATGGCGATGTTCAGGGGGGCTTATCTCTTGTTGTGACAGGAGTCTCCTCTTTAGTTGCAATGTTGACCTCCTTTTTCATTTTGATCCATGTAGGAATTCGACTCTACTTTTGATGTGCATGGGAACTTTTATCTAATTGTGATATGTTGGGCACACTCCTATATATCTGTGCAAGGGATATTAACTCTAGTTATTATAGTGGTGCTCCACTCTTAAAACACTCCACAGTGGTGCATTTTTAGGCGGGGTTGGCACCTCTGTAGTTTCAGCGATATGCTCCTTATGCCTGAATGTCAGCTATCTAGTTGTGACATTTATTCAACTCTCTAGTTTTGTCAATTGGGCTTCACTCTTGTGGTTAAGTCCTGCAGTGCGCTTCCCTAGTTGTACTCTTCTTGGGGTTTTCCTCTCTAATTGCGGAGTGGAAATTCCTATCTTGTTGCATTAAGCTGTGCTGCTCCTCTCTAGGTGCAGTTTGCTGCCTCATCTCTATTTGTGGTTTGAGTGGCTACTCTCTAGTATTGAAATAGATCCTCCTCTCTAGATGTGGTGTGCAAGCCTGCTTCTCTCTAGGGGCGGGTGTGGGGCCTCCTTTCTACATGCAGTGTCCGATTTGGCTCCTCTCTTGTTGCAGTGTGTGGGCTCCTCCCACGTTGTGTTTCGGGACTCAAATCGAGTTGCACTGGGAGACTTTTTGTTCCTCTCAAGTTGAGGTACGGCCTCCACTCGAGTTTTATTTTTTGGGGAGGAGGGGTGGCTCCTCTCTAGTACCATTGTGCAGGTTTGCTTCTGTTTAATTTCTATGTGTGAGTGGCTAAACTACCTGTGGCATGGAGCTCCTCTCTAGTTGGTGTGGGTTGTCAACACTTAGTTGTGTTGTGTGTGCTTCTCTATGGTTGTGGTGTTCAGGATCCTCTTGAGTTGTGTTAAGGGAGGTCTTCCCTAGTTGTAGTGTTTTTTGGTGGGGGCACCTCTAGAGTTGTGGTGGAGTGTTCCTCTTGAATTTTCATGGGTGTTTGCTCTTTGGGAGTGATGTGCGCAGGCACTCTTTCCAGGTGCAATATCTGCAAGCCTACTCTCTAATTTTGGCATGTCCCCTCCTCTTTAGTGGTGGTGTCTGTGCCTCCTCTCTTGTTTTGGCAGGAGACTTCTGTCTAATTGCGTTGTGCTGAAAATGCTCCTCTCATGTGTTGATGTTCAGGAAGCTGGTCTCTATTTGTAGCATGTGGTCTACTTGCTAGTTTTTATTAGTTTTGTGCTCTCTGACATTTGTAGGGGCATATACTCCACTTGCAGGAGTGGGTTCGTCTCTTTTTTTCTGTGAAAGTGACCCGCTATAGTTGCAACGTCAGAGGTCTACTTTCTAGCTGTGGTAAGGGACATACTCTCCATTTTTGGTGGGTGGGCTCCTCTCTCGTTGTGGCATAGGCCTCCTCTCAAATTCCGAAGGGGTTTTGGGGCTCCTCTCTTGTTGCAGAGTACCTCATCTGGTGTCTATCTGTGAGGTGGGTGTTCAATCTACTCCTTGTTGAGGGGCTCCTTACTGTTTTTCATGGGGTTGTGACTCCACCCTAGTTGTGACAGGCTTCTCTTGAGTAACTTCAGTGTCTTCATCACTGTTTGCAGCACAGGGGATCCTCTCTAGGCGCAATGTGCCAGAGGGCTTCTCTTTAGTTTTGGCAGGGAATTTTTCTCCAGTTTCAGTGGAGTGTCCTAGTTTCATCACTGTGGGCTCCTTCCTTGTGATGGCAACGGACTCCAGTCGAGTTGTGGTGAAGGACTTGTTGTTCCTCTCAAGTTTTGACAGGTGATTCAGGGTTCCTTTAGAGTTGTGCTGGTGCGTACTCTTGAGCTGTGTGGGACACCTCCTCTCTAGTAGCAATTAGCAGGCTGGTTCCTGTCTAGTTGTGATGTGTGGTATGCTACTGTATAGATATGGCATAGGATTCCACTCTAGTTACAGTGGGGGTCAACTGACAGTTTTGTTTCTGTTCCCCTCTAATTGTGGTTTGCATATTTTTCTACAGTTGTGGTGGGGTGGGAGGCTCCTCTTTAGTTGTCGTATGGGTACTCCTCTCTGGATATTGTAATATACTCCTCTTGGAGTGTGGTGAGGGTGCTTCTTCTCTAGTTGTAATGTGAAAGGGCACTTTTTCCAGTTGTGGGTTTAAGGAATATACTCTCTAATTGTAGCAAGGTACATCATCTTTTCTTGTGGTGTGTTGACCTCTTCTCTACTCATAGCAGGGAGCGTATGTTTAGCTGTGATGTGTTGGTGTGCTTCTCTCTATTGTCAATAATCAGCAGGGCTACTGTCTAGTTCCCATGCAGTTCTCTCCTCTAGTTGTGGTGTGAGGCTCCTCTCTTATTATGATCTGAGGGAAAGGTCCTTTCTAGTTGTGGCGGCCTTTTCTCTAGTTGTGTTGTGTAGGCTCCTCTCTTGTTGTCGAGGGGTGCTGCTTTATAGTTGTGAGAGGGGGCTCTGAGCTAGCTTCAGGGTGCACGAGGCTCTCAACTTGTGGCTGGTGCTCCTCTCCAGTTGTTACGTAATTCACCTCTCGAGTTGCTGTAGGAACCTGTCGAGTTTTGGTGGGTGGCTCATCTGAAATTGGAGATAGAAATGGAAACCAACTCCAGTATTCATCCCTGGAAAATCCCATGGATGGAGGGGCTTAGTAGGCTATAGTCCATTGGGTTGCAAAAAGTCAGACACTACTGAGCAAATTCACTTTCATTTTTTGTCATAGGCCCCCACTGGCTAAGATGATAAAGAATCTGCCTGGGCTGCCAGAGATCTGAGTCCCTTCCGTGGTTCAGGAAGATCCTCTGGAGAAGGGTATCAAAACCCAACCTGTCATTCTTGCCTGTAGAATCCCATGGACAGAAAAGTCTGAGTAGCTACACAGTCCATGGGGTCACAAAGAGTTGGACATGACTGAGCAGCTAACACACGATCATCTGTAATTTTGGTGGGGAACTCCTTTCTAGCTGTGGCCTGGCACTTTCCTTCTAGTTGTATTTTGCTGATGAGCTCCACTTAAGTTTCAGGGGGAAGCTCTTCTCCATGTGTGATGGTGGACTCATCTATGGTTTTAATATGGGGGCCTCTTTCTAGCTATAGTGTGCAAGGTCCTCTGTAGTTGTAGTGAGGTGCTCTTCTTTCGTTGTGATGTCTGTGGGGGTTCCTCTCTCATTGCAGTGTGCAGACGGTCTCCTCACTAGTTGTGTTGTGATGCTTGTCTCTCTTTGCAGTGAATGGGCTCCTCCCTAGATGTGATGTCTGGAGGGCTCCTCTTCCATTGTGGACAGGGGTTTCTCTCAAGTTGGGTCTAAGTTCTCCTTTACAATTTTGCCAGGGTATTCGGAACTCCTCTTGATATGTGGTTGTACCTCCTCTAATATTTGTCATGTGGAGAGCTAAGTGGCAAGGGGTCTTCTCTAATTTTGCACTATGGGTTCCTCACTCATTTTGGTGGGGTTGACTGCCTCTAGTTGTGACAGATGGTCAACTTTCTAGTTGTGGTGAGGGAGCTCCTTTCCAGTGCGCTTGTGGGGGGCTTTTCCACAATAGTGTTGGTTTGTCCGGGGATCTTCTCCATGTGAAGAATGCAGGCTCCTTTGAAGATTCAGCGGGAGGCATACCTATTGTTGTTAAGGTGGGCTGTACTCTAAGTCTAATTTCAGGTGCTCCTGTTTAGTTGTGGGGGACTTCTCTCTAGTTGTGTTGTGTTGTGTTATCTCTAGTGGTGGCAGGGTTCAACTTTCTTATTGTGACAAAGGACTCCAAGATTGTTGTGTTGTTCATGGGGGTCTCTAGTTGTAGTGGGGTCATCTCTCTATTTGTGGTCATGGGCTCCTCCTTATTTGTCTCAGGAGACACATATAATTTTATTGTGAGGAATCGAGGTTCCTCTAAAAGGAGGCAGAGGATCCTGTCAAGATGAAGTTGGGGGCTCCTCTGGAATTCGTTTGGTGACCTCCTCTCTAACTGTGGCTGGGGACTCCACTTTACCTGTGGCATGGGGGTTTCTTTCTAGTTGTGATGTGTTGGTGAGCTCCTCCCAAGTATCACTGGGGGTTCTTCTGTAGTTCTGGTAGGTGATTATCTCTAGCTGCACTGTGGCTGCTCCCTTCTTCTGTGGTGTGGTGGTGGGCTATTCCCTAGGTGTGATGTGCACGCTTCTTTCTAGTTATGGTGAGGGTCTCTTTAGTTGCAATATCTGAAGGGTGTCCTCCCTCATTGCAAGGTGAAAAGGCTTCCTTTCTTTTGGTGGGGAAGCTCATCAATATTTGCCACAGCGTGACTCCACTCTAGGTATGACGTGTGGGGACATGGTCTCCCATTGTGTCCAGTGGCTTTTATCAAGTGGCAGTGGCGTTCTTTTCTTGAGTTGTAGCAGTTTACTCAGAGCTCCTCCAGAGTTGCAGTGTTCCTTCCTCTTGGGTTGTGATCGGGGGCTTTTCAGGTGGCTCTGCTCTTCTTTTACACAAGGTGTTCCTCACAAATTTTAGCATGGTTACTCCTCTCTACTTGTGAGGGCCTCCTTTCGATTTACTTCAGGGTCTTTCCTCTATTTGCAGCAGAGGGGAGGGACGTGATTCTCTACGTGTGAAGTCTTCATAAACTAGTCTCAACTTGTGGGAGAAACCCCTCCAGTTTGGGTGGAGATATCCTCTGTCATTGTGACCAGTGATTCCTCTCATGTTGCAGCAAAGAACTCTGTGGTACCTCTATAGTTTCCTTGTCATTGGAGTTTCTCAATTATTGCAGTATGCACGGGAATCTATACATAATGTGGTGTACAGACTCCTCTCTCATTTTGGAATGTGGCCAAAGCTAGCTGTGGCCAGGGGCTCTCTCTAGTTGCACTATTCTAGGGGTTTTTCTCTAGTTGTGGTGTGGTGGCCCTTTCACGTTGTTGCAGTCATTACTCTAGTCCCTGTGAGCAAGGCACTACTCTCTAGTTGAGATGGGATAATCAAATCTAGTTTGACCCAGAAGCCTCCTCTCTAGTTGCGGTGGAGGTCAACACTCTTTTTGTGGTGGGTGGTCTAGTCTCTAGTTGTGGGGTTCCCCTCTCTAGTTGCATTGGGCACAGTTTTCCTTGATAGTTGCTGTGTGTCGTGGGGCTCTTCTCCAATTCTGATACATGGGCGCCTCTCTGGTGTGGTGAGCTGCAGTTCTCTAATTGTGCCTTGGGTGGTTCTTCCTTCTAGTAATGTGTGCCTGGGTTCCTCTTGTGGTGGTGTGGTGTCCTCTCTAGTTATGCTGAGGTCTTATCTTGATTTGCAATGGGAGCTCCTCTTAAGTTGATGTAGTGGATTCAGAGCCCCTCTTGAGTTCTGGTGGTGGCACTTCTCAAGTTGCACTAGGGGATTTGGGGTCCTTTCGAGTTGTGTTGGGAAATTAAGGGTTCCTCTGGAGTTGCAGCAGTAGGCCCCGATCTCCTGTCAATTTGTGGCAGGTACTTGGTTTTCCTCTGGATTACAGTGTGCAACTCAGATTTCCTCTAAAGTTTCCTTGAAATGCTCCTCTTGGTTTGAGGCAGGGGACTCAGAGCTTGCCTCGTGTTGTGGTGATGCTTCCTCTTGACTTGTGTTGTGTTGTCTCCATGGAGGGGGGAGTCCTGTCTGCTTTGGACACCGGGGTCTACTTACTAGTTTATTGTGGGATTCATATTCTCTAATTTTCAGTGACTCCTCTTGAGTTGCTTCATCGGCTCATCTCTATTTGCTACAGAGTGTCCATCCCCTATAAGCTGGCATGTTCCAGGGGCTGCTTTCTAGTTGTGGTGAAGGCATCCTCTCCAGCTCTGGTATTGGAGTGCCTCTGACTTTGTTTCTGGGAGCTCCCCTCGTGATACAGTATAGGGCTCCTCTTGAATTGAGGCAGATTCTCTGAGTTCCTCTTGAATTGTGGTTGTGGTCTTGGCAATCCTCTCAAGTTGCATTGAGGGGCTAGGATCTAGACTCAGTTTGTGATGGGAAACTCAAAGTTCTTCTCGAGTTGTAGGAAGGGAGTTGGTCCTCCTCTCGAATTGAGGTAGAGAACTCAGGGTTCCTCTCGAGTTGCAACAGAGGACTATGGTCCACTAGAATTGCAGCTGAAAACTCGTAGTTCCTCTCCAGTTGCAGCATAAAATTCGAGCTTCCTATTAAGTTGTAACAGGGGACCTGGGTCTGCACTCAAGTTGTGGCTGGGAAGTCGGGTTACCTCTTGAGTTGCAGCAGGGGACTCAGAGCTCCTCCCGAGTTTCACTGGGATCTCAGGATTCCTCTCGAGTTTCAGCGTGAGAATCAGTGTTCCACTCAACTGTGGCAGGGAATTCAGGGTTCTTCTCCATTTGGGGTGTACTCAGTGTTCCTCTCATGTTGCACTGGGGCCTCCACTCAAGTTGTATTGCTGTGACTCATCTGTAACAGGCAGGTTCAAGGGGGCTGTTGCAATGTGCGGATGGCTACTCACTAGTTTGGCATGGGGTTTTTTCTCTAGTTTGGGACAGATTCAATTATGTAGCTGTGGTGGCTTTGATTCTCTCTAGTTGTGGTGTGCAAGCACCTCTCTAGTTGTGGTTGGGGACTCCTCTCTACCTGTGGCATTGGTGTTTCTTTCTAGTTGTGGTGTGCTGTGGGCTTCTCTGTAGGTGTGATGGGAGATTATCTCTAGCAGTTGTGTGACTTCTCCTTTCTAGTTGTGGTGTGTTTATGGGCTAACCTCTAGTTGTGGTACGTGTGCTCCTTTCTGGTAATGGTGAGGGGGTCATTTGCTGCAATACTTGTGGGAAGTCCTCTCTCATTGTAACGTACACGGACCTCCTTTCTGGTTGTAGTGGAGGGGCTCATCCATATTTGCTGAAGAGTGGCTTCTTTTTTAATGATGTCTATGGACATCCTCTCACGTTGTGGAAAATGACGTCTCTTAAGTAGCTCAGCCTTCTTTTCTTGAGTTGTGGCAGCATATCCAGGGCTCGTCTTGAGTTTCAGTAGTCCCACCTCTTAGGTTGTGATGGGGTCTCTGAAAAGTGATTTTGCTCTTCTTTTGACACTAGGTATTCCTCAAAAGTTTTAGTATTGTTACTCCTCTCTACTTGTGAGGACCACCTCTTGGGTTACTTCAGGGGATTATCTCTATCTGGGATGCTTTGGTGGACTTTTCTATACTTCTGGAGGGAGAAACTTCCCCAGTTTTGGTGGGGGGCCCCTCTATCATTGTGACCAGCCTCATGTCTCATGTTTCAGGGAAGGACTTGGTAGTACCTCTCTAGTTGCATTGGGCAGTGGTGTTTCTTAGACATTGCTGTATGAAAGAGACTCTACATAAGCAGTGTGTAGGCTTCTGTCATTGTGGCTTGTGGTAAACACACTAGCTGTGGCCAGGAGCTCTAGTTGCACTGTACTAGGGGTTTCTCCCCAGATGTGGTGTGCTGCTCCTTTGAGTTGTTGCAATCATTAATCTAGTTTCTGTGGGCAGGGTGCTACTCTCTAGTTGAGGTGGGATATCCAATTTAGTTTTACCCAGAAGACTCCTCTCTAGTTCCAGTGCAGGTCAACTCTCTAGTTGTGGTTCTTGGTTAAGTCTCTTCTTGTGGTGGGAATCTCCTCTCTAGTTTCATTGGGCAGGGCTTTTCCTGAATAGCTGCAATGTGAGGTGGTTCTCTTCTCCAGATGTTATGTATGAGAGCTTCTCTAATTGTGGTGAGCTGCACTTCTCTAAGTGTGTTGTGGGTGCTCCTCTCTTGTAATGATGTGTGCCTGGACTCCTCTCTAGTTGTGCTGAGATCTTAGCTCAATTTGCTGTGAGAGTTACCACGGCGAACTCAGGGAGCCTCTCGTGGTGCGCCAGGGAAGTCCAATCTCCATTCTAGTTGCGAGGGGGAGCTGGGGATTGCTCTCGTGTCACTGCAGGGCAAATAGACCCCATCTAGGCTTGTGTCCAGAAATTCCCTGTTCCTCTCCAGTGGCGACAGGGATCTCTAGATTGCTTTCAATGTTCACCCTGGAAGTCAGGCCTCATCTTGAGTTGAAGTAAAGAACTCCACTCTCCTCTCCAGCAGCAACAGGTATTTCTTGGATCCCATTGAGTGGCCTAAATGGAGTCAAGCTCCCTGTGAAGTTTTGAGAAGGGATACGGGATTGCTCTCTAGTACCTGCAGGAAAAGAAGGGCTTCATCTTGTAATGATGGGGGAATCTCGTGTTGTTTCTCGAGTTCCGGGGCAACGTGGGGGGTTTCCATCCAGTTAGGACGGGGAACTCGGAGAGCCTCTCGTGTGGCCTCAGGGATGTCCAGTCTCCATTCGAGTTGTGAGGGGGAGCACGCCATTGCTCTTGAGTCATGGCACAGGAATCAGGTGTCAAGACGCCTTTAAGGGGGAATCTCGAGATCTTTCTCGAGTTGCGGCCAGAAAGCTGGTGTTTCCTCGATTTGTGACGGTGGCCTTTGGGAGCTTTTCATGGTGCCGATGGGATGTCAAGAATACTGTGAAGTTGGGAGGGGCTACTCGAGACTCCACTGGGTTCGGTGTAATGAAAGAGGGCCTCCTCTCAATTTGAGGCTGGAACCCGAGGGTTCCTCTCCTGTTCTGACATAGGTCTCGGGTTGTGTATGCCGTTTCAAACAGGGAGTCAGGTCTCGACTTGTGTGGAGGCATGGAACTCTGCTTTCCTCTCGAGTTTTCAAAGATGTTAAAGGCCTCCATGTGAGTTGAACTTGGAATCTGGCGCTCTTTTCCAATTAGCACCTGGGTAATCAGAACTCCCTTCTTGTTACGAGTGGATTCTCGACTGACATTTGAATCTGTGCAAGGGAATCAGGCCTTATCTCGAGTGTATGGGGACATACGTGACTTTCGAAATTTGAGAAGTCCCCCATGTTCCCCTCCAGTGTCGAGAGGATACAAGCCTCGTCTCGAGGTGCGACAGGGATGTCGACATTCCTTTCCAGGAGAAGCAGGGCAATCAACTCTCATCTGGACTTAAGGAGAGGAAAATAGGGCTCTTCTTTATTGTGGCTGAAGACTCAGCGTTCCTCTCGAGTGCGCCGGGTATCTGGGAAACCTTCTGGAGTTTCATAAAGCTTTCAAAATACCCTTTTGAGTTCAAAGAGGGAAGGTGGGCTTTCTTTGGAAACTCTGCAGCATAAAAGGGCCTCCTCAAGCGTGCAGGAGAAAATTTCGTGGTTTGCGTGGAGTTGTTGCGGGAAGCTTAGTGTTCCTCTCGAGTTGGTGTCCACCTGGGGGACCCGCTCATGTCTTCTCAGGAATTCAGATCTACTTTGGGGTTGCTTGGGGCACCTCGGGATTCCTCGTGCATCGCTGCAGGGATGAATATGGCCTCATTTGAAGTTGAGGCATGAACTTCAGTGTTCCTCTGCATTTCTGACATCGATCTCATGGTCTGTGCGGAGTTGGACCAGGGGAGTCCAGCCTCGTCTTGTGTTGAGGCAGGGAACTCTGCTTGCCTCTCGAGTTGTTCTTGGGGCATCAGGCCACTTGTTGAGTTGTATTTGGAACCTGCGGGTTTTTCCGGAGGATGCAACTGGGGTGTCAGTGCCCATTCGTGTTGCAGCTTCATCCTTGGGATTACATTCGAAGAGGTGCCCAGGCATCGGGACTTGCCTTGAGTGGATTAGAATATCGATGTCTTTTGGAATGTGGCATGACCCACGAGGCTTCCTCTCGGGTTTCGATGTGAGACTGGCCTCCTACTGAGGTGGAAAAGGAAGGCAGGGATCTCTTTCCAGACAAAGCAGGGGAATCGACCCTCATATTGAGATAAAAGGGGGAGGAGGGGCTCATATTAATTTGTGCTGGGAATCTCGGTGTTTCTCTCGAGTGAGACCGGTATCTTGGGGAACTTTTTGAGTTGCATCAAGGGTGTCAAGTACCATTTCGACTTTAAAGAGGGATTGTGGGATTTCCCTCGAGACGCTGTAGTGGAATAGGGCCTCATCTGGTGATGATCGGGGAGCCTCCTGGTTTCTCTCCAGTTCTGGTGGGATTCTGGAGTTATGATGGGGATCTCAGGGAGCCTCTCGTGGTGCCTCAGGGAAGTCCAATCTCCATTCTAGTTGCGAGGGGGAGTTGGGGTTTGCACTCATGTCACTGCAAGACAAATAGACTTCTTCTAGGCTTGTGTCCAGAAACTCCGTGTTCCTCTCAGGTGGTGACAGGGATCTCGGGGTTGCCTTCAAGGTTCACTTCGGGAGTCAGGCCTCGTCTCAAGTAGAAGCAAAAACTCCGCTCTCCTCTCGAGTTACGACAGGTATCTCTTGGAGCCCATTGAGTGGTCTAAAGTGATTCAAACCTTCTGAGGAGTTTAGAGATGGGACTCGGTATTGCTCCCTATGTCCTGCAGGAAATGAAGGGTCTCATCTCTCAATGACGGAGGAATCTTGTGGTTTTTCTTGAGCTGCAGCGTGACGTGTGGGGTTTCTCTCGAGTAATGATGGAGAATTCAGGGAGACTCTTTTGTGGCACCATGGAAGATCATTGTCCACTTGAATTGCGAGGGGAGCATGGCATGGCTCTCGAGTCATGGCAGGGAAATCAGGACACAAGAAGCGTTGAAGGGGAAAATCGAAGTCGTCCTCGAGGTGCGGCAGGAAAGCCTGGGTTCCCTCGATTTGTGACGGTGACTCCAGGGACCTTCTCATGGTGCCTCTGGGAAGTCAGGAAAACTGTGAAGTTGGGAAAGGCCTCTCAGGACTCCACTGTGGTCAGTGTAATGGAAGAGGGCCTCATCTCGAGTGGAGGTGGGAACCCCACATTTCCTCTCCTGTTCTGACGTGGGTCTCGGGTTGTGTATGCCATTTCAAACATGGAGACATGTCTCAGATTTTGTGGAGGCATGAAATTCTGCTTTCCTCTCTAGTTGTCAAAGGGGTTTCAGGCCTCCAGGTGACTTGAATTTGGGACCTGGGACTCTTTTTCAGTTAGAAACTGGGGCATCAGAAAACCCTTCATGTTGTGAGTTGTTGCTCAACAGACATGCAAATCTCTGCAAGGGAAGCAGGCCTGATCGTGAGTGGATGGGAAAATATGTGGCTTTCAAATTGTGACAGGACCCCCAGGTTCCCCTCCAGTTTCAAGTAGATACCAGTCTCTTCTTGAGGTGTAAAGGGGACGTCGGCATTCCGATGTTCTTGGCTCCTTTGTCAAAGATAAGTTGTCAATATGTGTGTGGATTTATCTCTGGGCTTTCTATTTTGTTCCTTTGATCTGTATTTCTGTATTTGTGCCAGTACCATACTATCTGGATGTCTGTGGCTTTGTAGTAGAGCCTGAAGTTAGGCAGGTTGATTCCTCCAGTTCCATTTTTCTTTCTCAAGATTGCTTTGGCTATTCCAGGTTTTTTGAATTTCCATATAAAGTATGCAATTTTTTATTGTAGCTCTTTGAAGAATACTGTTGGTAGCTTGATAGGGATTGCATTGAATCTATAAATGGCTTTGGGTAGTATACTCATTTTCACTATATTGATTCTTCCAATCCATGAACATGGTATATTTCTCCATCTATTAGTGTCCTCTTTGATTTCTTTCACTAGTGTTTTATAGTTTTCTATATATAAGTCTTTAGTTTCTTTAGGTAGATATATTCCTAAGTATTTTATTCTTTTCATTGCAATGGTGAATGGAATTGTTTCCTTAATTTCTCTTTCTATTTTCTCATTAGTGGTGTATAGGAAAGCAAGGGTTTTCTGTGTGTTGGTTTTATATCCTGTAACTGTACTATATTCATTGATTGGTTCTAGTAATTTTCTGGTGGAATCTTTAGGGTTTTCTATTTAGAGGATCGTGTCATCTGAAAACAGTGAGAGTATTACTTCTTGTTTTCCAATTTGGATTCCTTTTATTCCTTTTTCTGCTCTCATTGCTGTGGCCAAACCTTCCAGAACTATGTTGACTAGTAATGGTGAAAGTGGGCACCCTTGTCTTGTTCCTGGCTTTAGAGGAAATGCTTTCAGTTTTTCACCATTGAGGAGAATGTTTGCTGTGGGTTTGTCATATATAGCTTTTATTATGTTGAGATATGTTCCTTCTATTCCTGCTTTCTGAAAGGTTTTATCATAAATGTATGTTGAATTTTGTCAAAGGCTTTCTCTTCATCTATTGAGATAGTCATATGGGTTTTATTTTTCAATTTGTTAGTATGGTATATTACATTGATTTATTTGTGGGTATTGAAGGATCCTTGCATCCCTGGGATAAAGCCTACTTGGTCATGGTGTATGATCTTTTTAATGTGTTGTTGGATTCTGATTGCTAGAATTTTGTTAAGGAATTTTGAATCTATGTTCATCCGTGATATTGGCATGTAGATTTCTTTTTTTGTGGCATCTTTGTTAGGTTTTGGTATTAGGGTGATTGTGGACTCATAGAATGAGTTTGTAAATTTACCATCCTCTGCAATTTTCTGGAAGAGTTTGAGTAGGATAGGTGTTAGCTCTTCTCTAAATTTTTGGTAGAATTCAGCTGTGAAGACGTCTGGACCTGGGCTTTTGTTTGCTGGAAGATTTCTGACTACAGTTTCAATTTCCGTGTGTGTGATGGGTCTGTTAAGATCTTCTATTTCTTCCTGGTTCAGTTTTGGAGACTTGTACTTTTCTAAGAATCTGTCCATTTCTTCCACGTTGTCCATTTTATTGGCATATAATTTCTGATAGTAGTCTCTAATGATCCTTTGTATTTCTGTGCTGTCTGTTGTGATCTTTCCCTTTTCATTTCTAATTTTATTGATTTGATTTTTCTCCCTTTGTTTCTTGATGAGTCTGGCTAACGGTGTGTCAATTGTATTGATCCTTTCAAAGAACCAGCTTTTGGCTTTGTTGATTTTTGCTATGGTCTCTTTTGTTTCTTTTGCATTTATTTCTGCCCTATTTTTTAAATTTTCTTTCCCTCTACTAACCCTGGGGTTTGTCATTTCTTCCTTTTCTTGTTGTTTTAGGTGTAGAGATAAGTTATTTATTTGACTTTTTATTTGTTTCTTGAGGTATGTCTGTATTGCTATGAACTTTCCCCTTAGGACTGCTTTTACAGTGTCTCACAGGTTTTGGGTTGTTGTGATTTCATTTTCATTTATTTCTATGCAAATTTGGATTTCATTTTTTATTTCTTCTCTGATTTGTTCGTTATTCAGAAGTGTGTTGTTCAGCCTCCATATGATGGAATTTTTAATAGCTTTTCTCCTGTAATTGAGATCTAATCTTACTGCATTGTGGTCAGAAAAGATGTTTGGAATGATTTCATTTTTTTTTTTTAATTTACCAAGGCTAGATTTATGGCCCAGGATGTGATCTGTCCTGGAGAAGGTTCCGTGTGCACTTGAGAAAAAGGTGAAATTCACTATTTTGAGATGAAATGTCCTATAGATATCAATTAGGCCTAACTAGTATATTGTATCATTTAAAGTTTGTGTTTCCTTGTTAATTTTCCATTTAATTGATCTATCCATATTTGTGAGTGGGGTATTAAAGTCTCCCTCTATTATTGTGTTATTATTAATTTCTCCTTTCATATTTGTTAACATTTGTCTTACATATTGTGGTGCTCCTATGTTGAGTGCATATGTATTTATAATTGCTCTATCTTCTTCTTGGATTGATCCTTTGATCATTATGTACTGACCTTCTTAGTCTCTTTTCACAGCCTTTGTTTAAAAGGCTATTTTATCTGATTTGTGTGTTGCTACTCCTGCTTTCTTTTGGTCTCTATTTGCATGGAAAATCTTTTTCCAGCCCTTCACTTTCAGTCTGTATGTGTCCCTTGTTTTGAGGTGGGTCTCCTGTAGACGACATAGGTAGGGGTCTTGGTTTTGTGTCCATTCAGCCAGTCTTTGTCTTTTAGTTGGGGCATTCAACCCATTTACATTTAAGGTAATTGTTGAAAAGTATGATCCTGTTGTCATTTACTTTCATTTTGGGTTCAAATTTATACACCCTTTTTGTGTTTCCTGTCTAGAGAATATACTTTAGTATTTGTTGGAGAGCTGGTTTGGTGGTGCTGAATTCTCTCAGCTTTTGCTTGTCTGTAAAGCTTTGATTTCTCCTTCATATTTGAATGAGATCCTTGCTGGGTACAATAATCTGGGTTGTAGGTTATTTTCTTTCATCACTTTAAGTATGTCTTCCCATTCCCTCCTGGCTTGAAAAGTTTCTATTGAAAGATCAGCTGTAATCATTATGGGAAGTCCCTTGTGTGCTATTTGTTGTGATTACCTTGCTGCTTTTAATATTTGTTCTTTGTTAATTTGATTAATATATGTCTTGGGGCATTTCATCTTGGGTTTATCCTGTTTGGGACCCTCTGGTTTTCTTGGACTTGAATGATTATTTCCTTCCCCATTTTAGAGACATTTTCTACTATTATCTCCTCAAGAATTTTCTCATGGTCTTTCTTTTTGTCTTCTCCAACAAAGGTTCGCCTAGTCATGCCTATGGTCTTTCCTGTGGTCATGTATGGATGTGAGAGCTGGACTGTGAAGAAGGCTGAGTGCCTAAGAATTGATGCTTTTGAACTGTGGTGTTGGAGAAGACTCTTGAGAGTCCCTTGGACTGCAAGGAAATCCAACTGGTCCATTCTGAAGGAGATCAGCCCTGGGATTCCTTTGGAAGGAATGGTACTAAAGCTGAAACTCCAGTATTTTGGCCAGCTCATGTGAAATGTTGACTCATTGGAGAAGACTCTGATGCTGGGAGGGATTGGGGGCAGGAGGAGAAGGGGACGACAGAGGATGAGATGGCTGGATGGCATCACTGACTCAATGGATATGAGTCTGGGTGACCTCCGAGAGCTGGTGATGGATAGGGAGGCCTGGTGTGCTGCAGTTCATGGGGTCGCAAAGAGTCAGACACGACTGAGCGACTGATCTGATCTGATCTGATCTGTGACTCCTATGATTCGAATGTTGTAGCATCTAATATTGTTCTGGAGGTCTCTAAGATTGTCCTCATTTCTTTGAATTTGCTTGTCTTTTTTCCTCTCTGATTCATTTATTTCTACCATTCTATCTTCTAATTCACGAATCATATCTTCTGCCTCTGTTATTCTACTATTTTTGTCACCAGAGTGTTTTTGATGTCATTTATTGCATTATTAATTGTATATTGACTCTTTTTTTTTTTATTTCTTCTAGGTCCTTGTAAAACCTTTCTTGCATCTTCTCAATCTTTGTCTCTAGACTGTTTATCTGTGATTCCATTTTTATTTCAAAATTTTGGATCAATTTCACTATCATTATTCAGAATTCTTTATCAGGTAGATTCCCTATCTCTTCCTCTTTTGTTTGGTTTGGTGGGCATTTATCCTGTTCCTTTACCTGCTGGGTATTCCTCTGCATCTTCATCTTGGTTACATTGCTGAGTTTGAGGTGTCTTTTCTGTATTCTGGCAGTTTGTGGAGTTTCCGTTATCATGGAATTTCCTTGCTGTGTGTGGGTTTGAACAGGTGGCTTGTCAAGGTTTCTTGGTTATGGAAGCTTGTGTTGTTGTTCTAGTGGGTGGAGCTGGATTTCTTCTCTCTCCTTTCTAAGACAATGGATTGCTTTTCTGCATGCCTGATGTCATCTGCCGGCATTCAGAAGTTGTTTGTGGAATTTACTTGGCGTTTAAATGTATTTTGATGAATTTGTGGGGGGAGAAAGTGGTCTCCCTGTCCTATTCCTCCACCAACTTAGCTCCTTCCTGTCCTGTGGAGTTTTGAGAGAGGACATGGGACTGCTATCTAGGCCCTGCAGGAAAAGAAGGGCCTCATCTAGGGAACATGGTGAAATCTCGTGGTTTTTCTCGAGCTGCCGCACAACGTGTGGGGTTTCTCTCAAGTTATGACAGGGAACAAAAGGAGCCTCTTTTGTCCCCAGGGAAGTCCAGTCCCCATTCAAGTAGGGAGGAGGGCCCTGGATGGCTCTGGAGTCACGGCAGGGGAATCGGGCTTCAAGATGTGTTTAAGGGAGTCTCGTGGTGTTTCTCGAGATGCTGTAAGAATCGCTAGGTTCCCTGGGCTTGTGACGGTGACCTCTGGCACTTTCCCTTGGTGCCTATGAGAAGGGGGAATACTGTGCAGTTGAGAGAGTTGTCTTGGGATTCCCCTGGGTTCAGTGCCATGGAAGAGGGCTTCATCTGGAGGTGAAGCGGGAATCTTGGGCTTCCTCTCCTGTTCTGACATCGATCTCAGGGTCTTTGGGGGTTTTGAACAGGGAGTTAGAACTCACCTTTTGTGGAGGCTGGAACTCCGCTTGTCTCTCGAGGTGTTCATGGGGTGTCAGGCCATTTATTGAGTTGTCCTTGCAACAAGGGGCTCTTTCGGAACGATGCACCCAGGGTGTCCGTGCCCTTTCGTGTGATGACTTCATCCTCGGGGTTCCATTGGATAAGGTGCGCAGGCATCCGGACTTCTGTTGAGTGGACGGGGAAATCAGTGTCTTTTGGAATGTGGCACGAACCCATGAGACTTCCTCTCGAATTTCCAAGTGAGACCGGCCTCTTCCTGAGGTGGGACTGGAAGTTCGGGATCCGTTTCCAAACAAAGCAAGGTGATCGACCCTCATGTCGAGATCAGGAGGGAAGTAGGGGCTCAGAGGAAGTTGTGCCGTGAACCTTGTTGTTCCTCTCCAAGGAGCCCAGTATGTTGGGCCACATGTGAAGTTTCCTCAAGGCTGTCTAGTTCCGTTTCGATGATCCAGTGGGTTTGTGGGATTTCTCTCAAGATGCTGCAGCAGGAAAAGGCCTCATCTGGCTATGACTAGGTAACCACGTGGTTATTCTCGACTTATGGCTAGATTCTCGAGTTAAGTAGGGGAACTCAGGGATCCTCAGGTGTCACCCCAGTAAAGACCAGTCTCCATTCAAAATGGCGTGGTCGAGCTGGGGATTGCTCTTGAGTTGCTGCAGGGCAAATACACCTCTTCTAGTATTCTAGGCGCATGTCCAGAAACTCGGTGTTCCCGTTAGGTGCGCTAGGGATCTCGGGGTTGCATTCAAGCTTCAGCCTGGGAGTCAGGCCTCATCTCGATTTGAAACAATGAACTCCCCTCTCCTCTCGAGTGGCCAAGACTAGTTCTTGAAGCCCATTGTGTTAAAAAAAAAAAAAAAAAAAAAAAGGAATCAAGCATTCTGTGGAATTTTGAGAGAGGACACGGGGTTGCTCTCTAGGCCCTGCAGGAAAAGAATGGCCTCATCTGGCGATGTTGGGGGAATCTCATGGTGTTTTCTCTAGCTGCCCCTCGACGTGTGGCGTTTCTCTGGAGCTATGATGGTTATCTCAAGGAGCCTCTCTTGTGTCCCCAGGGAAGTCCAGTCCCCATTCGAGTGGCGAAGAGGGCCCGGGATGGCTCTGGAGTCACGGCAGGGGAATCGGGCTTCAAGACATGTTGAAGGGGGTATCTCGAGGTGTTTCTCGAGTTGCTGTAAGAATTCTTAGGTTCCCTGGGCTTGTGACGGTGAACTCTGGCAGTTTCCCTTGGTGCCTATGAGAAGGGGGAATACTATGCAGTTAGGAGGGTTGTCCTGGGATTCCCCTGTGGTCAGTGGCATGGAAGAGGGCTTCATCTGGATATGATGCTGGAATCTCAGGCTTCCTCTTCTGTTCTGACATCGATCTCAGGGTCTTTGGGTGTTTTGATCAGGTAGTTAGCCATCGCCTTGTATGGAGGCATGGGACTGAGCTTGCCTCTTGAATTGTTTATGGGGTGTCAGTCCACCTGTCGAGTTGTCCTTGGAACCAGCGGCTCTTTTGGGAGGATGCACCCAGGGTATCAGTGCCCCTTAGTGTTGTGACTTCATCCTCGTGGTTCTATTGGAAAAGGTTCGCAGGCATTGGAACTTCTCTTGAGTGCATGGGGAAATCAGTGTCTTTCGTCTTTCGGAATGTGGTATGACTCACGAGACTTCCTCTCACGTTTCCAAGTGAGACCGGCCTCCTCCTGAGGTGGAATTGGTAGGTCTGGATCCCTTTCCAGACAAAACAGGGGGATCGACCCTCATGTCGAGATCAGGAAGGAAAAAGGGGCTCAGAGGAAGTTGTGCCAGGAACCTCGGTGTTACTTTCCAATGAGACCGGTATGTTGAGCCACATGTGAAGTTTCGTCAAGGCTGTCTAGTTCCGATTCGATGATACAGTGGGTTGGTGGGATTTCCCTCAAGACACTGCAGCGGGAAAGGGCCTCATCTGGCTGTGACTGGGAAACCACATGGTTATTCTTGACTTACGGTGGGATTCTCGAGTTATGACGGGGAACTCAGGGAGCCTCTCGTGTGGCCCCAGGGAAGAATAATCTCCATTCTAAATGGCGTGGGAAAGGGGGAGGGGATTGCTCTCAAGTCGCTGCAGGGCCAAAAGACCTAATCTAGTCTTCTAGGTGTGTGTCCAGAAACTCGGTGTTGCCCTTCAGGGGTACTAGGGATCTCGAGGTTGCATTCAAGTTTCAACCGGTGTGTCAGGCCTCGTCTCGAGTTGAAACAAAGAACTCCGCACTTTTGTTGAGTGGCCAAGGCTAGCTCTTGAAGCCCATTGTGTTAAAAAAAAAAGGGGGGGGGAATCAAGCCTTCTGTGGAGTTTTGAGAGAGGACTCGGGGTTGTTCTCTAGGCCCTGCAGGAAAAGAAGGGCATCATTGGCGATGTCGGGGGAATCTCATGGTGTTTTCTCGAGCTGCGGTTCGATGTGTGGCGTTTTTCTCGAGCTATGACGGGGACCTCAGGGAGCCACTCTTGTGTCCCCAAGGAAGTCCAGTCCCCATTCGAGTACTGAGGAGAGCCCAGGATGGCTCTCGGGTCAGGGCAGGGGAACCAGGCTTCAAGACGTGTTGAAGGGGGTATCTCGAGGTGTTTCGCGAGGTGCTGTAAGAATCCCTAGGTGCCCTGGGCTTGTGACGGTGACCTCTGGCAGCTTCCCTTGGTGCCTATGAGAAGGGGGAATACTGTACAGTTGAGAGGGTTGTCTTGGGATTCCCCTGGGTTCAGTGCCACGGAAGAGGGCCTCATCTGGACGTGAGGCGGGAATCTCAGGCTTCCTCTACTGTTTTGACATCGATCTTGGGATCGTTGGGGGTTTTGAACAGGGAGTTAGACCTCGCCGTGTGTGGAGGCATGGAACTCCGCTTGCCTCTCGAGGTGTTGATGGGGTGTCAGATCATTTGTTCAGTTGTCCTTGCAATCAGGGGCTCTTTCAGGACAATGCACCCAGGTGTCAGTGCCCCTTCGTGTGGTGACTTCATCCGCGGGGTTCCATTGGAAAGATGCGCAGGCATCGGGACTTCTCTTGAGTGGACGGGGAAATCGGTGCCTTTCGGAATGTGGCACGAACCACGAAGCTTCCTCTCGAGTTTCCAAGTGAGACCAGCCTCCTCCTGAGGTGGGACTGGAATGTCAGGATCCCTTTCCAGACAAAGCAGGAGTATGGACCCACATGTCGAGACCAGGAGGGAAGGAGGGACTCAGAGGAAGTTGTGCCGGGAACCTTGGTGATCCTCTCCAATGAGACCGGTATGTTGGGCCACATTTCAAGTTTCCTCAAGGCTGTCTAGTTCCGTTTCGATGATCCAGTGGGTTCGTGGGATTTCTATCAACATGCTGCAGCGGGAAATTTCCTCTTCTGGCGATTACTGGGCAACCATGTGGTTATTCTCGAATTAAGGCGGGATTCTGGAGTTACGACCCAGAACTCAGGTAACCTCTCGTGTGGCCCTAGGGAAGACCAATCTCCATTCAAAATCGCGTGGGAGAGCTGGGGATTGCTCTCGAGTCACTGCAGGGACAAGAGACCTCTTCTAGTCTTCTAGGCGTGTGTCCAGAAACTCCGTGTTCCCCATCAGGGGCCCTAGGCATCTCAGGGTTGCATTCAATCTTCAGCCGGGGAGTCAGGTCTCATCTCGAGTTGAAACGAAGGACACCCCTCTCCGCTCTAGTGGCCAAGGGTAGCTCTTGAAGCCCATTTTGTTTAAAAAAAAAATGGTAATCAAGCCTTCTGTAGAGTTTTTAGAGAGGACTCGGGGTTGCTCTCTATGCCCTGTAGGAAAAGAAGGGCCTCGTGTGGCGATGTCGGGGGAATCTCATGGTGTTTTCTAGAGCTGCGGCTTGACATGTGGCGTTTCTCTCGAGCTACGACAGGGAACTCAGGGAGCCACTCTTGTGTCCCCAGGGAAGTCCAGTCCCCATTCGAGTAGCGAGGAGGGCGCGGGATGGCTCTCGAGTCACGGCAGGGCAATCGAGCTTCAAGACGTGTTGAAGGGGGTATCTCTAGGTGTTTCTCGAGTTGCTATAAGAATCCCTAGGTTCCCTGGGCTTTTGACGGTGAACTCTGGCAGCTTCCCTTGGTCCCTATGAGTAGGGGGAATACTTTGCAATTGAGAGGGTTGTCTTGTGATTCCCCTGGGTTCAGTGCCATGGAAGAGGGCCTCATCTGGACGTGAGGCGGGAATCTCAGGCTTCCTCTCCTGTTCTGACATCGATCTCGAGGTTTTTGGGGATTTTGAAAAGGGAGTAAAGGCCTCACCTTGTGTGGAGGCATGGAACTCCGCTTGCCTCTCGAGGTGTTCATGGGGTGTCAGGCCACTTGTCGAGTTGTCCTTCGAACGAGAGTTTTTTTCGGGAGGATGCACCCAGAGTGTCAGTGCCCCTTTGTGTGGTGACTTCATCCTCTTGATTCCATTGGAGGTGTACAGGCATCGGTACTTACCTTGAGTGGACGGGGAAATTGATGTCTTTCACAATGTGGCACGACACACGAGGCTTCCTCTCGAGTTTCCAAGTGAGACCGGCCTCCTCCTGAGGTGGGACTGGAAGGTTGGGATCCCTTTCCAGACAAAGCATGGAGATTGACCCTCATGTTGACATCAGGAGGGAAGAAGGGATTCAGAGGATGTTGTGCCGGGAACCTTGGTGTTCCTCTCCAATGAGACTGGTATGTTGGCCCACACTTGAAGTTTCCTCAAGGCTGTCAAGTTCCGTTTCAATGATCCAGTGGGTTCGTGGGATTTCTCTCAAGATGCTGCAGCGGGAAGGGGCCTCATCTGGCGATAACTGGGCAACAATGTGGTTGTTCTCGACTAAGCGGGATTCTCGAGTTCCGATGGGGAATTCAGGGAGCCTCTCATGTGGCCCCAGGGAAGACCAATCTCCATTCAAAATGGGGTGGGAGTGCTGTGGATTGCTCTCGAGTCGCTGCAGGGCAAAGAGACTTCTTCTAATCTTCTAGGCGTGTGTACAGAATCTCCGTGTTCCCCTTCAGGTGTGCTAGGGATCTTGGGGTTGCATTCAAGCTTCAGCCGGGGAGTCAGACCTCGTCTCGAGTTGAAGTAAAGAACTCCCCTCTCCTCCCGAATTGCCAAGGCTAGATTTGAAGCCCATTGTGTTAAAAAAAAAAAAAAAAATGCGGGAATCAAGCTTTCTGTGGAGTTTTGAGAGATAACTCTGTTTTGCTCTCTAGGCCCTTCAGAAAAGAAAGGACTCATTTGGCAATGTTGGGGGAATCTCATGGTGTTTTCTCGAGATGTGGCTAGACGTGTGGCATTTCTCTCGAGCTATGACGGGTAACTCAGGGAGCCTCTCTTGTGTCTCCAGGGAGGTCCAGTCCCCATTCGAGTGGCAAGGACGGCCTGGGATGACTCTCGAGTCACGGCAGGGGAATCAGGCTTCAAGACTTGTTGAAGGAATTACGTCGAGGTGTTTTTCGATTTGCTGTAAGAATCCCTAGGTTCCTTCAGCTTGTGACAGTGAAGTCTAGCAGCTTCCCTTCGTGCGTATGTTAAGGGGGAATACTGTGCAGTTGAGAGGGTTGTCTTGGGATTCTCCTGGGTTCAGTGCCATGGAAGAGGGCCTCATCTGGAGGTGAGGTGGGAATCTCAGGCTTCCTCTCCTGTTCTGACATCAATCTCGGTGTCTTTGGGGGTTTTGAACAGGGAATTAGGCCTCGCCTTGTGTGGAGGCATGGAACTCTGCTTGCCTCTCGAGGTGTTCATGTGGTATCAGGCCACTTGTCGAGTTGTCCTGGAACCAGCTCCTCTCTCAGGAGGATGCACTCAGGGTGTCAGTGCCCTTCGTGTGGTGACTTCATCCTCAGGGTTCCATCGGAAAAGGTGCCCAGGCATCGGGACTTCTCTTGAGTGGACGGGGAAATTGGTGTTTATCGGAATGTGGCATGACCCACGAGGCTTCCTCTTGACTTTCCAAGTGAGACCGTCCTGCTCCTGAGGTAAGACTTGAAGGTCGGGATCCCTTTGCAGACAAAGCAGGAGGATCGACCCTCATGTCGAGATCAGGAGTGAAGAAGGGGCTCAGAGGAAGTTGTGCACGGAACCTCGGTTTTCCTCCCCAGTTAGACCGGTATGTTGGCCCACATTTGAAGTGACCTCAAGCGTGTCAGGTTCCATTTCGATGATCCAGTAGGTTCATGCGATTTCACTCAAGACGCTGCAGCGGCAAAGGGCCTCCTCTGGCGATGACTGGGCAACCACGTGGTTATTCTTGACTTACGGCGGGATGCTCGAGTTATGACCCAGAACTCAGTGAGCCTCTAGTGTGGCCCCAGGGAAGACTGATCTCCATTCAAAATGTCGTGGTAGAGCTGGGGATTGCTCTCGAGTCGGTGCAGGGCAAAGACACCTCCTCTAGTTTTCTAGGCCTGTGTCCAGAAACTCTGTGTTCCCCTTTCAGGGGCGCTAGGCATCTCGGGGTTGCATTCAAGCTTCAGCCAGGGAGTCAGGCCTCATCTCGAGTTGAAACAAGTACTCCCCTCTCCTCTCAAGTTTCCAAGGCTAGCTCTTGAAGCCCATTGTGTTGAAAAAAAAAAAGGGGGGGAATCAACCTTCTGTGGAGTTTTGAGAGAGGACTCGCGGTTGCTCTCTAGGCCCTGCAGGAAAAGAAGGGCCTCCTGTGGTGATATTGGGGGAATCTCATGGTGTTTTCTCGAGCTGTGGCTCGACGTGTGGCGTTTCCCTCAAGCTATGACGGGGAACTCAGAGAGCCTCTCCTGTTACGCCAGGAAGTCCAGTCCCCATTCCAGTGGAGAGGATGGACCGGGATGGCTCTCGAGTCATGGCAGGTGAATCGGGTTTCAAGATGTGTTGAAGGGGGTATCTCAAGGTGTTTCTCAAGTTGCTGTAAAAATCCCTAGGTTCCCTGAGCTTGTGGCGGTACCTCTGGCAGCTTCCCTTGGTGCCTATGAGAAGGGGGAATACTGTGCATTTGAGAGGGTTGTCTTGGGACTCCCCCGGGTTCAATACCAGGGAAGAGGGACTCATCTGGTGGTGAGGCAGGAATCTCAGGCTGCCACTTCTGTTCTGACTTTGATTTCGGTGTCTTTGGGGGTTTGGAACAGGGAGTTAGGCCTCTTCTTGTGTGGAGGCATGGAAATCCGCTTGCCTTTTGAGAGTGTCAGGCCACTTGTTGAGTTGTCCTTGAAACCAGCTGCTCTCTCAGGAGGATGCACTCGGAGTCAGTGCCCTTCGTGTGGAGACTTCATCCTCGGGGTTCCATCGGAAAAGGTGCCCAGGCATCGGGACTTCTCTTTAGTGGACGGGGAAATCAGTGTTTTTCGGAATGTGGCACGATCCACGAGGCTTCCTCTCGAGTTTCCAAGTGAGACTGGCCTCCTCCTGAGGTGGGACTGGAAGGTCGGGATCCCTTTCCAGACAAAGCAGTGGGATCGACCCTCATGTTGAGATCAGAAGGTGTCAGAGGAAGTTGCGCCAGGAACCTCGGTGTTCCTCTCAAATGAGACCGGTATGTTGAGCCACATGTGAAGTTTCCTCAAGGCTGTCTAGTTTTGTTCCAATGATCCAGTGGGTTCGTGGGATTTCTCTCAAGACGCTGCAGGGGGAAAGGGCCTCATCTGGCGATGACTGGGCAAACACTTGGTTGTTTTCGACTTACGGCAGGATTCTTGAGTTAAAATGGAGAACTCAGGGAGCCTATCGTGTGGCACCAGGGAAGACCAATCTCCATTCAAAATGCCGTGAGAGAGCTGGAGATTGCTCTCGAGTCACTGCAGGTCAAAGAGACCTCCTCTAGTCTTTTAGGACTGTGTCCAGAAACCCTGAGTTCCACTTCAGGGGCGCCAAGGATCTCGGCGTTGCATTCAAGCTTCAGCCAGGGAGTCAGTCCTAGTCTCTAGTTGAAGCAAAGAACACCCCTCTCGTCTCGAGTTTCCAAGGCTAGCTCTTGAAGCCCACTGTGTTAAAAAAAAAAAAAAAAAAGCAAAAGGAATCAAGCCTTTTGTGGAGCTTTGAGAGAGGACTCGGTGTTGCTCTCTAGGCCCTGCAGGAAAAGAAGGCCCTCATCTGGCGATGTTGGGGAATCACATGGTATTTCCTCGAGCTGCGGCTCGAGGTATGGCATTTCTCGGGGAACTCAGGGAGCCTCTTTTGTCGCCCCAGGGAAGTCCAGTCCCCATTTGAGTGGCGAGGAGGGCCCGGGATGACTCTCAAATCACGGCAGGGGAATCGGGCTTCAAGACTTGTTGAAGTGGGTATCTCGAGGTGTTTCTCGAGTTTCTGTATTATCCGTAGGTTCCCTGGACTTGTGACCATGACCTCTGGCAGCTTCCCTTGGTGCCTATGAGAAGGGGGAATACTGTGCAGTTGAGAGGGTTGTCTTCGGATTCCCCTTGGTTCAGTGCAATGGAGGAGGGCCTCATCTGGAGGTGAGGCGTTAATCTCAGGCTTCCTCTTCTGTTTTGATATCGATCTCGGGGTCTTTGGAGGTTCTGAACAGGGAGTTAGGCCTCGCCTTTTGTGAAGGCATGGAACTCTGCTTGCCTCTCGAGGTGTTCATGGGGTGTCAGGCCACTTGTAGAGTTGTCCTTGGAACCAGAGGCTCTTTCAGGAGGATGTACCCAGGGTGTCAGTGGCACTTCGTGTGGTGACTTCATCCTCGGGGTTCCATTGGAAAAGTTGTGCAGGCATCGGGACTTCTCTTTAGTTGAGGGGGAAATCGGTGTCTTTCAGAATGTGGCATGACCCATGAGGCTTCCTCTCGAGTTTCCAAGTGAGACCGGCCTCCTCCTGAGTTGGGACTGGAATGTCGGGATCCCTTTCCAGAAAAAGCAGGGGGATCGACCTTCATGTCGAGATCAGGATGGAAGAAGGGGCTCAGAGGAAGTTATGCCGGGAACCTTGGTGTTCCTCTCCAATGAGATCGGTATGTTGGGCCACATTTGAAGGTTCCTCAAGCCTGTCTAGTTCCGTTTCGATGATGCAGTGCGTTCGTGGGATTTCTCACCGGATGCCTCAGCGGGTAAGGGGCTTATCTGGCAATGACTGGGCAACCACGTGTTTATTCTCGACTTACTAGAGGATTCCCGAGTTACGACATGGAACTCATGGAGCCTCTCTTGTGGCCCCATTGAAGAACAATCTACATTCAAAATGGCGTTGGAGAGCTGGGGATTGCTCTCGAATTGCTGGAGGGCAAAGAGACCTATTCTAGTCTTCTATGCGTGTGTCCAGAAATTCCGTGTTCCCCTTCATGGGCACTAGGGATCTCGGGGTTGCATTCAAGATTGAGCCGGGGAGTCAGGCCTCGTCTCGAGTTGAAACAAAAACTCCCCTCTCCTCTCGAGTGGGCAAGGCTAGCTTTTGAAACCCATTGTGTTAAAAATAAGGGAATCAAGCCTTCTGTGGTGTTTTGAGAGAGGACTCGGGGTTGCTCTTTAGGCCCTGCAGGAAAACAAGGGCCTCATGTGGCAATGTCGGGGGAATCGCATGTTATTTTCTCGAGCTCAGCTCGACCTGTGGCATTTTTCTCGAGCTATGATGGGGACCTGAGGGAACCTCTCTTGTGGCCCCAAGGAAGTCCAGTCCCCATTCGAGTAGCGAGGAGGGCCCAGGATTGCTCCCGAGTCATGGCAGGGGAATCGGGCTTCAAGACGTGTTGAGGGGGTATCTCGAGGTGTTTCTCGAGTTGCTGTAAGAATCCCTAGGTTCCCTGGGCTTGTGACGCTGACCTCTGGCAGCTTCCCTTGGTGTCTATGAGAAGGGGGAATACTGTGCAGTTGAGAGGGTTGTCTTGGGATTCCCCTGTGTTCAGTGCCATGGAAGAGGGGCTCTTCTGGAGGTGAGGCGTGAATCTCAGGCTTCCTCTCCTGTTCTGACATTGATGTCGGGGTCTTTGAGGGTTTTGAACAGGGAGTTAGGCCTCGCCTTGTGTGGAGGCATGGAACACCGTTTGCCTCTAGAGGTGTTCAAGAGGTGTCAGGACACTTGTCCAGTTGTCCTTGGAACCAGAGTCTTTTTTGTGAGGATGCACCCAGGGTGTCAGTGCCCCTTCGTGTGGTGACTTCATCCTCTGGGTTCCATTGGAAAAGGTGCGCAGGCATCGGGACTTCTCTTGAGTGGACGGGGAAATCGGTGTCTTTCAGAATGTGGCACAAACTGCGCGGCTTCCCCTCGAGTTTCCAATTGAGACTGGCCTCCTCCTGAGTTAGGACTGGAATTTCAGGATCCCTTTCCAGACAAAGCAGGGGGATCGACCCTCACATCAAGATCAGGAGGGAAGAAGAGGCTCAGAGGCAGGTGTGCACCTAACCTCGGGGTTCCTCTCCAATCAGACCGGAATTTTGGACTACATGTGAAGTTTACTCAAGGCTGTCTAGTTCCTTTTCTATGAGGCAGTGGGTTCGTGGGATTTCTCTCAACACGCTGCAGGGGGAAATTTCCACCTCTGGCGATTACTGGGCTACATGTGGTTATTCTCTAATTAAGGCGGGAATCTGGAGTTGTGACCCGGAACTCAGGGAACCTCTCGTGTGGCCCCAGGGAAGACCAATCTCCATTCAAAATCACGTGGGAGAGTTGGGGACTGCTCTCGAGTCGCTGCAGGGCAAAGAGACCTCTTGTAGTCTTCTAGGCATGTGTCCAGAAACTCCGTGTTTCCCTTCAGGAGCGCTAGGCATCACGGGGTTGCATTCAATCTTCAGCCGGGGAGTCAGGCCTCATCGCGAGTTGAAACAAAGAACTCCCCTCTTCTCTCGAGTGGCCAAGGGTAGCTCTTGAAGCCCATTTTGTTAAAAAAACAATGGTAATCAAGCCTTCTGTAGAATTTTTAAAGAGGACTTGGGGTTGCGTTCTAGGCCCTGCAGGAAAAGAAGGGCCTCATGTGGCGATGTCGGGGGAATCTCATGGTGTTTTCTCGAGCTGGGGTTTGACGTGTGGCGTTTCTCTCGAGCTATGACAGGGAACTCAGGGAGCCTCTCTTGTGTCCCCAGGGAAGTCCAGTCCCCATTCGAGTAGCGAGGAGGGCCCGGGATTGCTCTTGATTCATGGCAGGGGAATTGGGATTTTAGACGTGTTGAAGGCAATATCTCAAGTGTTTCTCGAGTTGCTGTAAGAATCCCTAGGTTCCCGGGGCTTGTGACAGTGACCTCTGGCAGCTTCCCTTGGTGCCTATGAAAAGGGGGTATACTGTGCAGTTGAGAGGGTTGTCTTGGGATTCCTCTGAGTTCATTTCCATGGGAGAGGGCCTCATCTGGAGGTGAGGCGGGAATCTCAGGCTTCCTCTCCTATTCTGACATCGATCTCGGGATCTTTGGGGGTTTTGAAAAGGGAGTTAGGCCTCGCCTTGTGTGGAGGCATGGAATTCCACTTGCCTCTCGAGGTGTGTTTGTGGTGTCAGGCCACTTGTCGAGTTGTCCTTGGAACCAGAGGCTCTTTCGGCAGGATGCACCCAGGGTGTCAGTGCCCCTTTGTGTGGTGACTTCATCCTCTTGGTTCCATTGGAAAGGTGTGCAGTCATCGGGACTTCTCTTGAGTGGATGGGGAAATCGGTGTCTGTCTGAATGTGGCACGACGCACGAGGCTTCCTCTCGAGTTTCCAAGTGAGACCGGCCTCCTCCTGAGGTGGGACTGGAAGGCCGGAAGCCCTTTCCAGACAAAGCAGTGGGATCGACCCTCATGTCGACATCAGGATGGAGGAAAGGGTTCAGAGGATGTTTTGCCGGGAACCTCGGTGTTCCTCTCCAAAGAGACTGGTATGTTGGCCCATATTTGAAGTTTCCTCAAGGCTGTGAAGGTCCAGTTCGATGATCCAGTGGGTTCGTGGGATTTCTCTCAAGATGCTGCAGTGGGAAAGGGCCTCATCTGGCGATAACTGGGCAACAACGTGGTTGTTCTCGACTAAGCGGGATTCTCGAGTTCCGATGGGGAATTCAGGGAGCCTCTCATGTGGCCCCAGGGAAGACCAATCTCCATTCAAAATGGGGTGGGAGTGCTGGGAATTGCTCTCGAGTCGCTGCAGGGCAAAGAGACCTCTTCTAGTCTTCTAGGCGTGTGTCCAGAAACTCCGTGTTCCCCTTCATGTGTGCTAGGGATCTTGGGGTTGCATTCAAGCTTCAGCTGGGGAGTCAGGCCTCGTCTCGAGTTGAAGCAAAGAACTCCCCTCTCCTCCCGAATTGCCAAGGCTAGTTTTCAAGTGCATTGTGTTAAAAAAAAAAAAATGGGGGAATCAAGCCTTCTGTGGGGTTTTGAGAGAGGACTCTGATTTGCTCTCTAGGCCCATCAGGAAATGAAAGGACTCATCTGGCAATGTTGGGGGAATCTCATGGTGTTTTCTCGAGCTGCAGCTACACGTGTGGCATTTCTCTCGAGCTACGACGGGGAACTCAGGGAGCTTTTCTTGTGGCCCCATGAAAGTCCAGTACCCATTCGAGTGGCGAGGACGGCCTGGGATGACTCTCCAGTCACGGCAGGGGAATCAGGCTTCAAGACTTGTTGAAGGGGTTACATTGAGGTGTTTCTCGATTTGCTGTAAGAATCCCTAGGTTCCTTCAGCTTGTGACGGTGAACTCTGGCAGCTTCCCTTGGTGCGTATGTGAAGGGGGAATACTGTGCAGTTGAGACGGTTGTCTTGGGACTCCCCTGGGTTCAGTACCATGGAAGAGGGCCATATCTGGAAGTGAGGCGGGAATCTCAGGCTTCCTCTCCTATTCTGGCATCGATCTCGGGGCCTTTGGGCATTTGGAACAGGGAGTTAGGCCTTGCCTTGTGTGGAGGCATGGAACTCCGCTTGCCTCTCGAGGTGTTCATGTGGTGTCAGGCCACTTGTCGAGTTGTACTTGGAACCAGTTTCTATCTCGAGAGGATGCACTCAGGGTGTCAGTGCCCTTCGTGTGTTGACTTCATCCTCGGGGTTCCATCAGAAAAGGTGCCCAGGCATCGGGACTTCTCTTTAGTGGACGGGGGAAATCAGTGTTTTTCAAAATGTGGCACGAACCACGAGGCTTCCTGTCCACTTTCCAAGTCAGACCGGCCTCCTTCTGAGGTGGGACTTGAAGGTCTGGATCCCTTTGCAGACAAAGCAGGGAGATCGACCCTCATGTCAAGATCAGGAAGGAAGAAGGGGCTAAGAGGAAGTTGTGAACGGAACCTCGGTGTTTCTCTCCAATGAGACCGGTAGGTTGAGCCACATTTGAAGTTTCCTCAAGGATGTCTAGTTCAGTTTCGATGATCCAGTAGGTTCCTGGGATTTCTCTCAAGATGCTGCAGCGGCAAAAGGCCTCCTCTGTTGATGACTGGGCAACCATGTGGTTATTCTTGACTTATGGCGCAATTTTCGAATTATGACCCGGCAATCAGTGAGCCTCTCGTGTGGCCCTAGGAAAGATCAATCTCCATTCAAAATGGCGTGGGAGAGTTGAGGATTGCTCTCGAGTCGGTGCAGGGCAAAGACACCTCTTCTAGTTTTCTAGGCCTGTGTCCAGAAACTCCGTGTTCCCCTTCAGGGGTGCTAGGGATCTCGGGGTTGCATTCAATATTCAGCTGGGTAGTCAGGCCTCGTCTCGAATTGAAACAAGAACTCCCCTTTCCTCTCGAGTTGCCAAGGCTAGCTGTTGAAGCCCATTGTATTAAAAAAAAAAAAAAAAAGAAATCAAGCCTTCTGTGGAGTTTTGAGAGAGGACTCGGGGCTGCTCTCTAGGCCCTGCAGGAAAAGAAGGGCCTCATGTGGTAATGTCGGGGTAATCTCATGGTGTTTTCTCAAGCTATGGCTTGACGTGTGGCGTTTCTCTCAAGCTAGGATCGGGAACTCATGGAGCCTCTCATGTTGCCCCAGAGAAGTCCAGTCCCCATTCCAGTGGAGAGGATGGACTGGGATGGCTCTTGAGTCACGGCAGTTGAATCGGACTTCAAGACGTGTTGAAGGGGATATCTCGAGGTGTTTCTCGAGTTGCTGTAAGAATCCCTAGGTTTCCTGAGCTTGTGACGGTACCTCTGGCAGCTTCCCTTGGTGCCTATGAGAAGGGGGAATACTGTGCAGTTGAGGGGGTTGTTTTGAGACACCTCGGGTACAATACCAGGGAAGAGGGACTCATCTGGTGGTGAGGCGGGAATCTCAGGCTTTCACTCCTGTTCTGACATCGACTTCGGTGTCTTTGGGGGTTTGGAACAGGGAGTTAGGCCTCGTCTTGTGTGGAGGCATGGAAATCCGCTTGCCTCTCGAGAGTTTCAAGCCACTTGTCGAGTTGTCCTTGGAACCAGATTCTCTCTCGGGAGGATGCATTCAGGGTGTCAGTGCCCTTCGTGTGGTGACTTCATCCTCGGGGTTCCATCGGAAAAGGTGCCCAGGCATCGGGACTTCTCTTGAGTGGAGAGGGAAATTGGTGTCTTTGGGAATGTGGCACGACCCACGAGGCTTCCTCTCGACTTTCCAAGTGAGACTGGCCTCCTCCTGAGGTGGGACTGGAAGGTCGGGATCCCTTTCCAGACAAAGCAGTGGGATCGACCCTCATGTTGAGATCAGAAGGTGTCAGAGGAAGTTGCGCCGGGAACCTCGGTGTTCCTCTCAAATGAGACTGGTATGTTGAGCCACATGTGAAGTTTCCTCAAGGCTGTCTAATTTTGTTCCAATGATCCAGTGGGTTCGTGGGATTTCTCTCAAGACGCTGCAGGGGGAAAGGGCCTCATCTGGCGATGACTGGGCAAACACATGGTTGTTTTCAACTTACGGCAGAATTCTCGAGTTACAATGCAGAACTCAGGGAGCCTCTCATGTGGTCCCAGGGAAGACGAATTTCCATTGAAAATGGCGTGGCAGAGCTGGGGATTGCTCTCCAGTGGCTACAGGGCAAAGTGACCTCTTCTACTCTTCTAGTTGTGTGTCCAGAAACTCTGTGTTCCCCTTCAGGGGCGCTAGGGTTCTCGGGGTTGCATTCAAGCTTCAGCCGGGGAGTCAGGCCTCATCTCGAATTGAAGCGAAGAACTCTCCTCTCTTCTTGAGTTTTCAAGGATAGCTCTTGAAACCCATTTTTTGTTAAAAAAAAAAAAAAAAAAAAAGCGTATCAAGTCTCCTGTGGAGTTTTAAGAGAGGACTCGGGGTTGCTCTCTAGGCCCTGTAGGAATTGAAGGGCCTCATCTGGCGATGTCTGGGGAATCTCATGGTGTTTTCTCGAGCTTCGGTTCGACTTGTGGTGTTTCTCTCGAGCTATGACGGGAAACTCAGGGAGCTTCTCTTGTGGCCCCAGGGAAGTCCAGTCCCCATTCGTGTAGCGAGGAGGGCCCGGGATGGTTCTCGAGTTAGGGCAGGGGAATCAGGTTTCAAGAAGTGTTGAAGGGGGTATCTCGAGGTGTTTCTCAAGTTGCTGTAAGAATCCCTATGTTCCCTTGGCTTGTTACACTGACCTCGGGCAGCTTCTCTTGGTGCCAATGAGAAAGGGGAGTACTTTGCAGTTGAGAGGCTTGTCTTGGGACTCCCCTGGGTTCAGTGCCATGGAAGACGGACTCATCTGGAGGTGAGGCAGGAATCTCAGGCTTCCTCTCCTTTTCTGTCATCGATCTCAGTGTCTTTGGGTGTTTTCAACAGGGAGTTAGGCCTCGTCTTGTGTGGAGGCATGGAAGTCCGCTTGCCACTCGAGTTGTTCATGGGGTGTCAGGCCACTTGTCGAGTTGTACTTGGAACCAGTGGCTCTTTCAGGAGGATGCACCCCGGGTGTCAGTGCCCCTTTGTCTTGTGACTTCATCCTTGGGGTTCTATTGGAAAAGGTGTCCAGGCATTGGGACTTCTCTTGAGTGGATGGGGAAATCGGTGTCTTTAGGAATGTGGCCCGACCCACGAGGCTTCCTCTCGAATTTTCAAGTGAGAGCGGCCTCCTCCTCAGGTGGTCCTGGAAGGTTGGATCCCTTTCCAGACAAGGCAGGGAGATCGATCCTCATGTCGAGATCATGAGGAAATAAGGGGCTCAGAGGAAGTTGTTCTGGGAAACTCGGTGCCCTTTCCAATGAGACCTGTATGTTGGGCAACATTTGAAGTTTCCTCAAAGGTGTCAAATTCCGTTTCGATGATCCATTGTGTTCATGGGATTTCTCTCAAGACGCTGCAGTGGGAAAGGCCCTCATCTTCAGATGACTGGGCAACCATGTGTTTATGCTCAGTTTATGGCGGGATTCTCGAGTTATGAACCGGAACTCAGGGAGCCTCTCGTGTCGCCCCAGAGAAGTCAATCTCCATGCAAATGGCCTTGTAGAGCTGGGGATTACTCTCGAGTTGCTGCAGGGCAAAGAGTCCTCTTCTAGGCTTGAGTCCAGAAACCCTATTTTCCACTTCCGGAGTGCTACGGATCTCAGAGTTACCTTGAATCTTCAGCCGGGGAGTCAGGCCTTGTCTCGAGTTGATGCAAATAACTCCCTTCTCCTCTCCCTTCTCCTCGTGGAAACTGAGTTTCCACAGTTAGATCTTGGAACCCATTGAGTGGCCAAAATGGAGTTAATCCTTCTGTGGAGTTTTGAGAGGGGACTCGGGATTGCTCTCTAGGCCCTGCACAAAAAGAAGGGCCTCAACTGGCGATGTCGGGGGAATCTCATACTGTTGCTCGAGCTGTTCTTCGACGTGTGGCTTTTCTCTCGAGTTACCGTGGGGAACTCAAGGAGCCTCTGTTATGGCATCAGGGAAATCCAGTCTTAATGCAAGTGGCGAGGAGGGCCTGGGATGGCTCTTGGTCACAGCAGGGGAATCAGGCTTCAAGACGTGTTGAAGGGGGTATCTCAAGGTGTTTCTCGAGTTGCTGTAAGAATCCCTAGGTTCCCTTGGTTCATGACGGTGACATCTGGCAGCTTCCCTTGGTGCCTATGAGAAAGGGGAATACTGTGCAGTTGAGAGAGTTGTCTTGGGACACCCCTGGGTTCAGTGCCATGGAAGAGTGCGTCATCTGGAGGTGAGGCAGGAATCTCAGGCTTCCTCTCCTGTGCTGACATTGATCTTGGGGACTTTGGGCGTTTTGAACAGGGAGTTAGGCCTCGTCTTGTTTGGAGGCATGGAACTTCGCTTGCCTCTCGAGTTGTTCCTGGGGTATCAGGCCACTTGTCGAGTTGTACTTGAACCCAACGGCTCTTTCGGGAGGATGCACCCAGGGTGTCAGTGCCCACTCATGTGGTCACTTCATCCTCGGGGTTCCATTGGAAAAGGTGCCCAGGCATCGGGACTTCTCTTGAGTGGATGGGGAAATCTGTGTCTTTCAGAATGTGGCCAGACCCATGAGGCTTCCTCTGGAGTTTCCAAGTGAGAGCGGCCTCCTCCTGACATGGGACTGTAAGATCGGAATCCCTTTCCAGACAAAGCAGACGGATGGACCCTCATGTCGGGTTCAGGAGGGAAGAAGGGGCTCAGAGGAAGTTGTGCCGGGAACCTCGGTGTTCCTCTCCAAAGACACCGGTATGTTGGGCCATATTTGAAGTTTCCTCAAGTGTGTCAGTTTCCGTTTAGATGACCCAGTGGTTCGTCGGATTTTTACCCGATGATGCAGCAGGAAAGGGCCTCATCTGGTGATGACTGAGCAACCACGTGGTTGTTCTCTACTTAAGACGGATTCTCGAGTTATGACGGAGAACTCATGGAGCCTCTTTTGTGGCCTCAGGGAAGACCAATCTCCATTCAAAATGGCATGGGGAGCTGGGATTGCTCTGGAGTCGCTGCAGGGCAAAGAAACATCTTTTAGACGTGTCCAGAAACTCCTTGTTCCCCTTCAGTGGTCAGGGTTCTCGGGTTTGGACTCAAGCTTCATTCGGGGAGTCAGGCCACGTCTTGACTTGAAGCAAAGAACTGCCCTCTCCTCTCGAATTGCCACGGCTAGCTCTTGGAGCCCATTGTGTTAAAAAAAAAAAAAAAAAAGCAATCCATCCTTCTGTGCCATTTTGAGAGGGGACTCCAGATTGCTCTCTAGGCCCTGCATTAAAAGAAAGTCCTCATCTTGTGATGTCGTGGGAATCTCATGGTGTTTACTCGAGCTATGGCTCGAAGTTTGTCATTTCTCTCGTGTTATGACGGGGACTTCATGAAGCCTCTCTTGTGTCCCCAGGGAAGTCCAGTCCCCATTCGAGTGGTGAGGAGGGCCCAGAAAGGCTCTCGAGTCATGACAGGAGAATCGGACTTCAAGACGTGTTGAAGGGGTATCTCGAGGTGCTTCTCGAGTTGCTATAAGAATCCCTAGTTTCCCTAGGCTTGTGACCGTTCCCTCTGTCAGCTTCTCTTGGTGCCTATGAGAAAGGGGAATACTGTACAGTTGAGAGGGTTGTCTTGGGATTCCCCTGGGTTCAGTGCCATGGAAGAGGGCCTCATCTGTAGTTGAGGCTCTAATCTCAGGCTTCCTCTCCTGTTCTGACATCGATCTCTGGGTCTTTGAGGGTTTTGAACAGGGAGTTAAGACTCGTCTTGTGTGGAGGCATGGAACTCCACTTGCCTCTCGAGTTGTTCATGGGGTGTCATGCCACGTGTCAAGTTGTCCTTGGAACCAGCGGCTATTTTGGGAGGATGCACCCAGGGTATCAGTGCCCCTTCATGAGGTGACTTCATCCTCGGGGTTCCATTGGAAAAGGTGACCAGGCATCGGGACTTCTCTTGAGTGGACGGGGAAATTGGTGTCTTTCGGAATGTGTCACGAACCACGAGGCTTCAGCCTGTGTTTCAATCTGAGTCCGGTCTCTTCCTGAGTTGAGACAGGAAGGTTGGGATCTGTTTCCAGACAAAACAGAGGAATTGACCTTCATGTTGAGATCAGGAATGGAGACAGGGTTCAGATTTAGTTGTGCCTGGAAATTTGTTGATACTCTCAAATGAAATGGGTATGTTAGGGCACTTTTCAAGTTGCATCAAGGTTGTCAAGTACCATATCGAATTTCAAGAGGGAAAGTGGGATTTATCTAAAGGCACTGCATAGGGAAAGGAATGCATCTCTCCATGATGGGGGAACTTTGTCGTTTCTCTCGAGATGAAGTCAGAATTTCGAGTTATGACTCAGAATTCAGGGAGCCTCTGGTGTTGCACCAGGGAAGTTCTATCTCCATTTGCATTGTGAAGGTGTCTGGGATTTGCTCTCACGTTACTGCAGGGCAAATAGACCTAATCTAGGATTCTGTCCAGAAATTACATATTCGTCTCCAGTGGTGACAGGGATCTCGGTGTTGCATTCAAAGTTGACCCGTGGAGTCAGGCCTCGTCTTGATTTGAAGCAAAGGACTCCGCTTTTCTCTGACTTGTGATGGCTATCTTTTGGAGCCCATTGATGGCCTAAAGGGAGTCAAGTCTCCTGTGAAATTTTCAGAGGGGCTCGGGATTGCTTTCTATGCCTTGCAGAAAAAGAAGGCACTCAGTTCCATATGACGGGGCAATCTCGAGGTTTGTCTCGAGCTCTGTCGCCATGTGTGGTGTTTCTCTCATGTTACAACGGGGAATTCAGGGAGCCTCTCGTGTGGCCCCAGGGAACTCCAGTCTCCATTCGAGTGGAGTATCCCTCTTCAGATACTACACCAGGTGTCACATGGCCAGTCTCCCTGGTTAACACCTTTGCAGACCCTGTACTTGGAATCACATGTCCACATTCTGCAGGGTGAATGTCCTCCAAGACCCTGAACCTGAGGTCACATATCCACAGTTTCCAAAGTGAACCCACCTCAAGACCCTGCATCTGGAGTTGCAAGTCCAGTCTCAAGGGTGACCTCACTTCCCAGACACTTGTCCTGTTTACACATATCCACAGGCTCCATGTTGACTGCTTTGAAGTACCTGCACCTGGGGTCACATGTCAAAATTCTTGTTGACACCATTCATACCCCACACTTGGATTCACATGTCCACAATATCCAGGTTGACTACACCTTACCAGGTTCACAAGTCCATGTTAATCTGGGTGACACCTTCCCAGAGCCAGTATGTGTAGTCACACATCCACAGTCTCCTTGGTGTGACCTCTCCCCAGACCTGAGACCTTGGGTCACATGTCCACTGGCCCCAGGGTAACCCCACTTCTCAGAACCTGTACCTGGGGTCGCACGTCTAGGGTCTAAAGGGTGACCCACCTCCCAGATCCTGCACCTGGGGTCACACAAAAACGGTATCCAGGATGAGACCTCCTCCAGGCTATGTACCTGGTGTCACATGACCACAGTGCCCAGTGTGACATCTTCTCCCAGATCCTGCACCTAAAATCCCATGTCCACATTATCCAGGGGTTCCCCCTCCCACACCCTGGACCAGGGACACATTTCTACAGTCTGAAATGTGACTCCACCTCCTAGAAACTGCACATGGGGTCACACATAAACAGTATCCAGGCTAACCCCCACTTGATCCTGTACCTGGTATCAAATTTCTGTAGTATCCAGGGTGAATCCCTCCCAGACTACATACATGGCATCACATGTCCACAGTGTCTAGTATGAGCAAACATCCAGACTCTGTACCTGAGGTCTCAGGACGACAAAGTCCTGTGACACCACCTTCCAGTCCTGGCACTTAGGGTGACATGTCCAGAGTCTTCAAGGTAACCCCCTCACAGACCATTCACCTAATGTAACAATACACAATCCCCAGAGTGACCCCACATCCCAGAACCTGCATCTGGGGTCACACATCATAGGGTGTGCAGGGAGACCACCCTCCCAGACCCTGCATTTTGGGTCACACATTCATAGTCCTCAGGGTGACCCCACCACCCAGACCCAGTAACCAGAAACACTTGCACACAACCCCACCTTCAAGACCCTATCCATGGAATTTCAAGTCCATAGTCTCCATGATGAACCACTCACAGATCATGCACCTGGGATCACACACCCACAGTTTCCAGGGTGATCCCTTTTTCCCCAGCATCAGGGGCTATATGACCACAGTCTCCATGTTCAAAACCGACAGCAGATCCTTTACAGAGTGTCACATGGCCACAGTTTCCCTGATGAACCCCTTCATAAACTCTATTCACAGGGTCACATGTTCATAGTCTCCAGAGTGAACACTCTCCCAGACCTTGCACCAGGATTCACATGTCGACAGTCTCCATGGTGACCCCACCTCCAAGACACTTCACCTGGCTTTACACATCCACAGGCTCCAGGGTCAGCCTCTACCCCATACACTGCATTTTGGTCTCCTGTCAACTTTCTCCAGGGAGAAATATCCTCACAGAACCTGCACCTGGGGTCAGGTGTCCACAGTCTCCACAGAGAGCCCTCTCTCCAGACCCTGAACATGGTGTTAGATGACCACATATCAGGGTGATCCTTACTTCCAGACCTTTCACCTGAGGTCACACATCCACAGGCTAAAGGGTCACCCCTTTTAAATACAAGCCCCTGGGTTCAAATGTCCACAGTCTCCTTGGTGACACCTTGCCCAGACTCTGGACCTGGGGTCATATTTCCAGTTTCCAGAGTAACCGCCTCTGCAAGACCCTACACCTGGGGTCACATTTCCACTTTATACATGGTGACCACACCTCACCAGAACTTTTCCCTCTGGTCACATGTACATAGTCTACATTGTAATCAGCACTCCCAGACTTTGAACCTCTGGTAACATTTCCAGTCTCCAGGGTGACACCCAACATCCCCGACACAAATCTGTGGATATAGTCCACAGACTTCAGGGTGACACTACCACAATAGTCCAAGTGCCTGGGATGACACGGCCACAGTTTCCATTGTGAGCTCCCCTCCCAGACCATATGCTGGTGTTACATGTCTATAGTTTCCAGGGTGACATCATCCCAGATCCTGTATCTGAGATCACATGTCTTCAGTCCCAAGGGTGACCTCTCCCAGGCACTGTATTTAGGGTCACATATCTAGTCTATACCGTGTACATTCTCTCAGACCCAGTACCTGGTGACATATGTCCATAGGCTCTGGGGTGCTGCCATTTCCCAGATATTGTACCTGGGGTCATATGTCCACAGTCTCCAGTGTGACACTCCCCTGTCAGACCCTGGACCTGGTGTCCACTTGTCCACAGTCTCCAGGGCGACAATCTTCCCCAGATTGTATACTTGGAGTCACACGTTCACATTTTGCAGGGTGAATCAACCTCACTGACCCTGGTCTGCGGTATCAGTACCACAGTCTTGAGGTGATCTAACTTTACAGACCTTGCCTCTGGGTTCTCATAACCACAGTCTCCAGGTAAACCCCTCCCAGAACCTGCACCAGAGGTAACATATTCACAGTCTCCAGGGTGACCCCATCTCACTGACCATATATCTGGGGTCATATGTCCACAATCCTTGGGTGAGACCCTCCCCATAACCTTCATCTTCGGTCACACATCCAGAGCCTTGAGGCTTACCCCACCCCCCAGACCCTGGACCTGGGGTCACATTTCACAGTCTCTAGGATGACACATCTCCACAGACCCTGTACCTGGCGTCATACAGGCACAGTCTCTGGGATGACCCCATCCTTCAGACCCTGCCCCTGTGGAAACATGTCCATAACTGGCAGGGTAACCCCACTTCCTAGACCCTATACCTGGAGTTGCACAACCGCATTTTCTATGGTGACCCCCTCCTAAAGCATGCATCATGGATCACGTCTCCACACTCTCCAGGTAGAGCACCCTCCCCTAAATCTGCACTTTGAATCACACATCCACAGTCCTCAGGGTGACCCCACTTCTCAGGTGAATGAAAGGCATAAAAGCAGAGTGCTTTTTCAGACATCTGTCTATCAGCAACTCTCTAGATTCTAAGATGTGAGAACTCCAGGTTTACAAGAGGCCCTAATTTCCAAGGTCATAGGCCATATATTTCCCTGCATTTTCTGAGCCTTGTGAACCCATTCCTAGCATATATTGGGTGTGCCCCTGAGGAAACACGCTTGGGAAATTGTCTAAGAGTGCTGAATGCCATACTGTTGTTACCTTGATTCGTTGACATTCTAATGGAAATAATCCTGCAGCAAGGAGTTGCACGATGCCTGCTTACACAAGAAATCGAAAAAGTTTGACCAAACCTATTGATGTCATAAGTAGGAAAACATAATTTTAATGGATTATTAGGCAGCTGCCAGCCCACACCCTTTTAGCACCAACAGAGAGAATGCTAATTTTGCCAATAAGGTTCAAGAACCAGGTTCACACTCAGTATGTTTCTCTGTGGTATCCAAGAATTTTCTAAATAGACCTAGAATCACTGGATCTCTCCTACAGAGAAAAGATGATGGAAATTTACTCTCAAGGGTGAGTCTTGAGGTGAGTACTTCTCCAAGGCCACAGCTGGGAAGCCTCACACCAAGGCCACAGAAGTCGAGCCCAGAATCAAAGTCAACTATGAATCTGACTGAATCCCTTTGTGACTGTTGCCAAAAGCCCCTGATCATCAGGAACAAGCTTCCTGACTCCCTACCAGGCAAAGATGCCCACTCCAGTAAACACCCTATGGTGCTCCAACCAATCACCTAACATCAACCATTCAGCAGGGATTTTCTTTGTCTTGAAGCCACAAAAGCTGTCGACTTTCCTTAGTCGGTAAGCAGGTTGGCCTGCGGCACTCAGAGTACCCACTTTATCTCTGCTCTTTGTTCTTAATAAAAACTCACTCCCTTCTGAGACACTCTATGTCTCGAAATTCTTTCCAACTCTCACTCGGATTTTATGAACAAGTCTCTCATAACCAGGGCTGCTTTTCTGGATCACACTCACCATTTGTTTTCCACTCCCAACTCAGAGCACAAAGGTCCTCTCATCCTGGTCCTTCCCTCTCACATTCCAATGTTCCTGAGCAGGCTGTTTTATGTGTACTGGAGAGGCCTCTGTAGTGTCATGAGGAAGAAACAAGAGGTACCCATGAAGTCTCCCACACCAGCACAGCAACCAGTACACTGAAACTGACCTCTTCACTCTAGATGGGCCTGGGGTTGTTTCAGGTGAAGTCCCCCAACATGTCTTTGTTCTCATCTAATCCCAACTCAATCCATGTGAGAGTCACTAAGCTACTCTGCGATGACTGCACAGAGAGGATACTTGTTCACTCGCACCTCCCAGGAACATGGGATTCTTATGGGCCGACACCTCCCTGGAAAGTGGGTTCAGCTGGACAGTTATGCAACAGGGCTCAGCATCCAGGAACTGTCCACAAACTTCTCATTGCAGAGCAACCCCAGCCCCTCTGTTGGACAGATCTGATTTTGAGCCCCTCGGAGCAGTATCTGTGGTAACAAAGAGCAGCTTCTTGACAGGTCTGTGACCCTGGGCTTCACTGTGTGCAGCCTCCTTCCAGCAGGTTTTCCAGAGGCTTCCATTGCACCTGGGCACTGAGCCTGTTTCCACCCACCACCCCTCCTGTCCCTGACCCCTTGGTCTCTCTCATTTAAAAAAGTTCTTCCTGAAATTCTCCCAATTTTGAGCCAGATAAAATGATTAGAAACCAGTAAAAGCTGCAGCTCCATATCCATCCTTACCCTCAGGATGCACAGTGTTCCTAGAAACTTGACAAGCACAATGAGGCCCATTTTTTAAAACCACAAGCCCATACGTAAAATGATTGGCTGACCTGACTGTCCTGCCCTTTACACAGGTGTGTGGGTTGAGGTGTATATATACCCACTCAAGTGCTTGCAGCTGTACTTGATGTCTTTTATGCTTAGATATTGCAGAGCCCTTTTGGTGAGCAAGAGTGAGGGACCATGGGATTTCAGGGGATCTGGTCTGTGTGGATCTCTGCTGGACGTTCTTCAGGAGGTGCTAGGCTGTCATTTTCTAAGGATGGGCTGTGTCTCATGCTCCTACTGTTGGAAATTGTTTCAGGCAGAGGTGAGGAAGCATGAAAACAGGCAGTGGGAGCAGGACAGGAGGAGTAACTCAGGTAGGAAAGTGGAAAGCCTTCAGAAGATCACTGAGGACAGGACCATCCTGCCTGATCTACAGGAGCCAACTCGGTAAGCATGCTGTCACTGGAGGGATTCCAATCATTTTCTCTATCTTGTGAGGTCTTTGCACATATTCAGGTGTTTACCTGGAAAGTGTGAATGAGATTCAGGAGTGACTAGCCAGGGGGTCAGCTAGCGTTTACTTAGAGATGATTCTATGGGAGTCTCCCAGCTACACACTGAAGACCCTTGTTGGGAGGTATGGGGGTAAGGAATGTGGAAGTGCTGCTGGCTTTACATGCATAAGTCCCCACCGCTGACCATATTCAGAACTGCTCATTCCTGAAGTAAGCATCCTAATTGGGTTTTCACTTGTGTAACTAGTGAGTTCTGTATTAGCAATATGAACAGTGATAAGAAAATATCCTCAGTCAGGACTGAGATGTTACACCACATGTACCAGTGTAAGAACCTGAGGATGTGTGTGCAGCCAGTACCCCTAGGGAGAGGCTTCAGACTTGGCAACTCAACAATTCTGACGTCCAGCTACTGCTTTAGCATTTCTGAGGGCCCAGTGCTAACTCTAAGGTTCTGTAATCCACCCTCCATCTGCCTTTAGTGATATCCACACTTCTAGGATTCTAAATAGCAGGGTCTGTGTGGCTGCTCTGTGGCTTCTCTAACAAATGATCACAAGCTGGGAGGGTTAAAAAAAAAAAAAACACACACACACAGAAATGTATCCTCCCCCAATCCTCGAGACTAGACACCTGAGATCAACAAGTCACAGGGCTGATGTCACTCCAGAGAATTCAGGATAGGGTCCTTCTTGCCTTTTCCAGCTTCAGGGGCTCCAGGAGTCCCTGGGCTTGTTTTCCCCTCCCTCCCATCCCTGCCTCTGCCTTTAAAAGGCTTCTCCTCTGTGTCCTCTTTCGTCTCCTTGAAGAACTCTGTCAGTTGGATTGAAAGTCACCCAAACCCTAGATTACCTTACCTTGATATCCTTTGCTATATCTACTAAGACCCTTTTCCCAGATACGGTACTGTTCTATGGGGACACAACTTTGGTGGCCACCATTCCCCTCATTCTCTGTGTATCAAATAACCGTCATTTTGGGAGATCATCACAGGCTCATATAGATGGACAAACACGTGGATTCTGAATAGAATGAGGCCCTTGGAGTCACCTGGAATTGATGCAGGCCTGGCTTTATCAGGAGCGGGAAATCACAGGGAGAAGAGGGGGCATGCCTTGAAAGGCTTCAAAATGCCAATGTTGGGGTGGAATGTGAGGTGCACCCTGGTGGCAGGGAGCTTTGTCAAGGCCTGATGGAGGGGTTAGGCTTGGGCCAGGGCCGCAGACGTCAAAGGGAGTTAATGTGGGGGTTGGCCATATGCCCTGGAGGAGGAGCTCACAGTCACCGGGGCACAAGGAACTAGGAACCTGAGAGGACTTAGTGCTCCTGAACCTGAAGAGGAAACGCTTAAATTTTACATCACCTCCTACTCCTTCTGCCTCTATAACTCAGCTTCCTCCTTGCAAATTCTGGTTCATGTAGGCCACGTAGTCTCAGAAAGTGGGGACTTACCATACTTGGAGCTGGAGCTTGCCTCCTTCACCCTTTTCCTGGCCCCTGCAAGCCTGCTTGATCATGTCTGTCCGTGATAATGCAGATCCGCCACCCTGACATTCCCTGCTCCAAGTGGAACTCCCCACTCTGCTGGAGCACTTCTACAGGCTGTGGGTGGCCACTGAAAGGACTCTGGCCTCCTGAAGATCCACTGAATCATCAGGTACAGGACAGTATGTGGCTCAGTTCAGGCTGACAGGACCCACGTGGTTTAAGCTTTGGGACATCGTGGGGTTCAGCACATTTGGATAGAAGTCTTGCCTCCTCAGAACCCACTGGGGCTTCATTTTTGGGGCATTGAGGGGTTGAGTTCCAGGCTAATGGAGTCTGGTCTCCTCAGGACTCGCTTGGGCTTCAGTTTGAGGGCATGGTGGGGTTCAGTTGAGGCTGATGGGAGCCTTGTCCCTCAGGACGCACCTGGGCTTCACTTTATGGCATTGTGCAATTCAGTTGAGGCTGACAGGACTCTGGTATCCTCAGGACCCACTGGGGCTTCAGTTTTTTGACATTGTGGGGTTCAATTGAGTCTGATGGGAGTCTAGTTTCCTCAAGACGTGCAAGGAGATGGTGCTGCTGAAGGAAAATGTGAGGGAATTAGGGAAGAAGCTTTCTGTGTGCAGCTGTTGCTGAAAGTCTGCCTTACCAGAACTCAGGATTGTTAGGGCTTGATGTGAAGTTATGGGATTGTAGTCAGTTTTTGTCTGTGGTATAGAATGGTGTCCTGTATTGTTCCTTGGTGTGTGGTTTCTATTTTTCCCAGCACGGTTTATTGGGTGGGGGGAATGTCCTTTCCTGCATGTATGTTCTTCATTCCTTTCTTTTCAATTAATTACCATGTACCTGTATGTTTACTTCTGAGCTCTACTGTCTTTGTGCCTATTTCTGAGCCAATTCCACACATCTTGTGGTGGCTTTAGGTGTATATTCTAGATTGAAGTTAGGGATGGAGATGTCTCCAGCCTATTCTGCTTTCTCAGAGTCCCTTTGGCTCTTCTGGTTCCTTTGTGGTGCCACAAAGATGTAAATTCTGCTTTTGTTTCTGTGAAAATTGTCATGGAAATGTTGGCAGTGATTGCATGAATATGTACATTGGTTTGGTTAGCATGGATATTTTAATGGCATTTTCACCCATAAACAAGGGATATCTTTTTACTTGTATCCATTCAGTTTCTTTGATCATTGTCTTGCAGTTTTTAGCTTGCAGGTCTTTCAAGTCCTTGGTTAGATTTCTAGATTTTTAGCTAGGTGGGTAGGGGATTAAATGGTAAAAGGGAATATTTTCTTAATTTCTGTTTCTAATAGTTCATTATTAGTATAGGAATTCACTAATGATCTTGCAGTTCTACCGACTTTTGTATTTTTGGCTCTGCAGTTCGACATGTTGGATCTTAGGTCCTTGACAAAGGATCAAACCCATACCCCCTGCAGTGGAAGTGCAGTCTTAAACACTGGACTGAGAGACAAGTCCATGAATTTGCTTTTTAATTCTGAAATTTGCTGTGGTATAGTGTTATGTGGAAAACTAGAATTAAGACATCTCATAGTTTTAGTTCCATCTGGGGCATCCACAGCACCCAAGGCATGGTGTCTACTAATGTGCTCTTTGTATGGTGCTTTTTAATACCATGTGGACTAGTACAAGGCAATTAGAATCACTACCATTGTTGAATTTGGTTTGGTTAATTTTTGACCTCTATTGCAATATTCAATGTCATCTCTGATTTTCTGGCATGTGACATACATGGTTGTATTGAACAGTAATTTACTTTCTAGTAAAATTTCAAATGATTCAACTTTAAATAGTGGCACAAAATTTTCTACATTCATAGCAAATACTGCAAAATGTTTTGCCCCAAACAGGAGCACTTTCCTGGGGAACCAGCCCATAACCCCAAAATGGGGGATAATTGTTGTTTCCACATTAGAATCCTATCCATAGGACCAGATCAGCTTTCATCAGCTGCCCAAGATTTGTGAAAATGTCTTTCTCCATTCTAATGCAGTTTTTATTTTCTGGAGCTATCACTGGGACTTTCCCTCATATGAAAAACCTTCATGGATTTAAAGTGACAAGATGACTATGATCAGGGTGGCTTTTTCTGTGTGGTTTCTTTCACTGAAAAAAGCACTGTTTTCAGTGCTTTTCCATGTTGTTCCATGTGTCATTTTTTCACTGAGCTTACAGATATATAACAACATTTATCACTTGAGTCATTTTAAATATGCACTTTTATAACATTAACTGCACTCACATTGTAAAAATTTCCCCACCATACATCTCCAATATCTTTTCCTTTTCCTGAAGTGACACTGTAACCATTAAACACTCACCACTCTCAATCCCTGGCCATCTTATTCTACTTGGAATTTGTCTTATATGGATACCTCATACTAGTTGAATCATAGAACAGTTTTCCTTTTGTGTTGGGCTTCTTTCACTTGGCACAATAACTTGAAGTTTCATCCATATTATAGCATGTGTGAGAGTTATCTTGTTTTTAAAAGTTGAATTACATTCCATTGTGTTTATACGACATTGTGCTTGTCCAGTCATCTGTTGAACCCGTGTGTTGCTTACACCTTTTGGCCACTATGAATAATGCTGCTATTAATATGAGGTTTGAATATATGTTCTGGTTCTTGGTTTTAAATATTTTCGTGTATAACCTGGACCTGACTGGATAGATTCTATGTTAACTTTGTGTTTATATTTTTGAGAAGCCCCCTGCTTTCTGCAGCTGTAGCACTATTTTACTATATTCCTTTCTATGGCAGAGTAATTCATCTTATGTATGGATATACCCTTCCCTTCATGTGTTGGTGGACATTTTCATTGTTTTTAACATGGGCTCTCAAGAACACTGCCACTGTAAATATTGGTGTACAAGTTTATGTTTGAACATTTGCTTTAAATTCTTTGGATGTGTATCTAGGAGTGGAGTTGCCAAAACATATGATAATTCAGTTCAGTTACTCAGTCATGTCCGACTCTTTGTGACCCCCATGGACTGCAGCACACCAGGTTTTCCCTATCCTTACCAACTCCTAGATCTTGCTCAAGCTCATGTCCATCGAGTTAGTGATGCCATCCAAACATCTCATCCTCTTATCCCCTTCTATTCCTATTTTCAGTCTTACCCAGCATCAGGGTCTTTTCCAATGAATCAGTTCTTCACATCATGTGGCCAAAGTATTGCAGTTTCATTTTCAGCATCAGTCCTCCAATGACTATTAAGGTCTGATTTTCCTTAGGATTGACTGTTTGGATCTCCTTGCAGTCCAACGCATTCTCAAGAATCTTCTCCAGCACCACAGTTCAAAAGCATCACTTTTTGGCACTCAGTTTTTCTTGTAGTCCAGCTCTAACATGTGTACCTGATTACTGGAAAAATCATAGCTTTGAGTACACAGACCTTTGTTGGTGATGTCTCTGCTTTGTAATATGTTGTCTAGGTTGATCACAACTTTTCTTCCCAGGAGCAGGTGTCTTTTAATTTCATGGCTGCAGTTACCATCTGCAGTGATTTTTGAAACCCTGAAAATAAAGTGTGTAACTGTTTCCATTGTTTCCCCATCTATTTGCCATGAAATGATGGGTCCAGATGCCATGATCTTAGTTTTCTAAATACTGAGGTTTTGTTTTGTTTTGTTTTTTAATCTTCTTTCAAGATTCGTTGATTGATTGATTGAATTTACTTTACAATATTGTATTGGTTTTTCCATAGATTGACTTGAATCTGCCATGAGTGTACATGTGTTCCCATCCTGAATCCCCCTCCCATCTTCCTCCCTATCCCATCCCTCTGGGTCACTCCAGTGCACCAGCCCTGACTATCCTGTTTCATGCATCAAACCTGGACTGGCGATTCAATTCACATATGATATTTTACATGTTTTAATGCCATACTCTCATATCATTCTTCCCTCGCCCTCTCCCACAGAGTCCAAAGACTGTTTAATACATGTGTGTCTGTTTTTGCTGTCTCACATGCAGGGTTATCATGACCATCTTTCTAAATTCCATATATATTCATTAGTATATTGTATTTGTGCTTTACTTTCTGGCTTACTTCACTCTGTATAATAGGCTCCAGTTTCTTCAACCTCATTAGAACTGATTCAAATGCATTGTTTTTAATGGCTGAGTAATATTCCATTGTATATATTTATATATACCACAGCTTTCTTATTTATTCATCTGCTGATGGACATCTAGGTTGCTTCCATGTCCTGGCTATTATAAACAGTGCCACGATGAACATTGGGGTACACATGTCTCTTTTGATTCTGGCTTCATGAATATGAGTTTTAAGCCAACATTTTTACTCTCCTCTTTCACTTTCATCAAGAGTCTCTTCAGTTCTTTGCTTTCTGCATAAGAGTGGTGTCATATGCTTATCTGAGTTTATTGGTATTTCTTCCGGGAGTCTTGATTCCAGGTTATGCTTCATCCAGCCCCGGAATTTCACAGGACATACTCTGCATATAAGTTAAATAAGCAGGGTGACAATATACAGCTTTGCAATACTCCATTCCCAATGTGGAATCAGTCTGTTTTTCTATATCCAGTTATAACTTTTGGTTCTTGACCTGCATACAGATTTCTCAGGAGGCATGTGAGGTGGTCTGGGATTCCCATCTCTTTAAGAATTTTCCACAGTTTGTGGTCTTCTGCACATTCAAAGGCTTTGTCATTGTCAATAAAACAGAAGTAGATGTTTCTCTGGAAATTTTTCTCTCTTGCTTTTTCAATGAACCAACGGATTTTGGTAATTTGATCTTTGGCTCCTCTGCCTTTTCTAAATCCAGCTTGAACATCTGAAAGTTCATGGTTCATGTACTGTTGAAGCCTGGCTTGGAGAACTTTGAGCATTACTTCGGTAACGTGTGAGATGAGTGAAACTGCGAGGTAGTTGTAACATTCTTTGGCATTGCCGTTCTTTAGGATTGGTATGAAAACTGAACTTTTTAGGTCCTGTGGCTACTTCTGAGCGATATGATCATTACATTTTTATGTTTTTGAGAAAATGCTGGTTCTGCACACATAGATCACACCATTTAACATCTCCACAAGTACAGTTTGAGTTCCAATTTCTGTACATTTTCCCTAACATTTGTCACTGGTCTTTATTCTTGATTTCCCCCAGGTCCATTCTGAGTGCCTTATTAAGGAGGATGTAGTAATGCAGGACCTACATTTGAGGAGAAGGGAGTTAGTTTCACATACTTGATTGATAGCTGAGTGTCCACATCAATTATTTAGAATGTTTCTGTGTATAGATTTTTATTCAACACTACTCATAAAACCTATGTTTGTTTCTGTTTTTTTAACCTATTTGAACACCTGAAATTTCTTTTAATCTTTTGGGAGCTTCCTTGGTCGCTCAGACTGTAAAAGCATCTGCTTGCAATGCAGGAGACCTAGGGTTGACGCCTGGGTGGGTAAAATCCCCTGGAGAAGGAAATTGCAACCCACTTTAGTACTCTAGCTTGGAAAACTTCATGGCTGAAGGAGCCTCATAGGGTATGTTCCATGGGGTCTCAAAGAGTCAGACACGACTTAGAGACTTCACTTTCACTTTCTTTTGACTGTGATCAAGTCAATTAGACTGCTTAGTTTATTCGTGCCTTGTCTATTCAGAGCCTTTTCCATGCTCTCCTGAATTTATTTTACATAATTCAGGTTTCATGGTTCTTCTTTCTCATATTTTAAGATTATGCTGCTTTATAGATTTACTATCTCAGTCCTAGTATCATCCACATATTTAAAGACTCCTTGTTCTTTTCTATTAAAGAATGTTAATAAAAATTTTCATGAGGGAACTTAATAATCTTAGCAGAAAATGCATGGAAATACAAACACATATATCAGATCAGATCAGATCAGATCAGTCGCTCAGTCGTGTCCGACGCTTTGCGACCCCATGGACTGCAGCACGCCAGGCCTCCCTGTCCATCACCAGCTCTAGGAGGTAACTCAGACTCACATTCATTGAGCCAGTAATGCCATCCAGCCATCTCATCCTCTGTTGTCCCCTTCTCCTCCTGCCCTCAATCCCTCCCTGCATCAGAGTCTTCTCCAATGAGTCAATTCTTCGCATGAGGTGGCCAAAATATTGGAGTTTCAGCTTTAGCATCATTCCTTCCAAAGAAATCCCAGGGCTGATCTCCTTCAGAATGGACCAGTTTGATCTCCTTGCAGTCCAAGGGACTCTCAAGAGTCTTCTCCAACACCACAGTTCAAAAGCATCAGTTCTTCGGTGCTCAGCCTTCTTCACAGTCCAGCTCTCATATCCATACATGACCACAGAAAAGACCATAGCCTTGACTAGGCAAACCTTTGTTGGCAAAGTGATGTCTCTGCTTTTGAATATGCTATCTAGGTTGGTCATAACTTTCCTTCCAAGGAGTAAGCGTCTTTTAATTTCATGGCTGCAGTCACCATCTGCAGTGATTTTGGAGCCCAGAAAAATAAAGTCTGACACTGTTTCCACTGTTTCTCCATCTATTTCCCATGTAGTGATGGGACCAGATGCCTTGATCTTGGTTTTCTGAATGTTGAGCTTTAAGCCAACCTTTTAACTCTTCACTTTCACTTTCATCAAGAGGCTTTTGAGTTCCTCTTCACTTTCTGCCATAAGGGTGGTATCATCTACATATCTGAGGTTATTGATATTTCTCCTGGCAATCTTGATTCCAGCTTGTGTTTCTTCCAGTCCAGCATTTCTCATGATGTACTCTGCATATAAGTTAAATAAACATGGTGACAATATACATACCAGACTATAAATACACATGGTTATGAAGATTTTTACATGGAGCTAGGTGTTTTTGTCTTAGGCTAAAAGTAGATTATAATGATATCTCCAACCTGCTTTGTTATGACACAGATATTACAACCTTCTCTCTTTCTCTGCCTGTAACTTCCCACTTCAGTGATAAGAAACTTGGTTTCCATTACTTGTCATTCATCAAATTCAGTGCTTGCTCCAATCAATGACTGAAATAGTAGTTTCAGTCCTCTTAACTACCAACTCCCTGTAGAAAAGAACTTACAGAGCTCATTGTTTATGTTTGGCACATTTTGCCTTTGTCCTGCAGATTATATTCATTTCCACACTGAACTTATGTCAGATATTTTTGTCCTAACACTGAGTGGCTTTTTTTTTTTTTTTTTTTTTACTAAAATTCCTTCTTCTTTTTTAATCTCTTGGCTGTGCTGTGGCATGTGGGATTTTAGGTCCCTGACCAGGAATTGAACCCACCTCTCCTGCATTGGAAACGTGTAGTCTTAAGCACTGGCCCATCAGGGAAGTCTGAAGCTTTTAATATATTTCTCAATCTGTTAGATTCTTTGTTAAATTCTGCATTCCAGTCTTTGACACTCCCATACCATGAATTAATAAATGTTAATAGGTACTAATTTATTTGTTGGGTTCTGAAAACAAAACCAAAAAATATCTATGTGCTTACACAAATGCATAGTGGCAGGTATTCATCACTAAAGTATCATGTGAAATATTTCAGCCACATATTCCAAAAACTGTTTATCGTGTCTATTTTACCTTTTCTAGAATGTCTTATAAGATCATACAGTGTGTAGCACTTGAGGCTGGATTCCTCCATTTCGTAATATAAGTGTTAGATTCATGCTTTTCTTTTCTTTTTTTTAATAAATGAGTTGTTTGTTCATTCCTTTATATGTCTGAATACTATTGTATTGCATTATATGAAACGAAAAATAATTTTCCCTCTACCCTCAGTCTTCTTCATTGAGATGCTCATAATGAAAGGGAGATGGAATGGAAAAAAACAATCAGATGTCTAATATATGCCATGCCTACCTCCTGTATAGTTGAAAGATACCTGCGAAAACTGAGTCACTTCCTGAAGTTGTCCAAGACTTTACCTTAAATGCTATCATCAGCTAAGAATGAAAGAAGGAGGTTAGGGGATGGAAGAAGCCATTTAAGGGCGATTATTAAATGAAGCATTGTAAACAAAAGTATGGTGGTTACGCAGATTAACATCCAGGTCCGTTCTATAGATCTTCCTGATAGTCAAGTCATTTAGTCAAGTCAAATTATTCTTGATATTTAGTCATCCTCCATTTCCTTGTCCAGAGATGGAAGCATCCTTACAAATGGAGATATCCTTAAAAAACATAAATCCACTTTAATTTTTTTAATATTATTATTATTTTTTATTAAGTTTTATTTTGCTTAACTTTACAATATTGTATTGCTTTTGACATATATCGAGATGGATCCGCCAGAAGTATACACGTGTTCCTCATCCTGAACCCTCCTCCCCCCTCCCTCCCCATACCATCCCTCTTGGTTGTCCCAGTGCACCAGCCCCAGGCATCCATTATCAGGCATCGTACCTGGTCTGGTGACTCGTTTCAGGTATGGGATTATACACATTTCAATGCTATACTCCCAAATAATCCCGCCCTCTCCCGTTCCCTGAGTCCAAAAGTCTGTACTATACATCAGTGTCTCTTTTGCTGTCTTGAAAATAGGGTTATTGTTACCATCTTTCTAAATTCCATATATATGCGTTAGGATACTGTATTTGTGTTTTTCTTTCGGGCTTACTTCACTCTGTATAATAGGCTCCAGGTCCATCCACCTCATTAGAACTGATTCAAATGTATTCTTTTTAATGTCTGAGTAATACTCCATTGTGTATATGTACCACAGCTTTCTTATCCATTCATCTTTGGATAGACATCTAGGTTGCTTCCAAGTCCTGGCTATTGTAAACAGTGCTGCGATGAACATTGGGGTACACGTGTCTGTTTCAATTCTGGTTTTCTCAGTGTGTATGCCCAGCAGTGGTATTGCTGGGTCATAAGGCATTTATATTCCCAATTTTTTGAGGAATTTCCATACTATTCTCCATAGTGTCTGTACTAGTTTGCATTCCAACCAACAGTGTAAGAGGGTTTCCTTTTCTCCACACCCTCTCCAGCACTTATTACTTGTGGCCTTTTGCATCGCAGCCATTCTGACTGGCGTGAAATGGTACCACATAGTGTTTTTGATTTGCATTTCTCTGATAATGAGTGATGTTAAGCATCTTTTCATGTGTTTGTTAGCCATCTGTATGTCTTCTTTGGAGACATGTCTATTTAGTTTTTTGGCCCATTTTTTGATTGGGTCATTTATTTTTCTGGAATTGAGCTGTAGGCGTTGCTAGTATATTTTTGAGATTAGTTGTTTGTCTGTTGCTTCATTTGCTATTATTTACTCTCTAGTAGTGGTGTAGAGCCTCCTCTCTAGATGAGATGTACCAGATTGTTCCTCTCTAGGAGCGGGGTGCAGGGTCTCTTTATTCATGCAGTGTCATCGTGGGCTCCTTTATTGTTGCAGTGTGTGGGCTCCTCTCTAGATGTGGTGGGGGACTCCTCTTGAGTTTCATCGGGAGACTTGATATTCCTGTCTCAGTGAGGCAGGGCCTCCACTCGAGTTTTAGTGGGTTATCTCCTCTCTAGTAGCATTGTACAGGGTGGCATCTGTTCAGTTGTGATGTGTTGGTGGCTAAACTCCCTGAGGCATGGGTCTCCCCTCTAGCTGGTGTGGGGGCCAACTCTTAGTTGTGTTGGTTTGGCTTCTCTCTAGTTGTGGTGTGCAGTCTCTTCTCAAGTTGTGTTAGGGATCTCTTCTCTATTTATGGTGTTCTGGGGTCACCTCTAGAGCTGCAGTAGAATGTTCCTCTCGAATTGGGAAGGGAGTTTCCTCTTTGGTAGTGATGTGCACAGACACTATTTCCAGGTGCGATATTTGCGAGCCTACTGTCTAATTTTTGCAAGGCCCCTCCTCTTTTGTTGTGAGAGACTCCTCTCTAGTTGTGAAAGGAGGCTTCTGTGCAATTGTGATGTGTGGGAATGCTCCTTTCAAGTGGCAGTGTTCAAGGGGCTGCTCTCTATTTGTGACATGGGGTCTATTCTCTAGATGTGGCGAGGATGCTCCCCTCTGACAGTGATAGGGGTGTGTACTCGACTTGCAGCTAGGGATTGTATCTATTGGCAGTGGAGCGGACCCTCTCTAGATGCAATGTCCAGGGTTTCCTCTCCTGTTGCGGTGGTGGGACACTCTCCAGTTTTGGCAAGTGAGCTCTTCTCTCATTGTGGCCATGGGCTTCCCTTGAGCTGTGGTATAGGGCTCCTCGCAAGTTCAGGAGGGGACTCGGGGCTCCTCTCTAGTTGGGGTGGTGATTCCTCCAAGAGTTCTATGGGGGAGTTTGTTCTCTCTACTTGTGGCATTGGGTGTTCCTCACTAGTATTCATGGGTTTCCTCCACTCTAGGTGTGACAGGCTCATCTCAATTTATTTCAGGGGCTTCTTCTATTCACAGCAGAGGGGCTTCTCCCTAGGTGCAATATGCTGAAGGGCTTCTATCTAATTTTTGCAGGGCAATCCTCCCAAGTTTTGGCGGGGGTTCTCCTAGCTTTGTCCTTGGGGGCTCCTTCGTTTTGATGACACAGGGCTCTACTCGAGATGCAGTGGGTGACTTGGGGTTCCTTTCAAGTTGGGACAGGTGACTTGGGGTTCCTTTAGGGTTGTGGTGGTGCCTCCTTTTGAGCTGCTTGGGTCAGCTCCTCTCTAGTAGCAATTAGCAGGCTGCCTCCTGTCTACTTGGGATGTGCAGTAGGCTACTATAATAGTTCCAGCTTGGGACTGCACTCTAGTTGTAGTGGGGTCAACTGACATTTTTGTTTCCACTCCTCTCTAGTTGTGGTTTGGACTCCTCTCTAGCTGTGGTTTACAGACTACTCTCAAGTTGTGGCAGGTTAGGACTCCACTTTAGTTGTGGTATGAAGCTACCTCTTTTGTTGTGATATAGTTCTCTCAAATTGTGGCAGTGGTGGCTCCTCTTAGGAATCCTCTCGAGTTACCTCAGTGCTTCAGGCTCATCTCGATTTGCGATGGGGAACTCGGTGTTTCTCCCGAGTTGCAGCAGGGGAGTCGGACCTCTTCTCCAGTTGAGGTGGGAAGGTAAGGGTTCCTCTTGGGATTCAGCAGGAAACTCAAGATTTCTCTTGAGTTGTGATGGGAAAACTCAGGGTTCATCTCAAGTTACAACAGGGCAGTCAGGTCTCCTCTCGAGTTGAGGCAAGTAACTTGGGTTTCCTCTCGAGTTGCAGCAGGGGAGTCAGGCCTCCTCTCAAGTTGTGATGGGGACCTCAGGGTTCCTCTCTAGTTGCCAAAGAGGACTTGGGTTTCCAATCGAGTTGTAGCTGGTAACACTCGGTATCTCTCAAGTTGCAGCATGAAAAAAGGAACCATGAATCTTGAGGTTCCTTTAGAGTTACAGTAGGGTACTCAGAGCTCCTCTCGAGTTGTTGCAAGAACTCAGGATTCCTCTTGATTTGCAGTGCAGGACTCTTGGTTCCACTTGAGCCGTGGCAGGGAACACAGTTTTCTTCTCAATTTGGGGGACTACACATGGTTCCTCTCATGATGTGCTGGGACCTCCTCTCGTGATGTCTTGGGGAACCTGGTCTCTAGTAGGGATGTGTAGGTTGACTTCTCTCTTGTTCCAATGTGCAGGTGACTACTCACTAGTTTTGGCATGGAACTTCTCTGTAGATATGTTTGGGGTCAACTCTATAGCTGTGGTGGTTTCAATTCTCTCTACTTGTGGTCTGCAAGCTCCTGTCCAGTTGTGTTGTGAGGGTCGTCTCTATTAGCAGCAGAAGAGTTTCTCTCTATGTGTGATACCCAGCAGGCTCCTATCAAGTTGTAGTGGAGGGCTCCTCTCGAGTTGTGAGGCTGTGTCCTTTTTGGTTGGGGTGTGGGTGGTTTCTTGGGAAGAGTCATTTCTACTTCTGGCAATAGAGGTTCCTAATATTCGTGGGCTTTCTTCTCTCTAGTTGTGAGTGATTGCATTCAATTTAATTCAGGGAGCTTATTTCTATTTGCTTCAGAGGGTCGTCTCTCTAGGTGTGATGTTCTCGGGGATTCCACTCTATTTCTTCCTGAGAAATCCACTGCAGGTTTGCCAGGGGAGCTCCTCTGTCATTTGGCTAAGTTATGCTTTCTTGATATACAGCATAGTGTTCCTGTCAGATTGCAGTGGGGATCTTTGCATTTCTCTTGAGTTTCAGGAGGGGACTCGGGGTTCCTTTAAGTTGTGGTGGAGCCTCCTCTTGGATTGCACTAGGGCAGATATTCTAGAAGTGATGTGCAGCCTGCCTCCTGTCTTGTTGCAGTTTGTGGGACTCTATTCTCTAGTTGAGGCATGGGGGTCCACTCCAATTGCAGTGGAGATCAACTCTCTATTTGTGATGGGTGAGCTCCTCTCTAGTTGTCATTTGCAGACTCCTCTCTAGGTTTGGCAGGGGGACTTCTCTTCTCTAGTTGTGGTAAGGGGAGTGCTCCTTAGTTGTGTAGTTGGGCTCCTCTCTGGTTGTGGTAAAGTGCTCTTCTCAAATTTTTATGGGTGTCGCTCCTCTTTGGTTGTGATGTGAAGGGGCTTTTTTTTTTTTCTAGTTTCATTGTGCAGGGGGCTACTCTCTAGTTGTGGCAGTGGGTGTTTTCTTTAGTTGTGGCATGGTGGACTCCTTTCTACTCGTGGCAAGGGACTTCTGTCTAATTGTGATGTGTGGGTATGCCCTTCTCTAATGGCGATATTCAGGGGTACTTATCTCAAGTTTTGACAGGAGTCTCCACTGTAGTTGCAATGTTGGCCTCCTTTATCATTTTGATCCATGTGGAAGTTCCACTCTAGTTTTGATGTGCATGGGAACTTTTCTCTAATGGTTATATGTTGGGCACGCTCCTATCTATCTGTGCAAGGGCTATTGACTCTAGTTAGGACAGTCGTGGTCCACTCATAAAACGCTCCACAGTGGTGCATTTTAAGGCGGGGGTGGCACCTCTGTAGTTTCAGCGATATGCTCCTTATGCCTGAATGTCAGCTATCTAGTTGTAGCATGTATTCAACTCTCTAGTGTTGTCAATTGGGCTTCACTCTAGTGGTTAAGTCCTGCAGTGCTCTTCCCTAGTTGTACTCTTCCTGGGGTTTTCCTCTCTAATTGTGGAGTGGGAATTCCTGTCTTGTTGCATTAAGCTGTGCTGCTCCTCTCTAGGTGCAGTTTGCTGCCTCATCTCTATTTGTGGTTTGAGTGGCTACTCTCTGGTATTGAAATGTATCCTCCTCTCTAGATGTGGTGAGCAAGACTGCTCCTCTCTAGGGGCGGGTGTGGGGCCTCCTTTCTACATGCACTGTCCCATTTGGCTCCTCTCTTGTTGCAGTGTGTGGGATCCTCCCACGTTGTTGTGTGGGACTCCAATGGAGTTGCATTGGGAGACTTGTTGTTCCTCTCAAGTTGAGGTAGGGCCTCCACTAGTGTTTTCTTTTTTGGGGGAGGAGGGGTGGCTCCTCTCTAGTAGCATTGTGCAGGGTCGCTTCTGTTTAATTTCGTTGTGTGAGTGGCTAAACTCTCTGTGGCATGGAGCTCCTCTCTAGTTGGTGTGTGGGGTCAACACTTAGTTGTGTTGGGTGTGCTTCTCTCTGCTTGTGGTGTTCAGGCTCCTCTTTTGTTGTGTTAAGGGAGGTCTTCCCTAGTTGTAGTGTTTGGGGGGGGCACCTCTAGAGTTGTGGTGGAGTGTTTCTCTTGAATTGTCATGGGTGTTTGCTCTTTGGGAGTGATGTGTGCAGGCACTCTTTCCAGGTACAATATCTGCAAGCCTATTCTCAAATTTTGGCATGTCCCCTCCTCTTTAGTGGTGGTGTCTGTGCGTCCTCTCTTGTTTTGGCAGGAGACTTCTGTCTAATTGCATTGTGCTGGAATGCTCCTCTCAAGTGTTGATGTTCCGGAAGCTGCTCTCTATTTGTAGCATGTGGTCTACTTGTTAGTTTTGACTAGTTTTGTCCTCTCTGACATGTGTAGCGGCATCGACTCGACTTGCAGGAGTGGATTCGTCTCTCTTTTTCTGTGGAAGTGACCCTCTATAGGTGCAATGTCAGAGGTCTACTTTCTAGCTGTGGTAAGTGTCATACTCTCCAGTTTATGAGGGTGGGCTTCTCTCTCATTGTGGCATAGGCCTCCTCTCAAATTCTGAAGGGGTTTGGGGCTCCTCTCTTGTTGCAGAGTACCTCATCTGGGGGCTATCTGTGGGGTGGGTGTTCACTCTACTTGTTGTTTGGGGGATCCTTACTGTTTTTCATGGAGTTGTGACTCCACTCTAGTTGTGACAGGCTTCTCTTGGGTTACTTCAGTGTCTTCATCACTGTTGGCAGCACAGGAGATCCTCTCTAGGTGCAATGTGCCAGAAGTCTCCTCTCTAGTTTTGGCAGGGAATTTTTCTCCAGTTTCGGTGGGGTGTCCTAGTTTCATCGCTGGGGGCTCCTTCCTTGTGATGGCAACGGACTCCAGTCGAGTTGTGGTGAAGGACTTGTTGTTCCTCTCAAGTTGTGACAGGGGTTTCGTGGTTCCTTTAGAGTTGTGCAGGTGCATACTCTTGAGCTGTGTGGGGTAGCTCCTCTCTAGTAGCAATTAGCAGGCTGTTTCCTGTCTAGTTGTGATGTGTGGTATGCTACTGTATAGTTATGCATAGGATTCCACTCTAGTTGAAGTGGGGGTCAACTGACAGTTTCGTTTCTGTTCTCCTCTAATTGTGCTCTGCATATTTGTCTACAGTTGTGGTGGGGTTGGAGGCTCCTCTTTAGGTGTTATATGGATACTCCTCTCTGGATATTGTAACATACTCCTCTTGGACTGTGTTGAGGGTGCTTCTTCTCTGGTTGTGATGTGAAAGGGCACTTTTTCCAGTTGTGGGGTGAAGGAATATACTCTCTAATTGTAGCAAGGTACATCATCTTTTCTTGTGGTGTGTTGACCTCTTCTCTACTCATAGAAGGGAGGGTATGTTTAGCTGTGATGTGTTGGTGTTCTTCTCTCTAGTGTCAATAATCAGAGGGGTTACTGTCTAGTTCTCATGCGGTTCTCTCCTCTCCTTGTAGTGTGAGGCTCCTCTCTTATTATGATCTGAGGGAAAGGCCCTTTCTAGTTGTGGCAGCCTTTTCTCTAGTTGTGTTGTGTAGGCTCCTCTCTTGTTGTCTAGGGGTGCTGCTTTACAGTTGTGAGAGGGGGCTCTGAGCTAGCTTCAGGGTGCACGAGGCTCTCAACTTGTGGCTGGGGCTCCTCTCCAATTGTTGCATAATTCACCTCTCCAGTTGCTACAGGAAGCACCTCTTGATTTTGGTGGGTGGCTCATCTTAAATTGGAGATACAATGGAAACCAACTCCAGTATTCATGCATGGAAAATCCCATGGATGGAGGGGCTTGGTAGGCTACAGTCCCTGGGGTTGCAAAAAGTCAGGCACTACTGAGCAAATTCACTTTAATTTCTTGTCATAAGCTCCCAGTGGCTAAGATGATAAAGAATCTGCCTGGCATGCAATAGACCTGGGTTTCATCCCTAGTTCAGGAAGATCCTCTGGAGAAGGGCATGACAACCCACCCTGGCATTCTTGCCTGTAGAATCCAATGGACAGAAAATCTTACTAGCTACACAGTCCATGGGGTCACAAAGAGTCGGAAATGACTGAGCAGCTAACACACAATCATCTGTAATTGTGGTGGAGGACTCCTTTCTGAATGTGGCATTGCACCTTCCTTCTAGTTGTGTTTTGCTGATGAGCTCCACTTAAGTTTCAGGGGGAAGCTCTTCTCCAGGTGTGATGGTGGACTCATCTATGGCTTTAATATGGGGGCCTCTTTCTAGCTATAGTGTGCAAGGTCCTCTGTAGTTGTAGTGAGGTGCTCTTTCGTTGTGATGTCTGTGGGGATTCCTCTCTCATTGCAGTGTGCAGAGTGTCTCCTCACTAGTTGTGTTGTGATGCTTGTCTCTCTTTGCAGTGAATGGGCTCCTCTCTAGATGTGATGTCTGGAGTGCTCCTCTTCCGTTGTGGACAGGGGTTTCTCTCACGTTGGGTCGAAGTTCTCTTCTAGAATTTTCCCAGGGTGCACGCAACTCCTCTTGATATGTGGTTGTACCTCCTCTAACATTTGTCATGTGGAGAACGACGTGGCAAGGTGTCTTCTCTAATTTTGCACTATGGGTACATCACTCATTTTGGTGGGGTTGACTGCCTCTAGTTGTGACAGATGGTCAACTTTCTAGTTGTGTTGAGGGAGCTCCTCTCCAGTTGCGTTTGTGGGGGGCTTTTCCTCAATAGTGTTGGTTTGTCTTGGGATCTTCTCCAGGTGAAGAATGCAGGCTCCTCTGGCGTTTCAGCGGGAGGCATGTCTATTGTTGTTAAGGTGGGATCTACTCTAAGTCTAATTTCAGGTGCTCCTGTTTAGTTGTGGTTGACTTCTCTCTAGTTGTGTTGTGTTGTGTTATCTCTAGTGGTGTCAGGGTGCAAGTTTCTTATGGTGACAAAGGACTCCAAGATAGTTGTATTGTTCATGGTGGTCTCTAGTCGTAGTGAGGTCATCTCTCTACCTGTGGTCATGGGCTCCCCCTTATTTGTCTCAGGAGACACATATAATTTTGCTGTGGGGCTCGAGGCTCCTCTAAAAGTAGGCAGAGGATCGTGTCAAGATGAAGTAGGGGGCTCCTCTGGAATTCCTTTGGTGAGGTCCTCCCTAACTGTGGCTGGGGACTCCACTTTACCTGTGGCATGGGGGTTTCTTTCTAGTTGTGATGTGTTCATGAGCTCCTCCCGAGTATCAGTGGGGGTTCTTCTGTAGTTCTGGTGAGTTATTATCTCTAGCTGCACTGTGGCTACTCCCTTCTTCTGTGGTGTGCTGGTGGGCTACTCTCTAGATGTGATGTGCAGGCTCCTTTCTAGTTATGGTGAGGGTTTCTTTAGTTGCAATATCTGAGGGGAGACCTCCCTCATTGCAATTTGAAAAGGTTTCCTTTCTTGTGGTGGGCATGCTCATCAATAGGTGCCACAGTGTGACTTCACTCTAGGTATGGTGTGGGGGGACATCGTCTCCCATTGTGTCCAGTGGCTTTTATGCAGTGGCAGTGGAGTTCTTTTCTTGAGTTGTGGCAGTTTACTCAGAATTCCTCCAGAGTTGCAGTATTCCTTCCTCTTGGGTTATGATAGGGAGTTCTTCGGGTGGCTCTGCTCTTCTTTAACACATAGTGTTCCTCAAAAATTTTAGTATGGTTACTCCTCTCTAATTCTGAGGGCCTCCTCTCGTTTTACTTCAGGGTCTCCCCTCTATTTGCAGCAGAGGGGAGGGGCGTGATTGTCTACGTGTGATGTCTTCGTAAAGTCCTCTCTACTTGTGGGAGAAACCTCTCCACTATTGGTGGAGATATCCTCTGTCATTGTGACCAGTGACTCCTCTCGTGTTGCAGCAAAGAACTCTGTGGTACCTCTCTAGTTTCCTTGACAGTGGAGTCTCTCATTTATTGCAGTATGCAGGGGAATCTATACATATGTGGTGTACAGACTTCTCTCTCTTTTTGGCGTGTGACAAAAGCTAGCTGTGGACAGGGGCTCTCCCTAGTTGCACTATTGTAGGGGTTTTTCTCTAGTTGTGGTGCGGTGGCCCTTTCACGTTGTTGCAGTCATTACTCTAGTTGCTGTGAGCAAGGTACTACTCTCTAGTTGAGGGGGTATAATCCAATCAAGTTTGACCCAGAAGCCTCTTATCTAGTTGCAGTGGAGGTCAACACTCTATTTGTGGTGGGTGGTCTAGTCTCTAGTTGTGATGGGGTTCCCCTCTCTAGTTGCATTGGGCATGGGTTTTCCTTAACAGTTGCTATGTGTCGTGGGGCTCTTCTCCAGTTCTGATAAATGGACGCCTCTATGGTGTGGTGAGCTTCAGTTCTCTAATTGTGCCTTGGGTGGTTCTTCCTTCTAGTGATGTGTTCCTGGGTTCCTCTTGTGGTGGTGTGGTGCTCCTCTCTAGTCATGCTGAGGTCTTATCCTGATTTGCAATGGGAGCTCCTCTTGAGTTGATTCAGTGGATTCAGAGCCCCTCTTGAGTTCTGGTGGTGGCACTTCTCAAGTTGTACCAGGGGATTTGGGGTCCTTTCGAGTTGTGTTGGGAAACTAAGGGTTCCTCTGGAGTTGCAGCAGTAGGCCCTGATCTCCTGTTGAGTTGTGGCAGGTACTTGGTTTTCTTCTGGATTACAGTGCACAACTCAGATTTCCTCTCAAGTTTCCATGAAATGCTCCTCTTGGCTTGAGGCAGGGGGCTCAGAGCTTCTCTCATGTTGTCGTGATGCTTCCTCTTGAGTTGTGGTGTGTTGTCTCCATGAAGGGGGGAGTCCTGTCTACTTTAGGCACCGGGGTCTCCTTACTAGTTTACTGTGGGATTGATACTCTCTAATTTTGAGTGGCTCCTCTTGAGTTGCTTCATCGGCTCATCTCTATTTGCTACAGAGTGTCCCCTATAAATTGCCATGTCCTAGGGGCTGCTCTCTGGTGGCGGTGAGTGCATCCTCTCCAGCTCTGGTGTTGGAGTGCCTCTGACTTTGTTGCTGGGAGCTCCCCTCGTGATACAGTATAGGGCTCCTCTTGAATTGAGGCAGATTCTATCAGTTCCTCTTGAGTTGTGGTTGTGGTCTTGGGAATCCTCTCAAGTTAGATTGGGGGGCTAGGATCTAGTCTCAGTTTGTGATGGGAAACTCAAGGTTCTTCTCGAGTTGCAGGAAGGGAGTCGGTCCTCCTCTCAGGTTGAGGTAGAGAACTCAGGGTTCCTCTTGAGTTGCAACAGGGGACTATCGCCCACTAGAATTGCAGCTGAAAACTCGGAGTTCTTCTCCAGTTGCAGCATAAAATTCGAGCTTCCTATTAAGTTGCAACAGGGGACCTGGGGCTCCACTCAAGTTGTGGCTGGGAAGTCGGGGTACCTCTTGAGTTGCAGCAGGGGACTCAGAGCTCCTCCCGAGTTTCAGTGGGATCTCAGGATTCCTCTGAATTTTCAGCGTGAGAATCAGTGTTCCACTCAAGCTGTGGCAGGGAATTCAGGGTTCTTCTCCATTTGGGGTGTACTCACTGTTCCTCTCATGTTGCACTGGGGCCTCCTCTCAAGTTGTATTGCTGTGACTCGTCTCTAACAGGGATGTTCAAGGGGGCTGTGGCAATGTGCGGATGGCTACTGACTTGTTTGGCATGGGTTTTTTCCTCTAGTTTGGGTCAGATTCAATTCTGTAGCTGTGGTGGCTTTGATTCTCTCTAGTTGTGGTGTGCAAACCTCTCTAGTTGTCGCTGGGGACTCCTCTCTACCTGTGTCATGGGTGTTTCTTTCTAGTTGTGGTGTGCTGTGGGCTCCTCTGTAGGTGTGATGGGGGATTATCTCTGGCAGTTGTGTGGCTTCTCATTTCTAATTGTGGTGTGTTTATGGGATAACCTCTAGTTGTGGTGTGTGTGCTCATTTTTGATCATAGTGACGGGGTCATTTGCTGTAATACTTTTGAGAAGTCTTCTCTGATTGTAATGTACAGGGGCCTCCTTTCTGGTTGTGGTGGAGGGTCTCATCCATATATGCTGAAGAGTTGCTCCTCTCTTTTTATGATGTCTATGGACATCCTCTCACGTTGTGGCCAATGGCGTCTGTCAAGTAGCTCAGCCTTCTTTTCTTGAGTTGTGGCAGAATATTCGGGGCTCATCTCGAGTTTCAGTAGTCCCACCTCTTAGGTTGTGATGGGGTCTCTGCAAAGTGGTTCTGCTCTTCTTTTGACACTAGGTATTCCTCAAAAGTTTTATTATTGTTACTCTTCTCTACTTGTGAGGACCTCCTTTTGGGTTACTTCAGGGGATTATCTCTATCTGGGATGCTTTGGTGGACTTTTCTATACTTCTGGAGGGAGAAACCTCTCCAGTTTTGGTGTAGGGCCCCTCTATCATTGTGACCAGCGTCATGTCTCAGGTTTCAGGAAAGGACTTGGTGGTACCTCTCTAGTTGCATTGGGCTGTGGTGTTTCTTAGTCATTGTGGTATGCAAGAGCCTCTTTACATAAGCAGTGTGTAGTCTTCTTTCATTGTGGCTTGTGGTAAACACATTACCTGTGGCCAGAAACTCTATTTGCACTGTACTAGGGGTTTCTCTCCAGATGTGGTGTGCTGCTCCTTTGAGTTGTTGCAATCATTAATCTAGTTTCTGTTGACAAGGTGCTACTCTCTAGTTGAGGTGGGATATCCAATTTAGTTTTACCCAGAAGACTCCTCTCTAGTTCCAGTGCGGGTCAACTCTCTAGTTGTTGTTCTTGGTTAAGTTTCTTCTTGTGGTGGGAATCTCCTCCCTAGTTGCATTGGGCAGGGCTTTTCCTGAATAGCTGCAATGTGAGGTGGGTCTTTTCTTGAGATGTGATGTATGAGAGCTTCTTTAATTATGGTGAGCTGCACTTCTCTAAGTGTGTTGTGGGTGCTCCTCTCTTGTAATGATTTGTGCCTGTACTCCTCTCTAGTTGTGCTGAGATCTTAGCTCAATTTGCTGTGAAAGTTACGACAGGGAACTCAGGGAGCCTCTCATGGTGCACCAGGGAATTCCAATCTCCATTCTAGTTGTGAGGGGGAGCAGGGGATTGCTCTTGTGTCACTGCAGGGCGAAAAGACCCAATCTAGGCTTGTGTCCACAAATTCCATGTTTCTCTCCAGTGGCGACAGGGATCTCGGATTGCTTTCAAGGTTCACCCTGGAAGTCAAGCCTCGTCTTGAGTTGAAGTAAAGAACTCAGCTCTCCTCTCCAGCAGCAACGGGTATTTCTTGGATCCCATTGAGTGGCCTAAAGGGAGTGTAGCCCCCTGTGAAGTTTTGAGAAGGGATACGGGATTGCTCTCTAGGAACTGCAGGAAAAGAAGGGCCTCGTCTTGCGATGACATGAGAATCTTGTGTTGTTTCTCGATTTCCAGCGAAACATGGGGGGTTTCCCTCCAGTTAGGATGGGGAACTCAGAGAGCCTCTTGTGTGGCCCCAGGGATGTCCAGTCTCCATTCGAGTTGAGAGGGGGAGCACAACATTGCTCTTGAGTCATGGCAGGGAAGTCAGGCCTCAAGACGCCTTGAAGGGGTAATCTCGAGGTCTTTATCGAGTTGCAGCAGGAAAGCCTGGGTTCCCTCGACTTCTGATGGTGACCTCAGGGAGCTTCTCATGGTGCCGATGGGATGTCAGGAATACTGTGGAGTTGGGAGGGCCACTCGAGACTCCACTGGGGTCAGTGTAATGAAAGAGGGCTTCCTCTCAAGTGAGGCCAGAACCCCAGTGTTCCTCTCCTGTTCTGACATAGGTCTCGGGTTGTGTATGCCGTTTCAAAAAAGGGAGTCAAGTCTCGACTTGTGTGGAGGCATGGAACTCTGCTTTCCTCTCGAGTTGTCAAAGATGTTAAAGGCCTCCATGTGAGTTGAACTTGGAATCTGGCCCTCTTTTCCAATTAACACCTGGGGAATCAGAACTCCCTTCTTGTTGTGAGTGGATTCTCAGCTGACATTTGAATCTGTGCAAGGGAATCCGGCCTTATCTCTAGTGGATGGGGAAATACGTGACTTTCGAAATGTGAGAAGTCCCCCATGTTCCCCTCGTCTCGACTTAAGGAGAGGAAAATAGGGCTCTTCTTTATTGTGGCTGAAGACTCGGCGTTCCTCTCGAGTGCGCCGGGTATCTGGGAAAACTTCTGGAGTTTCATAAAGCTTTCCAAATACCCTTTTGTGTTCAAAGAGCGAAGGTGGACTTTCTTTGGAAATGCTGCAGCATAAAAGGGCCTCCTCAAGCATGCAGGAGAGAATTTCATGGTTTGCGTGGAGTTGTGGCGGGAACCTTAGGGTTCCTCTTGAGTTGGTGTCCACATGGGCGACCCGCTCGTGTCTCCTCAGGAAGTCAGATCTCCTTTGGGGTTGCTCACGGCACCTCGGGATTCCTCGTGCATTGCTACAGGGATGAATATGGCCTCATCTCAAGTTGAGGCGGGAACTTCAATGTTCCTCTGCATTTCTGACATCGATCTTGGGGTCTGTGCAGAGTTGGACCAGGGGAGTCCAGCCTCGTCTTGTGTTGAGGCAGGGAACTCCGCTCCCCTCTCGAGTTGTTCTTGGGGCATCAGGCCATTGTTGAGTTGTATTTGCAACTGCGGGTTTTTCCGGAGGATGCAAGTGGGGTGTCAGTCCCCATTCGTTTTGCTGCTTCATCCTTGGGATTACATTTGAAGAGGTACCCAGGCATCGGGACTTGCCTTGAGTGGACTAGGAAATCGATGTCTTTCGGAATGTGGCATGACACACGAGGCTTCCTCTCGGGTTTTGATGTGAGACTGGCCTCCTCCTGAGGTGCAACAGGAAGGCCGGGATCCCTTTCCAGACAAAGCAGGGGAATCGACCCTCATGTCGAGATAAAAAGAGGAGGAGGGGCTCATATTAATTTGTGCTGGGAAACTTGGTGTTTCTCTCTGGTGAGACCGGTACCTTGGGGGACTTTTTGAATTGCATCAAGGGTGTCAAGTACCGTTTCGACTTTAAAGAGGGATTGTGGGATTTCCCTCGAGATGCTGTAGTGGAAAAGGGCCTCATCTGGCGATGATGGGGGAACCTCCTGGTTTTTCTCCAGTTCTGGCGGGATTCTCGAGTTATGACGGGGAACTCAGGGAGCTTCTCGTGGTGCCTCAGGGAAGTCCAATCTCCATGCGAGTTGCGAGGGGGAGCTGGGGATTGCACTCGTGTTACTGCAAGACCAATAGTCTTCTTCTAGGCTTGTGTCCAGAAACTCTGTATTCCTCTAAAGTGGTGACTGGGATCTCGGGGATGCATTCAAGGTTCACCTCGGGAGTCAGGCTTCGTCTCAAGTAGAAGCAAAAACTCCGCTCTCCTCTTGAGTTAAGACAGGTATCTCTTGGAGACCATTGAGTGGCCTAAATTGATTCAAAACTTCTGTGGAGTTTAGAGACGGGACTCAGGATTGCTCCCTAGGTCCTGCAGGAAATGAAGGGCCTCATCTCGCAATGATGGAGGAATCTCGTGGTTTTTCTTGAGCTGCAGCATGACGTGTGGGGTTTCTCTCGAGTAATGATGGAGAATTCAGGGAGACTCTTTTGTGGCACCAGGGAAGACCATTCTCCACTTGAATTGCGAGGGGAGCACGGGATGGCTCTCGAGTCATGCCAGGGAAATCAGGACACAAGAAGCGTTAAAGGGGAAAATCAAGGTCTTTTTTGAGTTGCGGCAGGAAAGCAACTCGACTTGTGACCGTGACTTCAGGGAGCTTCTCTTGGTGCCTCCGGGAAGTTAGGAATACTGTGAAGTTGGTAGGGGCTCTCTCCAGACTCCACTGTGGTCAGTGCAATGGAAAAGGGCCTCATTTCAAGTGGAGGCGGGAAACCCAGGGTCGCTCTCCTGTTCTGACGTGGGTCTTGGGTTGTGTATGCCATTTCAAACATGAAATCAGGTCTCAGCTTGTGTGGAGGCATGAAATTCTGCTTTCCTCTCAAGTTGTCAAAGTGGTTTCAGGCCTCCAGTTGACTTGAATTTGGGACCTGGGATTCTTTTCCATTTAGCACCTGGGGCATCAAAAATTCCTTCATGTTGTGAGTTGATTCTCAGCTGACATCCGAATCTCTGCAAGGGAATCAGGCCTGATCTCAAGTGGATGAGGATATATGTGGCTTTCGAATTGTGACAAGACCCCAAGGTTCCCCTCCAGTTTGAAGTAGATACCAGTCTCCTCTCGAGGTGTGAAAGGACATCGGCATTCCTTTCCAGGCGAAGCAGGGCAATCCATACACATCTCGACTTGAGGACGGGAAAACGAGACTCTTTTTGACCTGTGGATGGAACCTCAGCTTCCTCTCGAGTGGCGACAAGTATCTGGGGAAACTTCTGGAGTTTCATAAAGCGTGTCTGGTACACTTTCAATTTCGAAGAGGGAACGTGGGCTTTCTTTGGAAATACTGCTGCAGAGAAGGGCCACCTCAAGCGTGCAGGGCAGAATTTCGTGGATTTTGTGAAGTTCTGGCGGGAAGCTTATGTTTCCTCTTGAGTTGTCTGTCGAATTAGGGGGACTCGCTCATGTCTCCTCAGGGAAGTCCGATCTCCTTTGGTGTTGCGAGGGGCACATCAGGATTCCTCTCACATCACAGCAGGGATGAATATGGCCTCATCTCAAGTTCAGCTGGGAACCTCAGGGTTCTTCTGTTCTGAAACTGATTTCCAGGTCTCTGTGGAGTTGGAACAGGCAAATCAAGCCTGGTCTTGTGTTGAGGCACGGAATTCCTCTTGCCTCTCAAGTTGTTCATGGTGTGTCAGGCCACGTCTCGAGTTGTATTTCAAACCTACTGCTTTTCTACAGAGTGCAACGTGGGTGTCAATGCACCTTCGTGTTGTGACTTAATCCTTGGGGTTACATTCGGAGAGGTGCCTGGGCATTGAGACTTACCTTGATTCAATGGGGAAATTGGTGTCTTTCGGAATGTGGCACAACCCATGAGGCATCCTCTCGAGTTTCAATGTGAGACTGGCCTCCTCCTGAGGTCCGACGTGAAGGTCGGGATCCCTTTCCAGACAAAACAGGGGAATTGAGCCTCATGTCAAGATCAGCAGGGAAGAAGGGACTAAGATTAAGTTGTGCCAGGAAACTCAGTATTACTCTCGAGTGAGATGGGTATGTCGGGAACTTTTTGAGTTGCATCAAGTGTGTGAAGTACCATTTCGAATTTCAAGAGGGAACGTGGGATTTCTCTTAAGATGCTGCAGTGGGAAAGGGCCTCTTCTTGTGATGACAGGGTAACCTCATGTTTTTTCTCGAATTCCGACAGGATTCTTGAGTTATGACAGGGAACTCAGACAGCCTCTGGTGTTACTCCATTGAAGTCCAATTTCCATTCGAGTTGCGAGGGGGAGCCTGGGTTTGCTCTCAAGTTACTGCAGGACAAATAGACCTCATCTAGGCTTGTGTCAAGAAAATACATGTTCCCCTCCTTTGGTGACAAGGATCGCGGGGTAGCATTCAATGTTTACCAGGGGAGTCAGGCCTCATCTCGAGTTGAAGCAAAGAACTCCACTCTCCTCTCGAGATGCGATGGGGATCTCTTGAAGCCCAATTAGTTGCCTAAAGGGAATCAAGCCTCCCGTGGATTTTTTTTTTCCTTTTTTTAAATTTTATGTTTTTAACTGTACAATATTGTATTGATTTTGCCATATATCAACATGAATCCCCCACAGGTATTAACATGTTCCCCATCCTGAAAACTCCTCCTTGCTCCCTCCTCATACCATCACTCTTGGTCTTCCCAGTGCACCATTCCCAAGCATCCAGTATCATGCATTGAACCTGGACTGGCGACTCATTTCATATGTGATATTATACATGTTTCAGTTCTATTCTCCCAAATCATGGCTCCCTCTCCATTGCCCACAGAGTCTAAAAGACTGTTCGGTACATCAGTGTCTCTTTTGCTGTCTCGTATACAGGGTAATTGTTGCCATCATTCTGTATTCCATATATATGGAGGAAACACAAGCTGGAATCAAGATTGCTGGGAGAAATATCAATAACCTCAGATATGCAGATGATACCACCCTTATGGCAGAAAGTGAAGAGGAACTAAAAAGCCTCTTGATGAAAGTGAAAGTGGAGAGTGAAAAGGTTGGCTTAAAGCTCAACATTCAGAAAACCAAGATCATGGCATCTGGTCCCATCACTACATGGGAAATAGATGGAGAAACAGTATAAACAGTGTCAGACTTTATTTTTCTGGTGCTCCAAAATCACTGCAGATGGTGACTGCAGCCATGAAATTAAAAGACGCTGACTCCTTGGAAGGAAAGTTATGACCAACCTAGATAGCATATTCAAAAGCAGAGACATCACTTTGCCAACAAAGGTTCGCCTAGTCAAGGCTATGGTCTTTCCTGTGGTCATATATGGATGTGAGAGCTGGACTATGAAGAAGGCTGAGCGCAGAAGAATTGATGCTTTTGAACTGTGGTGTTGGAGAAGACTCTTGAGAGTCCCTTGAACTGCAAGGAGATCCAACCGGTCCATTCTGAAGATCAGCCCTGGGATTTCTTTGGAAGTAATGATGCTAAAGCTGAAACTCCAGTATTTTGGCCACCTCATGCGAAGGGTTGACTCATTGGAGAAGACTCTGATGCTGGGAGGGATTGAAGGCAGGAGGAGAAGGGGACGACAGAGGATGAGATGGCTGGATGGCATCACTGACTCGATGAATGTGAGTCTGAGTGACCTCCGAGAGCTGGTGATGGATAGGGAGGCCTGGCGTGCTGCAGTTCATGGGGTCGCGAAGAGTCGGACACTACTGAGCGACTGATCTGATCTGATCTGATGCGTTAATATACTGTATAGGTGTTTTGCTTTCTGGCTTATTTACCTCTGTATAATAGACTCCAGTTTCATTCACCTCATTAGAACTGATTCAAATATATTCTTTTTAATGGTTGAATAATACTCCATTGTGTATATGTACCATGGCTTTCTTATCCATTCATCTCCTGATGGAAATCTAGGTTTCTTCCATGTCCTGGCTATTATAAACAGTGATGGGATGAATATTGGTGTACACGTGTCTCTTTCAATTCTGGTTTCCTCAGTGTGTATGCCCCGCAGTGGGATTGCTGGATCATAACGCCGTTCTAGTTCCAGTTTTTTAAGGAATTTCCACACTGTTCTCCATTGTGACTGTACTAGTTTGCATTCCCAGAAACAGTGTAAGATGGTTCCCTTTTCTACATACCCTTTCCAGCATTTATTACTTGTAGACTTTTGGATCGATTCTGACTTGCATGAAATGATACCTCATTGTTGTTTTGATTTGCAATTCTCTGATAATGAGTGATGTTGAGCATCTTTTCATGTGTTTGTTAGCCATCTGTATGTCTTCTTTGGAGAAGTGTCTATTTAGTTCTTTGGTATATTTTTTGATTGAGTCATTGATTTTTCTGGATTTGAGCTGTAGGTGTTGCTTGTATATTTTTGAGATTAGTTGTTTGTCAGTTGCTTCATTTGCTATTATTTTCTCCCATTCTGAAGGCTGTCTTTTCACCTTGCTTATAGTTTCCTTTGTTGTGCAGAAGCTTTTAAGTTTCATTAGGTCCCATTTGTTTATTTTAACTCTTATTTTCAATATTCTGGAAGGTGGTTCATAGAGGATCCTGCTGTGATGTATGTCGGAGTGTGTTTTGCCTATGTTCTCCTCTAGGAGTTTTATAGTTTCTGGACTTATGTTTAGATCTTTAATCAATTTTGAGTTTATTTTTGTATATGAGGTTAGAAAGTGTTCTAGTTTCATTCTTTTACAAGTGGTTGACCAGTTTTCCCAGCACCACTTGGTAAAGAGATTGTCTTTAATCCATTTTATGTTCTTGCCTCCTTAGTCAAAGATAAGGTGTCCATATGTGCATGGATTTATCTCTGGGCTTTCTAATTTGTTCCTTTGATCTATATTTCTGTCTTTGTGCCAGTACCATACTATCTGGATGTCTGTGGCTTTGTAGTAGAGCCTGAAGTTAGGCAGGTTGATTCCTCCAGTTCCATTTTTCTTTCTCAAGATTGTTTTGGCTATTCCAGGTTTTTTGAATTTCCATATAAACTGTGAAATTATGTTTTCTAGCTCTGTGAAGAATATTGTTGGTAGCTTGATAGGGATTGCATTGAATCTATAAATTGCTTTGGGTAGTAAACTCGTTTTCACTATATTGATTCTTCCAATCCATAAACATGGTATATTTCTCCATCTATTAGTGTCCTCTTTGATTTCTTTCACTAGTGTTTTATAGTTTTCTATATATAAGTCTTTAGTTTCTTTAGGTAGATATATTCCTAAGTATTTTATTCTTTTCATTGCAATGGTGAATGTAATTGTTTCCTTAATTTCTCTTTCTATTTTCTCATTAGTAGTGTATAGGAATGCAAGGGACTTCCGTGTGTTGATTTTATATCCTGCAACGGTACTATATTCATTGATTGGTTCTACTAATTTTCTGGTGGAGTCTTTAGGTTTTTCTATGTAGAGGATCGTGTCATGTGCAAACAGTAAGAGTATTACTTTTTCTTTTCCAATTTGGATTCCTTTTATTTCTTTTTCTGCTCTGATTGCTGTGGCCAAAACTTTCAGAACTATGTTGAATAGTAATGGTGAAAGTGGGCACCCTTGTCTTGTTCCTAACTTTAGAGGAAATGCTTTCAGTTTTTCACCATTGAGGAGAATGTTTGCTGTGGGTTTGTCATATATAGCTTTTATTATGTTGAGGTATGTTCCTTCTATTCCTGCTTTCTGAAAGGTTTTATCATAAATGTATGTTGAATTTTGTCAAAGGCTTTCTCTGCATCTATTGAGATAGTCATATGGGTTTTATTTTTCAATTTGTTAATATGGTGTATTACATTGAATGATTTGCGGATATTTAAGAATCCTTGCATTCATGGGATAAAGCCTACTTGGTCATGGTGTATGATCTTTTTAATGTGTTGTTGGATTCTGATTGCTAAAATTTTTTTAAGGATTTGTGAATCTGTGTTCATCCATGATACTTGCATGTAGATTTCTTTTTTTGTTGCATCTTTGTCAGGTTTTGGTATTAGGGTGATTTTGGACTCATAGAATGAGTTTGGAAGTTTACCATTCTCTGCAATTTTCTGGAAGAGTTTGAGTAGGATAGGTGTTATCTCCTCTCTAAATTTTTGGTAGAATTCAGCTGTGAAGCCATCTGGACCTGGGCTTTTGTTTGCTGGAAGATTTCTGACTACAGTTTCAATTTCCGTGTGTGTGATGGGTCTGTTAAGATCTTCTATTTCTTCCTGGTTCAGTTTTGGAGACTTGTACTTTTCTAAGAATCTGTCCATTTCTTCCACGTTGTCCATTTTATTGGCATATAATTTCTGATAGTAGTCTCTAATGATCCTTTGTATTTCTGTGCTGTCTGTTGTGATCTCTCCCTTTTCATTTCTAATTTTATTGATGTGATTTTTCTCCCTTTGTTTCTTGATGAGTCTGGCTAACGGTGTGTCACTTGTATTTACCCTTTCAAAGAACCAGCTTTTGGCTTTGTTGATTTTTGCTATTGTCTCTTTTGTTTCTTTTGAATTTATTTATGCCCTAATTTTTAAGGTTTATTTCCTTCTACTAACCCTGGGGTTCTTCATTTCTTCCTTTTCTTGTTGCTTTAGGTTTAGAGTTAGGTTATTTATTTGACTTTTTTCTTTTTTCTTGAGGTATGCCTGGATTGCTATGAACTTTCCCCTTAGGACTGCTTTTACAGTGTCTCACAGGTTTTGGGTTGTTGTGTTTTCATTTTCATTCATTTCTATGCAAATTTCTTCTTAGTCTCTTTTCACAGCCTTTGTTTTAAAGTCTATTTTATCTGATATGTGTATTGCTACTCCTGCTTTCTTTTTGTCTCTATTTGCATGGAAAAACTTTTTCCAGCCCTTCACTTTCAGTCTGTATGTGTTTCTTGTTTTGAGGTAGGTCTCTTGTAGTCAACATAGGTAGGGGTCTTGTTTTCGTGTCCATTCAGCCAGTCTTTGTCTTTTAGTTGGGGCATTCAACCCATTTATGTTTAAGTAATTTTTGATAAGTATGATCCTGTTGCCATTTACTTTGATGTTTTGGGTTCGAATTTATACACCCTTTTTGTGTTTCCTGTCTCGAGAATATCCTTTAGTATTTGTGGGAGAGCTGGTTTGGTGGTGCTGAATTCTCTCAGCTTTTGCTTGTCTGTAAAGCTTTGATTTCTCCTTCATATTTGAATGAGATCCTTGCTGCATACAATAATCTGGGCTGTAGGTTATTTTCTTTCATCACTTTAAGTATGTCTTGCCATTCCCTCCTGGCTTGAAAAGTTTCTATTGAAAGATCAGCTGTAATCATTATGGGAAGTCCCTTGTGTGTTATTTGTTGTGTTTCCCTTGCTGCTTTTAATATTTGTTCTTTGTGTTTGATCTTTGTTAATTTGATTAATATGTGTCTTGGGGCTTTTCATCTTGGGTTTATCCTCTGGGTTTCTTGGACTTGAATGATTATTTCCTTCCCCATTTTAGGGAAGTTTTCTACTATTATCTCCTCAAGAATTTTCTCATGGTCCTTTTTGTCTTCTTCTTCTGGGACTCCTATGATTCGAATGTTGTAGCATTTAATATTGTCCTGGAGGTCTCTAAGATTGTCCTCATTTCTTTGAATTCGCTTGTCTTTTTTCCTCTCTGATTCATTTATTTCTACCATTCTATCTTCTAATTCACTAATCCTATCTTCTGCCTCTGTTATTCTACTATTTATTGCCTCCAGAATGTTTTTGATCTCATTTATTGCATTATTCATTGTATATTGACTCTTTTTTATTTCGTCTAGATCCTTGTTATACCTTTCTTGCATCTTCTCAATCGTTGTCTCCAGACTGTTTATCTGTGATTCCATTTTGATTTCAAGATTTTGGATCAATTTCACTATCATTATTCGAATTCTTTTTCAGGTAGGTTCCCTATCTCTTCCTCTTTGGTTTGGTTTGGTGGGCATTTATCCTGTTCCTTTACCTTCTGGATATTCCTCTGTTACTTCATCTTGTTTACATTGCTGAGTTTGAGGTGTCCTTTCTGTATTCTGGCAATTTGTGGAGTTTTCTTTATCATGGAGTTTCCTTGCTGTGTGTGGGTTTGTACAGGTGGCTTGTCAAGGTTTCTTGGTTACGGAATCTAGGGTTTGTGGTCTGGTGGGTGGAGCTGGATTTCTTCTCTCCTTTCTAATACGATTGGTTGCTTTTCTGCGTGCTTGATGTCCTCTGCCAGCATTCAGAAGTTGTTTGTTGAATTTACTTGGCGTTTAAAAGTACTTTTGATGAATTTGTGGGGGGAGAAATGGTCTCTCCGTCCTATTCCTCCACCAACTTAGCTCCTTCCTGTCCTGTAGAGTTTTGAGAGAGGACTTGGGACTGCTGTCTAGGCCCTGCAGGAAAAGAATGGTCTCATCTATGGAAGAGGGTGGAATCTCATGGTTTTTCTCGAGCTGCCACATCATGTGTGTGGTTTCTTTCGAGTTATGACAGCGAACTCAAGGAGCCTCTTGTGTCCCCAGTGAAGTGCAGTCTCCATTCGATTTGCTAGGGGGAGCGCGGCATTGCTCTCAAGTCATGGCAGGGGAATCAGGCCTCAAGACCCATTGAAGGGGGAATCCCCAGGTCTTTCTCGAGTTGCATTAGGACAAACTGGGTTCCCTTGACTAATGATGGTGACTTCAGGTAGCTTCTCATGGTACCTATGGGAAGTCAGGAATACTGTGGAGTTGGGAGTTTCTTCTTGGGACTCCACTGGGGTGGATGCAATGGAAGAGGGCCTCATCTCGAGTGGAGGTGGGAACCTCAGAATACCTCTCATCTTCTGACGTGGATCTCCGGGTGTGTATGCCATTTCATTTTTTTTTTTTTTTATTTTTATGAACGGGAGGGCTGCATGGACTCATGCTTTCAGAACCACAGGGGATCCAGAACTCGTCCCATCCATCCTGAAGGAGCCATCTTTACACCCTTTCCAAAGGTACACCAGAGCGTTCTTGCCCTCACCTGCCATTGAGGATGCCTGGCCTGTGCAGCATCCCCAGCAGCCGCCCTCCTGCATCTGTTTTGAGTTGAAGTCCTGCCTCCCTCATGTTAGAAGTTTCTAGAGATTTGGTCATCCCCCTGTTCCTGGTATGGAAGGAAGATGCCTTACAAATGGAGATTTCCCTTAGAAATATCCATATTCCTTACCAGAAGGTGACTCCTACTTGGTTTTCAGAGTTTCCCAAATGTTTGCTGTGTCAAAATAACCAAATAATTAATATGCCCAAAAGACATGTGTTGAGGTTGAAAATCCTGCTCTCCTACACCTTTTGCTATTGTGAATAACACTGCTGTGAACACTCATGTATGAGTGTCTGTTCAAGTCCATGCTTTCTTTCCTTTTTTTTTTTTGCAGGGGAGAATGGACAAAGGAAAGGATCAATGAGGGTAGGAGGGAAATGGGAAGAAAGAAGGGGAGTGATGGTGGGGAGGAGTATATGTAATTTCTTAACCAATGGCTTTCTGTTTTTAATCACAAAGAACACTTTAAAAAAAATCATGTTGAATTCATCCTATATTAGGAGGTTTGTTCTCGAAATGAAAAGTTCAGGAAACAAAAAGTCCAGTTTGGGTGTCCTCATATTAGGCACATCTTGGTATTTTGTATTGGTAGGTCTATCTTTACCACAATATATTATTTAGGACAGGATCACATTTGTCACCTCTTCCTCCCTACTACCCAAAGTGGTACCAAACCCATAAAATAGTCAATAAACCTTTACAGAGTGAACAAATAAGTCTTTTTTTTTTTAAACTCTCCTGAGTGAACTGAATTTTTTGAGGCTCATAAGTGAATATGTTTTGCTCTTTACTTTGTCTATTACAGCCAGATTATATGAGTGGGGTATTAAAGTCTCCCACTATTATTGTATTGCTGCATATTTCTTCTATCATATTAATTAATGTTTGTCTTAGATATATCAATGCTCCAATGTTGGATGCATATATATTTATAATTGTTATAACTTCTTTTTGGATTGTTCCTTTAAGTCGTTAAGTGTAACCTTCATTGTCTCCTTTTCAGGATCTTTAAAGTCAATTTTATCTGATATAAGTATTGCTACTCCTGTTTTCTTATGGTCCATATTTGCATAGAAAATCTTTTTCCAGGCCTTCATTTTCAGTCAGTATATATCCGGTATTTTAAGGTGGTTCTCTTGTAGACAACATATCAGATCAGATCAGATCAGTCGCTCAGTCATGTCTGACTCTTTGCGACCCCATGAACCGCAGCACGCCAGGCCTCCCTGTCCATCACCAGCTCCCGGAGGTCACTCAGACTCGCATCCACCGAGTCAGTGATGCCATCCAGCCATCTCATATATAGGGGTGTAGTTTTTGTATCCATTTGACCCATTTTAGTCTTTTGGTTGTCTCTTGTAGACAAGATATGTAGGGGTCTTGTTTTTGTATCGATTCGGCCAGTCTTTGTTGATTAGGGCATTCAGCCCATAAACGTTTAAAGCACTTATTGATAAAGAAGATTTACTTTATTGTTTTGAGTTCAAATTTATACACCCTTTTAGTGATTCCTATCAGAGAATGTCCTTGAGTTTTTGTTGGAGAAATAGTTTAGTGGTGCAAAATTCTCTCAACTTTTGCTTATCTGTGAAGCTTTTGATTTCTCCTTCATATTTGAATGAGATCCTTGCTGGATACAATAATCTAGGCTGTAAGTTATTTTCTTTCATCACTTTAATTACGTCTTGCCATTCCCTCCTGGCTTGGAGAGTTTCTATTGAAAGATCAGCTGTTATCCTTATGGGAATTCCCTTGTGAGTTATTTGATGTTTTTCCCTTGCTGCTTTTAATATTTGTTCTGTATATTTAATCTTTGTTAACTTGATTAATATGTGTCTTGGGGTGTTTCGCCTTGGGTTTATCCTGTTAGGGACTCTCTGGATTTCTTGAACTTGAGTGGTAATTTTCTTCTCCATTTTAGGGAAGTTTTCAACTATTATCTCCTCAAGTATTTCCTCATGGTCTTTCTTTTTATCTTCTTCTTCTGGAACTCCTATGATTCGAATGTTGTAGCGTTTGATGTTATCCTGGAGGTTTCTGAAATTGTCCTCATTTCTTTTTATGTGTTTTTCTTTTTTCTCATCTGATTCATTTATTTCTAGGATTCTATCTTCTAATTCACTAATCCTATCTTCTGCCTCTGTCATTCTACTATTTGTTGCCTGCAGGGTGTTTTGGATCTCATTTATTGCATTATTCATTATGTGTTGAATCTTTTTTATTTCTTCTAGGTCCTTGTTAAACCTTTCTTGCATCTTCTCAATCCTTGTCTCCAGACTCTTTAACTGTGATTCCATTTTGATTTCGAGATTTTGAATTAATTTTGCTATCATTATTTGGAATTCTTTATCAGGTAGATTCCCTATCTCTTCCTCTTTGGTTTGGTTTGGTGGGCATCTATCCTGTTCCTTTAGCTGCTGGGTATTCTTTTGTCTCTTCATTTTGTTAAAATTGCCAAGTTTAGAGTGTCCTTACTATATTCTGGTAGTTTGTTGAATTCTCTTTATTGAGGCGGTTTACAGATCTTTTCAATATCTGATCTCTGCCTTGTTACAGAGGGGGCGGAGATGAACACCCAAATCTAAACCGGCCAGGTTCAGGCACTTGGATAATCCTCAGAAGCACAGACTTGGTTAATCTGCGTTTTATGCCCTTCCCAGATCCGAGTAGCACAGGTGATGAAATGTTCAGCAAGCGCAGCTGCTGCGACTTATCGCCTCTCCGCCGCTCAGTTTTCTGGGTATACAAACAGCGCACTTTCTCAGGCAGATGTTGACCTTCCAGAGCCCCAAGAAGCATGAGTCAGCACAGAAACCTACTCACAGTTCCATTAGACAGTGTCTCTCTAGGGCTGTAATTGCCCGTCTCCGGCCCTGGCTGCCTGTCACCGGAGTGGACAGCCCTTTGTTCCGGTAGGTAGTCCTGGTGGTGTCTTAAGTTAGGGCTGGCTTTTGATGTAGTAGATAACCGATAGTCTGGTTATTTCGCTCAGATAGCGCCCAAGAAAGCCAGGCCAAATCCTTTCTCAAAGCAGTGCAGGCCTCGCCGCTCCTCCTAGCCCAGCCCCCGCTTGCCAATAGCAAATGCTGGTGTCCGCACCACTTCTCCGCAAAAGGAGTTACCGCAGGGCTCGTTTTCTCATTTTGAAAACAATGAGTTGTCTTTCTAAGTGCCTGATGTCCTCTGCCAGCATTCAGAAGTTGTTTTAAAGAATTTATTCAGCATTCAAATGTTCTTTTAATGGATTGTGGAGGAGAAAGTATTCTCCCCGTCTTACTCATCTGCCATCTTAGCTCCTCCCTGTAAGCCATTTCAAACACGGAGTCAGGTCTCGGCCTCTGTGGAGGCATGGAACTCTTCTTTCATCTCGAATTGTCAAAGGTGTTAAAGGCCTCCAGGCAAGTTGAATTTGGAACCGGATCCTCTTTTCCAATTAGCAATCAGGGCATCAGGAGTCCCTTCGTGTTGTGATTGGATTCTCAGCTGACATTCGAATCGGTGCAAGGGAATCAGGCCTGATCTCGACTGGATGGGAAAATATGTGGCTTTCGAATTGTGACAAGACCCTTGGGTTCCCCTCCAGTATCAAGTAGATACCAGCCTTCCCTCGAGATGCGACGGGGATGTTGGTATTCCTTTCCAGGAGAAGCAGGGCAATTGAACCTCATCTCAAGTTGAGGGGAAAATGGGGCTCTTCTTGACTTGTGGTGGGAAACTGAGTGTTGCTCTCGAGTGGGGACGGGTATTTGGGAAACTTCTGGAATTTCATCAACTGTGTCAAATACCCTTTTGAGTTCCTAGAGGGAATGTGGGCTTTCTTTGTAAATGCTGCACCGTAAATTGGCCTCCTCAAGCGTTCAGGTCAATATTTCCTGTTTTGCGTGGAGCTGTGGCGGGAAACTTATGGTTCCTCTCGGGTTATGTATCGAACTGAGGGCCCGCTCATGTCTCCTCACGGAAGTCAGATCTCCTCTGGCGTTGCAAGGGGCACCTATGGATTCCTCGCACTTCGTTGCAGGGATGAATATGGCTTAATCTCGATTTGAGGCAGGAACTTCAGTGTTCCTTTCCATTTCTGACATCGATCTCGGGATCTCTGTGGAGTTGGAACACGGGAGTCCAGCCTCATCTTGTGTTGAGGCAGGGAACTCCGCTTGCCTTTCGAGTTGTTCACAGGGCGTCAGGCCACTTGTCGAGTTGTATTTGGAACCTGTGGGTTTTTCCGGAGGATGCAACTGGGGTGTCAGTACCCCTTAGTCTAGTGACTTCATCGTCAAGGTTACATTCGAAGAGGTGCCCGCGATTCAGGACTTAACCTGAGTGGACAGGGAAATCGGTGTCTTTTGGATTGTGACACGACCCTCGAGGCTTTCTCTCAAGTTTCAATGTGCAACCGGCCTCCTCCTGAGGTGCAATCAGAAGGTCGGTATACCTTTTCAGACAAAGCAGGAGAATCCACCCTCATGTCGAGATCAGGAGGGCAGAAAGGGCTCAATTTAAGTTGTGCCAAGAAACTCGGTGTTCCTCTCAAATGAGACTGGTATGTCGGGCAACATTCTAAGTTGCATCAAGGGTGTCAAGTACCGTTTCGGATGTCAAGAGGGAACGTGGGATTTCTCTCGAGACGCTGCAGCGGGAAAGGGCCTCATCTGGTGATGACTGGGCAACCATTTGGTTATTTTCGACCTAGGGCGGGATTCTCCAGTTATGACGAGGAATTCAGGGAGCCCATCGTTTGGCCCCAGGGCAGACCAATCTCCATTCAAAATGGCGTGGTAGACCTGGGGATAGCTCTCGAGTCGCTGAAGGGCCAAGAGACGTCTTCTAGTCTTCTAGGCGTGTGTCCAGACATTCTGTCCTCCCCTTCCGGGGAGCTAGGGATGTCGGGATTGCATTCAAGTTCAGCCGGGGAGTCAGGCCTCATCTTGATTTGAAAGAACGAATTCCCCTCTCCTCTCGAGTGGCCAAGGTTAGCTCTTGAAGCCCATTGTGTTTACAAAAAAGAAAGAAAAGGGAATCAAGCCTTCTGTGGTGTTTTGGAGAGGACTCGGGGTTGCTCTCTAGGCCCTGCAGGAAAAGAAGGGCATCATCTGGCAATGTCGGGGGAATATCATGGTGTTTTCTCAAGCTATGGCTATACGTGTGGCGTTTCTTTCCAGCTACAAAGGGGAACTCAAGGGGTCTCTCTTGTGTCCACAGGGAAGTCCAGGCCCCATTCTAGTAGTGAGGAAGGCCCGGGATGGTACTCGAGTCACGGCAGAGGAATCGGGCTTCAAGATGTGTTGAAGGGGGTTTCTCGAGGTGTTTGTCGAGTTTCTGTAAGAATCCCTAGGTTCCCTTCACTTGTGACGGTGACCTCTGGAAGCTTCCCTTGGTGCCTATTATAAGGGGAATACTTTTCGGTTGAGAGGGTTGTCTTGGTATTGCCCTGGGTTCAGTTCCATGGGAGAGGGCCTCATCTGGAGGTGAGGCGGGAATCTCAGCCTTCCTCTCCTGTTCTGACATCGATCTCGTGGTCTTTTGGCGTTTTGAAAAGGGAGTTAGGCCTCACCTTGTGTGGAGGCATGGAACTCTGCTTGCCTCTCGAGGTGTTCATGGGGTGTCAGGCCACTTGTTGAGTTGTCCTTGGAATCAGAGGCTCTTTCGGGAATATGCAACCAGGCTGTCAGTGCCCCTTCATATGGTGACTTCATCCTCGGGGTTCCATTGGAAAAGGTGCACAGGCATCGGGACTTCTCTTGAGTGGACAGGGAATTTGGTGCCTTTTGGAATGTGGCATGACCCACGAAGCTTCCTCTCGAGTTTCCAAGTGAGACCGGCCTCCTCCTGAGGTGGTACTGGAAGGTGCAGATCCCTTTCCAGACAAAGCAGGGGGATCGACCCTCATGTTGAGATCAGAAAGGAAGAAGGGGCTCAGGGGAAGTTGTGCCGGGAACCTCGGTGTTCCTCTCCAATGAGACCGATATTTTTTGGCACATTTGAAGTTTCCTCAAGGCTGTAGCTGTCTAGTTCCATTTCCATGATCCAGTGGGTTCCTGTGATTTCTCTCAAGACGCTGCAGTGGGAAACGTCCTCATCTGAGTATCACTGGGCAACCACGTGGTTGTTCTCCACTTACAGCGGGATTCTCGAGTTACGACGGGGAACACAGGGAGCCTCTCGTGAGGTCCCAGGGAAGACCAATCTCATTCAAAATGGCGTGGAAGAGTGGGAGTTTGCTCTCGAGTCGCTGCAGGGCAATGAGACTTCTTCTAGTCTTCTAGACCTATGTCCAGAAACTCCGTGTTCCCCTTCAGGGGTGCTAGGGATCTCGGGGTTGCATTCAAGCTTCAGCCGGGGCATCAGGCCTCGTCTCAAGTTGAAACAAAGAACTCGCCTCTCCTCTCGATTGACCAAGGCTAGCTCTTGAAGCCCATTGTGCTAAAAAAAAAAAAAAAAAAAAAAAAAAAATGGAATCAAGCCTTCTGTGGAGTTTTGAGATGGGTCGCAGGGTTGCTCACTATCCCTTCAGGAAAAGAAGGGCCTCATCTGGCGATGTCGGGGGATCTCATGTTGTTTTCTCGACCTGTGGCTCGATGTGTTGCATTTCTCTCGAGATACGAAGGGGAACTCAGGGAGCCTCTCTTTTGTTCCCAGGAAAGTCCAGTCCGCATTCGAGTTGCGAGGAGGTCCCAGGATGTTCTCAAGTCACGGCAGGGGAATCCGGCTACAAGACGTGTTGAAGGGGGTATCTCGAGGTGTTTCTCGACTTGCTGTAAGAATCCCTAGGTTCCCTGGGCTTCTGAAGGTGACCTCAGGCAGCTTCCCTTTGTGCTTATGAGAAGGGGAAATAGTGTGCAGGTGAGAGGGTTGTCTTGGGATTCCCCTGTGTTCAGTGCCATGGAAGAGGGCCTCATCTGGAGGTGAGGCAGGAATCTCAGGCTTCGTCTCCTGTTCTGACATCGATCTCGGGGTCTTTGGGGGTTTTGAACAGGGAGTTAGGCCTCGCCTTGTGTGGAGGCATGGAACTCCGCTTGCCTCTCGATGTGTTCAAAGGGTGTCAGGCCACTTGTCAAGTTGTCCTTGGAACCAGAGGCTCTTTCGGGAGGATGCACCCAGGGAGACAGTGCCCCTTCGTGTGGTGACTTCATTTGCGGGGTTCCATTGGAAAAGGTGCGCAGGCATCAGGACTTCTTTTAGTGGAGGGGGAAATCGGTGTTTTTCAGAATGTGACACCACCCACGAGGCTTCCTCTCGAGTTACCACAGGAGATGGACCTCCTCTTGAGATGGGACTGGAAGGTAGAGATCTCTTTCCAGACAAAGCAGGGGGATCGACCCTCATGTCGAGATCAGGAGGGAAGAAGGGCCTCAGAGGAAGTTGTGCTGGGCACCTCGGTGTTCCTTTCCAATGAGACCGGTATGTTGGGCCACATGTGAAGTTTCCTCAAGGCTGTGTAGTTCCGTTTCGATCATCCAGTGTGTTCGTGTGATTTCTCTCAAGACGCTGCAGCGGGAAAGGGCCTCATCTGGCGATGACTGGGCAACCAGTTGGTTATTTTCGAATTAGGGCGGGGTTCTCGAGTTATGTCGTGGAACTCAGGGAGCTTCTCGTGTGGCCCCAGGGAAGACCAATCTCCATTCATAATGGCGTGGGAGAGCTGGGGATGGCTCTCAAGTCGCTGCACGGCAAAGAGACCTCTTCTAGTCTTCTAGGTGTGTGTCCAGAAACTCCGTGTTCCCCTTCAGGGTTGCTAGGGATCTCGGGGTTGCATTCAAGCTTCAGCCGGGGAGTCAGGTCTCGGCTCCAGTTGAAGCAAAGAACTCCCCTCTCCTCTCGAGTTGCCAAGGTTAGATCTTGAACCCCATTTAAAAAAAAAAAAATGGAAATCAAGCGTTGTGTGGAGTTTTAAGAGATGACTTGGGGTTGCTCTCTAGGCCCTGCAGGAAAGAAGGGCCTCATCTGTAGATATCGGAGGAATCTCATGGTGTTTTCTCGAGCTGTGGCTCGAAGTGTGGCGTTTCTCTTGAGCTATGACTGGGAACTCAGGGGGCCTCTCTTGTGGCCCCAGGGAAGTCCAGTCCCCATTCGTGTGGCGAAGAGGTCCCGGGATGTTCTCGAGTCATGGCAGGGGAATCGGGCTTCAAGACGTGTTGAAGGCGGTATCTCGAGGTGTTTTTCTAGTTGCTGTAAGAATTCCTAGGTTCCCTGAGCTTGTGACGGTGACCTCTGGCAGCTTCCCTTGGTGCCTATGAGAAGGGTGAATACTGTGCAGTTGAGAGGGTTGTCTTGGGATTCCCCTGGGTTCAGTGCTATGGAAGAGGGCCTCATCTGGAGGTGAGGCAGGAATCTCAGGCTTCCTCTCCTGTTCTGATATCGATCTTGAAGTCTTTGCGAATTTGGAACAGGGAGATAGGCCTCGTCTTGTGTGGTGGCATGGAACTCTGCTTACCTCTCGAGGTGTTCATGTGGTGTGAGAACACTTGTCGAGTTGTATTTGGAACCACGGCTCTTTCAGGAGGATGCACCCAGGGTATCAGTGTCCTTTCCTGTGGTGGCTTCATCCTGGGGGTTCCACTGGAAAAGGTGCCCAAGCATAGGGACTTCTCTTCACTGGATGGGGAAATCAGTGTCTTTCATAATGTGGTATGACTCACGAGGCTTCCTCTTGAGTTTCCAAGTGAGACGGCCTACTCCTGAGGTGGGACTGGAAGGTCGGGATCCCTTTCCAAACAAAGCAGGGGGATCGACCCTCCTGTCGAGATCAGGAGGGAAGAAGGGGTCAGAGAAAGTTGTGCCGGGAACCTCGGTGTTCCTCTCCAATGAGACCGGTATGTTGGGCCACAATTGAACTTTCCTCAAGGCTGTCAAGTTCCGTTTCGATGATCCAATGTGTTCATGGGATTTCTCTCAAGACGCTGAAATGGGAAAGGGCCTCATCTAGCGATGACTGGGCAACCACGTGGTTGTTCTCGACTTACGACGGGATTCTCGAGTTACCATGGGGAACTCAGTGAGCCTCTCCTGTGGCCCCAGGGAAGACCAATCTCCGTTCAAAATGGCGTGGGAGAGCTGGGAATTACTATCGAGTCGCTTTAGTGCAAAGAGACCTCTTCGAATCTTCTAGGAGTGTGTCCAGAAACTCCGTGTTCCCCTTCAGGGGCTCTAGGTATCTCGTGGTTGCATTCAAGCTTCAGCTCGGCAGTCAGGCCTCGGCTCTAGTTGAAGCAAAGAACTATCCTCTCCTCTCGAGTTGCCAAGGCTAGATCTTGCAGCCCATTGTGTTACAAAAAAGGGGAATCAAGACTTCTGTTGAGTTTTGAGAGAGAACTCGTGGTTGTTCTCTAGGCCCTGCAGGAAAAGAAGGGCCTCATCTGGCGATGTCAGGGGAATCTCGTGGTGTTTTCTCCAGCTGTGGCTCGATGTGTGGCGTTTCTCTCTAGCTATGATGGGGAATTCAGTGAGCCTCTCTTGTGGCCCCAGTGTAGTCCAATCCCCATTTGAATGGTGAGGAGGGCCCGATATGGCTCTCGAGTCACGGCAGGGGAATCGGGCTTCAAGACGTGTTGAAGGGGGTATCTCGAGGTGTTTCTTGAATTGCTGTAAGAATCCCTAGCTTCCCTCGCCTTGTGACGGTGACCTCTGGCAGATTCCATAGGTGCATATGAGAAGGGGCAATACTGTGCAGATGAGAGGTTTGTCGTGGAACTCCTCTGGGTTCAGTACCAAGGAAGAGGGCTTCATTTGGAGATGAGGCTTGAATCTCAGGCTTCCTCTCCTGTTCTGACATCCATCTTGGGGTCTTTGGGTGTTTGGAACAGGGAGTTAGGCCTCGTCTTGTGTGGAGGCATGGAACTTGGCTTGCCTCTTGAGGTGTTCATAGGGTGTCAGGCCAGTTGTGGAGTTGTACTTGAAACCAGCGGCTCTTTCGGGAAGATGCACCAAGGGTGTCAGTGTCCTTTCATGTGGTGACTTCATCCTCGAGGTTCTATTGGTAAAGGTGCCCAGGCATCGGTACTTCTCTTGAGTGGATGGGGAAATCTGTGTCTTTTGGAATGTGGCACGGCCCACGAGGCTTCCTCTCGAGTTTCCAAGTGAGACCGGCCTCCTCCTCAGGTTGGACTGGAAGATCTGTATCCCTTTCCAGACAAAGCAGGGGGATCGACCCTCATGTGGAGATCAGGAGGGAAGAAGGTTCTCAGAGGATGTGGTGCCGGGAACCTCGGTGTTCCTCTCCAATGAGACCGGTATGTTGGGCCACATGTGAAGTTTCCTCAAGGTTTTCTAGTTACGTTTCGATGATCCATTGGGTTAGTGGGATTTCTCTCAAGACGCTGCAGTGTAAAAGGTCCTCATCTGGAGATGACTGTGCAACCACGTGATTGTTGTCGACTTAGGGCGGGATTCTTGAGTTTCAACGGGGAACTCAGGGCGCCTTTTGGGAGGCCCCAGGGAAGAACAATCTCCATTCAAAATTGCGTGGGAGAGCTGGGGATTGCTCTCGAGTCGCTTCAAGGCAAAGAGACCTCTTCTAGTCTTCTAGGCGTGTGTCCAGAAACTCTGAGTTATCTTTCAGGGAGCTAGGGATATCGGGGTTTCATTTAGGCTACACCCGGGCAGTCAGGCCTCATCTGGAGTTGAAACAAAGAACTCCCCTCTCCTCTCGAGTGGCCAAGGCTTGCTCTTGAAGCCCATTGTGTTAAAAAAAAAAAAAAAAAAAAAGGGAATCAAGCCTTCTGTGGAGTTTTGAGAGAGGACTCGGGGTTGCTCTCTAGGCCCTGCAGGAAAAGAAAGGCCTCATCTGGCGATGTCGGGGGGAATCTCGTAGTGTTTTCTCAAGCTGCGTCTCGACGTGTGGCGTTTCTCTCAAGCTATGACAGGGAACTCAGGGAGCCTCTTTTGTCCAAAGCGAAGTCCAGTCCCCATTCAAGTAGCGAGTAGGGCCCGGGATAGCTCTCGAGTCACGGCAGAGGAATCAGTCTTCAAGACGTGTTGAAGGGGGTATCTCGAGGTGTTTCTCGAGTTGCTGTAAGAATCCCTAGGTTCCCTGTGCTTGTGATTGTGACATCTGCCAGCTTCCCTTGGTGCCTATGAGAAGGGGTAATACTGTGCAGCTGATAGGGTTGTCTTGGGATTCCCCTGGGTTCAGTGCCATGGAAGAGGGCCTCATCTGGAGGTGAGGCGGGAATCTCAGGCTTCCTTTCCTGTTCTGACATCGATCTCGGGGTCTTTGGGGGTTTTGAACAGGGAGTTAGGCCTCGCCTTGTGTGGAGGCATGGAAATCCGCTTGCCTCTCGAAGTGTTCATGGGGTGTCAGGAAACTTTTCGAGTTGTCCTTGAAATCATCGGGTCTTTCGGGAGGATGCACCCAGGGTGTCAGTTCCCCTTCGTGTTGTCACTTCATCCTCGGGGTTCCATTGGAAAAGGTGCACAGCCATCCAACCTTCTCTTGACTGGATGGGGAAATCGGTGTCTTTCATAATATGGCACGAACCATGAGGCTTCCTCTCGAGTTTCCAAGTGAGAACGGCCGGCCTCATCCTGAAGTGGGACTGGAAGGTCGGGATCCCTTTCCAGACAAAGCAGGGGTATCGACCCTCATGTCGAGATCAGGAGGGAAGAAGGGGCTCAGAGGAAGTTGTGCTGGGAACCTCAGTGTTCCTCTCCAATGAGACTGGTATGTTGGGCCACATGTGAATTTTCCTAAAGCCTGTCTAGTTCCGTTTCGATGATTCAGTGGGTTCATGGGATTTCTCTCAAGGCGCTGCAGCGGAAAAGGGCCTCCTGTGACGATGACTGGGCAACCACGTTATTATTCTCTACTTACGGTGGGATTCTCGAGTTTCAACGGAGAACTCACGGAGCCTCTCGTGTGGACCCATGGAAGACCAATCTCCACTCAAAATGGAATGGGAGAAATGGGGATTGCTCTCGAGTCGCTGCAGGGCAAAGAGATCTATTCTAGTATGCTAGGCGTGTGTCCAAAAACTCCAAGTTCCCCTTCAGGGGAGCGAGGGATCTCCGGGTTTCATTCAGGCTTCACCCGAGTAGTCAGGACTCGTCTCGAGTTGAAACAAAGAACTACCCTCTCCTCTCGTGTGGCCAAGCCTAGCTCTTTAAGCCCATTGTGTTAAAAAAAAAAAATCAAATCTTATGTGGAGTTTTGAGAGAGGACTCGGGGTTGCTCTCTAGGCCCTGCATGAAAAGAAGGGCCTCATGTGGCGATGTCGGGGAAATCTCGTGGTGTTTTCTCCAGCTGAGGCTCGACGTGTGGCATTTCTCTCAAGATACAACGGGGAACTCAGGGAGCCTCTCTTGTGTCCCCAGGGAAGTCCAGTCCCCATTTGAGTAGCGAGGAGGTCCCGGGATGGCTTTCAAGTCACGACAGGGGAATCAGCCTTCAAGACGTTTTGAAGGGGTATCTTGAGGTGTTTCTCGAGTTGCTGTAAGAATCCCTAGGTTCCCTGGGCTTGTGACGGAGAACTCTGGCAGCTTCCTTTGGTGCCTATGAGAAGGGGAATACTGTGCAGTTGAAAGGGTTGTCTTGGGATTCCCCTGGGTTCAGTGCCATGGAAGAGGGCCTCATCTGGAGGTGAGGCGGGAATCTCAGGCTTCCTCTCCTGTTCTGATATCGATCTCGGGGTCTTTGGTGGATTTAAACAGGGAGTTAGGCCTTGCATGGTGTGGAGGTATAGAACTCCGCTTGCCTCTCGATGTGTTCAAAGGGTGTCAGGCCACTTGTCAAGTTGTCCTTTGAACCAGAGGCTCTTTAGGGAGGATGCACCCAGGGTGTCAGTGACCCTTCATGTGGTGACTTCATCCTCGGGGTTCCACTGGAAAAGTTTCACAGGCATCGGAACTTCTCTTGAGTGGACGGGGAAATCGGTGTCTTTCATAATGTTTCACAAACCACGAGGCTTCCTCTCGAGTTTCGAAGTGAGACCGGCCTCGTCCTGATGTGGGACTGAATGTTCGGGATCCCTTTCCAGACAAAGCAGGGAGATCAACCCTCATTTCGAGATCAAGAGTGAAGAAGGGGCTCATAGGAAGGTGTGCCGGGAACCTCGGTGTTCCTCTCCAATGAGACCGGTATGTTGGGCAACATGTGAAGTTTCCTCAAGACTGTCTAGTTCCGTTTCGATGATCCAGTGAGTTCGTGGGATTTCTCTCAACATGCTGCAGTGGGAAAGGGACTCATCTGGTGATGACTGGGCAACGATGTGTTTATTCTCGAATTAAGGTGGGATTCGTGAGTTACGATGGGGAACTCAGGGAGCTTCTCGTGTGGCCCCAGGGCAGACCAGTCTCCATTCAGAATGGTGTGGGAGAGCTGGGGATATCTCTCGAGGCGCTTCAGGGCAAAGAGACCTCTTCTAGTCTTCTAGGCGTGTTTCCAGAAACTCCGTGTTCCTCTTCAGGGGCGCTAGGCATCTCGGGGTTGCATTCAGGCTTCAGCCAGGGCGTCAGGCCTCGTCTCGTGTTGAAACAAAGAACTCACTTCTATTCTCGAGTGGCCAAGTTTAGCACTTGAAGCCCTTTTTCTTAAAAAAAAGAAAGAAAGAAAAAAAAAAAGGAATCAGGCCTTCTGTGGAGTTTTGAGAGCGGACACAGGGTTGCTCTCTAGGCCATGCAGGAAAAGAAGGGCCTCACATGGCGATGTCGGGGGAATCTCATGGTGTTTTCTTGAGCTGCGTCTCGACCTGTGGCATTTCTCTCGAGCTACAATGGGGAACTCAGGGAGCCTCGCTTGTGGCGCCAGGGAATTCCAGTCCCCATTCGAGTAGCAAGGAGGGCCCGGGATGTTCTCGAGTCCCGGCAGGGGAATCGGTCTTCAAGACGTGTTGAAGGGGGTATCTCGATGTGTTTCTCAAGTTGCTGTAAGAATCCCAAGGTTCCCTGGGCTTGTCACTGTGACCACAGGCAGCTTCCCTGAGTGCCTATGAGAAGGGGGAACACTGTGCAGTTGAAAGGGAGGTCTTGAGATTCCCCTGGGTTCAGGGCCATGGAAGAGGGCCTCATCTGGAGGTGAGGCGGAAATCTCAGGCTTCCTCTCCTGTTCTGACATTGATCTCAGGGTCTTTGTGGGATTTGAACAGGGAGTTAGGCCTCGTCTTGTGTGGAGGCATGGAACTCCGCTTGGCTCTTGAGGTGTTCATGCCGTGTCAGGTCACTGGTCGAGTTGTCCTTGAAACGATCAGCTCTTTTGGAAAGATGCACCCAGGGTATCAGTTCCTCTTCGTGTGGTGACTTCATCCTCCGGGTTCCAGTGGAAAAGGTGAGCAGGCATTGGGATTTCTCTTGAGTGGAGGGGGAGATCGGTATCTTTCAGGATGTGGCAAGAACCACGAGGCTTCCTTTCGAGTTTCCAAAGGAGATGGCCCTATTCTTGAGATGGGACTGGAAGGTCGGGATCCCTTTCCAGACTAAGCAGGGGGATCGACCCTCATGTTGAGATCAGAAAGGAAGAAGGGGCTCAGGGGAAGTTGTGCCGGGAACCTCGGTGTTCCTCTCCAATGAGACCGATATTTTTTGGCCCATTTGAAGTTTCCTCAAGGCTGTCTAGTTCCATTTCCATGATCCAGTGGGTTCCTGTGATTTCTCTCAAGACGCTGCAGTGGGAAACGTCCTCATCTGAGTATCACTGGGCAACCACGTGGTTGTTCTCCACTTACAGCGGGATTCTCGAGTTACGACGGGGAACACAGGGAGCCTCTCGTGAGGCCCCAGGGAAGACCAATCTCATTCAAAATGGCGTGGGAGAGTGGGGGTTTGCTCTCGAGTCGCTGCAGGGCAATGAGACTTCTTCTAGTCTTCTAGACCTATGTCCAGAAACTCCGTGTTCCCCTTCAGGGTGCTAGGGATCTCGGGGTTGCATTCAAGCTTCAGCCGTGGCATCAGGCCTCGTCTCAAGTTGAAACAAAGAACTCCTCTCTCCTCTCGATTGAACAAGGCTAGCTCTTGAAGCCCATTGTGCTAAAAAAAAAAAAAAAAAATGGAATCAAGCCTTCTGTGGAGTTTTGAGATGGGTCGCGGGGTTGTTCTCTAGCCCTTCAGGAAAAGAAGGGCCTCATCTGGCGATGTCGGGGGATCTCATGTTGTTTTCTTGACCTGTGGCTCGACGTGTTGCATTTCTCTCGAGATACGAAGGGGAACTCAGGGAGCCTCTCTTTGGTTCCCAGGAAAGTCCAGTCCACATTCGAGTTGCAAGGAGGTCCCAGGATGTTCTCGAGTCACGGCAGGGGAATCCGGCTACAAGACGTGTTGAAGGGGGTATCTCGAGGTGTTTCTCGACTTGCTGTAAGAATCCCTAGGTTCCCTGGGCTTCTGAAGGTGACCTCAGGCAGCTTTCCTTTGTGCTTATGAGAAGGGGAAATAGTGTGCAGGTGAGAGGGTTGTCTTGGGATTCCCCTGTGTTCAGTGCCATGGAAGAGGGCCTCATCTGGAGGTGAGGCAGGAATCTCAGGCTTCGTCTCCTGTTCTGACATCGATCTCGGGGTCTTTGGGGGTTTTGAACAGGGAGTTAGGCCTCACCTTGTGTGGAGGCATGGAACTCCGCTTGCCTCTCGATGTGTTCAAAGGGTGTCAGGCCACTTGTCAAGTTGTCCTTGGAACCAGAGGCTCTTTCGGGAGGATACACCCAGCGAGACAGTGCCCCTTCGTGTGGTGATTTCATTTACGGGGTTACATTGGAAAAGGTGCACAGGCATCAGGACTTCTCTTGAGTGGAGGGGGAAATCTGTGTCTTTCAGAATGTGGCACGACCCACGAGGCTTCCTCTCGAGTTTCCAAAGGAGATGGACCTCCTCTTGAGATGGGAGTGGAAGGTCGGGATCCCTTTCCAGACAAAGCAGGGGGATCGACTCTCATGTCGAGATCAGGAGGGAAGAAGGGACTCAGAGGAAGATGTCCCAGGCACCTCGTTGTTCCTCTCCAATGAGACCAGTATGTTGGGCCACACGTGATGTTTCCTCAAGGCTGTCTAGTTCCGTTTCGATCATCCATTGTGTTCGTGTGATTTCTCTCAAGACGCTGCAACAGGAAAGGGCCTAATCTGGCGATGACTGGGCAACCAGCTGGTTATTTTCGAATTAGGGCGGGATTCTCGAGTTATGTCGCGGATCTCAGGGAGCTTCTCGTGTGGCCCCAGGGAAGACCAATCTCCTATCATAATGGCGTGGGAGAGCTGGCCATTGATCTCGAGTCGCTGCGCAACCCAGAGACGTCTTCTAGTCTTATAGGCGTGTGTCCAGAAACTCTGTGCTCCCATTCAGGGGTGCTAGGGATCTCGGGGTTGCATTCAAGTTCAACCGGGGAGTCAGGCCTCATCTCGAGTTGAAACAAAGAACTCCACTCTCCTCTTGAGTGGCCAAGGCCAGCTCTTGAAGCCAATTGTGTTAAAAAAAAAAAAAAAAAAGGAAATCATGCCTTCCGTGGGGCTTTGAGAGAGTACTCAGTGTTGCTCTGTAGGCCCTGCAGGAATAGAATGTCATCATCTGGCGATGTGGGTGGAATCTCATGGTGTTTTTTCAAGCTGCGGCTTGACGTGTGGCGTTTCTCTCCAGCTACGACGGGCAACTCAGGAAGCCTCTCTTGTGTTCCGTCAGAAGTCCAGTCCCCATTCCAGTAATGAGGAGGGCCCGGGATGGCTCTCGAGTCAAAGCAGGGGAATCGGGCTTCAAGACGTTTTGAAGGGATATCTCGAGGTGTTTCTAGAGTTGCTGTAAGAATCCCTAGATTCTGTGGGCTTGTGATGGTGAAATCTGGCAGCTTCCTTTGGTGCCTATGAGAAGGAGAATACTGTGCAGTTGAAAGAGTTGTCTTGGGATTCCCCTGGGTTCAGTGCCATGGAAGAGGGCCTCATCTGGAGGTGAGGCGGGAATCTCAGGCTTCCTCTCCTGTTCTGATATCGACCTGGGGTCTTTGGTGGATTTGAACAGGGAGTTAGGCCTTGCATGGTGTGGAGGTATTGAACTCCGCTTGCCTCTCGAGTTGTTCATGGGGTGTCAGGCCACTTGTCAAGTTGTCCTTTGAACTAGAGGCTCTTTTGGGAGGATGCACCCAGGGTGTCAATGACCCTTCGTGTGGTGACTTCATCTTCGGGGTTCCACTGGAAAAGTTTTGCAGGCATCAGGACTTCTCTTGAGTGGACGGGGAAATCGGTGTCTTTCATAATGTTTCACGAAACATGAGGCTTCCTCTCTAGTTTCGAAGTGAGACCGGCCTCGTCCTGATGTGGGACTGAATGTTCGGGATCCCTTTCCAGACAAAGCAGGGAGATCGACCCTCATTTCGAGATCAAGAGTGAAGAAGGGGCTCATAGGAAGGTATGCCGGGAACCTCAGTGTTCCTCTCCAATGAGACCGGTATGTTGGGCAACATGTGAAGTTTCCTCAAGACTGTCTAGTTCCGTTTCAATGATCCAGTGAGTTCGTGGGATTTCTCTCAACATACTGCAGCGGGAAAGGGACTCATCTGGTGATGACTGGGCAACGATGTATTTATTCTCGAGTTAAGGTGGGATTCATGAGTTATGATGGGGAACTCAGGGAACTTCTCGTGTGGCCCCAGGGCATACCAATCTCCATTCAGAATGGCGTGGGAGAGCTGGGGATTGCTCTCGAGGTGCTGCAGGGCAAAGACACGTCTTCTAGTCTTCTAGGCGTGTTTCCAGAAACTCCGTGTTCCACTTCAGGGGCGCTAGGCATCTCGGGGTTGCATTCGAGCTTCAGCCAGGGCGTCAGGCCTCGTCTTGTGTTGAAACAAAGAACTCACCTCTATCCTCGAGTGGCCAAGTTTAGCACTTGAAGCCCCTTTTCTTAAAAAAAAAGGAAAAAAAAAAAATCAGGCCTTCTGTGGAGTTTTGAGAGCGGACACGGGGTTGCTCTCTAGGCCATGCAGGAAATGAAGGGCCTCACATGGCGATGTCGGGGAAATATCATGGTGTTTTCTTGAGCTGCGTCTCGACCTGTGGCATTTCTCTAGAGCTACAATGGGGAACTCAGGGAGCCTCGCTTGTGGCGCCAGGGAATTCCAGTCCCCATTTGAGTAGGGAGCAGGGCCCAGGATGGCTCTTGAGTCATGGCAGGGGTATCGGTCTTCAAGACGTGTTGAAGGGGGTATCTCGAGTTGTTTCTCGATTTGCTGTAAGAATCCATAGGTTCCCTGGGCTTGTGACCATGACCTCTGCCAGCTTCCCTTGGTGCCTTTGAGAAGGGGGAATACTGTGCAGTTGAGAGGGTTGTCTTGGGATTCCCAGAGGTTAGGTGTGATGGAAGAGGGCCTCATCTGGGGGTGAGACGGGAATCTCAGGCTTCCTCTCCTGTTCTGACATCGATCTTGGGGTCTTTGTGGGTTTTGAACAGGGAGTTAGACCTATCCTTGTGTGGAGGCATAGAACTGCACCTGCCTCTCGAGGTGTTCATGGGATGTCAGGCCACTTGTCGAGTTGTCCTTGGAACCAGCGGCTCTTTTGGGAGGATGCACCCAGGGTGTCAGTGCCGCTTCGTGTGGTGACTTCATCCTTGGGTTTCCATTGGAAAAGGTGCGCAGGCATCGGGACTTCTCCTGAGTGGATGTGGAAATCGATGTCTTTCGGAATGTGGCACGAACCAGGAGGCTTCCTCTCGAGGTTCGAAGTGAGACCAGCCTCCTCCTGTGGTGGAACTGGAAGATCAGTATGCCTTTCCAGACAAAGCTGGGAGATTGACCCTCATGGCGAGATCAGAGGGAAGGAATTGTTCAGAGGAAGTTTTGCCGGAACCTCGGTGTTCCTCTCCAATGAGACCGGTATGTTGGGCCACATTTGAAGATTTCTCAAGGCTGTCTTGTTCCATTTCGATGATCCAGTGGGTTCATGGGATTTCTCTCAAGACGCTGCAGCGGGAAATGGTCTCATCTGGTGATAACTGGGCAACCACGTAGTCATTCTCAACTTTCGCCGAGATTCTCGAGTTATGACAGGGAACTCAGGGAACCTCTTGTGTGGTCCCAGGGAAGACCAATCTCCAATGAAAATGGCGTGGGAGAGCTGGGGATTGCTCTCGAGTCGCTGCAGGGCCAATAGACCTCTTCTAGTCTTCTAGGCGTGTGTCCAGAAACTCCATGTTCCCCTTCAGGTGCGCTTGAGATATCGGGATGCATTCTAGCTTCAGCCGTGGAGTCAGGCCTCATCTCGAGTTGAAACAAAGAACTCCCCTCTCCTCTCGAGTGGCCAAGGGTAGCTCTTGAAGCCCATTGTCCTAAAAAAAAAAAAAAAAAAAAAAAAACAAAACCGGAATCAAGCCTTCTGTGTAATTTTGAGACTGAACTCGGGGTTCCTCTCTAGTCCCTGCAGGAAAAGAATGGCCTCAGCTGGCGATGTCGGAGGAATCTCATGGTGTTTTCTCGAGCTGCAGCTCAACGTGTGGCCTTTGTGTCAAGAAACAACGGGGAATTCATGGAGCCTCTCTTGTGTTCCCAGGGAAGTCCAGTCTGCATTCGAATTGCGAGAAGGTCCCGGGATGTTCTCGAGTCCCAGCAGGGGAATCAGTCTTCAAGACTTGTTGAAGGGGGTATCCCGAGGTGTTTCTCGTGTTGCTGTAAGAATCCCTAGGTTCCCTGGGCTTGTGACTGTGACCTCAGGCAGCTTCCCTTAGGGCCTATGAGAAGGGGGAACATTGTGCAGTTGAAAGGGAGGTCTTGAGATTCCGCTGGGTTCAGGGCCATGGAAGAGGGCCTCATCTGGAGGTGAGGCGGAAATCTCAGGCTTCCTCTCCTGTTCTGACATCGATCTCGGGGTCTTTGTGGGTTTTGAACAGGGAGTAAGTCCTCGCCTTGTGTGGAGGCATGGAACTCCGCTTGCCTCTCGAGGTGTTCATGGGGTATCAGGCCACTGGTCAAGTTGTCCTTGGAACGATCAGCTCTTTCGGAAAGATGCACCCAGGGTGTCAGTTCCCCTTCGTGTTGTGACTATATCCTCGGGGTTCCATTGGAAAAGGTGCGCAGGCATTGGGACTTCTCTTGAGTGGAGGGGGAGACTGGTGTCTTTCAGAATGTGGCACGACCCACAAGGCTTCCTCTCGAGTTTCCAAAGGAGACGGCCCTCTTCTTGAGATGGGACTGAAAGGTCGGGATCCCTTTCCAGACAAAGCAGGGGGATTGACCATCATGTCGACATCAGGACTGAAGAAGGGGCTCAGAGGACGTTGTGCCGGGCAACTCGGTGTTCCTCTCCAATGAGACAGCTATGTTAGGCCACATGTGAAGTTTACTCAAGGCTGTCTAGTTCAGTTTCGATGATCCAGAGTGATAGTGAGATTTCTCTCAAGACACTGCAGCGGGAAAGGGCCTCATCTGGCGATGACTGGGCAACCATTTGGTTATTTTCGACCTAGGGCGGGATTCTCCAGTTATGACGAGGAATTCAGGGAGCCCATCGTTTGGCCCCAGGGCAGACCAATCTCCATTCAAAATGGTGTGGTAGACCTGGGGATAGCTCTCGAGTCGCTGAAGGGCCAAGAGACGTCTTCTAGTCTTCTAGGCGTGTGTCCAGAAATTCTGTGCTCCCCTTCCGGGGAGCTAGGGATCTCGGGATTGCATTCAAGTTCAGCCGGGGAGTCAGGCCTCATCTTGATTTGAAAGAACGAACTCCCCTCTCCACTCGAGTGGCCAAGGTTAGCTCTTGAAGCCCATTGTGTTTACAAAAAAGAAAGAAAAGGGAATCAAGCCTTCTGTGGTGTTTTGGAGAGGACTCGGGGTTGCTCTCTAGGCCCTGCAGGAAAAGAAGGGCATCATCTGGCAATGTCGGGGGAATATCATGGTGTTTTCTCGAGCTACGGCTATACGTGTGGCGTTTCTTTCCAGCTACAAGGGGGAACTCAAGGGGTCTCTCTTGTGTCCACAGGGAAGTCCAGGCCCCATTCTAGTAGTGAGGAAGGCCCGGGATGGTACTCGACTCACGGCAGGGGAATCGGGCTTCAAGATATGTTGAAGGGGGTTTCTCGAGGTGTTTGTCGAGTTTCTGTAAGAATCCCTAGGTTCCCTTCACTTGTGACGGTGACCTCTGGAAGCTTCCCTTGGTGCCTATTATAAGGGGAATACTTTTCGGTTGAGAGGGTTGTCTTGGTATTGCCCTGGGTTCAGTTCCATGGGAGAGGGCCTCATCTGGAGGTGAGGCGGGAATCTCAGCCTTCCTCTCCTGTTCTGACATCGATCTCGTGGTCTTTTGGCGTTTTGAAAAGGGAGTTAGGCCTCACCTTGTGTGGAGGCATGGAACTCCGCTTGCCTCTCGAGGTGTTCATGGGGTGTCAGGCCAGTTGTTGAGTTGTCCTTGGAATCAGAGGCTCTTTCGGGAATATGCAACCAGGCTGTCAGTGCCCCTTCACATGGTGACTTCATCCTCGGGGTTCCATTGGAAAAGGTGCACAGGCATCGGGACTTCTCTTGAGTGGACAGGGAATTTGGTGCCTTTCGGAATGTGGCACGACCCACGAAGCTTCCTCTCGAGTTTCCAAGTGAGACCGGCCTCCTCCTGAGGTAGTACTGGAAGGTGCAGATCCCTTTCCAGACAAAGCAGGGGGATCGACCCTCATGTTGAGATCAGAAAGGAAGAAGGGGCTCAGGGGAAGTTGTGCCGGGAACCTCGGTGTTCCTCTCCAATGAGACCGATATTTTTTGGCACATTTGAAGTTTCCTCAAGGCTGTCTAGTTCCATTTCCATGATCCAGTGGGTTCCTGTGATTTCTCTCAAGATGCTGCAGCGGGAAACGTCCTCATCTGAGTATCACTGGGCAACCACGTGGTTGTTCTCCACTTACAGCGGGATTCTCGAGTTACGACGGGGAACACAGGGAGCCCCTCGTGAGGCCCCAGGGAAGACCAATCTCATTCAAAATGGCGTGGGAGAGTGGGGGTTTGCTCTCGAGTCGCTGCAGGGCAATGAGACTTCTTCTAGTCTTCTATACCTATGTCCAGAAACTCCGTGTTCCCCTTCAGGGTGCTAGGGATCTCGGGGTTGCATTCAAGCTTCAGCCGGGGCATCAGGCCTCATCTCAAGTTGAAACAAAGAACTCCCCTCTCCTCTCGAGTGACCAAGGCTAGCTCTTGAAGCCCATTGTGCTAAAAAAAAAAAAAAAAAAATGGAATCAAGACTTCTGTGTAGTTTTGAGATGGGTCGCGAGGTTGCTCACTAGCCCTTCAGGAAAAGAAGGGCCTCATCTGGCAATGTTGGGGGCATCTGATGCTCTTTTCTACACCTGTGGCTCGACGTGTTGCATTTCTCTCGAGATATGAAGGGGAACTCAGGGAGCCTCTCTTTTGTTCCCAGGGAAGTCCAGTCCGCATTCGAGTTGCAAGGAGGTCCCGGGATGTTCTTGAGTCACAGCAGGGGAATCCGGCTACAAGACGTGTTGAAGGGGGTATCTCGAGGTGTTTCTCGAGTTGCTGTAAGAATCCCTTGGTTCCCTGGGCTTCTGAAGGTGACCTCAGGCAGCTTCCCTTTGTGCTTATGAGAAGGAGAAATAGTGTGCAGGTGAGAGGGTTGTCTTGGGATTCCCCTGTGTTCAGTGCCATGGAAGAGGGCCTCATCTGGAGGTGAGGCAGGAATCTCAGGCTTCGTCTCCTGTTCTGACATCGATCTCGGGGTCTTTGGGGGTTTTGAACAGGGAGTTAGGCCTCGCCTTGTGTGGAGGCATGGAACTCCGCTTGCCTCTCGATGTGTTCAAAGGGTGTCAGGCCACTTGTCAAGTTGTCCTTGGAACCAGAGGCTCTTTCGGGAGGATGCACCCAGGGAGACAGTGCCTCTTCGTGTGGTGACTTCATTTGTGGGGTTACATTGGAAAAGATGTGCAGGCTTCGGGACTTCTCTAGAGTGGAGTGGGAAATAGGTGTCTTTCAGAATGTGGCACGACCCACGAGGCTTCCTCTCGAGTTTCCAAAGGAGATGGACCTCCTCTTGAGATGGGAGTGGAAGGTCGGGATCCCTTTCCAGACAAAGCAGGGGGATCGTCCCTCATGTTGAGATCAGGAGGGAAGAAGGGCTCAGAAGAAGTTGTGCCAGGCACCTCGGTGTTCCTCTCTAATGAGAACGGTATGTTGGGCCACAGGTCAAGTTTCCTCACGGCTGTCTAGTTCCGTTTCGATCATCCAGTATGTTCGTGTGATTTCTCTCAAGACGCTGCAGCGGGAAAGGGCCTCATCTCGCGATGACTGGGCAACTAATTGGTTATTTTCGAATTAGGGCTTGATTTTCGAGTTATGTCGCGGAACTCAGGGAGCCTCTCATGTGGCCCCAGGGAAGACCAATCTCCATTCATAATGGCGTGGGAGAGCTTGGGATTGCTCTCGAGTCACTGCAGGACCAAGAGACGTCGTCTAGTCTTCTAGGCGTGTGTCCAGAAACTCTGTGCTCCCATTCAGGGGTGCTAGGGTTCTCGGGGTTGCATTCAAGTTCAGCTGGGGAGTCAGGCCTCATCTCGAGTTGAAACAACGAACTCCCGTCTCCTCTCGAGTGACCAAGGTAGCTCTTGAATCCCATTGTGCTAAAAAAAAAAAAAAAAAAGGAAAGGGAATCATGCCTTCCCTGGGGTTTTGAGAGAGGACTCAGTGTTGCTCTGTAGGCCCTGCAGGAAAAGAAGGTCGTCATCTGGCGATGTCGGGGGAATCTCATGGTGTTTTCTCGAGCTGCGGCTGGACGTGTGGGGTTTCTCTCCAGCTACGACGGGCAACTCAGGAAGCCTTTCATGTTCCCTGAGAAGTCCAGTCCCCATTCGAGTAATAAGGAGGGCCCGGGATGGCTCTCGAGTCAAAGCAGGGGAATCGGGCTTCAAGACTTTTTGAAGGGGTATCTCGAGGTGTTTCTCGAGTTGCTGTAAGAATCCCTAGATTCTGTGGGCTTGTGACGGTGAAATCTGGCAGCTTCCTTTGGTGCCTATGAGAAGGGGGAATACTGTGCAGTTGAGAGGGTTGTCTTGGGATTCCCCTGGATTCAGTGCCATGGAAGAGGGCCTCATCGGGAGGTGAGGCAGGAATCTCAGGCTTCCTCTCCTGTTCTGACATCGATCTCAGGGTCTTTGGGGGTTTTGAACAGGGAGTTAGGCCTCGCCTTGTGTGGAGGCATGGAACTCCGCTTTCCTCTCGAGGTGTTCATGTGGTGTCAGACCATTTTTCAAGTTGTCTTTGGAACCAGAGTCTCTTTTGGGAGGATGCACCCAGGGTGTCAGTCACCCTCGTGTGGTGACTTCATCCTCGGGGTTCCATTGGAAAAGTTTCACAGGCATCGGGACTTCTCTTGAGTGGACCGGGAAATCGGTGTCTTTCATAATGTGGCACGAACCAGGAGACTTCCTCTCGAGTTTCGAAGTGAGACCAGCCTCCATCTGTGGTGGAACTGGAAGGTCAGTATGCCTTTCCAGACAAAGCTGGGGGATCGACCCTCATATCGAGATCAGGAGGGAAGGAACGGCTCAGAGGAAGTTTTGCCAGAACCTCGGTGTTCCTCTCCAATGAGACCTGTATGTTTGGCCACATTTTAAGTTTCCTCAAGGCTGTCTTGTTCCATTTCGGTGATCCAGTGGGTTCGTGGGATTTCTCTCAAGACGCTGCAGCGGGAAATGATCTCATCTGGTGATGACTGGGCAACCACGTGGTTATTCTCGACTTACGGCGGGATTCTCGAGTTACGACAGGGAACTCAGGGAGCCTCTCGTGTGGTCCCAGGGAAGACCAATCTCCAATGAAAATGGCGTGGGAAAGCTGGGGATTGCTCTCGAGTCTCTCCAGGGCCAAGAGACCTCTTCTAGTCTTCTAGGCGTGTGTCCAGATACTCCGTGTTCCCCTTCAGGGGCGCTTGGGTTATTGGGATGCATTCTAGCTTCAACCGGGGCGTCAGGCCTCGTCTCAAGTTGAAACAAAGAACTCCCCTCTCCTCTCGAGTGGCAAAGGCTAGCTCTTGAAGCCCATTGTCCTAAAAAAAAAAAAAAAAAAAAAAAATCGGAATCAAGCCTTCTGTGGAGTTTTGAGACAGGACTCGGGGTTGCTCTCTAGTCCCTGCAGGAGAAGAAGGGCCTCATCTGGTGATGTCGGGGGAATCTCATGGTGTTTTCTTGAGCTGCGGCTTGACGTGTGGCCTTTCTCTAGAGCGATAACGGGGAATTCATGGAGCCTCTCTTGTGTTCCCAGGGAAATCCAGTCCGCATTAGAGTTGCGAGGAGGTCCTGGGTAGTTCTCGAGTCCCGGCAGAGGACTCGGGCTTCAAAATGTGTTGAAGTGTGTATCTCGAGGTTTTTCTCGAGTTGCTGTATGAATCCCTAGGTTCCCTGGGCTTGTGACTGTGAATTCTGGCAGCTTCCCTTTGTGCCTATGAGAAGGGGAAACACTGTGCAGTTGAAATGGTTGTCTTGGGATTCCCCTGGGTTCAGTGCCATGGAAGAGGGCCTCATCTGGACGTGAGGCGGAAATCTCAGGCTTCCTCTCCTGTTCTGACATCGATCTCGGGGTCTTTGTGGGTTTTGAACAGGGAGTTAGGCCTCGCCCTGTGTGGAGGCATGGAACTCCGCTTGCCTCTTGAGGTGTTCATGGGGTGTCAGTCCACTTGTCGAGTTGTCTTGGAACCAGCAGCTCTTTCAGAAAGATGCACCCAGGGTGTCAGTGCCCCTTCGTGTGGTGACTTCATCCTTGGGGTTCCATTGGAAAAGGTGCGGAGGCATTGGGACTTCTCTTGAGTGGAGCAGGAAATCGGTGTCTTTCAGAATGTGGCACGACCAACGAGGCTTCCTCTGGAGTTTCCAAGTGAGACGGCCCTCCTCCTGAGGTGGGACTGGAAGGTCGGGATCCCTTTCCAGACAAAGCAGGGGGATCGACCCTCATGTGGAGATCAGGAGGGAAGAAGGGGCTCAGATGAAGTTGTGCCGGGCAACTCGGTATTCCTCTCCAATGAGACCGGTATGTTGCGCCACATGTGAAGTTTCCTCAAGGCTGTGTAGTTCCGTTTCCATGATCCAGAACGTTCGTGCGATTTCTCTCAAGACGCTGCAGCGGGAAAGGGGCTCATCTGGCTATGACTGGGCAACCATTTGGTTATTTTCTACTTAGGGCGGGATTCTCGAGTTACGACGAGGAACTCAGGGAGCCCATCTTTTGGCCCCAGGGAAGACCAATCTCCATACATAATGGCGTGGGAGAGCTGGAGATTGTTCTCGATTCACTGCAGGGCCAAGAGACATCTTCTAGTCTTCTAGGCGTGTGTCCAGAAACTCCGTGTTCCCCTTCAGGGGCCCAAGGGATCTCGGGGTTGCATTCAAGCTTCAGCCGGGGAGTAAAGCCTCATCTCGAGTTGAAAAAACGAACTCCCCTCTCTTCTCTAGTGGCCAAGGCTAGCTCTTGAAGTCCATTGTGTTAAAAAAAAAAAAAAAAAAAAAAAAAAAAAGGGAATCAAGCCTTCTGTGGAGTTTTGAGAGAGGTCTCAGGGTTGCTTTCTAGGCCCAGCAGGAAAAGCAGGGCCTCATCTCACGATGACGAAGGAATCTCGTGTTTTTTCTCAAGCTGCGGTGCAATGTGGTGTTTCTTTTGAGTTACCACAGGGAACTCAGGGAGACTCTTTTGTGGCCCCAGGTAAGTCCAATATCCATTCGAGTTTCACTGGGGAGTGCGGTCTGCTCTCCAGTCATGGCAGGGAATTGGGCCTCAAGATGGGTTGAAAGGAGAATCTCATGTTGTTTCTCGAGTTGCGGCAGGAAACCCTGGATTAACTCGACTTGCGATGGTGAACTCAGGGAACTTCTCATGGTTCCTATGGGAAGGCAGGAATACTGTGGAGTTGGGAGGTGCCTCTCAGGATTCAACTGGGTTCCGTGCAATGGATGAAGGCCTCATCTCGAGTTGAGGCGGGAACCTAAGGGTTCCTCTCCTGTTCTGACGTGTGTCTCGGGGTGTGTATACCGTTTCAAACAGGGAGTCAGGTCTCGACTTGTGTGGAGATAAGGAACTCTGCCTCTCGATTTGACAAAGGGGCGTCAGGCACCCACGCGAGTTGAACTTGGGACCTGTGGCTCTTCTCTAATTAGCACCCGAGGCATCAGAACTTCTTTTGTGTTGAGAGTTGATTTCAGCTGACATTCGAATCGGTGCAAGGGAATCAGGTCTGATCTCGAGTGGGTGGGTAAATACGTGGTTTATGAATTGTGACAAGACCCCCGGGTTCCCCTCCAGTGTCAAGTAGATACCAGCCTCGTCTCGAGGTGCGAAGGGGACGTCGGCATTTCTTTCCAAGTGAAGCAGGGCAATCGACCCTCATTTCAACTTGAGGAGGGGAAAATGGGGCTCTTCTTGACTTGAGGCGGGGAACTCAGCATTCCTCTTATGTGGGGACAGGTATCTGGGGAATCTTCTGGAGTTTCTTAGAGCATGTAAAGTACTCTTTCGAGTTCCAAGAGGGAATGTGGGCTTGTTTTAGACATGTAGCAGCATCAAAGGGGCACCTAAAGTGTGCAGGGGAGAATTTGGTGGGTTGGGTGGAGTTGTGGCAGGAAGCTACAAGTTCGTCTCGAGATGCATGTCGACCCAGGGGATCTGCTCGTGTCTCCTACATTAAGTCAAAGCTGCTCTGGTAATGCGAGGGGCACCTCGGGATTCCTCGAGCATGGCTTCAGGGATGAATAAGGCCTCATCTCGAGTTGAGGCGCGAACCTCAGCATTCCTCTCTATTTCAGACATCAATCTCAGGGTCTCTGCGAAGTTGGAAGAGGGGAATCAGGCCTCATCTTGTGTTGAGGCACGAAAGTCCGCATGCCTCACAAGTGTATTATGGGGTTTCAGGCCACGTGTCGAGTTATTTTAGATCCTGTGGCTCTTTCCAGAGGATGTAACAAGGGTGTCAGTGCCCCTTAATGTTGTGACTTCATCCTTGGGATTACATTCGACGAGGTGCCTGGGCATAAAGTCTTACCTTGAGTGGATGGGGAAATCGGTGTCTTTCAGAATGTGGCACGACCCACGAGGCTTCCTCTTGATTTCAGTGTGAGAACAGGCTAATCCAGAGGTGTGACAGAAAGGTCGGGATCCATTTCCAGACAAAGCAGCGGAATCGATCCTCATGTCAAGATCAGGAGGGAAGAAGGGTGTCAGAGGAAGTTGTGCCGGGAGCCTCGGTGTTCCTCTCCAATGAGACCGGTATGTTGGGCCACATTTTAAGTTTCCTCAAGGCTGTCTAGTTCCGTTTTGATGACCCAGTGGGTTTGTGGGATTTCTCTCAAGACGCTGCAGCGGGAAAGGGCCTCACCTGGCAATGAATGGCCAACCACGTGGTTATTCTCGACGTACGGCTGGATTCTCTAGTTATGACAGTGAACTCAGGGAGCCTCTCGTGTGGCCCAAGGGAAGACCAATCTCCATTCAAAATGGCGTGGGAGAGCTGGAGATTGCTCTCGAGTCACTTCAGGGCAAAGAGACCTCTTCTAGTCTTCTAGGCGTGTGTCCAGATACTCCATGTTCCCCTTCAGGGGCGCTAGGGATCTCGAGGTTGCATTCGAGATTCAGCCCTGGAATCAGGCCTCACCGAAAGTTGAAACAAAAAACTCCTGTCTCCTCTTGAGTGGCCAAGGCTAGGTTTTGAAGCACATTGTGTAAAAAAAAATAAATAAATAAAAGGGAATCAAGCCTTCTGTGCAGTTTTGAGAGAGGACTCGGGATTGCTCTCTATGCCCTGCAGGAAAAGAAGGGCCACATCTGGCGATGTCGGGGGAATCTCATGGTGTTTTCTCGAGCTGCGGCTCGACGTTTTGCGTTTCTCTCGAGCTATGACGGGGAACTCAGGGAGCCTGCCTTGCGTTAGCAGGGAAGTCCGATTCCGATTCGAGTAGTGAGGTGGGCCTGGGATGGCTCTCGAGTCATGGCAGGGGAATCGGGCTTCAAGACGTGTTGAAGGCGGTATCTCAATGTGTTTCTCTAGTTGCTGTATGAATCCCTAGGTTCCCTGGGCTTGTGATGGTGACCTCTGGCAGCTTCCCTTGGTGCCTATGACAAGGGGGAATACTGTGCAGTTGAGAGGGTTGTCTTGGGTTTCCCCTGGGTTCAGTGCCATGGAAGCGGGCCTCATCTGGAGGTGAGGTGGGAATCTCAGGCTTCCTCTCCTGTTCTGACATTGATCTCGGGGTCTCTGTGGGTTTTGAACAGGGAGTTAGGCCTCGCCTTGTGTGGAGGCATGGAACTCCGCATGCCTCTCGAGGTGTTCATGGGGTGTCAGGCCACTTGTCGAGTTGTCTTCAGCACCAGCGGCTCTTTCGGGAGGATGCACCCAGGGTGTCAGTGCCCCTTCGTGTGGTGACTTCATCCTCGGAGTTCCATTGGAAAAGGTGCCCAGGCATCGGGACTTCTCTTGAGTGGACGGGGAAATCGGTGTCTTTCGGAATGTGGCACGAACTCCGAGGCTTCCTCTCGAGTTCCCATGTCAGACTGGCCTCTTCCTGAGATGGGTTGGGATCCCTTTCCTGACAAAGCAGGGGCATTGACCCACATGTCGAGATCAGGAGGAAAGAAGGGGCTCAGAGGAAGTTGTGCCAGGAACCTCGGTGTTCCTCTCCAATGAGACCGGTAGGTTGGGCCACATGTGAAGTTTCCTCAAGGCTCTCTAGTTCCGTTTCGATTATCCAGTGGGTTTGTGGGATTTCTCTCAAGACGCTGCAGCGGTAAAGAGCCTCATCTGGCGATGACTGGACAACCACGTAGTTATTCTTGACTTACGGTGGGATTCTAGAGTTATGACGGGGAACTCAGGGAGCCTCGGTTGTGGCCCCATCGAGAACCAATCTCCATTCAAAATGGCCTGGGAGAGCTGGGGATTGCTCTCGAGTCGCTGCAGGACAAAGAGGCCTCTTCTAGTCTTCTAGGCGTGTTTCCAGAAACTCCCTGCTCCCCTTCAGGGGCGTTAGGGATCTCGGCTTGGAATTCAAGCTTCAGCCGTGGAGTCAGGCCTTGTCTCGTGTTGAAACCAAGAATTTCCCTCCTTTCTTGAGTTGCCAAGGCTAGCTCTTGAAGCTCATTGTATTAAAAATAAAAAGTGAATCAAGCCTTCTACCGAGTTATGAGAGAGGACTCGGTGTTGCTCTCGAGGCCCTGCAGGAAAAAAAGGGCCTCTTGTCGCGATGTCTGGGGAATCTCATGGTGTTTTCTCGAGCTGTGGCTCGACATGTGACGTTTCTCTTGAGCTATGACGGGGAACTCAGGAAGCCTCTCTTGTATCCCCAGGGAAGTTCAGTCCGCATTCGAGTAGCGAGGATGGCCCGGGATGGCTCTCGATGCACAGCACGGGAATTGGGCTTCAAGACGTAAGGAAGGGGTATCTCGAGGTCTTTCTCAAATAGCTGTAAGAATCCCTAGGTGCCCTGGGCTTGTGATGGTGACCTCTGGCAGCTTCCCTTGGTGCCTCTGAGAAGGGGGAATACTGTGAAGTTGAGAGGGTTGTCTGGGGATTCCCCTGGGTTCAGTGCCATGGAAGAGGGCCTCATCTGGATGTGAGGTGGGAATCTCAGGCTTCCTCTACTGTTCTGACATCGATCTCGGGGTCTTTCGGGGTTTGAACAAGGAGTTAGGCCTCGCCTTGTGTGGAGGCATGGAACTCAGCTTGCCTCTCGAGGTGTTATGGTGTGTCAGGCCACATGTCGAGTTGTCCTTGGAACCAGAGGCTCTTTCGGGAGATTGTACCCAGGGTGTCAGTGACACTTCGTGTGATGACTTCACCCTCGGGATTCCATTGGAAAAGGTGTGCAGGCATCGGGACTTCTCTTGAGTGGACGGGGAAATCAGTGTCTTTTGGAATGTGGCACGAACCACGAGGATTCCTCTCGAGTTTTCAAGTGAGACCGACCTCTTCCTGAGGTGGGACTAGAAGGTCGGGATCCCTTTCCAGACAAGGCAGGGGGATTGACCCTCATGTCGAGATCAGGAGGGAAGAAGGGGCTCAGAGGAAGTTGTGCCGGGAACCTCGGTGTTCCCCTCAATGAGACCGGTATGTTGGGCCACATGTGAAATTTGCTCAAGGCTCTCTATTTCCGTTTCGATGATCCAGTGGGTTAGGTGGATTTCTCTCAACACGCTGCAGCGGGAAATTCCCTCATCTGGCGATGACTGGTCAACCACGTGTTTATTCCCGACACTGGGCGGGATTCTCGACTTAGGACCCGGAATTCAGGGAGCCCCTCGTGTGGCCCCAGGAAAGACCAATCTCCATTCAAAATGGCGTGGGAGAGCTGGAGATTTCTCTCGAGTGGCTTCAGGGCTAAGAGACCTCTTCTAGTGTTCTAGGCGTGTGTCCGGAAACTCTGTGTTCTCCTTCAGGGGCACTAGGGATCTTGGGGTTGCATTCAAGCTTCAGCCGGGGAGTCAGACCTCATCTCGAGTTGAAACAAAGAACTCCCCTCTCCTCTAGAGTGGCTAAGGCTAGCTCTTGAAGCCCATTGTTTAAAAAAATAAAAAATAGGGAATCAAGCCTTCTGTGGAGTTTTGAGAGAGGACTCGGGGTTTCCCTCTAGGCCCTGCTGGAAAAGAAGGGCCTCATATAGCAATGTCGGGGGAATGTCATGGTGTTTTCTTGATCTGGGGCTCTATGTGTGGCGTTTCTCTCAAGCTACGACGGGGAACTCAGTGACCCTCTCTTGTGACCCCAGGGAAGTCCAATCCCCATTCGAGTAGCAAGTAGGGCCCGAGATGGCTCTCCAGTCAAGGCAGGGTAATTGGGCTTCAAGACGTGTTGAAGGGGGTATCTCGAGGTGTTTCTCGAGTTGGTGTAAGAATCCATAGGTTCCCTGGGCTTGTGACGGTGACCTCTGGCAGCTTCCCTTGGTGCCTATGAGAAGTGTTAATACTGTGCAGTTGAGCGGGTTGTCTTGGGATTCCCCTGGGTTCAGCACCATGGAATAGGGCCTCATCTGGTGGTGAGGCGGGAATCTCAGGCTTCCTCTCCTGTTCTGACATCGACCTCGGGGTGTTTGAGGGTTTTGAAAAGGGAGTTAGGCCTCTCCTTGTGTGGAAGCATGGGACTCCGCTTGCCTCTTGAGATATTCATGGGGTGTCAGGCCACTTGTCGAGTTGTCCTTGGAACCACAGGTTCTTTCGGGAGGATGCACCCAGGGTGTCAGTGCCCTTTCGTGTGGTGACTTCACCGTCCACGTTCCATTGGAAAAGTTGTGCAGGCATCGGGACTTCTCTTGAGTGAACGGAGAAATCAGTGTCTTTCGGAATGTGACACGAACCACGAGGCTTCCTCTCGAGTTTTCAAGTGAGAACGGCCTCTTCCTAAGGTGGGACTGGAAGGTCGGGATCCCTTTCCAGACAAGGCAGTTGGATTGACCCTCATGTCGAGATCAGGAGGAAAGAAGGGGCTCAGAGGAAGTTTTGCCGGGAACCTCGGTGTTCCTCTCCAATGATCCCGGTATGTTGGGCCACATTTGAAGTTACCTCAAGGCTATCTATTTCCGTTTCGATTATCCAGTGGGTTAGGGGGATATCTCTCAACACGCTGCAGCGGGAAATGGCCTTCTCTTGCGATGAATGGGCAACCACGTGGTTATTCTCGACTTAGGGCAGGATTCTCGAGTTATGACCCGGAACTCAGGGAGCGTCCCATCTGGCCCCAGGGAAGACCAATCTCCATTCAAAATGGCGTGGGAGAGCTGGGGATTGCTCTCGAGTCGCTGCAGGGCAAAGAGACCTCTTCTAGTGTTCTAGTCGTGTGTCCAGAAACTCCGTGTTCCCCTTCAGGGGCGCTAGGGATCTCGGTGTTGCATTCAATCTTCAGCCGGGGAGTCAGGCCTCGGCTCGAGTTGAAACAAAGAATTCTCCTCTCCTCTTGAGTGGCCAAGGCTAGTTCTTGAAGCATATTGTGTTAAAAAAAAAAAAAAAAAAGGATTCAAGCCTTCTGTGGAGTTTTGAGACAGGACTCGGGGTTGCTCTCTAGGCCCTGCAGGAAAAGAAGGGCGGCATTTGGTGATGTCGGGGGAATCTCATGGTGTTTTCTCGAGCTGCGGCTTGACGTGTCTCGTTTCTCTCGAGCTACGACAGGGAACTCAGGGAGCCTCTCTTGTGTCCCGAGGGAAGTCCAGTCCCCATTCGAGTAGCAAAGATGGCCCGGGATGGCTCTCGAGTCAGGGCAGGGGAATCGGGCTTCAATACGTGTTGAAGGGGGTATCTCGAGGTGTTTCTCGAGTTGCTGTAAGAATCCCTATATGCCCTGGGCTTGTGACGGTGACTTCTGTCAGCTTCCCTTGGTGCCTATGAAAAGGGGGGATACTGTGCAGCTTAGAGGGTTGTTTTGGGATTCCCCTGGGTTCAGTGCCATGGAAGAGGTCCTCATCTGGAGGTGAGGCGGGAATCTCAGGCTTCCTCTCCTGTTTTGACATCGATCTCGGGGTCTTTGGTGGTTTTGAACAGGGAGTTAGGCCTCACCTTGTGTGGAGGCATGGAACTCCGTTTGCCTCTCAAGGTGTTCATGGGGTGTCCGGCCACTTGTCAAGTTGTCCTTGCAACCAGGGGCTCTTTCAGGAGAATGTACCCTGGGTTACAGTGCCCCTTCGTGTGGTGACTTCATCCTCGGGGTTCCATTGGAAAAGGTGCCCAGGCATCAGGACTTCTCTTGAGTGGACGGGGAAATCAGTGTCTTTCGGAATGTGGCAAGAACCACGAGGCTTCCTCTCGAGTTTCCAAGTGAGACCAGCCTGCTCCTGAGGTGGGACTGGAAGGTCGGGATACCTTTCCAGACAAAGCAGGGGCCTCAACCCTCATGTCAAGATCAGGAGGGAAGAAACGTCTCAGAAGAATTTGTGCCGGGAACCTCAGTGTTTCTATCCAATGAGACCGGTTGTTGGGCCACATTAGAAGTTTACACAAGGCTATCTAGTTCTGTTTTGATGATCCAGTGGGTTCGTGGGATTTCTCTCAACATGCTGCAGCGGGAAATGGCCTCCTCTGGTGATGACTGGGCAACCACTTGGTTATTCTCGACTTATGCCGGGATTCTTTAGTTACGACCCGAAACTTAGGGAGCCTCTCGTGTGGCCCCAGGGAAGACCAATCTCCATTCAAAATGGCGTGGGAGAGCTTGGGATTGCTCTCGAATAGCTGCAGGGCAAAGAGACCTTTTCTAGTCTTCTAGGCGTGTGTCCAGAGACTCAGTATTCCGCTTCAGGGGCTCTAGGGATCTCGGGGTTGCATTCAAGCTTCAGCCTGGTAGTCAGGCCTCATTTCTAGTTGAAACAAAGAACTCCCCTCTCCTCTCGCATGGCCAAGGCTAGGTCTTGAATCCCATTGTGTTTAAAAAACTGGGAATCCAGCATTCTGTGTCGTTTTGAGAGAGGAATCGGGGTTGCTCTCTAGGCCCTGCAGGAAAAGAAGGGCCTCATCTGGCGATTTCAGGGGAATCTCATGGTGTTTTCTCGAGCCGCTCCTCGACGTGTGGCGTTTCTCTCGAGCTACAACGGGGAAGTCAGGGAGCCTCTCTTGTGTCCACAGGGAAGTAGAGTCCCCATTCGAGTGGCAAGGAGGGCCCGGGATGGCTCTGAAGTCACAGCAGGGGAATTGGGCTTCAACACGTGTTGAAGAGGGTATCTCGAGGTGTTTCTCGAGTTGCTGTAAGAATCCCTAGGTTCCTTGGGCTTGTGACCATATCTCTGGCAGCTTCCCTTGGTGCCTATGAGAAGGGGGGATACTATGCAGTTGAGATGATTGTCTTTGGACTCCACTGGGTTCATTTCCATGGAAGAGGGACTCATCTGGAGGTGAGGCGGGAATCTCAGGCTTCCTCTCCTGTTCTGACATCTATCTTGGGATCTTTGGGGGTTTTGAACAGGAAGTTAGGCCTCGCCTTGTGTGGAGGCATGGAACTCCACTTGCCTCTACCGGTCGTCAGGCCACTTGTCCAGTTGTCCTTGGAACAATCTGCTCAATCTGGGAGGATGCACCCAGGGTGTCAGTGCCCCTTCGTGTGGTGAATTCATCCTCGGGGTTCCATCGGAAAAGGTACCCAGGCATCGGGACTTCTCTTGAGTGGACGGGGAAATAGGTGTCTTTTGGAATGTGGCACGAACCACGAGGATTCCTCTCGAGTTTCCAAGTGAGACAGGCCTCCTCCTGAGGTGAGACTGGAAGGTCGGGATCCCTTTCCAGACAAACCAGTTAGATCGACCCTCATGTCGAGATCAGGAGGGAAGAAGGGGCTCAGAGGAAGTTGTGCCGGGAACCTCGGTGTTCCTCTCCAATAATCCCGGTATGTTGGGCCACATGTGAAGTATCCTCAAGTCTTTCTAGTTCTGTTTCGATGAACCAGTATGTTCATTGTTTTTCTCTCAAGACGCTGCAGCGGGAAATGGCCTCCTCTGGCCATGACTAGGCAACCACGTGGTTATTCTTGACTTAGGGTGGGATTTTCGAGTTATGACGGGAAACTCAGGGAGCCTCTCATGTGGTTCCATGGAAGACCAATCTCCATTCAAAATGGCGTGGGAGAGCTGGGGATTTCTCACGAGTCGTTGCAGGGCAAAGAGTCCTCTTCTTGTCTTGAATCCAGAAACCCTGTTTTCCATTTCCAGAGTGCTACGGATCTTGGGGTTGCCTTCAAGCTTCAGCCGGGGATTCAGGCCTCGTCTCGAGTTGATGCAAATATCTCCCTTCTCTTGAGTTTCCACGGCTAGATCTTGGAGCCCATTGTTTGGCCAAAATGGAATCAAGCCTTCTTGGGGTTTTGAGAGGGGACTCGGGATTGCTCTCTAGGCCCTGCAAGAAAAGAAGGGCCTCATCTGACGATGTCAGGGGAATCTCATGGTGTGGTGTTACTCGAGCTGCTCCTCGAACTGTGGCTTTTCGCTCGAGTTACAATGGGGAACTCAGGGAGCCTCTGTTATGGCCTCAGGGAAGTCCAGCCTTAATACAAGTGGCGAAGAAGGCCCGGAATGGCTCTTGGTCATGGCAGGGGAATTGGGCTTCAAGACGTGTTGAAGGGGATATCTTGAGGTGTTTCTCGAGTTACTGTAAGAATCGCTACTTTCCCTCAGCTTGTGACCGTGCCCTCTGTCATCTTCTCTTGGTGCCTATGAGAAAGGGGAATACTGTACAGTTGAGAGGGTTGTCTTGGGACTCCCCTGGGTCTAGTGCCATGGAAGAGGGCCTCATCTGGAGTTGAGGCTTGAATCTCAGGCTTCCTCTTCTGTTCTTACATCGATCTCCGAGTCTTTGAGGGTTTTGAACAGGGAGTTAGGCCTCGTCTTGTGTGGAGGCATGGAACTCCTCTTGCCTCTCGAGTTGTTCATGGGGTGTCATGCCACTTTCAAGTTGTACTTGGAACTAGCGGCTCTTTTGGGAGGATGCACCCTTCGTGTGGTGACTTCATCCTTGGGGTTCCATTGGAAAAAGTGCCCAGGCATCAGGACTTCTCTTGAGTGGATGCGGAAATTTGTGTCTTTCGGAATGTGTCATGAACCACGAGGCTTTAGCCTGTGTTTCAATCTGCGTCCGATCGCTTCCTGAGTTGAGACGGGATGGTTGGGATCCATTTCCAGACAAAGCAGAGGAATTGACTTTCATGTCGAGATCAGGATTGGAGACAGGGCTCAGATTTAGTTGTGCCTGGAAATTCTTTGATACTCTCCAATGAAACCGGTATGTTAGGGAACTTTTCGAGTTGCATCAAGGTTGTCAAGTACCATATCGAATTTCAAGAGGGAATTTGGGATTTGTCTCGAGGCACTGCAGGGGGAAAGGGACTCATCTCTCGATGATGGGCGAACTTTGTCATTTTTCTCAAGATGAGGTCAGAATTTTGAGTTATGACTCAGAATTCAGGGAGCCTTTTGTGATGCCCCAGGGAAGTTCTATCTCCATTTGAGTTGTGAGGGTGTTTAGGATTTGCTCTCAAGTTACTGCAGGGCAAATAGACCTAATCTAGGTTTCTATCCAGAAATTACATATTCGTCTCAAGTGGCGACAGGGATCTCGGTGTTGCATTCAATGTTCACCCGTGGAGTCAGGCCTCGTCTTGAGTTGAAGCAAAGAACTCCACTCTTCTCTCAAGTTGCGATGGATATCACTTGGAACCCACTGATGGCCTAAAGGGAGTCAAGACTCCTGTGAAATTTTGAGAGGGGCTCAGGATTGCTCGCTAGGCCTTGCAGGAAAAGAAGGCACTCAGCTCCAGATGAAGGGGCAATCTCCTGGTTTGTCTCGAGCTCTGTCTCCACGTGTGGTGTTTCTGTCATGTTACGACGTGGAATTCAGGGAGCCTCTCGTGTGGCCCCAGGGAAGTCCAGTCTCCATTCGAGTGGAGTACCCCTCTTCAGATACTACACCAGGTGTCACATGGCCACAGTCTCCCTGGTTAACACCTTTGCAGACCCTGTACGTGGGATCACATGTCCACATTCTGCAGGGTGAATGTCCTCCAAGACCCTGAACCTGAAGTCACATATACACAGTTTCGAAAGTGAACCCACCTCAAGACCCTGCACCTGGAGTTGCAAGTCCAGTCTCAAGGGTGACCTCACCTCCCAGACACTTGTCCTGTGTTCACACATCCACAGGCATTATGTTGACTGCTTTGAAGTACCTGCACCTGGGGTCACATGTCAAAATTCTTGTTGACACCACTCATACCCTACACTTGGATTCACATGTCCACAATCTCCAGGTTGACTACACCTTACCAGGTTCACAAATCCATGTTAATCTGGGTGACACCTTCCCAGATCCTGTATGTGTGGTCACACATCCACAGTCTCCTTGGTGTGACCTCTCCCCAGACCTGCTGCTACCTTGGGTCACATGTCCAGTGTCCCCAGGGTAACCCCACTTCCCAGAACCTGTACCTGGGGTCACATATCTAGGGTCTAAAGGGTGACCCACCTCCCAGATCCTGCACCTGGGGTCACACATAAACGGTATCCAGAATGAGACTATCTCCAGACTATGTACCTGGTGTCACATGACCACAGTGCCCAGTGTGACATCTCCTCCCAGACCCTGCACTTAAGATCCGATGTCCACAAGATCCAGGGGTTCCCCCTCCCACACCCTGGACCCGGGAGACATTTCTACAGTCTGAAGTGTGACTCCACCTCCTAGAAATTGCACATGGGGTCACAAATAAGCAGTCTCCAGGATAACCCCCACTTTATCCTGTACCTGGGGTCAAATTTCTGTAGTATCCAGGGTGAATCCCTCCCAGACCACATACATGGGATCACATGTCCACAGTCTCTAGTAAGAGCAATCATCCAGACTCTGTACCTGAGGTCTCAGGACCACAATGTCCTGTGACATCACCTTCCAGTCCCTGCACTTAGGGTGATATGTCCAGAGTCTTCAAGGTAAATCCCTCCTAGACCATTCACCTGATGTAACAATCCACAATCCCCAGAGTGACCCCACATCCGAGATCCTGCATCTGGGATCACACATCATAGGGTCTGCAGGGAGAGCACCCTCCCCAGACCCTGCATTTTGGGTCACACATTCATAGTCCTCAGGGTGACCCCACGACACAGACCCAGTAACCAGAAACACTTGGAAACAACCCCACCTTCAAGACCCTATCCGTGGAATTTCACGTCCATAGTTTCCATGATGAACCACTCTCAGATCATGTACCTGGGATCACACACCCACAATTTAAAAGGTGACCACTTTCTCCCCAGCATCAGGGGTTATATGACCACAGTCTTCATGTTCATACCCGACATCAGATCCTTTACAGAGTGTCACATGGCCACGGTTTACCTGATGAACCCCTTCAGAGACCGTATTCATAGGGTCACATGTTCGTAGTCTCCAGATTGAACACTCTCCCAGTCTCTGCACCAGGGTTCACAGGTCCACAGTCTCCATGGTGACCCCACCTCCAAGACACTTCACCTGGCTTTATACATCCACAGGCTCCAGGGTCAGCCTCTACCCCATACACTGCATTTTGGTCTCCTGTCAACTTTCTCCAGGGAGAAATATCCTCGCAGAACCTGCACCTGGGATCACATGTCCACAGTATCCACAGAGAGCCCTCTCTCAAGACCCTGAACATGTGTTAGATGACCACAGTCCAGGGTGACCCTTACTTCCAGACCTTTCACCTGCGGTCACACATCCACAGGCTAAAGGGTCACCCCTTTGAAATACAAGCACCTGAGGTCAAATGTCCACATTTTCCTTGGTGAAACCTTGCCCAGACTCTGTCCCTGGGGCCACATTTCCAGTTTCCTGGGTAACCACCTCTGCTAGACCCTACACCTGGGGTCACATGTCCAATTTATTCATGGTGACCCCACCTCACCAGAACTTTTCCCTCTGGTAAAATGTACATAGTCTCCATAGTGATCAGCACTCCCAGACTTTGAACCCCTGGTCACATTTCCAATTTCCAGGGTGACAACCCCCCCCCAACCCATCTATGTGGATACAGTCCACAGACATTAGAGTGACACTACCACATTTGTCTGAGCGCATGGGATGGCACAGCCACAGTTTTGATTGTGAGCTCCCCTCCCAGACCATGTGCTGGTGTTACAAGTCTATAGATTCCAGGGTAACACCATCCCAGATCCTGTATCTGAGATGGCATGTCTTCAGTCCCTAGGGTTACCTCTCCCAGGCACTGTATTTGGGGTCATATATTTTGGCCACCTCATGCGAAGAGTTGACTCATTGGAGAAGACTCTGATGCTGGGAGGGGTTGAGGGCAGGAGGAGAAGGGGACGACAGAGGATGAGATGGCTGGATGACATCACTGACTCGATGGATGCGAGTCTGAGTGACCTCCAGGAGCTGGTGATGGACAGGGAAGCCTGGCGTGCTGCGGTTCATGGGGTCGCAAAGAGTCGGACACGACTGAGTGACTGATCTGATCTGATCTGATCTAGTCTATACCGTGTGCATTCTCTCAGACCCAGTACCTGGTGACACATGTCCATAGTCTCTGGGGTGCTGCCATTTCCCAGATCTTGTACCTGGGGTCATATATCCACAGTCTCCAGTGTGACACCCCCCTGCCAGACCCTGGCCCTGGTGTCCACATGTCCACAGTCTCCAGGGCGACAATCTTCCCTAGATTGTATACTTGGAGTCACACATTTACATTTTACAGGGTAACCCAACCTCACTGACCCTGGTCTGCGGTATCAGGACCACAGTCTTGAAGTGATCTAACCTTACAGACCTTGCCTCTGGGTTCTCATAACCACAGTCTCCAAGGTAAACCCCTCTCAGAACCTGCACCAGAGGTAACATATTCAGTCTCCAGGGTGAACCCATCTCACTGACCATATATCTGGGGTCATATGTCCACAATCCTTGGGTGAAAACCTCCTCATAACCTTCAACTTCGGTCACACATCCAGAGTCTCGAGGCTTAATCCACCCTCCAGACCCTGTACCTGTGGTCACATTTCACAGTCTCTAGGATGACACATCTCCACAGACGCTGTACCTGACGTCATACAGGCACAGTCTCTGGGATGACCCCATCCCCAGTTCCTGCCCCTGTGGAAACATGTCCATAACTGGCAGGGTAACCCCACTTCCTAGACTCTATACCTGGAGTGGCACATCCACAGTTTCGATGTGGAACCCCTCCTAAAGCATGCATCATGGATCACGTGTCCACAGTCTCCAGGTAGAGCACCCTCCCCTAAATCTGCACATTGAATCACACATCCACAGTCCTCAGGGTGACCCCACTTCCCAGATGAATGAAAGGAATAAAAGCGGAGTGCTTTTTCAGACATCTATCTATCAGCAAATGTCTAGATACTAAGATGTGAGAACTCCAGGTTTACAAGAGGCCCTAATTTCCAGGGTCATAGACAGTATATTTCCCTGCATTTTCTGAGCCTTGTGAACCCATTCCTAGCTTATATTGGGTGTGCCCCTGAGGAAACAGCCTTGGGAAATTGTCTAAGAGTGCTGAATGCCATACTGTTGTTAGCTTGATTAGATGACATTCTAATGGAAATGATCCTTCAGCAAGGAGTTGCAAGATGCCTGCTTACACAAGAAATCGAAAAAGTTTGACCAAACCTATTGATGTCATAAGTGTGAAAACATCATTTGAATGGATTATTAGGCAGCTGCCAGCCCACATCCTTTTAGCACCAACAGAGAGAAAATGCTAATTTTGCCAACAAGGTTCAAGAACCAGGTTCACACTCAGTATGTGTCTCTGTGGTATCCAAGAATTTTCCAAACAGACCTAGGATCACTCGATCTCTCCTATAGAGATAACGTGACAGAAATTTACTCTGAAGGGTGACTTTTGAGGTGAGTACATCTCCAAGGCCACAGCTGGGAGGCCTCACACCAAGGCCACAGAAGTGGAGCCCAGAACCAAAGTCAACTATGAATCTAACTGAATCCCTTTGGGATTGTTGTCAAAAGCCCCTGATCATCATGAACAAGCTTCCTGACTCCCTACCAGGCAAAGATGCCCACTCCAGTAAACACCCTATGGTGCTCCAACCAATCACCTAACATCAACTTTCCAGCAGGAATTTTCTTTGTCTTGAAGCCATAAAAGCTGTCGACTTTCCTTAGTCTCTAAGCAGGTTGGCCTGTTGCACTCACAGTGCACACTTTATCTCTGCTCTTTGTTCTTAATAAATACTCACTCCCTTCTGAGACATTCTATGTCTGGACATTCTTTTCAACTTGCACTCAGATTGTTTGAACAAGTCTCCAATCACCAGGGCTGCTTCTCTGGATTACAATCACCATTTGCTTTCCACTCTCAACTCAGAGCACAAAGGCCCTCTCAGCCTGGTCCTTCCCTCTCACATTCCACTGTTCCTGGGCAGGCTGTCTTATGTGTACATGAGAGGTCTCTGTAGTGTCATGAGGAAGAAACAAGAGGTACCAATGAAGTCTCCCACACCAGCACAAAAACCAGTACACAGAAACTGAACTCTTCACTCTAGATGGGCTTGGGGGTCTTTCAGGGGTTGTCCCCCAACATGTCCTTATTCTCATCTAATCCCAGCACTGTCCACATGAGAGTTACTAAGCTCCTCTGTGATGACTGCACATAGAGGATACTTGTTCACTCCCACCTCCCAGGAACATGGGATTCTTATGGGCAGACACCTCCCAGGAAAATGGGTTCAGCTGGACAGTTATGCAACAGGGCTCAGCATCCAGGAACTGTCCACAAACTTCTCATTGCAGAGCACCCCCAGCCCCTCTGTTGGACATATCTGATTTTGATCCCCTTGGAGCAGGATCTGAGGTAACAAACAGCAGCTTCTTGACAGGTCTGTGACCCTGGGCTTCACTGTGTGCAGCCTCCTTCCAGCAGATTTTCCAGAGGCTTCCATTGCACCTGGGCACTGAGCCTGTCTCCACCCACCACCCCTCCTGTCCCTGACCCCTGGGTCTCTCCCATTAGAAAAAGTTCTCCTGAAATTCTCTCCCAATTTTGAGCCAGATAAAATGATTATAAAAAAAGTAAGAGCTTCAGGTCTGTATCCATCCTTACCCTCAGGACCCAAAGGTGTTCCTAGAAACTTGACAAGCACAATGAGGCCCATTTTCTAAAAGCACAAGCCCATACTGAAAATGATTGGCTGACCTAGCTGTCCTGCCCTTTACACATGTGTGTGTCTTGAGGTGTATATAAACCCACTCAAGTGCTTGCAGCTGTACTTGATGCCGTCTTTTCTGCTTACACATTGCAGAGCCCGTTTGGTGAGCGAGAGTGAGGGGCCATGGCATTTCAGGGGATCTGGTCTGTGTGAGTATCTGCTGGACGTTCTTCTGGAGGTGCTAGGCTGTCATTTTCTAAGGATGGGCTGTGTCTCCTGCTCCTGCTGTTGGAAATTGTTTCAGGCAGAGGTGAGGAAGCATGAAAACAGGCAGTGGGAGCAGGACAGGAGGAGTAACTCAGGTAGGAACGTGGAAAGCTTTGAGAAGATCACCCAGGCCAGGACCATCGTGCCTGACCTACAGGGGCCAACTCGGTAAGCATGCTGTCACTGGAGGGGTTCCAATAATTATCTCTATCCTGTGAGGTCTTTGCACATATTCAGGTATTTACCTGGAAAGTGTGGATGAGGTTCAGGATTGGCTAGCCAGGGGGTCAGCCAGCGTTTACTTAGAGATGACTCTGTGGGGTTCTCCCAGCTACACACTGAAGAACCTTGTTGGGAAGTACAGAGGTAGAGAGTGTGGAAGGGCTGCTGGCTTCACATGCATAAGTCCCCACCATTGACCATTTTCAGAACTGCTCATCCCTGGAGTAAGCATCCTAATTGGGTTTTCACCTGTGTAACTAGTGACTTTTGTATTAGCAATATGAACAGTGATAAGAAAATATCCTCACTCAGGACTGAGATGTTACACCACATGTACCAGTATAAGAACCTGAGGAGGTGTGTGCAGCCAGTACCCCTAGGGACAGGCTTCAGACTTGGCACCTCAACAACTCTGACATCCAGCTACTGCTGTAGCATTTCTGAGGGCCCAGTGCTGACTCTAAGGTTCTGTAATCCACCCTCCATCTGCCTTTAGTGATATCCACACTTTTAGGATTCTAAAGAGCAGGGTCTGTGTGGCTGCTCTGTGGCTTCTCTAACAAATGATCACAAGCTGGGAGGGTTAAAAAAAAAAAAAAACACATAAATTTATCCTCCCCCAATCCTGGAGACCAGACACCTGAGATCAACAAGTCACAGGGCTCAGGTCCCTCCAGAAACTTCAGCATATGGTCCTTCTTGCCTTTTCCAGCTTCAGCGGTTCCAGGGGTCCCTGGTTTTGTTTTCCCCTCTCTCCGATCTCTGCCTCTGCCTTTGAAAGGCTTCTCCTCTGTGTCCTCTTTCTTCTCTTGAAGGACACTGTCAGTTGGATTGAAAGTCACCCAAACCCTAGATTACCTTACCTTGATATACTTAGCTACATCTACTAAGATCCTGTTCCCAGATATGGCATTGTTCTGCGGGGACACATCTTTGGTGGCCACCATTCACTTCATTCTCTGTGCATGAAATAACCCTCATTTTAGGAGATCACCACAAGCTTATATAGATGGACACACACATGGAGTCTTGATAAAATGAGGCCCTTGGAGTTACCTGGAATGGATGCAGGCCTGGCTTCATCAGGTGAGAGAAATCACATGGAGAAGAGGGGCATGCCTAATTAAGGCTTCAAAAGCCCACGTTGGGGTGGAATGTGAGATTTACCCTGGTGGCAGGGAGCTTTGTCAGGGCCTGATGGAGGGGTTAGGCTTGGGCCAGGGCTGCAGATGTCGAAGGGAGTTCGTGTGGGGGTTGGCCATATGCCCTGAAGGAGGAGCTCACAGTCACTGGGGCACAAGGAACTAGGAAATTGGGAGGACTTAGTACTCCTCATCCTGAGGAGGAAACGCTTAAATTTTGCATCGCCTCCTATTATTTTTGCACCTAAAACTCAGCTTTCTCCTTGCAAAGTCTTGTTCATGTACGTCACATAGTCTCAGAAAGTGGGGACTTACAATACTTGGAGCTGGAACTTGCCTCTTTCACCCTTTTCCTGGCCCCTGCAAGCCTGCTTCATCATGTCTGTCCATGATAATGCAGATCCGCCTCCCTGACATTCCCTGCTCCAAGTGGAACTCCCCAATCTGCTGGAGCAGTTTCAGTGACTGTGGGTGGCCACTGACATGACTCTGGCCTCCTGAACATCCACTGAGGCTTCATCTACAGGACAGTGTGAGGTTCAGTTGAGGCTGACAGGACCCACGTGATTTCAGCTTTGCGAAATGGTGGGGTATAGCCCAGGTAGATAGAAGTCTTGCCTCCTCAGAACCCACGGGGGCTTCAGTTTTGGGGCGTTGAGGGGTTCAGTTCAGGCTAATGTAGTCTGGTCTCCTCAGGACCCACTTGGGCTTCTGTTTGGGGGCATGGTGGGGTTTAGTTGAGGCTGATGGGAGCCTTATCCCTCAGGACACACCTGGGCTTCACTTTTAAGGCATTGTGCAATACAGGGGAGGCTGACAGGACTCTGGTATCCTAAGGACCCGCTGCGGCTTCAGTTTTGGGACATTGTGGGGTTCAGTTGAGTCTGATGGGAGTCTAGTTTCCTCAAGACCTGCAAGGAGGTGGTGCTGCTGAAGGAAATTGTGAGGGAAATAGGGAAGAAGCTTTCTGTGTACAGCTGTTGCTGAAAGTCTGCCTTACCAGAACTCAGGACTGTTAGGGCTTGATGTGGAAAGTTATGGGATTGTAGTCAGTTTTTATCTGTGGTATAAGATGGTGTCCTGTATTGTTCCTTGGTGTGTGGTTTCTATTTTTCCCAGCACAGTTTATTGGGTTGGGGAGAATGTCCTTTCCTGCATGTATGTTCTTAATTTCTTTCTTTCCTATTAATTACTATGTACCTGTATGTTTATGTTTACTTCTGAGCTCTATTTTCTCTGTGCTTATTTCTGAGCCAATTCCAAACATCTTGTGGTGCCTTTAGGTGTATACTCTAGATTGAAGTCAGGGATGGGGATGCCACCAGCCTATTCTGCTTTCTCAGAGTCCCTTTGGCTCTTTTGGTTCCTTTGTGGTGCCACACAGATGTAAAGACTGCTTTTGTTTCTGTGAAAATTGTCATGGAAATGTTGGCAGTGATTGCATGAATATGTAAATTGGTTTGGTTAGCATGGATATTGTAATGACATTTTCACCCATAAACAAGGGATATCTTTTTCGTGTGTCCATTCAGTTTCTTTGATCATTGTCTTGTAGTTTTTAGCTTGCAGGTCTTTCAAGTCCTTGGTTAGATTTCTAGATTTTTAGCTGGGTGGGGGGGGGGGGGATGAAATTGTAAAGGGGAATATTTTCTTAATTTCTGTTTCTAATAGTTCATTATTAGTATCAGATCAGATCAGTCGTTCAGTCGTGTCCAACTTTTTGCGACCCCATGAACTGCAGCACGCCAGGCCACCCTGTCCATCACCAGATCTCGGAGGTCACACAGACTCACATCCATCGAGTCAGTGATGCAATCCAGCCATCTAATCCTCTGTTATCCTCTTCTCCTCCTGACCCCAACCCTCCCAGCATCAGAGTCTTCTCCAATGAGTCAACACTTCGCATGAGGTGGCCAAAATACTGGAGTTTCAGCTTTAGCATCATTCCCTCCAAAGAAATACCAGGGCTGATCTCCTTCAGAATGGATCGGTTGGATCTCCTTGCAGTCCAAGGGACACTCAAGAGTCTTCTCCAACACCACAGTTCAAAAGCATCAATTCTTCAGTGCTCATCCTTCTTCACAGTCCAGCTCTCACAACCATACATGACCACAGGAAAGACCATAGCCTTGACTAGGCGAACCTTTGTTGGCAAAGTGATGTCTCTGCTTTTGAATATGCTATCTAGGTTGGTCATAACTTTCCTTCCAAGGAGTAAGTGTCTTTTAATTTCATGGCTGCAGTCACCATCTGCAGTGATTTTGGAGCCCAGAAAAATAAAGTCTGACACTGTTTCCACTGTTTCTCCATCTATTTCCCATGTAGTGATGGGACCAGATGCCATGATCTTCGTTTTCTGAATGTTGAGCTTTAAGCCAACCTTTTCACTCTCCACTTTCACTTTTATCAAGAGGCTTTTGAGTTCCTCTTCACTTTCTGCCATAAGGGTGGTATCATCTGCATATCTGAGGTTATTGATATTTCTCCTGGCAATCTTGATTCCAGCTTGTGTTTCTTCCAGTCCAGCATTTCTCATGATATACTCTGCATATAAGTTAAATAAACATGGTGACAATATACAGCCTTGACGTACTCCTTTTCCTATTTGAAACCAGTCAGTTATTCCATGACCAGTTCTAACTGTTGCTTCCTGACCTGCATACAGATTTCTCAAGAGGCAGATCAGGTGGTCTGATATTCCCATCTCTCTCAGAATTTCCCACAGTTTATTGTGATCTACACAGTCAGGAATTCACAAATGATCTTGCAGTTCTACCGACTTTTGTATTTTTGCAGTTCCACATGTTGGATCGTAGGTCCTTGACAAAGGATCAAACCCGTACCCTCTGCAGTGGAAGTGCAGAGTCTTAAACACTGCAGACAGACAAGTCCATGAATTTGCTTTTTAGTGCTGAAATTTGCTGTGGTATAGTGTTATGTGGAAAACTAGAATTAAGACATCTCATAGTTTTACTTCCATCTGGGTCATCCACAGCACCCAAGGCATGGTGTCTACTAATATGCTCTTTGTATAGTGCTTTTTAATACCATGTGGACTAGTACAAGGCAATTAGCATCACTACTTTTGTTGAATTTGGATTGGTTAACTCTTGGCCTCTATTGCAATGTTCAATGTCATCTCTGATTTTCTGGCATGTGACATACATGGTTGTATTGAACAGTAATTTACATTCTAGTCAAATTTCAAATGTTTCAACTTTAAATAGTGGCACAAAGTTTTCTGCATTCATAGCTAATACTGCAATGTGTTTTGCCCAAAACAGGAGCACTTTCCCGGGGAACCAGCCCATAGCCCCAAAATGGGGGATAATTGTTGTTTCCACATTAGAATCCTATCCATAGGACCAGTTCAGCTTTCATCAGCTGCCCAAGATTTGTGAAAATGTCTTTTTCCATTCTAATGCAGTTTTTATTTTCTGGAGCTATCACTGGGACGTTCCCTCATATGAAAAACCTTCATGAATTTAAAGTGACAAGATGACTATGAACTGGGTGGCTTTTTCTGTGTGGTTTCTTTCACTGAAAAAAGCACTGTTTTCAGTGTTTTTCCAAGTTGTTACATGTATCATTTTTTCACTGAGCTTACAGACATATAACAAAATTTATCATTTGAGTCGTTTTAAGTATGCACTTTTATAGCATTAACTGCACTCACATTGAAAAATTTCCCCACAATACATCTCCAGTATGTTTGCCTTTTCCTGAAGTGACACTGTAACCATTAAACACTCACCACTCTCAATGCCTGGCCGTCTTATTCTACTTGGAATTTGTCTTATATGGATACCTCATACTAGTGCAATCATAGAACAGTTTTCCTTTTGTGTCGGGCTTCTTTCACTTGGCACAATAACTTGAAGTTTCATCCACATTATAGCATGTGTGAGAGTTATCTTGTTTTTAATATTTGAATCACATTCCATTGTGTTTATACTACATTGTGCTTGTCCAGTCATCTGTTGAACCCGTGTGTTGCTTCCACCTTTTGGCTACTAGGAATAATGCTGCTAATAATATAAGGTTTGAATATCTGTTCTGGTTCTAGGTTTTAAATATTTTGGGTGTATAACCTGGATGTGACAGGATAGATTCTATGTTAACTTTGTGTTTATGTTTTTGAGAAGCCCCCTGTTTTCTGCAGCTGTAGCACTACTTTACTATATTTCTTTCTATGGCACAGTAATTCATCATATGTATGGATCTACCCTTCCCTTCATGTGTTGGTGGACATTTTCATTGTTTTTAACATGGGCTCTCAAGAACACTGCCACTGTAAATATTGGTGTACAAGTTTATGTTTGAACATTTGCTTTAAATTCTTTGGATGTATATCTAGGAGTGGAGTTGCCAAAACATATGATAATTCAGTTCAGTTACTCAGTCATGTCCGACTCCTTGTGACCCCCAGGGACTGCAGCACACCAGGTTTCCTATCCATTACCAACTCCTAGATCTTGCTCAAACTCATTTCCATCGAGTTGGTGATGCCATTCAAACATCTCATCCTTTTATTCCCTTCTACTCCTACCTTCAGTCTTACCCAGCATCAGGGTCTTTTTCAATGAATCAGTTTTTCACATCATGTGGCCAAAGTATTGCAGTTTCATTTTCAGCGTCAGTCCTCCAATGAATACTCAGGGCTGATTTTCCTTAGGATTGACTGGTTGAATCTCCTTGCAGTCCAAGGGATTCTCAAGAATCTTCTCCAGCATCACAGTTCAAAAGTATCACTTCTTAAGCACTCAGTTTTCCTTGTAGCCCAGCTCTAACATGTATACATGACTACTGGAAAAACCATCGCTTTGAGCACACAGACCTTTGTTGGTAATGTCTCTGCTTTTTAATATGTTGTCTAGGTTGATCATAATTTTTCTTCCCAGGAACAGGTGTCTTTTAATTTCATGGCTGCAGTTACCATCTGCAGTGATTTTGGAAACCCTGAAAATAAAGACTGTAAGTGTTTCCATTGTTTCCTCATCTATTTGCCATGAAATGATGGGACCAGATGCCATGATCTTAGTTTTCTGAATACTGAGGATTTGTTTTTTTTTAACCTTCCTTCAAGAATGATTGATTGATTGATTGAATTTACTTTACAATATTGTATTGGTTTTTCCATACATTGACTTGAGTCTGCCTTGAGTGTACATGTGTTCGCATCCTGAATCCCCCTCCCATCTCCCTCCCTATCCCATCCCTCTGGGTCACTCCAGTGCACCAGCCCCAAGTATGGTGAATCATGCATCAAACCTGGTCTGGCGATTCATTTCACATATGATATTTTACATGTTTCAATGCCATATTCCCATATCATCCCGCCCTCGCCCTCTCCCACAGAGTCCAAAAGACTGTTTAATACATCTGTGTCTGTTTTTGCTGTCTCACATACAAGGTTATCATAACCATCTTTATAATTCCTTATATATGCATTAGTATACTGTATTTGTGCTTTTCTTTCTGACTTACTTCACTCTGTGTAATAGGCTCCAGTTACATCCTCCTTATTAAAACTGATTCAAATGCATTGTTTTTAATGGCTGAGTAATATTCCATTGCATATATATATATATACACCACAGCTTTCTTATCTATTCGTCTGCTGTTGGACATCTAGGTTGCTTCCATGTCCTGGCTATTATAAACAGTGCCGCGATGAACATTGGGGTACACATGTCTCTTTTGATTCCGGCTTCATGAATATGAGTTTTAAGCCAACATTTTCACTCTCCTCTTTCACTTTCATCAAGAGTCTCTTCAGTTCTTTGCTTTTTGCATAAGAGTGGTGTCATATGCGTATCTGAGATTGTTGATATTTCTTCCAGCAGTCTTGATTCCAGCTTATGCTTCATCCAGCACTGGGATTTCACAGGATGTACTCTGCATATAAGTTAAATAAGCAGGGTGACAATATATAGCCTTGACATACCACATTCTCAATGTGGAACCAGTCTGTTTTTCTATGTCCAGTTCTAAATTTTGCTTCTTGACCTGCATACAGATTTCTCAGGAGGCAGGTGAGGTGGTCTGGGATTCCCATCTGTTTAATTATTTTCCACACTTTCTGGTCTTCTGCACTTTCAAAGGCTTTGTCATTGTCAATAAAGAAGAAGTAGATGTTTTTCTGGAAGTTTTTCTCTCTTGCCTTTTCAATGAACCAACGGATTATGGCAATTTGATCTTTGGCTTCTCTGCCTTTTCTAAATCCAGCTTGAACATCTGAAAGTTCATGGTTCATGTACTGTTGAATCCTGGCTTGGAGAATTTTGAGCATTACTTTGGTAACGTATGAAATGAGTGCAACTGTGTGGTAGTTGTAACATTCTTTGGCATTGCCGTTCTTTAGGATTGGAATGAAAACTGACCTATTTACGTCCTGTAGGTATTTCTGAGCGATATGATCATTACAGTTTTATGTTTTTGAGAAAATGCTGGTTCTGCACACATAGACAACACAAATTTACATCTCCACAAGTAAAGTTTGAGTTCCAATTTCTGTACATTTTCCCCAACATTTGTCATTGGTCTTTATTCTTGATTTTACACAGGTCCATCCTGAGTGTCTTATTAAGGAGGAAGTAATAATGCAGGACCCACATTTGAGGAGAAGGGAGTTAGCTTCACATACTTGATGGATAGCTGAGTGTCCACATCAATTATTTTGAATGTTTCTGTGTATAGATTTTATTCAACACTACTCATAAAACCTATGTTTGTTTGTGTTTTTTTTAACCTATTTGGACACCTGAAATTTCTTTTAAACTTTTGGGAGCTTCCCTGACCGCTCAGACTGTAAAAGCATCGGCTTGCAATGCAGGAGACGTAGGGTCGATGCCTGGGTGGGGAAAATCCCCAGGAGATGGAAATGGCAACCCACTCTAGTACTCTAGCTTAGAAAACTTCATGGCTGAAGGAGCCTCAGAGGATATGATCCATGGTGTCTCAAAGAGTCAGACGCGACTGAGAGACTTCATTTTCACATTCTTTTGATTATGATCAAGTCAATTAGACTGCTTAGTTTATTCTTGCTTTGTCTATTGAGAGCTTTTTCGATGTTCTCCTGAATTTGTTTTACATAATTCAGGTTTCATGGTTCTTCTTTCTCATATTTTAAGATTATTCTGCTTTATAGACTTACTGTCTCAGTCCTAGTATCAGCCACATATTTAAAGACTCCTTGTTCCTTTCTATTAAAGAATGTTAATAAAAATTTTCACGTGGGAACTTAATAATCTTAGCAGAAAATGCATGGAAATACAGACACATGCATACCAGACTATAAATACCCATGGTTTTGAAGATTTTCACATTGATCTAGGTGTTTCTGTGTTAGGCTAAAGATAGATTATAATGATGTCTCCAAACTGATTTCTTATGACACAAATATTACAACCTTCTCTCTTTGTCTGCCTGTAACTTCCCACTCCAGTGATAAGAAACTTGGTTTCCATTATCTGTCATTTATCAAATTCAGTGCTTCCTCCATTCAATGGCTGAAAGAGTAGTTTCAGTCCTCTTAACTACCAACTCCCTGTAGAAAGAACTTACAGAGCTCATTGTTTCTGTTTAGTACATTTTCCCTTTGTCCTGCAGATTATATTCATTTCCGCAGTGAACTTATGTCAGATAATTTTGTCCTAACACTGAGTGGCTTTTTTTTTTTTTTTTTTTTACTAAAACTCTTTCTTTTTTAATCTCTTGATTATGCTGTGGCATGTGGTATTTTAGGTCCCTGACAAGGAATTGAACCCATCTCTCCTGCATTGGCAACATGGAGTCATAACCACTGGCCCACCAAGGAAGTCTGAAGCTTTTCATATATTTCTCAATCTGTTAGATTCTTTGTTAAATTCTGCATTCCAGTCTTTGACACTCCCGTACCATGAATTAATAAATGTTAATAGGCAATAATTTAATTGTTGGGTTTTGAAAACAAAAATCTATGTGGTTACACAAATGCATAGTGGCAGGTATTCATCACTAAGTATCATGTGAAATATTTCAGCCACATATTCCATAAACTGTTTATCGTGTCTATTTTACCTTTTCTAGAATGTCTTATAAGGTCATACAGTGTGTAGGACTTGAGGCTGGATTCCTCGATTTGGTAATATAAGTGTTAGATTCATGCTTCTCTTTTTTTTTAAATAAATGGGTTGGTTGTTCATTCCTTTATATGTCTGAATACTATTGTATTGCATTATATGAAATTAAAAATAATTTTCCCTCTACCCTCAGTGTTCTTCATTGAGATGCTCATAATGAAAGGGAGATGGAATGGAGAAAAACAATCAGAAGTCTAATATATGCCATGCATATCTCCTGTATAGTTGAAAGATACCTGGGAAAACTGAGTCACTTCTTGAAATGGTCCAAGACATTACCTTAAATGCTATCATCAGCTAAGAATGAAAGAAGAAGTTTAGGGGATGTAAGAAGCCATTAAGGGAGATTATTAAGTGAAGCACTGTAAACAAAAGTATGTTGGTTATGCAGATTAACATCCAGGTCCCTTCCATAGATCTTCTTGATAGTCAAGTCATTTAGTCAAGTCAAGTCATTCTTGATATTTAGTCTTCCTCCATTTCCTTGTCCAGAGATGGAAGCATCCTTACAAATGGAGATATCCTTAAAAAACATAAATCCACTTTATAAGATGGCATTTCTCCGTGGTTTAAAAAATTCTCTGGGGCTGCTTTTTTTTTTTTTTTTTTAATTAATCAGTCTAAAATAATCTTTTTGTCAAATGGGCATATTTTGGTTGTGCTGTTTTGTGATACCCTTGAAATGTCTATGCCCTAATTTACCTGTGAATGCACATCTATGTAAAGATATCCTGATGTTTTTAATTATTATGAATTATGAATAGTGCTCACATACATTACTTGGTACTAATTTTTATTTCAGTTTTCCAAAGCAGTTGTCTAAATACAAGAGGTTCACTTCTTGATTCCTCAGGTGAGACTCTTTAGATTTGAAGAAAGGTGCCAAACTGTCTTCCAGAGTTGACTGTACATGCAATCCACCAGCATCCTGATTATGCCCTTGCATGCTTATTTACAATCTTTTTATCTTCTTTGGCCAGGTGTGTGTTTCAACCTTCACCAAATTTGGATACTATGGATAGAGTTTGAATAATTGAAATTTTCTAAGAATCTGTCCATTTCTTCCATTTATCGATTTTATTGACATATAGTTGTTCATAATAGTCTATTATAATCCTTTGTATGTCTGCATTTTCTGTTGTAATCGCTACCCAGGTGCAAGTTCTGGGAGGTGGGTTCACCATAGAGACTGTGGGCACCTGTCCCCTACAGAGGTTCTAGGAGGTGGGGTTCCCCTTGAGACTGTGGACGTGTGAGACCAGGTACAGTACTTGGAGGTAGGGTCAACCTGGAGACTGTAGATGTGTGAGCCTAGGTGTGGATTCTTGGAGGTGGGGTCACCGGGAGTAAGGGCTTGTGAAGCCAGGTACAGGGTCTTGAGGGTGGGATTTCCCTGGAGACTGAATATGTGATCACTGGTACAGGATGTTGGGAGGGGTGTCAACTTTGAGACGGTGCATGTGTGACCCCAGGTACAGGGCCTGGGGAAGGGCTTCATCATGGACACTGGACATGTTACCCCAGGAAAAGGGTCTGGAGTGTGGGATCACCCTTGAGACTGTAGAAGTGTGTCTGCAGGTACAGGGTATGGGATGCAGTAACCCTGGAGACTGGAAATTTGACCTCAGATGGAGGTGCTGTGAGGTGTTGTCACCACAGAGACTGAGGATGTGTGACTCCAGGTTCAGAGTCTGGGAGAGGTGTCACCCTGGAGACAGTGGACATGAGACCCTGGGTGCAGGATCTGGGTGGTGGGGTAACCTTGGATACTGTGGATGTGTGAACCCACAAAGAGGGTCTTGAGTGTGGGGTCACCCTGGAGACTGTGGATGTGTGATTCCAGGTTCTGGTCTGGAGAATGCAGTCACCCTGGAAACTGTGGATATGTGATCCCAGTTTCAGGGTCTGGAAGGTTGTCACCCTGGAAACTGGATGTGTGAACGCAGTTTCAGGGTTTGGGGACAAGTGTCACCCTGGAGACTGTGGGTATTTGACCCCATGGACAAGGACGTGGTGGTCACCCTGGAGAATGTGGACATGTGAGCCCAGGTGCAGTGTGTGAAATGGAGTTCACACTGGAGAATGTGGACATGTGAATCCAGCTGCAGGGTAGGGGAAGACAGTCATCCTCGAGATTGTGGATGTGTGGAAACAAGTACATGGTCTGGCAGGGTGGGGTTACCCTGAAAACTGTGGACAAATCACCCCAGGTACATATTATGAGAGGTGGGGTCACACTGGAGACTGAGGACATGTGATCCCAATTACAGTGTCTGGGAAAGAGGTTACACTGGAGCCTGTGGATCTGTGATCAGAGGTTCAGTGCCTGGGATGTGACATCACACAGGAGACTGTGGACATGTGACCCCAGATGTAGGGTCTGCTACTGCTGCTAAGTCACTTCAGTCGTGTCCGACTCCGCGTGACTCCATAGACGTCAGCCCACCAGGCTCTCCCGTCCCTGGGATTCTCCAGGCAAGAACACTGGAGTGGGTTGCCATTTCCTTCTCCAATGCATGAAAGTGAAAAAGTGAAAGTAAAGTCGCTCAGTCGTGTCCGACTCTTAGCAACCCCATGGACTGCAGCCCACCAGGCTCCTCCATCCAAGGGATTTTCCAGGCAAGAGTACTGGAGTGGGGTGCCATTGCCTTCTCCGTGATGTAGGGTCTAGGAGAGAGTAAAACTGGAGACTGGACGTTTGGCCCCAGGTACAGGATTTTGGATAAGTCACTCTGGAGACTGTGGATATGTGACTGCACGGGGAGTGACTGCAAGGGTCTCACCTTGAAGAAAGTGTATGTGTGAGCTCAGGTACAGGGTCTGGAAGTTGGGGTAACCCTGGCGACTGTGCCCATGTCACACCAGGTACAGCATCTGGGAAGAGGTGTCATCCTGGCCACCATAAACATGTGACCCCAGGTATAGGGTCTGGGATATGGGATCACCCTGGAAGCAGAGGCCAAGTAAACTAAGGTACAAAGTTTGGTGAGAGGGGGTAACACAGGATACTGTGGATGTGTAACCCCAACTTCAGGGTCTGGTTGGGGTGTCACCCTGGAATATATGGATGTGTGACCCCAGGTGGAAGAGGGGAGTCATATTGGATACTGTGGCCACGTGACTCCAGGTGCAGCACCTGAGACATGGGGTCACACTGGAGACTGTGGACGGGTGAGACCAGGTACATGAGCACAGAGGGTTTCCACCCTGGTGAATGTGGATGTGTGAACCTGCTTCAGGGTCTGTGAAGAGTGTCACTCTGCAGAATGTGGAAATCTGATCCCAGGGTTCCTATAGAGTTGCAGTGGGGATCATGGGGTTCCTGTCGAGTTGTATCAGAGGATTCAAAGCTCCCCTCTACTTGCAGTGGGAGCCAGTGTTCCTCTCCAATTTTGGCATGGAACTCAGGGTTCCACTCTCAGCATGGTGAGGAACTTGTGTTCCTCTTGAGTTTATAAGTTACCCAGGGTTCTTCTTGACTTGTGGTGGGGCCTCCTCTCGAGTTTCCTTGAGGTAATTCATCTCTAGCAGGGATGTGCAGAGCGGCTCCTTTCTAGTCGCAATCTGCGTGTGGCTACTCACTAGATTTGGAATAGGATTTCTCTAGTTGTGTTGAGGGTCAACTCTGTAGTTTGGGGGTGTTTGATTCTTTCTAGTTGTGGTGATCAAGCTCCTCTCTGGTTGCGATGTGAGGTATGTCTCTATTAGCAGCAGGGGCTCCTCTCAATGTGTGATGTCTATTGGGATCCTCTCGAGTTGCAGGGCAATGTCCTCTCTGGTTGGAGTGTGTGGGGTTCCATGGGGAAGGTCCTCTATTTTTGGCGATAGGGGTTCTTCATTAATATTAGGGGGATTGCTTCTTTCTAGTTGTGAAGGATGCCACTCAACTTACGTCAGGCAGCTCATCTCTATTTGTGGAAGAGAAGCTTCTCTCTATGTGTGATATCCTGGGGGAATCCACTCTAGTTTTTCTGGGGGAATATGCTTCACTTTTATCCGGGAGCCCCAGTACCATTATGATAAGATGCCCCTTTTTTGTTATTTCCTAGGGCTCCTGTCAAAATGCAGCAGGGAACTCGGTGTGCCGCTTGTTACAGCAGATGACTCAGGCTTCCTTTAGAGTTGTGGTGGAGCCTCCTCTTGAGCTGCAGTGGGGAAGATCCTCTCTAGTAGCTCTGTGCAGGCTACCTCTGTCTACCTGCATTGTGTGGGAGGCTACTCTCTAGTTGCGGCATGGGGTGGCACTCTAGTTGCAATGGGGGTCCACTCTTTATTTGTGGTGGGTTGGCTCCTCTCTACTTGTCATTTGCAGACACCTCTCTAGTTGTGTCAGGGGGCTCCTCTTTAGTTGTTGCAGTTGGGCTTCTCTCTAGTTGTGGTAGAGTGCTCTTCTCAAACTGTGATGGGGATGGCTATTGTCTGGTTGTGACGTGAAAGTGAAATTTTTCTAGTTTTAATGTGTAGGAGGCTACTCTCTAGTTGTGACAATGGGAGGCCTCTTTAATTGTAATATGGTGGGCTGTACTCGTGGAAGGAGGTTTCTGTCTTATTTTGATAGATGGGTATGCTTTCTAACGGCACTGATAAGGGGGGTGGGGTGGATATCTCTAATTGTGGAAGGGGTCTCTTCTCTAGCTACAGTGTTGGCCTCCTCTTTCATTGTGATTCGTGTGGGAATACCTCTCTAGTTGTGATGTACATGGGCACTTTTTGCTAATTGTGATGAATGGGACACACTCATATCGACCTGTAGGAGGAGTGTCCACTCTAGTTGTGGCAGTGGTTCTCCACTCTAAACGCGATGTAAGGGAGGGCGGGGCACCTCTCTAGTTTTGGCCCTGTGCTCCTCTAGTTGCGCCTGAGGGTCAACTATCTATTTGTGGCGTGTATTCAACTCTACAGTTTTGGCGGTTGGACTTCTCTCTAGTTGTGATGTCCCGGGACACTCCTCCCTAAGTGTGTTCTGCCGGGGGAAGTCCTCTTCATCTGTGCAGTGGGAATTTCTGTCTTGTTGCATCAAGCTGTGCAGCGCCTCTCTAGATGCAGTTTTCTGTTTCATCTCTATTTGTGGTTTGGTGGGCTACTCTCTAGTAGTGGTGTAGGGCCTCCTCTCTAGATGAGATGTACGAGATTGCTCCTCTCTAGGAGCGGGGTGCAGGGCCTCTTTCTTCATGCAGTGTCATGGTGGGCTCCTTTCTTGTTGCAGTGTGTGGGCTCCTCTCTTGTGGTGGTGGGGGAGGCCTCTTGAGTTTCATCGGGAGACTTGGTATTCCTGTCGAGTTGAGGCGGGTCCTCGACTCGAGTTTTAGTGGGTTAGCTCCTCTCTAGTAGCATTGTGCAGGGTGGCTTCTGTTTAGTTGTGATGTGTAGGTGGTTAAACTCCCTGAGGCATGGGTCTCCCCTCTAGCTGGTGTGGGGGCCAACTCTTAGTTATGTTGGATTGGCTTCTCTCTAGTTGTGGTGTGCATTCTCCACTCAAGTTGTGTTAGGGATCTCTTCTCTATTTATGGTGTTCTGGGGACACGTATAGAGCTGGAGTAGAATGTTCCTCTCGAATGGGGAAGGGAGTTTCCTCTCTGGTAGCGATGTGCACAGGCACTATTTCCAGGTGAGATAATTGCGAGCTTACTCTCTAATTTTTGCAAGGCCCCACCTCTTTTGCTGTGGCATGGGAGACTCCTCTCTAGTTGTGAAAGGAGGCTTCTGTGCCATTGTGATGTGTGGGAATGCTCCTTTCAAGTGGTAATGTTCAACGGGCTGCTCTCTATTTGTGACATGGGTCTATTCTCTAGATGTGGCGAGGATGCTCCTCTCTGACAGTGGTAGGGGTGTGTACTCGACTTGCAGCCAGGGATTGTATCTATTGGCAGTGGAGCAGACCCTCTCTAGGTGCAATGTCCAGGGTTTCCTCTCCTGTTGCGGTGGTGGGACACTCTCCAGTTTTGGCAGGTGAGCTCTTCTCTCATTGTGGCCATGGGCTTCCCTTGAGCTGTGGTATAGTGCTCCTCTCAAGTTCAGGAAGGGACTCGGGGCTCCTCTATAGTTGGGGTGGTGATTCTTCCAAGGGTTCTATGGAGGAGTTTGTTTTCTCTACTTGTGGCATTGTGGTTTCCTCACTAGTTTTTATGGGTAACCTCCACTCTAATTGTGACAGGCTCACCTCAAGTTATTTCAGGGGCTTCCTCTATTCACAGCAGAGGGGCTTTTCCCTAGGTGCAATATGCTGAAGGGCTCCTATCTAATTTTGGCAGGGGAATCCTCCACAGTTTTGGCGGGGGTTCTCCTAGCTTTGTCCTTGGGGGCTCCTTCCATGTGATGGCACAGGGTTCTTCTACAGATGCATCGGGGGACTTGGGGTTCCTTTCAAGTTGAGACAGGTGACTTGGGGTTCCTTTAGAGTTCTGGTGGTGCCTCCTTTTGAGCTGCTTGCGTCAGCTCCTCTCTAGTAGCAATTAGCAGGCTGCCTCCTGTCTACTTGTGATGTGCAGTAGGCTACTATAATAGTTACAGCATGGGATTGCATTTTAGTTTTAGTAGGGTCAACTGACGTTTTTGTTTCCACTCTTCTCTAGTTGTGGTTTGGACTCCTCTCTAGCTGTGGTTCACAGACTACTCTCTAGTTGTGACAGGGTAGGACTCCTCTTTAGTTGTGGTATGAAGCTACCTCTTTTGTTGTGGTATAGTTCTCTCAAATTGTGGCAGTGGTGGCTCCTCTTAGGAATCCTCTCGAGTTACCTCAGTGCTTGGGGCTCATCTCGATTTGCGATGGGGAACTCGGTGTTCCTCCCGAGTCACAGCAGGGGAGTCAGACCTCTTCTCCAGTTGAGGTGGGTAGCTCAGGGTTCCTCTTGGGTTTCACTAGGAAACTCAAGATTTCTCTTGAGTTGTGATGGGAAAACTCAGGGTTCATCTCGAGTTACAATAGTGGAGTCAAGTCTCCTCTTGAGTTGAGGCGAGGAACTTGGGTTTCCTCTCGAGTTGCAGCAGGGGAGTCAGGCCTCCTCTCAAGTTGTGATGGGGAACTCAGGGTTCCTCTCTAGTTGCCAAAGAGGACTTGGGTTTCCAATCGAGTTGTAGCTGGTAACACTGGATAGCTCTCAAGTTGCAGCATGAATCTTGGGGTTCCTTTAGAGTTACAGTAGGGTACTCAGAGCTCCTCTTGAGTTGTTGCAAAAACTCAGGATTCCTCTTGATTTGCAGTGCAGGACTCTTGGTTCCACTTGAGCCGTGGCAGGGAACACAGTTTTCTTCTCAATTTGGGGTCTACACATGGTTCCTCTCATGATGTGTTGGTACTTCCTCTCATGATGTCTTGGGGAAACTGGTCTCTAGTAGGGATGTGTAGGTTGACTTCTCTCTTATTCCTATGTGCGGGTGACTACTCAGTAGTTTTGGCATGGAACTTCTCTCTAGATATATTTGGGGTCAACTCTATAGCTGTGGTGGGTTCAATTCTCTCTAGTTGTGGTCTGCAAGCTCCTGTCCAGTTGTGTTTTGAGGGTCTTCTCTATTAGCAGTAGAAAAGTTCCTCTCTATATGTGATACCCAGTAGGCTCCTATCAAGTTGGAGTGGAGGGCTCCTCTCGAGTTGTGAGGCTGTGTCCTTTTTGGTTGGGGTGTGGGTGGTTCCATCGACAGAGTCCTTTCTACTTTTGGCAGTAGAGGTTCCTAATATTCGTGGGCTTTCTTCTCTCTAGTTGTGAGTGATTCCATTCAATTTAATTCAGGGAGCTTATTTCTATTTGCTTCAGAGGGTCTTCTCCCTAGGTGTGATGTCCTCGGGGATTCCACTCTATTTCTGCCTGGGTAATCCACTACAGTTTTCCCAGGTGAGCTCCTCTGACATTTGGCCAAGTTATGCTTTCTTGTTACAGCATAGTGTTCCTGTCAGATTGCAGTGGGGATCTTTGCATTTCTCTTGAATTTCAGGAGGGGACTCGGGGTTCCTTTAAGTTGTGGTGGAGCTTCCTCTTGGACTACACTAGGACAGATACTCTAGAAGTGCTGTGCAGCCTGGCTCCTGTCTTGTTGCAATCTGTGTGTCTCTACTCTATAGTGGCGGCTTGGGGCTCCACTCCAGTTGCAATGTGGATCCACTCTTTATTTGTGGTGGGTCAGCTCCTCTCTAGTTGTTGTTTGCAGACTTCTCTCTGGGTTTGGCATGGGGGCTTCTCCTCTCTAGGTGTGGCAGGTGGAGTCCTCCTTAGTTGTGTAGTTGGGCTCCTCTCTAGTTGTGGTAAAGTGCTCTTCTCAAATTTGGATGTGTGTCGCTCCTCTTTGGTTGTGATGTGAAGGGGTTTTTTTGTTTTTTTTTTTTTCTAGTTTCAGTGTGCAGGGGGCTACTCTCTAGTTGTGATAGTGGGTGTTTAGTTGTGGCGTGGTGGGCTGCTTTCTACTCATAGCAAGGGGCTTCTGTCTAATTGTGATGTGTGGTTATGCCCTTCTCTAATGGCGATGTTCAGGGGGGCTTATCTCTAGTTGTGACAGGAGTCTCATCTTTAGTTGTAATGTTGGCCTCCTTGTTCATTTTGATCCATGTAGGAGTTCCACTCTAGTTTTGATGTGCATGAGAACTTTTCTCTAATTGTGATATGTTGGGTATGTTCCTATCTATCTGTGCAAGGGATATTCTCTCTAGTTATGACAGTGGTGCTCCACTCTTAAAACACTCCACAGTGATGCATTTTAAGGCTGGGGTGGCACCTCTGAATTTTCAGCAAAATGCTCCTTATGCCTGAATGTCAGCTATCTAGTTGTGGCATGTATTCAACTCTCTAGTTTTGTCAATTGGGCTTCACTTTAGTGGTTAAGTCCTGCAGTGTTCTTCCCTAGTTGACTCTACCTGGGGTTATCCTCTCTGATTGTTGAGTGGGAATTCCTATCTTGTTGCATTATGCTGTGTTGCTCCTCTCTAGGTGCAGTTTGCTGGCTCATCTCTATTTGTGGTTTGAGTGACTACTCTCTGCTATTGAAATGGATCCTCCTCTCTAGATGTGGTGTGGAAACTGCTTCTCTCTAGCGGCTGGTGTGGGGCCTCCTTTCTATATGCAGTGTCCAATTTGGCTCCTCTCTTGTTGCAGTATGCGGGCTCCTCCCAAGTTATGGTGTGGGACTCCAAACGAGTTGCACTGGGAGACTTGTTGTTACTCTCAAGTTGAGGTAGGGCCTCCACATGAGTTTTCTTTTTTGGGGGAGGAAGGGTGGCTCCTCTCTCGTAGCATTGTGCAGGGTTGATTGTGTTTAATTTCGATGTGTGAGTGGCTAAATTACCTGTAGCATTGAGCTCCTCTCTAGTTGGTGTGTGGGGTCAACACTTAGTTGTGTTGGGTGTGCTTCTCTCTGGTTGTGGTGTTTAGGCTCCTCTTGAGTTGTGTTAAGGGAGATCTTCCCTAGTTGTAGTGTTTGGGGGTCACCTCTAGAGTTGTGGTGGATTGTTCCTCTTGAATTGTCATGGGTGTTTGCTCTTTGGGAGTGATGTGTGCATGCACTCTTTCCAGGTGCAATATTTGCAAGCCTACTCTCTAATTTTGGCATGTCCCCTCCGCTTTAGTGGTGGTGTCTGTGCCTCGTCTCTTGTTTGGGCAGGAGACTTCTGTCTAATTGCATTGTGCTGGAATGTTCCTCTCAAGTGTTGATGTTCAGGGAGCTGCTCTCTATTTGTAGCATGTGGTCTACTTGCTAGTTTTGACTAGTTTTGTCCTCTCTGACATTTGTAGGGGCATCTACTTGACTTGCAGGTGTGGGTTCGTCTCTTTTTTTCTCTGGAAGTGACCCTCTATAGGTGCAATGTCAGAGGTCTACTTTCTAGCTGTGGTCAGGGTCATACTCTCCAGTTTTGGTGAGTGGGCTCCTCTCTCATTGTGGCCATTGGCTTCTCTCTCATTGTGGCATAGGCCTCCTCTCAAATTCCGAAGGGGTTTTCTGGATCCTCTTTTGTTGCAGAGTACCTCATCTGGGGGCAATCTGTGGGGAGGGTGTTCACTCTACTTGTTGTTTGTGGTCTCCTTACTCTTTTTCATGGTGTTATGACTCCTCTCTAGATATGACAGGCTTCTCTTGAGTTACTTCATTGTCTTCATCACTGTTTGCAGCACAGGGGATCCCCTCTAGGTGCAATGTACCAGAGGTCTCCTCTCTAGTTTTGGCAGGGAATTTTTCTCCAGTTTCGGTGGGGTGTCCTAGTTTCATCTCTGGGGGCTCCTTTCTTGTGATGGCAACAGTCTCAAGTCGAGTTGTGGTGAAGGACTTGTAATTCCTCTTAAGTTGTGAAAGGTGATTCGGGGTTCCTTTAGAGTTGTGCAGGTGCGTACTCTTGAGCTGTGTGGGGCAGCTCCTCTCTAGTAGCAATTAGCAGGCTGGTTCCTGTCTAGTTGTGATGTGTGGTATGCTACTGTATAGTTAAGGCATAGAATTCCACTCTAGTTGCAGTGGGAGTCAACTGACAGTTTTGTTTCTGTTCCCCTCTAATTGTGGTTTGCATATTTTTCTACAGTTGTGGTGGGGTTGGAGGCTCCTCTTCAGTTGTCATATGGGTACTCCTCTCTGGATATTGTAACATACTCCTCTTGGACTGTGGTGAGGGTGCTTCTTCTCTGGTTGTGATGTGAAAGGGCACTTTTTCCAGTTGTGGGTTGAAGGAATATACTCTCTAATTGTAGCAAGGTACATCATCTTTTCTTGTGGTGTGTTTACCTCTTCTCTACACATAGCAGGGAGCCTATGTTTAGCTGTGATGTGTTGGTGTGCTTCTCTCTAGTGTCAATAATTAGCGGGGCTACTGTCTAGTTCCCATGTGGTTTTCTCCTCTAGTTGAGGTGTGGGGCTCCTCTCTTCTTATTATCTGAGCGAAAGGTCCTTTCTAGTTGTGGCGGCCTTTTCTCCAGTTGTTTTGTGTAGGCTCCTCTCTTGTTGCTGAAGGGTGCTGCTTTATAGTTGTGACAGGGGGCTCTGAGCTAGATTCAGGGTGCACGAGGCTCTCAACGTGTGGCTGGGTCTCCTCTCCATTTGTTGCATAATTCACCTCTCGAGTTGCTGCAGGAGGCACCTCTCGAGTTTTGGTGGGTGGCTCATCTGAAATTGTAGATAGAAATGGAAACCAATTCCAGGATTCATGCCTGGAATATCCCATGGATGAAGGGGCTTGGTAGGCTACAGTCCATGGGGTTGCAAAAAGTCAGACACTACTGAGCAAATTCACTTTAATTTTTTGACATAGGCCCCCAGTGGCTAAGATGATAAAGAATCTGCCTGGGATGCAAGAGACCTGGGTTTCTTCCCTGGTTCAGGAATATCCTGTGGAGAATGGCATGGCAACCAACTCTGGCATTCTTGCCTGTAGAATCCCATGGACAGAAAAGTCTGGCTAGCTACACAGTCCATGGGGTCACAAAGAGTTGGAAATGACTGAGCAGCTAACACACAATCATCTGTAATTGTGGTAGGGGACTCCTTTCTAGCTGTGGCATGGCACCTTCTTTCTAATTGTGTTTTGCTGATGAGCTCCACTCAAGTTTCAGGGGGAAGCTCTCCTCCAGGTGTGATGGTGGACTCAACTGTGGCTTTAATATGGGGGCCTCTTTCTAGCTATAGTGTGCAAGGTCCTCTGTAGTTGTAGTGAGGTGCTCTTCTTTCGTTGTGATGTCTGTGGGGATTCCTCTCTCATTGCAATGTGCAGAGGGTCTCCTCACTAGTTGTGTTGTGATGCTTGTCTCTCTGCAGTGAATGGGCTCCTCTCTAGGTGTGATGTCTGGAGGCCTCCTCTTCCATTGTGGACAGGGGTTTCTCTCAAGTTGGGTTGAAGTTCTCCTCTAGAATTTTCCCAGGGTACTCAGAACTCCTCTTGATATGTGGTTGTACCTCCTCTAACATTTGTCATGTGGAGAACGACGTGGCAAGGGGTCTTCTCTAATTTTGCACTATGGGTTCCTCACTCATTTTGGTGGGGTTGACTGCCTCTAGTTGTGACAGATGGTCAATTTTCTAGTTGTGTTGAGGAGCTCCTCTCCAGTTGCGTTTGTGGGGGGCTTTTCCTCAATAATGTTGGTTTGTCTGGGGATCTTCTCCACGTGAAGAATGCAGGCTCCTCTGGAGTTTCATCGGGAGGCATATCTATTGTTGTTAAAGTGGGCTCTACTCTAAGTCTAATTTCACGTGCTCCTGTTTAGTTGTGGGAGACTTCTCTCTAGTTGTGTTGTGTTGTGTTATCTCTAGTGGTGACAGGGTTCAACTTTCTTATTGTGACAAAGGACTCCAATATAGTTGTGTTGTTCATGGGGGTCTCTAGTTGTAGTGGGGTCATCTCTCTATTTGTGGTCATGGGCTCCTCCTTATTTGTCTCAGGAGACACATATAATTTTGCTGTGGGTGCTCGAGGCTCCTCTAGAAGGAGGCAGAGAATCCTGTCAAGATGAAGTAGTGGGCTTCTCTGGAGTTCCTTTGGTGAGCTCCTCTCTAACTGTGGCTGGGGACTCCAATTTACCTGTGGCATGGGTCTTTCTTTCTAGGTGTGATGTTTTGGTGAGCTCCTCTCAGTATCAATGGGGGTTCTTCTGTAGTTGTGGTGGGTGATTATCTCTAGCTGCACTGTGGCTGCTCCCTTCTTCTGTGGTGTGCTGTTGGGCTACTCTCTAGATGTGGTGTGCAAGCTTCTTTCTAGTTATGGTGAGGGTTTCTTTAGTTGTAATATCTGAGGGGAGTCCTACCTCATTGCAATGTGAAAAGGCTTCCTTTCTTATGATGGGGAAGCTCATCAATATTTGCCACAGTGTGACTCCACTCTAGGTATGATGTGTAGGGACATCGACTCCCTTTGTGTCCAGTGGCTTTTATCAAGTGGCAGTGCAGTTCTTTTCTTGAGTTATGCAGTTTATTCAGAGCTCCTCCAGAGTTGCAGTATTCCTTCACCTTGGGTTGTGATAGGCTCTTCAAGTGGCTCTGCTCTTCTTTTGACACAAGGTGTTCCTCACAAATTTTAGCATGGCTACTCCTCTCTACTTGTGAGGGCCTCCTCTCGATTTACTTCAGGGTCTCCCCTCTCTTTGCATCAGAGGGGAGGTGCGTGATTTTCTACGTGTGATGTCTTCCTAAACTCCTCGCTACATGTGGGAGAAACCTCTCGAGTTTTGGTGGAGATATCCTCTGTCATTTTGACCAGTGACTCCTCTCGTGTTGCAACAAAGAACTCTGTGGTACCTCTCTAGTTTCCTTGATAGTGGAGTTTCTCAATTATTGCAGTATGCAGGGGACTCTATACATAATGCGGTGTACAGACTCCTCTCTCATTTTGGCATGTGGCCAAAGCTAGCTGTGGCCAGGGGCTCTCTCTAGTTGCACTATTGTAGGGGTTTTTCTCTAGTTGTGGTGCGGTGGCTCTTTCACGTTGTTGCAGTCATTACTCTAGTTGCTGTGAGCAAGGTACTACTCTCTAGTTGAGGTGGGATAATCCAATCTAGTTTGACCCAGAAGCCTCCTCTCTAGTTGAGGTGGAGATCAACACTCTATTTTTGGTGAGTGGTCTAGTCTCTATTTGTGGTGGGGTTCCCCTCTCTAGTTACATTGGGCACGGTTTTTCCTTAACAGTTGCTATGTGTCGTGGGGCTCTTCTCCAAATCTGATACATGGGCGCCTCTCTGGTGTGGTGAGCTGCAGTTCTCTAATTGTGCCTTGGGTGGTTCTTCCTTCTTGTGTTGTGTGCCTGGGTTCCTCTTGTGGTGGTGTGGTGCTCCTCTCTAGTCATGCTGAGGTCTTATCTTGATTTGCAATGGGAGCTCCTCTTGAGTTGAGGCAGTGGATTCAGAGCCCCTCTTGAGTTCTGGTGGTGGCACCTCTCAAGTTGCACCAAGGGATTTGGGGTCCTTTCGAGTTGTGTTGGGAAACTTAGGGTTCCTCTTGAGTTGCAGCAGTAGGCCCCGATCTCCTGTCGAGTTGTGGCAGGTACTTGGTTTTCCTCTGGTTTACAGTGCACAACTCAGATTTCCTCTCAAGTTTCCATCAAATGTTCCTCTTGGTTTGAGCCAGGGGACTCAGAGCTTCTCTCGTGTTGTGGTGATGCTTCCTCTTGAGTTGTGTTGTGTTGTCTCCATGGAAGGGGGAGTCCTGTCTACTTTTGGCACTGGAGTCTCCTTACTACTTTATTGTGGGATTGATACCCTTTAATTTTGAGTGGCTCCTCTTGAGTTACTTCATCAGCTCATCTCTATTTGCTACAGAGAATCCCCTATAATTTGGGATGTCCCAGGGGCTGCTCTCTAGTTGTGGTGAGAGCATCCTCTCCAGCTCTGGTGCTGGAGTGCCTCTGACTTTGTTGCTGGGAGCAACCCTCATGATACAGTATAGGGCTCCTCTTGAATTGAGGCAGATTCTCTAAGTTCCACTTGAGTTGTGGTTGTGGTCTTGGGAATCCACTCAAGTTGCATTGGGGGGGCTAGGATCTAGTCTCAGTTTGTGATGGGAAACTCAAGGTTCTTCTGGAGTTGCAGTAAGGGCGTCAGTCCTCCTCTCGAGTTGAGGTAGAGAACTCAGGGTTCCTCTCGAGTTGCAACAGGGGACTATGGCCCACAAGATTTGCAGCTGAAAACTCAGAGTTCCTCTCCAGTTGCAGCATAAAATTCGAGCTTCCTATAAAGTTGCAACATGGGACCTGGGGCTCCACTCAAGTTGTGGCTGGGAAGTCGAGGTACATCTTCAGTTGCAGCAGGGGACTCAGAGGTCCTCCCGAGTTTCAGTGGGATCTCAGGATACCTCTCTCTTTTCAGTGCGAGAATCAGTGTTCCACTCCAGCTGTGGCAGGAAATTCAGGGTTCTTCTCCATTTGGGGTGTAGTCAGTGTTCTTCTCATGTTGCACTGGGGCCTCCTCTCAAGTTGTATTGCTGTGACTCATCCCTAACAGGGATGATCAATGGGGCTGTTGCAATGTGCAGATGGCTACTCACTAGTTTGGCATGGGTTTTTTCCTCTAGTTTGGTTCAGGTTCAATTCTGTAGCTGTGGTGGCTTTGATTCTCTCTAGTTGTGGTGTGCAAGCACCTCCCTAGTTGTGGTTGGGGACTCCTCTCTACCTGTGGCATGGGTGTTTCTTTCTAGTTGTGGTATGCTCTCTGCTCCTCTGTAGGTATGATGGGGTATTATCTCTAGCAGCTGTGTGGCTTTTCCTTTCTAGTTGTGGTGTGTTTATGGGCTAACCTCTAGTTGTGGTATGTGTGCTCTTTTCTGGTCATGGTGATGGGGTCATTTGCTGCAATACTTGTGGGAAGTCCTCTCTCATTGTGATGTACAGGGGCCTCCTTTCTGGTTGTGGTGGAGGGGCTCATCCATATTTGCTGAAGAGTGGCTCCTCTCTTTTTATGATGTCTATGGACATCCTCTTACGTTGGGGCCAATGGCGTCTCTCAAGTAGCTCAGCCTTCTTTTCTTAAGTTGTGGCAGCATATCTAGGGCTCATCTCGAGTTTCAGTAGTCCCACCTCTTAGGTTGTGATGGGATCTCTGCAAAGTGGTTCTGCCTTTCTTTTGATACTAGGTATTCCTCAAAAATTTTAGTATTGTTACTCCTCTCTATTTGTGAGGGCCACCTCTTGGGTTACTTCAGGGGATTATCTCTATCTGGGATGCTTTGGTGGAGTTTTCTATACTTCTGGAGGGAGAAACTTCCCCAGTTTTGGTGGAGGGCCCCTCTATCATTGTGACCAGCCTCATGTCTCATGTTTCAGGGAAGGACTTGGTAGTACCTCTCTAGTTGCATTGGGCAGTGGTGTTTCTTAGTCATTGCTGTATGCAAGAGACTCTTTACATAAGCAGTGTGTAGGCTTCTGTCATTGTGGCTTGTGGTAAACACACTAGCTGTGGCCAGGAGCTCTAGTTGCACTGTACTAGGGGTTTCTCCCCAGATGTGGTGTGCTGCTCCTTTGAGTTGTTGCAATCATTAATCTAGTTTCTGTGGGCAGGGTGCTACTGTCTAGTTGAGGTGGGATATCCAATTTAGTTTTACCCAGAAGACTCCTCTCTAGTTCCAGTGCAGGTCAATTCTCTAGTTGTGGTTCTTGGTTAAGTCTCTTCTTGTGGTGGGAATCTCCTCTCTAGTTTCATTGGGCAGGGCTTTTCCTGAATAGCTGCAATGTGAGGTGTTTCTCTTCTCCAGATGTTATGTATAAGAGCTTCTCTAATTGTGGTGAGCTGCACTTCTCTAATTGTGTTGTGGGTGCTCCTCTCTTGTAATGATGTGTGCCTGGACTCCTCTCTAGTTGTGCTGAGATCTTAGCTCAATTTGCTAAGAGAGTTACGACGGGGAACTCAGGGAGCCTCTCATCGTGCTCCAGGGAAGTCCAATCTCCATTCTAGTTGCGAGGGGGAGCTGGGGATTGCTCTCGTGTCACTGCAGGGCAAATAGACCCCATCTAGGCTTGTGTCCAGAAATTCCCTGTTCCTCTCCAGTGGCGACAGGGATTTTGGGATTGCTTTAAATGTTCACCCTGGAAGTCAGGCCTCGTCTTGAGTTGAAGTAAAGTACTCCGCTCTCCTCTCCAGCAGCGACGGGTATTTCTTGGATCCCATTGAGTGGCATAAAGGGAGTCAAGCCCCCTGTGAAGTTTTGAGAAGGGATACGGGATTGCTCTCTAGGTCCTGCAGGAAAAGAAGGGCCTAATCTTGCGATGACGCCGGAATCTCGTGTTGTCTCTCGAGTTCCGGCGCAAGGTGGGGTGTTTCCCTCCAGTTAGGACGGGGAACTCGGGGAGCCTCTCGTGTGGCCCCAGGGATGTCCAGTCTCCATTTGAGTTGCGAGGGGGAACGTGGCATTACTCTTGAGTCATAGCAGGGGAATCAGGCATCAAGACGCCTTGAATGGGGAATCTCGAGGTCTTTCTCGAGTTGCGGCAGGAAAGCCTGGTTTCCCTCGACTTGTGATGGTGACCTCAGGGAACCTGTTATGGTGCCGATGGGATGTCAGGAATACTATTGAGTTGGTAGGGGCCACTCGAGACTTCACTGGGGTCAGTGTAATGGAAGAGGGCCTCCTCTCAAGTTGAGGCCAGAACCCCAGGATTCCTCTCGTGTTTTGACATAGGTCTCGGGTTGTGTATGCCATTTCAAACAGGGAGTCAGGTCTCAACTTGTGTGGAGTCATGGAACTCTGCTTTTCTCTCGAGTTATCAAAGATTTAAAGGCCTCCATGTGAGTTGAACTTGGAATCTGGCCCTCTTTTCCAATTAGCAACTGGGGATTCAGAACTCCCTTCTTGTTGTGAGTGGATTCTCAGCTGACATTCGAATCTGTGCAAGGGAATCCGGCCTTATCTCGAGTGGATGGGGAAATATGTGACTTTTGAACTGTGAGAAGTCCTCCATGTTCCCCTCCAGTGTCACAAGGATACAAGCCTCCTCTGGAGGTGCGACAGGGATGTCGTCATTCCTTTTCAGGAGAAGCAGGGCAATCGACCCTCATCTCGAACTAAGGAGAGGAAAATAGGGCTCTTCTTTATTGTGGCTGAAGACTCAGCATTCCTCTCGAGTGCGCCTGGTATCTGGGAAAACATCTGGAGTTTCATAAAGTGTTCCAAATACCCTTTTGAGTTCAAAGAGGGAAGGTGGGCTTTCTTTGGAAACGCTGCAGCATAAAAGGGCCTCCTCAAGCATGCAGGAGAGAATTTCGTGGTTTGAGTGGAGTTGTGGCGGGAAGCTTAGGGTTCCTCTCGAGTAGGTGTCCACCTGGGGAACCCGCTCGTGTCTCCTCAGGAAGTCAGATCTCCTTTGGGGTTGCTCGGGGCACCTCGGGATTCTTCACGCATCACTGCAGGGATGAAAACGGCCTCATCTCAAGTTGAGGCGGGAACTTCAGTGTTCCTCTGCATTTCTGACATGGATCTCGGGGTCTGTGTGGAGTTGGACCAGGGGAGTCCAGCCTCATCTTGTGTTGAGGCAGGGAACTCCGCTTGCCTCTCGACTTTTTCTTGTGGCATTAGGCCACTTGTTGAGTTGTATTTGGAAGCTGTGGGTTTTACTGGAGGATGCAACTGGGGTGTCAGTGCCCCTTAGTGTTGTGGCTTCATCCTTGGCATTACATTCAAAGAGGTGCCCAGGCATCGGGACTTACCTTGAGTGGACTAGGAAATCGATGTCTTTCTGAATGTGGCATGACTCACGAGGCTTCCTCTCAGGTTTCAATGTGAGACTGGCCTCCTCCTGAGGTGCAACATGAAGACCAGGACCCCTTTCCAGACAAAGCAGTGGAATCGACCCTCATGTCGAGATAAAGAGGGGAGGAGGGGCTCATATTAATTTGTGCTGGGAAACTCGGTGTTTCTCTCAAGTGAGACCTGTAACTTGGGGAACTTTTTGAGTTGCATCAAGGGTGTCAAGTACCGTTTCGACTTTAAAGAGGGATTGTGGGATTTTCCTTGAGACGCTGTAGTGGAAAAGGGCCTCATCTCCCGATGATGGGGGAACCTCCTGGTTTTTCTCCAGTTTTGGCGGGATTCTCGAGTTATGATGGGGAACTCAGGGAGCCTCTCGTGGTGCCTCAGGGAAGTCCAATCTCCATGCGAGTTGCGAGGGGGAGCTGGGGATTGCACTCGTGTCACTGTAAGACAAATAGACTTCTTCTAGGCTTCTGTCCAGAAACTCCATGTTCCTCTCAGGTGTTGACAGGGATCTCGGGGTTGCATTCAAGGTTCACCTCGGGAGTTAGGCCTTGTCTCAAGTAGAAGCAAAATCTCCACTCTCCTCTTGAGTTACGACAAGTATCTCTTGGAGCCCATTGAGTGGCCTAAAGTGATTCAAACCTTCTGTGGAATTTAGAGATGGGACTCGGGATTGCTCCCTAGGTCCTACAGGAAATGAAGGGCCTCATATCGCAATGACGGAGGAATCTCGTGGTTTTTCTTGTGCTGCAGCGTGATGTGTGTGTCTCTCGAGTAAAGATGGAGAATTCAGGGAGATTCTTTTGTGGCATCAGGGAAGTCCATTCTCCACTTGAATTGCGAGGGGAGCATGGCATGGCTCTCGAATCATGGCAGGGAAATCAGGACACAAGAAGCGCTGAAGGGGAAAATCGAGGTCTTTCTCGAGTTGTGACAGGAAAGACTGGTTTCCCTCGACTTGTGACGGTGACTTAAGGGAGCTTCTCATGGTGCCTCCGTGAAGTCAGGAATACTGTGAAGTTTGGAGGAGCCTCTCAGGACTCCTCTGTGGTCAGTGCAATTGAAGGGGGCCTCATCTCTTGTGGAGGCGGGAACCCCATGTTTCCTCTCCTGTTTTGACGTAGGTCTCGGGTTGTGTATGCCATTTCACACATGTAGTCAGGTCTCAACTTGTGTGGATACATGAAATTCTGCTTTCCTCTCGAGTTGTTAAAGGGGTTTCAGACGTCCAGGTGACTTGAATTTGGGACTTGGGACACTTTTTCGGTTAGCAACTGGGGCATCAGAAATCCCTTCATGTTGTGAGTTGTTTCTCAGCTGACATCCGAATCTGTGCAAGGGAATCAGGCCTGATCTCGAGTGGATGCGGAAATATGTGGCTTTTGAATTGTGACAAGACCCCCAGGTTCCCCTCCAGTTTCAAGTAGATACCAGTCTCCTCTCGAGGTGTGAAGGGGACGTCGGCACTCCTTTCCAGCCGAAGCAGGGCAATCCCTACTCATCTCGACTTGAGGACGGGAAAACGAGGCTCTTTTTGACTTGTGGATGGAAACTCAGCTTCCTCTCGCTTGGGGACAAGTATCTGGGGAAACTTTTGAAGTTTCATAAAGTGTGTCTAGTACACTTTGGTTTCCAAGAGGGAACGTGGGCTTTCTTTGGAAATGCTGCTGCGGAAAAGGGCCACCTCAAGCATGCAGGGGAGAATTTAGTGGGTTTTGTGAAGTTGTGGCGGGAAGCTTATGTTTCCTCTCGAGTTGTCTGTCGAATTGGGAGACCCGCTCATGTCTCCTCAGGGAAGTCTGATCTCCTTTGGTGTTGCGAGGGGCACATTGGGATTCCTCATGCATTACTGCAGGGATGAATAGGGCCTCACCTCAAGTTGAGGTGGGAACCTCAGGGTTCCTCTCCTGTTCTGACATTGACCTCGGGGTCACTGTGGAGTTGGAAAGGGCGAGTCAGACCTGGTCTTGTGTTGAGGCACAGAACTCCGCTTGACTCTCGAGTTGTTTATGGTGTGTCAGGCCACGTGTCGAGTTTTATTTCAAACCTGCTGCTTTTCTGCAGAATGCAACGTGGGTGTCAGTGCCCCTTCGTGTTGTGACTTCATCCTCGGGGTTACATTCGGAGAGGTGCCTGGGCATTTGGACTTACCTTGATTCAACGGGGAAATTGGTGTCTTTCAGAATGTGGCACAACCCATGAGGCTTCCTCTCGAGTTTCAATGTGAGACCGGCCTCCTCCTGAGGTCCGACGTGAACGTTGGGATCCCTTTCCAGACAAAACGGGTGAATCGAGCCTCATGTCAAGATCAGCAGGGGAGAAGGGACTAAGATTAAGTTGTGCCAGGAAACTCGGTATTACTCTCGAGTGAGATTGGTATGTCTGGGAACTTTTTGAGTTGCATAAAGTGTATCAAGTACTGTTTCGAATTTTAAGCGGGAACATGGGATTTCTCTTAAGACGCTGCAGTGGGAAAGGGCCTCTTCTCGCGATGACTGGGTAACCTCGTGTTTTTTCTCGAATTGCGACAGGATTCTCGAGTTAAGACTGGGAAATGAGGGAGCCTCTGGTGTTACTCCATTGAAGTCCAATCTCCATTCGAGTTGCGAGGGGGAGCTGGGGTTTGCTCTCGAGTCACTGCAGGACAAATACACCTCATCTAGGCTTGTGTCCAGAAACTCCATGTTCCCCTCCAGTGGTGACAGGGATTGCAGGGTTGCATTCAAGGTTTACCCGGGGAGTCAGGCCTCGTCTTGAGTTGAAGCAAAGAACTCCACTCTCCTCTCGAGATGCGATGGGCATCTCTTGGAGCCCATTTAGATACCTAAAGGGAATCAAGCATCCCGTGGATCTTTTTTTCCTTTTTTTTAATTTTATTTTTTTAACTATAATATTGTATTGATTTTGCCATATATCAACATGAATTCCCCACAGGTATTAACATGTTCCCCATCCTGAACACTCCTCCTTGCCCCCTCCTCATACCATCACTCTTGGTCGTCCCAGTGCAGCATCCCCAAACATCCAGTATCATGCATTGAACCTGGACTGGCGACTCATTTCATATGTGATATTATACATGTTTCAGTTCCATTCTCCCAAATCATCCCAACCTTTCCCTTGCCCACAGAGTCCAAAAGACTGTTCTGTAAATCAGTGTCTCTTTTGCTGTCTCATATACAGGGTAATTGTTACCATCATTCTATATTCCATATATATATGCGTTAGTATACTGTATACGTGTTTTTCTTTCTGTCTTATTTAACTCTGTATAATAGGCTCCAGTTTCATCCACCTCATTAGAACTGATTCAAATATATTCTTTTTAATGGTTGAGTAATACTCCATTGTATATATGTACCATGGCTTTCTTGTCCATTCATCTCCTGATGGAAATCTAGGTTGCTTCCATGCCCTGATTATTATAAACAGTGATGTGATGAATATTGGGGTACTCGTGTCTCTTTCAATTCTGGTTTCCTCAGTGTGTATGCCCCGCAGTGGGAATGCTGGATCATAACGCCGTTCTAGTTCCAGTTTTTTAAGGAATCTCCACACTGTTCTCCATAATGACTGTACTAGTTTGCATTCCCAGAAACAGTGTAAGAGGGTTCCCTTTTCTCCATTCCCTTTCCAGCATTTATTACTTGTCGACATTTGGATCGACTCTGACTTGCATGAAATGATACCTCATTGTTGTTTTTATTTGCATTTCTCTGATAATGAGTGATGTTGAGCATCTTTTCATGTGTTTGTTAGCCATCTGTATGTCTTCTTTGGAGAAATGTCTATTTAGTTCTTTGGCCTATTTTTTGATTGGGTCATTGATTTTTCTGGAATTGAGCTGTAGGTGTTGCTTGTATATTTTTGAGATTAGTTGTTTGTCAGTTGCTTCATTTGCTATTATTTTCTCCCATTCTGAAGGCTGTCTTTTCACCTTTGCTTATACTTTCCTTTGTTGTCCAGAAGCTTTTAAGTTTAATTAGGTCCCATTTATTTATTTCTGCTCTTATTTCCAATATTCTGGATGGTGGGTCATCGAGTTTCCTGCTGTGATGTATGTCAGAGCGTGTTTTGCCTATATTCTCCTCTAGGAGTTTTATAGTTTCTGGTCTTATGTTTAGATCTTTAATGCATTTTGAGTTTGTTTTTGTATATGATGTTAGAAAGTGTTCTAGTTTCATTCTTTTACAAGTGGTTGACCAGTTTTCCCAGCACCACTTGTTAAAGAGATTGTCTTTAATCCATTGTATGTTCTTGGCTCCTTTGTCAAAGATAAGGTGTCGGGGGTTCCGGTTAAGATGGCGGAGGATTAGGACGGGGAATACACTTTCTCCTGCACAAATTCATCAAGGGGACATCTAAACGCTGAGTAAATTCCTCAAACAGCTTCGGAATGCCGGCAGAGAACATCGGACACTGAGAAAAGCAACTCACTCCCCTCTAAAGGAGGTAGGAAAGAATATAGAAGCCAGAGAGGGACAAAGAGGGAGAGGCGGACCTCTGTCCGGGGAAGGGAGCCTGGAAAGGGAAAGAAAAGTTTCCAAACACCGGGAAACTCTCCCTGTAGAGTCTGTGCCAACCTAGAAAGCACGGAGAATATCATAACAGGGAGGAAAACAATTGAACAATTAAGACCCACAGACTACGAGCCCTGCGGTAGCTTCCACGGCAGGAAGGCATCATCGCAAACACCCGCTTCCGCCAGTAGCAAGCCAGGGCTGGGCGGGGAGACACTGCGGGCTGCTCCCACGCCGCCGGCCGCTCCCCCGTGGGAAGCACCCCCGAGGAGCGCTCCCCTCCCCCCGTCGCCAGCCGCTCCCATGCGGGCGCGCACCCGCCCCCTGCGCCGGGGACTCCCGAGCGGGTCGACCCCCACCGCCGACCGTTCCCGTTCCCGTGCGAACCATCCCCTTGCCGCCGCTCCCCCGCCAGCCGTGGCCGCGCGGGCCGTTCCCGCTGGGAGTGGTTCGGGCTGGCAGACCAGACTGCGGCGCCGTCCACAGAAGAGGCCGGCCCAGGCCCAAGACACTGCGGGGCCCGCGCACAGAACAAAGGACTATACAGACCAACTACAGAGAACGGGGCCTATAGATCTTGAGAAACTTAAGCCGGAACAAGGAACTAGCCGAAAATGAACTGAACCCACAGCAATAAAAGAGAAACTCTTATACATATTGTTACTATTTTTACCAACATTATTTCCTTTTTTTCTTTTTTTAATATATGTTTTTTTAAAATTTTATTATTTTTTTTTATTGAAAAGAAGGAAAGAAAAAAAGGAAAAAAAAAAAATTTTTTTCTTTCCTTTTAATTTTTTTTTCTTCTTGTTTTTGTTTCTTTTATTTTTATGTTTTTATCCTCTAGTACTTCTTTAATCTCCACTGTTAGATATAACTTTTGCGACCCTGTTTTTTTTTTTTTTTTGTGTGTGTGTGTGTGTGTGTGTGTGTTTTTCTTGTTTTTGTTTCTTTTATTTTTATGTTTTTATCCTCTAGTACGTCTTTAATCTCCACTGTTAGATATAACTTTTGCAACCCTGTTTTGCTTTTGTGTGTGTGTGTTTTTTTCTTTTTTTTCTTTTTGTCCTTTGCTTTTTTTCTTTCCTTTGTTCTTTTCTTTACTGATTACTGACTGGATCTGTCTCTCTCCTTGACACTCCCTCCTTTTATCCTCCTGACCAACTCTATCTCCCTCCTCCCTTTCTCCTTCTCCGTATAACTCCGTGAACATCTCTGAGCAGTCTAGTTGTGGAATGCAATATAGAAGACGAACTTTTTGAGACTACTGCAAAAATAAGACAGATAACAGGAAGCAGGAGGCTTAAGTCCAAACCCTGATCCCATGAAACATTAATTGACAGGAGCTCATCAAATGCCTCCATACCTACACTGAAACCAAGCATCACACAAAGACCAGCAAGTTCCACGGCAAGACATACCAAGAAAATCCTCTAGAAAAACAAGAACACAGCCCTGAGCTCCAAGTCACAGGCTACACAAAGCGACCTCAAAACCATAGACATCTCATAACTCACCACTAGACACTCCACCGCACCCCAGAGAAAAGAAATCCAGCCCCACCCACCAGAACATCGATACAAGCTTCCATAAACAAGAAACCTCGACTTGCCACCGGTACAAACCCACATATAGGGCAGAAAAGCCACAATAAAGAGAATTCCACAGACTGCCAGAATACAGTAAGGACTCCCCAAACTCAGCATTTTAAACAAGATGAAGAGACAGAAGAATTCCCAGCAGGTAAAGGAACAGGATAAATGCCCACCAAACCAAACAAAAGAGGAAGAAATAGCGAACCTACCTGATAAAGAATTCCGAATAATGATAGTGAAATTAATCCAAAGCCTGGAAAGCAAAATGGAATCATGGATAAATAGCCTGGAGAAAAGCATCGAGAAGATGCAAGAAAGATTTAACAAGGACCTAGAAGAAATAAAAAAGAGTCAATATATAATGAATAATACAATAAATGAGATCCAAAACACTCTGGAGGCAACAAATAGTAGAATTACAGAGGCAGAAGATAGAATTAGTGAATTAGAAGATAGAATGGCAGAATTAAATGAATCAGAGGAGAAAAAAGAAAAACGAATTAAAAGGAATGAGGACAATCTCAGAGACCTCCAGGACAATTTTAAACGTTACAATATTCGAATCATAGGAGTTCCAGAAGAAGAAGACAAAAAGAAAGACCATGAGAAGATACTAGAGGAGATAATAGTTGAAAACTTCCCTAAAATGGGGAAGGAAATAATCACTCAACTCCAAGAAACCCAGAGAGTCCCATATAGGATAAACCCAAGGAGAAACACCCCAAGACACATATTAATCAAATTAACAAAGATCAAACACAAAGAACAAATATTAAAAGCAGCAAGGGAAAAACAACAAATAACACACAAGGGAATTCCCATAAAGCTAACAGCTGATCTTTCAATAGAAACTCTTCAAGCCAGGAGGGAATGGCAAGACATACTTAAAGTGATGAAAGAAAAGAACCTACAGCCCAGATTATTGTACCCAGCAAGGATCCCATTCATATATGAAGGAGAAATCAAAACCTTTACAGACAAGCAAAAGCTGAGAGAATTCAGCACCACCAAACCAGCTCTCCAACTAAAGGACCTTCTCTAGACAGGAAACACAAAAAGGATATACAAATTCAAACCCAAAACAACAAAGTAAATGGCAACGGGATCATATTTATCCATAATTACCTTAAATGTAAATGGGTTGAATGCCCCAACCAAAAGGCAGAGACTGGCTGAATGGATACAAAAACAAGACCCATACATATGTTGTCTATAAGCGACCCACCTCAAAACAGGGGACACATACAGACTGAAAGTGAAGGGCTGGAAAAAGATTTTCCATGCAAATAGGGACCAAAAGAAAGCAGGAGTAGCAATACTCATATCAGATAAAATAGACTTTAAAACAAAAGCTGTGAAAAGAGACAAAGAAGGTCACTACATAATGATCAAAGGATCAATCCAAGAAGAAGATATAACAATTATAAATATATATGCACCCAACATAGGAGCACCGCAATATGTAAGACAAATACTAACAAGTATGAAAGGAGAAATAAACAATAACACAATAATAGTGGGAGACTTTAATACCCCACTCACACCAATGGATAGATCAACTAAACAGAAAATTAACAAGGAAACACAAACTTTAAATGATACAATAGACAAGTTAGAACTAATTGATATCTATAGGACATTTCATCCCAAAACAATGAATTTCACCTTTTTCTCAAGTGCACACGGAACCTTCTCCAGGATAGATCACATCCTGGGCCATAAATCTAGCCTTGGTAAGTTCAGAAAAATTGAAATCATTCCAACCATTTTTTCTGACCACAATGCAGTAAGAGTAAATCTCAATAACAGGAGAAAAACTATTAAAAATTCCAACATATGGAGGCTGAACAACACACTCCTGAATAACCAACAAATCACAGAAGAAATCAAAAAAGAAATCAAATTCTGCATAGAAACGAATGAAAATGAAAACACAACAACCCAAAACCTGTGGGACACTGTAAAAGCAGTCCTAAGGGGAAAGTTCATAGCAATTCAGGCATACCTTAAGAAACAAGAAAAAAGCCAAATAAATAACCTAACTCTACACCTAAAGCAACTGGAAAAGGAAGAAATGAAGCACCCCAAGATTAGTAGAAGGAAAGAAATCCTAAAAATTAGGGCAGAAATAAATGCAAAAGAAACAAAAGAGACCATAGCAAAAATCAACAAAGCCAAAAGCTGGTTCTTTGAAAGGGTAAATAAAATTGACAAACCACTAGCCAGACTCATCAAGAAACAAAGGGAGAAGAATCAAATCAATAAAATTAGAAAAGAAAATGGAGAGATCACAACAGACAGCACAGAAATACAAAGGATCATAAGAGACTACTATCAGCAATTATATGGCAATAAAATGGACAATATGGAAGAAATGGACAGATTCTTAGAAAAGTACAACTTTCCAAAACTGGATCAGGAAGAAATAGAAAATCTTAACAGACCCATCACAAGCACGGAAATTGAAACGGTAATCAGAAATCTCCCAGCAAACAAAAGCCCAGGCCCAGACGGCTTCACAGCTGAATTCTACCAAAAATTTAGAGAAGAGCTAACACCTATCCTACTCAAACTGTTCCAGAAAATTGCAGAGGAAGGCAAACTTCCAAACTCATTTTATGGGGCCACCATCACCCTAATTCCAAAACCTGACAAAGATCCCACAAAAAAAGAAAACTGCAGACCAATATCACTGATGAACATAGACGCAAAAATCCTTAACAAAATTCTAGCAATCAGAATCCAACAATACATTAAAAAGATCATACACCATGACCAAGTGGGCTTTATCCCAGGGATGCAAGGATTCTTCAATATCCGCAAAACTATCAATGTAATACACCACATTAACAAACTGAAGAATAAAAACCATATGATTATCTCAATAGATGCAGAGAAAGCCTTTGACAAAGTTCAACATTCATTTATGATAAAAACTCTCCAGAAAGCAGGAATAGAAGGAACATACCTCAACATAATAAAAGCTATATACGACAAACCCACAGCAAACATTATCCTCAATGGTGAAAAACTGAAAGCATTCCCCCTAAAGTCAGGAACAAGACAAGGATGCCCACTTTTACCATTATTATTCAACATTGTTCTGGAAGTTTTGGCCACAGCAATCAGAGCAGAAAAAGAAATAAAAGGAATCCAAATTGGAAAAGAAGAAGTAAAACTCTCACTGTTTGCAGATGACATGATCCTCTACGTAGAAAACCCTAAAGATTCCACCAGAAAATTACTAGAACTAATCAATGAATACAGTAAAGTTGCAGGATATAAAATTAACACACAGAAATCCCTTGCATTCCTGTACACTAATAACAAGAAAACAGAAAGAGAAATTAAGGAAACAATTCCATTCACCATTGCAATGAAAACAATAAAATACTTAGGAATTTATCTTCCTAAAGAATCTAAAGACCTATATTTAGAAAACTATAAAACACTGCTGAAAGAAATTAAAGAGGACACTAATAGATGGAGAAATATACCATGTTCGTGGATTGGTAGAATCAATATAGTGAAAATGAGTATACTACCCAAAGCAATTTATAGATTCAATGCAATCCCCATCAAGCTACCAACGGTATTCTTCACAGAGCTAGAACAAATAATTTCTCAATTTGTATGGAAATACAAAAAACCTCGAATGGCCAAAGCTATCTTGAGAAAGAAGAACGGAACTGGAGGAATCAACCTGCCTGACTTCAGGCTCTACTATAAAGCTACAGTCATCAAGACAGTATGGTACTGGCACAAAGACAGAAATATAGATCAATGGAACAAAATAGAAAGTCCAGAGATAAATCCACGCACATATGGTCACCTAATCTTTGACAAAGGCGGCAAGAATATACAATGGATTAAAGACAATCTTTTTAACAAGTGGTGCTGGTAAAACTGGTTGAACACTTGTAAAAGAATGAAACTAGAACACTGTCTAACACCATACACAAAAATAAACTCAAAATGGATTAAAGAGCTAAATATAAGACCAGAAACCATAAAACTCCTAGAGGAAAACATAGGCAAAACACTCTCCGACTTACATCACAGCAGGATCCTCTATGACCCACCTCCCAGAATATCGGAAATAAAATCAAAAATGAACAAATGGGACCTAATCAAACTTAAAAGCTTCTGCACAACAAAGGAAACTATAGGCAAGCTGAAAAGACAGCCTTCAGAATGGGAGAAAATAATAGCAAATGAAGCAACAGACAAACAACTAATCTCAAAAATATACAAGCAACTTCTACAGCTCAATTCCAGAAAAATAAACGACCCAATCAAAAAATGGGCCAAAGAACTTAATAGACACTTCTCCAAAGAAGACATACAGATGGCTAACAAACACATGAAAAGATGCTCAACATCACTCATTATCAGAGAAATGCAAATCAAAACCACTATGAGGTACCATTACACGCCAGTCAGAATGGCTGCGATTCAAAAATCCACAAGCAATAAATGCTGGAGAGGGTGCGGAGAGAAGGGAACCCTCTTACACTGTTGGTGGGAATGCAAACTAGTACAGCCACTATGGAGAACAGTATGGAGATTCCTCAAAAAACTGGGAATAGAACTGCCTTATGACCCAGCAATCCCACTGCTGGGCATACACACTGAGAAAACCAGAATTGAAAGAGGCACTTGTACCCCAATGTTCATAGCAGCACTGTTTGCAATAGCCAGGACGTGGAAGCAACCTAGATGTCCATCCACAGATGAATGGATAAGCAAGCTGTGGTACATATAAACGATGGAGTATTACTCAGCCATTAAAAAGAATACATTTGAGTCAGTTCTAATGAGGTGGGTGGAACTGGAGCCTATTATACAGAGTGAAGTAAGCCAGAAAGAAAAACACAAATACAGTATACTAATGCATATATATGGAATTTAGAAAGATGGTAACAATCACCCTGCTTATGAGACAGCAAAAGAGACACTGATGTATAGAACAGACTTTTGGACTCTGGGACTGGGAGAGGGTGGGACGATTGGGGAGAATAGCATTGAAATATGTATAATATCATATCTGAAACGAGTCAGTCCAGGTACGATGCCCTATAACAGATGCCTGGGACTGGAGCACTGGGATGACCTGGAGGGATGGTGTGGGAAGGGGGGAGGGAGGAGGGTTCAGTATGGGGAGCACGTGTATTCTGGTGGCGGATCCATCTCGATGTATAGTAAAAGTAATACAATATTGTAAAGTTAAGAAAAATAAAAAAATAATAATAATAATAAAAAAGATAAGGTGTCAATATGTGCGTGGATTTATCTCTGGGCTTTCTATTTTCTTCCTTTGATCTGTATTTCTGTATTTGTGCCAGTACCATACTATCTGGATGTCTGTGGCTTTGTAGTAGAGCCTGAAGTTAGGCAGGTTGATTCCTCCAGTTCCATTTTTCTTTCTCAAGATTGCTTTGGCTATTCCAGGTTTTTTGAATTTCCATATAAACTATGCAATTCTTTATTCTAGCTCTGTGAAGAATACCGTTGGTAGCTTGATAGGGATTGCATTGAATCTATAAATTGCTTTGGGTAGTATACTCATTTTCACTATATTGATTCTTCCAATCCATGAACATGGTGTATTTCTCCATCTATTAGTGTCCTCTTTGATTTCTTTCACTAGTGTTTTATAGATTTCTATATATAGGTCTTTAGTTTCTTTAGGTAGATATATTCCTAAGTATTTTATTCTTTTCATTGCAATGGTGAATGGAATTGTTTCCTTAATTTCTATTTCTATTTTCTCATTAGTAGTGTATAGGAATGCAAGGGATTTCTGTGTGTTGATTTTATATCCTGCAACTCTACTATATTCATTGACTGGTTATAGTAATTTTCTGGTGGAGTCTTTAGGGTTTTTTCTGTAGAGGATCATGTCATCTACAAATAGTGAGAGTATTACTTCTTTTCCAATTTGGATTCCTTTTATTTCTATTTCTGCCCTGATAGCTGTGGCCAAAACTTCCAGAACTATGTTGAATAGTAATGGTGAAAGTGGACACCCTTTTCTTGTTCCTGGCTTTAGAGGAAATGCTTTCAATTTTTCACCATTGAGGAAAATGTTTGCTGTGGGTTTGTCATATATAGCTTTTATTATGTTGAGGTATGTTCATTCTATTCCTGCTTTCTGAAAGTTTTTATCATAAATGTATGTCGAATTTTGTTAAAGGCTTTCTCTGCATCTATTGAGATAATCATATGGTTTTTATTTTTCAATTTGTTAATGTGGTGTATTACATTGATAGTTTTGCGGATATTGAAGAATCCTTGCATCACTGGGATAAAGCAAACTTGGTCATGTTGTATGATCTTTTAAATGTGTTGTTGGATTTTGATTGCTAGAATTTTGTTAAGGATTTTTGAATCTATGTTCATCTGTAACATCGGCATGTAGATTTCCTTTTTTTGTGGCATCTTTGTCAGGTTTTGGTATTAGGGTGATTGTGGACTCATAGAATGGGTTTGGAAGTTTACCATCCTCTGCAATTTTCTGCAAGAGTTTGAGTAGGATAGGTGTTAGCTCTTTTCTAAATTTTTGGTAGAATTCAGCTGTGAAGCCGTCTGGACCTGGGCTTTTGTTTGCTGGAAGATTTCTGACTACAGTTTCAATTTCCGTGCTTGTGATGGGTCTGTTAAGATCTTCTATTTCTTCCTGGTTCAGTTTTGGAGACTTGTATTTTTCTAAGAATCTGTCCATTTCTTCCACGTTGTCCATTTTATTGGCATATAATTTCTGATAGTAGTCTCTAATGATCCTTGGTATTTCTGTGCTGTCTGTTGTGATCTCTCCCTTTTCATTTCTAATTTTAATGATTTGATTTTTCTCCCTTTGTTTCGTGATGAGTCTGGCTAACGGTGTGTCAATTGCATTTATCCTTTCAAATAACCAGCTTTTGGCTTTGTTGATTTTTGCTATGGTCTCTTTTGTTTCTTTTGCATTTATTTCTGCCCTAATTTTTAAGATTTCTTTCCTTCTCCTAACCTTGGTGTTCATCATTTCTTCCTTTTCTTGTTGCTCTAGGTGTAGAGTTAGGTTATTTATTTGACTTTTTTCTTGTTTCTTGAGGTATGCCTGGATTGCTATGAACTTTCCCCTTAGGACTGCTTTTATAGGGTCTCATAGGTTTTGGGTTGTTGTGTTTTCATTTTCATTCATTTCTATGCAAATTTTGATTTCATTTTTGATTTCTTCTGTGATTTGTTGGTTATTCAGAAGTGTGTTGCTCAGCCTCCATATTTTGGAATTTTTAATAGCTTTTCTCCTGTAATTGAGATCTAATCTTACTGCATTTGAATCAGAAAAGATGTTTGGAATGCTTTCAATTTTTTTAAATTTACCAAGGCTAGATTTATTGCCCAGGATGTGATCTATCCTGGAGAAGGTTCCGTGTGCACTTGAGAAAAAGTTGAAATTCACTGTTTGGGATGAAATGTCCTATACATATCAATTAGGCCTAACTGGTCTATTGTATCATTTAAAGTTTGTGTTTCCTTGTTTATTTTCTGCTTAATTGATCTATCCATAGTTGTGAGTGGGGTATTAAAGTCTCCCTCTATTATTGTGTTATTTTTAATTTCTCCTTTCATACTTGTTAGCATTTGTCTTACATATTGTGGTGCTCCTATGTTGAGTGCATATGTATTTATAATTGCTATAACTTCTTCTTGGATTGATCCTTTGATCATTATGTACTGACATTCTTAGTCTCTTTTCAGACCCTTTGTTTTAAAGTCTATTTTATCTGATATGTGTATTGCTACTCCTGCTTTATTTTGGTCTGTATTTGCATGGCAAATCTTTTTCCAGCCCTTCACTTTCAGTCTGTATGTGTCCCTTGTTTTGAGGTGTGTCTCTTGTAGACAACATAGGTAGGGGTCTTGTTTTTGGGTCCATTCAGCGAGTCTTTGTCTTTTAGTTGGGGCATTCAACCCATTTATGTTTAAGGTAATTATTGATAAGTATGATCCTGTTGCCATTTACTTTACTGTTTTGGCTTCGAATTTATACACCCTTTTTGTGTTTCCTGTCTAGAGAATATCCTTTAGTATTTGTTTTAGATCTGGTTTGGTGGTGCTGAATTCTCTCAGCTTTTGCTTGTCTGTAAAGCTTTGATTTCTCCTTCATATTTGAATGAGATCCTTGCTGGGTACAGTAATCTGGGCTGTAGGTTATTTTCTTTCATCACTTTAAATATGTCTTGCCATTCCCTCCTGGCTTGAAAAGTTTCTATTGAAAGATCAGCTGTTATCATTATGGGAAGTCCCTTGTGTGTTATTTGTTGTGTTTCCCTTGCTGCTTTTAATATTTGTTCTTTGTGTTTGATCTTTGTTAATTTGATTAATATGTGTCTTGGGCCGTTTCGTCTTGGGTTATCCTGCTTGGGACTCTCTGGGTTTCTTGGACTTGAATGATTATTTCCTTCCCCATTTTAGGGAAGTTTTCTACTATTATCTCCTCAAGAATTTTCTCATGGTCCTTCTTTTTGCCTTCTTCTTCTGGGACTCCTATGATTCGAATGTTTAGCGTTTAATATTGTCCTGGAGGTCTCTAAGATTGTCCTCATTTCTTTGAATTTGCTTCTCTTTTTTCCTCTCTGATTCATTTATTTCTATGATTCTGTCTTCTAATCCACTAATCCTATCTTCTGCCTCTGTTATTCTACTATTTGTTGCCTTCAGAGTGTTTTTGATCTCATTTATTGCATTATTCATTGTATATTGACTCTTTTTTATTTCTTCTAGGTCCTTGTTAAACCTTTCATGGATCTTCTCAATCCTTTGCTCCAGACTGTTTATCTGTGTTTCCATTTTGATTTCAAGATTTTGGATCATTTTCACTATCATTATTCGGAATTCTTTATCAGGTAGATTCCCTATCTCTTCCTCTTTGGTTTGGTTTGGTGGGCATTTATCCTGTTCCTTTACTTGCTGGGTATTCCTCTGTCTCTTCATCTTTTTTACATTGCTGAGTTTGAGATGTCCTTTCTGTATTCTGGCATTTTGTAGAGTTTTCTTTATCATGGAGTTTCCTTGCTGTGTGTGGGTTTGTACAGGGGGCTTGTCAAGGTTTCTTGGTTACGGAAGCTTGTGTTGGTGTTCTGGTGGGTGGAGCGGGATTTCTTCTCTCTCCTTTCTAAGACAATGGGTTGCTTTTCTGCATGCCTGATGTCCTCTGCCAGCATTCAGAAGTTGTTTGTGGAATTTACTTGGCGTTTAAATGTATTTTGGTGAATTTGTGGGGGTAGAAAATTGTCTCCCCGTCCTATTCCTCCACCAACTTAGGTCCTTCCTGTCCTGTGTAGTTTTGAGAAAAGACTTGGGACTGCTGTCTAGGCCCTGCAGAAAAAGAAGGGCTTCATCTAGGGAAGAGAGTGGAACCTCATGATTTTTCTCGAGCTGCCGCATGACGTGTGTGGTTTCTCTAGAGTTATGACAGGGAACTCAAGGAGCCTCTTGTGTCTCCAGGGAAGTCTAGTCTCCATTCAAGATGCATGGAGGAGCGCGGGATTGCTAAGTCATGGCAGGGGAATCAGGCCTCAAGACCCGTTGAAGGGGGAATCTCCAGGTCTTTCTCGAGTTGGGGCAGGACAAACTGGGTTCCCTCGACTTGTGATGGTGACTTCAGGTAGCTTCTCATGGTACCTATGGGAAGTCAGGAATACTGTGGAGTTGGGAGTGTCCTCTTGGGACTCCACTGGGGTCAGTGCAATGGAAGAGGGCCTCATCTCAAGTGGAAGTGGGAACCTCAGGATACCTCTCATGTTCTGACATGGGTCTCCGGGTGTGTATGCCATTTGAAACACGGAGTCATGTCTCGGCCTCTGTGGAGGCATGGAACTCTTCTTTGATCTCGAATTGTCAAAGGTGTTAAAGGCCTCCAGGTGAAATGAATTTAGAACCTGACCCTCTTTTCCAATTAGCAATCGGGGCATCAGTAGTCCCTTCGTGTTGTGAGTGGATTCTCAGCTGACATTTGAATTGGTGCAAGGGAATCAGGCCTGATCTCGACTGGATGGGAAAATATGTGGCTTTTAAATTGTGACAAGACTCCTGGGTTCCCCTCCAGTGTCAAGTAGATACCAGCCTTCTCTCGAGGTGCGACAGGGATGTCAGCATTCCTATCCAGGAGAAGCAAAGCAATCGAAACTCATCTCAAGTTGAGGAGGGGAAAATAGGGCACTTCTTGACTTGTGGTGGGAAACTCAGTGTTGCTCTCGAGTGGGGACGGGTATTTGGGAAACTTCTGGAATTTCATCAACTGTGTCAAGTACCCTTTCGAGTTCCTAGAGGGAACGTGGGCTTTCTTTGTAAACGCTGCACCATAAATTGGCCTCCTCAAGCGTTCACGTGAGAATTTCCTGTTTTGCGCGGAGCTGTGGTGGGAAACTTAGGGTTCCTCTCGAGTTATGTGTCGACCTGAGGGACCCGCTCGTGTCTCCGCAGGGAAGTCAGATCTCCTCTGGCATTGCGAGGGGCACCTATGGATTCCTCGCACTTGGTTGCAGGAATGAATAGGGCCCCATCTGGAGTTGAGACGGGAACTTCAGGGCTCCTTTCCATTTCTGACATCGAACTCGAGGTCTCTGTGAAGTTGGAACAGGGGAGTCCAGCCTAGTCTTGTGTTGAGGCATGGAACTCCGCTTGCCTCTCGAGTTGTTCACAGGGCGTCAGGCCACTTGTTGAGTTGTATTTGGAACCTGCAAGTTTTTCCGGAGGATGCAACTGGGGTGTCAGTGCCCCTTAATCTAGTGACTTAATAGTCAAAGTTACATTCGAAGAGGAGCCCGGGATTCAGTACTTAACCTGAGTGGACGAGGAAATCGATGTCTTTAGGATTGTGGCACGACCCTCGAGGATTTCTCTCAAGTTTCAGTGTGCGACCGGCCTCCTCCTGAGGTGCAATGGGAAGGTCGGTATCCCTTTTAAGACAAAGTAGGAGAATCCACTCTCATGTCGAGATCAGGAGGGCAGAAGGGGCTCAATTTAAGTTGTGCCAGGAAACTCGGTGTTCCTCTCAAATGAGCCCAGTATGTCGGGCAACATTTTAAGTTGCATCAAGGGTCTCAAGTACCATTTCAGATGTCAAGAGAGAACATGGGATTTCTCTTGAGACGCCGCAGTGGGAAAAGGCCTCATATGGCATTGACGGGGGAACCTCATGGTTTTTCTCGAGTTTCAGCGGGATTCTTGAATTAACACGGGGAATTTAGGCAACCTCTCCTGTGGCTCCAGGGAAGTCCAATCTCCATTCGAGTTGCGATGGGGAGCTGGGAATTGTTCTCAAATCACTGCAGGTCAAATAGACCTCATCTAGGTTTGTTTCCAGAAACTCTGTTTTCCTCTCCAGTTTTGACAGTGATCTCGGTGTTGCATTACAGGTTCACCTGGGGAGTCAAGCCTCATCTCAAGTTGAAGCAAGGTACTCCCTTCTACTCTCGAGTTGCGACGTGTATCTCTTGGAGCCAATTGAGTGGACTAAAGGGAGTCAAGCCTCCTGTGGAGTTTTGAGAGGAGACTCGGAATTTCTCTCTAGGTCCTGCAGGAAAAGAAGGACCTCATCTCACAATGATGAAGGAATCTCGTGTTTTTTCTAGAGCTGCAGTGCAACATGGTGTTTCTCTCGAGTTACGACAGGGAACTCAGGGATACTCTCGTGTGGCCCCAGGTAAGTCCAATATCCATTCGAGTTTAACGGGGGAACACGGCCTGCTCTCCTTTCATGGCAGGGAATCGGGCCTCAAGATGCGTTGTAAGGGGAATATAATGGTGTTTCTCGAGTTGCGGCAGGAAACCCTGGGTTAACTCGACTTGTGACAGTGACCTCAGGGAACCTCTCATGGTTCCTATGGGAAGGCAGGAATACTGTCGAGTTGGGTGGTGCCTTTCAGGACTCAACTGGGGTCGGTGCAATGGAAGAATGCCTCATCTCATGTTGAGGTGGGAACCTAAGTGTTCCTCTCCCGTTCTGACGTGTGTCTCAAGGTGTGTATGCCATTTCAAACAGGGAGTCAGCTCTCGACTTGTGTGGAGATATGGAACTCTGTTTGCCTCTCGAGTTGACAAAGAGGCTTCAGGCACCCACGCGAGTTGAACTTGGGACCTGTGGCTCTTTTCTAACTAGCAACTGAGGCATCATAACTTCCTTCGTGTTGTGAGTTGATCTCGGCTGACATTCGAATTGGTGCAAGGGAATCAGGTCTGATCTCGAGTGGATGGATAAATACGTGGTTTTTGAATAGTGACAAGACTCCGGATTCCCCTCCAGTGCCAAGGAGATACCAGCCTCGTCTCGAGGTGTGAAGGGGACGTCAGCATTTCTTTCCAAGTGAAGCAGGGCAATCGACCCTCATCTCAACTTGAGGAGGGGAAAATGGGGCTCTTCTTGACTTGTGGCGGGAAACTCAGCATTCCTCTTGAGTGGGGACAGGTATCTGGGGAATCTTCTGGAGTTTCTTGGAGCATGTCAAGTACACTTTCAAGTTCCAAGAGGGAACATGGGCTTGCTTTGGAAATGTAGCAGCGTCAAAGGGGCACCTAAAGTGTGCAGGGAAGAATTTGGTGGGTTGGGTGGAGTTGTGGCAGGAAGCTACAAGTTCCTCTCAAGATGCGTGTCGACCAGGGGGACCTGCTCTTGTCTCCTAAATTAAGTCAAAGCTGCTTTGGTAATGCAGGGGGTTGCTCTCTAGGCCTTGCAGGAAAAGAAGGGCCTCATGTGGCGATATCGGGGGAATCGCATGGTGTTTTCTCGAGATGCGGCTCGACGTGTGGTGTTTCTCTCGAGCTATGACGGGGAACTCAGGGAGTCTCTTTTGTGTCCCAAGGAAAGTCCAGTCCCCATCCGAGTAGCGAGGAGGGCCCCAGATGGCTCTCGAGTCACGGTAGGGGAAGCGGGCTTCAAGATGTGTTGAATTGTGTATCTCGAGGTGTTCTCAAGTTGCTATAAGAATCCCTAGGTTCCCTGGGCTTGTGACCGTGACCTCTGGCAGCTTCCCTTGGTGCCTATGAGAAGGAGGAATACTGTGCAGTTGAGAGGGTTTTCTTGGGACACCCCTGGGTTCAGTGCCATGAAAGAGGGCATCATATGGAGGTGCGGTGGGAATGTCAGGCTTCCTCTACTGTTCTGACTTCGATCTCGGGGTCTTTGGGGATTTTGTACAGGGCGCTTAGTCTCATACTGTGTGGAGGCATGGAACTCCTCTTGGCTCTCGAGGTGTTCATGGGGTGTCAGGCCACTTGTCGAATTGGACTTGGAACCAGCGGCTCTTTAAGGAGGATGCACCCAGGGTGTCGGTGCCCCTTCGTGTGGTGACTTCATCCTCGGGGTTCCCTTGGAAAAGGTGTGCAGGCATCGGGACTTCTCTTGAGTGGACGGCGATATCAGGGTCTTTCGGAATATGGCACGACCCACGAGGCTTCCTCTCGAGTTTCCAAGTGAGACCGGCCTCCTCCTGAGGTGAGAATGGAACATCGGGATCCCTTTCCAAACAAAGCAGGGGGATCGACCCTCATGTCGAGATCAGGAGGGAAGAAGCGGATCAGAGGAAATTGTGCCGGGAACCTCGGTGTTCCTCTCCAATGAGACTGGTATGTTGGGCCACATCTGAAGTTTCCTCAGGGCTTTCAAGGTACGTTTCGATGATCCAGTGGGTCCGTGCGATTTTTCTCGACCGGCTGCAGAGGGAAAGGGCCTCCTCTGACGATGACTGGGCAACCAGGTTATTGTTTTCTACTTACAGCGGGATTCTCGAATTATGACAGGGAAATCAGGGAGCCTCTCGCGTGGCCCCAGGGAAGACCAATCTCCATTGAAAATGGCGTGGGAGAGCTGGGGATTGCACTAGAGCCACTGCAGGGCAAAGAGACCTCTTCTAGTCTTCTACGCATTTGTCCAGAAACTACATGTTCCCCTTCATGGGCGCTAGGGATCTCGGGGTTTCATTCAAGCTTCAGCTGGGGAGTCAGGCCTCGTCTCGAGTTGAAACAAAGAACTCCGCTCTCCTCTCGAGTGGCCAAGGCTAGCTCTTGAAGTCCATTGTGTTAAAAAAAAAAAAAAAAAGGAGAATCAAGCCTTCTGTGGAGTTTTGAGAGAGGACTCGGGGTTGCTCTCTAGGCCCTGCAGGAAAAGGAGGGCCTCATGTCGCGATGTAGGGGAAATCTCATGCTGTTTTCTCGAGCTGTGGCTCAAAATGCCACGTTTCTCTCCAGCTATGATGGAGAACTCAGGGAGACTCTCTTGTGTCCCCAGGGAAGTCCAGTCCACATTTGAGTAGCGAGGAGGGCCCAGGATGGCTCTCGAGTCACGTCAGGGGGATCGGGCTTCAAGACGTGTTGAAGGGGGTATCTCGAGGTGTTTCTCGAGTTGCTATAAGAATCCCTAGGTTCTCTGGGCTTGTGAAGGTGAACTCTGGCAGCTGCCCTTGGTGCCTATGAGACGGGGGAATACTGTGCATTTGAGAGGGTTGTCTTCGGATTCCTCTGGGTTCAGTGCCACGGAAGAGGGCCCCACCCAGAGGTGAGGCAGGAATCTCAGTCTTCCTCTCCTGTTCTGACATCAATCTCCGGATCTTTGGGGGTTTTGAACAGGGAGTTAGGCCTCGCCTTGAGTGGAGGAATGCAACTCCGCTTGCCTCTCGAGGTGTTCATGGGGTGTCAGGCCACTTGTCGAGTTGTCCTTGGAACCAGAGGCTCTTTCGGGAGGATGCACCCAGTGTGTCAGTGCCACTTCGTGTGGTGACTTCATCCTCGGGGTTCCATTGGAAAAGATGCACAGGCATCGGGACTTCTCTTGAGTGGACGGGGAAATCAGTGTGTTTCGGAATGTGGCACGACCCACGAGGCTTCCTCTCGAGTTTCCAAGTGAGACCGGCCTCCTCCTGAGGTGGGACTGAAAGGTCGCAATCCCTTTCCAGACAAAACAGGGGGATCGACCCTCATGTCAAGATCAGGAGGGAAGAAAGTGATCAGAGGAACTTGTGCCAGGAACTTGAGTGTTCCTCTCCAATGAGACCGGTATGTTGGGCCACATTTGAACTTTCCTCAAGGCTTTCAAGGTACATTTCGATGATCCAGTGGGTTCGTGGGATTTTTCTCCAGATGCTGCAGAGGGAAAGGGCCTCCTCTGGAGATGAATGGGCAACCACGTTGTTGTTTTCTACTTACAGCAGGATTCTCGAATTACGACAGGGAAATCAGGGAGCCTCTCACGTGGCCCCAGGGAAGACCAATCTCCGTTGAAAATGGCGTGGGAGAGCTGGGGATTGCACTAGAGCCACTGCAGGGCAAAGAGACCTCTTCTAGTCTTCTACGCGTGTGTCCAGAAACTCCGTGTTCCCCTTCATGGGCGCTAGGGATCTCGGGGTTTCATTCAAGCTTCAGCTGGGGAGTCAGGCCTTGTCTCGAGTTGAAACAAAGAACACCCTCTCCTCTCGAGTGGCGAAGGCTAGCTCTTGAAGTCCATTGTGTTAAAAAAAAAAAAAAAAAAGGGAATCAAGCCTTCTGTGGAGTTTTGAGAGAGGACTTGGGGTTGCTCTCTAGGCCCTGCAGGAAAAGAATGGTCTCATGTGGCGAAGTTGGGGGAATCTCATGGTGTTTTCTCCAGCTGCAGCTCGACATGTCGCGTTTCTCTCCAGCTATGATGGAGAACTCAGGGAGACTCTCTTGTGTCCCCAGGGAAGTCTATTCCGCATTCGAGTAGCGAGGAGAGCCCAGGATGGCTCTCGAGTCACGACAGGGAAATCAAGCTTCAAGACGTGTTGAAGGGGGTTAGGGTTAGTGTTTCTCGAGTTGCTGTAAGAATTCCTAGTTTCCCTCGGCTTGTGGCGGTGCCCTCTGTCAGCTTCTCTTGGTGCCTATGAGAAAGGGGAATACTGTACAGTTGAGAGGGTTATGTTGGTATTCCCCTGGGTTAAGTGCCATGGAAGAGGGCCTCATCTGGAGGTGAGGCGGGAATTTCAGGCTTCCTCTCCTGTTCTGACATCGATCTCCGAGTCTTTGAGGGTTTTGAACAGGGAGTTAGGCCTCGTCTTGTGTGTAGGCATGGAACTCCGCTTGCCTCTCGAGTTGTTGATGGGGTGTCATGCCCCTTATCAAGTTGTACTTGGAACCAGTTACTCTTTCGTGGGGATGCACCCAGGGTGTTAGTGCCCCTTTATGTGGTGACTTCATCCTCGGGGTTCCATTGGAAAACGTGTCCAGGAATCGGGACTTCTCTTGAGTGGACGTGGAAATTGGTGTCTTTCGGAATGTGTCACAAAACACGAGGCTTCATTCTGTGTTTCAATCTGAGTCTGGTCTCTTCCTGAGTTGAGACACGAAGGTTGGGATCCGTTTCCAGACAAAGCAGAGGAATTGAACTTCATGTCGAGGTCAGGAATGGAGATAGGGCTCAGATTAAGTTGTGCCTGGAAATTCTTTGATACTCTCAAAAGAAACGAGTATGTTAGGGAACTTTTCGAGTTGCATCAAGATTGCCAAGTACCATATCGAATTTCAAGAGGGAAAGTGGGATTTATCTAGAGGCACTGCAGGGGGAAAGGGACTCATTTCTCGATTATGGGGGAACTTTGTTGTTTTTCTCGAGATGCGGTCAGAATTTCGGGTTATGACTCAGAATTGAGGGAGCCTCTGGTGTTGCCCCAGGGAAGTTCTATCTCCATTTGAGTTGCGAGGGTGTCTGGGGTTTGCTCTCAAGTTGTTGCAGGGAAAATAGACCTAATCTAGGCTTATGACCAGAAATTACATATTTGTCTCCAGTGGTGACAGGGATCTCGGTGTTGCATTCAAAGTTCACCCATGGAGTCAGTCCGCGTCTTGAGTTGAAGCAAAGAACTCCGCTCTTCTCTCGAGTTGCGATGGCTATCTCTTGAGCCCATTGATGGCCTAAAGGGAGTCAAGTCTCCTGTGACATTTTGAGAGGGGCTCGGGATTGCTCTCTAGGCCTTGAAGGGTAAGAAACCACTCAGCTCCAGATGACGGGGCAATCTCGTAGTTTGTCTCGAGCTCTGTCGCCACGTGTGGCGTTTCTATCATGTTACGACGGGGAATTCAGGGAGCCTCTTGTGTGGCCCCAGGGAAGTCCGGTCTCCATTCGAGTGGAGTATCCCTCTGCAGATATTACACCAGGTGTCACATGGCCAGTCTCCCTGGTTAACACCTTTGCAGACCCTGTACGTGGAATCACATGTCCACATTCTGCAGGGTGAATGTTCTCCAAGACCCTGAACCTGAGGTCACATATCCACAGTTTCCAATGTGAACCCACCTCAAGACCCTGCACCTGGAGTTGCAAGTCCAGTCTCAAGGGTCATCTCACCACCCAGACACTTGTCCTCTGTTCACTAATCCGCAGGTTCCATGTTGACTGCTTTGAAGTACCTGCACCTGGGGTCACATGTCAAATTCTTGTTGACATCGCTCATACCCCACACTTGGATTCACATGTCCACAGTCTCCAGGTTGACTACACCATACCAGGTTCACAAGTCCATGTTAATCTGGGTGACACCTTCCCAAGCCTTTATGTGTGGTCACATATCCACTATCTCCTTGGTGTGACATCTCCCCAGATCTGGGACCTTGGGTCACATGTCCACTGGCCCTAGGGTAAGCCCACTTCCCAGAACCTCTACCTGGGGTCGCAGGTCTAGTGTCTAAAGAGTGACTCACCTCCCAGATCTTGCACCTGGGGTCACACATAAACGATATTGAAGATGAGACTACCTCCAGACTATGTACCTGGTGTCACATGACCACAGTGCCCTGTGTGACATCTCCTCCCAGAACCTGCGCCTAAGGTGCCATGTCTACAAGATCCAGGGGTTCCCCCTCCCACACCCTGGACCAGGGACACATTTCTACAGTCTGAAGTGTGACTCCACCTCCTAGAAACTGCACATGGGTCACATATAAACAGTCTCCAGGCTAACCCCCACTTGATCCTGTACCTGGGGTCAAATTTCTGTAGTATCCAGTGTGAATCCCTCCCAGACCACATACATGGAATCACATATCCACAGTCTCTAGTATGAGCAAACATCCAGACTCTGTACCTGAGGTCTCAGGACCACAATGTCCTGTGACACCACCTTCCAGTCCCTGCACTTAGGGTGCCATGTCCAGAGCCTTCAAGGTAAACCCCTCCCAGACAATTCACCTGATGTAACAATGCACAATCCCCAGAGTGACCCCACATCCCAGATCCTGCATCATAGGGTCTGCAGGGAGAGCACCCTCCCCAGACCCTGCATTTTGGGTCACACATTCATAGTCTTCAGAGTGACCCCACGACACAGACCCAGTAACCAGAAACACTTGCACACAACCCCACCTTCAAGACCCTATCCCTGGAATTTCACATCCATAGTCTCCATGATGAACCACTCTGAGATCATGCACCTGGGATCACACACCCACAGTTTCCAGGGTGACCCCTTTCTCCCCAGCATCAGGGGTTATATGACCACAGTCTCCATGTTCACACCTGACATCAGGTCCTTTACAGAGTGTCACATAGCCACAATTTCCCTGATGAACTCCTTCATAGACCCCATTGATAGGGTCACATGTTCATAGTGTCCATAGTGAACACTCTCCCAGACCCTGCACCAGGGTTCACATGTCTACAGTCTCCATGGTGACCCCACCTCCAAGACACTTCACCTGGCCTTACACATTCACAGGCTCCAGGGTCAGCCTCTACCCCATACACTGCATTTAGGTCTCCTGTCAACTTTCTCCAGGGAGAAATATCCTCACAGAAACTGCACCTGGGGTCACGTGTCCACAGTCTCCACAGAGAGCCCTCTCTCCAGACCCTGAACATGGTGTTAGATGACCACAGTCCAGGGTGACCCTTACTTCCAGTCCTTTCACCAGAGGTCACACATCCACAGGCTAAAGGGTCACCCCTTTGAAATACAAGCACCTGGGCTCAAATTTTCACAGTCTCCTTGGTGACACATTGCCAAGACTCTGTACCTGGGGTCACATTTCCAGTTTGCAGGGTAACCGTCTCTGCCAGACCCTACACCTGGGGTCACATGTCCACTTTATCCATGGTGACCACACCTCACCAGAACTTTTCCCTCTGGTCACATATACATAGTCTCCATGGTGATCAGCACTCCCAGACTTTGAACCTCTGGTCACATTTCCAGTCTCCATGGTGACACCCCACCCTCCCAACCCAAATCTGTGGATATAGTCCACAGACTTCAGGGTGACACTACCACATTAGTCCAAGCGCCTGGGATGACAGGGCCACAGTTTCCATTGTGAGCTCCCCTCCCAGACCATATGCTGGTGTTACATGTCTATAGTTTCCAGGGTGACACCACCCCAGATCCTGTATCTGAGATCACATGTCTTCAGTCCCAAGGGTGACCTCACCCAGGCACTGTATTTGGGGTCACATATCTAGTCTATACTGTGTGCATTCTCTCAGACCCAGTACCTGGTGACACATGTTCATAGTCTGTGGGGTGCTGCCATTTCCCAGATCTTGTACCTGGGGTCGTATGTCCACAGTCCCCAGTGTGACACCCCCCTGCGAGACCCTGGACCTGGTGTCCACATGTCCACAGTCTCCAGGGTGACAATCTTCCCCAGATGTTATACTTGGAGTCACACATTCACATTTTGCAGGGTGACCCAACCTCACTGACCCTGGTCAGCGGTATCAGGACCACAGTCTTGAGGTGATCTAACCTTACAGACCTTGCCTCTGGGTTCTCATAACCACAGTCTCCAGGGTAAACCACTCCCAGAACCTGCACCAGAGGTAACATATTCACAGTCTCCAGGGTGACCCCATCTCACTGGGGTCATATGTCCACAATCCTTGGGTGAGACCCTCCCCATAACCTTCACCTTCGGTCACACATCCAGAGTCTCGAGGCTTACCCCACCACACAGACGCTGCACCTGGGGTCACATTTCACAGTCTCTAGGATGACACATCTCCACAGACCCTGTACCTGGCATCATACAGGCACAGTCTCTGGGATGACCCCATCCCCCAGTTCCTGCCCCTGTGGAAACATGTCCATAACTGGCAGGGTAACCCCACTTCCTAGACCCTATACCTGGGGTGGCAAATCCGCAGTTTCTATGGTGACACCCTCCTAAAGCATGCATTATGGATCACGTGTCCACAGTATCCAGGTAGAGCATCCTCCCATAAATCTGCACTTTGAATCACACATCCACAGTCCTCAGGGTGACCCCACTTCCCAGATGAATTAAAGGCATAAAAGCAGAGTGCTTTTTCAGATATCTGTCTATCAGCAACTGTCTAGATTCTAAGATGTGAGAACTCCAGGTTTACAAGAGGCCCTAATCCAGGGTCATAGGCAGTATATTTCCCTGCATTTTCTGAGCCTTGTGAACCCATTCCTAGCTTATATTGAATCTGCGCCTGAGGAAACATTCTTGGGAAATTGTTTAAGAGTGCTGAATGCCATACTGTTATTACCTTGATTAGTTGACATTCTAATGGAAATAATCCTTCAGCAAGGAGTTGCAAGATGCCTGCTTACACAAGAAATTGAAAAACTTTGAACAAACCTATTGATGTCATAAGTAGGAAAACATATTTTAAATGGATTTTTAGGCAGCTGCCAGCCCACACCCTTTTAGCACCAACAGATAGAAAATGCTAATTTTGCCAACAAGGTTCAATAACCAGGTTCACACTCAGTATGTGTCTCTGTGGTATCCAAGAATTTTCCATACAGACCTAGGATCACTGGATCTCTCCTACAGAGATAATGTGATGGAAATTTACTCTGAAGAGTGAGTCTTGAGGTGAGTACTTCTCCAAGGCCACAGCTGGGAGGCCTCACACCAAGTCCAAAGAAGTGGAGCCCAGAACATATGTCAACTACGAATCTGACTGAATCCCTTTGTGACTGTTGCCAAAAGCCCCTTATGATCATGAACAAGCTTCCTGACTCCCTACCAGGCAAAGATGCCCACTCCAGTAAACACCCTATGATGCTCCAACCAATCACATAACATCAACCTTCCAGCAGGAATTTTCTTTGTCTTGAAACCACAAAAGCTGTCGACTTTCCTTAGTCTGTAAGCAGGTTGGCCTGCTGCACTCAAAGTGCCCACTTTATCTCTGCTCTTTGTTCTTAATGAATACTCACTCCCTTATGAGACACACTAGGTCTGGAAATTCTTTCCAACTCGAACTCAGATTGTTTGAACAAGTCTCCCATCACCAGGGCTGCTTTTCTGGATCAAACTCACCATTTGTTTTCCACTCCCAACTCAGAGCACAAAGGCCCTCTCTGCCTGGTCCTTCCCTCTCACATTCCACTGTTCCTGGGCAGGCTGGTTTTTATTTATTTATTTATTTATTTTAGGTATCAAGAATCTCTTTTATTGATTATCAGAAACATTACAAAAATCTAATATGAACAAATTGTAACATGACAGTGATTAGTTTGAACAATTAATACATTTCAGATATAATATTATACATATTTCAATGCTATTCTCCCCAATCATTCCACCCTCTCCCGGTCCCAGAGTCCAAAAGTCTGTTCTATACATCAGTGTCTCTTTTGCTGTCTCGTAAATAGGGTTATTTTTACCATTTTTCTGAATTCCATATATATGCGTTAGTATACTCTATTTGTGTTTTTGTTTCTGGCTTACTTCACTCTGTATAATAGGCTCCAGTTCCATCCACCTCCTTTGAACTGATTCAAATATATTCTTTTTAATGGCTGAGTAATACTCCATTGTGTATATGTACCACGGCTTGCTTATCCATTCATCTGTGGATGGACATCTAGGTTGCTTCCACGTTCTGGCTATTGCAAACAGTGCTGCTATGAACATTGGGGTACACGTGTCTCTTTCAATTCTGGATTTCTCAGTGTATATGCCCAGCAGTGGGATTGCTGGATCATAAGGCAGTTCTATTCCCAGTTTTTTGAGGAATCTCCAGACTGTTCTCCATAGTGGCTATACCAGTTTGCATTCCCACCAACAGTGCAAGAGGGTTCCCTTCTCTCCGCACCCTCTCCAGCATTTATTGCTTGTGGACTTTTGGATAGCAGCCATTCTGATTTGCATGAAATGGTATCTCATAGTGGTTTTGATTTGCATTTCTCTGATAATGAGTGATGTTGAGCATCTTTTCATGTGTTTGTTAGCCATCTGTATGTCTTCTTTGGAGAAATGTCTCTTTAGTTCTTTGGCCCATTTTTTGATTGGGTCATTTATTTTTCTGGAATTGAGCTGTAGAAGTTGCTTGTATATTTTTGAGATTAGTTGTTTGTCAGTTGCTTCATTTGCTATTATTTTCTCCCATTCTGAAGGCTGTCTTTTCACCTTGCTTATAGTTTCCTTTGTTGTGCAGAAGCTTTTAAGTTTGATTAGGTCCCATTTGTTCATTTTTGATTTTATTTCCGATATTCTGGGAGGTGGGTCATGGAGGATCCTGCTGTGATGTAAGTCAGAGAGTGTTTTGCCTATGTTTTCCTCTAGGAGTTTTATGGTTTCTGGTCTTACATTTAGCTCTTTAATCCATTTTGAGTTTATTTTTGTGTATGGTGTTAGAAAGTGTTCTAGTTTCATTCTTTTACAAGTGTTTGACCAGTTTTCCCAGCACCACTTGTTAAAGAGATTGTCTTTAATCCATTGTATATTCTTGCCGCCTTTGTCAAAGATAAGGTGACCATATGTGCGTGGATTTATCTCTGGGCTTTCTATTTTGTTCCATTAATCTATATTTTTGTCCTTGTGCCAGTACCATACTGTCTTGATGACTGTGGCTTTGTAGTAGAGCCTGAAGTCAGGCAGGTTGATTCCTCCAGTTCCGTTCTTCTTTCTCAAGATAGCTTTGGCCATTCGAGGTTTTTTGTATTTCCATACAAATTGAGAAATTATTTGTTCTAGCTCTGTGAAGAATACCGTTGGTAGCTTGATGGGGATTGCATTGAATCTATAAATTGCTTTGGGTAGTATACTCATTTTCACTATATTGATTCTACCAATCCATGAACATGGTATATTTCTCCATCTATTAGTGTCTTCTTTGATTTCTTTCAGCAGTGTTTTATAGTTTTCTATATATAGGTCTTTAGATTCTTTAGGAAGATATATTCCCAAGTATTTTATTGTTTTCATTGCAATGGTGAATGGAATTGTTTCCTTAATTTCTCTTTCTATTTTCTCGTTATTAGTGTACAGGAATGCAAGGGATTTCTGTGTGTTAATTTTATATCCTGCCACTTTACTTTATTCATTGATCAGTTCTAGTAATTTTCTGGTGGAATCTTTAGGGTTTTCTACGTAGAGGATCATGTCATCTGCAAACAGTGAGAGTTTTACTTCTTCTTTTCCAATTTGGATTCCTTTTATTTCTTTTTCTGCTCTGATTGCTGTGGCCAAAACTTCCAAAACTATGTTGAATAGTAATGGTGAAAGTGGGCATCCTTGTCTTGTTCCTGACTTTAGAGGAAATGCTTTCAATTTTTCACCATTGAGGATAATGTTTGCTGTGGGTTTGTCATACATAGCTTTTATTATGTTGAGGTATGTTCCTTCTATTCCTGCTTTCTGGAGAGTTTTTATCATAAATGGATGTTGAACTTTGTCAAAGGCTTTCTCTGCATCTATTGAGATAATCATATGGTTTTTATTCTTCAGTTTGTTAATGTGGTGTGTTACGTTGATTGATTTTTGGATATTGAAGAATCCTTGCATTCCTGGAATAAAGGCCACTTGGTCATGGTTTATGATCTTTTTAACGTGTTGTTGGATTCTGATCGCTAGAATTTTGTTAAGAATTTTTGCATCTATGTTCATCAGTGATATTGGCCTGTAGTTTTCTTTTTTTGTGGGATCTTTGTCAGGTTTTGGTATTAGGGTGATGGTGGCCCCATAGAATGAGTTTGGAAGTTTGCCTTCCTCTGCAATTTTCTGGAACAGTTTGAGTAGGATAGGTGTTAGCTCTTCTCTAAATTTTTGGTAGAATTCAGCTGTGAAGCCGTCTGGACCTGGGCTTTTGTTTGCTGGAAGATTTCTGATTACAGTTTCAATTTCCGTGATTGTGATGGGTCTAATATTTTCTATTTCTTCCTGATCCAGTTTTGGGAAGTTGTACTTTTCTAAGAATTTGTCCATTTCTTCCACATTGTCCATGGCTGTTTTATGTGTACTGGAGAGGCCTCTGTAGTGTCATGAGTAAGAAACAAGAGGTACCCATGAAGTCTCCCACACTAGCACAGCAACGGGTACACCGAAACTGACCTCTTCACTCTAGATGGCCCTGGGGGTGTTTCAGGGTATGTCCCCCAACATGTCCTTGTTCTCATCTAATCCCAGCACTGTGCAAGTGAGAGTCACTAAGCTACTCTGTGATGACTGCACAGAGAGGATACTTGTTCACTCGCACCTCCCAGGCACACGGGATTCTTATGGGCAGACACATTACAGGAAATTGGGTTCAGCTGGACAGTTATCCCACAGGGCTCAGCATCCAGGAACTGTCCACAAACTTCTCATTGCAGAGCACCCCCAGCCCCTCTGTTGGACATATCTGGTTTAGAGCACCTCGGAGCAGGATCTGAGGTAACAAACAGCAGCTTCTTGACAGGTTTGTGACCCTGGGCTTCACGGTGTGCAACCTCCTTCCAGCAGGTTTTCCAGAGGCTTCCATTGCACCTGGGCACTGAGCCTGTCTTCACCCAAAACCCCTCCTGTCCCTGACCCCTGGGTCTTTCTCATTAGAAAAAGTTCTTCCTGAAATTTTCTCCCAATTTTGAGCCAGATAATATGATTAGAAAACAAGTAAGAGCTGCAGCTCCATATCCATCCTTACCCTTAGGACCCACAGGTGTTCCTAGAACCTTGACAAGCACAATAAGGCCCTGCCCTTTACACATGTGTGTGGGTTGAGGTGTATATGAATCCACTCAAGTGCTTGCAGCTGTACTTGATGCTGTCTTTTCTGCTTAGACATTGCAGAGCCCATTTGGTGAGCAAGAGTTAGGGGCCATGGCATTTCAGGGGATCTGGTCTGTGTGGGGCTCTGCTGGATGCTCTTCAGGAGGTGCTAGGCTGTCATTTTCTAAGGATGGGCTGTGTCTCCTGCTCCTGTGGTTGGAAATTGTTTCAGGCAGAGTTGAGGAAGCATGAAAACAGGCAGGGGGAGCAGGACAGGAGGAGTAACTCAGGTAGAAAAGTGGAAAGCTTTCAGAATATCACCCAGGCCAGGACAATCCTGCCTGACCTACAGGAGCCAACTCGGTAAGCATGCTGTCACTGGAGGGGTTCCAATCATTTTCTCTATCCTGTGATGTCTTTGCACATATTCAGGTATTTACCTGGAAAGTGTGGATAAGGTTCAGGAATGGCTAGCTAGGGGGTCAGCCAGCGTTAACTTAGAGATGACTCTGTGGGGTTCTCCCAGCTACACACTGAAGACCCTTGTTGGGAGGTATGGGGGTAGGGATTGTGGAAGGGCTGCTGGATTCACATGCGTAAGTCCCCACCGCTGACCATTTTCAGAACTGCTCATCCCTGGAGTAAGCATACTAATTGGGTTTTAACCTATGTAGATAGTGACTTCTGTATTAGCAATATGAACAGTGATAAGAAAATATCCTCACTCAGGACTGAGATGTTACACCACATGTACCAGTGTAAGAACCTGAGGAGGTGTGTGCAGCCAGTACCCCTAGGGACATGCTTCAGACTTGGCACCTCAACAACTCTGACGTCCAGCTACTGCTATAGCATTTGTGAGGGCCCAGTGCTGACTCTAAGGTTCTTTAATCCGCCCTACATCTGCCTTTAGTGATATCCACACTTTTAGGATTCTAAAGAGCAGGGTCTGTGTGGCTGCTCTGTGGCTTCTCTAACAAATGATCACAAGCTGGGAGGGTTAAAAAAAAAAAAAAACACAGAAATTTATCCTCCCTCAATCCTGGAGACCAGACTCCTGAGATCAACAAGTCACAGGGCTGAGGTCCCTCCAGAGACTTCAGGATAGTGTCCTTCTTGCCTTTTCCAGCTTCAGGGCCTCCAGGGGTCCCTGGGCTTTTTTCCTCTCCCTCCCATCTCTGCCTCTGCCTTTAAAAGGCTTCTCCTCTCTGTCCTCTTTCGTCTCTTGAAGGACACTGTCAGTTGGATTTAAAGTCACCCAAACCCTAGATTACCTTACCTTGATATCCTTAACTATAACTTCTAAGACCCTTTTCCCAGATATGGCACTGTTCTGCGGGGACACATCTTTGGTGGCCACCATTCATCTCATTCTCTGTGTATCAAATAACCGTCATTTTAGGAGATCACCACACTCTCATATAGATGGACACACACGTGGATTCTGGATAGAATGAGGCCCTTGGAGTCATCTGGAATGGATGCAGGCCTGGCTTCATCAGGCGAGGGAAATCACAGGGAGAAGAAGGGCATGCCTTATTAAGGCTTCAAAAAGCCCACATTAGGGTGGAATGTGAGATGCACCCTGGTGGCAGGGAGCTTTGTCAGGGCCTGATTGAAGGGTTAGGCTTGGGCCAGGGCTGCAGATTGAGGGCAGGAGGAGAAGGGGATGACAGAGGATGAGATGGCTGGATGGCATCACTGACTCGATGAATGTGGGTCTGAGTGACCTCCGAGAGCTGATGATGGATAGGGAGGCTTGGCCTGCTGCAGTTCATGGGGTCGCAAAGAGTCGGACATGACTGAGCGACTGATCTGATCTGATCTGAGGTCTGCAGATGTCAAAGGGTGTTCATGTGGGGGTTGGCCATATGCCCTGGAAGAGGAGATCACAGTCACTGGGGCACAAGGAACTAGGAACCTGGGAGGACTTAGTGCTCCTGAACCTGACGAGGAAACGCTTAAATTTTACATCACCTCCTACTCCTTCTGCCTCTGTAACTCAGCTTCCTCCTTGCTAAGTCTGGTTCATATATGTCATGTAGTCTCAGAAAGTGGGGACTTACAATACTTGGAGCTGGAGCTTGCCTCCTTCACCCTTTTCCTGGCCCCTGCAAGCCTGCTTGATCATGTCTGTCCATAATAATGCAGATCCGCCTCCCTGATATTCCCTGCTCCAAGTGGAACTCCCCACACTGCTGCAGCACTTCCAGTGGCTATGGGTGGCCACTGTTAGGACTCTGGCCTCCTGAAGATCCACTGAGGCTTCATCTACATGACAGTGTGAGGTTCATTTCAGGCTGACAGGACCCACTTGGTTTCAGCTTTGGGACATGGAGGGGTTCAGCCCAGGTGGATAGAAGTCTTGCCTCCTCAGAACCCACTGGGGCTTCAGTTTTGGGGCGTTGAGGGGTTCAGTTCAGGCTGATGTAGTCTGGTCTCCTCAGGACCCACTTGGGCTTCAGTTTGGGGGCATGGTGTGGTTCAGTTGAGGTTGATGGGAGCCTTGTCCCTCAGGACGCACATGGGCTTCACTTTTAAGGCATTGTGCAATTCAGTTGAGGCTGACAGGACTCTGGTATCCTCAGGACCCGCTGGGGTTTCAGTTTTGGGACATTGTGGGGTTCAATTGAGTCTGATGGGAGGCTAGTTTCCTCAAGACCTGCAAGGAGGTGGTGCTGCTGAAGGAAAATGTGAGGGAAATAGGGAATAAGCTTTCTGTGTGCAGCTATTGCTGAAAGTCTTCCTTACCAGAACTCAGGACTGTTAGAGCTTGATGTGGAAAGTTATGGGATACTAGTCAGTTTTTGTCTGTGGTATAAGATAGTGTCCTGTATTGTTCCTTGGTGTGTGGTATCTATTTTCCTCAGCACGGTTTATTGGGTGGGGGAGAATGTTCTTTCCTGCATGTATGTTTTTAATTCCTTTCTTTTCAATTAATTACCATGTACCTGTATGTTTACTTCTGAGCTCTATTGTCTCTGTGCCTATTTCTGTGCCAATTCCACACGTCTTGTGGTGGCTTTAGGTGTATACTCTATATTGAAGTCAGGGATGGAGATGCCAGCAGCCTATTCTGCTTTCTCAGAGTCCCTTTGGCTCTTCTGGTTCCTTTGTGGTGCGACACAGATGTAAAGACTGCTTTTATTTCTCAGAAAATTGTCATGGAAATTTTGGCAGTGATTGCATGAATATGTACATTGGTTTGGTTAGCATGGATATTTTAATGACATTTTCACCCATATACAAGGGATATATTTTTACTTGTATCCATTCAGTTTCTTTGATCATTGTCTTGTAGATTTTAGCTTGCAGGTCTTTCAAATCCTTGGTTACATTTCTAGATTTTTAGCTGGGTGTGTGGGGAAATGAAATGGTAAAAAGAAATATTTTCTTAATTTATGTTTCTAATAGTTCATTATTAGTATAGCAATTCACAAATGATCTTGCATTTCTACCAACTTTTGTATTTTTGGCCCTGCAGTTCCACATGTTGGATCTTAGATCCTTGGCAAAGGATCAAACGCGTGCTCCCTGCAGTGGAAGTGCAGAGTCTTAAACACTGCACTGACAGACAAGTCCATGAATTTGATTTTTATTTCTGAAATTTGCTGTGGTATAGTGTTATGTGGAAAACTAGAATTAAGACATCTCATAGTTTTAGTTCCATCTGGGTCATCCACAGCACCCAAGACATGGTGTCTATTAATATGCTCTTTGTACGGTGCTTTTTAATACCATGTGGACCAGTACAAGGCAATTAGCATGACTACTTTTGTTGAATTTGGTTTGTTTATTTCTTGGCCTCTATTGCAATGTTCAGTGTCATCTCTGATTTTCTGGCATGTGAAATACATGGCTGTATTGAGCAGTAATTTACTTTTTGTAATATTTCAAATGTTTCAACTTTAAATAGTGGCACAAAGTTTTCTACATTCATAGCAAATACTGAAATGTGTTTTGCCCCAAACAGGAGCACTTTCCCTGGGAACCAGCCCATAACCCCAAAATGGGGGATAATTGTTGTTTCCACATTAGAATCCTATCCATAGGACCAGTTCAGCTTTCATCAGCTGCCCAAGATTTGTGAAAATGTCTTTCTCCATTCTAATGAAGTTTTTGTTTTCTGGAACTATCACTGGAACTTTCGCTCAAATGAAAAACCTTCATGGATCTAAAGTGACAAGATGACTATGATCTGGGTGGCTTTTTCTGTGTGGTTTCTTTCACTGAAAAAAGCACTGTTTTCAGTGCTTTTCCATGTTGTTCCATGTGTCATTTTTTCACTGAGCTTACAGACATATAACAACATTTATCATTTGAGTCATTTTAAGTGTGCACTTTTATAGCATTAACTGCACTCACATTGTAAAAATTTCCCCACAATACATCTCCAATATCTTTTCCTTTTCTTGAAGTGACACTGTAACCATTAAACACTCACCACTCTCAATCCCTGGCCATCTTATTCTACTTGGAATTTGTCTTATATGGATACCTCATACTAGTGGAATCATAGAACAGTTTTCCTTTTGTGTCGTGCTTCTTTCACTTGGCACAATAACTTGAAGTTTCATCCACATTATAGCATGTGTGAGAGATATCTTGTTTTTAAAATTTGAATCACATTCCATTGTGTTTATACTACACTGTGCTTGTCCAGTCATCTGTTGAACCCGTGTGTTGCTTCCACCTTTTGGCTACTATGAATAACGCTGCTATTAATATGAGATTTGAATATCTGTTCTGGTTCTTGGTTTTAAATATTTTGGGTGTATAACCTGGACCTGATTGGATAGATTATATGTTAACTTTGTGTTTATGTTTTTGAGAAGCCCCCTCTTTTCTGCAGCTGTAGCACTATTTTACTATATTCCTTTCTGTGGCAGAGTAATTCATCTTATGTAAGGATCTACCCTTCCCTTCATGTTTTGATGGGCATTTTCATTGTTTTTAACATGGGCTCTCAAGAACACGGCCACTGTAAATATTGGTGTACAAGTTTATATTTGAACATTTGCTTTAAACTCTTTGGATGTATATCAAGGAGAGGAGTTGCCAAAACATATGATAATTCAGTTCAGTTACTCAGTAATGTCCGATTCTTTGTGACCCCCATGTACTGCAGCACACCAGGTTTCCCTATCCATTACCAACTCGTAGATCTTGCTCAAACTCATGTCCATCGAGTTGGTGATGCCATCCAACCATCTCATCCTGTTATCCCCTTCTACTCCTACCTTCAGTCTTACCCAGCATTAGGGTCTTTTCCAATGAGTCAGTTCTTCACATCATGTGGCCAAAGTATTGCTGTTTCATTTTCAGCATCAGTCCTCCAATGAATATTCAGGGCAAATTTTCCTTAGGATTGACTGTTTGTATCTCCTTGCAGTCCAAGTGATTCTCAAGAATCTTCTCCAGCACCACAGTTCAAAAGCATCACTTTTAGGCACTCAGGTTTCCTTTTAATCCAGCTCTAACATGTATACATGACTACTGGAAAAACCATCGCTTTGAGTACACAGACCTTTGTTGGTAGTGTCTCTGCTTTTTAATATGTTGTCTAGGATGATCATAACTTTTCTTCCCAGGAGCAGGTGTCTTTTAATTTCATGGCTGCAGTTACCATCTGCAGTGATTTTGGAAACCCTGAAAATAAAGTTTGTAACTGTTTCCATTGTTTCCCCATCTATTTGCCATGAAATGAAGGAACCAGATGCCATGATCTTTGTTTTCTGAACACTGAGGTTTTATTTTTTTTTAAATCTTCTTTCAAGAATGATTGATTGATTGACTGAATTTACTTTACAATATTGTATTGGTTTTTCCATACATTGACTTAAATCTGCCAAGAGTGTACATGTGTTCCCATTATGAATCCCCCTCCTATCTCCCTCCCTATCCCATCCCTCTGGGTCACTCCAGTGCACCAGCCTGAGTATCCTATTTCATGCATCAAACTTGGACTGGTGATTCATTTCATATATGATATTTTACAGGTTTCAATGCCATACTCCCATATCATCCCACCCTCGCCCTCGCCCACAGAGTCCAAAAGACTGTTTAATACATCTGTGTCTGTTTGTGCTGTCTCACATACAGGGTTATCATTACCATCTTTCTAAATTCCATATATATACATTAGTATTTGTGCTTTTCTTTTTGACTTACTTCACTCTGTATAATAGGCTCCAGTTTCATCCACCTCATTAGAACTGATTCAAATGCATTGTTTTTAACAGCTGAGTAATATTCCATTGTGTATATGTACCACAGCTTTCTTATCTATTCGTCTGCTGATGGACATCTAGGTTGCTTCCATGTCCTGGCTATTATAAACAGTGCTGAGATGAACATTGGGGTACACATGTCTCTTTTGATTCTGGTTTCATGAATATAACTTTTTACAATTTCACTCTCCTATTTCACTTCCATCAAGAGTCTCTTCAGTTCTTTGCTTTCTGCCTAAGAGTGGTGTCATATGTGTATCTGAGATTATTGATATTTCTTCCGGCAGTCTTGATTCCAGTTTATGCTTCACCCAGCCCCGGGATTTCACATGATGTACTCTGCATATAAGTTAAATAAGCAGGATGACAATATACAGCCTTGACATACTCCATTCCCAATGTGCAACCAGTCTGTTGTTCTATGATCAGTTCTAACTTTTGCTTCTTGACCTGCATACAGATTTCTCAGGAGGCAGGTGAGGTGGTCTGGGATTCCCATCTCTTTAAGAATTTTCCACAGTTTGTGGTCTTCTGCACATTCAAAGGCTTTGTCACTGTCATTAAAGCAGAAGTAGATGTTTTTCTGGAAGTTTTTCTCTCTTGCTTTTTCAATGAACCAACGGATTTTGACAATTTGATCTTTGGCTCCTCTGCCTTTTCTAAATCGAGCTTGAACATCTGAAAGTTCATGGTTCATGTACTGTTGAAGCCTGGCTTGGAGAATTTTGAGCATTACTTTGGTAACGTGTGAGATGAGTGCAAATGCGTGGTAGTTGGAACATTCTTTGGCATTGCCTTTCTTTAGGATTGGAATGAAAACTGACATTTTTAGGTCCTGCGGCTACTTCTGAGCAACATGATCATTACATTTTTATGTTTTTACGAAAATGCCGGTTCTGCACACATAGATCATACTATTTTACCTCTCCACAAGTAAAGTTTGAGTTCGAATTTCTGTACATTTTCCCCAACATTTGTCATTGGTCTTTATTCTTGATTTCTCCCAGGTGCATCCTGAGTGCCTTATTAAGGAGGAAGTAATAATGCAGGACCCACATTTGAGGAGAAGTGAGTTAGCTTCACATACTTGATGGATAGCTGAGTGTCCATATCAATTATTTAGAATGTTTATGTGTATAGATTTTTATTCAACAATACTCACAAAACCTATGTTTGTGTGTTTTTTTTTTTTAACCTATTTGGATACCTGAAATTTCTTTTAAACTTTTGGGAGCTTCCCTGGTCGCTCAGACTGTAAAAGCCTCTGTTTGCAATGCAGGAGACCTGGGGTCGATGCTTGGATGGGGAAAATCCCCTGGAGAAGGAAACGGCAACCCACTCTAGTACTCTAGCTTGGAAAACTTCATGGCTGAAGGTGCCTCATAGGGTATGGTCCATGGGGTGTCAAAGAGTCAGAGGCGAATGAGAGACTTCACTTTAACTTTCTTTTGACTATGATCAAGTCAATTAGACTGCTTAGTTTATTCTTGCTTTGTCTATTGAGAGCTTTTTCCATGTTCTCCTGAATTTATTTTACATAATTCAGCTTTCATGGTTCTTCTTTCTCATATTTTAAGATTATGGTGCTTTATAGATTTACTGTCTCAGACCTAGTATCAGCCACATATTTAAAGACTCCTTGTTCCTTTCTATTAAAGAATGTTAATAAAAATTTTCAAGTGGGAACTTAATAATCTTAGCAAAAAATACATCGAAATACATACACATATATCAGATCAGATCAGATCAGTCGCTCAGTCGTGTCCGACTCTCTGCGACCCCATGAACCGCAGCACGCCAGGCCTCCCTGTTCATTGCCAACTCCCGGAGGTCACTCAGACTCACATCCATCGAGTCAGTAATGCCATCCAGCCATCTCATCCTCTTTCGTTCCCTTCTCCTCCTGCCCCCAATCCCTCCCAGCATCAGAGTCTTCTCCAATGAGTCAACTCTTCGCATGAGGTAGCCAAAATACTAGAGTTCCAGCTTTATCATCATTCCTTCCAAAGAAATCCCAGGGCTGATCTCCTTCAAAATGGACTGGTTGGATGTCCTTGCAGGTATATCAGACTATAAATACACATGCTTATGAAGATTTTCACATGGAGCTAGGTGTTTCTGTATTACGCTAAAGATAGATTATACTGATGTCTCCAACCTGATTTCTTATGACACAGATATCACCGAAGAATTGATGCTTTTGAACTGTGGTGTTGCATAAGACTCTTGAGAGTCCCTTGGACTGCAAGAAAATCCAACCAGTCAATTCTGAAGGTGATCAGCCCTGGGATTTCTTTGGAAGGAATGATGCTAAAGCTGAAACTCCGATATTTTGGCCACCTCATGCGAAGATTTGACTCATTGGAGAAGACTCTGATGCTGGGAGGGATTGAGGGCAGGACGAGAAGGGGACGACAGAGGATGAGATGGCTGGATGGCATCACTGACTTGATGGGTGTGAGTCTGGGTGACCTCCGGGAGCTGGTGATGGACAGGGAGGCCTGGCGTGCTGCGGTTCATGGGTTTGCAGAGAGTCGTACACGACTGAGCGACTGATCTGATCTGATCTGATTATAACCTTCTCTGTCTGCCTGTAACTTCCCACTCCAGTGATAAGAAACTTGGTTTCCATTACTTGTCAGTTATCAAATTCAGTGCTTGCTCCATTCAATGACTGAAATAGTAGTTTCAGTCCTCTTAACTACCAACTCCCTGTAGAAAGAACTTACAGAGCTCATTGTTTATGTTTGGTACATTTTGCCTTTGGCCTGCAGATTATATTCATTTCCACACTGAACTTATGTCAGATAGTTTTATCCTAACACTGAGTGCCTTTTTTTTTTTTTTTTACAAAAATTCCTTCTTCTTTTTTAATCTCTTGGCTGTGCTGTGGCATGTGGGATTTTTGGTCCCTGACCAGGAATAGAATCCACCTCTTCTGCTTTGGCAAGGTGGAGTCTTAACCACTGGCCCACCAGGGAAGTCTGAAGCTTTTCATATATTTCTCAATCTGTTAGACTATTTTTTTAAATTCTGCATTCCAGTCTTTGACACTCCCATATCATGAATTAATAAATGTTAATAGGTACTAATTTAATGGTTGGGTTCTGAAAACAAAAATTTATGTTCATACACAAATGCATAGTGGCAGATATTCATCACTAAAGTATCATGTGAAATATTTCAGCCACATATTCCAAAAACTGTTTATCGTGTCTATTTTACCTTTTCTAGGATGTCTTATAAGGTCATACAGTGTGTAGCACTTGAGGCTGGATTCCTCCATTTCATAATATAAATGTTAGATTCATGCTTTTCTTTTTTCTAAATAAATGGGTTGGTTGTTCATTCCTTTATATGTCTGAATACTATTGTATTGCATTATATGAAACGAAAAATAATTTTCCCTCTACCCTCAGTGTTCTTCATTGAGATGCTCATAATTAAAGGGAGATGGAATGGAGAAAAACAATCAGAAGTCTAACATATGCTATGTATACCTCCTGTATAATTCAAAGATACCAGGGAAAACTGAGTCACTTCCTGAAACGGTCCAAGGCTTTACCTTAAATGCTATTATCAGCTAAGAATGGAAGAAGGAGTTTAGGGGATGGAAGAAGCCATTTAAGGGAGATTATTAAGTGAAGCACTGTAAACAAAAGTATGTTGGTTATGCAGATTAACATCCAGGTCCATTCCATAGATCTTCTTGATAGTCAAGTCATTTAGTCAAGTCAAGTCATTCTTGATATTTAGTCGTCCTGCATTTCCTTGTCCAGAGATGGAAGCATCCTTACAAATGGAGATATCCTTAAAAAACATAAATCCACTTTATAAGATGGCATTTCTCCATGGTTTAAAGAATTCTCTGTGGCTGCTTTTTTTTTTTTTTTTAATTAATCATTGGAAAATAATCTTTTTGTCAAATGGGCATATTTTGGGTGTGCTGTTTTGTGATACCCTTGAAATGTCTATGCCCTAATTTACCAGTAAATGCACATCTATGTAAGAATACCCTGATGTTTTTAATTAGTATGAATTATGAATAGTGCTCTCATACATTACTTGGTAGTAATTTTTATTTCAGTTTTCCGAAGCAGTAGTCTAAATACAAGAGGTTCACTTCCTGATTCCTCAGGTGAGACTCTTTAGATTTGGAGAAAGATGCCAAGCTCTCTTCCAGAGTTGACTGTACATGCATTCCACCAGCATCCTGATTATGCTCTTGTATGCTTATTTACAATCTCTTTATCTTCTTTGGCCAGGTGTGTGTTTCAACCTTCACCAAATTTGGATACTATGGATACAGTCTTGAATAATTGAAATTTTGTAAGAATCTGTCCATTTCTTTCATTTATTAATTTTATTGACATATAGTTGTTCATAATAGTCTATTATAATCCTTTGTATGTCTGCATTGTCTGTTGTAACCGTTACCCAGGTGCAAGTTCTGGGAGGTGGGTTCACAATGGTGACTGTGGACATGTGACCTCTACAGAGGTTCTAAGAGATGGGATTCCCCTTGAGACTGTGGACGTGTGATCCCAGGTACAGTACTTGGAGGTAGGGTCAACATGGAGACTGTAGATGTGTGAGCCTAGGTGTGGATTCTTGGAGGTGGGGTCACCGGGAGTAAGGGCTTGTGAAGCCAGGTACAGGGTCTTGAGGGTGGGATTACCCTGGAGACTGAATATGTGATCACTGGTACAGGATGTTGGGAGGGGTGTCACCTTTGAGACTGTGCATGTGTGACCCCAGGTACAGGGCTTGGGAAAGGGCTTCACCATGGATACTGGATATGTGATCCCAGGAAAAGGGTCAGGAGTGTGGGATCACCTTTGAGACTGTAGAAGTGTGTCTGCAGGTACAGGGTATGGGATGCAGTAACCCTGGAGACTGGAAATTTGACCTCAGATGGAGGCATTGTGAGGTGTTGTCACCACAGCTACTGAGGACGTGTGACTCCAGGTTCAGAGTCTTGGAGGGGTGTCAGCCTGGAGACAGTGGACATGAGACCCTGGGTGTAGGATCTGGGTGGTGGGGTCACCTTGGATACAGTGGTTGTATGAACCCACAAACAGGGCCTTGATTGTGGGGTCACCCTGGAGACTGTGGACGTGTGATCCCAGTTGCAGGGTGTAGGGGGCAAGATCACCATGAAGACAGTGGATATGTGACTCTAGGTTCTGCTCTGGAGGATGCAGTCACCCTGGAAACTGTGCATATATGACCCCAGTTTCAGGGCCTGGAAGTTTGTCACCCTGGAAAGTGTGGATTTGTGACACAAGTTTCAGGGTTTGGGGAGAAGTGTCACCCTGGAGATTGTGGATATTTGACCCCATGGACAAGGACAGGGTGGTCACCCTGGAGAATGTGGACATGTGAGCCCAGGTGCAGTGTGTGAAATGGAGTTCACACTGGAGAATGTGGACATGTGAATCCAGCTGCAGGGTAGGGGAAGACAGTCATCCTCGAGATTGTGGATATGTGGAAACAAGTACATGGTCTGGCAGTGTGGGGTTACCCTGGAAACTGTGGACAACTCACCCCAGGTACATATTATGAGAGGTGGGGTCACACAGGAGACTGAGGACATGTGATCCCACTTATAGAGTCTGGGAGAGAGGATACACTGGAGCCTGTGGACCTGTGATCACAGGTTCAGTGCCTGGGATTTGACACCACACAGGAGACTGTGGACATGTGACCTCAGGTGCAGGGTCTGGGAGAGAGTAACACTGGAGACTGGACGTGTGGCCCCAGCTACAGGATTTTGGATGAGTCACTCTGGAGACTGTGGATATGTGACTGCAGGGGGAGTGTCTGCAAGGGTCTCACCTTGGAGAAAGTGTTTTTGTGAGCCCAGGTACAGTGTCTGGAAGTTGGGGTAACCCTGGCGACTGTGCCCATGTCACACCAGGTACAGCATCTGGGAAGGTTTGTCATCCTGGCCACCATAAAAATGTGACCCCAGGTACAGGGTCTGGGATATGGGTTCACCCTATAAACAGAAGCCAAAAAAACTAAGGTACAAAGTTTGGTGAGGTGGGGTCACACTGGATACTGTGGATGTGTAACCCCAACTTCAGGGTCTGGGACGCATGTCACCCTGGAATCTATGGATGTGTGACCCAGGTGGAAGAGGGGAGTCATATTGGATACTGTGGCCACGTGACTCCAGGTACACCACCTGAGACATGAGGTCACACTGGAGACTGTGGACGGGTTAAACCAGGTACCTGAACACAGAGGGTTTACACCCTGGTGAATGTGGATGTGTGGACCAGCTTCAGGGTCTGTGAAGCGTGTCACTCTGGAGAATGTGGAAATCTGATCTCAGGGTTCCTCTAGATTTGCAGTGGGGAACATGGGGTTCCTTTCGAGTTGTATCAGAGGACTCAAAGCTCCCCTCTAATTGCAGTGGGAGCTCAGTGTTCCTCTCCAATTGTGGCATGGAACTCAGGGTTCCACTAGAGGCATGGTGAGCAACTTGTGTTTCTCTTGAGTTGATAAGTTACCCAGGGTTTTTCTTGACTTGTGGTGGGGCCTCCTCTCGAGTTTCCTTGAGGTAATTCATCTCTAGCAGTGATGTGCAGGGCGGCTCCTTTCTTGTCACAATCTGCGTGTGGCTACTCACTAGTTTTGGCATGGGATTTCTCTAGTTGTGTTCAGAAACAATTCTGTAGTTTTGGAGTGTTTGATTCTCTCTAGTTGTGGTGATCAAGCTCCTCTCTGGTTGCGGTGTAAGGTTCGTCTCTATTAGCAGCAGAGGGGCTCCTCTCAATGTGTGATGTCTATTGGGTTCCTCTCGAGTTGCAAAGCAATGTCCTCTTTGGTTGGAGTGTGTGGGGCTCCATGGGGAAGGTCCTCTATTTTTGGTGATAGGGTTTCCTCACTAACATTAGGGGGATTTCTTGTTTCTAGTTAAGAAGGATGCCACTCAACTTACTTCAGGTAGCTCATCTCTATTTGTGGAAGAGAGGCTTCTCTCTAGGTGTGAAGTCCTGGGGGGATCCACTCTAGTTTTTCTGGGGGAATCTGCTTCACTTTTATCCGGTAGCCCCAGTATCATTATGACTAGAGGCCCCTTTTCTTGTTATTTCCTAGGGCTCCTGTCAAATTGCAGCAAGGAACTCGGTGTGTCGCTTCTTACAGCAGGTGACTCAGGCTTCCTTTAGAGTTGTGGTGGAGCCTCCTCTCGAGCTGCAGTGGGGAAGATGCTCTCTAGTAGCTCTGTGCAGGCAACCTCTGTCTACCCGCATTGTGTGGGAGGCTACTCTCTAGTTGCGGCATGGGGTGCCACTCTAGTTGCAGTGGGGGTCCACTCTTTATTTGTGGTGGGTTGGCTCCTCTCTACTTCTCATTTGCAGACACCTCTCTAGTTGTGTCAGGGGGGCTCCTCTTTAGTTGTGGCAGTCGGGCTTCTCTTTAGTTGTGCTAGAGTGCTCTCCTCAAACTGTGACGGGAATGGCTATTGTCTGGTTGTGACGTGAAAGGGAACTTTTTCTAGCTTTAATGTGTAGGAGGCTACTCTCTAGTTGTGACAATGGGAAGCCTCTTTAGTTGTAACATGGTGAGCTGCACTCTACTTGTGGAAGGAGGTTTCTGTCTAATTGTGATAGATGGGTATGCTCTCTAACGGCAATGTTAAGGAGGGGGGGGGGATATCTCTAATTGTGACATGGGTCTCTTCTCTAGCTGCAGTGTTGGCCTCCTCTTTCATTGAGATTCGTGTGGGAATCCCACTCTAGTTGTGATGTACACGGGCACGTTTTGCTAATTGTGATGAGTGGGGCACACTCATATTGACCTGTGGGAGGGGTGTCCACTCTAGTTGTGGCAGTGGTTCTCCACACTAAATGCGATGTAAGGGAGGGCGGGACACCTCTCTAATTTTGGCGGTGTGCTCCTCTACTTGTACCTGAGGGTCAACTATCTAGTTGTGATGTGTATTCAACTCTCCAGGTTTGGTGGTTGGACTTCTATCTAGTTGTGATATCCCGGGACGCTCCTCCCTAAGTGTGTTGTGCCTGGGGAAGTCCTCTTCATCTGTGCAGTGGGAATTCCTGTCTTGTTGCATCAAGCTGTGCAGCACTTCTCTAGATGCAGTTTTCTGGCTCATCTCTATTTGTGGTTTGGTGGGCTACTCTCTAGTAGTGGTGTAGAGCCTCCTCTCTAGATGAGATGTACGAGATTGCTCCTCTCTAGGAGTGGGGTACAGGGCCTCTTTCTTCATGCAGTGTCGTGGTGGGCTCCTTTCTTGTTGCAGTGTGTGGGCTCCTCTCTTGTTGTGGTGGGGGACGCCCCTTGAGGTTCATCGGGAGACTTGGTATTTCTGTAGAGGTGAGGCGGGGCCTCCACTAGTGTTTTAGTGCGTTAGTTCCTCTCTAGTAGCATTGTGCAGGGTGGCTTCTGTTTAGTTGTGATGTGTAGGGGGTTAAAATCCCTGAGGCATGGTTCTCCCCTCTAGCTGGTGTAGGGGCCAACTCTTAGTTGTGTTGGTTCGGCTTCTCTCTAATTGTGGTGTGCAGTCTCCTCTCAAATTGTGTTAGGGATCTCTTCTCTATTTATGGTGTTCTGGGGACACCTCTACAGCTGCAGTAGAATGTTCCTCTCGAATTGGGAAGGGAGTTTCCTCTCTGGTAGCGATGTGCACAGACACTCTTTCCAGGTGCGATATTTGCAAGCCTACTTTCTAATTTTTGCAAGGCCCCTCCTCTTTTGCTGTGGCATGGGAGACTCCTCTCTAGTTGTGAAAGGAGGGTTCTGTGCAATTGTGATGTGTGGGAATGCTCCTTTCAAGTGGCAATGTTCATGGGGCTACTCTCTATTTGTGACCTTGGGTCTATTCTCTAGATGTGGCAAGGATGCTCCTCTCTGACAGTGGTAAGGGTGTGTACTCGACTGCAGCCAGGGATTGTATCTATTGGCAGTGCAGCAGACCCTCTCTAGGTGCAATGTCCAGGGTTTCCTCTCCTATTGCGGTGGTGGGACACTCTCCAGTTTTGGCAGGTGAGCTCTTCTCTCATTGTGGCCATGGGCTTCTCTTGAGCTGTGGTATAGGGCTCCTCTCAACTTCAGGAGGGGACTTGTGGCTCCTCTCTAGTTGGGGTGGTGATTCCCCCAAGGGTTCTATGGGGGAGTTTGTTGTCTCTACTTATGGCATTGGGGGTTCATCTTTAATTTTCACAGGTTTCCTCCACTCTAGTTGTGACAGGCTCAACTCAAGTTATTTCAGGAGCTTCCATTATTCACAGCAGAGGGGCTTTTCCCTAGGTGCAATATGCTGAAGGGCCCCTATCTAATTTTGGCAGGGGAATCCTCCACAGTTTTGGCGGGGGGTCTCCTAGCTTTGTCCTTGGGAGCTCCTTCGTTGTGATGGCACAGGGCTCTTCTAGAGATGCAGTGGGGGACTTGGGGTTCCATTCAAGTTGGGACAGGTGACTTGGGGTTCTTTTAGAGTTGTGGTGGTGCCTCCTTTTGAGCTTCTTGGGTCAGCTCCTCTCTAGTAGCAATTAGCAGGCTGCCTCCTTTCTACTTGTGATGTGCAGTAGGCTACTATAATAGTTACAGCATGGGATTGCACTCTAGTTGTAGTGGGGTCAACTGACGTTTTTGTTTCCAACTTCTCTAGTTGTAGTTTGGACTCCTCTCTAGCTGTGGTTTACATACTACTCTCTAGTTGTGGCAGGGTAGAACTTCACTTTAGTTGTGTTATGAAGCTACCTCTTTTGTTGTGGTATAGTTCTCTCAAATTGTGGCAGTGGTGGCTCCTCTTAGGAATCCTCTCGAGTTACCTCAGTGCTTGGGGCTCATCTCGATTTGCGATGGGGAACTCGGTGTTCCTCCTGAGTCGCAGCAGGGGATTCGGACCTCTTCTCCAGTTGAGGTGGGAAGCTCAGAGTTCCTCTTGGGTTTCAGCAAGAAACTCAAGATTTCTCTTGAGTTGTGATGGGAAAACTCAGGGTTCATCTTGAGTTACAACATGGGAGTCAGGTATCCTTTCGAGTTGAGGCGAGGAACTTGGGTTTCCTCTCAAATTGCAGCAGGGGAGTCAAGCCTCCTCTCAAGTTGTGATGGGGAACTCAGGGTTTCTCTTTAGTTGCAAAAGAGGACTTGGGTTTCCGTTCGAGTTGTAGCTGGTAACACTGGGTAGCTCTCAAGTTGCAGCATGAATTTTGGGGTACTTTTAGAGTTACAGTAGGGTACTCAGAGCTCCTCTTGAGTTGTTGCAAAAACTCAGGATTCCTCTTGATTTGCAGTGCAGGACTATTGGTTCCACTTGAGCCGTGGCAGGGAACACAGTTTTCTTCTCATGTTGGGGGGCTACACATGGTTCCTCTCATGATGTGCTGGGACCTCCTCTCGTGATATCTTGGGGAAACTGGTCTCTAGTAGGGTTGTGTAGGTTGACTTCTGTGTTGTTCCAATGTGCGGGTGACTACTCACTAGTTTTGGCATGGAACTTCTCTCTAGATATTTTTGGGGTCAACTCTACAGTTTTGGTGGGTTCAATTCTCTCTAGTTGTGGTCTGCAAGCTCCTGTCCAGTTGTGTTGTGAGGGTCGTCTCTATTAGCAGCAGAAGAGTTCCTCTCTATGTGTGATACCCAGCAGGCTCCTATCAAGTTGTAGTGGAGGGCTCCTCTCGAGTTGTGAGTCGGTGTCCTTTTTGGTTGGGGTGTGGGTGGTTCCATGGGAAGAGTCATTTCTACTTCTGGCAATAGAGGTTCCTAATATTCGTGGGCTTTCTTCTCTCTAGTTGTGAGTGATTCCATTCAATTTAATTCAGGGAGCTTATTTCTATTTGCTTCAGAGGGTCTTCTCTCTAGGTGTGATGTCCTCGGGAATTCCACTCTATTTCTGCTTGGGAAATCCACTACAGGTTTCCCAGGGGAGCTCCTCTGACATTTGGCCAAGTTATGCTTTCTTGTTACAGCATAGTGATCCTGTCAGATTGCAGGGGGGACTTTGCATTTCTCTTGAGTTTCAGGAGGGGACTTGAGGTTCCTTTAAGTTGTGGTGGAGCCTCCTCTTGGATTGCACTAGGGCAGATATTCTAGAAGTGATGTGCAGCCTGGCTCCTGTCTTGTTGCAATTTGCGGGATTCCACTCTCTAGTTGCGGCATGGGGCTCCACTCCAGTTGCAGTGGGGATCCACTCTCTATTTGTGGTGGGACAGCTCCTCTCTAGTTATCGTTTACAGACTCCTCTCTAGGTTTGGCAGGGGAGCTTCTCCTCTCTAGTTGTGGCAGGGGGAGTCCTCCTTAGTTATGTAGTTAGTTAGTTATGTAGTTGGGCTCCTCTCTATTTGTGGTAAAGTGCTCTTCTCAAATTTTTATGGGTGTCGCTCCTCTTTGGTTGTGATGTGAAAGGGCTTTTTTTTTTTTTTTTTTCTAGTTTCAGTGTGCAGGTGGCTACTCTCTAGTTGTGGTAGTGGGCGTTTTCTTTAGTTGTGGCATGGTGGTCTCCTTTCTACTCGTAGCAAGGGGCTTCTGTCTAATTGTGATGTGTGGGTATGCCGTTCTCTAATGGTGATGTTAAGGGGGGCTTATCTCTAGTTGTGACAGGAGTCTCCTCTTTAGTTGCAATGTTGGCCTCCTTTTTCATTTTGATCCATGTAGGTGTTCCACTCTAGTTTTGATGTGCATGGGAACTTTTCTCTAATTGTGATATGTTTGGTACGTTCCTATCTATCTGTGCAAGGGATATTCAGTCTAGTTATGACAGTGGTGTTCCACTCTTAAAACACTCCACAGTGGTGCATTTTAAGGCGGGGGTGGCACCACTGTAGTTTCAGCGATATGCTCCGGATGCCTGAATGTCAGCTATCTAGTTGTGGCATGTATTCAACTCTCTAGTTTTGTCAACTGGGCTTCACTCTAGTGATTAAGTCCTGCAGTGCTCTTCCCTAGTTGTACTCTTCCTGGGGTTTTCCTCTCTAATTGTGGAGTGGGAATTCCTATCTTGTTGCATTATGCTGTGCTGCTCCTCTCTAGGTGCAGTTTGCTGGCTCATCTCTATTTGTGGTTTGAGTGGCTACTCTCTGGTCTTGAAATGGATCCTTCTCTCTAGATGTGGTGTGCAAGACTGCTTCTCTCTAGGGGCGGGTGTGGGGCCTCCTTTCTGTATGCAGTGTCCGATTTGGCTCCTCTCATGTTGCAGTGTTTGGGCTCCTCCCAAGTTATGGTGTGGGACTCTAATCCAGTTACACTGGGAGACTTGTTGTTACTCTCAAGTTGAGGTAGGGCCTCCACTCGAGTTTTCTTTTTTGGGGAGGAGGGGTGGCTCCTCTCTAGTAGCATTGTGTTTAATTTTGATGTGTGAGTGGATAAACTACCTGTGGCATGGAGCTTCTCTCTCGTTGGTGTGGGGGGTCAACGCTGAGTTGTGTTGGGTGTGCTTCTCTCTGGTTGTGGTGTTTAGGCTCGTCTTGAGTTGTGTTAAGGGAGGTCTTCCCTAGTTGTAGTGTTTTGGGTCACCTCTAGAGTTGTGGTGGAGTGTTCCTCTTGAATTGTCATGGGTGTTTGCTCTTTGGGAGTGATATGCGCAGGTACTCTTTCCAGGTGCAATATCTGCAAGCCTATTCTCTAATTTTGGCATGTCCCCTCCACTTTAGTGGTGGTGTCTGTGCCTCCTCTCTTGTTTGGGCATGAGACTTCTGTCTAATTGCATTGTGCCGGAATGTTCCTCTCAAGTGTTGATGTACATGGAGCTGCTCTCTATTTGTAGCATGTGGTCTACTTGCTAGTTTTGACTAGTTTTGTCCTCTCTCACATTTGTAGGGGCATCTTCTCGACTTGCAGGAGTGGGTTCATCTCTTTTTTTCTCTGGAAGTGACACTCTTTAAGTGCAATGTCAGAGGTCTACTTTCTAGCTGTGGTAAGGATCATACTCTCCAGTTTTAATGGGTGGGCTCCTCTCTTGTTGTGGCCATTGGCTTCTCTCTCATTGTGGCATAGGCCTCCTCTCAAATTCCGAAGGTGTTCTGGGGCTCCACTTTTGTTGCAGAGTACCTCATCTGTAGGTATCTGTGGGGTGGGTGTTCACTGTACTTGTTGTTTGTGGTCTCCTGACTGTTTTTCATGGGGTTGTGACTCCTCTCTAGTTTTGACAGGCTTCTCTTTAGTTACTTCAGTGTCTTCATCACTGTTTGCAGCACAGGGGATCCTCTCTAAGTGCAATGTGCCAGAGGGCTCCTCTCTAGTTTTGGCAAGGTATTTTTCTCCAGTTTCGGTGGAGTGTCCTAGTTTCATCGCTGGGGGCTCCTTCCTTTTGATGGCAACGGACTCCAGTCGAGTTGTGGTGAAGGACTTGTTGTTCCACTCAAGTTATGACAGGTGATTCGGGGTTCCTTTAGAGTTGTGCAGGTGCATACTCTTGAGCTGTGTGGGGCAGCTCCTCTCTAGTAGCAATTAGCAGGCTGGTTCCTGTCTAGTTGTGATATGTGGTATGCTACTGTATAGTTATGGCATAGGATTCCACTCTAGTTGCAGTGGGGGTCAACTGACAGTTTTATTTCTGTTCCCCTCTAATTGTGCTTTGCATATTTGTCTACAGTTGTGGTGGGGTTGAAGGCTCCTCTTCAGTTGTCATATGGGTACTCCTCTCCGGATATTGTAACATACTCCTCTTGGACTGTGGTGAGGGTGCTTCGTCTCTAGTTGTGATGTGAAAGATCACTTTTTCCAGTTGTGGGTTGAAGGAATATACTCTCTAATTGTAGCAAGGTACATCATCTTTTCTTGTGGCATGTTTACATCTTCTCTACACATAGCAGGGAGGGTATGTTTACCTGTGATGTGTTGGTGTGCTTCTCTCTAGTGTCAATAATCAGTGGGGCTACTGTCTAGTTCCCATGTGGTTCTCTCCTCTAGTTGTGGTGAGGGGTTCCTCTCTTATTATGATCTGAGGGAAAGATCCTTTCTAGTTGTGTCGGCCTTTTCTCTAGTTGTGTTGTGTATGCTCCTCTCTTCTTGTGGAGGTGTGCTGCTTTAGAGTTGTGACAGGGGGCTCTGAGCTATCTTCAGGTTGCACGAGGCTTTCAAATTGTGGCTGGGGCTCCTCTCCAGTTGTGCATAATTCACCTCTCGAGTTGCTGCAGGAGGCACCTCTCGAGTTTTGGTGGGTGGCTCGTCTGAAATTGGAGATAGAAATGGAAACCAACTCCAGGATTCATGCCTGGAAAATCCCATGGATGGAGGGGCTTGGTAGGCTACAGTCCATGGGGCTGCCAAAAGTCAGACTTTACTGAGCAAATTCACTTTAATTTTTTGTCATAGGCCCCCAGTGGCTAAGATGATAAAGAATCTGCCTGGGATGCAAGAGACCTGGGTTTGATCCCTGGTTCAGGAAGATCCTCTGGAGAAGTGCATGACAACTCTCCCTGGCATTCTTGCCTGTAGAATCCCATGGACAGAAAAGTCTGGCTATGTACACAGTCCATGGGGTCACAAAGAGTCGGAAATGACTGAGCAGCTAACACACAATCATCTGTAATTGTGGTGGGGGGATCCTTTCTAGCTGTGGCATGGCACCTTCTTTCTAGTAGTGTTTTGCTGATGAGCTCCACTTAAGTTTCAGGTGGAAGCTCTTGTCCAGGTGTGATGGTGGACTCATCTATGGCTTTAATATAGGGGCCTCTTTCTTTCTCTACTGTGCAAGGTCCTTTGTAGTTGTAGTAAGGTCCTCTTCTTTCGTTGTGATGTCTGTGGGGATTCCTCTCTCATTGCAATGTGCAGAGGGTCTCCTCACTAGTTGTGTTGTGATGCTTGTCTCTCTTTGCAGTGAATGGGCTCCTCTCTAGATGTGATGTCTGGAGGGCTCCTCCTTCGTTGTGGACAGGGTTTTCTCTCAAGTTGGATCGAAGTTCTCCTCTACAATTTTCCCAGGGTACTCGGAACTCCTCTTGATATGTGGTTGTACCTCCTCTAACATTTGTCATGTGGAGAGCTATGTGGCAAGGGGTTTGCTCTAATTTTGCACTATGGGTTCCTCACTCATTTTGGTGGGGTTGACTGCCTCTAGTTGTGACAGATGGTTAACTTTCTAGTTGTGTTGAGGGAGCTCCTCTCCCGTTGCGTTTGTGGGGGGCTTTTCCTCAATAGTGTTGGTTTGTCTGGAGATCTTCTCCACGTGAAGAATGCAGGCTCCTCTGGAGTTTCAGCGGGAGGCATATCTATTGTTGTTAAGGTGGGCTCTACTCTAAGTCTAATTTCAGGTGCTCCTGTTTAGTTGTGGGGGACTTCTCTCTAGGTGTGTTGTGTTGTGTTATCTCTAGTTGTGGCAGGGTGCAACTTTCTTATTGTGACAAAGGACTCCAAGATAGTTGTGTTGTTCATGGGGGTCTCTAGTTGTAGTGGGGTCATCTCTCTATTTGTGGTCATGGGCTATTTTCGGTATTTTCAGCCACATTTGAAGTTACCCCAAGTCGGTCAAGGTCCATTTCGATGATCCAGTGGGTTCGTGGGGTTTCTCTCAAGACGCTGCAGCGGGAAAAAGCCTCATATGGCCATGACTGGGCAACCATGTGGTTGTTCTCGACTTATGGCCTGATTCTCGAGTTATGACGGAAAACTCAGGAGCCTCTCGTGTGGCCCCAGGGAAGATCAATCTCCATTCAAAATGGCGATGGAGAGCTGGGGATTGCTCTCGAGTCGCTGCAGGGCCAAGAGACCTCTTCTAGTCTTCTAGGCGTGTGTCCAGAAACTCCGTGTTCCCCTTCAGGTGTGCTAGGGTTCTTGGGGTTGCATTCAAGCTCAGCAGGGGAGTCACGCCTCGTCTCGACTTGAAACAAAGAACTCCCCTCTCCTTTCGAGTGGCCAAGCCTAGCTCTTGAAGCCCATTGTGTTTAAAAAAAAAAAAAAAAAAAGGAAATCAAGCCTTCTGTGGAGTTTTGAGACAGGACTGGGCATTGCTCTCTAGGCCCTGCAGGAAAAGAAGGGCCTCATCTGGCGATGGGGGGGAATCTCATGATGTTTTCTCCAGCTGTGCCTCGACATGTAGCGTCTCTCTCTCGCTATGACAGGGAACTCAGGGAGTCTCTCTTGTGTCCCAAGCAAAGTCCAGTCCCCATTCGAGTAGCGAGGAGGGCCCGGGATGGCTCTCGAGTCACGGCAGGGGAATCGGGCTTCAAGACTTGAAGGGAGTATCTCGAGGTGTTTTTCGAGTTGCTGTATGAATCCCTAGGTTCCATGGGCTAGTGACGGTGACCTCTGGCAGCTTCCTTTGGTGCATATGAGAAGGGGGAATACTGTACAGTTGAGAGGATTGTCTTGGGATTCCCCTGGGTACAGTGCCATGGAAGAGGGCCTCATCTGGAGGTGAAGCAGGAATCTCAGGCTTCCTCTTCTGTTCTGACATCGATCTCGGGGTTTTGGGTGTTTTGAAAAGGGAGTTAGGCCTCCCCTTATGTAGAGGCATGATACTCCGCTTGCCTCTCGAGGTGTTCATGTGGTGTCAGGCCACTTGTCGAGTTGTCCTTGGAATCAGCGGCTCTTTCAGGAGGATGCACCCAGGGTGTCAGTGCCCCTTCGTGTGGTGACTGTATCCTCAGTGTTCCATTGGAAAAGGTGTGCAGGCATCGGAACTTCTCTTGAGTGGACAGGGAAATCGGTGTCCTTCGGAATGTGGCACGAACCACGAGGCTTCATCTCGAGTTTCCAAGTGAGACCGACCTCCTCCTGATGTGGTACTGGAAGTTTGGTATCCGTTTCCAGAAAAAGCAGGGGGATCAACCCTCATGTGGAGATCAAGAGGGAAGAAGGGTCTCAGAGGAAGTTGTGCTGGGAAGCTCGGTGTTCCTCCACGAAGAGACCGGTATGTTGGGTGACATGTGAATTTTCGTCATGGCTGTTTAGTTCAGTTTCGATGATCCAATGTGTTGTTGGAATGTCTCTCAAGATGCTGCAGTGGGTAAGGCCCTCATCTTGCAATGACTGGGCAAGCACGTGCTTATTCTGGACTTAAGGCAGGTTTCTCGAGTTACTAAAGGAACTCAGGGAACCACTCGTGTGGCCCCAGGGAAGACCAATCTCCATTCAAAATGGCGTGGAAGAGCTGGGGATTGCTCTCGAGTCACTGCAGGGCAAAGAGACCTCTTCTAGACTTCTAGGCGTGTGCCCAGAAATTCCAGGTTCCCTTCATGTGCGCTAGGGATCTTGGGATTGCATTCATGCTTCAGCTCGGGGGTCAAGCCTCGTCTCGAATTGAAACAAAGAACTCCCCTTTCCTCTAGAGTGGCCAAGGTTAGCTCTTGAAGCCCATTGTGTTTAAAAAAAAAAAAAGGGAATCAAACCTTCTGTGGAGTTTTGAGAGTGGACTCGTGGTTACTCTAGGCCCTGTAGGAAAAAAGGGGCCTCATGTGGCGATGTTGGGCGAATCACATGGTGTTTTCTCGAGCTGCAGCTCAACGTGTGCTGTTTCTCTCGAGCTACAATGGGGAATTAAGGGAGCCTCTCTTGTGTCTCCAGGGAATTCCATTCCGCATTCCAGTAGCGAGGAGGGCCCGGGATGGCTCTAGAGTCACGGCAGGGGAATCGGGATACAAGACGTGTTGAAGGGGATATCTCGAGGTGTTTCTCGAGTTGCTGTAAGAATCCCTAGGTTCCCTGGGCTTGTGTCGGTGACCTCTGGCAGCTTCCCTTGGTGCCTATGAGAAGGGGGAATACTGTACAGTTGAGGGGATTGACTTGGGATTCCCCTGGGTTCAGTGTAATGGAAGAGGGCTTCATCTGGAGGTGAGGCTGGAATCTCAGGCTTCCTCTCCTGTTCTGACATCGATCTCGGGGTGTTTGGGTTTTTTGAACCGGGAGTTAGGTTTCCCCTTGTGTGGAGGCATGGAACTCCGCTTGCCTTCCGAGGTGTTCATGGGGTGTCAGGCCTCTTGTCGAGTTGTCCTTGGAAACAGCAGCTCTTTCGGGATGATGCATCTAGGGAGTCAGTGTCCCTTCGTGGACTGACTTCATTCTCGAGGTTCCATTGGAAAAGGTGCCCAGGCATCGGGACTTCTCTTGAGTGTATGGGGAAATCAGTGTCTTTCAGAATGTGGCACGACCAACGAGGCTTCCTCTTTAGCTTCTAAGTAAGACCCGCCTCCACCTGATATGGGACTAGAAGGTCGGGATCCCTTTCCAGATAAAGCAGGGGGATCGACCATCATGTCGAGATCAGGAGGGAAGAAGTGGCTCAGAGGATGTTGTGCTGGGAACCTCGGTGTTCCTCTCCAATGAGACCAGTATGTTGGGCCACATGTAGAGTTTCGTCAAGGCTGTCTAGTTCCGTATCGATGATCCAGTGGGTTCTTGGGATTTCTCTCAACATGCTGCAGCGGGAAATGACCTCATCTACAGATTACTGGACAACCACGTGGTTGTTTTGCAATTACAGCGGGATTCTCGAGTTACGACGGGGAACACAGGGAGCCTCTCGTGTGGCCCTAGGTCAGAACAATCTCATTCAAAATGGCGTGGGAGAGCAGGAGCTTGCTCTTGAGTCACTGAAGGGCAAAGAGACCTCTTCTAGGCTTCTAGACCTGTGTCCAGAAGCTCCGTGTTCCCCTTCAGGGACGCTATGGATCTCGGGGCTGCATTCAAGCTTCAGCCAGGGCGTCAGGCCTCGTCTCAAGTTGAAACAAAGAACTCCGTTCTCCTCTCGAGTGTCCAAGGCTAGCTCTTGAAGCCCATTGTGCTAAAAAAAAAAAAAAAAAAGGAATCAAGCCTTCTTTGGAGTTTTGAGACAAGACTCGGGGTTGCTCTCTAGGCCCTGCAGGAAAAAAGGGCCTCATGTGGCGATGTCGGGTGAATCTCCTGGTGTATTCTAGAGCTGCGGCTCGACGTGTTGCGTTTCTCTCGAGCTATGACGGGGAACTCAGGGAGCCTCTCTTGTGTTCCCAGGAAAATCCAGTCCCTATTAGAGTAGCGAGGAGGGCCCAGGATGGCTCTCGAGTCACAGCAGGGGAATTGGGCTTCAAGACGTGTTGAAGGGGATATATCGAGTTGTTTCACGAGTTGCTGTAAGAATCCCTAGGTTCCCTGGGCTAGTGAGGGTGAGGTCTGGCAGGTTCCCTTGGAGCCTATGAGAACGGGGAATATTGTGCAGTTGAGAGTGTTGCTTGGTACTCCACTGGGTTCAGTGCCATGGAAGAGGGCCTCATCTGGAGGTGAGGCAGGAATCTCAGGCTTCCTCTCCTGTTCTAACATCGATCTCGGGGTCTCTGGGGGTTTTGAACAGGGAGTTAGGCCTCACCTTTTGTGGAGGCATGAAACTCCGCTTGCCTCCCGAGGTGTTCATGGGGTGTCAGGCCACTTGTCGAGTCGTCCTTGAACCAGAGGCTCTTTCAGGAGAATGCAAGCAGGGTATCAGTGCCCCTTCTTGTGGTGATTTCATCCTCGGGGTTCCATTGGAAAAGGTGTGCAGGCATCAGGACTTCTCTTGAGTGGACGGTGAAACCGGTGGTTTTCAGAATATGGCACGAACCACGAGGCTTCCTCTCGAGTTACCAAGTGAGACCGGCTTCTTCCTGAGGTGGGACTGGAATGTCGGGATCCCTTTCCAGACAAAGCAGGGGGATCGACCCTCATGTCAAGATCACGAGGGAAGAAGGGGCTCAGAGGAATTTGTGCCCTGAACCTCGGTGTTCCTCTCCAATGAGACCGGTAAGTTGGGCCACATTTGAAGTTTCCTCAAGGCTGTCTAGTTTCGTTTCGATGATCCGGTGGGTTCTTGTGATTTCTTTCAACATGCTGCAGTGGGAAATGGCCTCCTCTGGCGATGACTGGGCAACCACGTCGTTATTCTCGACTTACGGCAAGATTCTCGAGTTATGACCTGGAACTCAGGGAGCCTCTCGTGTGGCCCCAGTGAAGACCAATCTCCATTCAAAATGGCGTGGGAGAGCTCGAGTCGCTGCAGGGAAAAGAGACCTCTTCTAGTCTTCTAGGCGTCTGTCCAGAAACTCCCTGTTCACATTCAGAGGCGCTAGGGATCTCGGGGTTGCATTCAAGCTTCAGCCAGGGAGTCAGGACTCGTCTCGAGTTGAAACAAAGAATTCCCGTCTCCTCTCGAGTGGCCAAGGCTAGCTCTTGAAGCCCATTGTGTTAAAAACCAAAAAAAAAAAAAGGGGGGGGGAAATCAAGCCTTTTGTGGAGTTTTGAGAGAGGACTCTGGGTTGCTCTCTACGCCCTTAAGGAAAAGAAGGGCCTCATGTGGCGATGTCGGGGGAATCTCATGGTGTTTTCAAGTCCTGATGCTTGCGTACATTTTCCAACGTAACCCCGAAGATGAGGTCACCACACGAAGGGGCACTGATACCCTGCTTGCATTCTCCCAAAAGAGCATCTGGTTCCAAGGACAACTCGACAAGTGGCCTGACACCCCATGAACACCTCGAGAGGCAAGCGGAGTTCCATGCCTCCACACAAGGGGAAACCTAACTCCCTGTTCAAAACCCCCAAAGACCCCGAGATCGATGTTATCACAGGAGAGGAAGCCTGAGATTCCTGCCTCACCTCCAGATGAGGCCCTCTTCCATTGCACTGAACCCAGGGGAATCCCAAGACAACCCTCTCAACTGCACAGTATTCCCCCTTCTCATAGGCCCTAAGCGAAGCTGCTAGAAGTCACTCTCACAAGCCCAGGGAATCTAGGGTTTCTTACAGCAACTCGAGAAACCCATCGATATACCCCCTTCAACACGTCTTGAAGCCCGATTCCCTGCTGTGACTCGAGAGCCATCCCGGGCCCTCCTCACTACGCGAATGGGGACTGGACTTCCCTCGGGACACAAGAGAGGTTCCCTGAGTTCGTAATCTTAACTCGAGAGAAACGCCACACATCGAGCCTCAGCTAAAGAAAACACAATGTGATTCCCCCGACATCACCACATGAGGCCCTTCTTTTCCTGCAGGGTCTAGAGAGCAACCAGGAGTCCTCTCTCAAAACTACACAGAAGGCTTGATTCCCCCCCCCCCTTTTTTTTTTTTAAATAAAATTGACTTTAAGAGCTAGTCTTGGCCCCTCAGGAGGAGAGGGAGCTCTTTGTTTAAACTGGAGACGAGGCCTGACTCCACGGCTGAAGCTTGAATGCAACCTCGAGATACCTAGCGCCCCTGAAGGTGAACACGGAGCTTCTAGACACACGCCTAGAAGACTAGAAGAGGTCTCTTTGCCCTGCAGTGACTCGAGAACAATCCCCATCTCGCCCACGCAATTTTGAATGGAGATTGGTCTTCCCTGGCGCCACACGAGAGGCTCACTGAGTTTCGGGTTGTAACTCGAGAATCCGTCCATAAGTCAAGAATAAACTCCTTGTTGTACAGTCATCACTAGATGAGGCCATTTCTCGCTGCAGTGTGTTGAGAGAAATCCCACGAAAACACTGGATCATCAAAAAGGAACTAGACAGCCTTGAGGAAACTTCAAATGTGGCCCAACATACCGGTCTCATTGGAGAGGAACCCCGAGGTTCCTGGCACTTCTTCCCCTGAGCCCCTTCTTCACTTCTGATGTCGACATGAGGGTCGATCCCCCTGCTTTGTCTAGAAAGGGCTCCCAATCTTCCAGTCCCACCTCAGGAGAAGGCCAGTCTCACATGGAAACTCGAGAGGAAGCCTCGTGGTTCGTGCTATATTCCGAAAGACAACGATTTCCCCGTCCACACAAGAGAAGTCCCGAGCCTGTGAACCTTTTCCAATGGAACCCCAAGGATGAAGTCACCACAGGAAGGGGCACTGACACCCTGGGTGCATCCTCCCAAAGAGCCTCTGGTTCCAAGGACAACACGACAAGTAGCCTGACACCCCATGAACACCTCGAGAGGCAAGCGGAGTTCCATAACTCCACACAAGGCGAGGCCTAACTCCCTGTTAAAAACCCCCAAAGACCCCGAGTTTGATGTAAGAACAGGAGAGTAAGCCTGAGATTCCCACCTCACTTCCGGATGAGGCCCTCTTCCATGGCACTGAACACAGGGGAATCCCAAGACAACACTCACAACTGCACAGTATTCCTCCTTCTCATAGGCACCAAGGGAAGCTGCCAGAGGTCACTGTCACAAGCCCAAGGAACCTAGGGATTCTTACAACAACTGGCGAAACACCTCGAGATACCCCCCTTCAACACGTCTTAAAGCTCGATTACCCTGCCGTGACTCGAGAGCCATCCCGGGCCCTCCTCGCTACTCGAATGGGGACTGGACTTCCCTGGGGACACAAGAAATACTCTCTGCGTTCCCCGTCGTAGCTGACAGAAATGCCACACATCATGCCGCAACTCGAGAAAACACCATGAGATTCCCCCGACATCGCCACATGAGGCCCTTCTTTTCCTGCAGGACCTAGAGAGCAACTGCGAGTCCTGTCTCAAAACTCCACAGAAGGCTTGATTCCCCTTTTTTTTTTTTTTTTTTTTAAACACAATGGGCTTCAAGTGCTAGCCTTAGGCACTCGAGAGGAGAGGGGAATTCTTTGTTTCAACTCAAGACGAGGCATGACTCCCCGGCTGAAGCTTGAATGCAACCCCGAGATCCGGTGCACGGGTGAAGGGAAACACGGAGTTTCTGGACACACACCTGGAAGACTAGAAGAGGTCTCTTTGCCCTGCAATGACTCAAGAGCAATCCCCAGCTCTCCCACGCCATTTTGAATGGAGATTGATCTTCCTTGGGGCCACACGAGAGGCTCCCTGAGTTCTGGGTCGTAACTCGAGAATCCCGCCGTAAGTCGAGAATAACCACGTGGCTGCCCAATCATCATCAGAGGAGGCCATTTCCCGCTGCAGCATGTTGAGAGAAATCCCATGAACCCACTGGATCATCAAAACAGAACTAGACAGCCTTGAGGAAACTTCACATGTGGACCAACATTCCGGTGTCATTGGAGAGGAACATCGAGGTTCCGGCACAACTTCCTGTGAGCCCTTTCTTCCCACCTGATCTCCACATGAGGGTCGATGCCCCTGCTTTGTCTGGAATGGGATCCCGACCTTCTAGTCCCACCGCAGAAGGAGGCCGGTCTCACTTGGAAACTCGAGAGGTATCCTCGTGGGTCGTGCCACATTCTGAAAGATGAAAGACTGCGATTTCCCCGTCCACTCAAGAGAAGTCCCGATGCCTGTGCACCTTTTCCAATGGAAACCCGAAGATGAAGTCACCACACGAAGGGGCAGTGACACCCTGGGTGTGTCCTCCCAAAAGTGCCGCTGGTTCCAAGGACAACTCGACAAGTGGCCTGACACCCCATGAACAACTCGAGAGGCAAATGGAGTTCCAGGCCTCCATTTAAGGCAAGGGCTAACTACCTGATCAAAACACCCAAAGACCCCAAGATCGATGTCAGAACAAGAGAGGAAGCCTGAGATTCCCGCCTCACATGCAGATGAGGCCTCTTCCATGGCACTGAACCCAGTGGTACCCAAGACAACCCTCTAAACTGCACAGTATTCCCACTTCTCATAGGCACCAAGGGAAGCTGCCAGAGAACACCATCACAAGCCCAGGGAACCTAGGGATTCTTACAGCAACTCGAAAAACACCTCGAGATACCCGCTTCGACACGTCTTGTAGCCGGATTCCCCTGCCGTGACTTGAGAGCCATCCCGGGCCCTCCTCGCTACTCAAATGGGGACTGGACTTCCCTGGGCACACAAGAGAGGCTCCCTGAGTTCCCCGTCGAAGCTCCAGAGAAACACCACACGTCGAGGCGCAGCTCGAAAAACACCATGAGAATCCCCCCACATCGCCAGATGAGGCCCTTCTTTTCCTGCAGGGCCTAGAGAGCAACCCCGAGTCCTCTCTCAAAACTCCACAGAATGCTTGATTATCATTTTTTTTAAATACAATTGGCTACAATAGCTAGCCTTTGCTACTCGAGAGGAGAGGGGATTACTTTTTTTCAACTCCAGATGTGGCCTGACTCACAGGCTGAAGCTTGAATGCAACCCCGAGATCCCTAGTGCCCCTGAAGGGGAACATGGAATTTCTGGACATACGCTTAGAAGACTTGAAGAGGTCTCTTGGCCCTGTAGCGACTCGAGAGCAATTCCCCCCTCTCCCATGCCATTTTGAATGGAGATTGGTCTTCCCTGGGGCCACACGGCAGGCTCCCTGAGTTCCTCATCGTAACTCGAGAATCCCGCCTTAAGTCGAGAATAACAACGTGATTGCCCAGTCATCGCCAGAGGAGGACCTTTCCCGCTGCAGCGTCTTGATAGAAAACCCACGAACCCACTGAATCATCGAAATGGAACTAGACAGCCTTGAGGAAATTTCACATGTGGCTCAACATACTGGTCTCATTGGAGAGGAACACCGAGGTTCCTGGCACAACTTCCTCTGATCGCCTTCTTCCCGCCTGATCTCGACATGAGCATGGATCCCCCTGCTTTGTCTGTAAAGGGATCCCGACCTTGTAGTTGCACCTCAGGAGGAGGCCGGTCTCACTTGGAGACTCGAGAGTACGCCTTGTGGTTCGTGTCACATTCCGAACGACACTGATGTCCCCGTCCACTCAGGAAAAGTCCCGATGCCTGCGCACCTTTTCCAATGGAACCCCGAGGATCAAGTCACCACAAGAAGGGGCATCGACACCCTGGGTGCATCCTCCCGAAAGAGCCACTGTTTCCAGGTACAAATAGATAAGTGATATGACACCACATGAATACCTCGAGAGGCAAGCGGAGTTCCATGCCTCCACACAATATGAGCCCAAGCTCCCAGGATAACACCCCCCAAAGACCCCGAGATCGATTTGAGAACAGTAGAGGAAGCCTGAGATTCCTGCCTCACCTCCAAATGAGGCCCTCTTCCATGGCACTGAACCCAGGGGTGTCCCAATAAAACCCTCTTAACTGCACAGTATTCTCCCTTCTCATAGGCACCAAGGTAAGCTGCCAGAGGTCACCATAACAAGCCCAGGGAACCTAGGGATTCTTATAGCAACTCGAAAAACACCTCACGATACCCCCTTCAACACGTCTTGTATCCCGATTCCCCTGCCGTGACTTGAGAGCCATCCCGGGCCCTCCTCGCTACTCGAATGGGGACTGGACTTCCCTGGGGCCACAAGAGAGGCTCCCTGAGTTCCCTTTCGTAGCCCGAGAGAAATGCCACACGTCGAGCCGCAGCTCGAGAAAACACCATGAGATTCTCCCGATATCGCCAGATGAGGCCCTTCTTTTCCTGCAGGGCCTAGAATGCAACACCGAGTCCTCTCTCAAAACTCCACAGAAGGCTTGATTCCTTTTTTTTTTTTTTTTTTTTTAACACAATGGGCTTCAAGAGCTAGCCTTGGCAACTCGAGAGGAGAGAAGAGTTCTTTGCTTCATTTTGAGACGAGGCCTGACTCCTCGGCTGAAGCTTGAATGCTACCCCGACATCCCTAGCACCCCTGAAGGGGAACACGGAGTTTCTGGACACATGCCTAGAAGGCTAGAAGAGGTCTCTCTGCCCTGCAGTGACTCGAGAGCAAACCCCAGCTCTCTCATGCCATTTTGAATGGAGATTTGTCTTCCCTGGTGCCACATGAGAGGCTCCGTGAATTCCCCGTCATAACTCCGAATTCCACTGCAACTCGAGGGAAACCACGAGGTTCTCCCATCGTCGCGAGATGAGGCCCTTTCCCACTTCAGCATCTTGAGAGAAATCCCATGTTCTCTCTTGAATTTTGAAATGGTACTTGACACGCTTGATGCAACTCAAAAAGTTCCCCCACATACCATTCTTTCTAGAGAGGAACACCGATTTTCCTGACACAAATTTATCTGAGCCCTTCTCCCCTTCTTATCTCAACATGAGGATCAATTCCACTGCTTTGTCTGGAAATGAATCCCGACCTTTCCGTCACACCTCTGGATTAGCCTGGTCTCACACTGAAATGGAGAGGAAGCCTCGTGGGTCGTGCCACATTCTGAAAGAACCCGATTTCCCCATCAACTCAAGGTAAGACTCGATGCCCGGGCACCTCTTTGAATGTAATCCCAAGGATGAAGTCACAACATTAAGGGGCACTGACACCCCTATTACATCCTCCGGAAAAAGCCACAGCTTCTAAATATAACTCGACACGTGGCCGTAAACCCCATAATACACTTGCGAGGCAAGCGGACTTTCGTGCCTCAACACAAGATGAGGCCTGACTCCCCTCTTCGAACTTCACAGAGACCCCAAGACTGATGTCTGAAATAGAGAGGAACCCTGAGGTTCCCACCTCAACTCGAGATGAGGCCTTATTTATCTCTGAAGCCATGCTCGAGGAAACATGAGGTTCCCCTCGCATTACCAAAGAAGCTTTGACTTAATTTAGGAGACAGGAGCTGGGTGCCCATGTCGACAAGAAACTCGAGAGGAACTTGAAGCTTCCTGCCACAACTCCACCCAACCCACCAAATTCTCCCCTGCACGCTTTAGGTGCCCCTTTGACGCTGCTACATTTCCAAAGCAAGCCCACGTTCCCTCTTGGAACTCGAAAGAGTACTTGACATGCTCCAAGAAACTCCAGAAGATTCCCCAGATACCTGTCCCCACTCAAGAGGAATGCTGAGTTTCCCGCCACAAGTCAAGAAGAGCCCCATTTTCCCCTCCTAATGTTGAGATGAGGGTCGATTGCCCTGCTTCACTTGGAAAGAAATGCTGACGTCCCCTTCACACCTCGAGACGAGGCTGGTATCTACTTGACACTGGAGGGGAACCCGGGGGACTTGTCACAATTCAAAAACCACATATTTACCCATCTACTCGAGATCAGACCTGATTCCCTTGCACCGATTCGAATGTCAACCGAGATCAACTCACAACTAGAAGGAAGTTATGATGCCTCAGGTGCTAATTAGAAAAGAGCTACAGGTCCCAAGTTCAACTCTCATGGGTGCCTGAAGCCCCTTTGTGAACTCGAGAGGCAATCAGAGTTCCATATCTCCACACAAGTCGAGACCTGACTCCCTGTTTGAAACGGCATACACACCCCGAGACACACGTCAGAACGGGAGAGGAACACTTAGGTTCCCACCTCAACACGAGATGAGGCATTCTTCCATTGCACCGAACCCAGTTGAGTCCTGAGAGGCACCTCCCAACACGACGGTATTCTTGCCTTCCCATAGGAACCATGAGAAATTCCCTGAGTTCACCGTCGCAAGTCGAGTTAACCCAGGGTTTCCTGCCGCAACTTGAGAAACACCATGAGATTCCCCTTTCAATGCATCTTGAGGCCCGATTCCCTGCCATGACTGGAGAGCAGGCCGTGCTCCCCCGTGTAACTCGAATGGATATTGGACTTACCTGGGGCCACACGAGAGTCTCCTTGAATTCCCTTGAGAGAAACACCACGTTGTGCCGCAGCTCGAGAAAAAACACGAGATTCCTTCCTCATCGTGAGATGAGGCCCTTCTTTCCTGCAGGGCCTAGAGAGAAATTCCGAGTCTTCTCTCAAAACTCCACAGGAGGCTTGACTCCCTTTAGGCCCCTCAGTTGGCTCCAAGAGATACACGTCACAACTTGAGAGTAGAGCGGAGTTCTTTGCTTCAACTTGAGATGAGGCTTGACTCCTCAGGTGAACCTGTAATGCAACCCCGAGATCACTGTCAAAACTGGAGAGGAACACAGAGTTTCTGGACACAAACCTAGATGAGTTCTATTTGACCTGCAGTGATTTGAGAACAATTCCCAGCTCCCCCTCGCTACTCGCATGGAGGTTGGACTTCCCTGAGGCACCACGAGAGGCTCCCTAAGTTCCCTGTCATAACTCGAGAATTCCTCAAGAACTGGAGAAAAACCAGGAGGTTCCCCCATCATCACCAGATGAGGCCCTTTTCCACTACAGGGTCTTGAGGGAAATCCCACAATCCCTCTTTAAAGTCGAAATGGTACTTGACACCCTTGATGCAACTCAAAAAGTTCCCCAAGATACCGGTCTCACTTGAGAGAAACACCAAGTTTCCCAGCACAAATTAATATGAGCCCCTCCTCCCCTCTTTATCTTGACATGAGGGTCGATTCCCCTGCTTTGTCTGGAATGGGATCCCAGCCTTCCTCTTGCACCTCAGGAGGAGGACAGTCTCACATCGAAACCCTAGAGGAAGCCTCGTGGATCATGCCACATTTCGAAAGACATCAATTTCCTAGTGCACTCAAGGTAAGTCCCGATGCCTGGGCACATCTTTGAATGTAATCCCAAAGATGAAGCCACAAAACGAAGGGGAACTGACAACCCAGTTGCATCATCCTGAAAAACCCGCAGGTTCCAAATACAACTCGACAAGTGGCCTGATGCCCCAAGAACAACACGAGAGGCAAGCGGAGTTCCCTGCCTCAACACAAGCCGAGGCTGGACTCCCCTGGTCCAATTCCACACAGACCCCGAGATCGATGTCAGAAATGCAGAGGAACACTGAAGTTCCCTCCTCAACTTGAGATGAGGCCGTATTCATCCCTGAAGTGATGCACGAGGAATCCCGAGGTGCCCCGAGCAACCCCAAAGGAGATCTGACTTCCTGAGGAAACACGAGCGGGTATCCCATGTGGACACCAACTCGAGAGGAACCCTAAGCTTCCCGCCAAAACTCCACTCAAACCACGAAATTCTCTCCTGCACGCTCGAGGAGGCACTTTTATGCTACAGCATTTCCAAAGGAAGCCCACCTTCATGCTTTGAACTCAAAAGGGTATTTGGAAAGTTTATGAAACTCCAGAAGTTTTCCCAGATACCTGGCACACTCGACAGGAACGCTGAGTCTTCAGCCACAATAAAGAAGAGCCTTATTTTCCTCTCCTTAAGTGGAGATGAGGGTCGATTGCCATGCTTCTCCTGGAAAGGAATGCCAACATCCATGTTGCACCTCGAGAGGAGGCTTGTATCCTCTTGACACTGGAGGGGAACATGGGGGACTTCTCACAGTTTGAAAGTCACGTATATCCACATCCATTCTAGAAAAGGCCAAATTTCCTTGCACAGATTCGAATATAAGCAGAAAATCCACTCACGACAAGAAGGGAGTTCTGATTCCTCAGTTGCTAATTGGAAAAGAGGGCCAGATTCCAAGTTCAACTCACAAGGAGGCCTTTAACATCTTTGACAGCTCGAGAAGAAAGTAAAGTTCCATGCCACCACACAAGTTGAGACGTGACTCCCTGTTTGAAAGGGCATACACAACCCAAGACCTATGTCAGAACACGAGAGGAAACCTGGGGTTCCGGCCTCAAATTTAGAGGAGGCCCTCTTCCATTACACGAACCCCAGTGGAGTCTCAAGTGGCCCCTTCCAACTCCATAGTATTCCTGACATCACATCGGCACCATGACAAGCTCCCTGAGGTCACCGTCACAAGTCGAGGGAAACCAGGCTTTCCTGCCGCAACTCGAGAAAGACCTCGAGATTCCCCCTTCAAGGCGTCTTGACGCCTGATTCCCTGCCATGACTCAAGAGCAATGCAACGCTCCCCCTCGCAATTCGAATGGAGACTGGACATCCCTGGCGCCACACACGAGGCTCCCCGATTTCCCCGTCTTAACTGGAGGGAAACCCCCCACGTTGCGCCGGAACTCGAGAAACAACAGGAGATTCCCACGTCATCGCAAGATGAGGCCCTTCTTTTCCTGCAGGGCCTAGACAGCAATCCCATATCCCTTCTCAAAACTTCCCAGGGGGCTTGACTCCCTTTACGCCACTCAATGGGATGCAAGAAATACCCATCGCTGCTGGAGAGGAGAGCTGAGTTCTTTATTTCAACTCAAGATGAGGCCTGATTTCCAGGGTGAACCGTGAAAGCAATCCCGAGATCCCTGTCGCCACTGGAGAGGAACATGTAATTTCTGAATACAAGCCTAGATGGGGTCTATTTGCCCTGCAGTGACACGAGGGAAATCCCCAGCTCCCCCTCGCAACTAGAATGGAGATTGTACTTCCCTGGAGCACCACAAGTGGCTCCCTGAGTTCCCCGTGGTAACTCTCACAGCAAATTGAGCTAAGATCTCAGCACAACTAGAGAGGAGTCCAGGCACACATCATTACAAGAGAGGAGCACCCACAACACAATTAGAGAAGTGCAGCTCATAACAATTAGAGAAGCTCTCATACATGACATCTGGAGAAGAGACCCACCTCACATTGATACTATTTAGGAAAAGCCTTGCCCAATGCAGCTAGAGAGGAGATTTCCACCACAAGAAGAGACTTAACCAAGAACCACAACTAGAGAGTTGATCCGCACTGGAACTAGAGAGGAGTCTTCTGGGTAAAATAAAATTGGATATCCCACCTCAACTAGAGAGTAGCACCTTGCCCACAGGAACTAGATTAATGATTGCAACAACTCAAAGGAGCAACACACCACATCTGGAGAGAAACCCCTAGTACAGTGCAACTAGAGCTCCTGGCCACAGCTAGTGTGTTTACCACAAGCCACAATGAGAGAAGCCTACACACTGCTTATGTAAATAGTCTCTTGCATACCACAATGACTAAGAAACACCACTGCCCAATTCAACTAGAGAGGTACCATCAAGTCCTTCCCTGAAACCTGAGACATGACGTTGGTCACAATGATAGAGGGGCCCTCCACCAAAACTGGAGAGGTTTCTCCCTCCAGAAGTATAGAAAAGTCCACCAAAGCATCCCAGATAGAGATAATCCCCTGAAGTAACCCAAGAGGATGTCCTCACAAGTAGAGAGGAGTAACAATACTAAAACTTTTGAGAAATACCTAGTGTAAAAAGAAGAGCAGAACCACTTTGCAGATACCCCATCACAACCTAAGAGGTGGGACTAATGAAACTCGAGATGAGCCCTGGATATGCTGCCACAGTTCAAGAAAGGAAGGCTGAGCTACTTGAGAGACGCCATTGGACACAACGTGAGAGGATGTCCATAGACATCATAAAAAGAGAGGAGCCACTCTTCAGCAAATATGGATGAGCCCCTCCACCACAACCAGAAAGGAAGCCCCTGTACATTACAATGATAGAGGACTTCCCACAAGTATTGCAGCAAATGACCCCCTCACCATGACCAGAAAGGAGCACACATACCAAAACTAGAGCTTAGTCCATAAACATACCACAACTAGAATGTGAAGCCACACAACTGCTAGAGATAATCCCCCATCACACCTACAGAGGAGGCCACAGCACACCACAACTAGAAAGAAACACCCATGCCACAGGTAGAAAGGAGTCCCCAACCACAACTAGAGAGGTGCTTGCACACCACAACTAGAGAGAATCAATGCCACCACAGCTATAGAAATGAATCTGACCCAAACTAGAGAAAAAAAAACCCATGCCAAACTAGTGAGTCGCCATGGGCCCATTGCAACAAGCCCCTTGAACATCCCTGTTAGAGACGAGCCACAGCAATATAACTTGAGAGGAGGCCCCATTGCAACATGAGAGGAACACTGAGTACACCCCAAATGAAGAAGAACAGTGAATTCCCTGCCATAGCTTGAGTGGAACACTGATTCTCGCTGAAACTTGAGAGGAATTCTGAGAATCCACTGAAACTCGGGAGGAGCTCTAAGTCCCCTGCTGCAAATCAAGAGCTACCCCGACTTCCCAGCCACAATTTGAGTGGAACCCCAGGTCCCCTGTTGCAACTTTATAGGAAGCTCGAATTTTATGCTGCAACTGGAGAGGAACTCCGAGTTTTCAGCTGCAATTCTAGTGGGCCATAGTCCCCTGTTGCAACTCGAGAGGAGGACCGACTCCATTCCTGCAACTCGACCAGAACCTTGAGTTTCCAATCACAAACTGAAACTAGATCTTAGCCCCCCAATGCAACTTGAGAGGATTCCCAATACCAGAACCACAACTCAAGAGGAACTGAGAGAATCTACCTGAATTCAAGAGGAACCCTATGCTGTATCACGAGGGGAGCTCCCAGCAACTAAGTCAGAGGCACTCCAACACCAGAGCTGGAGAGGATGCCCTCACCAAAACTAGAGAGAAGACCCTGGGATATGCGAACTTATAGGGGATACTCTGCAGCAAATAGAGATGAGCCGATGAAGTAACTCAAGAGGAGAGAGTATCAATCCCACAATAAACTAGTAAGGAGACCCCGGTGCCAAGAGTAGACAGGACTCCCCCCTCCATGGAGACAAAACACCACAACACAAGAGGAAGCATCACCACAACATGAGAGAAGCTCTGAGTCCCCTGGCTCAATCCAAGAGGAGAATTTCATGGAAACTTGAGAGGAAATCTGAGTTGTGCACTGTAATCCAGAGGAAAACCAAGTACCTGCCACAACTAGACAGGAGATCAGGGCCAACTGCTGCAACTCCAGAGTAACCCTTAGTTTCCCAACACAAATAGAAAGGACCCCAATCCCCTGGTGCAACTTGAGAGATGCCACCATCAGAACTCAAGAAGGGCTCTGAATCCACTGCTTCAACTCAAGAGGAGCTCCCATTGGAAATCAGGATAAGACCTCAGCATGACTAGAGAGGAGCACCACACCACCACAAGAGGAACCCAGGCACACATCACTAGAAGGAAGAACCACCCAAGGCCCAATTAGAGAACTGCAGCTCACTACACCAGAGAGGGGCCCATGTATCAGAATTGGAGAAGAGCCCCACGACACATAGCAACTGTTAAGGAAAACCCGTGCCCAATGCAACAAGAAAGGGGAACCCCACCACAACTAGAGACTAGACCACCCACCACAAATAGTGTTGACCTCCACTGCAACTAGAGAGGAGGCTTCTGTGTCAAACAAGATTGGATTATCCCACCTGAACTAGAGAGTAGTAACTTGCTCACAGCAACAAAATTAATTACTGCAACAACGTGAAAGAGCCACCACACCACAATTAGAGGAAAACCACTAGAATAGTGCAACTATAGAGAGACCCTGGCCACAGCTAGCTTTGGCCACATGCCAAAATGAGAGAGGAGTCTGTACACCGCATTATGTATAGATTCCCCTGCATACTGCAATAATTGAAAAACTCCACTGTCAAGGAAACTAGAGAGGTACCACAGAGTTCTTTCCTAGAACACGAGAGGAGTCACTGGTCACAATGACAGAGGATATCTCCACCAAAACTGGAGAGGTTTCTTGCACAAGTTGAGAGGAGTTTACGAAGACATTACACGTAGAGAATCACGCACCTCCACTCTGTTGCAAATAGAGGAGAGACCCTGAAGTAAATCGAAAGAATGCCCTCACAAGTAGAGAGGAGTAACCATGCTAAAATTTGTGAGGAACACCTTGTGTCAAAAGAAGAGCAGAGCCACCTGAAGAGCCCCCTATCACAACCCAAGTAGAAGGAATACTGCAACGCTGGAGGAGCTCTGAGTAAACTGCCACAACTCAAGAACAGATTTCCACTGCCACTTGATAAAAGCCACTGGACACAATGGGAGACGATGTCCTCCCACATCATACCTAGAGTGGAGCCACACTGTGGCAAATATTGATGAGCATCCCCACCACAAGAAAGGAAGCCTTTTCAAATTGCAAAGAGGGAGGACTCCCCTCAGATATTGCTGCAAAAGAGATCCTCACCGTAATTCGAAGCCTGCACATCACATCTAGAGAGTAGCTCACCAGCACACCACAGAAGAAGGGAGCAGCCACAGTGCAGCTAGAGATAATCACCCACCACAACTACAGAAGAACCCCCATTGATACTCGGGAGGAGCTCACGAACATATCACAACTAGAAAGAAACCCCCGTGCCACAGGTAAAGTGGAGTCCCCAGCCACAGTTAGAGAGGAGCTCACCAAAGGAATTCCAGAGGAGCCCCCTACTTCATCTTGACAGGATCCTCTGCCTCCTTTTAGAGGAGCCTCGAGCACCCACAGGAAAATTATATGTGTCTCCTGAGACAAATAAGGAGGAGCCTATGACCACAAAGAGAGAGATGACCCCACTACAACTACAGATGCCCATGAACAACACAACTATTTTGGAGTCATTTGTCACAATAAGAAAGTTGAACCCTGCCACCACTAGAGATAACATATCTAAACACAACTAGAGAGAAGTCCCCCACAACTAAACAGGAACATCTGAAATTAGACTTAGAGTAGAGCACACCTTAACAACAATAGATATGCATCCCACTGAAACTCCAGAGGAGCCTGCATTCTTAACGTAGAGAAGATCCCCAGACAAACCAAGTCTATTGAGGAAAAGACCCCCACAAACACAACTGGAGAAGAGCTCCCTGACCACAACTAGAACGTTGACCATCTGTCACAACTAGAGGCAGTCAACCCCACCAAATGAGTGAGGAACCCATAGTGCAAAATTAGAGAAGACCCCTTGCCACATATCTCTGCACATGACAAATGTTAGAAGAGGTACAACCACATATCAAGAGGAGTTCTGAGTACCCTGGGAAAGTTGTAGAAGAGAACTTCAACCCAACTTGAGAGAAACCCCTGTCCACAACGGAAGAGGAGCCCTCCAGACATCACATCTAGAGAGGAGCCCATTCACTGAAGAGACAAGCATCACAACACAACTGGTGAGGAGACCCTATGCACATTGCAATAAGAGAGGAATCCCCACAGACATCACAACGAAAAAAGAGTACCTCACTACAACTACAGAGGACTTTGCACACTATAGCTAGAAAGAGGCCCCCATATTAAAGCCATAGATGAGTCCCACATCACACCTGGACAAGAGCTTCCCCCTGAAACTTAAGTGGAAGTCATCAGCAAAACACAACTAGAAGGAAGGTGCCATGACACAGCTAGAAAGGAGTCCCCCACCATAATTACAGATTATGTGTGTTAACTGCTCAGTCATTTCCGAATCTTTGTGACCCCATGGACTGTATAGCTATCCAGACTTTTCTGTCCATGGGATTCTACAGGCAAGAATGCCAGGGTGGGTTGTCATGGCCTTCTCCAGAGGATCTTCCTGAACCAGGGATGAAACCCAGGTCTCTTGCATCCCAGGCAGATTCTCTAACATCTTAGCCACTGTGGGATAATGACAAAAAATTAAAGTGTATTTGCTCAGTAGTGTCTGACTTTTTTCAACCTCATGGACTGAGCCTACCAAGCCCCTCCATCCATGGGATTTTCCAGGCATGAATACTGGAGTTGGTTTCCACTTCTATCTCCAATTTCAGATGAGCCACCCACCAATACTCGAGAGGTGCCTCCTGCAGCAACTCTAGAGGTGAATTATGCAACAACTGGAGAGGAGCCCCAGCCACAAGTTGAGAGCCTCGGGCACCCTGAAGCTAGCTCAGAGCCACCTGTCACAACTATAAAGCAGCACCCCTGCACAACAAGAGAGGAGCCTACACAACACAACTATGAAAGGCCGCCACAACTAGAAAGGACCGTTCTCTCAGATCATAATAAGAGAGGAGCCCCACATCACAACTAGAGGAGAGAACTGCATGGGAATAGCCCTGCTGATTATTGACACTAGAGAGAAGCACACAAACACATCACAGCTAAACTTACCCTCCCTGCTATGCATAAAGAAGAGGTCAACACACTATAAGAAAAGATGATGCACCTTGCTACAATTAGAGAGTATATTCTGTCAATCCACTATAAAAAATGTACTTTCACATCACAACCAGAGAAGCACACTAACCACAGTCCAAGAGGAGTATATTAAAATATCCAGAGAGGAGAACACATATGACAAATAAAGAGGAGCCTCCAACCCCACCACAACTGTAGACAAATATGCAAACCACAATTAGAGGGGAACAGAAACAAAACTGTCAGTTGACCCCCAGTGCAAACTAGAGTGGAATCCTATGCCATAACTATACAGTAGCATACCAAACATCACAACTAGACAGGAACCAGCCTGCTAATTGCTACTAGAGAGGAGCTGCCCCACACAGCTCAAGAGTACGCACCTGCACAACTCTAAAGGAAACCCGAATCACCTGTCACAACTTGAGAGGAACAACAAGTCCTTCACCACAACTCGACTTTGGTCCATTGCCATCACAAGGAAGGAGCCCGCAGCGATGAAACTAGGACACCCCACCGAAACTGGAGAAAAATTCCCTGCCAAAACTAGAGAGGAGCCCTCTGGCACATTGCACCTAGAGAGGATCCCCTGTGCTGCAAACAGTGATGAAGACACTGAAGTAACTCAAGAGAAGCCTGTCACATCTAGAGTGGAGTCACAACCCCATCAAAAACAGTAAGGAGCCCCCAAACAACAAGTACAGTGAACACCCACCCCACAGATAGCCCGCAGATAAGGTGCTCTGCAACAAGAGAGGAGCCCCAAAACCCCTTCAGAATTTGAGAGGAGGCCTATGCCACAATGAGAGAGAAGCCAATGGCCACAACGAGAGACGAGTCCACCCACGAAAACTGGAGAGTATGACTGTTACCACAGCTAGAAATTAGACCTCTGACATTGCACCTATAGAGGGTCACTTCCACAGGAAAAAAGAGATGAACCCAGTCCTGCAAGTCGAGTAGATGCCCCTACAAATGTTAGAGAGGACAAAACTAGTCAAAACTGGTAAGTAGACCACATGTTACAAATAGAGAGCAGCTCCCTGACCATCAACATTTGAGAGGAGCATTCGAGCACAATGCAATTAGACAGAAGTCTGCCAAAACAAGAGAGGAGGCACAGACACCACCACTAAAGAGGAGGGGAAATGCCAAAATTAGAGAGTAGGCTTGCAGATATTGCACCGGGAAAGAGTGCCTGCACACATCACTCCCAAAGAGCAAACACCCATGACAGTTCAAGAGGAACACTCCAACACAACTCTAGAGGTGCCCCCCCCCCAAACACTACAACTAGGGAAGACCTCCGTAACACAACTCAAGAGGAGCCTGAACACCACAATCAGAGAGAAGCACACCCAACACAACTCAGTGTTGACCCCCCACACCAACGAGAGAGGAGCTCCATGCCACAGGTAGTTTATCCACTCACACATCGAAATTAAACAGAAGCAACCCTGCACAATGCTATTAGGGAGGAGCCACCCCTCCTCCCCAAAAATGAAAAGTCGAGTGGAGGCCCTACCTCTACTTGAGAGGAACAACAAGTCTCCAAGTGCAACTCGATTGGAGTCCCTCACCAAAATGTGGGAGGAGCCCACACACTGCAACAGGAGAGGAGCCATATCGAACACTGCATGTAGAAAGGAGGCCACACACCCGCCCCCAGAGAGAAGCAGCCTTGCACACCACATCTAGAGAGGAGGATCCATTTCAATACCAGAGAGTAGCCACTCAAACCACAAGTAGAGACGAGGCAACAAATTACACCTAGAGAGGAGCAACACAGCATAATGCAACAAGATAGGAAATCCCTCTCCACAATTAGAGAGCAAAACCCCAGAAAGTGTTCAACTACGGAAGAGCACTGCAGGACTTAACCACTAGAGTGAAGCCCAATTGACAAAACTAGAGAGTTGAATACATGCCACAACTAGATAGCTGACATTCAGGCATAAGGAGCATATGCCTGAAACTACAGAGCTTACACCCCCGCATTAAAATACACCACTGTGGAGTGTTTTAAGAGTGGACCACCACTGTCATAACTAGAGTGAATATCCCTTGCACAGATGGATAAGAGCGTGCCCAACACATCACAATTAGAGAAAAGTTCCCATGCACATCGAAACTAGAGTGGAACTCCCACATGGATCAAAATGAAAAAGGAGGCCAACATTGCAACTAAAGAGGAGACTCCTGTTACAATTAGAGATAAGCCCCCCTGAACATTGCCATTAGAGGAGGGCATACCCACACATCACAATTAGACAGAAGCCCCTTGCCACTAGTAGAAAGGAGCCCACCATGCCACAACTAAAGAAAACACCCACTGCCACAACTAGAGAGTAGACCCCTGCACAATGAAACACACAAAAAAAAGCCCCCTCACATCAAAACCAAAGAGGAGCGACACCCATCCAAATTTGAGAAGAGCCCTTTACCACAACTAGAGAGGAGCCCAACTACACAACTTAGGAGGACTTCTCCTGTCACAACTAGAGAGGAGAAGCCCCCCTGCCAAACCTAGAGAGGAGTCTGCAAACGACAACTAGAGTGGAGCTGACCCACCACAAATAAAGAGTGGATCCCCACTGCAACTGGAGTGGAGCCCCATGCCGCAACTAGAGTAGAGTCCCACACATTGCAACAAGACAGGAGCCAGGGTGCACATCACTTGTAGAGTATCTACCCTAGTGCAATCCAAGAGGAGGCTCCACTACAACTTAAAGGATCCCCGATTCCCCTCCTGGTACTCAAGAGAAATGCAAAGTTCCCCACTGCAATCTGACAGGAACACTATGCTGTAAAAAGAAAACATAACCTGGCCAAACGACAGAGGAGCTCCCCTGGCAAACCTGTAGTGGATTTCCCAGGCAGAAATAGAGTGAAATCCCCGAGGACATCACACCTAGAGAGAAGACCCTCTGAAGCAAATAGAAATAACCTCCCTGAATTAAATTGAATGGAATCACCCACAACTAGAGAGAAGAAAGCACACGAATATTAGGAACCTCTATTGCCAAAAGTAGAAAGGACTCTACCCATGGAACCACCCACACTCCAACCAAAAAGGACACAGCCTCACAACTCGAGAGAAGTCCTCCACTACAACTTGATAAGAGCCTGCTGGGTATCACAAATATAGAGGAACTCTTCTGCTGCTAATAGAGATTACCCTCACAACACAACTAGACAGGAGCTTGCAGACCACAACTAGACAGTATTGAACCCACCACACCTATAGAGTTGACCCCAAACATATCTAGAGAGAACTTCCCTTCCAAAACTAATGAGCAGTCACCCTCACATTGTAACAAGAGAGAAGTCAACCTACACATCCTTACTAGAGAACAGTTTCCCCAAGACATCTCAAGACGAGGTCCCAGCACATCATGAGAGGAACCATGTGTAGCCCCCCAAATTGAGAAGTAAACTGTGCTCCCTGCCATGGCTCAAGTGAAAGCAAGAGTCCTGCACTGCAAATCGAGAGGAATCCTGAGTTCTTGCAACAACTCAAGAGGAGCTCTGAGTACCCTACTGTAACTCTAAAGGAACCCCAAGATTCATGCTGCAACTTGAGAGCTACCCAGTGTTACCAGCTACAACTCGATTGGAAACCCAAGTCCTCTTTGGCAACTAGAGAGAAACCCTGAGCTCCCCATCACAACTTGAGAGGAGGCCTGACTCCCCTGCTGCAACTGGAGAGGAAACCCACATTCCTCGCCTCGACTCAAGAGGAGACCTGACTCCCCTGTTGTAACTCGAGATGAACCCTGAGTTTTCCCATCACAACTCAAGAGAAATCTTGAGTTTCCTGCTGAAACCCAAGAGGAACCCTGAGCTACCCACCTCAACTGGAGAAGAGGTCCGACTCCTCTGCTGCAACTCAGGAGGAACACCGAGTTCCCCATCACAAATCGAGATGAGCCCCAAGCACTGAGGTAACTCGAGAGGATTCCTAAGAGGAGCCACCACTGCCACAATTTGAGAGAACTATACCACAACAAAAGAGGTAGCTTCATGCCACAACTAAAGAGGAGTCCTACCCTGCCACAACTAGAGAGTAGTCTGTAAACCACAGCTAGAGAGGAATCCAAACCACAACTAGAGAGGAGTGGAAACAAAAATGGCAGTTGACCGCAGTACAATTAGAGTGCAGTCCCATGTTGTAACTATTATAGTACCCTACTGCACATCACAAGTAGACAGGAGGCAGCCTGCTAATTGCTACTAGAGAGGAGCTGACCCAAGCAGCTCAAAAGGAGGCACCACCACAACTCTAAAGGAACCCCAAGTCACCTCTCCCAACTTGAAAGGAACCCCAAGTCCCCCACTGCATCTCTAGAAGAGCCCTGTGCCATCACAACGAAGGAGCCCCCAAGGACAAAGCTAGGAGAACCCCCGCCAAAACTGTGGAAGATTCCCCTGCCAAAATTAGATAGGAGCCCTTCAGCATATTGCACCTAGGGAGAAGCCCCTCTGCTGTGAATAGATGAAGACCCCGAAATAACTTGCAGTGAGCCTGTCACAACTAGAGTGGAGGAAACCCATGAAAACTAGTGAGGAACCCCCAATACCACAAGTAGAGAGAATAAACTCCCCCATAGAACCCTTGGAGGAATCACCACCCCAACTAGAGATGAGCCCCGAGTCCCCTCCTGAACTTGAGAGGAGCCCTATACCACAGCTCAAGGGAAGCCCATGGCCACAATGAGAGAAGAGCTCACCTGCCACAACTGGAGAGTGTCCCACCACCGCAATAGGAGAGGAAACCCTGGACATTGCACCTAGAGAGGGTCCGCTCCACTGCCAATAGATACAATCCGTGGCTGCAAGTCGAGTACACAGCCCTACCACTGTAAGAGAGGAGCATCCTCACCACATCTAGAGAATAGACCCCGTTTCACAAACACAGAGAAGCCCCTTGAACATTGCCACTTGAAAGGAGAATTCCCACACACCACAATTGCACAGAAGCCTCCTTTCACAACTAGAGAGGAGTCTCCCATGCCACAACAAAAGAGGAGGTGTCTTGCAAAAATTAGAGAGTAGGCTCGCAAATATCGGACCTGGAAATAGTGCCTGTGCACATCACTACCAGAGAGGAAACTCCATTTCCCATATGAGAGGAACATTCTAGTGCAGCTCTAGAGGTGTCCCCAGAACACCATAAATAGAGAAGAGATCCCTAACACAACTTGAGAGGAGACAGCACACCACAACTAGAGAGATGCCGAACCAACACAACTAAGAGTTGGCCCCCACACCACCTAGAGGGGAGACCCATGCCTCAAGGAGTTTAGCTGCCTAAACATCACAACTAAACAGAAGCCACCCTGCACAATGCTACTAGAGAGGAGCTAACCCACTAAAACTCGAGTGGAGGCCCCGCCTCACCTCAACAGGAATAACAAGTCTCTCGATGAAACTCAAGATGCGTCCCCCACCACAACGAGAGAGGAGCCCACACTCTGCAACAATAAAGGAGCCCAACATGACACTGCATGAAGAAAGAGGCCCTGCACCCCGATCCTAGAGAGGAGCAATCTCATACATCTTATTTAGAGAGGAGGCTCTACATCAAGACTAGAGAGTAGCCCACCAAACCACAAATAGAGATGAGCCAGAAAACTGCATCTAGAGAAGCGCTGCACAGCTTGATGCAACAAGACAGGAATTCCCACTGCAGAGATGGAGAGGACTTCCCCAGGCACAACACATTTATGGAGGAGCATCCCGTGACATCACACCTAGAGAGAAGTCCAACCGCCAAAACTGGAGAGTTGAATACAAGCCACAACTAGATAGTTGACCCTCAGGGGCAACTAGAGGAGCACACCACCAAAACTAGAGAGGTGCCCCGCCCTCCATTACATTGCATTTAGAGTGGAGAACCATTGTTACAACTATAGTGGACACCCCTCCCATAGGTCGATATGAGTGTGCCCCACTCATCACAATTAAGAAAAAGTGCCCATGTACATCACAACTAGAGTGGGATTCCCACACAAATCACAATGAAAGAGGAGGCCAACACTGCAGCTAGAGAAGAGACCCCTGTCAAAATTAGAGATATCCCCCCTTGACATCGCCATTAGAGAGCATACCCATCTATCACAATTAGACAGAAACCTCCTTCCACAAGTAGAGTGCAGCCCACCATGTTACAACTAAAGAGGCCTCCCATTCTCACAACTAGAGAGTAGCCTCCTACACATTAAACCTAGAAAAAGTTCCCTTTACTGTCACAACCAGACAACAGCCATCCCCATCACAGTTTGAGGAGAGCACTCTACCACAACTAGAGAGAAACCCGACGGCCACAACTAAAGAGGAGCCCCCCTGACACAACTAGAGAGGTGTCTGCAAATGACAAGTAGAGAGGAGCCAACCCACAACAAATAAAGAGTGAACCCCCACTGCAACTAGAGTGGCACCCCATGCCGCAACTAGAGAGTAGCCTCCCACACAATGCAGGTAGACAGAGGTAGCCTGCACAGACCTACTAGAGAGGATCTTTCCCACTGCAACTCGAGAGGAGGCTCCACCACAACTCTAAAGGAAGCCTGAGTCACCTGCTGTAACAAGCAGCACACCGAATTCCCTGCTGCAATTTGACAGGAGCCCTAGGAAACGACAAGAAAAGGGGCGTCTAGTCAGAAGGATACTGGGGCTCCCAGAAAAAAGTGAAGCAGATTCCCCCAGAAAAAGTAGAGTGGTTTCCCCAGGACATCACACCTAGAGAGAAGCTTCTCTTCCACAAATAGAGATGAGCTACCTGAAGTAAGTTGAGTGGCATCCTTCACAACTAGAAAGAAGCAATCCCCCTAATGTTAGTGAGGAACCCCTATCTCCAAAATAGAGGACCTTTCCCATGGAGCCCCACACACTCCAACCAGAGAGGACATTGCCCTGCAACTCCAGAGGAACCCAATAGACATCACACATTGAGAGGAGCCCCTCTGCTGCTAATAGAGATGAACTTCACACCGCAACCAGAGAGGAGCTTGATCACCACAACTAGAGAGAATCAAACACCCCACAACTACAGAGTTGACCCTGAACACAAGTAGAGAAATCCCATGCCAATCTAGTGAGTAGCCACACGCAGATTGCGACAGGGAAGGATCCGCCCTGCACATCCCTGCTAGAGATGAATTACCTCAAGGAAACTGGAAAGGAGGCCCCACCACAAGTCAAGAAGAACCCTGAGTAATTTATCAACTCAAGAGGAACACAAGTTCCTCACCATGCCTTGAGTGGAACCCTGAGTTCCATGCCAGAATTGGAGAGGAACACTGAGCTCCCACTGCAAGTAGAAGGGAGCTTTGAGTCCTCTGATACAACTCGACAGGAAACACATGTTCCCCACTGCAACTCTAGAGGAACCCTGGGATCAAATTTCCACATTGTGCAGAGTGACACTCTTCACAGACCCTGAAGCAGGTTCACACATCCACTCTCACCAGGGTGTAAACCCTCTGTTTTCACGTACCTGGGCTGACCCGTCCACAGTCTCCAGTGTGACCCCATGTTTCACGTGCTGCACCTGGATTCACGTCGCCATAGTATCCAATATGACACCCCTCTTGCACCTGGGGTCACACATCCATAGATTCCAGGGTGACACCCCTCTCAGACCCTGAAGTTGGGGTTACACATCCACAGTATCCAGTTTGACCCCACCTCACCAAACTCTGTACCTTAGTTTACTTGGCCTCTGTTTACAGGGTGACCCCATATCCCAGACCCTGAACCTGGCATCACATGTTTATGGTGGCCAGGATGACAACTCTTCCCAGATGCTGTACTTGGTGTGACATGGGCACAGTCGCCAGGGTTACCCCAACTTCCAGACCCTGTACCTGGGCTCACACATACACTTTCTCCAAGGTGAGATCCTTGCAGACACTTCCCCTGCAGTCACATATACAGAGTCTTCAGAGTGACTCATCCAAAATCCTGTACCTGGGGCCACACGTCCAGTCTCCAGTGTTACTCTCTCCCAGACCCTGCACCTTGGGTCACATGTCCACAGTCTCCTGTGTGATGTCACATCCCAGGCACTGAACCTCTGATCACAGGTCCACAGGCTCCAGTGTAACCTCTTTCCCAGACTCTGTAAGTGGGTTTACATATCCTCAGTCTCCAGTGTGACATCACCTCTCATAATATGTACCTGGCGTGAGTTGTCTACAGTTTCCAGGGTAACCACCCTCTCAGACCATGTACTTGTTTCCACACATCCACAATCTCGAGGATGACTATCTTCCCCTACCCTGCAGCTGGATTCACATGTCCACATTCTCCATTGTGAACTCCATTTCACACACTGCACCTGGGCTCACATGTCCACATTCTCCAGGGTGACCACCCCGTCCTTGTCCATAGGTTCAAATATCCAGTCTCCAGGGTGACACTTCTCCCCAAATCCTGAACCTGGGATCACACATCCACACTTTCCAGGGTGACAACCTTCCTGACCGTGAAACTGGGGTCACATATCCAAAGTTTCCAGGGTGACTGCATCCTCCAGAACTGAACCTGCAGTCACACATCCACCCTCTTCATGGTGATCTCGCCCCCTACACCCTGCAACTGGGATCACACGTCCACAGTCTCCAGGGTGACCCCACACTCAAGACCCTCTTTGTGGGTTCACACATCCACAGTATCCAAGGTGACCCCAACACCCAGATTCTGCACCCAGGGTCTCATGTTCACTGTCTCCAGGGTGACACCCCTCCCAGACTCTGAACCTGGAGTCACATGTCCTCATTCTCTGGGGTGGCAACACCTCACAGTGCCACCATCTGAGGTCAAATTTCCACAGTCTTCAGGGTTACTGCCTCCCAGACACTGTACCTGCAGACACACTTCCACAGTCTGAAGGGTGATCCCACAATCCTTACCCTTTTCCTGGGGTCACATATCCAGTATCCATTGTGAAGCCCTTCCACAGGCCCTGTACCTGGGGTCACACATGCACAGTCTCAAAGGTGACACCCCTCCAAACATCCTGTACCAGTGATCACATATTCAATCTCCAGGGTAATCCCACGCTCAAGACCCTGTACCTGTCTTCACAAGTCCATACTCCCGGTGACCAGACCTCCAAAAATTCACACCTAGGCTCACACATCTACAGTCTCCAGGTTGACCCTACCTCCAAGTACTATACCTGGGCTCACAGGTCCACAGTCTCAAGGGGAACCCTACCTCCTAGAACCTCTGTAGGGGTCACATGTCCACAGTCTCCATGGTGAAACCACCTCCCAGAACTTGCACCTGGGTAGCGGTTACAACAGACAATGCAGACATACAAAAGATTATAATAGACTATTATTAAAAACTGTATGTTAATGAAATTTATAAGTGTAAGAAATGAACAGATTCTTAGAAAATTTCAATTATTCAAGACTGTATCCATTGTATCCAAATTTGGTGAGGGTTTAAAAACACACCCGGCCAAAGAAGATAGATTATAAATAAGCATACAAGGGCATAATCAGGATGCTAGTGGAATGCATGTACAGTCAACTCTGGAAGACAGTTTGGCACATTTCTCCAAATCTAAAGATTGTCACCTTAGGAATCAAGAAGTGCACCTCTTGTATTTAGACAACTGCTTTGGAAAACTGAAATAAAAATTACTACCAAGTAATGTATGAGAACACTATTCATAATTCATAATATATAAAAACATGAGGATATCCTTACATAGATGTGCATTCACAGGTAATTTAGGGCATAGACATTTCAAAGGTATCACAAAACCGCACACCCAAAATATGCCCATTTGACAAAAAGATTATTTTAGACTGATTAATTAAAAAAAAAAAAAAAAAGCGGCTCCAGAGAATTTTTAAAACCGTGGAGAAATGCCATTTTATAAAGTGGATTTATGTTTTTTAAGGATATCTCCATTTGTAAGGATGCTTCCATCAATGGACAATGAAATGGAGGATGACTAAAAATCAAAAATGACTTGACTTGACTATCAAGAAGATGTATGGAACGGACCTGGATGTTAATCTGCATAACCAACATACTTTTGTTTACAGTGCTTCACTTAATAATCTCCCTTAAATGGCTTCTTTCATCCCCTAAACTCCTTCTTTTATTCTTAGCTGATGACAGAATTTAAAGTAAAGTCTTGGACCATTTCAGGAAGTGACTCAGTTTTCCCAGGTATCTTTCAACTATACAGGAGGTATGCATGGCATATATTAGACTTCTGATTGTTTTTCTCCATTCCATCTCCCTTTCATTATGAGCATCTCAATGAAGAACATTGAGGATAGAGGGAAATTTATTTTTCGTTTCATATAATGCAATACAATAGTATTCAAACATATAAAGGAATGAAAAACTAAAGCATTTATTTAAAAAAAGAAAAGCATGAATCTTACACTTATATTACGAAATGGAGGAATCCAGCCTCAAGTGCTACACACTGTATGACCTTATAAGACATCCTAGAAAAGGTAAAATAGACACGATAAACAGTTTATGGAATATGTGGCTGAAATATTTCATATGATACTTTAGTGATGAATACGTGCCACTATGCATTTGTGTAAGCACATAGATTTTTGTTTTCAGAACCCAGCAATTATATTAGTAACTATTAACATTTATTAATTCATTATATGGGAGTGTCAAAGACTGGAATGCAGAATTTAACAAAGAATCTAACAGATTGAGAAATATATGAAAAGCTTCAGACTTCCATAGTGGGCCAGTGGTTAAGACTACACGTTGCCAATGCAGGAGAGGTGGGTTCAATTCCTAATCAGGGACTTAAAATCCCACATCCCACAGCACAGACAAGAGATTAAAAAAGAAGAAGGAATTAAAAAAAAAAAAAAAAGCCACTCAGTGTTAGGACAAAATTATCTGACATAAGTTCAGTGTGGAAATGAATATATTCTGGAGGGCAAAGGCAAAATGTACCAAACATAAACAATGATCTCTGTAAGATCTTTCTGCAGGGAATTGGTAGTTAAGAGGACTGAAACTACTATTTCAGTCATTGATTGGAGCAAGCACTGAATTTGATAAATGACAAGTAATGGAAACCAAGTTTCTTATCACTGGAGTGGGAAGTTACAGGCAGACAATGACAGAAGGTTATAATATCTGTGTCATAAGAAATCAGGTTGGAGACATCATTATAATCAATCTTTAGCCTAATACAGAAACACCTAGCTCCATGTGAAAATCCGCAGCACGCCAGGCCTCCCTGTCCATCACCAGCTCCCGGAGGTCACTCAGACTCACATCCATCAAGTCAGTGATGCCATCCAGCCATCTCATCCTCTGTCGTCCCCTTCTCCTCCTGCCCTCAATCCCTCCCAGCATCAGAGTCTTCTCCAATGAGTCAAATCTTCGCATGAGGTGGCCAAAAAACTGGAGTTTCAGCTTTAGCATCATTCCTTCCAAAGAAATTCCAGGATTGATCTCCTTCAGAATGGACTGGTTGGATCTTCTTGCAGTCCAAGGGACTCTCAAGAGTCTTCTCCAACACCACAGTTCAAAAGCATCAATTCTTCAGCACTCAGCCTTCTTCACAGTCCAGCTCTCACATCCATACATGACCACAGGAAAGACCATAGCCTTGACTAAGCGAACCTTTGTTGGTAAAGTAATGTCTCTGCTTTTGAATATGCTATCTAGGTTGGTCATAACTTTCCTTCCAAGGAGTAAGTGTCTTTTAATTTCATGGCTGCAGTCACCATCTGCAGTGATTTTGGAGCCCAGAAAAACAAAGTCTGACACTGTTTCCACTGTTTCCCCATCTATTTCCCAGGCAGTGATGGGACCAGATGCCATGATCTTCGTTTTCTGAATGTTGAGCTTTAAGCCAACCTTTTCACTCTCCACTTTCACTTTCATCAAGAGGCTTTTTAGCCCCTCTTCACTTTCTGCCATAAGAGTGGTGTCATCTGCATATCTGAGGTTATTGATATTTCTCCCGGCAATCTTGATTCCAACTTGTGTGTCTTCCAGTCCAGCATTTCTCATGATGTACTCTAAGAGCACGGCTGAGAGGAGCTACCCCACGACCGAGGAAGGATGGCAGTGAGGGCCAGCACACTAAGCATGGCCGAGAAGAGCTACCCAACGACCGAGGTTGGGAAGGGTGGTGGTGAGGAGAGACCCCTCATCCAAGGTAAGGTGCGATGGCTGTGCTTCGCTGGCCGGGAGCAGCCGGGAGCAGCCGGGACGAGATACCCCACGCCCAAGGTAAGAGAAACCCAAGTAAGACAGTAGGTCTTGAAAGAGCGCATCAGAGGGCAAATACACTAAAACCATTCTCACAGAAAACTAGTCAATCTAATCACACAAGGACCACACCCTTGTCTAACTCAATGAAATTAAGCCATGCCCGAGGGGCAACCTGGGATGGGCGGGTCATGGTGGAGAGATATGACAGGGTGTGGCCCACTGGAGAAGGGAATGGCAAACCACTTCAGTATTCTTGCCTTGAGAACCCCATGAACAGTATGAAAAGGCAAAATGATAGGATACTGAAAGAGAAACTCACCAGGTCAGTAGGGGCCCAATATGCTACTGAAGATCAGTGGAGAAATAACACCAGAAAGAATGAAGGGATGAAGGCAAAACAAAAAGAATACCCAGGTGTGGATGTGTCTGGTGATAGAAGCAAAGTCCGATGCTGTAAAGACCAATATTGCATAGGAACCTGGAATGTCAGGTCCATGAATCAAGGCAAATTGGAAGTGGTCAAACAAGAGATGGCAAGAGTGAATGTCGACATTCTAGGAATTAGCAAACTAAAATGGACTGGAATGGGTGAATTTAACTCAGATGACCATTATATCTACTACTGTGGGCAGGAATCCCTCAGAAGAAAATCTTGATAACCATGTGTAATTATAGTCAGGTATACATGTGTACGTATTACCATGCATTTTCTGCTAAGATTATTAAGTTCCCACATGAAAATTTTTATTAACATTCTTTAATAGAAAGGAACAAAGAGTCTTTAAATATGTGGCTGATACTAGGACTGAGACAGTAAATCTATAAAGCAGCATAATTTTAAAATATGAGAAAGAAGAACCATGAAAGCTGAATTATGTAAAACAAATTCAGGAGAGCATGGAAAAAGGTCTCAGTAGACAAAGCAAGAATAAACTAAGCAGTCTAATTGACTTGGTCATAATCAAAAGAAAGTGAAAGTGAAGTCTCTCAGTCCCGTCTGACTCTTTGAGACCCCATGGACCATACCCTATGAGGCTCCTTCAGCCATGAAGTTTTCCAAGCTAGAGTACTAGAGTGGGTTGCCATTTCCTTCTCCAGGGGATTTTCCCCACCCAAGCATCAACCCTAGGTCTCCTGCATTGCAAGCAGATGCTTTTACAGTCTGAGCGACCAGGGAAGCTCCCAAAAGTTTAAAAGAAATTTCTGGTGTCCAAATAGGTTAAAAAAACACGAACAAACATAGGTTTTATGAGTAGTGTTGAATAAAAATCTATACACAGAAACACTCTAAATAATTGATGTGGAGACTCAGTTATCTATCAAGTATGTGAAGCTAACTCCCTTCTCCTCAATTGTGGGTCCTGCATTATTACTTCCTCCTTAATAAGCCACTCAGGATGGACCTGGGGGAAATCAAGAATAAATACCAATGACAAATGCTGGGGAAAATGTACAGAAATTGGAACTCAAACTTTACTTGTGGAGATGTAAAATGGTGTGATCTATGTGTGCAGAACCAGCTTTTTCTCAAAAACATAAAAATGTAATGATCATATCGCTCAGAAGTAGCCACAGGACCTAAAAAGGTCAGTTTTCATTTCAATCCTTAAAAAAGGCAATGCCAAAGATTGTTCCAACTACCACGCAGTTGCACTCATCTCACACGTTACCAAAGTAATGCTCAAAATTCTACAAGCCAGGCTTCAACAGTACATGAACCATGAACTTTCAGATGTTCAAGCTCGATTTAGAAAAGGCAGAGGAGCCAAAGATCAAATTGTCAAAATCCGTTGGTTCATTGAAAAAGCAAGAGAGAAAAACTTCCAGAAAAACATCTACTTCTGCTTTATTGACAATGACAAAGCCTTTGAATGCGCAGAAGACCACAAACTGTGGAAAATTATTAAACAGATAGGAATCCCAGACCACCTCACCTGCCTTCTGAGAAATCTGTATGCAGGTCAACAAGCAAAAGTGAGAACTGGACATAGAAAAACAGACTGGTTCCACATTGGGAATGGTGTATGCAAGGCTGTATATTGTCACCCTGCTTATTTAACTTATATGCAGAGTACATCCTGTGAAATCCTGGGGCTGGATGAAGCATAACCTTGAATCAAGACTGCCGGAAGAATATCAATAATCTCAGACACGCATATGACACCACTTTTATGCAGAAAGCAAAGAACTGAAGAGACTCTGGATGAAAGTGAAAGAGGAGAGTGAAAATGTTGACTTAAAACTCATATTCATGAAGCCAGAATCAAAAGAGACATGTGTATCCCAATGTTCATTGCATCACTGTTTTTAATAGCCAGGACATGGAAGCAACCTAGATGTCCATCAGCAGATGAATAGATAAGAAAGCTGTGGTATATACATACAATGGAATATTACTCAGTCGTTAAAAACAATGCATTTGAATCAGTTCTAATGAGGTGGATGAAACTGGAGCCTATTATACAGAGTGAAGTAAGTCAGAAAGAAAAGGACAAATACAGTATACTAATGCATATATATGGAATTTACAAAGATGGTCATGAGAACCCTGTATGTGAGACAGCAAAAACAGACACAGATATATTTAACAGTCTTTTGGACTTTGTGGGAGAGGGCGAGGGGCGGGATGATATGGGAGTATGGCATTGAAATATGTAAAATATCATATGAGAAATGAATCGCCAGTCCAGGTTTGATGCATGATACCGGATACACGGGGCTGGTGCACTGGAGTGACTCAGAGGAATGGGATAGGGAGGGTGATGGGAGAGGGATTCAGGATGGGAACACATGTACACTCATGGCAGAATCAAGTCAATGTATGGAAAAACCAATACAATATTGTAAATTAAATTCAATCAATAAATCAATCATTCTTGAAAGAAGATTAAAAACAAAACAAAACCTCAGTATTCAGAAAGCTAAGATCATGGCATCCGGTCCAATCATTTAATGGCAAATAGATGGGGAAACAATGGAAATAGTTACAGACTTTATTTTCACGTTTTCCAAAATCACTGCAGATGGTAACTGCAGCCATGAAATTAAAAGACACCTGCTCCTGGGAAGAAAAGTTATGATCAACCTAGACAACATATTAAAAAGCAGAGACATTACCCACAAAGATCTGTGTACTCAAAGCTATGGTTTTTCCAGTAGTCATGTATACATGTTAGAGCTGGACTACAAGGAAAACCGAGTGCCTAAGAAGTGATGCTTTGGAACTGTGGTGCTGGAGAAGATGCTTGAGAATCCCTTGGACTGCAAGGAGATCCAACCAGTCAATCCTAAGGAAAAGCAGCCCTGAATATTCATTGGAGGACTGATGCTGAAAATGAAACTGCAATACTTTGGCCACATGATGTGAAGAACTGATTCATTGGAAAAGACCCTGATGCTGGGTAAGACTGAAGGTAGGACTAGAAGGGGATAACAGGATGAGATGGTAGGATGGCAACACCAACTCAAAGGACATGAGTTTGAGCAAGATGTAGGAGTTGGTAATGGGTAGGGAAATTTGGTGTGCTGCAGTCCATGGGGGTCACAAAAGTCGGACATGACTGAGTAACTGAACTGAATTATCATGTTTTGGCAACTCCACTCCTAGATATACATCCATAGAATTTAAAGCAAATGTACAAATATAAACTTGTACACCAATATTTACAGTGGCAGTGTTCTTGAAAGCCCATGTTAAAAGCAATGAAAATGCCCATCAACACATGAAGGGAAGGGTAGATCCATACATAAGATAAATTACTCTGCCATAGAAAGGTATATAGTAAAATAGTGCTACAGCTGCACAAAACAGGGTCCTTCTCAAAAACACAAATACAAAGTTAACATAGAATCTATCCAGTCAGTCCAGGTTATACACCTAAAATATTTAAAACCAAGAACCAGAACAGTTATTCAAACCTCATATTAATAGCAGCATTATTCTTAGTAGCCAAAAGGTGGAAGCAACACACGGGTTCAACAGATGACTGGACAAGCACAATGTAGTATAAACACAATAGAATGTGATTCAACTTTTAAAAACAAGGTAACTCTCACACATGCTATAATGTGAATGAAACTTCAAGTTATTGTGCCAAGTGAAAGAGCCCGACACAAAAGGAAAACTCTTCTATGATTCCACTAGTATGAGGTATCCATATAAGACAAATTCCAAGTAGAATAAGATGGCCAGGGATTGATAGTGGTGAGTGTTTAATGGTTACAGTGTCACTTCAGGAAAAGGAAAAGGTACTGGAGATGTATGGTGGGGAAATTTTTACAATGTGAGTGTAGTTAATGCTATAAAAGTGCATACTTAAAATGGCTCAAATGATAAATGTTGTTATATGTCTGTAAGGTCAGTGAAAAAATGACTCATGGAACAACATGGAAAAGCACTGAAAACAGTGCTTTTTCAAGTGAAAGAAACCACACATAAAAAGCCACTCAGATCATAGTCATCTTGTCATTTTAAATCCATGAAGGTTTTTCATATGAGGGAAAGTCCCAGTGATACCTAAGAAAATAAAAACTACATTAGAATGGAGAAAACCTTTCACAAATCTTGGGCAGTTGATGAAAGCTGAACTGGTCCTATGGATAGGATTCTAATGTGGAAACAACAATTATCCCCCATTTTGGGGTTATGGGCTGGTTCCCCGGGAAAGTGCTCCTGTTTTGGGCAAAACACATTGCAGTATTTGCTATGAATGTAGAAAATTTTGTGCCACTATTTAAAGTTGAAACATTTTACTAGAAAGTAAATTATTTTCAATACAACCATGTATGTCACATGCGAGAAAATCAGAGATGACATTGAACATTGCAATAGATGCCAAGAGGTAACCAAACCAAATTCAACAAAAGTAGTAATGCTAATTGCCTTGTACCAGTCCACATGGTATTAAAAAGCACCATACAAAGAGCATATTAGTAGACACCAGGCCTTGGGTGCTGTGGATGACCCAGATTGAACTAAAAATATGAAATGTCTTAATTCTAGTTTTCCACATAACACTATACCACAGCAAATTTCAGGACTAAAAAGCAAATTCATGGACTTGTCTGTCAGTCCAGTGTTTAAGACTCTGCACTTCCACTGCAGGGGGTACGAGTTTGATTCTTTGTCAAGTACTGAAGATCCAACGTGTCGAACTGCAGGGCCAAAAATACAAAAGTCGGTAGAACTGCAAGATCATTTGATAATTCCTATACTAATAATGAACTATTAGAAACAGAAATTAAGAAAATATTCCCTTTTACAGTTTCATCCCCCCACACACCCAGCTAAAAATCTAGAAATCTTACCAAGGACTTGAAAGACCTGCAAGCTTTAATAGGGGGTCACCATAGAAACTGCAGATGTACCACTCCAGGTATACGGTCTCAGAACTGGGTTTACCCTGCCAGTTATGGACATGTTTCCACAGGGGCAGGTTCTGGGGGATGGAGTCATCCCAGAGACTGTGCCGGTATTACACCAGGTACAGGATCTGTGGAGATGTGTCATCCTAGAGACTGTGAAATGTGACCCCAGGTGCAGTGTCTTGGGGGTGGAGTAAGCCCCAAGACTCTGGATGTGTGACCAAAGGTGAAGGTTATGGGGAGGGTTTCAACCAAGGATTGTGGACATATGACTCCAGATATATCGTCAGTGAGATGGGGTCACCCTGGAGACTGTGAATAAGTTACCTCTGGTGCAGGTTCTGGGAGGGGTTTACCCTGGAGACTGTGGTTATGAGAACCCAGAGGCAAGGTGTGTAAGGTTAAATCACCTCAAGACTGTGGTCCTGATACCACAGACCAGGGTCAGTGAGGTTGGTTCACCGTGCAAAATGTGAATGTGTGACTCCAAGTATACAATCTGCAGAAGATTGTCTCCCTGGAGACTGTGGACATGTGGACACCAGGTCCAGGGTCTGGTAGGGCGGTGTCACAATGTAGATTTTGGACTTATGACCCCAGGTACAAGATCTGGGAAATGGCAGCACCCCAGAGACTATGGACATGTGTCACCAGGTACTGGGTCTGAGAGAATTCACACGGTATAGGCTAGATCAGTGACCCCAAATACAGTGCCTGGGAGAGGTCACCCTTGGGACTGAAGACTTGTGATCTCAGATACAGGATCTGGGATGGTATTACCCTGGAAACTATAGGCATGTAACACCAGCATATGGTCTGGGAGGGGAGCTCACAATGGAAACTGTGGCCGTGTCATCCCAGGCGCTCGGACTAATGTGGTAGTGTCACCATGAAGTCTGTGGACTGTATCCACAGATACGGGTCGGGGGGGGTGGGGTGTCACCTTGGAGACTGGAAATGTGACCAGAGGTTCAAATTCAGGGAATGCTGATCACCATGGAGACTATGTACATGTGACCAGACGGAATGGTTCTGGTGAAGGGGGTCACCATGGATGAAGTGGACATGTGACCCCAGGTGTAGGGTCTGGCATAGGCGGTTACTCTGGAAACTGGAAATGTGACCCCAGGTACAGGGTCTGGGCAAGGTGTCACCAAGGAGACTGTGGACATTTGACCCCAGGTGCTTGTATTTCAAAGGGGGTGACACTTTAGCCTGTGGATGTGTGAACTCAGGTGAAAGTTCTGGAAGTAAGTGTGACCTTGGACTGTGGTCATCTAACACCATGTTCAGGGTCTGGAGAGAGGGCTTTCTGTGGAGACTGTGGACACGTGACCCCAGGTGCAGGTTCTGTGAGGATCGTTCTCCCTGGAGAAAGTTGACAGGAGACCAAAATGCAGTGTATGGGGTAGAGGCTGACCCTGGAGCCTGTGGATGTGTAAGGCCAGGTGAAGTGTCTTGGAGGTGGGGTCACCATGGAGACTGTGGACATGTGAACCCTGGTGCAGGGTCTGGTAGAGTGTTCACTCTGGAGAGTATGAACATGTGCCCCTATGAATAGGGTCTATGAAGGGGTTCATCAGGGAAACTGTGGCCATGTGACACTCTGTAAAGGATCTGATGTCGGGTGTGAACATGGAGACTGTGGTCATATAGCCCCTGATGCTGTGGAGAAAGGGGTCACCCTGGAAACTGTGGGTGTATGATCCCAGGTGCAAGATCTGAGAGTGGTTCATCATGGAGACTATGGACGTGAAATTCCAGGGATAGGGTCTTGAAGGTGGGGTTGTGTGCAAGTGTTTCTGGATACTGGGTCAGGGTGGTGGGGTCACCCTGAGGACTATGAATGTGTGACCCAAAATGCAGGGTCTGGGGAGGGTGCTCTCCCTGCAGACCCTATGATGTGTGGCCACAGATGCAGGATCTCGGATGTGGGGTCACTCTGGGGATTGTGGATTGTTACATCAGGTTAATGGTCTGGGAGGGGTTACCTTGAAGACTCTGGATATGTCACGCTAAGTGCAGGGAATGGAAGTTGGTTTCACAGGATATTGTGGTCCTGAGACCTCAGGTACTGAGTCTGGATGTTTTCTCATACTAGAGACTGTGGACATGTGATCCCATGTATGTGGTCTGGGAGGGATTCACCCTGGATACTATAGAAATTTGACCCTAGGTACAGGATCAAGTTGGGGTTAGCCTGGAGACTGTTTATGTGTGAACCCATGTGCAGTTTCTAGGAGGTGGAGTCACACTTCAGACTGTAGAAATGTGTCCCTGGTCCAGGGTGTGGGAGGGGGAACCCCTGGATCTAGTGGACATGGGACCTTACATGCAGGGTCTGGGAGGAGATGTCACACTGGGCACTGTGGCCATGTGACACCAGGTTCATAGTCTTGAGGTAGTCTCATCCTGGATACCGTTTATGTGTGACCCCAGGTGCAGGATCTGGGAGGTGGGTCACCCTTTAGACCCTAGACATGTGACCCCAGGTACAGGTTCTGGGAAGTGGGGTTACCCTGGGGCCAGTGGACATGTGACACAAGGTCCCAGGCCTGGGGAGAGGTCACACCAAGGAGACTGTGGATGTGTGACCACACATACAGGCTCTGGGAAGGTGTCATCCAGATTAACATGGACTTGAGAACCTGGTAAGGTGTAGTCAACCTGGAGACTGTGCACATGTGAATCCAAGTGTGGGGTATGAGTGGTGTCAACAAGAATTTTGACATGTGGCCCCAGGTCCAGGTACTTCAAAGCAGTCAACATGGAGCCTGTGGATGTGTGAACACAGCACAAGTGCCTGGGAGGTGAGGTCACCCTTGAGACTGGACTTGCAACTCCAGGTGCAGGGTCTTGAGGAGGGTTCACTTTGGAAACTGTGGCTATGTGACCTCAGGTACAGGGTCTTGGAGGACATTCACCCTGCAGAATGTGGACTTGTGATTCCACGTACAGGGTCTGCAAAGTTGTTAACCAGGGAGACTGTGGCCATGTGACACTGGTGTAATATCTGAAGAGGGATACTCCACTCAAATGGAAACTGGACTTCCCGTGGGCCACACGAGAGGCTCCCTGAATTCCCTGTCATAACATGAGATACACACCACACGTGGCGACAGAGCTTGAGACAAACCACGAGACTGCCCCATCATCTGGTGCTGAGTGCCTTCTTTTCCTGCAAGGCTTAGAGAGCAATCCCGAGCCCCTCTGAAAATTTCACAGGAGACTTGACTCCCTTTGGGCCATCAATGGGCTCTGAGAGATAGCCCTCGCAACTCGAGAGAAGAGCAGAATTCTTTGCTTCAACTCAAGACGAGGCCTGACTCCACGGGTGAACTTTGAATGAAACACCGAGATACCTGTCGCCACTGGAGACAAATATGTAATTTCTGGACAGAAGCCTAGATTAGGCCTATTTGCCCTGCAGTAACTTGACAGCAAACCCTAGACACCCTGACAACTCAAATGGAGATAGAACTTCCCTGGGGCAACACCAGAGGCTCCCTGAATTCTGAGTCATAACTCGAAATTCTGACCGCAACTCGAGAAAAACGACAAAGTTCCCCCATCATCGAGAGTTGAGTTCCTTTCCCCCTGCCGTGACTCGAGAGAAATCCCACTTTCCCTCTTGAAATTCGATATGGTACTTGACAACCTTGATGCAACTCGAAAAGTTCCCTAACATACCCGTTTCATTCGAGAGTATCAACGAATTTCCAGGCACAATTTAATCTAAGACCTGTCTCCATTCCTGATCTCGACATGAAGGTCAATTCCTCTGCTTTGGAAACGGAACCCAACCTTCCTGTCTCAACTCAGGAAGAGACCAGACTCAGATTGAAACACAGGATGAAGCCTCGTGGTTCGTGACACATTCCCAAAGACACCAATTTCCTCGTCCACTCAAGAGAAGTCTCGATGCCTGGGCACCTTTTCCAATGGAACCCTGAGGATGAAGTCACCACACGAAGGGGCACTGACACCCTGGGTGCATCCTCCCGTAGAGCCGCTGGTTCCAAGTACAACTTTACAAGTGGCATGACACCCCAGGAACTACTCGAGAGGCAAACGAATTTCCATGCCTCCACATATGACGAGGCCTAACTCCGTGTTCAAAACCCTCAAAGACCTAGAGATTGATGTCAGAACAGGAGAGGAAGCCTGAGATTCAATCCTTAACTCCAGATGAGGCCCTCTTCCATGGCACTGAACCCAGCAGTGTCCCAAGACAACAATCTCAACTGTACAGTATTCCCCTTTCTCATGGGCACCAAGAGAAGCTGACAGAGGGCACCGTCACAAGCCGACAGAACCTAGGGATTCATACAGCAATTCGAGAAACACCTTGAGATACCCCCTTCAACATGTCTTGAAGCCCGATTCCCCTGCCATGACACGAGAGCCATCCCGGGCCCTCTTCGCTACTCGAATCGTAATGGACTTCCCTGGGGACACAAGAGAGACTCCTTGAGTTTCCTGTCGTAATTCGAGAGAAATGCGACACATCGAGCAGTAGCTCGAGAAAACACCATAAGATTCACGGACATCACCAGATGAGGCCCTTCTTTTCCTGCCGGGCCTAGAGAGCAATACTGAGTACCCTTTCAAAATGGCACAGAGTGATGGATTGCATTTTTTTTTAACACAATGGGCTCCAAGAGCAAGCCGTGGCAACTCAAGAGGAGAGGGCAGTACTTTGTTTCAAGTTGAGACGAGGCCTGACTTCCTGACTGAAACTTGAATGCAACCCCTGACACCACTGAAGGGGAACAAGGAGTTTCTGGACACAAGCCTAAAAGATGTTTCTTTGACCTTCAGCAAGGACAGAAATGGTATGGACCTAACGGAAGCAGAAGATATTAAGAAGGGGTGGCAAGAATACACAGAAGAACTGTACAAAAAAGAGCTTCACGACCCAGATAATCACGATGGTGTGATCACTGACCTAGAGCCAGACATCCTGGAATGTGAAGTCAAGTGGGCCTTAGAAAGCATCACTACGAACAAAGCTAGTGGAGGTGATGGAATACCAGAGGAGCTATTCCAAATCCTGAAAGTTGATGCTGTGAAAGTGCTGCACTCAATATGCCAGCAAATTTGAAAAACTCAGCAGTGGCCACAAGATTGGAAAAGGTCAGTTTTCACCCCAATCCCAAAGAAAGGCAATGCCAAAGAGTGCTCAAACTACCGAACAATTGCACTCATCTCACACGCTAGTAAAGTAATGCTCAAAATTCTCCAAGCCAGACTTCAGCAATATGTGAACCGTGAACTTCCTGATGTTCAAGCTGGATTTAGAAAAGGCAGAGGAACCAGAGATCAAATTGCCAACATCCGCTGGATCATGGAAAAAGCAAGAGAGTTCCAGAAAAGCATCTATTTCTGCTTTATTGACTATGCCAAAGCCTTTGACTGTGTAGATCACAATAAACTGTGGAAAATTCTGAGAGAGATGGGAATACCAGACCACCTGATCTACCTCTTGAGAAATCGGTATGCAGGTCAGGAAGCAACAGTTAGAACTGGTCATGGAACAACAGACTGGTTCCAAATAGGAAAAGGTGTACGTCAAGGCTGTATATTGTCACCATGTTTATTTGACTTATATGCAGAGTACATCATGAGAAATGCTGGACTGGAAGAAACACAAGCTGGAATCAAGATTGCCAGGAGAAATATCAATAGCCTCAGATATGCAGATTATACGACCCATATGGCAGAAAGTGAAGAGGAACCAAAAAGCCTGCTGATGAAAGTGAAAGTGGAGAGTGAAAAGGTTGGCTTAAAGCTCAACATTCAGAAAACAAAGATCATGGCATCTGGTCCCATCACTACATGGGAAATAGATGGAGAAACAGTGGAAACAGTGTCAGACTTTATTTTTCTGGGCTTCAAAATCACTGCGGATGGTGACTGCAGCCATGAAATTAAAAGACGCTTACTCCTTGGAAGGAAAGTTATGACCAACCTAGATAGCATATTCAAAAGCAGAGACATCACTTTGGCAACAAAGGTTTGCCTAGTCAAGGCTATGGTCTTTCCTGTGGTCATGTATGGATGTGAGAGAAAGCTGTGAAGAAGGCTGAGCACCGAAGAATTTATGCTTTTGAACTGTGGTGTTGGAGAAGAATCTTGAGAGTCCCTTGGACTGCAAGGAGATCCAACATCTCCATTCTGAAGATCAGCCCTGGGATTTCTTTGGAAGGAATGATGCTAAAGCTGAAACTGCAGTACTTTGGCCACCTCATGCGAAGATTTGACTCATTGGAGAAGACTCTGATGCTGGGATGGATTGAGGGCAGGAGCAGAAGGGGACGACAGAGGATGAGATGGCTGGATGGCATCACTGACTTGATGAATGTGAGTCTGAGTGACCTCCAAGAGCTGGTGATTGATAGGGAGGCCTGGCGTGCTGCAGTTCATGGGGTCGCAAAGAGTCGGACATGACTGAGTGACTAATCTGATCTGATCTCTCATCTGAATCCAGAGAATCCCAGCTCTCCATGCCATTTTGAATGGAGATTGGTCTTCCCTGGTGTCACAAGGGAGGCTCCATGAGTTCTCCGTCGTAACTCGAGAATCCCGCCTTAAGTCGTGAACAACCACTTGATTGCCCAGTCATCGCCAGATGAGGCTCTTTCCCACTGCAGCATCTTGAGAGAAATCCCACGAACTCACTGGATCATCTAAACGGAAATTGACACACTTGAGGAAACAACAAATGTGGCCCGACATACCGGTCTCAATGGAGAGGAACACCGAGGTTCCCCGCACAACTTCCCCTGAGCCCCTTCTTCCCTCCTGAACCCGACATGAGGGTCCATCCATCTGCTTTGTCTGGAAATGGATCCCGATCTTACAGTCCCACGTCAGGAGGAGGCCGCTCTCACTTGGACACTCGAGAGGAAGCCTCATGTTCGGGCCACATTCCAAAAGACACTCATTTCCCCATCCACTCAAGAGAAATCACGATGCCTGGGCACCTTTTCCAATGGAACCCCGAGGATGAAGTTCACCACGTGAGGGGCACTGACACCCTGGGTGCATCCTCCCGAAAAAGTCGCTGGGTCCAAGAACATCTCAACAAGTGGCCCGATACCCCAGGAACAACCTGAGAGGCAAGCGGATTTCCATGTCTCCAAACAAGACGAGGCCTAACTCCCTGTTCAAAGCCCCCAAAGACCCCGAGATCGATGTCCGAACAGGAGAGGAAGCCTGAGATTCCCGCATCACCTCGAAATTAGGCACTCTTCCATGGCACTCAACCCAGGGGAGACCCAAGACAACTCTCTCAACTGCACAGCATTCCCCCTTCTCATAGGCACCAAGGGAAGCTGCCAGAGGTCACCGTCACGAGCCGAAGGAACCTAGGAATTCTTACAGCAACTCGAGAAACACCTCGAGATACCCTCTTCAACACGTCTTGAAGCCCTATTCCCCTGCCGTGACCAAGAGCCATCCCGGGCCCTCCTCGCCACTTGTATTAAGACTGGACTTCCCTGAGGCCATAACAGAGTCTCCCTGAGTTCCCCATCATAACTGGAGAGAAAAGCCACACATCAAGGAGCAGCTCGAGCAACACCATGAGATTCCCCTGACATCACCAGATGAGGCCTTTCTTTTCTTGCAGGGCCTAGAGAGCAATCCGGGTCCCCTCTCATAAACCCACAGAAGGCTTGATTCCATTTTGGCCAAACAATTGGCTCCAAGATCTAGCCGTGGAAACTCAAGAGGAGAAGGGATTTATTCGCATCACCTCGAGACAAGGCCTGACACCCCGGCTGAAGATTGAAGGCAACCCCGAGATTCGTAGCACTCCAGAAGTGGAAAACAGGGTGTTTGGACTCAAGCCTAGAAGAGGTCTCTTTCCCCTGCAGTAACTCGAGAGTAATGCACAGCACTCCCAGGCCATTTGCATGGAGATTGGTCTTCTCTGGGGCTACATGAGAGGCTCCCTGAGTTCCCAGTCGTAACTCGAGAGTCCGGCCATAAGTTGAGAACAACAACGTGTTTGCCCAGTAATCGCAAGATGAGGTCCTTTCACGTTGCAGCGTCTTGAGAGAAATCCCACGAACCCACTGGATCATCGAAACGGAACTAGACAGCCTTGAGTAAACACGAAATGTGGACCAACATACCGGTCTCATTGGAGAGAAACACCAAGGTTCCCGGCACGACTTTCTCTGAGCCACTTCTTCCCTCCTGATCTCGACATGAGTGTCGATCCCTCTGCTTTGCCTGGAAGCGGACCCCGACCTTCCAGTGCCACCTCAGGAGGAGGCTGGTCTCACTTGGAAACTCGAGAGGAAGCCTCCTGGGTCATGCCACACTATGAAAGACACCGATTTCCCTGTCCACTCAGGAGAAGTCCAGATGCCTGGGCACCTTTTCCAATGAAACACCGAGGATGAAGTCACCACATGAAGGGGCACTGACAACCTGGGTGCATCCCCACGAAAGAGCAGCTGGTTACAAGAAGAATTCGATAAGTGGCCTGACACCTTTGAGAGGCAAGCGGAGTTCAATGCCTCAGCGCAAGACGAGGCCTAACTCCCTGTTCAAAACCCCCAAAGACCGTGAGATGGATGTCAGAACAGGAGAGGAAGCCTGAGATTCCCGCCTCACCACCAGATGAGGCCCTCTTCCATGGCACTGAACCCAGGGGAATCCCAAGACAACCCTCTCAAATGCACACTATTCCCTATTCTCATAGGCAGCAAGGGAAGCTGTCAGAGGTCACCATCACAAACCTGGGGAACCTAGGGATTCTTACAGCAACTCAAGAAACACCTCAAGATACCCCCTTCAACACGTCTTGAAGTTGGATTCCCCTGCCGTGACTCGAGACCCATCCTGGGCCCTCCTTGCTACTCAAATGGGGACTGGACTTCCCTGGGGCCACAAGAGAGGCTGCCTGTGTTCCCCGTAGTAGCTCAAGAGAAACGCCACACATTGAGGCGCAGCTCGAGGAAACACCCTGAGATTCCCCCGACATCACCATATGAGGCCCTTCTTTCCTGCAGGGCCTAGAGAGCAACTCCGTGTCCTCTCTCAAACCTGATCAGAAGGCTTGATCCCCATTTTTTTTAAACACAATGGACTTCAAGATCTAGACTTGCAACTCGAAAGGAGAGGGAAGTTCTTTGCTTCAACTCGAGATGAGGCCTGACCCCTGCTAAAGCTTGATTGCAACCCCGACATGCCTAGGGCCCCTGAAGTGGAACACGGAGTTTCTGGACACACGCCCAGAAGACGAGAAGAGGACTATTTGCCCTGCAGCGACTCCAGAGCAATCCCCAGCTCCCACACACCATTTTGAATAGAGATTGGTCTTCCCTGGGGCCACACGAGAGGCTCCCTGAGTTACGGGTCGTAACTGGAGAAACCAACCATAAGTCGAGAACAACCACGTGATTGCCCAGTCAACGCCAGATGAGGCCCTTTTCCGCAGCAGCGTCTTGAGGGAGATCCCATGAACCCACTGGATCATCAAAATGGACATTGACAGCTATGAGGAAACTTCAAATGTAGCCAAACATACCAGTCTCATTGGAGAGGAATACCGAGATTACCTGCACAACTGCCTCTGAGCTCCTTCTTCCCTTCTGATCACGACATGAAGGTCGATCTGCCTGCTTTGTCTGGAAAGGGATCCCAACCTTCCAGTCCCACCTCAGGAGGAGGCTGGAATCACTTGGAAACGCGAGAGGAAGCCTCGTGGGTCATGCCACCTTCTGAAAGACACCGAATTTCCTGTCCACTCAAGAGAAGTCCCGATGCCTGTGCACCTTTTCCAATGGAATCCCGAGGATGAAGTCACCACAAGAAGGGGCACTGAAACCCTGGGTGCATCCTCCTGAAAGAGCCTCTGGTTCCAACGACAACTCGACAAGTGGCCTGACACCCCATGAACACCTCGAGAGGCAAGCGGAGTTCCATGCCTCCACACAAGGCGAGGCCTAACTCCCTGTTCAAAACCCCCAAAGATCCCGAGATCGATGTCAGAACAGGAGAGGAAGCATGAGATTTCCGCCTCACCTCCAGATGAGCCCCTCTTCAATGGCACTGAATCCAGGGGAATCCCAAGGCAACCCTCTCAACTGCACAGTACTCCCCCTTCTCATAGGTACCAAGTGAAGCTGCCATGGGTCACCGTCACAAGCCCAGGGAACTTAGGGATTCTTATAGCAACTCGAGAAACACCTCGAGATACCCCGTTCAACACGTCTTGAGGCCCGATTCCCCTGCTGTGACTCGAGAGCCATCCTGGGCCCTCCTCGCTACTCAAATGGGGACTGGACTTCCCTAGTGACACAAGAGATGCTCCATGAGTTCCCCGTCGTAGCTCGAGAGAAACGCCACACGTCGAGCTGCAGCTCGAGAAAACACCATGAGATTCCCCGGACATCGCCTCATGAGGCCCTTAGTTTCCTGCAGGGCCTAGAGAGCAACCCCGAGTCCTCTCTAGAAACTTCACAGAAGGCTTGAATCCTTTTTTTTTTTTTTTTAACACAATGGGCTTCAAGAGATTGCCTTGGCCACTTGAGAGGAGAGGGGAGTTCTTTGTTTCAACTCGAGATGATGCCTGACTCCCCGGCTCAAATTTGAATGCAACCCCGAGATCCCTAGCGTCCCTGAAGGGGAACACGAATTTCCTGGACACAAACCTAGAAGACTAGTAGAAGTCTCTTTGCCCTGGAGAGACTCGAGAGCAATTCCCAGCACTCCCACACCATTTTGAATGAAGATTGGTCTTCCCTGAGGCACAGGAGAGGCTCCCTGTGTTCCGGGTCGTACCTTGAGTATCCCCCCGTAAGTCGAGAATAAACACGTGGTTGCCCAGTCATCGCCAGTTTAGGCATTTTCCCACTGAAGCGTGTTGAGAGAAATCCCACGAACCCACTTTATCATCGAAATGCAACTAGAGAGCCTTGAGGAAACTTCAAATGTGGCCCAACATACCGGTCTCATTGGAGAGGAACACCGAGGTTCCCGGCACAACTTCCTCTGAGCCCCTTCTTCCCTCCTGATCTCGACATGAGGGTCCTTTACCATGCTTTGTTTGGAAAGGGATCCCGACCTTCCAGTACCACCTCAGGAGGAGGCCGGTCTCACTTGGAAAATCGAGAGGAGGCCTCGTGGTTCGTGCCACATTCCGAAAGACACTGATTTCTCAGTTCACTCAAGAGAAGTCCCGATGCCTGCGTACCTTTACCAATGGAACCTCGAGGATGAAGTCACCACATGAAGGGGCACTGACACCCTGGGTGCATCCTCCCGAAAGAGCCTCTGGTTCCAAGGACAACTCGACAAGTGGCCTGACACCCCATGAACACCTCGAGAGGCAAGCGGAGTTCCATGCCTCCACACAAGGCGAGGCCTAACTCCCTGTTCAAAACCCCCAGAGACCCCGAGATCGATGTCCGAACAGGAGAGGAAGCCTGAGATTCCCGCCTCACCTCCAGATGAGGCCTTCTTTCATGGCACTGAACCCAGGGGAATCCCAAGACAGCCCTCACAACTGCACAGTATTACCGCTTCTCATAGGAACCAAGGTAAGGTGCCAGAGGTCACCAGCACAAGCCCAAGGAACCTAGGGATTCTTAAAAGAACTTGAGAAACACGAGATACACCCTTCAACACGTCTTGAAGCCCGATTCCCCTGCTGTGACTCGAGAGCTATCCCGGTCCATCCTCGCTACTCGAATGAGGACTGGACTTCCCTGGGGACACAAGAGAGGCTCCCTGAGTTCCGGTTCGTAACTCGAGAATCCTGGCAGAATTCGAGAATAAGCACACTGTTGCCCAGTCATCACCAGAGGAGGCCATTTCCGCCTAAGCGTGTTGAGAGAAATCCCAGGAACCCACTAGGTCATCGAAACGGAACTATACAGCCTTGAGGAGACTTCAAATGCGGCCCAACATACGGGTCTCATTGTAGAGGAACACCGGGGTTCCCAGCACAACTTCCTCTGAGTCCCTTCTTCCCTCCTGATCTCGACATGCGGGTCGATTCCCCGGCTTTGACTGGAAAGGGACCCCGACCTTCCAGTCCCACCTCAGGATGAGGACAATCTTACTTGGAAACTCGAGAGGAAGCCTCGTGGGTCGTGCACATTCCAAAAGACACCGATTTCCCCGTCCACTCAAGAGAAGTCCCGATGCCTGCGCACATTTTCCAATGGAACCCCGAGGATGGAGTCACCACTCGAACCGGCACTGACACCCTGGGTGCATCGTCCCCAAAGAGCATCTAGTTCCAACGATAATTCAACAAGTTGTCTGAAACACCATGATCACCATGAGAGGCAAGCCAAGTTCCATGCCTCCAAAAAAGGTGAGGCCTATCTCCCTGTTCAAAACGCCCAAAGACCCCGACATCGATGTCAGAACAGGAGAGGAATCCTGAGATTCCCACCTCACTTCCAGATGAGGCCCTCTTCCATGGCACTGAACCCAGGGGAATCCCAAGACAACCCTCTCAACTGCATAGTATTCCCCGTTCTCATAGGCACCAAGGGAAGCTGCCAGAGGTCACCGTCTCAAGCCCAGGGAACCTAGGGATTCTTACAGCAACTCGAGAAACACCTCGAATTACCCCCTGCAACACGTCTTGAAGCCCGATTCCCCTGCCATGACTCGAGAGCCATACCGGGCCCTCCTTGCTACTCGAATGATGACTGGACTTCCCTGGGGCACAAGAGAATCTCCCTGAGATCCCCGGCATAGCTTGAAAGAAACGCCACACGTCGAGCCGCAGCTCGAGAAAACACCATGAGATTCCACCCACCTCGCCTCATGAGGCCCTTCTTTCCCTGCAGGGCCTGGAGAGCAACCCTAACTCCTCTCTCAAAACTCCACAGAAGGCTTGATTTCCTTTTTGTTAACACAATGGGCTTCAAGAGCTCACCTTGGCCACTTGAGAGGAGAGGGAAGTTCTTTGTTTCAAATCGAGACGAGGCCTGACTCCCCCGCTGAAGCTTGAAAGCAACCCCGAGATCCGTAGCGCCCCTGAAGGGGAACACTGAGTTTCTGGACACACGCCTAGAAGACAAGAACAGGTCTCTTTTCCCTGCAGCGACTCGACAACAATCTCCAGCTCTCCCACGCCATTTTGAATGGAGATTGGTCTTCCCTGGGGCCACACGTGAGTCTCCCTGTGTTCCGGGTCATCACTCGAGAATCCCGCCCTTAGACGAGAATAACCACGTCGTTGCCCAGTCATCCCCAGAGGAGGCCATTCCCTGCTGCAGCGTGTTGAGAGAAATACCACGAACACACTGGATCATTGAAACGGAATTAGACAGCATTGCAGAAACTTCAAATGTGGCCCAACATACCGTTCTCATTGGACAAGAACACCGAAGTTCCCACTTCATCTTCCTCTGAGGCCCTTCTTCACTCCCAATCTCCAAATGTGGGTCGCTCCCCCTGCTTTGCTTGGAAAGCGATCCCGACCTTCCAGTCCCACATCAGGAGGAGGCCGGTCTCACTTGGAAACTCGAGAGGAATCCTCGTGGTTCCTGCTACATTCCAAAAGACACCGATTTCCCCGTCCACTCAAGAGAAGTCCCGATGCCTGCGCACCTTTTGCAATGGAACCCCGAGGGTAAAGTCACCACACGAAGGGGCACTGACACCCTGGGTTCATCCTCCAAAAAGAGACTCTGGTTCCAAGGACAACTCGACAAGTGGCCTATCACCCCATGAACACATCAAGAGGGAAGCAGAGTTCCATGCCTCCACACAAGGCGAGGCCTAACTCCCTGTACAAAATCCACAAAGACCCCGAGATTGATGTCAGAACAGGAGAGGAAGACCGAGATTCCTACCTGACCTCCAGATGAGGCCCTCTTCCATGGCACTGAACCAAGGGTAATCCCAAGACAACCCTCTCAACTGTACAGTATACCCCCTTCTCATAGGTACGAAGGGAAGCTGCCAGAGGTCACCGTTACAAGCCCAGGGAACCTAAGGATTCTTACAGGAACTTGAGAAACACCTCAAGATACATCCTTCAACACGTCTTGAAGCCCGATTCCCCTGCTGTGACTCGAGAGCCATCCCGGGCCCTCCTCACTACTCAAAAGGGGACTGGACTTCCCTGGGGACACAAGAGATGCTCCCTAAGTTCCCCGTCATAGCTCGAGAGAAACACCACATGTCGAGCCGCAGCTCTAGAAAACACTATGAGATTCCCCCGACATCGCCACATGAGGCCCTTCTTTCCCTGCAGAGCCTAGACAGCAACACCGAGTCCTCTCTCAAAACTCCACAGAAGGCTTTATTCCTTTTTTTTTTTTTTTTTTAACAAAATGGGTTTCAAGAGCTAGCCTTAGCCACTCGAGAGGAGAGGGGAGTTCTTTGTTTCAACTCAAAAAGAGGCCAGACTCACCGGCTGAAGCTTGAATGCAACCCTGATATCCCTAGCGCCCCTGATGGGGAACACGGAGTTTCTGGACACACGCCTAGAAGACTAGAAGTGGTCTCTTTGCCCTGCAGCGACTTGAGAGCCATCCCCAGCTCTCCAACGCCATTTTGAATTGAGAGTGATCTTCCCTGGGGCCACTCAAGAGGCTCCCTGAGTTCTGGGTCGTAACTCAAGAATCCCGCCGTAAGTCGAGAATAACCACGTGGTTGTCCAGTCATCTCCAGAGGAGGCCATTTCCCGCTGCAGCGTGTTTAGAGAAATCCCACGAACACACTGGATCATCGAAACGGAACTAGACAGCCTTGAGGAAACTTAAAATGTGGCCCAACATACCGATCTCATTGGAGGGGAACACCGAGGTTCCCGGCACAACTTCCTCTGAGCCTCTTCTTCCTCCTGATCTCGACATGAGGGTTGATCCTGGTAAAACTTCCTCTGAGCCCCTACTTCCCTCCAGATCTCAACATGAGGGTAGATCCCCCTGCTTTGTCTGGAAAGGTATGCCGACCTTCCAGTCCCACCTCAGGAGGAGGCCGGTCTCACTTGGAAACTCAAGAGGAAGACTCGAGGTTCGTTCCACAATCCAAAAGACATCGATTTCCCCTTCCACTCAAGAGAAGTCCAGATGCCTGCGCACCTTTTCCAATGAAATGCCAAGGATGAAGTCACCACACGAAGGGGCACTGACAGCCTGTGTGCATCCTACTGAAAGAGCCTCTGGTTCCAAAGACAACTCGACAAGTGGCCTGACACCCCACGAACACCTCTAGAGGCAAGCGGAGTTCCATGCCTCCACACAAGGCGAGGGCTAACTCCCAGTTCAAAACCCCCAAAGACCAAAAGATCGATGTCAGAACAGGAGAGGAAGCCTGAGATTCCCGCCTCACTTCCAGATGAGGCTCTCTTCCATGGCACTGAACCCAGGGGAATCCCAAGACAACCCTCTCAACTGCACAGTATTCCCACTTCTCACAGGCATCAATGGAAGCTGCCAGAGGTCACTGTCACAAGCCCAGGTAACATAGGGATTCTTACAGAACCTCGAGAAACACCTCGAGATACCCCCTTCAACACGTCTTAAGCCTGATTACCCTGCCGTGACTCGAGAGCCATCCCGGATTTCCCTGGGGTCACAAGAGAGGCTCCCTGAGTTCCCTGTCGTAGCTCAAGAGAAACGCCACATGTCAAGCCACAGCTCGAGAAAACACCATGAGATTCCCCCGACATCACCACATGAGGCCCTTCTTTTCTTGCAGGTCCTAGAGAGCAACACCGAGTGCTCTCTCAAAACTACACAGAAGGCTTGATTCCCTTTTTTTTTTTTTTTTAACAGAATGGGCTTCAAAAGCTAGCCTCGGCCACTCGAGAGGAGATGGCAGTTCTGTGTTTCAACTCGAGACAAAGCCTGACTCCCCGGCTGAAGTTTGAAAGCAACCCCGAGATCCTTAGCGCCCCAGAAAGGGAACAAGGAGTTTCTGGACACACGCATAGAAGACTAGAAGAGGTCTCTTTGCCCTGCAGTCATTAGAGAACAATCCCCAGCTCTCCTATGCCATTTTGAATGGAGACTGGTCTTCCCTGGGGCCACACATGAGGCTTCCTGAGTTCCGGGTGGTAACTTGAGAATCCCGCCGTAAGTCGAGAATTACCACGTGGTTGCCCATTCATCGCCAGAGGACGCCATTTTTCGCTGCAGTGCGTTGAGAGAAATCCCACGAACCCTCTGGCTCATGGAAACGGAAGTAGACAGCCTTGAGGAAACTTCAAATGTGGCCCAACAAACCGGCCTCATTGGAGAGGATCACCGAGGTTCCCGGCACAAGTTCCTCTGAGCCCCTTCTTCCCTCCTGATCTCGACATGAGTTTTGATCCCCCTGCTTTGTCTGGAAAGGGATCCGGACCTTCCAGTCCCACCTCAGAGGGAGGCTGGTCTAATTGGAAACTCAAGAGGAAGCCTCATGTTTCGTGCAACATTCCAAAAGACCCCAAATTCCCCGTCCACTCAAGAGAAGTCCCGATGCCTGGGCACCTTTTCCAATGGAACCCCGATGATGAAATCTCACCACACGAAGGGGCAATGACACCCTGGGTGCATCCTCCCGAAATAGCCTCTGGTTCCAAGGACAACTAGACATGTGGCCTGACACCCCATGAACACCTCGAGAGGCAAGCGGAGTTCCATGCCTCCACACAAATTGAGGCCTAACTCCCTGTTCAAAATCCTCAAAGTCCCCGAGATTGATGGCAGAACAGGAGAGGATGCCCGAGATTCCCGCCTCACATCCAGATGAGGCCCTCTTCCATGGCACTGAAGCCAGGGGTATACCAAGACAATCCTCACAACTGCACAGTATTCCCCTTCTCATAGGCACCAAGGGAAGCTGCCAGATGTCACCATCACAAGCCCAGGGAACCTAGGGATTCTTACAGGAACTCGAGAAACACCTCGAGATACCCCCTTCAAAACGTCTTGAAGCCCGATTCCCCTGCCATGACTTGAGAGCCATCCCGGGCCCTCCTCGCTACTCCAATGGGGACTGGACTTCCCTGGGGACAAAAGAGAGGCTCCCTGAATTCCCCATCGTAGCTCAAGAGAAATGCCACATTTCGAGGCCCAGCTCGAGAAAACACCATGAGATTCCCTCGACATCGCCACATGTGGCCCTTCTTTTCCTGCAGGGCCTAGAGTGTAACACTGAGTCCTCTCTCAAAACTCTACAGAAGGCTTGATTCACTTTTTTTTTTTTTTAACACAATGGGCTTCAAGAGCTAGCCTTGGCAAATCGAGAGGAGACGGGAGATCTTTGTTTCAACTCCAGACGAGATCTGACTCCGTAGCTGAAGCTTGAATGCAACCCCGAGATCCCTAGCGCCCCTGAAGGGGAACACGCAATTGCTGGACACACGCCAAGAAGACTAGAAGAGGTCTCTTGGCCCTGCAGCAACTCGAGAGCAATCCCCAGCTCTCCCACGCCATTTTCAATGGAGATTGGTGTTCTGTGGGGCCACACGAGAGGCTCCCTGTGATCCCCGTTGTAACTCGAGATCGCACTGAAAGTCAAGAATAACCACATGGTGGCCAAGTCATCGCCAGAGGAGGACCTTTCCCACTTCAGCGTCTTGACAGAAATCCCACAAACCCACTGGATCATGGAAACGGAATAAGACAGCCTTGAAGAAACTTCACATGTGGCCCAACATACCGGTCTCATTGGAGAGGAACACCGAGGTTTCCGGCACAACTTCCTCTGAGCCCCTTCTTCCCTCCTGATCTCGACATGAGGGTCAAGTCCCCTGCTGTGTCTGGAAAGAGAGCCAGACCTGCCAGTCACACCTCAGGAGGACGCTGGTCTCAATTGGAAACCCGAGAGGAAGCCTCGTGGTTCAGGCCACATTCCGAAAGACACCGATTTCCCCGTCCACTCAAGAGAAGTCCTGATACCTGCGCACCTTTTCCAATGGAACCCCAAGGATGAAGTCACCAGACGAAGGGGCACTGACACCCTGGGTGCATCCTCCCAAAAGAGCCTCTGGTTCCAAGGACAACTCGAAAAGTGGCCTGACACCCCATGAACACCTCAAGATGCAAGCGGAGTTCCATGCCTCCACACAAGGTGAGGCCTAACTCCCTGTTCAAAACCCCCAAAGATCCCGAGATCGATGTCAGAGCAGGAGAGGAAGCCTGAGATTCCCACCTCACCTCCAGAGGAGGGCCTCTTCAATGGCACTGAACCGAGGGGAATTCCAAGTCAATCCTCTCAACTGCCCAGTATTCCCCCTTCACATAGGCACCAAGGGAAGCTGTCAGAGGTCACCATCACGAGCCCAGGGAACCTAGGGATTCTTATAGCAACTCGAGAAACACCTCGAGATACACCCTTCAACATGTCTTGAAGCCCGATTCCCCTTCCATGACTCGAGAGCCATCCCGGGCGCTCCTCGCTACTCAAATGGGGACTGGACTTCCCTGGGGACACAAGAGAGGCTCCCTTAGTTCCCTGTCATAGCTCGAGAGAAATGGCACACGTTGAGCCGCAGCTCGAGAAAACACCATAAGATTCCCCCGATATCACCAGATGAGCCCCTTCGTTTCCTGCAGGGCCTAGAGAGCAACCCCGAGTCCTCTCTCAAAACTCCACAGAAGGCTTGATTCCCTTTTTTTTTTTTTTTTTTTTTTTTTTAACACAATGGGCTTCAAGAGCTAGCCTTGGCAACTTGAGAGGAGAGAGGAGTTCTTTGCTTCAAATCGAGACAAGGACTGACTCCCCGGCTGAAGCTTGAATGCTACCCCGACATCCCTAGCACCCCTGAAGTGGTACACAGAGTTTCTCGATACACGCCTAGAAGACTAGAAGAGGTCTCTCTGCCCTACCGTGACTCGAGTGCAATCCCAAGCTCTCTCATGCCATTTTGAATGGAGATTGGTCTTCCCTGGGGCCACATGAGAGGCTCTGTGAGTACTCCGTCCTAACTCCGGAACTCCACTGCAACTCGAGGAAAACCACGAGGTTCCCCCATCATCGTGAGATGAGGCCCTTTCCCACTGCAGCATCTTGAGAGAAATCCCACGTTCCCTCTTCAATTTCGAAACGGTACTTGACACCCTTGATGCAACGAAAAAGTTCCCCGACATACCGTTCGTACTACAGACGAACACCGACGTTCCTGACACAATTTAATCTGAGCCCTTATGCCCTTCTTATCTCGACATGAGGATCGATTCTGCTGCTTTGTCTGGAAATGAATACTGACCTTTCCATCACGCCTCTGGATTAGACTGGTATCACACTGAAATCGAGAGGAAGCCTCGTGGGTCGTGCCACATTCTGAAAGACACCAATTTCCCCATCTACTCAAGGTAAGACTCGAGGCCCGGGCACCTCTTCAAATGTAATCCCAAGGATGAAGTCTCAACAATAAGGGGCACTGAAACTCCTGTTACATCCCCCGGAAAAAGCCACAGGTTCTAAATATAACTCAACACGTGGCCTGAAACCCCATAATACAATTACGAGGCAAGCGGACTTCCGTGCCTGAACACAAGATGAGGACTGACTCCCCTCTTCCAACTTCGCTGAGCCCCCGAAATTGATGTCTGAAATAGAGAGGAACCCTGAGGTACCCGCCTGAACTCGAGATGAGGCCTTATTCATCCCTGAAGCCATGCTCCAGGAATCCCGAGGTGCCCCTCGCATTACCAAAACAGCTTTGACTTAATTTACGAGACACGAGCAGGTCCCCAGGGAGGACACGCAACTCGAGAGGAAATTGTAGCTTCCTGCCACAACTCCACCCAACCCACCAAATTCTCCCCTGCACGCTTTAGGTGCCCCTTTGACGCTGCTACATTTCCAAAGCAAGCCCACGTTCCCTCTTGGAACTCGAAAGAGTACTTGACATGCTCTAAGAAACTCCAGAAGTTTACCCAGATACCTGCCCCACTCAAGAGGAATGCTGAGTTTCCCGCCACAAGTCAAGAAGAGCCCCATTTTACCCTCCTCAAGTTGAGATGAGGGTCGATTGCCCTGCTTCACTTAGAAAGAGATGCTGACGTCCCTTCGCACCTCGAGACGAGGCTGGTATCTACTTGACACTGGAGGGGAACCCAGGGGTCTTGTCACAATTCAAAAACCACGTATTTACCCATCCACTCGAGATCAGACCTGATTCCCTTGCACCAATTCGAATGTCAGCCGAGATGAACCCACAACAAGAAGGAAGTTCTGATGCCTCGGGTGCTAATTAGAAAAGAGCCACTGGTCCCAAGTTCAACTTGCTTGGGTTCCTCAAGCCCCTTTGTCAACTCGAGAGGCAATCAGAGTTCCATATCTCCACAGAGGCCGAGACCTGACTCCCTGTTTGAAATGGCATACACACCCCGAGACCCACGTCAAAACAGGAGAGGAACCCTTAGGTTCCCGCCTCAACTCGAGATGAGGCCTTCTTTCATTGCACCGACCCCAGGTGAGTCCTGAGAGGCACTTTCCAACTCAACAGTATTCCTGCCTTCCCATAGGAACCATGAGAAGTTCCCTGAGTTCACTGTCGCAAGTCGAGTTAACCCAGGGTTTCCTGCCTCAACTCGAGAAACACCATGAGATGCCCCTTTCAACGCATCTTGAGGCCTGATTCCCTGCCATGACTGGAGAGCAGGCTGCGCTCCCCGTGTAACTCGAATGGATATTGGACTTACCAGGGGCCACACGAGAGTCTCCCTGAGTTCCCTGTTGTAACTCAAGTGAAACCCGACATTGCACCGCAGCTCGAGAAAAAACACGAGATTCCTTCATCATCGTGAGATGAGGCCCTTCTTTTCCTGCAGGGCCTAGAGAGAAATTCCGAGTCTTCTCTCAAAACTCCACTGGAGGCTTGAATCCCTTTAGGCCACTCAATTGGCTCCAAGAGATACACGTTGCAACTCGAGAGTACAGCGGAGTTCTTTGCTTCAACTTGAGATGAGGATTGACTCCCCATGTGAACCTGTAATGCAACCCCGAGATCACTGTCAAAACTGGAGAGAAACACAGAGTTTCTGGACACAAACCTAGCTGAGGTCTATTTGATCTGCAGTGATTTGAGAACAATTCCCAGCTCCCCAAGGCAACTCGAATGGAGATTGGACTTCCCTGGAACCACAGGAGAGGTTGCCTGAATTCCCCGTGTTAACTCAAGAATCCCACTGCAACTCGAGAAAAACCACGAGGTTCCCCCGTCATTGCCATATGAGGCCCCTTTCCACTGCAGCATCTCTAGAGAAATTCCACGTTCCCTCTTGACATCCGAAACGGTACTTGACACCCTTGATGCAACTTAAAATGTTGCCTGACATACCAGTTTCATTTGAGAGGAACACCGAGTTTCCTGGCACAACTAAAATTGAGCCCCTTCTGCCCTCCTGATCTCAACATGAGGGTGGATTCTCCTGCTTTGTCTGAAAATGGATACCGACCTTCCCATTGCACCTCAGGAGGAGGCCGGTCACACACTGAAACTTGAGAGAAAGCCTCGAGGGTCGTGCCACAATCCGAAAGACACCGATTTCCCCGTCCACTCAGGTTAAGTCCTGAATCCTGGGCACCTCTTCTAATGTAACCTTGACGATGAAGTCACAAGACTAAGGCGCACTCACACCCCAGTTGCATCCTCCGGAAAAACCTGCAGGTTCCAAATACAACTCGACAAGTGGCCTGACGGCATGTGAACAACTCGAGAGGCAAGAAGAGTTTCCCGCCTGAACACAGGATGAGGCTGGACTCCCCTGTTCCAACTCCACAGAGACCCCGAGATCGATGTCAGAAATAGAAAGGAAACCTGAAGTTCCCCCTTAACTCGAGATGAGGCCCTATTCATCCCTGCAATGAAGTGCGAGGAATCCATAGATGCCCCTCGCAATGTCAGAGGAGATCTGACTTCCCTGAGGAGAACGAGCGGGTCCCTCAGGTCGACAAATAACTCAAGAGGAACCCTAAGTTTCCCACCACAGCTCCACGCAAAACAGGAAATTCTCACCTGAACGCTCGAGGAGGCCAATTTACGGTGCAGCGTTTACAAAGAAAGCCCACGTTCCCTCTAGGAACTCGAAAGGGTACTTGACACAGTTGATGAAATTACAGAAGTTTGATAATACCCGTCCCCACTGGAGAGTAACACTGAGTTTCCCACCACAAGTCCAGAAGAGTACTATTTTCCCCTCCTCAACTTGAGATGAGGTTTGATTGCCCTGCTTCTCCTGGAAAGGAATGCCAACATCCCTGTGGCACCTCGAGAAGGCTGGTATCTCCTTGACACTGGAGGGGAACCCAGGGGTCTTGTCACAATTCGAAAGCCATATATTTTCCTATCCCGTCGAGATCAGGCCTGATTCCCTTGCACCGATTCGAATGTCAGCTGAGAATCCACTCACAACACCAAGGGACTCCTGATGCCCCGATTCCTAATTGGAAAAGAGGGTCAGGTTCAAAATTCAACTCGTCTGGAGGCCTTTAACACCTTTGACAATTCGAGATGAAAAAAGAGTTCCATGCCTCCACAGAGGCTGAGACCTGACTCCGTGTTTGAAATGGCATACACAACTCGAGACCCACGTCAGAAGATGAGAGCTATACTGAGGTTCCCACCTCCACTAGAGATGAGACCCTCTTCCATTGCACTGAACACATTGGAGTCCGGAGAGGCCCCTCCCAACTTCACAGTATTCCTGACTTCCTGGAGGCACCATGAGAAGCTCCCTGAAGTCACTGTCACAAGTCGAGGGAACCCAGGCTTTCCTCCCGCAACTCGAGAAAGACCTCGATATTCCCCCTCAGGGCTTCTTGTGTCCTGATTTCCCTGCCATGACTCGAGAGCCATGCCGTGCTCCCCTCGCAATTCAAGTGGAGAATGGACTTCCCTGGTGCCACAAAAGAGTCTCCGTGAATTCTACATCATTACTCGAGAGAAACCCCAAACGTCAAGCTGCAGCTCAAGAAAAACCACGAGATTTCTCCGTCATTGGGAGATGAGGCCCTTCATTTCCTGCAGGACCTAGGGAGCAATCCCGAGTCCCGTCTCTAACCTCCATAGAAGGTTTGAATCACTTTAGACCACTCAATGAGCTTCAAGAGATACCTGTCGTAACTCGAGAGGAGAGCGGAGTTTTGCTTGTACTTGAGACGAGGCCTAACTCCCGAGGTGAACCTTGAATGGAACCCCAAGATCCCTGTCACCCCCTGAGAGGAACACGGAGTTTCTGGACACAAGATTAGAAGAAGTCTATTTGTCTTGCAGTCACATGAGTGCAATCCCCAGCTCCCCCTCACAACTCGCATGGAGATTGGACTTCCCTGAGGCACCACGAGAGGCTCCATTAGTTCCCTGTCATAACTCGAGAATCCCACCAGAACTGGAGAAAAACCAGGAGGTTCCCCCATCATCGCCAGATGAGACCCTTTTCCACTACAGCGTCTCAAGGGAAAACCCACAATCCCTCTTTAAAGTCGAAATGGTACTTGACACCCTTGATGCAACTCAAAAACTTCCCCAAGATACTGGTCTCACTCGAGAGAAACACCGATTTTTCCAGCACAAATTAATAAGAGCCCCTCCTCCCCTCTTTATCTCGACATGAGGGTCGATTCCCCTGCTTTGTCCGGAAAGGGATCCTGGCCTTCCTTTTGCATCTCAGGAGGAGACCAGTCTCACATTGAAACCCGAGAGGAAGCCTTGCGTGTCATGCCACATTCCGAAAGACATCGATTTCCTAGTCTACTCAAGGTAAGTCCCGATACCTGGGCAGCTCTTCCAATGTAATCCCAAGGATGAAGCCACAACACGAAGGGGCACTGACACCCCAGTTGCATCCTCTGGAAAAACCCGAAAGTTCCAAATACAACCCGACAAGTGGCCTGATGCCCCAAGAACAACTCGACAGGCAAGCGGAGTTCCCTGCCTCAACACAAGACGAGGCTGGACTCACATGGTCCAACTCCACACACATTTCGAGATCGATGTCAGAAATGCAGAGGAACACTGAAGTCCCCACCTCAACTTGAGATGAGGCCGTATTAATCCCTGCAGCGATGCGCGAGGAATCCCGAGGTGCGCTGAGCAACCACAAAAGAGATCAGACTTCCTGAGGAGACACGAGTGGGTTCCCCAGGTGGACAGCAACTCGAGAGGAACCCTAAGCTTCCCGCCACAACTCCACGCAAACCAAGAAATTCTCTCGTACACGCTTGAGGAGGCCCTTTTATGCTGCAGTGTTTCCAAAGAAAGCCCACCTTCCCTCTTTGAACTCAAAAGGGTATTTGGAAAGTTTATGAAACTCCAGAAGTTTTCCCAGATACCTGGCACACTCGACAGGAACGCTGAGTCTTCAGGCACAATAAAGAAGAGCACTATTTTCCTCTCCTTAAGTCGAGATGAGGGTCGGTTGCCCTGCTTCTCCTGGAAAGGAATGCCAACATACCTGTTGCACCTCGAGAGGAGGCTTGTATCCTCTTGACACTGGAGGGGAACATGGGGGACTTCTCACAGTTTGAAAGTCACGAATTTCCCCATCCACTCGAGATAAGGCTGGATTCCCTTGCACATATTCGAATGTCAGCCGAGAATCCAATCACAACAAGAAGGGAGTTCTGATTCCCCAGTTGCTAATTGGAAAAGAGGGCCAGATTCCAAGTTCAACTCACATGGAGGCCTTTAACATCTTTGACAACTCGAGATGAAAGCAGAGTATCATGCCTCCACACAAATCGAGACCTGACTCCCTGTTTGAAATGGCATACACAACCTGAGACCTATGTCAGAACAGGAGAGGAACCCTGGGGTTCCGGCCTCAACTTTAGTGGAGGCCCTCTTGCATTACACCGGCCCCAGTGGAATCTCGATTGGCCCCTCCCAACACCACAGTATTCCTGACATCCCATCGGCACCATGACAAGCTCCCTGAGGTCACCGTCACAAGACGAGGGAACCCAGGCCTTCCTGCCGCAACTCGAGAAAGACCTCGAGATTCCCCCTTCAAGGCGTCTTGATGCCTGATTCCCCTGCCGTGACTCAAGAGCAATGCCTCGTTCCCCCTTGCAACTCGAAAGTAGACTGCATATCCCTGGGGCAACAGAAGAGGCTCCCCTAGTTCCCTGTCCTATCTGGACGAAAACTCCCCAGGTTGCGCCGAAACTCGAGAAAAAACACGAGATTCCCACGTCATCGCAAGTTGAGGCACTTCTTTTCCTACAGGGCCTAGAGAGCAATCCCGTATCCATTCTCACAACTTCACAGGGGGCTTGACTCCCTTTAGGCCCCTCAGTGGGATCCAAGAAATACCCGTCGCTGCTGGAGAGGAGAGCAGAGTTCTTTACTTCAATTCAAAACGAGGCCTGACTTCCAGGGTGAACCTTGAAAGCAATCCCGAAATCCCTGTCGCCACTGGAGAGGACCATGGAATTTCTGGACACAAGCCTAGATGAGGTCTGTTTGCCCTGCGGTGACACGAGTGCAATCTCCAACTCCCACTTACAACTAGAATGGAGATTGGACTTCCCTAGGGCACTACGAGAGGCTCCCTGAGTTCTCCGTGGTAACTCTCACAGCAAATTGAGCTAAGATCTCAGCACAACTAGAGAGGAGTCCAGGCACACATCATTACAAGAGAGGAGCACCCACAACACAATTAGAGAAGTGCAGCTCACCACAATTAGAGAAGCTCTCATACATAACATCTGAAGAAGAGACCCACCTCACATTGCAGATATTCAGGAAAAGCCCTGCCCAATGCAACTAGAGAGGAGATTCCCACCACAAGAAGAGACTTAACCAAGAACCATAACTAGAGAGTTGACCCGCACTGGAACTAGAGAGGAGTCTTCTGGGTAAAACTAAATTAGATATCCCACCTTTTCTAGAGAGTAGCACCTTGCCCACAGCAACTACATTAATGATTGCAACAACTCAAAGGAGCAACACACCACATCTAGAGAGAAACACCTAGTACAGTGCAACTAGTGCTCCTGGCCACAGCTAGTGTGTTTACCACAAGCCACAATGAGAGAAGCCTACACACTGCTTATGTAAAAAGTCTCTTGCATACCAGAATGACTAAGCAACACTACTGCCCAATGCAACTAGAGAGGTACCACAAAGTCCTTCCCTGAAACATGAGACATGACGCTGGTCACAATGATAGAGGGGACCTCCACCAAAACTGGAGAGGTTTCTCCCTCCAGAAGTATAGAAAAGTCCACCAAAGCATTCCAGATAGAGATAATCCCCTGAAGTAACCCAAGAGGAGGTCCTCACAAGTAGAGAGGTGTAACAATACTAAAACTTTTGAGGAATACCTAGTGTCAAAAGAAGAGCAGAACCACTGTGCAGTGATCCCATCACAACGTAAGAGGTGGGACTTCTGAAACTCGAGATGAGCCCTGGATATGCTGCCACAACTCAAGAAAGGAAGGCTGAGCTACTTGAGAGACGCCATTGGCTAAAATGAGACAGGATGACCATAGACATCATAAAAAGAGAGGAGCCACACTTCAGCAAATATGGATGAGCTCTTCCACCACAATCAGATAGGAGTCCCCTGTACATTACAATGAGAGAGGACTTCCCACAAGTATTGCAGCAAATGACCCCCTCACCATGATCAGAAAGGAGCACACATACCACAACTAGAGGTTAGCCCATAAACACACCACAACTAGAAAGGAGAAGCCACACAACTGCTAGAGATAATCCCCCATCACACCAAAAAAGGAGCCCACAGTAAACCACAACTAGGAAGAAATACCCATGCTACAGGTAGAGAGGAGTCCCCAACCACAACTAGAGAGATGCTTGCACACGACAACTAGAGAGAATCAAGCCACCACAGCTACAGAATTGAATCGGAACCAAACTAGAGAAAAAAACCCATGCCAAACTAGTGAGTAGCCATCCGCACATTGCAACAGCCCCCTTGAACATCCCTGTTAGAGACGAGTCACAGCAATACAACTTGAGAGGAGGCCCCAGTGCAACATGAGAGGAACACTGAGTACACCCCAAATGGAGAAGAACTCTGAATTCCCTGCCACAGCTTGAGTGGAACAGTGATTCTCGCACTGAAACTCGAGAGGAATCCTGAGATCCCACTGAAACTCAGGAGGAGCTCTGAGTCCCCTTCTGCAACTCAAGAGATACCCCGACTTTCCAGCCACAACTTGAGTGGAGCCCCAGGTCCCCTGTTGTAACTTAATAGGAAGCTCGAATTTTATGCTGCAACTGTAGAGGAACTCCGAGTTTTCAGCTGCAATTCTAATGGGCCATAGCCCCTGTTGCAACTCAAGAGGAACCCTGAGTTCTCTACCTCAACTCAAGAGGAGGACCGACTCCCTTCCTGCAACTCGACAAGAACCTTGAGTTTCCCATCACAAACTGAGACTAGGTTCTAGCCCCCCAATGCAACTTGAGAGGATTCCCAAGACCACAACCACAACTCAGGAGGAACTGAGAGAATCTGCCTCAATTCAATAGGATCCCTATACTGTATCACGAGGGGATCTCCCAACAACAAAGTCAGAGGCACTTCAACACCAGAGCTGGAGAGGATGCCCTCACCTCAACTAAAGATCAGCCCCTGGGACATCCCAAGTTATAGGGGATACTCTGTACGAAATAGAGATGAGCCGATGAAGTAACTCAAGAGGAGCCATCAAAATTAGAGAGTATCAATCCCACAATAAACTAGTAAGGAGACCCCGGTGCCAAAAGTATACAGGACTCCCCCCTCCATAGAGACAACACACCACAACTCAAGACGAAGCATTACCACAACACAAGAGAAGCACTGAGTCCCCTGCCTCAAACCAAGAGGATCATTTCATGGAAACTTGAGAGGAAATCTGAGTTGTGCACTGTAATCCAGAGGAAAACCAAGTACCTGCAACAACTCGACAGGAGATCGGGGCCTACTGCTGCAACTCCAGAGGAACCCTTGGTTTCCCAACACAACTCGAAAGGACCACAAATCCCCTGGTGCAACTTGACAAGTGCCACCACCAGAACTCAAGAGGGGCTCTGAATCCACTGCCTGAACTCAAGAGGAGCTCCCATTGCAAATCAAGATAAGACCTCAGCATGACTAGAGAGGAACCCTACACCACCAAAAGAGGAACCCAGGCACATATCACTAGAAGGAAGAACCCCCAAGGCACAATTAGAGAACTGCAGCTCACCACACCAGGGAGGCGCCCATGTATCAGAATTGGAGAAGAGCCGCACGACACATAGCAACTATTAAGGAAATCCTGTGCCAATGCAACTTGAAAGGGGAACCCCACCACAACTAGAGACTAGACCACCCACCACAAATAGACTGTTGACCTCCTCTACAACTAGAGAGGAGGCTTCTGGGTCAAACTAGATTGGATTATCCCACCTCAACTAGAGAGTAGTACCTTGCTCACAGCAACTAGTGTAATGACTGCAACAACGTGAAAGAGCCACCATACCAGAACTAGAGACAAACCCCTAGAATAGTGCAACTAGAGAGAGCCCCTGGCCAGAGCTAGCTTTGGCCACATGCTAAAATGAGAAAGGATTCTGTACACCACATTATGTATAGATTCCCCTGCATACTGCAATAATTGAGAAACTCCACTGTCAAGGAAACTAGAGAGGTACCACAGAGTTCTTGCTGCAACACGAGAGGACACACTGGTCACAATGACAGAGGATATCTCCACCAAAACTGGAGAGGTTTCTCCCACAAGTAGAGAGGAGTTTACGAAGACATCACACGTAGAGAATCACGCACCTCCCCTCTGCTGCAAATAGAGGGGAAACCTGAAGTAAATCGAGAGGAGGCACTCACAAGTAGAGAGGAGTAACCATGCTAAAATTTGTGAGGAACACCTTGTGTCAAAAGAAGAGCAGAGCCACCTGAAGAGCACCCTATCACAACCCAAGAGGAAGGAATACTGCAACTCTGGAGGAGCTCGGAGTAAACTGCCACCACTCAAGAAAAGAACTCCATTGCCAGTTGATAAAAGCCACTGGACAAAATGGGAAGCGATGTCCCCACACATCATACCTAGAGTGGAGTCACACTGTGACAAATATTGATGAGCGTCCCCACCACAATAAAGGAAGCCTTTCAAATTGCAATGAGGCAGGACTCTCCTCAGATATTGCAACTAAAGAGACGCTCACCATAATTAGAAAGAAGCCTGCACATCACATCTAGAGAGTAGCCCACCAGCACACCACAGAAGAAGGGAGCAGCCACAGTACAGCTAGAGATAATCACCGACCAGAACTACGGAAGAACACCCATTGACACTCGAGAGGAGCTCACCAACAAGCACAACTAGAAAGAAACCCCCATGCCAAAGTAAAGTGGAGTCCCCAGCCACAGTTAGAGAGGAGCTCACCAAAGGAACTCCTGAGGAGCCTCCTACTTCATCTAGACAGGATCCTCTGCCTCCTTTAAGAGGAGCCTCGCGACCCCACAGCAAAATTATATGTGTCTCCTGAGACAAATAAGGAGGAGCCCATGACCACAAATAGAAAGATGACCCCACTACAACTAGAGACCCCCATGAACAACACAACTATCTTAGAGTCCTTTGTCACAATAAGAAAGTTGCACTCTGCCAACACTAGAGATAACACAACACAACACAACTAGAGAAGTCCCCCACAACTAAACAGAAGCACCTGAAATTAGAGTAGAGCCCACGTTAACAACAATAGATATGCCTCCCGCTGAAATTCCAGAGGGGCCTGCATTCTTCACGTGGAGAAGATCCCCAGAAAAAAACAATACTATTGAGCAAATGCCCCCCACAAACGCAAATGGAGAGGAGCTCCCTCACCACAACCAGAAAGTTGACCATGTGTCACAACTAGAGGCAGTAAACCCCAACAAAATGAGTGAGGAATACATAGTGCAAAATTAGAGAGGTCTCCTTGCCACATAGCTCTCCACATGACAAATGTTAGAGGAGGAAAAACCATATATCAAGAGGAGTTCCGAGTACCCTGGGAAAATTGTAGAGGAGAACTTCGACCCAACTTGAGAGAAACCCCTGTCCACAACGGAAGAGGAGCCCTCCAGACATCACATCTAGAGAAGAGCCCATTCACTGCAAAGTGAGACAAGCATCATAACACAACTAGTGAGGAGACCCTCTGCACATTGCAATGAGAGAGGAATCCCCACAGATATCACAACGAAAGAAGAGCACCTCACTGCAACTACAGAAGACCTTGCACAATATAGCTAGAAAGAAGCCCCCATATTAAGCCAAAGATGAGTCCACCATCACAACTGGAGAAGAGCTTTCCCCTGAAACTTAAGTGGAGCTCATCAGCAAAACACAACTAGAAGGAAGGTGCCATGCCGCAGCTAGAAAGAAGTCCCCCACCACAATTACAGATGATTGTATGTTAGCTGCTCAGTCATTTCCGACTCTGTGACCCCATGGACTGTGTAGATAGCCAGATTTTTCTGTCTATGGGATTCTACAGGCAAGAATCCCAGGGTGGGTTGTCATGCCCTTCTCCAGAGGATCTTCCTGGACCAGGGATGAAACCCAGGTCTCTTGCATTCCAGGCAGATTCTTTATCATCTTAGCCATTGGGGGCCTATGACAAAATATTAAAGTGAATTTGCTCAGTAGTGTCTGACTTTTGCAACCCCATGGACTGTAGCCTACCAAGCCCTCCATCAATGGAATGTACCAGGCATGAATACTGGAGTTGGTTTCCATTTCTATCTCCAATTTCAGATGAGCCACCCACCAAAACTCGACAGATGCCTCCTGCAGCAACTCGAGAGGTGAATTATGCAACAACTGGAGAGGAGCCCCAGCCACAAGTTGAGAGCGTCGTGCACCCTTTAGCTATCTCAGAGGCTCCTGTCACAACTATAAAGCAGCAAACCTCCAGAACAAGAGAGGAGCCTACACAACACAACTAGAGAAAAGGCCACCACAACTAGAAAGGGCCTTTCCTTCAGATTATAATAAGAGAGGAGCCCCACACCACAACTAGAGGAGATAACCACATGGGAACTATACAGTAGCCCCACTGATTATTGACACTAAAGAGAAGCACACCAACATATCACAGCTAAACATACCCTCCTTGCTATGAGTAGAGAAGAGGTCAACACACCACAAGAAAAGATGATGTACCTTGCCACAATTAGGGACTATATTCCTTCAACCCACAACTGGAAAACGTGCCCTTTCACATCACAACCAGAGAAGAAGCACCCTCACCACAGTCCAAGAGGAGTATGTTACAATATCCAGAGAGGAGTACCCATACGATAACTAAAGCGGAGCCTCCAACCCCACCAAAACTGTAGACAAAAATGCAAACTACAATTAGAGAGGAACAGAAACAAAACTGCAAGTTGACTCCCACAGCAACTAGAGTGGAATCCTATGTCATAACTATACAGTACCATACCACACATCACAACTAGACAGGGACCAGCCAGCTAATAGCTACTAGACAGGAGCTGCCCCACACAGCTCAAGAGTATGCACCTGCACAAGTTTAAAGGAACCCTGAATCACCTGTCACAACTTGAGAGAAACAACAACTCCTTCACCAGAACTCGACTGGAGACCGTTGCCATCACAAGGAAGGAGCCCCCAGCGATGAAACTAGGACACTTCACTGAAACTGGAGAAAAATTCCCTGCCAAAACTAGAGAGGAGCCCTCTGGTACATATCCCCTAGAGAGGATCCCCTGTGCTGCAAACAGTGATGAAGTCATTGAAGTAACTCAAGAGAAGCCTGTCACAACTAGAGTGGAGTCACAACCCCATGAAAAATACAAAGGAGGCCCCAAATAACAAGTAGAGTGAACACCCACCCCAGAGATAGCTCCCAGATGAGGTACTCTGCAACAAGAGAGGAGCCCCAAAACACCTTCGGAATTTGAGAGGAGGCCTATGCCACAATGAGAGAGAATCCAATGGCCACAACGAGAGAGGGGCCCACCCACCAAAACTGGAGAGTATGACCATTACCACAGCTAGAAAGCAGACCTCTGACATTGCACCTATAGAGGGTCATTTCCACAGAAAAAAAGAGATGAACCCACTCCTGCAAGTCGAGTTGATGGCCCTACAAATGTCAGAGAGAACAAAACTAGTCAAAACTAGCAAGTAGACCACGTGCTACAAATAGAGAGCAGCTCCCTGAACATCAACACTTGAGAGGAGCATTCGAGCACAATGCAATTAGACAGAAGTCTCCTGCCAAAACAAGAGAGGAGGGACAGACTAACCACTAAAGAGGAGGGGACATGCCAAAATTTGAGTGTAGGCTTGCAGATTTTGCACCTGGAAAGAGTGCCTGCGCACATCACTCCCAAGGAGCAAACACACATGACAATTCATGAGGAACACTCCACCACAACTCTAGAGGTGCCCCCCCCCAAAACACTAAAACTAGGGAAGACCTCCCTTAACACAACTCAAGAGGAGCCTGAACACCACAACCAGAGAAAAGCACACCCAACACAACTAAGTGTTGACACCCCGCACCAACTAGAGAGGAGCTCCATGTCATAGGTAGTTTAGCCACTCACACATTGAAATTAAACAGAAGCAACCCTGCACAATGCTACAAGAGAGGAGCCACCCCTCTTCCCCCAAAAAAACAAATCTCGAGTGGAGGCTCTACCTCAACTTGAGAGGAACAACAAGTCTCCCAGTGCAACTCGATTGGAGTCCCCCAACAAAACGTGGAAAGAGCCCACACACTGCAACAAGAGAGGAGCCAAATCGGACACTGCATGTAGAAAGGAGGCCCCACACCCGCCCCTAGAGAAAAGCAGTCTTTCACACCACATCTAGAGAGGAGGATCCATTTCAATACCAGAGTAGCCACTCAATCCACAAATAGAGATGAGGCAGCAAAATGCACCTAGAGAGGAGCAGCACAGCATAATGCAACAAGATAGGAATTCCCACTCCACAATTAGAGAGGAAAACCCCAGGAAGAGTACAACCAGGGAAGAGCACTGCAGGACTTAGCCACTAGAGTGAAGCCCAATTGACAAAACTAGAGAGTTGAATACATGCCACAACTAGATAGCTGATATTCAGGCATAAGGAGCATATCGCTGAAACTACAGAGGTGCCAGCTATGCCTTAAAATGCACCACTGTGGAGCGTTTTAATAGTGGAGCACCACTGTCATAAATAGAGTGAATATCCCTTGCACAGATAGATAGGAGCATGCCCAACATATAACAATTAGAGAAAAGTTCCCATGCACATCAAAACTAGAGTGGAACTCCCACATGGATCAAAATGATAAAGGAGGCCAACATTGCAACTAAAGAGGAGACTCTTGTCACAACTAGAGAAAAGCCCCCCTGAACATCGCCATTAGAGAAGGGCATACCCGCACATCAAAATTAGACACAAGCCCCTTGTTATGAGTAGAAAGGAGCCCACCATGCCACAGCTAAAGAAAACACCCACTGCCACAACTAGAGAGTAGCCACCTGCACACTGAAACTAGAAAAAAAGCCCCTTCACATCACAACCAAAGAGGAGCCACACCCATCCAAATTTGAGAAGATCACTTTACCACAACCAGAGAGGAGCCCAACTACACAACTAAGGAGGACTCCCCCTGCCACAACCTGAGAGGAGAAGCTCCCTGCCAAACCTAGAGAGGAGTCTGCAAACGACAACTAGAGAGGAGCTGACCCACCGCAAATAAGGAGTGGATCCCCACTGTAACTGGAGTGGAGCCCCATGCCACAACTAGAGACTAGAGTCCCACAAATTGCAACAAGACAGGAGCCAGGCTGCACATCACTTCTAGAGTATCTGCCCTACTGCAATCAAAGAGGAGGCTCCACCACAACTTAAAGGAACCCCGAGTCCCCTCCTGAAAATCAAGAGAAATGCAAAGTTCCCTTCTGCAATCTGACAGGAACACTATGCTCTATATTAAGAAAGCGTAACCTAGCCAAATGACAGAGGAGCTGCCCTGGCAAACCTGTAGTGGATTACTCAGGCAGAAATAGAGTGGTTTCCCGAGGATATCACACCTAAAAAGAAGACCCTCTTAAGCAAATAGAAATAAGCTCCCTGAATTAAATTGAATGGAATCACTCACAACTTGAAAGAAGAAAGCCCACGAACATTAGGAATCTCTATTTGCAAAAGTAGAAAGGACTCTTCCCATGGAACCACCCACACCCCAACCAAAAGGGACACAGCCTCACAACTCGAGAGGAGCCCTCCACTACAACTTGATAGGAGCCTGCGGGTATCACACATAGAGAGGAACTCTTTTGCTGCTAATAGAGACGACCCTCACAACACAACTGGACAGGAGCTTGCAGACCACAACTAGAGAGAATTGAAACCACCACAGCTATAGAGTTAACCCCAAACATATCTAGAGAGAAGTTCCATGCCAAAACTAGTGAGTAGTCACCCGCACATGGTAACAAGAGAGAAGTCAACCTACACATCCCTACTAGAGACCAGTTTCCCCAAGACATCACGAGAGGAGGTCCCAGGACAACATGAGAGGAACCACGTGTAGCCCCCAACTTTAGAAAAAAACTGTGTTCACTGCCACGGCTCAAGTGGAACCAAGTGTCCTGCACTGCAAATAAAGAGGAATCCTGAGTTCTTGCAACAACTCGAGAGGAGCTCTGAGTACCCTACTGTAACTCTAAAGGAACCCCAAGATTCATGCTGCACATTGACAGCTACCCAGTGTTACCAGCTACAACTCGATTGGAAACCCAAGTCTTCTCTGGCAACTAGAGAGGAACCCTGAGTTCCCCATCACAACTTGAGAGGAGGCTTGACTCCCCTGCTGCAACTCGAGAGGAAACCCAAGTTCCTCGACTCAACTCGAGAGGAGACCTTACTCCTCTGTTGTAACTCGAGATGAACCCTGAGATTTCCCATCACAACTCAAGAGAAATCTTGAGTTTCCTGCTGAAACCCAAGAGGAACCCTGAGCTACCCACCTCAACTGGAAAAGAGGTCCGACTCCTCTGCTGTGACTCGGGAGGAACACCGAGTTCCCATTGCAAATCGAGATGAGCCCGAAGCACTGAGGTAACTCGAGAGGATTCCTAAGAGGAGCCACCACTGCCACAATTTGAGAGAATTATACCACAACAAAAGAGGGAGCTTCATACCACAACTAAAGAGGAGTCCTACCCTGCCACAACTAGAGAGTAGTCTGTAAACCACAGCTAGAGAGGAGTCCAAACCACAACTAGAGAGGAGTGGAAACAAAAACGTCAGTTGATCCCACTACAACTAGAGTTCAGTCCCATACTATAACTATTATAGTAGCCTACTGCACATCACAAGTAGAAAGGAGGCAGCTTGCTAATTGCTACTAGAGAGGAGCTGACCCAAGCAGCTCAAAAGGAGGCACCACCACAACTCTAAAGGAACCCCAAGTCACCTGTACCAACTTGAAAGGAACCCCAAGTGCCCCACTGCATCTCTAGAAGAGCCCTGTGCCATCACAAGGAAGGAGCTCCCAAGGTCAAAGCTAGGAGAACCCCCGCCAAGACTTGGGAGGATTCTCCTGCCAAAATTAGATAAGAGCCCTTCAGGATATTGCACCTAGGGAGAATCCCCTCTTCTGTGAATAGAGGAAGCCCCTGAAATACCATGAGATGTGCCTGTCACAACTAGAGTGGAGGAAACCCTTGAAAACTAGTGAGGAACCCCCAATGCCACAAGTAGAACAAACTCCCCCATAGAACCCTTGGAGGAATCACCACCACAACTAGAGAGGAGCCCCGAGGCCCTTTCTGAACTTGAGAGGAGTCCTATACCATAGCTCAAGAGAAGCCCTTGGCCATAATGAAAGAAGAGCTCACCTGCCAAAACTGCAGTGTCCCACCACTGCAACAGGAGAGGAGACCCTGGACATTGCACCTAGAGAAGGTCCTCTCCACTGCCAATAAATATAATCCCTGGCTGCAAGTCGAGTACACAGCCCTACCACTGTCAGAGAGGAGCATCCTCGCCAAATCTAGAGAATAGACCCCATGTCACAAATAGAGAGCAGCCCCTTGAACATTGCCACTTGAAAGGAGCATTGCCACACATCACAATTGCACAGAAGCCTCCTTTCACAACTAGAGAGGAGTCTCCCATGCCACAACAAAGAGGAGGGGTCTTGCAAAAATTAGAGAGTAGGCTCGCAAATATCGCACCTGGAAAGAGTGCCTGTGCACATCGCTACCAGAGAGGAAACTCCCTTCCCCATTCGAGAGGAACATTCTAGTGCAGCTCTAGAGGTGTCCCCAGAACACCATAAATATAGAAGAGATCCCAAACACAACTTGAGAGGAGACAGCACACCACAACTAGAGAGAAGCCGAACCAACACAACTAAGAGTTGGCCCCCACACCAGCTAGAGGGGAGACCCATGCCTCAGGGAGTTTAGCCACCTACACATCACAACTAAACAGAAGCCACCCTGCACAATGCTACTAGAGAGGAGCTAACCCACTGAAACTCGAGTCGAGGCTCCGCCTAACCTCGACATGAGTACGAAGTCTCCCGATGAAACTCAAGAGAAGTCCCCCACCACAACTAGAGAGAAGCCCACACACTGCAACAAAAAAGGAGCCCACCATGACACTGCATGAAGAGGCCCTGCACCCCGCTCCTAGAGAGGAGCAATCTCGTACATCTTATCTAGAGAGGAGGCTCTACACCACTGTTAGAGGGTAGCCCACCAAACCACAAATAGAGATGAGCCAGAAAACTGCATCTAGAGAAGCGCTGCACAGCTTGATGCAACAAGACAGGAGTTCCCACTCCACAGCTGAAGAGGACTTCCCCAGGCACAACATACTTATGGAGAAGCGTCTCAGGACATCACAACTAGAGAGAAATCTTACAGCCAAAACTGGAGAGTTGAATACATGCCACAACTAGATAGTTGACCATCAGACGCAACTTGAGGAGCACCCTGCCAAAATTAGAGAGGTGCCCCACACTCCCTTACATCGCATTTAGAGTGGAGAACCACTGCCACAACTAGAGTGGACACTCCAAGGTCAAAGCTGTGGTCAATCCACAGGTCGATATGAGTGTGCCCCACTCATCACAATTAACAAAAAGTGCCCATGTACATCATAACTAGAGTAGGATTCCCACACGAATCACAATGAAAGAAGAGGACAACACTGCAGCTAGAAAAGACCCCTGACACAATTAGAGATATCCCCCCTTAAAATTGCCATTAAAGAGCATATCCATCTTTCACAATTAGACAGACACCTTCTTCCACAAGTAGAGTGCAGCCCACCATGTTACAACTAAAGAGGCCTCCCACTGTCACAACTAGAGAGTAGCCTCCTAAACATTAAAGCTAGAAAAAGTTCCTTTAACGTCACAACCAGACAATAGCCATCCCCAACGCAGTTTGAGGAGAGCACTCTACCATAACTAGAGAGAAGCCCAACTGCCACAACTAAAGAGGAGCCCCCATGACACAACTAGAGAGGTGTCTGCAAATGACAAATAGAGAGGAGCCAACCCACAACAAATAAAGAGTGAACCCCCAATGAAACTAGAGTGGCACCCCATGCCGCAACTAGAGAGTAGCCTCCCACACAATGCAGGTAGACAGAAGTAGCCTGCACAGAAGTACTAGAGAGGATCTTCCCCACTGCAGCTTGAGAGGAGGCTCCACCACAACTCTAAAGGAAGCCTGAGTCACCTGCTGTATCAAGCGGCACACCGAGTTCCCTGCTGCAATTTGACAGGAGCCCTAGGAAATAACAAGAAAAGGGGCCTCTAGTCATAATGATACTGGGGCTCCCTGATAAAAATGAAGAAGATTCCCCCAGAAAAAGTAGAGGGGGTTCCCCCAGGACATCACACCTAGAGAGAAGCTTCTCTTCCACAAATAGAGACGAGCTAACTGAAGTAAGTTGAGGGCATCTTTCACAACTAGAAAGAAGCAATTCCCCTAATGTTAGTGAGGAACCCCTATCGCCAAAAATAGAGGACCTTCCCCATGGAGCCCCACACATTCCAACCAGAGAGGACAATGCCCTGCAACTCGAGAAGAACCCAATAGACCTCACACATTGAGAGGAGCCCCTCTGTTGCTAATAGAGACAAACCACACACTGCAACCAGAGAGGAGATTGATCACCACAACTAGAGAGAATCAAACACCCCACAACTACAGAGTTGACGCTGAACACAACTGGAGAAATCCCATGCCACATCTAATGAGTAGCCACACGCAGACTGCGACAAGAAAGGAGCCGCCCTGCACATCCCTGCTAGAGATGAATTACCCTAAAGAAACTCGAGAGGAAGCCCCACCACAAGTCAAGAATAACCCTGGGTAACTTTTCAACTCAAGAGGAACTCAAGTTCCTCACCATGCCTCGAGTGGATTTCTGAGTTCCATGCCACAATTGGAGAGGAAACCTGAGCTCCCACTGCAAGTAGAGGGGAGCTTTGACCCCTCTGATACAACTCGACAGGAACCGCATATTCCCCACTGCAACTCTAGAGGAACCCTGGGATCAGATTTCCACATTCTCCAGAGTGACACTCTTCACAGACCCTGAAGCAGGTTCGCACATCCACATTCACCAGGGTGTAAACCCTTTGTGTTCAGATACCTGGGCACACCCGTCCACATTCTCCAGTATGACCCCATGTCTCAGGTGTTGCACCTGGAGTCACATGGGCACAGTATCCAATATGACTCCCCTCTTCCACCTGGGGTCACACATCCATAGATTCGAGGGTGACACCCCTCCCAGACCCTGAAGTTGGGGTTACACATCCAAAGTATCCAGTATGACCCCCCCTCACCAAACTTTGTACCTTAGTCTACTTGGCCTCTGTTTCCAGGGTTAACCCATATCCCAGACCCTGTACCTGGGGTCACATGTTTATGGTGGCCAGGATGACAAACCTTCCCAGATGCTGTACCTGGTGTGACATGAGCACAGTCTCCAGGGTTACCCCAACTTCCAGACCCTTTACCTGGGCTCACACATACACTTTCTCCAAGGTGAGACCCATGCAGACACTCCCCCTGCAGTCACATATCCACAGTCTCCAGAGTGACTCATCAAAAATCCTGTACCTGGGGCCACACGCCCAGTCTCCAGTGTTACTCTCTCCCAGACACTGCACCTGGGGTCACATGTCCACAGTCTCCTGTGTGGTATCACATCCCAGGCACTGAACCTGTGATCACAGTTTCACAGGCTCCAGTGTAACCTCTTTCAGAGACTCTGTAAGTAGGATCACATGTCCTCAGTCTCCAGTGTGATATCACCTCTCATAATATGTACCTGGGGTGAGTTATCCACAGTTTCCAGGGTAACCCCATCCTGCCAGACCATGTACTTGTTTCCACACATCCACAGTCTCCAGGATGACTGTCTTCCCCTACCCTGCAGCTGGATTCACATGTCCACATTCTCCAGTGTGAACTCCATTTCACACACTGCACCTGGGCTCACATGTCCACATTCTCCAGGGTGACCACCCCATCCTTGTCCATGGGGTCAAATATCCACAGCTTCCAGGGTGACACTTCTCCCCAAACTCTGAGCCTGGGTCACACATCCACAATTTCCAGGGTGACAAACTTCCAGACCCTGAAACTGGGGTCACATATCCACAGTTTCCAGGGTGACTGCATCTTCCAGAACAGAACCTGAAGTCACACATCCACCGTCTTCATGGTAATCTCGCCCCCTACACCATGCAACTGGGATCACACGTCCACAGTCTCCAGGGTGACCCCACACTCAAGACCCGCTTTGTGGGTTCACACATCCACAGTATCCAAAGTGACCCCACCACCCAGATCGTGCACCCAGGGTCTCATGTCCACTGACTCCAGGGTGACACCCCTCCGAGACTCTGAACCCGGAGTCACACGTCCTCAGTCTCTGGGGTGACAACACCTCACAGTGCCTCCATCTGAGGTCAAATTTCCACAGTCTCCAGGATTACCGCCTCCCAAACCCTGTACCTGCAGACACACTTCAACAGTCTGAAAGGTGATCCCAAACTCCAGACCCTTTTCCTGGGGTCACATATCCAGTATCCATGGTGAAGCACTTCCCCAGGCCCTGTACCTGGGGTCACACATGCACAGTCTCAAAGGTGACACCCCTCCCAACACCCTGTACCAGTGACCACGTATTCAATCTCCAGGGTAATCCCACACTCAAGACTCTGTACCTGGCTTCACAAGTCCATACTCCTGGTGATCCCACCTCCAAGAATCCACACCTAGGCTCACACATCTACAGTCTCCAGGTTGACCCTACCTCCAAGTACTGTACCTGGGCTCACACGTCCACAGTCTCAAGGGCAACCCTACCTCCTAGAACCTCTGTAGGGGTCACATGTCCACAGTCTCCATGGTGAACCCACCTCCCAGAACTTGCACCTCGGTAACGGTTACAACAGACAATGCAGACATACAAAGGATTATAATAGACTATTATGAAAAACTATATGTCAATAAAATCGATAAATGAAAGAAATGGCGAGATTCTTAGAAAATTTCAAGACTGTATCCATAGTATCCAAATTTGGTGAAGTTTGAAACACACACCTGGTCAAAGAAGATAAAGAGATTGTAAATAAGCATACAAGGGCATAATCAGGATGCTGGTGGAATGCATGTAAAATCAACTCTGGAAGACAGTTTGCACCTTTCTCCAAATCTAAAGAGTCTCACCTTAGGTGTCAAGAAGTGCACCTCTTGTATTTAGACAACTGCTTTGGAAAACTGAAATAAAAATTACTACCAAGTAATGTATTAGAGCACTATTCATAATTCATAACAATTAAAAACATCAGGATATCCTTACATAGATGTTCATTCACAGCTAAATTAGGGCATAGACATTTCAAGGACATCAAAAAACAGCACACCAAAAATATGCCCATTTGACAAAAAGATTATTTTAGACTGATCTATTAAAAAGAAAGTAGCCCCAGACGATGTTTAAATTCAAGGAGAAATGCCATCTTATAAAGTGGATTTATGGTTTTTAAGGATATCTCCATTTCTAAGGATGATTCCATCTCTGGGCAAGGAAATGGAGGATGACTAAATATCAAGAATGACTTGACTTGACTAAAGGACTTGACTATCAAGAAAATCTATGGAATGGACCTGGATGTTAATCTGCATAACCACCATACTTTTGTTTACAGTGCTTCACTTAATAATCTCCCTTAAATGGCTTCTTCCATCCCCTAACCTCCTGCTTTCATTCTTAGCTGATGATAACATTTAAGGTAAAGTCTTGGACCATTTCAGGAAGTGACTCAGTTTTCCCAGGTATCTTTCAACTATACAGGAGGTATGCATGGCATATATTAGACTTCTGATTGTTTTTCTCCATTCCATCTCTCTTTCATTATGAGCATCTCAGTGAAGAAAACTGAGGGTAAAGGGAAAATTATTTTTCGTTTCATATAATGCAATACAACAATATTCAGACATATAAAGGAATGAACAACCAACCCATTTATTTAATAAAAAAAAAAGCATGAATCTAACACTTATATTACAAAATGGAGGAATCCAGCCTCAAGTGCTACACACTGTATGACCTTATAAGACACTCTAGAAAAGGTAAAATAGACGCGATAAACAGTTTATGGAATATGTGGCTGAAATATTTCACATGATACTATAGTGATGAATACCTGCCACTATGCATTTGTGTAAGCACATAGATTTTTGTTTTCAAAACCCAACAATTAAAGTAGTACCTATTAAATTTATTAATTCATTGTATGGGAGTGTCAAAGACTGGAATGCAGAATTTAACAAAGAATCTAACAGATTGAAAAATATATGAAAAGCTTCAGACTTCCCTAGTGGGTGAGTGGTTAAGACTCCACGTTGCCAATGCAGAAGAGGTGGGTTCAATTCCTGGTCAGGGACCTAAAATCCCACATGCCAGAGCACAGCCAAGAGATTAAAAAAGAAGTAATTTTTATTAAAAAAAAAAAAAATAGCCACTCAGTGTTAGGACAAAATTATCTGACATAAGTTCAGTGTGGAAATGAATATAATCTGCAGGCCAAAGGCAAAATGTACCAAACATAAACAATGAGCCCTGTAAGTTCTTTCTACAGGGAGTTGGTAGTTAAAAGGACTGAAACTACTATTTCAGTCATTGATTGGAGCAAGCACTGAATTTGATAAATGACAAGTAATGGAAACCAAGTTTCTTATCACTGGAGTGGGAAGTTACAGGCAGACAAAGAGAGAAGGTTGTAATATCTGTGTCATAAGAAATCAGGTGGGAGACATCATTATACTCTATCTTTAGCCTAATACAGAAACACCTAGCTCCATGTGAAAATCTTCATAACCATGTGTATTTATATTCTGGTATACCTGCAAGGAGATCCAACAAGTCCATTCTGAAGGAGATCAGCCCTGGGATTACTTTGGAAGGAATGATGCTAAAGCTGAAACTCCAGTATTATGGCCACCTCATGCGAAGATTTGACTCATTGGAGAAGACTCTGATTCTGGGAGGGATTGGGGGCAGGAGTAGAAGGGGACGACAGAGGATGAGATGTCTGGATGGCATCACTGACTCAATGGATGTGAGTCTGAGTGACCTCTGGGAGTTGGTGATGGACAGGGAGGCCTGACGTGCTGTGGTTCATGGGGTCGCAAAGAATCGGACACGACTGAGCGACGGATCTGATCTGATCTGATCTGATACATGTGTCTGTTTTTCCATGGATTTTCTGCTAAGATTAGTAAGTTCCTACATGAAAATTTTTATTAACATTCTTTAACAGAAAGGAACAAGGAGTCTTTAAATATGTGGCTGATACTAGGACTGAGACAGTAAATCTATAAAGCACCATAATCTTAAAATATGAGAAAGAAGAACCATGAAAGCTGAATTATGTAAAATAAATTCAGGAGAGCATGGAAAAAGCTCTCAATAGACAAAGCAAGAATAAACTATGCAGTCTAATTGACTTGATCATAGTCAAAAGAAAGTTAAAGTGAAGTCTCTCAGTCGCGTCTGACTCTTTGAGACCCCATGGACCATACCCTATGAGGCTCCTTCAGCCATGAAGTTTTCCAAGCTAGAGTACTAGAGTGCGTTGCCATTTCCTTCTCCAGGGGATTTTCCCCACCCAGGCATCGACCCTGTGTCTCCTTCATTGCAAGAAGATTCTTTTACAGTCTGAGTGACTAGGGAAGCTCTCAAAAGTTTAAAAGAATTTTCAGGTATCCAAATAGGTAAAAAAAAAAAAAACCCCACAAACATAGGTTTTACAAGTAGTGTTGAATAAAAATCTATACACAGAAACATTCTAAATAATTGATATGGACACTCAGGTATTCATCAAGTATGTGAAGCTAACTCCCTTCTCCTCAAATGTGGGTCTTGCATTATTACTTCCTCCTTAATAAGGCACTCAGGATGGACCTGGGGGAAAACAAGAATAAAGAACAATGACAAATGTTGGTGAAAATGTACAGAAATTGGAACTCAAACTTTACTTGTTGAGATGTAACATGGTGTCATCTATGTGTGCAGAACCAGCATTTTCTCAAAAACATAAAAATGTAATTATCACATCGCTCAGAAGTAGCCACAGACTTAAAAAGTCAGTTTTCATTCCAATCCTAAAGAAAGGCAATGCCAAATAGTGTTCCAACTTCCACGCAGTTTCACTCATCTCACACGTTACCTAAGTAATGCTCAAAATTCTCCAAGCCAGGCTTCGACAGTACATGAACCATGAACTTTCAGATGTTCAAGCTGGATTTAGAAAAGGCACAGGTGCCAAAGATCAAATTGCCAAAATCCGTTGGTTCATTGAAAAAGGAAGAGAGAATAACTTCCAGAAAAACATCTACTTCTGCTTTATTGACAATGTCAAAGCCTTTGAATGTGCAGAAGACCACAAACTGTGGAAAATTCTTAAAGAGATGGGGATCCCAGACCACTTGACCTGCCTCCTGAGAAATCTGTATGCAGGTCAAGAGGCAAAAGTTAGAACTGGACATAGAAAAACAGACTGGTTCCACATTGGGAATGGACTATGGCAAGGCTGTATATTGTCATCCTGCTTATTTAACATATGCACTGTATATCATGTGAAATTCTGGGGCTGGATGAAGCATAACTTGGAATCAAGACTGCTGGAAGAAATATCAATAATCTCAGATACACATATGACACCACTCTTATGCAGAAAGCAAAGAACTGAAGAAACTCTTGATGAAAGTGAAAGAGGAGAGTGAAAATGTTGGCTTAAAACTCATATTCATGAAACGAGAATCAAAAGAGACATGTGTACCCCAATGTTCATCGCGGCACTGTTTATAATAGCCAGGACATGGAAGTAACCTAGATATCCATCAGCAGACGAATAGATAAGAAAGCCGTGGTACATATATACAATGGAATATTACTCAGCCGTTAAAAACAGTGCATTTGAATCAGTTCTAATGAGGTAGATGAAACTGGAGCCTATTATACAGAGTGAAGTAAGTCAGAAAGAAAAGCACAAATACAGTATACTAATGCATATATATGGAATTTAGAAAGTTGGTAATGATAACCCTGTATGTGAGACAGTAAAAACAGACACATATGTATTAAACAGTCTTTAGGACTCTGTGGGAGACGGCAAGGGCAGGATGATATGGGAGTATGGCATTGAAACCTGTAAAATATCATATGTGAAATGAATCGCCAGTCCAGGTTTGATGCATAATACAGGATACTCGGTGCTGGTGCACTGAAGTGACCCAGAGTGATGGGATAGGGAGGGAGATGGGAAGGGAATTCAGGATGGGAACACATGCACACTCATGGCAGATTTAAGTCAATGTATGGAAAAACCAATACAATATTGTAAAGTAAATTCAATCAATCAATCAATCATTCTTGAAAGAAGATTTAAAAAAATGCTCAGTATTCAGAAAACTAAGATCATAGCATCTGGTCCCATCATTTCATGGCAAATAGATGAGGAAACAATGGAAACATTTACAGACTTTATTTTCAGGGGTTCCAAAATCACTGAAGATGGTAACTGCAGCCATGAAATTAAAAGACACCTGCTCCGGGGAAGAAAAGTTATGATCAACCTAGACAACATATTAAAAAGCAGAGACATTATCAACAAAGGTCTGTGTACTCAAAGCTATGGTTTTTCCAGTAGTCATGTATACATGTTAGAGCTGGACTACAAGGAAAACTGAGTGCCTAAGAAGTGATGCTTTTGAACTGTGGTGCTGGAGAAGATTCTTGAGAATCCCTTGGTCTGCAAGGAGATGAAACCAGTCCTTAGATGCAATCCTAAGGAAAATGAGCCCTGAATATTCACTGGAGGACTGATGCTGAAAATGAAACTGCAATATTTTGGCCACATGATGTGAAGAACTGATTCATTGGAAAAGACCCTGATGCTGGGTAAGATTGAAGGTAGGAGTAGAAGGGGATAACACGATGAGATGGTTGAATGGCATCACCAACTCGATGGACATGAGTTTGAGCAAGATCTAGAAGTTGGTAATGGATAGGGAAACATGGTATGCTGTAGTCCATGGCGGTCACAAAGAGTCAGACATGACTGAGTAACTGAACTGAATTATCATAAGTTTTGGCAACTCCACTCCTAGGTATACATCCAAAGAATTTAAAGCAAATGTTCAAATATAAACTTGTACACCATTATTAACAGTGGCAGTGTTCTTGAGAGCCCATGTTAAAAACAATGAACATGCCCATCAACACATGAAGGGAAGGTAGATCCATACATAAGATGAATTACTCTGCCATAGAAAGGAATATAGTAAAATAGTGCTACAGCTGAAGAAAACAGGGGGGTTATCAAAAACAGAAAAACAAAGTTAACATAGAATCTATCCAGTCAGGTCCAGGTTATACACCCAAAATATTTAAAACCAAGAACCAGAACAGTTATTCAAACCTCATATTAATAGCAGCATTGTTAATAGTAGCCAAAAGGTGGAAGCAACACACGGTTTTAACTGATGACTGGACAAGCACAATGTAGTATAAACACAATGGAATGTGATTCAACCTTTAAAAACAAGATAACTCTCACACATGCTATAATGTGAATGAAACTTCAAGTTATTGTGCCAAGTGAAAGAGCCTGACACAAAAGAAAACTCTTCTATGATTCCACTAGTATGAGGTATCCATATAAGACAAATTCCATGTAGAATAAAATCGCCAGGGATTGAGAGTGGTGAGTGTTTAATGGTTACAGTGTCACTTCAGGAAAAGGAAAAGATACTGGAGATGTATGGTGGGGAAATTTTTACAATGTGAGTGCAGTTAATGCTATAAAAGTGCATACTTAAAATGACTCAAATATTAAATGTTGTTATATGTCTGTAAGCTCAGTGAAAAAATGACACATGTAACAACATGGAAAAGCACTGAAAACAGGGCTTTTTTCAGTGAAAGAAACCACACAGAAAAAGCCACCCAGATCATAGTCATCTTGTCACTTTAAATCCATGAAGGTTTTTCATATGAGGGAAAGTCCCAGTGATAGCTCCAGAAAATAAAAACTACATTAGAATGAAGAAAGTCTTTTTCACAAATCTTAGGCAGCTGATGAAAGCTGCACTGTTCCTATGGATTGGATTCTAATATGGAAACAATTATTCCCCATTTTAGGGTTATGGGCTGGTTCCTCGGGAAATTCCTCCTGTTTGGGGCAAAACACATTGCAGTATTTGCTATGAATGTAGAAACATTGTGCCACTATTTAAAGTTGAAACATTTGAAATTTGACTAGAAAGTAAATTACTGTTCAATACAACCATATATGTCACATGCCAGGAAATCAGAGATGACATTGAACATTGCAATAGAGGCCAAGAGTTAACCAAACCAAATTCAACAAAAGTAGTGATGCTAATTGCCTTGTACTAGTCCACATGGTATTAAAAAGCACCGTACAAAGAGCATATTAGTAGACACCATGCCTTGGGTGCTGTGGATGACCCAGATGGAACTTAAACTATGAGATGTTTTAATTCTAGTTTTCCACATAACATTATACCACAGCAAATTTCAGAACTAAAAAGCAAATTCATGGACTTCTCTGTCAGTCCAGTGTTTAAGACTCTGCACTTCTACTGCAGGGAGTATGGGTTTCATCCTTTGTCAAGGACCTAAGATCCAACATGTCGAACTGCAGGGCCAAAAATACAAAAGTCGGTAGAACTGCAAGATCATTTGTGAATTTCTATACTAATAATGAACTATTAGAAACAGAAATTAAGAAAATATTCCATTTTATAATTTCATCCCCACACAAACCCAGCTAAAAGCCTAGGAATCTAACCAAGGACTTGAAAGACCTACAAGATAAAAACTACAAGACAATGATCAAAGAAACTAAATGGATACAAGTAAAAAGATATCCCTTGTTTATGGGTGAAAATGTCATTAAAATATCCATGCTAACCAAAACAATGTACATATTCATGCAATCACTGTCAACGTTTCCAAGACAATTTTCAGAGAAACAAAAGCAGTCTTTATAACTGTGTGGCACCACAAAGGAACCAGAAGAGCCAAAGTGACTCTGAGAAAGCAAAATAGGCTGGCGTCATCTCCATCCCTGACTTCAATCTAGAGTATACAACTAAAGCCAACACAAATCCTGTGGAATTGGCTCAGAAATAGGCACAGAGACAATAGAGCTCAGAAGTAAACATAAAGGTAAAAGGTAATTAATTTAAAAGAAAGGAATTAAGAACATACATGCAGGAAAGGACATTCTCCCTCACCCAATAAACCATGCTGGGAAAAATAGAAACCACACACCAAGGAACAATAAAGGACACCATCTTATACCACAGACAAAAACTAACTAAAATCCCATAACTTTCCACATCAAGCCCTAACAGTTCTGAGTTCTGGTAAGGCAGACTTTCAGCTGCACACAGAAAGCTTCTTCCCGATTTCCCTCACATTTTCCTTCAGCAGCACCACCTCCTTGCAGGTCTTGAAGAAACTAGACTCCCATCAGATTCAATTGAACCCCACCATGTCCCAAAACTGAAGCCCTAGCATGTCCTGAGGATTCCAGAGTCCTGTCAGCCTTAATGAATTGCACAATGCCTTAAAAGTGAAGCCCAGGTGCGTCCTGAGGGACAAGGCTGCCATCAGCCTCAACTGAACCCCATCATGCCCCCAAACTGAAGCCCAAGTGGGTCCGGAGGAGACCAGACTACATCAGCCTGAACTGAACCCTCAATGCCCCAAAACTGAAGCCCCAGTGGGTTCTGAGAAGACAAGACTTCTATCCACCTTGGCTGAAATCCACCATATCCCATAGCTGAAACCACGTGTGTCCTGTCAGCCTGAACTGAACCTCAAACTGTCCTGTAGCTGAAGCCTCAGTGGATCTTCAGGAGGCCAGAGTACTGTCAGTGGCCACCCTCAGCCACTGGATGTGCTCCAGCAGTGTGGGGAGTTCCACTTGGAGCAGGGAATGTCAGGGAGGCCGATCTGCATTATTATGGACAGGCATGATCAAGCAGGCTTGCAGGGGCCAGGAAAAGGGTGAAGGAGGCAAGCTCCAGCTCCAAGTATTGTAAGTCCCCACTTTCTGAGACTACGTGACCTACATGAACCAGACTTTGCAAGGAGGAACCTGAGTTATAGAGGCAGAAGGAGTAGGAGGTTATGTAAAATTTAAGCATTTCCTCTTCAGGTTCAGGAGCACTAAGTCCTCCCAGGTTCCTAGTTCCTTGTGCCCCAGTGACTGTGAGTTCCTCCTCCAGGGCATATGGCCAACCCCCACACGAACTCCCTTCAACATCTGCAGCCCTGGCCCAAGCTTAACCCCTCCATCAGGCCCTGGCAAAGCTCCCTGCCACCAGGGTGCATCTCACATTCCACCCCAACATGTGCTTTTTGAAGCCTTAATAAGGCATGCCCCTCTTTTCCCTGTGATTTCCCTCGCCTGATGAAGCCAGGCCTGCATCCATTCCAGGTGACTCCAAGGGCCTCATTCTATCCAGACTCCACGTGTGTGTCCATCTATATGAGCCTGTGGTGATCTCCTAAAATGAGGGTTATTTCATACACAGAGAATGAGGTGAATGGTGGCCACCAAAGATGTGTCCCCACAGAACATTGCCGTATCTGGGAAAAGGGTCTTAGCAGATATAGCTAAGGATATCAAGGTAAGGTAATCTAGGGTTAGGGTGACTTTCAATCCAACTGACAGAGTCCTTCAAAGAGATGAAAGAAGACACAAAGGAGAAGCCTTTTAAAGAGAGATGCAGAGATGGGAGGGAGGGGAAACAAGCCCAGGGGCCCCTGGAGCCCCTGAAGCTAGAAAAGGCAAGAAGGACCCTATCCTGAAAGCTCTGGAGGGACCTCAGCCCTGTGACTTGTTGATCTCAGGGGTCTGGTCTCCAGGATTGGGGGAGGATAAATTTCTGTTGTTTTTTTGTTTGTTTGATTTGTTTTTTACCCTTCAAGCTTGTGACCATTTGTTAGAGAAGCCACAGAGCAGCCACACAGACCCTGCTCTTTAGAATCCTAGAAGTGTGGATATCACTAAAGGCAGATGGAGGGTGGATTACAGAACTTTAGAGTCAGCACTGGGCCCTCAGAAATTATAAAGCAGTAGCTGGAAGTCAGAGTTGTTGAGGTGGCAAGTCTGATGCCTGTCCCTAGGGGTACTGGCTGCACACACCTCCTCAGGTTCTTACACTGGTACATGTGGTGTAACATCTCAGTCCTGAGTGAGGATATTTTCTTATCACTGTTCATATTGCTAATACAGAAGTCACTAGTTACACAGGTGAAAACACAATTAGGTTGCTTACTCCAGGGATGAGCAGTTCTGAAAATGGTCAGCGGTGGGGACTTATGCATGTGAAGCCAGCAGCCCTTCCACAATCCCTACCCCCATACCTCCCAACAAGGGTCTTCAGTGTGCAGCTGCGAGACCCCACAGAGTCATCTCTAAGTAAACGCTGGCTGACCCCCTGGCTAGCCACTCCTGAACCTCATCCACACTTTCCAGGTAAACACCTGAATATGTGCAAAGAACTCACAGGATAGAGAAAATGATTGGAACCCCTCCAGTGACAGCATGTTTACCGAGTTGGCTCCTGTAGGTCAGGCAGGATGGTCCTGGCCTGGATGATCTTCTGAAAACTTTCCACTCTCCTACCTGAGTTACTCCTCCTGTCCTGCTCCCACTACTTGTTTTCATGCGTCCTCACCTCTGCCCGAAACAATTTCCAATAGGATGAGCAGGAGACACAGCCCATCCTTATAAAATGACAGCCTAGCACCTCCTGAAGAATGTTCAGCAGAGTCCCACACAGACCAGATCCCATGATATGCCATGGCCCCTCACTTTCGCTCAAGAAATGGGCTCTGCAATGTCTAAGCAGAAAAGACGGCATCAAGTACAGCTGCAAGCACTTGAGTGGGTTTATATACACCTCAACCCACACACCTGTGTAAAGGGCAGGAGAGCCAGGTCAGCCAATCATTTTCCAAATGGGCTTGTGCTTTTAGAAAACAGACCTCATTGTGCTTGTCAAGGTTCTAGGAACACCTGTGGGTCCTAAGGGTAAGGATGGATATGGAGCTGCAGCTCTTACTTGTTTTCAAATCATTTTATCTGGCTCAAAATTGGGAGAGAATTTCAGGAAGAACTTTTTCTAATGAGAGAGACCCAGGGGTCAGGGACAGGAGGGGTGGTGGGGGGAGACAGGCTCAGTGCCCAGGTGCAATTGAAGCCTCTGGAAATCCTGCTGGAAGGAGGCTGCACACAATGAAGCCCAGGGTCAGAGACCTGGGCTCTGCTCTGCTGTTTGTTACCTCAGATCCTGCTCCGAGGGGCTCAAAATCAGATCTGTCCAACAGAGGGGCTGGCATGCTCTGCAATGAGAAGTTTGTGGACAGTTCCTGGATGCTGAGCCCTGTTGCATAGCTGTCCAGCTAAACCTACTTTCCTGGGAGGTGTCTGCCCATAAGAATTCCATGTTCCTGGGAGGTGTGAGTGAACAAGTATACTCTCTGTGCAGTCATCACAGAATAGCTTAGTGACTCTCACGTGGACAGTGCTGGGGTTAGATGAGAACAAGAACATGTTGGGGGACTTCCCCTGAAACACCCCCAGGCCCATCTAGAGTGAAGAGGTCAGTTTCAGTGTACTGGTTGCTGTGCTGGTGTGGGCGACTTCATGGGTCCCTCTTGTTTCTTCCTCATGACACTACAGAGGCCTCTCCAGTGCACATAAGACAGCCTGCCCAGGAACAGTGGAATGTGAGAGGGAAGGACCAGGCTGAGAAGGCCTTTGTGCTCTGAGTTGGGAGTGGAAAACAAAGGGTGAGTGTGATCCATAAAAGCAGCCGTGGTGATGGGAGACTTGTTCAAACAATCTGAGTACAGGTTGGAAAGAATTTTCAGACATAGATTGTTTCAGAATGGAGTGAGTTTTTATTAAGAACAAAGAGCAGAGATAAAGTGGGCACTTTGAGTGCAGCAGGCCAACCTGCTTACAGACTCAGGAAAGTCGACAGCTTTTGTGGCTTCAAGACAAAGAAAATTCCTGCTGGAAGGTTGATGTTAGGTAATTGGTTGGAGCACCATAGGGTGTTTACTGGAGTGGGCATCTTTGCCTGGTAGGGAGTCAGGAAGCTTGTTCATGATGATCAGGGTCTTTTGGCAACAGTCGTAAAGGGATTCAGTCAGATTCATAGTTGGCATTGGTTCTGGGCTTCACTTCTGTGGCCTTGGTGTGAGGCCTCCCAGCTGTGGCCTTGGAGAAGTACTCACCTCAAGACTCACCCTTCAGAATAAATTTCCATCACGTTATCTCTGTAGGAGAGATCCAGTGATCCTAGGTCTGTTTGGAAAATTCTTGGATACCACAGAGACACATACTGAGTGTAAACCTGGTTATTGAACTTTGTTGGCAAAATTAGCATTTTCTCTCTGTTGTTCCTAAAAGGGTGTGGTCTGGCAGCTGCCTAATAATCCATTCAAATGATGTTTTCCTACTTATGACATCAACAGGTTTGTTCAAACTTTTTCGATTTCTTGTGTAAGCAGGCATCTTGCAACTCCTTGCTGCAGGATTATTTCCTTTAGAATGTCAACGAATCAAGGTAACAACAGTATGGCATTCAGCACTCTTAGACAATTTCCCAAGCCTGTTTCCTCAGGGGCACACCCAATACAAGCTAGGAATGGGTTGAAAAGGCTTAGAAAATGCAGGGAAATATACTGCCTATGACCCTGGAAATTAGGTCCTCTTGTAAACCTGGAGTTCTCACATCTTAGAATCTAGACAGTTGCTGATAGACAGATGTCTGAAAAAGCACTCTGCTTTTATGCCTTTCATTCATCCGGGAAGTGGGGTCACCCTGAGGACTGTGGATGTGTGATTCAAAGTGCACTTTTAGGGGAGGGTGCTCTACCTGGAGACTGTGGACACGTGATCCATGATGCATGCTTTAGGAGGGGGTCAGCATAGAAACTGCAGATGTGCCACTCCAGGTATAGGGTATAGTATGTGGGGTTACCCTGCCAGTTATGGACATGTTTCCACAGTGGCAGGGTCTGGGGATGGGGTCATCCCAGAGACTGTGACTGTATGATGCCAGATACAGGGTCTGTGGAGATGTGTAATCCTAAAAACTGTGAAATGTGACACAAGGTGCAGGGTCTGGGGTGTGGGGTAAGCCTCGAGATTCTGGATGTGTGACCAAAGGTGAAGGTTATGGGGAGGGTCTCGGCCAAGGATTGTGGACATATGACCCCAGATATATGGTCAGTGAGATGGGGTCACCCTGCAGACTGTGAATATGTTACCTCTGGTGCCGATTCTGGGAGGGGTTTACCCTGGAGACTGTGGTTATGAGAACCCAGAGGCAAGGTCTGTAAGGTTAGATCACCTCAAGACTCTGGTCCTGATACCGCAGACCAGGGTTAGTGAGATTGGGTCACCCTGCAAAATGTGAATGTGACTCCAAGTATACAATCTGGGGAAGATTGTCGCCCTGGAGACTGTGGACATGTGGACACCAGGTCCAGGGTCTGGCAGGGGGTGTCACACTGGAGACTGTGGACATATGACCCCAGGTACAAGATCTGGGAAATGGCAGCACCCCAGAGACTATGGACGTGTGACACCATGTACTGGGTCTGAGAGAATGCACACGTTATAGACTAGATATGTGACCCCAAATACAGTGCCTGGGAGAGGTCAACCTTAGGACTAAAGACATGTGAAATCAGATACAGGACCTGGCATGGTGTCACTCTGGAAACTATAGACATGTAACACCAGCATATGGTCTGGGAGGGGAGCTCACAATGGAAACTGTGTCCGTGTCATCCCACGCACTTGGACTAATGTGGTAGTGTCACCCTGATGTGTGTGGACTATATCTAGAGATATGGGTCTGGGTGGTGGGGTGTCACCCTGGAGACTGGAAATGTGACCAGAGGTTCAAAGTCTGGGAATGCTGATCACCATGGAGACTATGTACATGTGACCAGACGGAAAAGTTCTGCTGAGGTGGGGTCACCATGGATAAAGTGGACATGTGACCCTAGGTGTAGGGTCTGGCAGAGGCGGTTACCCTGGAAACTGGAAATGTGACCCCAGGTACAGGGTCTGGGCAAGGTGTCACCAAGTAGACTGTGGACATTTGACTCCAGGTGCCTGTATTTCAACGGGGTGACCCTGTAGCCTGTGGATGAGTTACCTCAGGTGAAAAGTCTGGGAGTAAGGGTCACCCTGGACTGTGGTCATCTAACACCATGTTCAGGGTCTGGAGAGAGGGCTCTCTTTGGAGACTGTGGACACGTGAACCCAGGTGCAGGTTCTGTGAGGATATTTCTCCCTGGAGAATGTTGACAGGGGACCAAAATGCGGTGTATGGGTTAGAGACGGACCCTGGAGCCTGTGGATGTGTAAAGCCAGGTGAAGTGTATTGGAGGTGGGGTCACCATGGAGACTGTGGACATGTGAAACCTGGTGTAGGGTCTGGGAGAGCATTTACTCTGGAGACTATGAACATGTGACCCTATGAATAGGGTCTATGAAGGAGTTCATCAGGAAAACTGTGGCCATGACACTCTGTAAAGGATCTGATGTTACAGTGTGACACTGTAAAGTGTTACAGTGTGACACTCTGTAAAGGATCTGATGTCACATGTGAACATGGAGACTGTGGTCATATAACCCATGATGATGGGAAGAAAGGGGGTCACCCTGGAAATTGTGGGTGTGTGATCCCAGGTGCATGATCTGAGAGTGGTTCATCATGGAGAGTATGGACATGAAATTCCACGGATAGGGTCTTGAAGGTGGGGTTGTGTGCAAGTGTTTCTGGATACTGGGTCTGGGTGGTGGGGTCACCCTGAGGACTATGAATGTGTTTCCCAAAATGCAGGGTATGGGGAGGGTGTTCTTCCTGCAGACACTATGGTGTGTGATCCCAGATGCAGGATCTGGGATGTGGGGTCACTCTCGGGATTGTGGATTGTTACATCAGGTAAATGGTCTGGGAGGGGTTACCTTGAAGACTCTGGACATGTCACCCTAAGTGCAGGGACTGGAAGGTGGTGTCACAGGACATTGTGGTCCTGAGACCTCAGGTACAGAGTCTGGATGTTTGCTCATACTAGAGACTGTGGATATGTGATCCCATATATGTGGTCTGGGAGGGATTCACCCTGGATATTACAGAAATTTGACCCCAGGTACAGGATCAAGTGGGGGTTAGCCTGGAGACTGTTTATGTGTGAACCCATGTGCAGTTTCTAGGATGTGGAGTCACACTTCAGACTGTAGAAATGTGTCCCTGGTCCAGTGTGTAGGAGGGGGAACCCCTGGATCTTGTGGACATGGGACCTTAGGTGCAGGGTCTGTGAGGAGATGTCACACTGGGCACTGTGGCCATGACACCAGGTAAATAGTCTGGAGGTAGTCTCATCCTGGATACCGTTTATGTGTGACCCCAGGTGCAGGATCTGGGAGGTGGGTCACCCTTTAGACCCTAGACATGCGACCCCAGGTACAGGGAAGTGGCATTACCCTGGGGCCAGTAGACATGTTGACCCAAGGTCCCAGGTCTGGGGAGAGGTCACACCAAGGAATTGTGGATGTGTGACCACACATACAGGCTCTTGGAATGTGTCTCCCAGATTAACATGGAGTTGTGAACCTGGTAAGGTGTAGTCAACCTGGAGACTGTGCACACGTAAATCCAAGTGTGGGGTATGAGCGGTGTCAACAAGAATTTTGACATGTGACCTCAGGTGCAGGTACTTCAAAGCAGTCAACATGGAGCCTGTGGATGTGTGAACACAGGACATGTGTCTGGGAGGTGAGGTCAGCCTTGAGACTGGACTTGCAGCTCCAGGTGCAGGGTCTTGAGGTGGGGTCACTTTGGAAACTGTTGATATGTGACCTCAGGTTCAGGGTCTTGGAGGATATTCACCATGCAGAATGTGGACATGTGATTCCATGTACAGGGTCTGCAAAGGTGTTAACCAGGGAGACTGTGGCCATGTGACACCTGGTGGAGTATCTGAAGAGGGATACTCCACTCGAATGGAAACTGGACTTCCCTGGGGCCACACGAGAGGCTCCCTGAATTCTCCGTCGTAACATGAGAGACACACCACACGTGGCGACAGAGCTCGAGACAAACCACGTGATTGCCCCGTCATCTGGAGCTGAGTTCTTTTTTTCCTGCAAGGCCTAGAGAGCAATCCCGAGCCCCTCTCATAATTTCACAGGAGACTTGACTCCCTTTAGGCCAACAATGGGCTCCAAGAGATAGCCGTCGCAACTCAAGAGCAGAGCGGAGTTCTTTGCTTCAACTCAAGATGCAGCCTGACTCCACGGGTCAATTTTGAATGCAACACTGAGATCCCTGTCGCCACTGGAGACGAATATGTAATTTCTGGACAGAAGCCTAGATTAGGTCTATTTGCCCTGCAGTAACTTGACAGCAACCCCACACACCCTCACAACTCAAATGGAGATAGAACTTCCCTGGGGCAACACCAGAAGCTCCCTGAATTCTGAGTCATAACTCGAAATTCTGACCGCATCTGGAGAAAAATGACAAAGTTCCCCCATGATCGAGAGATGAGTCCCTTTCCCACTACAGTGCCTCCAGAGAAATCCTACTTTCCCTCTTGAAATTCGATATGGTACTTGACACCCTTGATGCAACTCGAAAAGTTCCCATACATACCCGTTTCATTCGAGAGTATCAATGAATTTCCAGGCACAACATAATCTGAGCCGTGTCTCCTTTCCTGATCTCGACATGAAGATCAATTCCTCTGCTTTGTCTGGAAACGGATCCCAACCTTCCTGTCTCAACTCAGGAAGAGACCGGATTCAGATTGAAACACAGGATGACGTCTCATGGTTCGTGACACTTTCCAAAAGACACCAATTTCCGCGTACTCTCAAGAGAAGTCCCGATGCCTGGGCACCTTTTCCAATGGAACCCTGAGGATGAAGTCAACACACGAAGGGGCACTGACACCCTGGGTGCATCCTCCCGAAAGAGCTGCTGCTTCCAAGTACAACTTGACAAGTGGCATGACACCCCATGAACAACTCGAGAGGCAAGTGGAGTTCCATGCCTCCACACAAGACGAGGCCTAACTCACTGTTCAAAACCCTCAAAGACCCAGAGATCGATGTCAGAACAGGAGAGGAAGCCTGAGATTCAAGCCTCAACTCCAGATGATGCCCTCTTCCATGGCACTGAACCCAGGGGAGTCCCAAGACAACCCTCTCAACTGTACAGTATTCCCCTTTCTCATAGGCACCAAGAGAAGCTGACAGAGGGCACCGTCACAAGACGAGGGAACCTAGGGATTCTTACAGCAACTCAAGAATGACCTCAAGATACCCCCGTCAACACGTCTTGAAGTCTGATTCTCCTCTCATGACTCGAGAGCCATCCTGGGCCCTCCTCACAACTCGAATGCTGACTGGACTTCCCTGGGGACACAAGAGAGGCTCCCTGAGTTACCCGTCGTAGCTCGAGAGAAATGCCACACGTCCAGCTGCAGCTCGAGTAAACACCATGAGATTCCTCTGATATCGCCAAATGAGTCCCTTCTTTTCCTGCAGGGCCTAGAGAGCAATCCCGAGTCCCCTCTCAAAACATCACAGAAGGATGGATTGCTTTTTTTGTTTAACACACTGGTCTCCAAGAGGTCATCGTGGCAACTTGAGAGGAGAGGGCATTTCTTAGCTTCTAGTCGAGACGAGGCCTGACTCCATGACTGAAGCTTGAATGCAACCCCGAGAATACTGACACCACTGAAGGGGAACAAGGAGCTTCTGGACACAAGCCTAAAAGATGTTTCTTTGACCTGCAGTGACTCCAGAGCAATCCCAGCTCCCCATGCCATTTTGAATGGAGATTGGTCTTCCCTGGGGCCAGACGAGAGGCTCCATGAGTTCCCTGTTGTAACTTGAGAATCTCGCCTTAGATCAATAAAAACCACGTGGTTGCCCAGTCATCGCTACATGAGGCCCTTTCCTACTACAGCGTCTTGAGAGAAATCCCACGAACCCACTGAATCATCGAAACGGAACTTGACAGCCTTAGGGAAACTTCAAATGTGGCCCAACATACCGGTCACATTGGAGAGGAACACCGAGGTTCCTGGCACAACTTCCTCTGAGCCCCTTCTTCCCTCCTGATCTCGACATGAGGGTCGATCCCTCTGCTTTGTCTGGAAAGGGATCCCGACCTTCCAGTCCCACCTCAGGAGGAGGCTGGTCTCATTTGGAAACTCGAGAGGAAGCCTCGTGTTTCGTGCCACATTCCAAAAGACACCGATTTGCCCGTCCACTCAACAGAAGTCCCGATGCCTACGCACCTTTTCCAATGGAACCCCGAGGATGAAGTCACCACACGAAGGGGCACTGACACCCTGGGTGCATCCTCCCGAAAAAGACTCTGGTTCCAAGGACAACTAGACAAGTGGCCTGACACCCCATGAACACCTCGAGAGGCAAGCGGAGTTCCATGCCTCCACACAAGGCGAGGCCTAACTCCCTGTTCAAAACTGACAAAGACCCCAAGATCGATGTCAGAACAGGAGAGGAAGCCTGAGATTCCCGCCTCACCTCCAGATGAGGCCCTCTTCCATGGCACTGAACCCAGGGGAATCCCAAAATAACCCTCTCAACTGCACAGTATTCCCCCTTCTCACAAGCAACAAGGGAAGCTGCCAGAGGTCACCGTCACAAGCCCAGGGAACATAGGAATTTTTACAGCAACTCGAGAAACACCTCGAGATACCCCCTTCAACACATCTTTAAGCCCGATTTCCCTGCCATGACCAAGAGCCATTCAGGGCTGTCCTAGCCACTTGCGTTAAGACTGGACTTCCCTGAGGCCATAACAGAGGCTCCCTGAGTTCCCCCATATTAACTTGAGTGAAAAGCCAGACGTCGAGGAGCAGCTCGAGCAACACCATCAGATTCCCCCTGACATCGCCAGATGAGGCCCTGTTTTTTTCTGGCAGGGCCTACAGAGCAATCCCAAGTCCCCTCTCAAACCCTCACAGAAGGCTTGATTTCATTTTGGCCACTCAATGAGCTCGAAGGTCTAGCCGTGGAAACTCGAGAGGAGAAGGGAGTTATTTCCATCAACTCAAAACGAGGCCTGACTCCCCGGCTGTAGCTTGAAGGCAACCCCCGAGATCCATAGCACTACGTAAGTGGAAAAAAGGGTTTCGGGACTCAAGCCTAGAACAGGTCTCTTTGCCCTGCAGCAACTCGAGAGCAATCCCCCGCTCTCCCAGGCCATTTGCATGGAGATTGGTCTTCTCTGGTGCAACACGAGAGGCTCCATGAATTCCCCGTCGTAACTTGAGAATTCCGCCTTAAGTCGAGAATAACCACGTGGTTGCCCAGTCATCACAAGAAGAGGGCCTTTCCCCCTGCAGGGTCTTGAGAGAAATCCCACGAATGTAATGGATTATCGAAACGGAACTTGACAACCTTGAGGAAACTTAAAAAATTGCCGAACATACCGGTCTCATTGGAAAGGGCACCGAGGTTCCCGGAACAACTTCCTCTGAGCCCCTTCTTCCCTCCTGATCTCGACATGAGGGTCGATCTCCCTGCCTTGTCTAGAAATGGATCCAACCTTCCAGTTCCACCTCAGGAGAAAGCTGGTCTCACTTGAAAATTTGAGAGGAAGCCTCGTGGGTCGGGCCACATTCCTAAAGACACCGATTTCTAATTCCATTCAAGAGAAGTCCCGATGCCTGGGCACCTTTTCCAATGGCACACCAAGGATGAAGTCACCACAGGAAGGGGCACTGACACCCTGGGTGCATCCTCCTGAAAGAGCCACTGGTTCCAATTAAACTCGACAAGTTGCCTGACACCCAATGAACAACTCGAGTGGCAAGTGGAGTTCCATCCCTCCACACAAGACGAGGCCGAACTCCCTGTTCAAAACACCCAAAGACTCCGAGATCGATGAAAGAACAGGAGAGGAAGCCTGACATTCCCGCCTCACCTCCAGATGAGGCCCTCTTCCATGGCACTGAACCCAGGGGAATCCCAAGACAACCCTCTCAACTGCACAGAATTCCCCTTTTCATTGGCACCAAGAGATGCTGCCAGAGGTCAGCGTAACAAGCCAAGGTAACCTAGGGATTCTTGCAGCAACTCAAAAAACACCTTGAGATACCCTCTTCAACACATCTTGAAGCCCAATTCCCCTGCCGTGACTCGAGAACCATCCCGGGACCTCCTAGCCACTCGAATGGGGACTGGACTACCCTGGGGCCACATGCGAGGCTCCCTGAGTTCCCCATGGTAGCTCATGATACATGCCACACGTCAAGCCCGAGCTTGATAAAACACCATGAGATTCCCCTGACATCGCCAGATAATGCCCTTCTTTTCTTGCAGGGCCTAGTGAGCAACCCCGAGGCCTCTCTCAAAACTCCACAGAAGGCTTGATTCCCATTTTTGTTTTTGTTTTTTAACAAAAAGGGCTTCAAGAGCTTGCCTTGGAAACTCAAGAGGAGAGGGGAGTTCTTTGTTTCATCTCGAGACGAGGCCTGACTCCCCAGCTGAAGCTTGAAAGCAACCTCGAGATCCTTAGCACCCCTGAAGGGGAACAAGGAGTTTCTGGACACCCGCCTAGAAGACTAGAATAGGTCTCTTTGCTCTGCAGCGACTTGAGAGCAATCCCCAGCTCTCCCATGCCATTTTGAATGGAGATTGGTCTTTCCTGGGGCCACACGAGAGGCTCCCTGAATTCCTGGACGTAACTCGAGAATCCCGACATAACTCTAGAACAACCACGTGGTTGCCCAGTCATCGCCAGATGAGGCCCTTTCCCACTGCAGCGTCTTGAGAGAAATCCCACGAAACCACTGGATCATCGAAACGGACCTTGACAGCCTTAGGGAATCTTCAAATGTGTCCCAACATACCGGTCTCATTGGAGAGGAACACCAAGGTTCCAGACACAATATCCTGTGAGCCCCTTCTTCCCCCCTGATCTCGACATGAGGGTCGATCTCCCTGCTTGTCTAGAAAGGGATCCAACCTTCCAATCCAACCTCAAGAGGACGCTGCTCTCACTTGATAATTTGAGAGGAAGCCTCGTGGGTCGGGCCACATTTGTAAAGAAACCGATTTTCCCGTCCACTCAAGAGAAGTCCCGATGCCTTAGCACCTTTTTCAATGGTACCCCGAGGGTGAAGTCACCACACGAAGGGGCACTGACACCCTGGGTGCATCCTCCTGAAAGAGCCACTGGTTCCAAGTACAACTCGACAAGTAGCCTGTCACCCAATGAACAACTAGAGTGGCAAGCGCAGTTCCATGCCTCCACACAAGGCGAGGTCTAATTCCCTGTTCAAAACCACAAAGGACCCTGAGATCGATGTCAGAACAGGAGAGGAAGCCTGAGATTCCCGCCTCACCTCCAGATGAGGCCCTCTTCCATGGCACTGAACCCAGGGAATCCCAAAACAACTCTCTCAAATGCCCAGTATTCCCGCTTCTCACAGGCACCAAGGGAAGCTGCCAGAGGTCACCGTCACAAGCCCAGGGAACCTAGGGATTCTTACAGCAACTCGAGAAACACCTCGAGATACCCACTTCAACATGTCTTGAAGCCCGATTCCACTGCCATGACCATTAGACATCCCTGGCCCTCCTCACCACTTGCATTAAGACTGGATTTCCCTGAGGCCATAACAGAGGCTCCCTGAGTTCCCCATAGTAACTCGAAAGAAAAGCCACACGTCGAACAGCAGCTCGAGCAACAACATGAGATTCCCCCGACATCTACAGATGAGGCCCTTCTTTTCTTGCAGGGCCTAGAGAGCAATCACAAGACCCCTCTCAAAATCTCACAGAAGGCTTGATCCCATTTTGGCCACACAATGGGCTCCAATGTCTAGCCGGGGAAACTCAAGAGGAGAAGGGAGCTATTTGCATCAACTCTAGACGGGGCCTGATTCCCCGGCTGAAGCTTGAAGGCAACCCCAAGATCTGTAGCACTACAGAAGTGGAGAAAAGGTTTCTGGACTCAAGCCTAGAACACGTCTCTTTGCCCTGCAGCAACTCGAGAGCAATCGCCAGCTCTCCCAGGCCATTTACATGGAGATTGGTCTTCTCTGGTGCAACACGAGAGGCTCCCTGAGTTCCCCGTCGTAACTTGAGAATCCCGCCGTAAGTCGAGAATAACCACGTGGTTGCCCAGTCATCTCAATATGAGGGCCTTTCCCACTGCAGGGTCTTGAGACAAATTCCACGAACCCAATGGATCATCAAAACGGAACATGACAACCTTGAGGAAAATTCAAATGTTGCCCAACATACCGGTCTCATTGGAAAGGGCACCGAGGTTCCCGGAACAACTTCCTCTGAGCCCCTTCTTCCCTCCTGATCTCGACATGAGGGTCGATCTCCCTGCCTTGTCTAGAAAGGGAACCAACCTTCCAGTCCCACCTCAGGAGGAGGCTGCTCTCATTTGAAAATTTGAGAGGAAGCCTCGTGGGTCAGGCCACATTCCTAAAGACATCAATTTCTAATTCCATTCAAGAGAAGTCCCGATGCCTTGGCACATTTTCCAATGGTACCCGAGGATGAAGTCACCACACAAAGGGGGACTGACACCCTGGGTGCATCCTCCTGAAAGAGCCACTGGTTCCAAGTACAACTCGACAAGTGGCCTGACACCCAAAGAACAACTCGAGTGGCAAGCGGAGTTCCATCCCTCCACACAAGATGAGGCCGAACTCCCTGTTCAAAACACCCAAAGACCCCGAGATCAATGACAGAACAGGAGAGGAAGCCTGACATTCCCGCCTTACCTCCAGATGAGGCCCTCTTCCATGGCACTGAACCCAGGGGAATCCCAAGACAACCCTCTCAACTGCACAGAATTCCCTTTCTCATTCACACCAAGAGATGCTGCCAGAGGTCAGCGTAACAAGCCAAGGGAATCTAGGGATTCTAGCAGCAACTCAAAAAACACCTCGAGATACCCTCTTCAACACATCTTGAAGCCCGATTCCCCTGCCGTGACTCGAGAACCGTACTGGGACCTCCTAGCCAGTCGAATGGGGACTGGACTACACTGGGGCCACAAGCGAGGCTCCCTGAGTTCCCCGTCGTAGCTCAAGATAAATGCCACACATCGAGCCGGAGCTCGAGAAAACACCATGAGATTCCCCCGACATCGCCAGATAACGCCCTTCTTTTCTTGCAGGGCCTAGAGAGCAACCCCGAGTCCTCTCTCAAAACGCCACAGAAGGCTTGATTCCCGTTTTTGTGGTGTTTTTTTTTTTTTTTTTTTTTTTTTTTAACAAAAAGGGCTTCAAGAGCTAGCCTTGGAAACTTGAGAAGAGAGGGGAGTTCTTTGTTTCAACTTGAGACGAGGACTGACTCCCCAACTGAAGCTTGAAAGCAACCCCGAGATCCTTAGCACCCCTGAAGGGGAACAAGGAGTTTCTGGACACCTGCCTAGAAGACTAGAATATGTCTCTTTGCCCTGAAGCATCTCGAGAGCAATCCCCAGCTCGGCCACGCCATTTTGAATGGAGATTGGTCTTCCCTGGGGCCACACGAGAGGCTCCCTGAGTTCCTCGACATAACTCGAGAATCTTGCCATAAGTCGAGAACATCCACGTGGTTGCCCAGTCATCGCCAGATGAGGCCCTTCCCGCTGCAGTGTCTTGAGATAAATCAGACGAACATACTGGATCATCGAAAGGGAACTAGACAGCCTTGAGGAAACTTCACATGTGGCCCAACATACCGGTCTCATTGGATAGGAACACCGAGGTTCCCGGCGTAAATTCCTCTGAGCCCCTTCTTCCCTTCTGATCTCGACATGAGGGTCGATCCCACTGCTTTGTCTGGAAAGGGATCCCGACCTTCCAGTCCCACTTCAGGAGAAGGCCGATCTCACTTGGAAACTCGAGAAGAAGCCTCGTGGGTCGTGCCACATTCCAAAAGACACCGATTTCCCCATCCACTCAAGACAAGTCCCGATGCCTGTGCACCTTTTCCAATGAAACCCCGACAATGAAGTCACCACACGATGGGGCACTGTCACCCTGGGTGCATCCTCGCGAAAGAGACTCTGGTTCCAAGGACAACTCGACAAGTGGCCTGACACCCCAAGAACACCTCGAGAGGAAAGCGGAGTTCCATGCCGCCACACAAGGTGAGGCCTAACTCCCTTTCAAAAACCCTGAAAGACTCCGAGATCGATGTCAGAACAGGAGAGGAAGCCTGAGATTCCCGCCTCACCTCCAGATGAGGCCCTCTTCCATGGCACTGAACACAGGGGAATTCCAAGACAACCCTCTCAACTGCACAGTATTCTCCCTTCTCAAGGGCACCAAGGGAAGCTGCCAGAGGTCACCGTCACAAGCCCAGGGAACCTAGGGATTCTTTCAGCAACTTGAGAAACACCTCGAGATACCCCCTTCAACACGTCTTGAAGCCCGATTCCCCTGCCATGACTCGATAACCATCCCAGGCCCTCCTCCCCTCTCGAATGTGTACTGGACTTCCCTGTGGACTCAAGAGAGGCTCCCTGAGTTCCCCGTCATAACTTGAGATAAAGGCCAAACGTTGAGCCGCAGCTCGAGAAAACACCATGAGATTCCCCCGACATCGCCACTTGAGGACCTTCTTTTCCTGCAGGGCCTAGATAGCAACCCCGAGTCCTCTCTCAAAACTCCACAGAAGGCTTGATCCTTTTTTTTTTTTTTTTACACAATGGGCTTCAAGAGCTAGCCTTGGCCACTCGAGAGGAGAGGGGAGTTCTTTGTTTCAACTCGAGATGAGGCTTGACTCCCCGGCTTTAACTTGAAAGCAACCCCGACATCCCTAGCTCCCCTGAAGGGGAACACGGAGTTTCTGGACACACGCCTAGAAGACTAGCAGAGGTCTCTTTACCCTGCAGTGACTCGAGAGAAATCCCCAGCTCTCCCACGCCATTTTGAATGGAGTTTGGTCTTCCCTGGGGCCACATGAGAGGCTCCTTGACTTCCCCGTCATAACTCGAGACTCCTTCCGTAAGTTGAGAATAACCACGTGGTTGCCCAGTCATCGCCAGATGAGACCGTTTCCCAATGCAGCGTGTTGAGAGAAAAAGCACAAACTCACTGGATCATGGAAACGTAAATAGACACCCTTGAGGAAATGTCACATGTGGGACAACATACCGATCTCATTGGAGAGGAACACCGAGGTTCCCGGCACAATTTCCTCTTAGCCGCTTCTTCCTTCCTGATCTCGACATGAGGGTCGATCCCCCTGCTTTGTCTTTAAAGGGATCCCGATCTTCCAGTCCCACCTCAGGACGAGTCCGGTCTCACTTGGAAACTCGAGAGAAGGCCTCGTGGGTCGTGCCACATTCCAAAAGACACCGATTTCCGCATACACTCAAGAGAAGTCCCTATGCCTGGGCACCTTTTCCAATGGAACCCTGAGGATGAAGTCACAACACAAAGGGGCACTGAAAACCTGGGTGCATCCCCCCGAAAGAGCACCTGGTTCCAAGAAGAACTTGACAAGTTGCCTGACACCCTCGAGAGGCAAGCGGAATTCCATGCCTCCACACAAGACGAGGCCTAACATCCTGTTCAAAACCCACAAAGACTCTTAGGTCGATGTCAGAACACGAGAAGAAGTCTGAGATATCCGCCTCACCTCCAGATGAGGCCCTCTTCCATGGCGCTGAACTCAGGGGATTCCCAAGACAACCCTTTCAACTGCACCATAGTCCCCCTTCTCATAGGCATCAAGGGAAGCTGCCAGAGGTCACTGTCACAAGCCGAGGGAACCTAGGGATTCTTACAGTAACTCAAGAAACACCACGAGATATCCCCTTCAGCACTTATTGAAGCCCGATTCCCCTGCCGTGACTCGAGAACCATCCCAGGCGCTCCTCGCCACTCGAATGGGGACTGGACTTCCCTGGGGCCACAAGAGAGGCTCCATGAGTTCCCCATCATAGCTCGAGAGAAATGCCACACATCGAGCCACAGCTCGAAAAAACACCTTGAGATTCCCCCGACATCGCCAGATGAGGCCCTTCATTTCCTGCAGGGCATAGAGAGCAACCCCGAGTCCTCTGTCAAAACTCCACAGAAGACTTGATTCCCTTCTTTGTAACAAACAATGGGCTTCAAGAACTAACCTTGAAAACTCGAGAGGAGACGGGAGTTCTTCGCTTCAACTCGAGACGAGGCCTGACTCCCCGGCTGAAGCTTGAATGCAACCCCAAGAACCCTAGCGACCCTGAAGGGGAACACAGAGTTTCTGGACACACGCCTAGAAGACTAGAAGAGATCACTTTGCCCTGAAGCAACTCGAGAGCAATCCCCAGCTCTCCCACGACATTTTGAATGGAAATTCATATGGGGCCACACGAGAGGCTCCCTGAGTTCCAGGTCGTAACTCGAGATTCCCGATTTAAGTCGAGAACAACCACGTGGCTGCCCAGTCATCACCAGATAAGGTTCTTTCCTGCTGAAGCGTCTTGAGAGAAATCCCATGAACACACTGGGTCATGGAAACGGAACTAGACAGTCTTGAGGAAAGTTCACATGTGGCCCAACATACCGGTCTCATTGGAGAGGAACACCGAGGTTGCCAGCACAACTTCCTCTGAGACTCTTCTTCCCTCCTGATCTCGACATGAGGGTCAATCCCCCTGCTTTGTCTGGAAAGGGATCCCGACCTTCCAGTCCCACCTCAGGAGGAGGCCGGTCTCACTTGCAAACTCGAGAGGAATCCTCGTGGGTCGTGCCACATTCTGAAAGACACTGATTTCCCTGTCCACTCAAGAGAAGTCCCGATGCCTGGGCACCTTTTCCAATGGAACCCCGAGGATGAAGTCACCACACGAAGGGGCACAGACACCCTGGGTGCCTCCTTCTGAGAGAGCAGATGGTTCCAACAACAACTCGACAAGTGGCTTGACACCCCATGAACACCTCGTGAGGCAAGCGGAGTTCCATGCCTCCACACAAGACGAGGCCTAACTCCCTGTTCCAAACGCCCAAAGGCCCCGAGATTGATGTCAGAATAGGAGAGGAAGCCTGAGATTCCCGCCTCACCTCCAGATGAGGCCCTCTTCCATGGCTCTGAACCCAGGGGAGTCCCAAGGCCACATTCTCAACTGCACAGTATTCTCGCTTCACATAGGCACCAAGAGAAGCTGCCAGACATCACCGTCACAAGCTGAGTGAACCTAGGGATTCTTAAATCAACACGAGAAACACCTCAACGTACCCCCTTCAACCATTCTTGAAGCCTGATTCCTCTGCGGTGACACGAGAGTCATCCCAGGCCCTCCTCGCCACTCGAATGGGGGCTGGACTTCCCTGGGTCCACAAGAGAGGCTCCCTGAGTTCCCCGTCATAGATCCAGAGAAACACCAAACTTCGAGCCGCAGCTCGAAAACCACCATGAGATTCCCCCGACATCGCCAGATGAGGCCTTTCTTTTCCTGCAGGGCCTAGTGAGCAACACAGAGTCCCCTCTCAAAACTCGACGGAAGGATTGATTCCATTTTTTTTTTTTTTTTTTAACACAATGGGTTTCAAAGCTAACCTTGGCAATTCGGGAGGAGAGGGGAGTTCTTTGAATCAACTAGAGACTAGGCCCGATTCTCCGGCTGAAGCTTGAATGCAACCCCGAAATCCCTAGTGCCCCTAAAGAGGATCACGCAGTTTTGGGACACATGCCTAGAAGACAGGAAGTGGTCTCTTTGCCCTGCAGCGACTCGAGAGCAATCCACAGCTCTCCCACGCCATTTTAAATGGAGATTGGTCTTCCCTGGGGCCACATGAGAGGCTCCCTAAATTCCCCATCGTAACTCGAGATGAGACCTTATTCATCCCTGAAGCCATCTTCGAGGAATCCCGAGGTGCCCCTCACATTACCAAAGCAGCTTTGACTTAATTTAGGAGACACGAACAGGTCCCCTGGGTAGACACGCAACTCGAGAGGAACTTGAAGCTTCCTGCCACAACTCCACCCAACCCACCAAATTTCCCCTGCACATTTTAGGTGCCCCTTTGACGCTGCTACATTTCCAAAGCAAGCCCACGTTCCCTCTTGGAACTCGAAAGGGTACTTGACATGCTCCAAGAAACGCCAGAAGATTCCCCAGATACCTGTCCCCACTCAAGAGGAATGCTGAGTTTCCCTCCACAAGTCAAGAAGAGCCCCATTTTCCCCTCCTCAAATTGAGAAGAGGGTCGATTGCCCTGCTTCACTTGGAAAGGAATGCCGACGTCCCCTTCACACCTCGAGACGAGGCTGGTATCTACTTGACACTGGAGGGGGACCTGGGGGTCTTGTCACAATTCAAGAACCACGTATTTACCCATCCACTCGAGATCAGACCTGATTCCCTTGCACCGATTCGAATATCAGCCTAGATCAACTCACAACACGAAGGAAGTTCTGAAGCCTCGGGTGCTAATTAGAAAACATCCACAGGTCCCAAGTTCAACTCGCGTGGGTGTCTGAAGCCCCTTGTCAACTCGAGAGGCAATCAGAGTTCCATATCTCCACACAAGTCGAGACTTGACTCCCTGTTTGAAACGGCATACACACCCCGAGATCCACGTCAGAACAGGATTGGAACCCTTAGGTTCCCACATCAACTCGAAATGAGGCCTTCTTCCATTGCACCGACCCCAGTTGAGTCCTGAGAGGCACCTCCTAACCCGACAGTATTCCTGCCTTCCCATAGGAACCATGAGAAATTCCCTGAGTTCACCGTTGCAAGTCGAGTTAATCCAGGGTTTCCTGCCACAACTCGAGAAACACCATGAGATTCCCCTTTGAACGCATCTTGAGGCCCGATTCCCTGTTATGACTGGAGAGCAGGCCGCACTCCCCCGTGAAATTCGAATGGATATTGGACTTACCTGGGGCCACATGAGGGTCTCCCTGAGTTCCCTGTCGTAATTCGAGAGAAACACCACGTTGCGCCGCACCTCGAGAAAACACACGAGATTCCTTCATCATCGTGAGATGAGGCCCTTCTTTTCCTGCAGTGCCTAGAGAGAAATTCCGAGTTTCCTCTCAAAACTCCACAGGAGGCTTGACTCCTTTTAGGCCACTCAGTTGGCTCCAAGAGATACACGTTGCAACTCGAGAGTAGAGCGGAGTTCTTTGCTTCAACTTGAGATGAGGCTTGACTACCCAGGTGATCCTGTAATGCAACCCCGAGATCACTGTCAAAACCGGAGAGGAACACAGAGTTTCTGGACACAAAACTAGATGAGGTCTACTTGACCTGCAGTGATTTGAGAACAATTCCCAGCTCCCCAAGGCAACTCGAATGGAGATTGTACTTCCCTGGAGCCACAGGAGAGGTTGCCTGAATTCCCTGTGTTAACTCAAGAATCCCGCTGCAACTCGAGAAAAAAACCACGAGGTTCCCCGTCATCGCTATAAGAGGCCCTTTCCCACTGCAGCGTCTCGAGAGAAATCCCACTTTCCCTCTTGACATCCGAAACAGTACTTGACACCCTTGATGCAACTTAAAATTTTTGCCGACATACCGGGCTCATTTGAAAGGAACACCGAGTTTCCTGGCACAACATAAATTGAGCCCCTTCTGCCCTCCTGATCTCGACATGAGGGTGGATTCTCCTGCTTTGTCTGAAAAGGGATACCGACCTTCCCATTGCACCTCAGGAGGAGGCCGGTCTCACACTGAAACTTGAGAGAAAGCCTCGAGGGTCGTGCCACAATCCAAAAGACACCGATTTCCCCGTCCACTCAGGTTAAGTCCTGAATCCCGGGCAACTCTTCAAATGTAACCCTGACGATGAAGTCACAAGACAATTCGACAAGTGGCCTGATGCCCTGTGAACAACTCGAGAGGCAAGCGGAGTTCCCTGCCTCAACACAAGACGAGTCTGGACTCCGCTGTTCCAACTCCACAGAGACCCCGAGATCGGTGTCAGAAATGGAAAGGAACCCTGACGTTCCCCCCTCAACTCGAGATGAGGCCCTATTCATCCCTGCAACGAAGCGCAAGGAATCCATAGGTGCCCTTCGCAATGCCAGAGGAGATCTGACTTCCCTGAGGAGACACGAGCGGGTCGCTCAAGTCGACACATAACTCGAGAGGAACCCTAAGTTTCCCGCCAGAGCTCCACGCAAAACAGGAAATTCTCACCTGAACGCTTGAGGAGGCCAATTTAAGGTGCAGTGTTTACAAAGAAAGCCCATGTTCCCTCTAGGAACTCGAAAGGGTACTTGACACAGTTGACGAAATTCCAGAAGTTTCCCAAATACCCGTCCCCACTTGAGAGCAACACTGATTTTCCCACCACAAGTCAAGAAGAGCCCCATTTTCCCCTCCTCAACTTGAGATGAGGTTCAATTGCCCTGTGTCTCCTGGAAAGGAATGCCAACATCCCCATCGCACCTCGAGAGAAGGCTGGTATCTACTTGACACTGGAGGGGAACCCAGGGATCTTGTCACTATTCAAAAGCCACATATTTTCCCATCCAGTTGAGATCAGGCCTGATTCCCTTGCACCGATTCGAATGTCAGCTGAGAATCCACTCACAACACGAAGGGACTCCTCATGCCACGATTGCTAATTGGAAAAGAGGGTCAGGTTCCAAATTCAACTCGCCTGGAGGCCTTTAACACCTTTGACAATTTGAGATGAAAGAAGAGTTCCATGCCGCCACAGAGGCCGAGACCTGACTCTGTGTTTGAAATGGCATACACACCCGGAGACCCACAACAGAACATGAGAGGTATCCTGAGGTTCCCACCTCCACTCGAGATGAGGCCCTCTTCCATTGCACCGACCCCAGTGGAGTCTCAAGAGGACACACCCAACTTCACAGTATTCCTGACTTCCCATAGGTACCATGAGAAGCTACCTGAAGTCACTGTCACAAGTTGAGGGAACCCAGTTTGTCCTGACTCAACTCGAGAAAGACCTGGAGATTCCCCCTTCAATGGGTCTTGAAGGCCTGATTCCCCTGCCATGACTTGAGAGCAATGCTGCACTCCCCCTCGCAACTCGAATGCAGACTGGACTTCCCTGGGGACACAAGAGGCTCCTTGAGTTCCCTGTCATAACCCGAGAGAAACCACACACGTCATGCGGCAGCTCGAGAAAAACCACGAGATTCCACGCTCTTCCCTAGTTGAGGCCCTTCTTTTCCTGCAGGGCCTAGACAGCAGTCCCAAGTCCTCTCACAAAACTCCACAGGACAGGAAGGACCTAAGTTGGTGGAGAAATAGGACAGGGAGACCACTTTCTCCCCCCACAAATTCATCAAAAGTATATTTATACGCCAAGTAAATTCTACAAACAACTTCTGAATGCTGGCAGAGGACATCAGGTACACAGAAAATCAATCCATTGTCTTAGAAAAAGAGAGAGAATAAATCCAGCTCCACCCACCAGAACAACAACACAAGCCTCCACAACCAAGAAACCTTGACAAGCCACCTGTACAAACCACCACACAGCAAGGAAACTCCATGATAAAGAAAACTCCACAAACTGCTAGAATACAGAAAGGACACCTCAAACTCAGCAATGTAAACAAGATGAAGAGACAGACGAATACCCAGCAGGTAAAGGAACAGGATAAATGTCCACCAAACCAAACCAAAGAGGAAGAGATAGGGAATCTACCTAATAAAGAATTCCGAATAATGATAGTGAAATTGATCCAAAATCTTGAAATCAAAATGGAATCACAGGTAAACAGTCTGGAGACAAGGATTGAGAAGATGCAAGAAAGGTTTAACAAGGACCTAGAAGAAATAAAAAAGAGTCAATTTACAATGAATAATGCAATAAATGAGATCAAAAACACTCCGGAGGCAACAAATAGTAGAATAACAGAGGCAGAAGATAGGATTAGTGAATTAGAAGATAGAATGGAAGAAATAAATGAATCAGAGAGGAAAAATGACAAGCGAATTCAAAGAAATGAGGACAATCTTAGAGACCTCCAGGACAATATTAAATGCTACAACATTCGAATCATAGGAGTCCCAGAAGAAGAAGACAAAAAGAAAGACCATGAGAAAATTCTTGAGGAGACAATAGTAGAAAACTTCCCTAAAATGGGGAAGGAAATAATCATTCAAGTCCAAGAAAACCAGAGAGTCCCAAACAGGATAAACCCAAGATGAAATGTCCCAAGACACATATTAATCAAATTAACAAAGATCAAACACAAAGAACAAATATTAAAAGCAGCAAGGGAAACACAACAAATAACACACAAGGGACTTCCCATAATGATAACAGCTGATCTTTCAATAGAAACTTTTTAAGCCAGGAGGGAATGGCAAGACATACTTAAAGTGATGAAAGAAAATGACCTACAACCCAGATTATTGTACCCAGCAAGGATCTCATTCAAATATCAAGGAGAAATCAAAGGTTTACAGACAAGCAAAAGCTGAGAGAATTCAGCACCACCAAACCAGCTCTCCAACAAATACTAAACAATATTCTCTAGACAAGAAACACAAAAAGGGGGTATAAATTCGAACCCAAATCAGTAAAGTAAATGGTAACAGGATCATACTTATCAATAATTACCTTAAACATAAATGGGTTGAGTGCCCCAACTAAAAGACAAAGACTGGCTGAATGGATGCAAAAACAAGACCCCTACCTATGTTGTCTACAAGAGACAAACCTCAAAACAAGGGACACATACAGACTGAAAGTGAAGGGCTGGGAAAAGTTTTTCCATACAAATAGAGACCAAAAGAAAGCAGCAGTAGCAATACACATATCAGATAAATAGACTTTAAAACAAAGGCTGTGAAAAGAGACTAAGAAAGTCAGTACATAATGATCAAAGGATCAATCCAAGAAAATGATATAGCAATTATAAATACATATGCACTCAACATAGGAGCACCACAATATGTAAGACAAATACTAACAAGTATGAAAGGAGAAATTAATAATAACACAGTAATAGAGGGAGACTTTAATACCCCACTCACAACTATGGATAGATTAATTAAACAGAAAATTAACAAGGAAACACAAACTTTAAATGATACAATAGACTAGTTAGGCCTAATTGATATTTATAGGACATTTCATCACAAACAATGAATTTCACCATTTTCTCAAGTGCACATGGAACCTGCTCCAGGATAGATCACATCCTGGGCCTTAAATCTAGCCTTGGTAAATTAAAAAAATAAAATTGAAATCATTCCAAACATCTTTTCTGACCACAATGCAGTAAGATTAGATCTCAATTACAGGAGAAAAGCTATTAACACTTCCAACATATGGAGGCTGAACAACACACTTCTGAATAACCAACAAATCACAGAAGAAATCAAAAATGAAATCAAAATTTGCATAGAAATGAATGAAAATGAAAACACAACAATCGAAAAACACGTGAGACACTGTAAAAGCAGTCCTAACGGGAAAGTTCATAGCAATACAGGCATAGCTCAAGAATCAAGAAAAAAGTCAAATAAATAACCTAACTCTAAACCTAAAGCAACAAGAAAAGGAAGAAATGACGAACTCCAGGGTTAGTAGAAGGAAAGAAGTCTTAAAAATTAGGACAGAAATAAATGCAAAAGAAACAAAAGAGATCATATCATAAATAAACAAAGCCACGAGCTGGTTCTTTGAAAGGATAAATACAATTGACACACCGTTAGCCAGACTCATCAAGAAACAAAGGGAGAAAAATCAAATCAATAAAATTAGAAATGAAAAGGGAGAGATCACAACAGACAGCACAGAAATACCAAGGATCATTAGAGACTACTATCAGAAATTATATGCCAAAAAAATGGACAATGTGGACGAAATGGACAGATTCTTAGAAAAGTACAAGTCTCCAAAAATGAACCAGGAAGAAATAGAAGATATTAATAGACCCATCACAAGCATGGAAATTGAAACTGTAGTCACAAATCTTCCAGCAAACAAAAGCCCAGGTCCAGACGGGTTCAGAGCTGAATGCTACCAAAAATTTAGAGAAGAGCTATCACCTATCATACTCAAACTCTTCCAGAAAATTGCAGAGGACGGTAAACTTCCAAACTCACTCTATGAGTCTACAATCACCCTAATACCAAAACCTGACAAAGAGGCCACAAAAAAAGAAATCTTCATGCCAATATCACTGATGAACATAGATTCAAAAATCCTTAACAAAATTCTAGCAATCAGAATCCAACAACACATTAAAAAGATCATACACCATGACCAAGTGGGCTTTATCCCAGGGATGCAAGGATTCTTCAATATCCACAAATCAATCAATATAATACACCACATTAACAAATTGAAAAATAAAATACATACGATTATCGCAATAGATGCAGAGAAAGCCTTTGACAAAATTCAACATACATTTATAATAAAAACTTTCAGAGCAGGAATAGAAGGAACATACCTCAACATAATAAAAGCTATATATGACAAACCCACAGCAAACATTCTCCTCAATGGGGAAAAATTTAAAGCATTTCCTCTAAAGTCAGGAACAAGACAAGGGTGTCCATTTTCACAATTACTATTCAACATAGTTCTCGAAGATTTGGCCACAGCCATCAGAGCAGAAAAAGAAATAAAAGGAATCCAAATTGGAAAAGAAGAATTAATACTCTCACTGTTTGCAGATGACAGGATCCTCTACATAGTAAACCCTAAAGACTCCACCAGAAAATGATTAGAACCAATCAATGAATATATTACAGTTGCAAGATATAAAATCAACAGACAGAAATCCCTTGCATTCCTATACACTAATAATGAGAAAATAGAAAGAGAAATTAAGGAAACAATTCCATTCACCATTGGAATGAAAAGAATAAAATACTTAGGAATATATCTACCTAAAGAAACTAAAGACTTATATATAGAAAACAATAAAACACTAGTGAAAGAAATCAAAGAGGACACTAATAGATGGAGAAATATACCATGATCATGGATTGGAAGAATCAATATAGTGAAAATGAGTATACTACCCAAAGCAATTTATAGATTCAATGCAATCCCTATCAAGCTCCCAACAGTATTCTTCACAGAGCTAGAAAACATAATTTCACAGTTTATATGGAAATACAAAAAACCTGAAATAGCCAAAGCAATCTTGAGAAATAAAAATGGAACTGGAGGAATCAACCTGCCTAACTTCAGGCTCTACTACAAAGCCACAGTCATCATGATAGTATGGTACTGGCACAAAGACAGAAATATAGATCAAAGGAACAAAATAGAAAGCCCAGAGATAAATCCACGCACATATGGGCACCTTATCTTTGACAAAGGGGGCAAGAACACACAATGGATTAAAGACAATCTCTTTAACAAGTGGTGCTGGGAAAACTGGTCAACCACTTGTAAAAGAATGAAACTAGAACACTTTCTAACATCATATACAAAAATACTCTCAAAATGGATTAAAGATCTAAACATAAGACCAGAAACTATAAAACTCCTAGAGAAGAACATAGGCAAAACATGCTCCGACATACATCACAGGAGGATCCTCGATGACCCACCTTCCAGAATATTGGAAATAAGAGCAAAAATAAACAAATGGGACCTAATTAAACTTAAAAAGCTTCTGCACAACAAAGGAAACTATAAGCAAGGTGAAAAGGCAGCCTTCAGAATGGGAGAAAATAATAGCAAATTAAGCAACTGACAAACAACTAATCTCAAAAATATACAAGCAACACCTACAGCTCAATTCCAGAAAAATCAATGACCCAATCAAAAAATGGGCCAAAGAACTAAAGAGATATTTCTCCAAAGAAGACATACAGATGGCTAACAAACACATGAAAAGATGCTCAACATCACTCATTATCAGAGAAATGCAAATCAAAACAACAATGAGGTACCATTTCATGCAAGTCCGAATCGATCCAAAAGTCTACAAGTAATAAATGCTGGAAAGGATATGGACAAAAGGGAACCCTCTTACACTGTTGCTGGGAATGCAAACTAGTACAGTCATTAGGGAGAACAGTTTAGAGATTCCTTAAAACAGAAGGTGACACTCAGAGATATTTTGTGGAAGTATTTAGTTCTTTAACATAGTTGTGTTCCCCCCAGTTAGTTCAATACTCCGAGTGTTAATGGAATTCCTTGTTCTGCAGAGCCCAGTACAAAGCATTAATGGGTGATAACAATGATAGGCTAGCTTTTGCGTTCAAGAAGCCTTATAAAGTCAACAGCTGTTTACCAATAGGAAGAAACTAAATGCTATGCTAGAGCAATATATAAAGAGCTATGGGGGCACAGAGGGAAGCAGCTCATTGAAAATTCAGAGGGATCAATGATAGCTTCATAGAGGAGATGGCCTTTAAGCTGAGCTTTGAGGGAAGCGTAAACTGCTCCGAGATGGAAGAAAAAAAAATGGAAGGACATTCCAGCTTAAGGACAAAAGTAAAGCCTTGTCTTTAGCTTCCTTTTAAACTGATTTCCTTTCATGGATCTATCTCAGCAGTAATAAATGTTATGATTGTGCAAAAAAAAAAAAAAAAAAAAAACCAAACCTGGAAATAGAACAGCCTTACGATCCAGCAATCCCACTGCAGGGCATACACACTGAGGAAACCAGAATTGAAAAAGACATGTGTACCCCAATGTTCATTGCATACTGTTTATAATAGCCAGGACATGGAAACAACCTAGATTTCCATCAGGAGATGAATGGATAAGAAAGCTATGGTACATATACACAATGGAGTATTACTCAACCATTAAAAGAAAAAATATTTGAATCAGTTCTAATGAGGTGGATGAAACTGGAGCCTATTATACACAGTTAAATAAGCCAGAAAGAAAAACACCTATACAGTATACTAACGCATATATATGGAATATAGAATGATGGCAACAATTACCCTGTATATGAGACAGCAAAAGAGAAATTGATGTACCGAAAAGTCTTTTGGACTCTGTGGGCAAAGGAGAGGGTGGGATGATTTGGGAGAATGGAACTGAAACATGTATAATATCACATATGAAATGAGTCGCCAGTCCAGGTTCAATGCATGATACTGGATGTTTGTGGATGGTGCACTGGGACTACCAAGAGTGATGGTATGAGGAGGGGGCAAGGATAAGTGTTCAGGAGGGTGAATATGTTAATACCTGTGGGGGATTCATGTTGATATATGGCAAAATCAATACAATATTGTACAGTTAAAAAAATAAAATTTAAAAAAGGAAAAAAAAAATGCACGGGAGGCTTGATTCCCCTTAGGCAACTAAATGGGCTCCAAGAGATACCCATCGCATTGTGAGAGGAGAGTGGAATTCTTTGCTTCAACTCTAGACGAGGTCTGACGCCCTGGGTAAACCTTGACTGCAACCCCGCAATCCCTGTCACCACTGGAGGGGAACGTGGAGTTTCTGGACACAAGCCTAGATGAGGTCTATTTGTGCTGCAGTGACTCGAGAGCAAACCACAGCTCCCCCTGGCAACTCGAATGGAGACTGAATTTCAATGGAGTAACACCAGAGGCTCCCTGAGTTCCCCGTCATAACTCGAGAATCCTGTCTCAATTCAAGAAAAAACACAAGCTTACCCCGTCATCATGAGAAGAGGCCCTTTCTCACTGCATCGTCTTAAGAGAAATCCCATGTTCCCTCTTGAATTTCGAAATGGTAATTGACACACTTGATGCAACTCAAAAAGTTTCCCGACATACCCATCTCACTCGAGAGTAATACCGAGTTTCCTGGCACAACTTAATCTTAGTCCCTGCTCCCCTGCTCATCTTGACATGAGGCTCGATTCCCCCGTTTTGTCTGGAAAGGGATCCCGACCTTCACGTCGGACCTCAGGAGGAGGCCAGTCTCACATTGAAACTCGAGAGGAAGCCTCATGGGTTGTGCCACATTCTGAAAGACACCAATTTCCCCGTTTAATCAAGGTAAGTCGCGATGCCCAGGAACCTCTCTGAATGTAACCCCGAGGATGAAGTGACAGCACGAAGGGGCACTGACACCCACGTTGTATTCTGCAGAAAAGCAGCAGGTTTGAAATACAACTCGACACGTGGCCGGACACACCATGAACAACTCGAGAGGCAAGCGCAGTTCTGTGACTCAACACAAGACCAGGCCTGACTCACCTTTTCCAACTCCACAGAGACCCCGAGATCAGTGTCAGAACAGAAGAGGGACCCTGAGGTTCCCACCTCACCTTGAGATGAGGCCCTATTCATCCCTGCAGTGATGCGTGAGGAGTCCTGATGTGCCCCTCGCAACACCAAAGGAGATCGGACTTCCCTGAGGAGACATGAGTGTGTCCCCCAATTCGACAGACAACTAGAGAGGAAACATAAGCTTCCCGCCACAGCTTCACAAAACTCACTAAATTCTCCCCTGCACGCTTGAGGTGGCCCTTCTCTGCAGCAGCATTTCCAAAGAAAGCCCACGTTCCCTGTTGGAAACCGAAAGTGTACTAGACACGCTTTATGAAACTTCAGAAGTTTCACCAGATACTTGTCCCCACTCAAGAGGAAGCTGAGTTTCCATCCACAGGCCAAAAAGAGCCTCATTTTCCCATCCCCAAGTCGAGATGAGTATGGATTGCCCTGCTTCGCCTGGAAAGGAATGCTGACGTCCCCTTCACACCTCGAGAGGAGACTGGTATTTACTTGAAACTGGAGGGCAACCTGGGGGTGTTGTCACAATTAGAAAGCCACATATTTCCCCATCCACTCGAGATCAGGCCTGATTCCCTTGCACAGATTGGGATGTCAGCTGAGAAACAACTCACAACATGAAGGGATTTCTGATGTCCCAGATGCTAACTGAAAAATAGTCCTAGGTCCCAAATTCAAGTCACCTGTAGTCCTAAAACCCCTTTGACAACTCGAGAGGAAAGCAGAATTTCATGCCTCCACAAAAGTTGAGACCTGACTCATTGTTTGAAATGGCATACACAACCCGACACCCATGACACAATGGAGAGGAACACTGGGGTTCCCGCCTCCACTCTAGATGAGGCCCTCTTCCATTGCACTGACCACAGTGGAGTCTGGAGAGGCCCCTCCCAACTTTACAGTATTCCTGACTTCCCGGAAGCACCATGAGAAGCTCCCTGAAGTTACCGTCACAAGTCGTGGGAACCTAGGCTTTCCTCCAGCAATTCGAGAAAGACCTCGATTTTCCCCTTCAACGCTACTTGTGTCCTGATTTCCCTGCCATGACTCGAGAGCCATTACGTGCTCTCCTCGCAATTCAAGTGGAGAATGGACTTCCCTGGTGCCACAAAAGAGTCTCCCTGAATTCTCCATCATTACTCGAGAGAAACCCCACATGTCACGCTGTAGCTCAAGAAAAACCACGAGATTCCTCCGTCATTGCGAAATGAGGCCCTTCATTTCCTGCAGGATCTCGGGAGCAAACCCAAGTCCCGTCTCTAAACTCCTCAGAAGGTTTGAATCACTTTAGACCACTCAATGGGCTCCAAGAGATACCTGTCGTAACTCGAGAGGAGAGCGGAGTTTTTGCTTCTACTTGAGACGAGGCCTAACTCTCGAGGTGAACCTTGAATGCAACCCTGATATCCCTGTCACCACCTGAGAGGAACACAGAGTTTCTGGACACAAACCTGGAAGAAGACTATTTGTCTTGCAGTGACACGAGTGCAGTTCCCAGCTCCCCTTCGCAACTCGCATGGAGATTGGACTTCCTTGAGGCACCACGAGAGGCTCCCTGAGTTCCCCATCATAATTTGAGAATCCCGCCAGAACTGGAGAAAAACAAGGAGGTTCCCCCATCATCGCCATATGAGGCCATTTTCCACTATAGCGTCTCGAGGGAAATCCCACAATCCCTCTTTACAATCGAAATGATACTTGACACCCTTGATGCAACTCAAAAATTCCCCAAGATACTGGTCTCACTCTAGAGAAACACCGAGTTTCCAAGCACAAATTAATATGAGCCCCTCCTCCCCTCTTTATCTCGACATGAGGGTCGATTCCCCTGCTTTGTCTGGAAAGGGATACCAGCCTTCCTGTTGCACCTCAGGTAGAGGCCAGTCTCACATCGAAACCCGAGAGGAAGCCTCGTGGGTCATGCCACCTTCCGAAAGACATCGATTTCCTAGTCTACTCAAGGTAAGTCCCGATGCCTGTGCACCTCTTCGAATGTAATCCCAAGGATGAAGCCACAACACGAAGGAGCACTGACACCCCAGTTGCATCCTCTGGAAAAACCTGCAGGTTCCAAATACAACTCGACAAGTGGCCTGATGCCCCAAGAACAACTCAAGAGACAAGCGGAGTTCCCTGCCTCAACAAAAGATGAGGCTGGACTCCCCTGGTCCAACTCCGCAGAGACCTCGAGATCGATGTCAGAAATGCAGAAGAACACTGAAGTTCCCGCCTCAACTTGAGATGAGGCCGTATTCATTCCTGCAGCGATGTGCGAAGAATCCGGAGGTGCCCCGAGCAACTCCAAAGGAGATCTGACTTCCTGAGGAGACACGAGCGGGTCCCCCAGGTGGAAAGCAACTCGAGAGGAACCCTAAGCTTCCCACCACAGCTCCAGGCAAAGCACGAAATTCTCTCCTGCACGCTCGAGGAGGCCCTTTTATGCTGCAGCGTTTCCAAAGAAAGCCCACCTTCCTTCTTTGAACTCAAAAAGGGTATTTGGAAAGCTTTATGAAACTCCAGAAGTTTTCCCAGATACCCGGCGCACTCGAGAGGAATGCTGAGTCTTCAGCCACAATAAAGAAGAGCCCTATTTTCCTCTCCTTAAGTCGAGATGAGGGTTGATTGCCCTGCTTCTCCTGGAAAGGAATGCAGACATCCCTGTCACACCTCGAGAGGAGGCTTGTATCCTCTTGACACTGGAGGGGAACACGGGGGACTTCTCACAGTTCGAAAGTCACATATTTCCCCATCCACTCGAGATAAGGCTGGATTCCCTTGCACAGATTCGAATGTCAGCCGAGAATCCACTCACAAAAAGAAGGGAGTTCAGATTCCCCAGTTGCTAATTGGAAAAGAGGGCCAGATTCCAAGTTCAACTCACATGGAGTCCTTTAACATCTTTGACAACTCGAGAGGAAAGCAGAGTTCCATGCCTCCACACAATTCGAGACCTGATTCCCTGTTTGAAAGGGCATTCACAACCCGAGACCTATGTCAGAAGAGGAGAGGAACCCTGGGGTTCCCGCCTCAACTTAAGAGGAGGCTCTCTTCCATTACACCGACCCCAGTGGAGTCTCGAGTGGCCTCTTCCAACTCCACAGTATTCCTGACATCCCATCGGCACCATGAGAAGCTCCCTGAGGTCACCGTCACAAGTCGAGGGAACCCAGGCTTTCCTACCACAACTCGAGAAAGACCTTGAGATTCCCCCTTCAAGGCGTCTTGACGCCTGATTCCCCTGCCATGACTCAAGAACAATGCCGTGCTACCCCTCGCAACTCAAATGGAGACTGGACATCCCTGGGGCCACACGAGAGGCTCCCCGAATTACCCGTCCTAACTGGAGGGAAACCCCCCACGTTGCGCCGGAATCGAGAAACAACACGAGATTCCCACGTGATCGCAAGATTAGGCCCTTCTTTTCCTTCAGGGCATAGAGAGCAATCCCGTATCCCTTCTCAAAACTTCACAGGGGGTTTGACTTCCTTTAGGCCACTCAATGGGATCCAAAAAATACCCATCGCTGCTGGAGAGGAAAGTGTAATTCTTTACTTCAACTCAAGACGAGGCCTGACTTCCAGGATGAACCTTGAAAGCAATCCCAAGATCCCTGTCGCCACTCGAGAGGAACATGGAATTTCTGGACACAAGCTTAGATGGGGTCTATTTGCCCTGCAGTGACACGAGAGCAATCCCCAGCTCCCGCTCGCAACTAGAATGGAGATTGGAGTTCCCTGGGGCACCACAAGAGGCTCCCTGAGTTCCTCGTGGTAAGTCTCATAGCAAATTGAGCTAAGATCTCAGCACAACTGGAGAGGAGTCCAGGCACACATGATTACAAGAGAGGAGCACCCATGACACAATTAGAGAAGTGCAGCTGACCACAATTAGAGAAGCTCTCGCACATCACATCTGGATAAGAAACCCACCTCACATTGCAGATATTCAGGAAAAGCCCTGTCCAATGCACCTAGAGAGGAGATTCCCACCACAAGAAGAGACTTAACCAAGAACCACAACTAGAGAGTTGGCCCGCACTGGAACAAGAGAGGAGTCTTCTGGGTAAAATTAAATTGGATATCCCACCTCAACTAGAGAGTAGCACCTTGCCCACAGCAACTAGATTAATGATTGCAACAACTCAAAGGAGCAGCACACCACATCTGGAGAGAAACCCCTAGTACAGTGCAACTAGAGCTCCTGGCCACAGCTAGTGTGTTTAACACAAGCCACAATGAGACAAGCCTACACACTTCTTATGTAAAGAGTCTCTTGCATACCGCAATGACTAAGAAACACCACTGACCAATGCAACTAGAGAGGTACCACCAAGTCCTTCCCTGAAACATAAAACATGACGCTGTCACAATGATAGAGGGGCCCTCCACCAAAATTGGAGAGGTTTCTCCCTCCAGAAGTATAGAAAAGTCAACCAACGCATCCCAGATAGAGATAATCTCCTGAAGTAACCCAAGAGGAGGTCCTCACAAGTAGAGAGGAGTAACAATACTAAAACTTTTGAGGAATACCTAGTGTCAAAAGAAGAGTAGAACCACTTTGCAGAGACCCCATCACAACCTAAGAGGTAGGACTACTGAAACTCGAGATGAGCCCTGGATATGCTGCCACAACTCAAGAAAACATCACTGAGCTACTTGAGAGATGCCATTGCCCACAACGTGAGAGGATGTCCATAGACATCATAAAAAGATAAGAGCCACTCTTCAGCAAATATGGATGAGCCCCTCCACCACAACCAGAAAGGAGACCACTGTATATTTCAATGAGAGAGGATTTCCCACAAGTATTGCAGCAAATGACCCCCTCACCATGACCAGAAATGAGCACACATACCACAACTAGAGATTAGCCCATAAACACACCACAACTAGAAAGGAGAAGCCACACAACAGCTAGAGATAATCCCCCATCACACCTACAGAGGAGCCCATAGCACACCACAACTAGAAGGAAACACCCATGCCACAGGTAGAGAGGAGTCCCCAACCACAACTAGAGAGGTGCTTGCACACCACAACTAGAGAGAATCAAAGCCATCACAGCTACAGAATGGAATCTGACACAATAGAGAAAAAAAAAAAAAAAACATGCCAAACTAGTGAGTAGCCATCCGCACATTGCCACAGCCCCCTTGAACAACCCTGTTAGAGATGAGTCACAGCAATACAACTTGAGAACAGGCCCCAGTGCAACATGAGAGGAACACTGAGTACACCCCAAATGGAGAAGAACCCTTAATTCCCTGCCACATCTTGAGTGGAACACTGATTCTCGCGCTGAAATTCAAGAGGAATCCTGAAATCACACTGAAACTCGAGAGGAGCTCTGAGTCCCCTGCTGCAACTCAAGAGGTACCCCGACTGCCCAGCCACAACTTAAATGAAGCCTCAGGCCCTCTGTTGCAACTTAATAGGAAACTTGAATTTTATGCTGCTACTGGAGAGGAACTCCGAGTTTTCAGCTGCAATTTTAGTGGGCCATGGTCCCCTGTTGCAACTCGAGAGGAACCCTGAGATCTCTACCTCAACTCGAGAGGAGGACCGACTCCCTTCCTGCAACTTGAGAAGAACGTTGAGTTTCCCACCACAAACTGAGACTAGATGCTAGCCCACCAATGCAACTTGAGAGGATTCCCAAGACCACAACCACAACTCAAGAGGAACTGAGAGAATATGCCTCAATTCAAGAGGAGCCCTATACTGTATCACGAGGGGAGCTCCCAGCAACACAGTCAGAGGCACTCCAATACCAGAGCTGGAGAGGATGCCGTCACCTCAACTAGAGAGCAGACCCTGGGACATCCCAACTTATAAGGGATACTCTGTAGCAAATACAGATGAGCCGATGAGGTAACTCAAGAGGAGCCACTCAAAATTAGAGAGTATCTATCCCACAAAAACTAGTAAGGATACCCCAGGGCCAAAAACAGACAGGACTCCCCCCTCCATGGAGAAAACACACCACAACTCAAGAGGAAGCATAACCACAACACGAGAGAAGCTCTGAGTCCCCTGCCTGAAACCAAGAGGAGCATTTCATGGAAACTTGAGAGGAAATCTGAGTTGTGCACTGTAATCCAGAGGAAAACCAAGTACCTGCCACAACTCGACAGGAGATTGGGGCCTACTGCTGCAACTCCAGAGGAACCCTTAGTTTACCAACACAACTCGAAAGGACCCAAAATCCCCTGGTGTAACTTGAGAGGTGCCACCATCAGAACTCAAGATGGGCTCCGAATCCACTGCATCAACTCAAGAGGAGCTCCCATTGGAAATCAAGATAAGACCTCAGCATGACCAGAGAGGAGCACCGCACCACCACAAGAGGAACCCAGGCACACATCACTAGAAGGAAGAACCACCAAAGGCACAATTAGAGAACTGCAGCTCACCACACCAGAGAGGCGCCCATGTATCAGAATTGGAGAAGAGACCCATGACACAGAGCAACTGTCAAGGAAAAGTCGTGCCCAATGCACCTAGAGAGCGGAACCCAACCACAACTAGAGACTAGACCACCCACCACAAATAGAGTGTTGACCTCCACTGCAACTAGAGAGGAGGCTTCTGGGTCAAACTAGATTGGATTATCCCACCTCAACTAGAGAGTAGTACCTTGCTTACAGCAACTAGAGTAATGACTGCAACAACGTGAAAGAGCCACCACACCACAACTAGAGAAAAACCCCTAGAATACTGCAACTAGAGAAAGCCCCTGACCACAGCTAGCTTTGGCCACATGCCAAAGTGAGAGAGGAGTCTTCACACCGCATTATGAATAGATTCCCATGCATACTGCAATAATTGAGAAACTCCACTGTCAAGGAAACTACAGAGGGACCACAGAGTTCTTTGCTGCAACACGAGAGGAGTCACTGGTCACAATGACAGAGGATATCTCCACCAAAACTGGAGAGGTTTCTCCCACAAGTAGAGAGGAGTTTATGAAGACATCACACGTAGAGAATCATGCACCTCCCCTCTGCTGCAAATAGAGGAGAGACCCTGAAGTAAATCGAAAGTAGGCTCTCACAAGTAGAGAAGAGTAACCCTGCTAAAATTTGTGAGGAACACCATGTGTCAAAAGAAGAGCAGAGCCACCTGAAGAGCCCCCTATCACAACCCAAAAGGAAGGAATACTGCAACTCTGGAAGAGCTCTGAGTAAACTGCCACAACTCAAGAAAAGAACTCCACTGCCACTTGATGAAAGCCACTGGACACAATGGGAGACGATGTCCCCACACATCATACCTAGAGTGGAGTCACACTGTGGCAAATATTGATGAGCTTCCCCACCACCAGAAAGGAAGCCTTTTCAAATTGCAATGAGGGACGACTCCCCTCAGATATTGCTACTAAATGGATCCTCACAATAACTAGAAAGAAGCCTGCACATCACATCTAGAGAGTAGCCCACCAGCACACCACAAAAGAAGGGAAGCAGCCACAGTGCAGCTAGAGATAATCACCTACCAGAACTACAGAAGAACTCCCACTGATACTCGGGAGGAGCTAACCAACACATCACATCTAGAAAGAAACCTACATGCCACAGATAAAGTGGACTCCCCAGCCACAGTTAGAGAGGAGGTCACCAAAGGAATTCCAGAGGAGTCCCTACTTCATCTTGACAGGATCCTCTGCCAAATTTTAGAGGAGCCTTGAGCCCCCACAGCAAAATTATATGTGTCTCCTGAGACAAATAAGGTGGAGCCCATGACCACAAAAAGAGAGATGACCCCACTACAACTAGAGACCCCCATGAACAACACAACTATCTTGGAGTCCTTTGTAATAATAAGAAAGTTGCACCCTGCCACCACTAGAGATAACACAACACAACACAACTAGACAGAAGTCCCCCATAACTAAACAGGAGCACCTGAAATTAGACTTAGAGTAGAGCCCACCTTAACAACAATAGATATGCTTCCCGCTGAAACTCCAGAGGAGCCTGCATTCTTTACGTGGAGAAGATCCCCAGATAAACCAACACTATTGAGGAAAAGCCCCACACACATGCAACTGGAGAGGAGCTCCCTCACCACAACTAGAAAGTTGACCATCTGTCACAACTAGAGGCAGTCAACCCTACCAAAATGAGTGAGGAACCCATAGTGCAAAATTAGAGAAGCCCCCTTGCCACTTAGCTCTCCACATGACAAATGTTAGAGGAGGTACAACCACATATCAAGAGGAGTTCCAAGTACTATGGGAAAATTGTAGAGGAGACCTTCGACCCAACTTTAGAGAAACCACTGTCCACAACGGAAGAGAGCCCTCCAGATATCACATCTAGAGAGGAGCCCATTCACTGCAAAGAGAGACAAGAATCACAACAGAACTACTGAGGAGACACTCTGCACATTGCAATGAGAGAGGAATCCCCACAGACATCACAACGAAAGAAGAGCACCTCACTACAACTACAGAGGACCTTGCGCACTATAGCTAGAAAGAGGCCCCCATATTAAAGCCATAGATGAGTCCATCATCACACCTGGAGAAGAGCTTTCCCCTGAAACTTAAGTGGAGCTCATCAGCAAAACACAACTAGAAGGAAGGTGCCATGCCACAGCTAGAAAGGCGTCCCCCACCACAATTACATATGATTGTGTGTTAGCTGCTCAGTCATTTCTGACTCTTTGTGATACCATGGACTGTGTAGCTATCCAGACTTTTCTGTCCATGGGATTCTACAGGCAAGAATGCTAGGGTGGGTTGTCATGTCCTTCTACAAAGGATCTTCCTGAACCAGGGATAAAACCCAGGTCTCTTGCATCCCAGGAAGATTCTTTATCATCTTAGACATGGGGGGGCCTATGACAAAAAATTAAAGTGAATTTGCTCAGTAGTGTCTGACTTTTGGCAACCCCATGGACTGTAGCCTACCAAGCCCCGCCATCCATCGGATTTTCCAGGCATGAATCCTGGAGTTGGTTTCCATTTCTATCTCCAATTTCAGTTGAGTCACCCACCAAAACTCTAGAGGTGCCTCCTGCAGAAACTCAAGAGGTGAATTATGCAACGAATGGAAAGGAGCCCAAGCCACAAGTTGAGAGCCTCGTGCACCCTGAAGCTAGCTCACAGACCCCTGTCACAACTATAAAGCAGCACCCCTCCACAACAAGAGAGGAGCCTACACAACACAACTAGAGAAAAGGCGGCCATAACTAGAAACGACCTTTCTCTCAGATCATAATAGGAGATGAGCCACACACCACAACTAGAGGAGAGAACCGCATGGGAAATAGACAGTAGCCCCGCTGATTATTGACACTAGAGAGAAGAACACCAACACATCACAGCTAAACATACCCTCCCTGCTATGAGTAGAGAAGAGGTCAACACACCACAAGAAAAGATGATGCACGTTTATAAAATTAGAGAGTATATTCCTTCAACCCACAACTGGAAAAAGTGCCCTTTCACATCATAACAATAGAAGAAGCACGCTCACCAGAGTCCAGGAGGAGTATGTTACAATATCCAGAGAGGAGTACCCATACGACAACTAAAGAGGAGCCTCCAACCCCACCACAACTGTAGACAAATATGCAAACCACAATTAGAGGGGAACAGAAACAAAACTGTCAGTTGACCCACACTGCAACTAGAGTGGAATCCTATGCCATAACTATACAGTAGCATACCACACATCACAACTAGACAGGAACCAGCCTGCTAATTGCTACTAGAGAGGAGCGGCCCCACACAGCTCAAGAGTACGCACCTGTACAACTCTGAAGGAACCCCGAATCACCTGTCACAACTTGAGAGGAACAACAAGTCCTTCACCACAACTCGACTGGAGTCCTTTGCCATCACAAGGAAGGAGCCCCCAGCGATGAAACTAGGACACCCCACCGAAACTGGAGAAAAATTCCCTGCAAAAACCAGAGAGGAGCCCTCTGGCACATTGCACCTAGAGAGGATCCCCTGTGCTGCAAACAGTGATGAAGACAGTGAAGTAACTCAAGAGAAGCCTGTCACAACTAGAGTGGAGTCACAACCTCATGAAAAACAGTAAGGAGCCCCCAAACAACAAGTAGAGTGAAAACCCACCCCACAGATAGCCTCCAGATAATGTACTCTGCAACAAGAGAGGAGCCCCAAAACCCCTTCGGAATTTGAGAGGAGGCCTATGCCACAATGAGAGAGAAGCCAATGGCCACAACGAGAGACGAGTCCACCCACCAAAACTGGAGAGTATGACCGTTACCACAGCTAGAAAGTAGACCTCTGACATTGCACCTATAGAGGGTCACTTCCACAGAAAAAAAGAGACGAACCCACTCCTGCAAGTCGAGAAGATGCCCCTACAAATGTCAGAGAGGACAAAACTTGTCAAAACTAGCAAGTAGACCACATGCTACAAATAGCAAGCAGTTCCCTGAACATCAACACTTGAGAGGAGCATTCCAGCACAATGCAATTAGACAGAAGTCTTCTGCGAAAACAAGAGAGGAGGCACAGACACCACCACTAAAGAGGAAGGGACATGCCAAAATTAGAGAGTAGGCTTGCAGATATTGCACCTGGAAAGAGTGCCTGCGCACATCACTCCCAAAAAGGAAACACCAATGACAATTCAAGAGGAACACTCCACCACAACTCTAGAGGTGCCCCCCCCCAAACAATAAAACTAGGGAAGACCTCCCTTAACACAACTCAAGAGGAGACAAAACACCACAACCAGAGAGAAGCACACCCAACACAACTAAGTGTTGACACCCCACACCAACTAGAGAGGAGCTCCATGCCACAGGTAGTTTAGCAACTCACACATCTAAAGTAAACAGAAGCAACCCTGTACAATGCTACTAGAGAGGAGCCACCCCTCGTCCCCAAAAAAGAAAACTCGAGTAGAGGCCCTACCTCAACTTGAGAGGAACAACAAACCTCCCAGTGCAACTCGATTGGAGTCCCCCATCACAACGTGGGAGGAACCCACACACTGCAACAAGAGAGGAGCCAAATCGGACACTGCATATAGAAAGGAGGCCCCACACCCGCCCCTAGAGAGAAGCAGCCTTGCACACCACATCTAGAGAGGAGGATCCATTTCAACAACACAGAGTAGCCACTCAAACCACAAATGGAGATAAGCCAGCAAACTGCACCTAGAGAGGAGCAGCACAGCATAATGCAATAAGATAGGAATTCCCACTCCAAAATAAGAGAGGAAAACCCCAGGAAGAGTACAACTAGGGAAGAGCACTGCAGGACTTAACCACAAGAGTGAAGCCGAATTGACAAAATAAGAGAGTTGAATACATGCCACAACTAGATAGCTGACATTCAGGCATAAGGAGCATATAGCTGAAACTACAGAGGTGCCAACCTCACCTTAAAATGCACCACTGTGGAGTGTTTTGAAGAGTGGAGCACCACTGTCATAACTAGAGTGAATATCCCTTGCACTGATAGATAGGAGCGTGCCCAACATGTCACAATTATAGAAAAGTTCCCATGCACATCAAAACTAGAGTGGCACTCCCACATGGATCAAAATGAAAAAGGAGGCCAACATTGCAACTAAAGAGGAGACTCCTGTCACAACTAGAGGGAAGCCCCCCTGAATATCTCCATAAGAGAAGGGCATACCCACATATCACAATTAGACAGAAGTCCCTTGCCACGAGTAGAAAGGAGCCCACCATGCCACAGCTAAAGAAAACACCCACTACCACAACTAGAGAGTAGCCCCCTGCACACTGAAACTAGAAAAAAAGCCCCTTCACATCACAAAAAATTGAGGAGCAACACACATCCAAATTTGAGAAGAGCACTTTACTACAACTAGAGAGGAGCCCAACTACACAACTAAGGAGGACTCCCCCTGCCACAACTAGAGAGGAGAAGCCCCCCTGCCAAACCTAGAGAGGAGTCTGCAAATGACAACTAGAGAGAAGCTGACCCACCAAAAATAAAAAGTGTGGATCCCTATTGCAACTGGAGTGGAACCCCATGCCGCAACTAGTGAGTAGAGTCCCACAAATTGCAACAAGACAGCAGCCAGGCTGCACATCACTTCTAGAGTATCTGCCCTAGTGCAATCCAAGAGGAGGCTCCATCACATCTTAAAGGAACCAAGAGTCCCCTCCTGAAACTCAAGAGACATGCAAAGTTCCCCACTGCAATCTGACAGGAACACTATGCTGTATATCAAGAAAGCATAACCTGGCCAAATGACAGAGGAGCGCCCCTGGCAAACCTGTAGTGGATTTCCGAGGCAGAAATAGAGTGGAATCCCCAAGGACATCACACCTAGAGAGAAGACCCTCTGAAGCAAATAGAAATAAGCTCCCTGAATTAAATTGAATGGAATCACTCACAACTAGAGAGAAGAAAGCCCGCGAATATTAGGAACCTCTATTGCCAAAAGTAGAAAGGACTCTTCAATGCAACCACCCACACTCCAACCAAAAGGGACACAGACTCACAACTCGAGAGGAGCCCTCCACTACAACTTGATAGGAGCCTGCTGGGTATCACACATAGAGAGGAACTCCTCTGCTCCTAATGAGACGACCCTCACAACACAACTAGGCAGGGCCTTGCAGACCACAACTAGAGGGAACTGAACACACCACAGCTATAGAGTTGAACCCAAACATATCTAGAGAGAAGTTCCATGCCAAAACTAGTGAGTAGTCACCTGAACCTTGTAATAAGAGAGAAGTCAACCTACACATTCCTACAAGAGACCAGTTTCCCCAAGACATCACGAGAGGAGGTCCCAGCACATCATGAGAGGAACCATGTGTAGCCCCCCAAATTGAGAAGAAAACTGTGTTCCCTGCCACAGCTCAAGTGGAACCAAGAGTCCTGCACTGCAAATTAAGTGGAATCCTGAGTTCTTGCAACAAATCGAGAGGAGCTCTGAGTACCCTACTGTAACTCTAAAGGAACCCCAAGATTCATGCTGCAACTTGAGAGCTACCCAGTGTTACCAGCTACAACTCGATTGGAAACCCAAGTCCTCTGTGGCAACTAGAGAGGGACCCTGAGTTCCCCATCACAACTTGAGAGGAGGCCTGACTCCCCTGCTGCAACTCGAGAGGAAACCCACGTTCCTTGCCTAGACTCAAGAGGAGACCTGACTCCCCTGTTGTAACTCGAGATGAACCCTGAGTTTTCCCATCACAACTCAAGAGAAATCTTGAGTTTCCTGCTGAAACCCAAGAGGAACCCTGAGCTACCCACCTAAACTGGAGAAGAGGTCCGACACCCTTCTGCAACTCGGGAGGAACACCGAGTTCCCCATCGCAAATCGAGATGAGCCTCAAGCACTGAGGTAACTCGAGAGGATTCCTAAGAGGAGCCACCACTGCCACAATTTGAGAGAACTATACCACAACAGGAAAACCACTAGACCATTCAGGTATGACCTAAATCAAATCCGTTATCATTATACAGTGGAAGTGAGGAATAGATTTAACGGCCTAGATCTGATAGATAGAGTGCCTGATGAACTATGAAATGAGGTTCGTGACATTGTACAGGAGACAGGGATCAAGAACATTCCCATGGAAAAGAAATGCAAAAAAGCAAAATGGCTGTCTGGGGAGGCCGTGCAAATAGCTGCGAAAAGAAGAGAATCGAAAAGCAAAGGAGAAAAGGAAAGATATAAACATTTGAATGCAGAGTTCCAAACAATAGCAAGAAGAGATAAGAAAGCCTTCTTCAGCAATCAATGCAAAGAAATAGAGGAAAACAACAGAATGGGAAAGACTAAGGATCTATTCAAGAAAATCAGAGATACCAAAGGAACATTTCATGCAAAAATGGGCTCGATAAAGGACAGAAATGGTATGGACCTAACGGAAGCAGAAGATATTAAGAAGAGGTGGCAAGAATACACAGAAGAACTGTACAAAAAAGTGCTTCACAACCCAGATAATCATGCTGGTGTGATGACTGACCTAGAGCCAGACATCCTGGAATGTGAAGTCAAGTGGGCCTTAGAAAGCATCACTAGGAACAAAGCTAGTGGAGGTGATGTAATTCCAGTGAAGCTATTTCAAATCCTGAAAGATGATGCTGTGAAAGTGCTGCACTCAATATGCGAGCAAATTTGGAAAACTCGGCAGTGGCCACAAGATTGGAAAAGGTCAGTTTTCATCCCAATCCTAAAGAAAGACAATGCCAAAGAGTGCTCAAACTACCACACAATTGCACTCATATCACATGCGAGTAAAGCAATGCTCAAAATTCTCCAAGCCAGGCTTCAGCAATATGTGAACCGTGAACTTCCTGATGTTCAAGATGGATTTAGAAAAGGCAGAGGAAACAGAGATCAAATTGTCAACATCTGCTGGATCATGGAGAAAGCAAGAGAGTTCCAGAAAAACATCTATTTCTGCTTTATTGACTATGCCAAAGCCTTTGACTGTGTAGATCACAATAAACTGTGGAAAATTCTTAGAGAGATGGGAATACCAGACCACCTGATCTGCCTCTTGAGAAATGTGTATGCAGGTCCGGAAGCAACAGGTAGAACTGGTCATGGAACAACAGACTGGTTCCAAATAGGAAAAGGAGTACGTCAAGGCTGTATATTGTCACCATGTTTATTTAACTTATATGCAGAGTACATCATGAGAAATGCTGGACTGGAGGAAACACAAGCTGGAATAAAGATTGCCGGGAAAAATATCAATAACCTCAGATATGCAGATGATACCACCCTTATGGCAGAAAGTGAAGAGGAACTCAAAAGCCTCTTGATGAAAGTGAAAGTGGAGAGTGAAAATGTTGGCTTAAAGCTCTACATTCAGAAAACAAAGATCATGGCATCTCGTCCCATCACTACATGGGAAATAGATGGAGAAACAGTGGAATCAGTGTCAGACTTTCTTTTTCTGGGCTCCAAAATCACTGCAGATGGTGACTGCAGCCATGAAATTAAAAGATGCTTACTCCTTGGAAGGAAAGTTATGACCAACCTAGATAGCATATTCAAAAGCAGAGACATCACTTTGCCAACAAAGGTTCCCCTAGGCAAGGCTATGGTCTTTCCTGTGGTCATGTAGGGATGCGAAAGCTGGACTGTGAAGAAGGCTGAGGCGCCGAAGAATTGATGCTTTTGAACTGTGGTGTTGGAGAAGACTCTTGAGAGTCCCTTGGACTGCAAGGAGATCCAACCGGTCCATTCTGAAGGAGATCAGCCCTGGGATTTCTTTGGAAGGAATGATGCTACAGCTGAAACTCCAGTATTTTGGCCACCTCATGCGAAGATTTGACTCATTGGAGAAGACTCTGATGCTGGGAAGGATTGAGGGCAGGAGGAGAAGGGGATGACAGAGGATGAGATGGCTGGATGGCATCACTGACTCGATGAATGTGAGTCTGAGTGACCTCCGAGAGCTGGTGATGGATGGGGAGGCCTGGCGTGCTGCAGTTCATGGGGTCGCGAAGAGTGGGACACAACTGAGCGACTGATCTGATCTGATACCACAACAAAAGAGGGAGCTTCATACCACAACTAAAGAGGAGTCCTACCCTGCCACAACTAGAGAGTAATCTGTAAACCACAGCTACAGAGGAGTTCAAACCACAACTAGAGAGGAGTGGAAACAAAAACGTCAGTTGACCCCACTACAACTAGAGTGCATCCCCATGCTGTAACTATTATAGTAGCCTATTGCACATCACAAGTAGACAGGAAGCAGCCTGCTAATTGCTACTAGAGAGGAGCTGACCCAAGCAGCTCAAAAGGAGGCACCACCACAACTGTAAAGGGACCCCAATTCAACTGTCCCAACTTGAAAGGAACCCCAAATCCCCCACTGCAACTCTAGAAGAGCACTGTGCCATCACAACGAAGGAGACCCTAAGGGCAAAGCTAGGAGACCCCCCGCCAAAACTTTGGAGTATTCCCCTGCCAAAATTAGATAGGAGCCCTTCAGCATATTGCCACCTAGTGAGAAGCACCTATGCTGTGAGTAGAGGAAGCCCCTGAAATAAGTTGAGATGAGCCTGTCACAACTAGAGTGGAGGAAACCCGTGAAAACTAGTGAGGACCCCACAATGCCAAAGGACAGAGAACAAACTACCCCATAGAACCCTTGGAGGAAACACCACACCAGCTAGAGAGGAGCACCGAGTCCTCTCCTGAACTTGAGAGGAAAATTATACCAAAGCTCAAGAGAAGCCCATAGCCACAATGAGAGAAGAGCTCACCTGCCAAAACTGGAGAGTGTCCCACCACTGCAACAGGAGAGGAAACCCTGGACATTGCACCTAGAGAGGGTCCGTTCCACTGCCAATAGATACATCCCTGTCTGCAAGTCGAGTACACACACCTACCACTGTCAGAGAGGAGCATCCTCGCCACATCAAGAGAATAGACCGCATGTTACAAATAGACAGCAGCACCTTGAACATTGCCACTTGAAAGGAGCATTTCCACACATCACAATTGCACAGAAGCCTCCTTTCACAACTAGAGAGGAGTCTCCCATGCCACAACAAAAGAGGAGGGTCCTTGAAAGAATTAGAGAGTAGGCTCGCAAATATCGCACCTGGAAAGAGTGCCTGGGCACATCGCTACCAGAGAGGAAACTCCCTTCCCAATTCGAGAGTAATATTCTACTGCAGCTCTAGAGGTGTCCCTAGAACACCATACATAGAGAAGAGATACCTAACACAACTTGAGAGGAGACTACACACCACAACTAGAGAGAAGCCGAACCAACACAACTAAGAGTTGTGCCCCCACACCAGCTAGAGGGGAGACCCATGCCTCAGGGAGTTTATCACCTACACATCACAACTAAACAGAAGCCACCCTGCACAATGCTACTAGAGGAGCTAAAACACTAAAACTCGAGTGGAGGCCCCACCTCACCTCGACATGTATACCAAGCCTCCCGATGAAACTCAAGAGGAGTCCCCCACCACAACTAGAGAGGAACCCACACACTGCAACAAGAAAGGAGCCCACCATGACACTGCATGAAGAAAGAGGCCCTGCACCCCGCTCCTAGAGAGGAGCAATCTCGTACATTTCATCTAGAGAGGAGGCTCTACACCACTGCTAGAGAGTAGCCCACCAAACCAAAATTAGAGATGAGCCAGAAAACTGCATCTAGAGAAGTGCTGCACAGCTTGATACATCAAGACAGGAATTCCCAAATCACAGATGAAGAGGACTTCCCCAGGCACAACACACTTAGGGGGGAGTGTCCCGGATATCAAACTAGATAGAAGTCCAACCGCCAAAACTGGAGAGTTGAATACACGCCACAACTAGATAGTTGACCCACAGGTGCAACTAGAGGAGCACAACACCAAAACTAGGGAGGTGCCACGCCCTCCCTTACATCGGATTTAGAGTGGAGAACCACTGCCACAACTAGAGTGGACACCCATCACACAGGTCGATATGAGTGTGCCCCACTCATCACAATTAGCAAAAAGTGCCCATGTACATCAAGGCTAGAGTGGGATTCCCACACGAATCCAATGAAAGAGGAGGACAACACTGCAGCTAGAGAAGAGACCCCTGCCACAATTAGAAATACCCCCCCCTTTAACATTGCCATTAGAGAGCATACCCATCTATCACAATTAGAGAGAAATCTCCTTCCACAAGTAGAGTGCAGCCCACCATGTTACAACTAAAGAGGCCTCCCATTGTCACAACTAGAGACTAGCTTCCTACACATTAAAGGTAGAAAAAGTTCCCTTTCACGGCACAACCAGACAATAGCCATCCCCATCACAGTTTGAGGAGAGCACTCTACCACAACTAGAGAGAAGCCCGACTGCCACAACTAAAGAGGAGCCCCCCTGACACAACTAGAGAGGTGTCTGCAAATGACAAGAAAAGAGGAGCCAACTCACCACAAATAAAGAGTGGACCCCCACTGCAACTAGAGTGGCACCCCATGCCGCAACTAGAGAGTAGCCTCCCACACAATGCAGGTAGACAGAGGTAGCCTGCACAGAGCTATTAGAGAGGATCTTCCCCACTGCAGCTCGAGAGGAGGCTCCACCACAACTCTAAAGGAAGCCTGAGTCACCTGCTGTAACAAGCAGCACACCAAGTTCCCTGCTGCAATTTGACAGGAGCCCTAGGAAATAACAAGAAAAGGGGCCTCTAGTCATAATGATACTGGGCCTCCCGGATAAAAGTGAAGCAGATTCCCCCAGAAAAACTGAAGTGGATTCCCCCAGGACATCACACCTAGAGAGAAGCCTCTCTTCCACAAATAGAGACGAGCTAACTGAAGTAAGTTGAGTGGCATCCTTCACAACTATAAAGAAGCAACTCCCCTAATGTTAGGGAGGAACCCCTATCACCAAAAATAGGGGACCTTCCCCATGGAGCCCCACACACTCCAACAAGAGAGGTCATTGCCCTGCAACTTGAGAGGAACCCAATAGACATCACAGATTGAGAGGAACCCCTCTGCTGCTAATAGAGACGAACCTCAAACTGCAACCAGAGAGGAGCTTGATCACCACAACTAGAGAGAATCAAACACCCCACCACTACAGAGTTGATCCTGAACACAACTATAGAAATCGCATGCCAAAACTAGTGAGTAGCCACATACAGATTGCAACAAGAAAGGAGCCGCCCTGCACATCCCTGCTAGAGATGAATTACCCCAAGGAAACTCGAGAGGAGACCCCACCACAAGTCAAGAAGAACCCTGGGTAACTTATCAACTCAAGAGGAATACAAGTTCCTCACCACGCCTCGAGTGGAACACTGAGTTCCATGCCACAATTGGAGAGGAACACTGAGCTCCCACTGCAAGGAGAGGGGAGCTTTGAGTTTTCTAATACAACACGACAGGAACCCCATGTTCCCCACTGCAACTCTAGAGGAACCCTGGGATCAGATTTCCACATTCTCCAGAGTGACACTCTTCACAGACCCTGAAGCAGGTTCACACATCCACATTCACCAGGGTGTAATCCCTCTGTTTTCACGTACCTGGTCTCACCCGTCCACAGTCTCAAGTGTGACCCCATGTCTCAGGTGCTGTACCTGGAGTCATGAGGTCACAGTATCCAATATGACTCCCCTTCTTTCACCTGGGGTCACACATCCATAGATTCCTGGGTGACACCCCTCCTAGACCGTGAAGTTGGGGTTACACATCCACAGTATCCAGTGTGACCCCCCTCACCAAACTTTGTACCTTAGTTTACTTGGCCTCTGTTTCCAGGGTGACCCCATATCCCAGACCTTGTACCTGGGGTCACATGTTTATGGTGGCCAGGATGACAAACCTTCCCAGATGCTGTACCTGGTGTGACATGAGCACAGTCTCCAGGGTTACCCCAACTTCCAGACCCTGTACCTGGGCTTACACATACACTTTCTCGAAGGTGAGACCCTTGCAGACACTCCCCCTGCAGTCACATATCGACAGTCTGCAGAGTGACTCATTCAAAATCCTGTACCTGAGGCCACACATCCAGTCTCCAGTGTTACTCTCTCCCAGACCCTGCACCTGGGGTCACATGTCCACAGTCTCCTGTGTGATGTCACATCCCAGGCACTGAACCTGTGGTCACAGGTCCACAGGCTCCAGTGAAACCTCTTTCCAAGACTCTGTAAATGGGATCACATATCCTCAGTCTCCAGTGTGACCCCACCTCTCAGAATATGTACCTGGGGTGAGTTGTCCACAGTTTCTAGGGTAACCCTACCCTGCCAGACCATGTACTTGTTTCCACATCCACAATCTCGAGGATGACTGTCTTCCCCTACCCTGCAGCTGGATTCACATGTCCACATTCTCCAGTGTGAACTCCATTTCACACACTGCACCTGGGCTCACATGTCCACATTCTCCAGGGTGACCACCCTGTCCTTGTCCATGGGGTCAAATATCCACAGTCTTCAGGATGACACTTGTCCCCAAACCCTGAACCTGATGTCACACATCCACACTTTCCAGGCTGACAACCTTCCAGACCCTGAAACTGGGGTCACATATCCACAGTTTCCATGGTGACTGCATTCTCCAGACCAGAACCTGAAGTCACACATCCACCGTCTTCATGGTTATCTCACCCCCTACACCCTGCAACTGGGATCACACATCCACAGTCTCCAGGGACACCCCACACTCAAGACCCTCTTTCTGGGTTCATACATCCACAGTACCCAAGGTGACCCATGACCCAGATCCTGCACCCAGAATCTCATGTCCACCGTCTCCAGGGTGAACACCCCTCCCAGACTCTGAACCCGGAGTAACACGTTCTCAGTCTCTGTGGTGACAACACCTCACAGTGCCTCCATCTGAGGTCAAATTTCCACAGTCTCCAGGGTTACCGTCTCCCAGACCCTGTACCTGCAGACACACTTCCACAGTGTCAAGGGTGATCCCACACTCCAGACCCTTTTCCTGGGGTCACATATCCAGTGTCCATTTTGAAGCCCTTCCCCAGTCCCTGTACCTGGGGTCATACATGCACAGTCTCAAAGGTGACACCCCTCCCAACATCCTGTACCAGTGATCACATATTCAGTCTCCAGGGTAATCCCACCCTCAAGACCCTGTACCTGGCTTCACAAGTTCATACTCCCGGGGACCCCACCTCAAAGAATACACACTTAAGCTCACACATCTACAGTCTCCAGGTTGACCCTACCTCCAAGTACTGTACCTGGGCTCACACGTCCTCAGTCTCAAGGGGAACCCTACCTCCTAGAACCTCTGTAGGGGTCACATGTCCACAGTCTCCATGGTGAACCCACCTCCCTGAACTTGCACCTGGGTAGCGGTTACAACAGAAAATACAGACTTACAAAGGTTTATAATAGACTATTATGAACAAGTATATGTCAATAAAATTAATAAATGGAAGAAATGGACAGATTCTTAGAAAATTTCAATTATTCAAGACTGTATCCATAGTGTCCAAATTTGGTGAAGACTGAAACACACTCCTGGCCAAAGAAGATAAATAGATTGTAAGTAAGCATACAAGGGCATAATCAGGATGCTGGTGGAATGAATGTACAGTCAACTCTGGAAGACAGTTTGGCACATTTCTCCAAATCTAAAGAGTCTCACCTTAGGAATCAAGAAGTGCACCTCTTGTATTTAGACAACTGCTTTGGAAAACTGAAATAAAAATTACTACCAAGTAATTCATGAGAGTACTATTCATAATTCATAATAAATAAAAATATCAGGATATCCTTACATAGATGTGCATTCACAGGTAAATTAGGGCATAGACATTTCAAGGGTTACACAAAACAGCACACTCAAAATATGTCCATTTGACAAAAAGATTATTTTAGACTGATTAATTTAAAAAAAAAGTATCCCCAGAGAATTTTTAAAACCAAGGAGAAATGCCGTCTTATAAAGTGGATTTATGTTTTTAAAGGATATCTCCATTTGTAAGGATGATTCCATCTCTGGACAAGGAAATGGAGGATGACTAAATATCAAGATTGACTTGACTTGACTATCAAGAAGATCTATGGAATGGACCTGGATATTAATCTACATTAACACCATACATTTGTTTACAGTGCTTCACTTAATAATCTCCCTTAAATGGTTTCTTCCATCCCCTAACCTCCTTCTTTCATTCTTAGCTGATGATAGCATTTAAGGTAAAGTCTTGGACCATTTCAGGAAGTGACTCAATTTTCCCAGGTATCTTTCAACTATACAGGAGGTATGCATGGCATATATTAGACTTCTGATTGTTTTTCTTCATTCCATCTCCATTTCATTATGAGCATTTCAATGAAGAACACTGAGGGTAGAGGGAAAATTATTTTTCGTTTCATATAATGCAATACAATAGTATTCAGACATATAAAGGAATGAACAACTAATGCATTTATTTAAAAAAAGAAAAGCATGAATCTAACACTTATATTATGAAATGGAGGAATCCAGCCTCAAGTGCTACACACTGTATGACCTTATAAGACAGTCTAGAAAAGGTAAAATAGACACGATAAACAGTTTATGGAATATGTGGTTGAAATATTTCACATGATACTTCAGTGATGAATACCTGCCACTATGCATTTGTGTAAGCATAAATATTTTTGTTTTCAGAACCCAACAATTTAATTAGTACCTATTAACATTTATTAATTCATGGTATGGGAGTGTCAAAGGCTGGAATGCAGAATTTAACAAAGAATCTAACAGACTGAGAAATATGTGAAAAGCTTCAGACTTCCCTGATGGGCCAGTGTTTAAGACTCCACATTGCCAATGCAGGAGAGGTGGGTTCAATTCCTGGTCAGGGACCTAAAATCCCACATGCCACAGCACAGCCAAGAGATTAAAAAAGAAGAAGGAATTAAAAAAAAAAATGCCACTCAGTGTCAGGACAAAATTATCTGACATAAGTTCACTGTGGAAATGAACATAATCTGCAGGACAAAGGCAAAATATACGAAACATAAACAATGAGCTCTGTAAGTTCTTTCTACAGGGAGTTGGTAGTTAAGTGGACTGAAACTATTATTTCAGTCATTGATTGGAGCAAGCACTGAATTTGATAAATGACAAGTAATGGAAACCAAGTTTCTTATCACTGGAGTGGGAAGTTACAGGCAGACAAAGAGAGAAGGTTGTAATATCTGTGTCATAAGAAATCAGGTTGGAGACACCATTATAATCTATCTTTAGCCTAATACAGAAACACCTAGCTCCATGTGAAAATCTTCATAACCATGTATATTTACAGTCTGGTACGGATGGAGGAGCCTGGTGGGCTGCAGTCCATGGGGTCGCTAAGAGTCGGACACGACTGAGCTACTTCACTTTCACTTTTTCGCTTTCATGCATTGGAGAAGGAAATGGCAACCCACTCCAGTTTTCTTCCCTGGAGAATCCCAGGGGCAGGAGAGCCTGGTGGGCTGACGTCTATGGGGTCACGCAGAGTCGGACACGACTGAAGTGAGTTAGCAGCAACAGCAGCAGCATACATGTGTATGTATTTCCATGCATTTTCTGCTAAGATTATTAAGTTCCCACATGAAAATTTTTATTAACATTCTTTAATAGAAAGTAATAAGGAGTCTTTAAATATGTGGCTGATACTAGGACTGAGACAGTAAATCTATAAAGCAGCATAATATTAAAATATGAGAAAGAAGAACAATGAAAGCTGAATTATGTAAAATAAATTCAGGAGAGCATGGAAAAAGCTCTCAATAGACAAAGCAAGAATAAACTAAGCAGTCTACTTGACTTTATCATAATCAAAAGAAAGTGAAAGTGAAGTCTCTCAGTCCCGTCTGACTCTTTGAGACCCCATTGACCATACCCTATGAGGCTCCTTCAGCCATGAAGTTTTCCAAGCTAGAGTACTAGAGTGGGTTGCCATTTCTTTCTCCAGGAGATTTTCCCCACCCAGGCATCGACCCTAGGTCTCCTGCATTGCAAGCAGATGCTTTTACAGTCTGAGCGACCAGGGAAGCTCCCAAAGGTTTAAAACAAATTTCTGGTGTCCAAATAGGTTAAAAAAACACACACAAAAACATAGGTTTTATGAGTAGTGTTGAATAAAAATTTAAACACAGAAACATTCTAAATAATTGGTGTGGACACTCAGCTATCCATCAAGTATGTGAAGCTAACTCCCTTCTCCTCAAATGTGGGTACTGCCTTATTACTTCCTCTTTAATAAGGCATTCAGGATGGACCTGGGGGAAATCAAGAATACAGACCAATGACAAATGTTAGGGAAAATGTACAGAAATTGGAACTCAAACTTTACTTGTGGAGATGTAAAATTGTGTGATCTATGTGTGCAGAACAAGCATTTTCTCAAAAACAGAAAAATGTAATGATCATATCGCTCAGAAGTAGCCACAGGACCTAAAAAGGTCAGTTTTCATTCCAATTCTAAAGAAAGGCAATGCCAAAAAATGTTCCAACTACCACACAGTTGCACTCATCTCCCACGTTACCAAAGTAATGCTCAAAGTTCTCCAAGCCAGGTTTCAACAGTACATGAACCACGAACTTTCAGATGTTCAAGCTGGATTTAGAAAAGGCAGAGGAGCCAAAGATCAAATTGCCAAAATCCGTTGGTTCATTGAAAAAGCAAGAGAGAAAAACTTCCAGAAAAACATCTACTTCTGCTTTATTGACAATGACAAACACTTTGAATGTGCAGAAGACCACAGAGTGTGGAAAATTCTTAAAGAGATGGGAATCCCAGACCACCTCATCTGCCTCCTGAGAAATTTGTCTGCAGGTCAAGTAGCAAAAGTTAGAACTGGACATAGAACAACAGACTGGTTGCACATTGGGAATGGAGTATGGCAAGGCTGTATATTGTCACCCTGCTTATTTAACTGATATGCAGAGTACATCCTGTGAAATCCCGGGGCTGGATGAAGCATAACCTGGAATCAAGACTGCTGGAAGAAATATCAATAATCTCAGATATGCATATGACACCACTCTTATGCAGAAAGCAAAGAACTGAAGAGACTCTGGATGAAAGTGAAAGAGGAGAGTGAAAAAGTTGGCTTCAAAATCATATTCATGAAGCCAGAATCAAAAGAGACATGTGTACCCCAATGTTCATTGCGGCACTGTTTATAATAGCCAGGACATGGAAGCAACCTAGATGTCCATCAACAGAAGAATAGATAAGAAAGCTGTGGTATATATATGCAATGGAATATTACTCAGCCATTAAAAACAATGCATTTGAATCAGTTCTAATGAAGTGGATGAAACTGGAGCCTATTACACAGAGTGAAGTAAGTCAGAAAGAAAAGCACAAATACAGTATACTAATGCATATATATGGAATTTAGAAAGATGGTTGTGATAACACTGTATGTGAGACAGCAAAAACAGACACAGATGTATTAAACAGTGTTTTGGACTTTGTGGGAGAGGGAGAGGCGGGGATGATATGGGAGTATGGCGTTGAAACATGTAAAATATCATATGTGAAATGAATCGCCAGTTCAGGTTTGATGCATGATACAGGATAATCAGGGCTGGTGCACTGGAGTGACTCAGACGGATGGGATAGGGAGGGAGATGGGACGGGGATTCAGGATGGGAACACATTTACACTCATGGCGGATTCAAGTCAATGTATGGAAAAACCAATACAATATTGTAAAGTAAATTCAATCAATCAATCAATCATTCTTGAAAGAAGATTAAAAAAAACAAAACAAACAAAAAAAAAACCCTCAGTATTCAGAAAACAAAGATCATGGCATCTGGTCCCATCATTTCATTGCAAATAGATGGGGAAACATTGGAAACAGTTACAGACTTTATTTCAGGGGTTCCAAAATCACTGAGATGGAAATTGAAACCATGAAATTAAAAGACACCTGCTCCGGGGAAGAAAAGTTATGATCAACCTAGACAATATATTAAAATCAGAGACATTACCAACAAAGGTCTGTGTACTCAATGCTATGGTTTTTCCACTAATCATGTATACATGTTAGAGCTGGACTACAAGGAAATCTGAGTGCCTAAGAAGTGATGCCTTTGTACTGTGGTGCTGGAGATGATTCTTGAGAATCCCTTGGACTGCAAGGAGATCCAACCAGTCAATCCTAAGGAAAATCAGCCCTGAATATTCATTGGAGGACTGATGCTGAAACTGCAACTGCAATACTTTGGCCACATGATGTGAAGAACTGATTCATTGGAAAAGACCCTGGTGCTGGGTAGGACTGAAGGTAGGAATAGAAGGGGATAACAGGATGAGATGGTTGGATGGCATTACCAACTTGATGGACATGGGTTTGAGCAAGATCTAGAAGTTGGTAATGGATAGGGAAACCTGGTGTGCTGCAGTCCATGGAGGTCACAATGAGTCGGACATGACTGAATAAATGAACTGTATTATCATATATTTTGGCAATTCCACTCCTAGATATACATCCAAAGAATTTAAAGCAAATTTTCAAATATAAACTTGTACACCAATATTTACAGTGGCTGCGTTCTTGAGAGCTCATGTTAAAAACAATGAAAATGCCCACCAACACATAAAGGGAAGGGTAGATCCATACATAAGATGAATTACTCTGCCATAGAAAGGAATAGAGTGAAATAGTGCTACAGCTGCAGAAAACAGGGGCTTCTCAAAAAACAGAAACACAAAGTTAACATAGAATCTATCCAGTCAGGTCCAGGTTATACACCCAAAATATTCAAAACCAAGAACCAGAACAGATATTCAAACCTCATATTAATAGCAGCATTATTCATAGTAGCCAAAAGGTGGAAGCAACACATGGGTTCAACAGATGACTGGACAAGCACAATGTAGTATAAACACAATGGAATGTGATTCAACTTTTAAAAACAAGATAACTCTCACACATGCTATAATGTGGATGAAACTTGAAGTTACTTTGCAAGTGAAAGAAGTCTGACACAAAAGGAAAACTCTTCTATGATTCCACTAGAATGAGGTATCCATATAAGACAAATTCCAAGTAGAATAAGATGGCCAGGGATTGAGAGTGGTGAGTGTTTAATGGTTACATTGTCACTTCAGGAAAAAGAAAAGATACTGAAGATGTATGGTGGGGATATTTTTACAATGTGAGTGCAGTTAATGCTATAAAAGTGCACACTTAAAATGACTCAAATGATAAATGTTGTTATATGTCTGTAAGCTCAGTGAAAAAATGACACATGGAACAACATGGAAAAGCACTGAAAACGGTGCTTTGTTCACTGAAAGAAACCACACAGAAAAAGCCACCCAGATCATAGTCATCTTGTCACTTTAGATCCATGAAGGTTTTTCATATGAGGGAAAGTCCCAGTGATAGCTCCAGAAAATAAAAACTGCATTAGAATGGAGAAAGACATTTTCACAAATCTTGAGCAGCTGATGAAAGCTGAACTGGTCCTATGGATAGGATTCTAATGTGGAAACAACTATTATCCCCCATTTTGGGGTTATGAGCTCGTTCCCCAGGAAAGTGCTCCTGTTTTGGTAAAACACATTGCAGTATTAGCTATGTATGTAGAAAACTTTGTGCCACTATTTAAAGTTGAAACATTTGAAATTTGACTAGAAAGTAAATTACTGTTCAATACAACAATGAATGTCACATGCAAGAAAATCAGAGATGACATTGAACATTGCAATAGAGCCCAAGAGTTGACCAAATCAAATTCAACAAATGTAGTGATGCTAATTGCCTTGTACTAGTCCACATGGTATTAAAAAGCACCATACAAAGAGCATATTAGTAGACACCATGCCTTGGGTGCTGTGGATGACACAGATGGAACTAAAACTATGAGATATTTTAATTCTAGTTTTCCTAATAACACTATACCACAGCAAATTTCAGAACTAAAAAGCAAATTCATGGACTTGTCTGTCAGTCCAGTGTTTAAAACTCTGCACTTCCAATGCAGGGGGTACGGGTTTGATTAACAGAATGGGCTTCAAGAGCTAGCTTTGTCCACTCGAGAGTAGAGGGGAGTTCTTTGTTTCAACTCGAGATGAGGCTTGACTCTCCGGCTAAAGCTTGAATGCAACCCTGAGATCCCTAGTGCACCAGAAGTGGAACACGGAGTTTCTGGACACAAGCCTAGAAGACTAGAAGAGGTCTCTTTGCCCTGCAGCAACTCGAGAGCAATCCCCAGCTCTCCCATGCCATTTTGAATGGAGATTGGTCTTCCCTGGGGCCACACGAGGGGATACGTGAGTTCCGGGTGGTAACTCGAGAATCACGCTGTAAGTCGAGAATACTCACGTGGTTGCCTAGTCATCGCCAGATGAGGCCATTTCCAGCAGCAGCTTGTTGAGAGAAATCCCACGAACCCATTGGATCATCGAAATGGAACTAGACAGCCTTGAGGAAACTTCAAAAGTGGCCCAATATACCTGTCTTATTGGAGAGGAACTCCGATGTTCCTGGCACAGTTTCCTCTAAGACCCTTCTTCCCTCCTGATCTAGACATGAGTGTCAATCCTCCTGCTTTGCCTGGAAAGGGATACCGACCTTCCAGTCCCACCTCAGGAGGAGGCCGGTCTCACTTGGAAACTCGAGAGGAAGTCTCATGGTTCGTGCCACATTCCAAAAGACACTGATTTCCACGTCCACTCAAGAGAAGTCCCGATGCCTGCGAACATTTTCCAGTGGAACCCCAAGGATGAAGTCACCACACGAAGGGGCATTGACACCCTGGGTACATCCTCCCGAATGAGCCTCTCTTCCAAGGACAGCTAGAGAAGTGGCCTGACACCCCATGAACACCTCGAGAGGCAAGCGGAGTTCCATGCCTCCACATAAGGCGAGGCCTAACTCTCTGTTCAAAACCCCCAAAGACCCCAAGATCGATGTCAGAACAGGAGAGAAAGCCTGAGATTCCTGCCTAACCTCCAGATGAGGCCCTGTTCCATGGCATTGAACCCAGGGGAATCCCAAGACAACCCTCTCTACTGCACAGTATTCCCCCTTTTCAGAGTCACTAAGGGAAGATGTAAGAGTTCACTGTCAAAAGCCCACGGAACCTAGGGATTCTTAGAGCAAATAGAGAAACACCTTGAGATACACCCTTGAACACGTCTTGAAGCCCAATTCCCCTGCAGTGACTCGAGAGCCATCCCAGGCTCTCCTCGCTACTCGAATGGCGACTGGACTTCACTGGGGACACAAGAGAGGCTCCCTGAGTTCCCCGTCGTACCTTGAGAGAAACGCCACATGTCGAGCCAAAGCTCGAGAAAACACCATGTGATTTCCCTGACATCTTCACATGAGGCCCTACTTTTCCTGCAGGGCATAAAGAGCAACCCTGAGTCCTCTTCCAGTACTCCAGAGAAGGCTTGATTTTCTTTTTTTTTTTTTTTTTTTAACACAGTGGGCTTCAAGAGCTAGACTTGGCCACTCGAGAGGAGAGGGGAGTTCTTTGTTTCAACTTGAGATGAGGCCTGACTCCACGGCTGAAGCTTGAATGCAACCCCGAGATCCCTAGGGCCCCTGAAGGAGAACACGGAGTTTCTGGACACACGTCTAGAAGACTAGAAGAAGTCTCTTTGCCCTGCAGTGACTCGAGAGCAATCCCCAGCTCTCCCATGCCATTTTGAATGGAGATTTGTCTTCCCTGAGGCCACACGAGTGGCTCCCTGAGTTCTGGCTCATGACTCGAGAATCCCGCCGTAAGTCGAGAATAAAAATGTGGTTGCCCTGTCATCACCAGAGGAGGCCATTTTGCTCTGCAGCGTGTTGAGAGAAATCCGACGAACCCACTGGATCATCGAAATAGAACTAGACAGCCTTGAGGAAACTTCAAATGTGGCCCAACATACCGGTCTCATTGGAGAGGAACACCGAGGTTCCCGGCACAACTTCCTCTGAGCCCCTTCTTGTCTCCTGATCTCGAAATGAGGATTGATCCCCCTGCTTTGCCTGGAAAGGGATCCCGACCTTCCAGTCCCACCTCAGGAAGAGGCCAGTCTTAATCGGAAACTCAAGAGGAAGCCTCGTGGTACATGCCACATTCCCAAAGACACCGATTTGGCCGTCGACTCAAGGGAACTCCCAATGTCTGCGCACCTTTTCCAAAGGAACCCCGAGTATGAAGTCAACACAAGAAGAGGGACTGACAACGTGGGTGCATCCTCCTGAAAGAGCCTCTGGTTCCAAAGATAACTCGACAAGTGGCCTGACACCCCATGAACACCTCGAGAAGCAAGTGGAGTTCCATGCCTCCACACAAGGCAAAGCCTAACTCCCAGTTCAAAACCCCCAAAGTCCCAAAGATCGATGTGAGAACAGGAGATGAAGCCTGAGACTCCCACCTCACCTCCAGATAAGGCCCTCTTCCATGGCACTCAACCCAGGGGAATCCCAAGTAAACTCTCTCAACTGAACAGTAGTCCCCCTTCTCACAGGCACGAAGGGAAGCTGCCTGAGTTCATTGTCACAAGCACAGGGAACATAGGGATTCTTACAGCAACTCGAGAAACACCTCAAGATACACCCTTCAACACGTCTTGAAGGTCGATTCCCCTGCCGTGATGCGAGAGACATCCCGGGCCCTCCTCGTTACTCGAATGGCGACTGGACTTCCCTGGGGATGCAAGAGAAGCTCCCTGAGTTCCCCATCGTAGCTCGAGAGAAAAGCCACACGTCGAGCCACAGCTCAAGAAAACACCATGTGATTCCTCCGACATCGCCACATGAGGCCCTTCTTTTCCTGAGGGCGTAGAGAGCAACCGTGAGTCCTCTCTCAAAACTCCACAGAATGCTTGATTCCCTTGTTTGTTTGTTTGTTTTTTGACAAAATGGGCTTCAAGAGCTAGCTCTGTCCACTCTAGAGGAGAGGGGAGTTCTTTGTTTCGACTCGAGACGAGGCCTGACTCCCCGGCTAAAGCTTGAATGCAACCCCTAGATCCCTAGTGCCCCTGAAGGGGAACACGGACTTTCTGGACACAAGCCTTGAAGACTAGAAGAGGTCTATTTGCCCTGCAGTGACTCGAGAGCAATCTCCAGCTCTCCCACGCCATTTTGAATGGAGATTGTTCTTCCCTGGGGCCACACGAGATGCTCCTGAGTTTCAGGTCGTAACTCGAGAGTCCTACCGTAAGTCAAAAATAACCATGTGGTTGCCCCGTCATCACCAGAGGAGGCCATTTCCCGCTGCAGCGTGTTGAGAGCAATCCCACGAACCCACTGGATCATCGAAACGGAACTAGACAGCCTTGAGCAAACTTCAAATGTGGCCCAACATACCGGTCACATTGGAGAGGAACACTGAGGTTCCTGGCAAAACTTTCTCTGAGCCCCATCTTCACTCCTGATCTCGACATGAGGGTCTATCCTTCTGCTTTGTCTGGAAAGGGATCCCGACCTTCCAGTCCAAAGTCAGGATGAGTCTGGTCTCACTTGGAAACTCGAGAGGAAGCCTCGTGGGTCATGCCACATTCCGTAAGACACCGATTTCCCCGTCCACTCAAGAGAAGTTCCGATGCCTGTGCACCTTTTCCAATGGAACACCGAGGATGCAGTCACCACACGAAGGGGCACTGACAACCTGGGTGCATCCTCCCGAAAGAGCCTCTGATTCCAAGAACAACTCGACAAGTGGCCTGACACCCCTTGAACACCTTGAGAGGCAAGCGGAGTTCCATGCCTCCACACAAGGCGAGGTCTATCTCCCTGTTCAAAACCCCCAAAGACACCGAGATCGATGTCAGAACTGGAGAGGAAGCCTGATATTCCCGCCTCACCTCCAGATGAGGCTCTCTTCCATGGCACTGAACCTAGGGGAATCCCAAAACAACCCTCTCAACCACACAGTACTCCTCCTTCTCATAGGCACCAAGGGAAGCTGCCAGAGGTCACCGTCACAAGCCCAGTGAAACTAGGGATTCTTACAGCAAATCGAGAAACACTTCGAGATAGCCCCTTCAACACGTCTTGAAGCCCGATTCCCCTGTCATGACTTGAGATCCATTCCAGACCCTCCTCACTACTGGAATGGCGACTGGACTTCCCTGGGGACACAAGAGAGGCTCCCTGAGTTCCGGGTCGTAACTCGATAATCCCGCCATAAGTCAAGAACAACCACGTGGTTGCACAGTCATTGCCAGAGGAGGACATTTCAAGCTGCAGCATGTTGAGAGAAATCCCACGAACCAACTGGATCATCGAAACGGAACTAGACAGCCTTGAGGAAACATCAAATGTGGCCCAACATACCGGTTTCACTGGAGAGGAACACCGAGGTTCCTGGCACAACTTCCTCTGAGCCCCTTCTTCCCTTGGGATCTCGACATGAGGGTCGAACACCCTGCTTTGCCTGGAAAGAGATCCTGACCTTCCAGTCCCACCTCAGGAGGAGGCTGTTCTCACATGGAAACCCGAGAGAAAGCCTTGTGGTTCATGCCACATTCCGAAAGACACCGATTTCCCCATCCACTCAAGTGAAGTCCTGATGCCTGCACATCTTTTCCAATGGAACCCCGAGGATGAAGTCACCACACGAAGGGTCACTGAAACCCTGGGTGCATCCTCCCAATAGAGCCTCTGGTTCCAAGGACAATTCGACATGTGGCCTGACACCTGATGAACACCTCGAGAGGGAAGCGGAGTTCCATGCCTCCACACAAGGTGAGGCCTCACTGACTGTTCAAAACCCCCAAAGATCCCGAGATCGATGTGAGAACAAGAGAGGATGCCTGAGATGCCCGTCTCAGCACCAGATGAGGCCCTTTTCCATGGCACTGAACCCAGGGAAATCCCAGGACAACCCTCTCAACAACACAGTATTTCCCCTTCTCATAGGCACCAAGGAAAGCAGGTAGAGCTCACCGTCACTAGCCCAGGGAACCTAGGGATTCTTACCGAAACTTGAGAAACACCTTGAGATACCCCCTTGAACACATCTTGAAGCCCGATTCCCCTGCCGTGACTCAAGAGCCATCCCGGGCCCTCCTCGCTACTGGAATGGGGACTGGACTTCCCTGGGGACACAAGAGAGGCTCCCTGAGTTCCCCATCGTAACTCGAGAGAAAGGCCAAACGTCGAGCCACAGCTCGAGAAAACACCGTGAGATTCCCCCGACATCGCCACATGAGGCCCTTCTTTTCCTGCAGGGCCTAGAGAGCAACTCTGAGTCCTCTCACAAAACACAGAAGGCTAGATTCCCCCCCACCCCCGCCTTTTTTTAACACAATGGGATTTAAGAGCTAGCCTTGGCCACTCGAGAGGAGAGGGGAGTTCTTTGTTTCCATTCTAGATGAGGCCTGACTCCCCGACTGAAGCTTCAATGCAAGCCCGAGATCCCTAGCGCCCCTGAAGGAGAATACGGAGTTTCTGGACACACACCTAGTATACTAGAAGAGGTCTCTTTGCCCTGCAGCTACTCGAGAACAACCCCCAGCTCTCCCATGCCATTTTGAATGGAGATTGTTCTTCCCTGGGGCCTCACGAGAGGTTCTCTGTGTTCCGGGTCATAAGTCGAGAATCCTGCCGTAAGTAAAGAATAACCACGTGGCTGCCCAGTCATCACCAGAGGAGGCCATTTCCCGCTGCAGCATGTTGATAGAAATCCAACGAACACACTGTATCATCGAAACGGAACTAGACAGCCTTGAAGAAACTTCAAAAGTAACCCAACATACCAGTCACATTGGAGAGGAACACCGAGGTTTCTGGCACAATTTCCTCTGAGCCCCTTCTTCCCTCCTGATCAGGACATGAGATTCGATCCCCCTGCTTTCTCTGGAAAGGGATTCCTACCTTCCAGTGCCACCTCAGGAGGAGGCAGGTCTCACTTAGAAACTCGAGAGGATGCCTCGTGATTCGTGCCACAGTCCAAAAGACACCGATTTTCCCATCGACTCAAGTGAAGTCCCGATTCCTGAGCCCCTTTTCCAATGGAACCCCGAGGATGAAGTCACCACACGAAGGGGCACTGACACCCTGGGTGCATCCTCCCAAAAGCCCTGCTGGTTCCAATGATAACTCGACAAGTGGCCTGACACCCCATGAACACCTCAAGAAGCAAGCGCAGTTCCATGTCTCCACACAAGGCGAGGCCTATCTCTCTGTTCAAAATCCCCAAAGACCCCGAGATCGATGTCAGAACAGGAGAGGAATCCTGAGATTCCCTCATCTCCAGATGAGGCCCTCTTCCATGACACTGAACCTAGGGGAACCCCAAGACAACCCTCTCAACTGCACAGTATTCCCCCTTCTCATAGGCACCAAGCTAAACTGAGAGGGTTCACCGTCACAAGCCCAGGGAACCTAGGGATTCTTACAGCAATTCGAGAAACACCTCGAGATACCCCCTTCAACACGTCTTGAAGCCCAATTCCCCTGCCGTGAATCCAGAGCCATCCCGGGCCCTCCTGACCTCTAGAATGTGGACAAGACTTCCCTGGTTACACAAGAGAGGCTCCCTGTGTTCCCTGCCGTAGCTCGAGAGAAGTGCCACACATCGAGCTGCAGCTCGAGAAAACACCATGTGATTTCCCCGACATCGCCAGATGAGGCCCTTCTTTTCCTGCAGGGCCTAGACAGCAACCCCAAGTCCTCTCTCAAAACTCCACAGAAGCCTTGATTTCTTTCTTTTTTTTTTTCCTTTTAACACAATTGGCTTCAAGAGGTAGCCTTGGCCCCTCGCAAAGCGAGGGAAGTTCTTTGTTTCACCTCGAGATGAGGCCTGAGTCCCAGGCTGAAGTTTGAATGCAACCCCGAGATCCCTAGCGCACCTGAAGGGGAACACGGAATTTTTGGACACATGCCTAGAAGACTAGATTAGGTCTCTTTGACCTGCTGCGACTCCAGAGCAATCCCCAGCTCTCCCATGCCATTTTGAATGGAGATTGGTCTTCCCTGGGGCCACACGAGAGGCTCCCTGAGTTCCCTGTCGTAACTCGAGAATCCCGCCGTACATTGAGAATAACCACGTGGTTGCCCAGTCATCGCCAGATGAGGCCCTTTCCCGCTGAAGCATGTTGAGTGAAATCCGACGAACCCACTGGATCATCGAAACGGAACTATACAGCCTTGAGGAAACTTCACATGTGGCCCAACATACCGGTCTCATTGGAAAGGAACACCGAGGTTCCCGGCACAACTTCCTCTGAGCCCCTTCTTCCCTCCTGATCTCGACATGAGGATCTATTCCGCTGCTTTGTCTGGAAATGTATCCCGACCTTTCCGTCACACCTTTGTATTAGCCTGTTCTGACACTGAAATCGAGAGGATGCCTCGTGGGTCGTGCCACGTTCTGAAAGACACCGATTTCCCCATCCACTCAAGTTAAGACTCGATGTCCGTGACCTCTTCGAATGTAATCCGAAGGATGAAGTCACAACATGAAGGGGCACTGACACCCCTGTTACATCCTCCGGAAAAAGCCACAGGTTCTAAATATAACTCGTCACGTACCCTGAAACCCCATAATACACTTGCGAGGCAAGCGGACTTTCGTGCCTCAACACAAGATGAAGCCTGAATCCCCTCTTCCAACTTCGCAGAGACCCCGAGATTGATGTCTGAAATACAGAGGAACCCTGAGATTCCCGCCTCAACTCGAGATGAGGCCTTATTCATCCCTGAAGACATGCTCGAGGAATCCCGAGGTTCCCCTTGCATTACCAAAGCAGCTTTGACTTAATTTAGGAGACACGAGCAAGTCCCCCGGGTCGACACGCAACTCGAGAGGAACTTGTAGCTTCATGCCACAACTCCACACAACCCACCATTTCTCCCCTGCACGCTTTAGGTGCCCCTTTGACGCTGCTACATTTCCAAAGCAAGTCCACGTTCCCTCTTGGAACTCGAAAGAGTACTTGACATGCTCTAAAAAATTCCAGAAGTTTCCCCAGATACCTGTCCCCACATAAGAGGGATGCTGAGTTTTCCGACACAAGTCAAGAAGAACCCCATTTTCCCCTCCTCACGTTGAGATGAGGGTCGATTGCCCTGCTTCACTGGGAAAGAAATGCCGACGTCCCCTTTGCACCTCTAGACAAGGCTGCTATCTACTTGACACTGGAGGGAACACGGGAGTCTTGTAACAATTCAAAAACCACGTATTTACCCATCCACTCGAGATCAGACCTGATTCCCTTGCACTGATTCGAATGTCAGCCGAGATCAACTCACAACACGAAGGAAGTTCCGATGCCTCAGGTGCTAATTAGAAAAGAGCCACAGGTGCCAAGTTCAAATCACGTGGGTGCCTGAAGCCCCTTTGTCAACTCGAGAGGCAATCAGAGTTCCATATCTCCACACAAGTCGAGACCTGACTCCCTGTTTGAAATGGCATACACACTCCGAGACACACGTCAGAACAGGAGAGGAACCCTTAGGTTCCTGCTTCAATTTGAGATGAGGCCTTCTTCCATTGCACCGACCCCAGTTGAGTCCTGAGAGGCACCTCCCAACTCGACAGTATTCCTGGCTTCCCATAGGAACCATGAGAAATCCCCTGAGTTCACCGTCACAAGTCGAGTTAACCCAGGGTTTCCTGCAGAAACTCGAGAAACATCATGAGATTCTCCTTTCAACGCATCTTGAGGCCCGATTCCCTGCCATGACTGGAGAGCAGGCCGCACTACCCCATGAAACTCGAATGGATATTGGACTTACCTGGGGCCACACAAGAGTCTCCCTGAGTTCCCTGTCTTAACTCGAGAGAAACACCACGTTGCGCCGCAGCTCGAGGAAAAACACGAGATTCCTTCGTCATCGTGAGATGAGGCCCTTCTTTTCCTGCAGGGCCTAGAGAGAAATTCCGAGTCTCCTCTCAAAACTCCACAGGAGGCTTGACTCCCTTTAGGCCACTCAATTGGCTCCAAGAGATACACGTCACATTTCGAGAGTAGAGTGGAGTTTTTTGCTTCAACTTGAGATGAGGCTTGACTCCCCACGTGAAACTGTAATGCAACCCCGCGATTCCTGTCACCACTGGAGGGGAACATGGAGTTTCCGAACACAAACCTAGATGAGGTCTATTTGTCCTGCAGTGACTCGAGAGAAAACCCAATCTCCCCCTCGCAACTCTAATGGAGATTGGACTTCAATGGAGTAACACCAGAGGCTCCCTGAGTTCCCCATCATAACTCGAGAATCCCATTGCAATTCGAGAAAAAACACGAGGTTACCCTGTCATCGCGAGAAGAGGCCCTTTCCCACTGCAGCGTCTTAAGAGAAAACTCATGTTTCCTCTTGAAATTCGAAACGGTATTTGACACACTTGATGCAACTCAAAAAGTTCCCCAACATACCCGTCTCACTCGAGAGTAATACCGAGTTTCCTGGCACAACTTAATCTTAGTCCTTTCTCCCCTGCTGATTTTGACATGAGGCTCGATTCCCCCATTTTGTCTGGAAAGGGATCCCGACCTTCACATCGGACCTCAGGAGGAGGCCGGGCTCACATTGAAACTCAAGACGAAGCCTCATGCTTTGTGCCACATTGTGAAAGACACCAATTTCCCCATTGAATCAAGGTAAGTCACAATGCCCAGGAACCTCTCCGAATGTAACCCAGAGGATGAAGTCACAACACGAAGGCGCACTGACACCCAAGTTGTATTCTGCGGAAAAGCAGCAGGTTTCAAATACAACTCGACACGTGGCCGGACACACCATGAACAACTCGAGAGGCAAGCGTAGTTCCGTGTACAACACAAGACCAGGCCTGACCCGCCTATTCCAACTCCACAGAGACCCCGAAATCAGTGTCAGAACAGGAGAGGAACCCTGAGGTTCCCAGCTCAACTTGAGATGAGTCCCTATTCATCCCTGCTGTGATGTGTGAGGAATCCCGATGTGCCCCTCACAACACCAAAGGAAATCGGACTTGCCTGAGGAGACATGAGCGGGTCCCCCCAATTCAAAAGTCAACTCGAGAGGAAACATAAGCTTCCCGCCACAACTTCACAAAACCCACGAAATTCTCCCCTGCATGCTTGAGGTGGCCCGTCTCTGCAGCAGCATTTCCAAAGAAAGCACACGTTCCCTCTTGGAAATCGGAAGTGTACTAGACACGCTTTATGAAACTACAGAAGTTTCCCCAAATACTTGTCCCCACTCGAGAGGAAGCTGAGTTTCCATCCACAGGTCAAAACGAGACTCGTTTTCCCTTCCTCAAGTCGAGATGAGTATGGATTTCCCTGCTTCGCCTGGAAAGGAATGCTGACGTCCTCTTCACACCTCGAGAGGAGACTGGTATCTACTTGAAACTGGAGGGGAACCTGGGGGTCTTGTCACAATTCGAAAGCCACATATTTCCCCATCCACTCGAGATCAGGCCTGATTCCCTTGCACAGATTGGGATGTCAGCTGAGAAACAACCCACAACATGAAGGGATTTCTGATGTCCAAGATGCTAACTGAAAAAGAGTCCTAGGTCCCAAATTCAAGTCACCTGTAGTGCTGAAACCCCTTTGACAACTCGAGAGGAAAGCAGAATTTCATGCCTCCACACAAGATGAGACCTGACTTCATGTATGAAATGGCATACACAACCCGAGACCCACGTCAGAATAGAAGAGGAATCCTGGGGTTCTCGCCTCCACTCGAGACGAGGCCGTCTTCCATTGCACTGACCACAGAGGAGTCCAAAGAGGCCCCTACCGACGTCACAGTATTCCTAAATTCCCGGAGGCACCATGATAAGCTCCCTGAAGTCACCGTCACAAGTCAAGGCAACCCAGGCTTTCCTGCCACAACTCGAGAAAGACCTCAATTTTCCCCTTCAGCGCTTCTTGTGTCCTGATTTCCCTGCCATGACTCGAGAGCCATGCCATGCTCTCCTCGCAATTCAAGTGGAGAATGGACTTCCCTGGTGCCACAAAAGAAACTCCCTGAATTCTCTATCATTACTTGAGAGAAACCCCACACGTCACGCTGTAGCTCAAGAAAAACCACGAGATTCCTCCGTCATTGTGAAATGAGGCCCTTCATTTCCTGCAGGATGTAGGGAGCAATCCCGAGTCCCATCTCTAAACTCCTCAGACGGTTTGAATCACTTTAGACCACTCAATGGGCTCCAAGAGATATCTGTCGTAACTCGAGAGGAGAGCGGAGTTTTTGCTTCTACTTTAGACAAAGCCTGACTCCTGAGTTGAACCTTGAATGCAACCCCGAGATCCCTGTCACCACCTGAGAGGAACACAGAGTTTCTGGACACAAGCCTAGGAGAAGTCTATTTGTCTTGCAGTGACATGAGTGCAATCCCCAGCTCCCCCTCGCAACTCGCATGGAGATTGGACTTCCCTGAGGCACCACGAGAGGCTCCCTGAGTTCCCCGTCATAACTTGAGAATCCCGCCAGAACTGGAGAAAAACCAGGAGGTTTTCCCATCATCGCCAGATGAGGCCCTTTTCCACTACAGCGTCTCGAGGGAAATCCCACAATCCCTCTTTAAAGTCGAAATGGTACTTGACACCCTTGATGCAAATCAAAAAGTTCCCCAAGATACCTTTCTCACTCGAGAGAAACACCAAGTTTCCACCACAAATTAATATGAGCGCCCTCCCCTTTTTATCTCAACGTGAGGGTCGATTCCCCTACTTTGTCTGGAAAGGGATCCCGGCCTTCCTGTTGCACCTCAGGAGGAGGCCAGTCTCACATCGCAATCCGAGAGGAAGCCTCGTGAGTCATGCCACATTCCGAAAGACATCAATTTCCTAGTCCACTCAAGGTAAGTTCTGATGCCTGGGCACCTCTTCGAATGTAATCCGAAGGATGAAGCCACAACATGAAGGGGCACTGAAACCCCAGTTGCATCCTCCGGAAAAACCCGCAGGTTCCAAATACAGCTCGACAAGTGGCCTGATGCCCCCAAGAACAACTCGAGAGGCAAGCGGAGTTCCCTGCCTCAACATAAGACGAGGCTGGGCTCCCCTGGTCCAACTCCGCACAGACCCCGAGATTGATGTCAGAAATGCAGAGGAACACTGAAGTTCCCTCCTCAACTTGAGATGAGGCCGTATTCATCCCTCCAGCGATGTGCGAGGAATCCCGATGTGCCCTGTGCAACACTAAAGGAGATCTGACTTCCTGAGGAGACACAAGCATGTCCCCCAGGTGGACACCAAGTCGAGAGGAACCCTAAGCTTCCCGCTACAACTCCAAGCAAACCAGGAAATTCTCTCCTGCACGCTTGAGGAGGCCCTTTTACGCTGCAGCGTTTCCAAAGAAAGCCCACCTTCACTCTTTGAAATCAACAGGGTATTTGGAATGCTTTAAAAAATTCCAGAAGTTTCCCAGATACCCGACACACTCGAGAGGAACACTGAGTCTTCACCTACAATAAAGAAGAGCCCTATTTTCCTCTCCTTAATTCGAGATGAGGATCGATTGTCGTGCTAATCCTGGAAAGGAATGCCGACATCCCTGTCGCACCTCCAGAGGAGGCTTGTATCCTCTTAACACTGGAGGGGAACAAGGAGGAATTCTCACATTTTGAAAGTCACGTATTTCCCCATCCACTCGAGATAAGGCTGGATTCCCCTGCACAGATTCGAATGTCAGCTGAGAATCCATTCACAACAAGAAGGGAGTTCTGATTCCCCAGTTGCTAATTGGAAAAGAGGGCCAGATTCCAAGTTCAACTCACATGGAGGCCTTTAACATCTTTGACAACTCGAGAGGAAAGCAGAATTTCATGCCTCCACACAAGTCGAGAACTGATTCCCTGTTTGAAAGGGCATACACAACCCGAGACCTATGTCAGAAGAGGAGAGGAAACCTGGGGTTCCCAACTCAACTTGAGGGGAGGCTCTCTTCCATTACACCGACCCCAGTGGAGTCTCGAGTGGCCCCTCCTAGCTCCACAGTATTCCTGACATCCCATCAGCACCATGAGAAGCTCCCTGAGGTCACAGTCACAAGTCGAGGGAACCCAGGCTTTCTTACCGCAACTCGAGAAAGACCTCGATATTCCCCCTTCAAGGCCTCTTGACGCCCGATTCCCCTGCCATGACTCAAGAGCAATGCCGTGCTCCCCCTCGCACGTCGAATGGAGACTGGACATGCCTGGGGCCACACGAGAGGCTCCCCGAGTTCCCCATCCTAACTGGAGGGAAACCCCAACATTGTGCCGGAACTCGAGAAACAACACGAGATTCCCACGTCATCGCAAGATAAGGCCCTTCTTTTCCTGCAGGGCCTAGAGAGCAATCCCGTATCCCTTCTGAAAATTTCACAGGGGGCTTGACTCCCTTTAGGCCACTCAATGGGATCCAAGAAATACCCGTCACTGCTGGAGAGGAGAGCGGAGTTCTTTACTTCAACTAAAGACGAGGCCTGACTTCCAGGGTGATCCGTGAAAGCAATCCAGAGATCCCTGTCGCCACTCGAGAGGAACACGGAATTTCTGGACACAAGCCTAGATGTGGGTCTATTTGCCCTGCAGTGACACGTGAGCAATCCCCAGCTACCCCTCACAACTAGAATGGAGATTGGATTTTCCTGGGGCACCACGAGAGGCTACCTGAGTTCCCCGTCATAATGCTGACAGCAAATTGAGCTAAGATCTCAGCACAACTAGAAAGGAGTCCAGGCACACATCATTACAAGAAAGGAGAACCCTCAACACAATTAGAGAAGTGCAGCTCACCTCAATTAGAGAAGCTCTCACACATCACATCTGGAGAAGACACCCACCTCACATTGCAGCTTTTCAGCAAAAGCCCTGCCCAATGCAACTAGAGAGGAGATTCCCACCAAAGAAGAGACTTAACCAAGAACCACAACTAGAGAGTTGACCTGCACTGGAACTAGAGAGGAGTCTTCTGGGTAAAACTAAATTGGATATCCCACCTCAACTAGAGAGTAACACCTTGCCCACAGCAACTAGATTAATGATTGCAACAACTCAAAGGAGCAGCACACCACATGTGGAGAGAAACCCCTAGTACAGTGCAACTAGAGCTCCTGGCCACAGCTAGTGTGTTTACCACAAGCCACAATGAGAGAAGCCTACACACTGCTTATGTAAAGAGTCTTTTGCATACCACAATGACTAAGAAACACCACTGTCAAATGAAACTAGAGAGGTATCGCCAAGTCCTTCACTGAAACATGAGACATGACGCTGGTCACAATGATAGAGGGGTCCTCCACCAAAACTGGATAGTTTTCTCCCTCCAGAAATATAGAAATGTCCACCAAAGCATTCCAAATAGAGATAATCCCCCTGAAGTAACCCAAGAGGAGGTCCTCAGAAGTAGAGAGGAGTTACAATACTAAAACTTTTGAGGAATACTAGTGTCAAAGGAGAGCAGAACTACTTTGCAGACACCCCATCACAACCTAAGAGGTGGGACTTCTGAAACGAGATGAGCCCTGGATATGCTGCCACAACTCAAGAAAAGAACGCTGAGCTACTTAGACGCCATTGGCCACAAAGTGAGAGGATATCCATAGACATCATAAAAAGAGAGGAGCCACACTTTAGCAAATATAGATGAGCCCCTCCACCACAATCAGAAAGGAGGCCCATGTACATTACAATGAGAAAGGACTTCCCACAAGTATTGCAGCAAATGACCCCCTCACCATGAACAGAAAGGAGCACACATACAACAACTAGAGGTTAGCCAATAAACACACCACAACTAGAAAGGAGAAGCCACAAAATTGTTAGAGATAATCCCCCTTCACACTTAAAGAGGAGCCCACAGCACACCACAACTCGAAGGAAACACCCATGCCACAGTTAGAGAGGAGTCCCCAACCACAACTAGAGAGGTGCTTCCACACCACAACTACAGAGAATCAAAGCCACCACAGCTACAGAATTGAATCTGACACAAACTAGAGAAAAAACCCCATGCCAAACTAGTGAGTAGCCATCTGCACATTCCAACAGCCCCCTTGAAAATCCCTGTTAGAGACGAGTCACAGCAGTACAACTTGAGAGGAGGCCCCAGTGCAACATGAGAGGAACATTGAGTACACCTCAAATGGAGAAGAACCCTGAATTCCCTACCACATCTTGAGTGGAACACTGATTCTCGCGCTGAAACTTGAGAGGAATCCTGAGATTCCACTGAAACTCGGGAGGAGCTCTGAGTCCCCTGCTGCAACTCAAGAGGTACCCCGACTTCCCAGCCACAACTTGAGTGGAGCCCCAGGTTCCCTGTTGCAACTTAATAGGAAGCTCAAATTTTATGCTGCAACTGGAGAGGAACTCCGAGTTTTCAGCTGCAATTCTAGTGGGCCATAGTCCCCTGTTGCAACTCGAGAGGAATCCTGAGTTGTCTACCTCAAATCGACAAGAGGACCGACTCCCTTCCTGCAACTCGAGAAGAATCTTGAGTTTCCCATCACAAACTGAGACTAGATCCTAGACCCCCATTTCAACTTGAGAGGATCCCCAAGACCAAAACCACAACTCAAGAGGAACTGAGAGAATATGCCTCAATTCAAGAGGAGCCCTATACTGTATCACGAGGGGAGCTCCCAGCAACAAAGTCAGAGGCACTCCAACACTAGAGCTGGAGAGGATGCCCTCACTGCAACTAGAGAGCAGCCCCTGGGACATGCCAACTTATAGGGGACACTCTGTAGCAAATAGAGATGAGCCGATGAAACACTCAAGAGGAGCCACTCAAAATTAGAGTATCAATCCCACAATAAACTAGTAAGGAGACCCCAGTGCCAAAAGTAGACAGGACTCCCCCTCCATAGAGACAACACACCACAACACAAGAGGAAGCATCACCACAACACGAGAGAAGCTCTGAGTCCCCTGCCTCAAACCAAGAGGAGCATTTCATGGAAACTTGAGAGGAAATATGAGTTGTGCACTGTAATCCAGAGGAAAACCAAGTACCTGCTACAACTCGACAGGAGATTGGGGCCTACTGCTGCAACTCTAGAGGAACCCTTAGTTTCTCAACACAACTCGAAAGGACCCCAAATCCCCTGGTGTAACTTGAGAGGTGCCACCACCAGAACTCAAGAGGGGCTCTGAATCCACTGTGTCAACTCAAGAGGAGCTCCCATTCCAAATCAAGGTAAGACCTCAGCATGACTAGAGAGGAGCCCCACACCACCACAAGAGGAACCCAGGCACACATCATTAGAAGGAAGAACCACCCATGGCACAATTAGAGAACTGCAGCTCACCACACCAGAGAGGCGCCCATGTATCAGAATTGGAGAAGAGCCCCACGACACATAGCAACTGTTAAGGAAAACCCAGCAAAATGCAACTAGAGAGGGGAACCCTACCACAACTAGAGAGTAGAACAACCACAACAAATAGAATGTTGACCTCCACTGCAACTAGAGAGGAGGCTTCTGGGTCAAACTAGATTGACTTTTCCCATCTGAACTAGAGAGTAATACCTTGCTCACAGCAACTAGAGTAATGCTTGCAATAACATGAAAGAGCCACCACACCACAACTAGAGAAAAACCCCTAGAAAAGTGCAACTATAGAGAGCCGCTAGCCATGGCTAGCTTTGGCCACATGCCAAAAGGAGAGAGGAGTCTGTACACAGCATATGTATAGATTCCCCTGCATACTGCAATAATTGAGAAACTCCACTGTCAAGGAAACTAGATAGGGACCACAGAGTTCTTTGCTGAAACACGAGAGGACACACTGGTCACAATGACAGAGGATATCTCCACCAAAACTGGAGAGGTTTCTCCCACAAATAGAGAGGATTTTAGGAATACATCACATGTAGAGAATCACACACCTCCCCTTTGCTGCAAATAGAGGAGACACCCTGTTGTAAATTGAGAGGAGGCCCTCGTAAGTAGAGAGGAGTAACCATGCTAAAATTTGTGAGGAACACCTTGTGTCAAAAGAAGAGCAGAGCCACCTGATGAGCCCCCTATCGCAACCCAAGAGGAAGGAATACTGCAACTCTGGAGGAGCTCTGAGTAAACTGCCACAACTCAAGAATAGAACTCCACTGCCACTTGATAAAAGCCACTGGACACAATGGGAGGCAATATCCCCACACATCATATCTAGAGTAGAGTCACACTGTGACAAATATTGACAAGCGTCCCCACCAAAGGAAAGGAAGCTTTTTTCAAATTGCAATGAGGCAGGACTCCCCTCAGATATTGCAAGTAAAGAGACGTTCACCATAACTATAAAGAAACCAGCACATCACATCTAGAGAGTAGCCCACCAGCACACCACAGAAGAAGGGAGCAGCCACAGGGCAGCTAGAGATAATCACCCACCAGAATTACAGAAGAACCCACACTGATACTCGGGAGGAGCTCACCAACACATCACAACTAGAAAGAAACCCACAAGCCACAGGTAAAGTGGAGACCCCAGCCACAGTTAGAGAGGAGCTCACCAAAGGAATTCCAGAGGAGCCCCCTACTTCATCTTGACAGGATCCTCTGCAACCTTTTAGAGAAGCCTCGAGCCCCCACAGCACAATTATAAGTGTCTCCTGAGACAAATAAGGAGGAGCCCATGACCACAAAAAGAGAGATGACCCCACTACAACTAGAGACCCCCAGGAACAACAAAACTATCTTGGAGTCCTTTGTCACAATAAGAAAGTTGCACCCTGCCACCACTAGAGATGACACAACAGAACACAACTAGACAGAAGTCCCCCACAACTAAACAGGAGCACCTGAAATTAGACTTAGAGTAGAGCCCACCTTAACAACAATAGATATGCCTCCCGCTGAAACTCCAGAGGACCCTGCATTTTTCACGTGGAGAAGATCCCCAGACAAACCAACACTTTTGAGTAAAAGCCCCCCACACACGCAACTGGAGAGGAGCTCCTTCACCACAACTAGAAATTTGACCATCTGTCACAACTAGAGGCAGTCAACCCCACCAAAATGTGTGAGGAACCCATAGTGCAAAATTAGAGAAGACCCCTTGCCACGTAGCTCTCCAAATGATAAATGTTAGAGGAGGTACAACCACATATCAAGAGGAGTTCCGAGTACCCTAGGAAAATTCTAGAGGAGAACTTCGACCCAACTTGAGAGAAAACCCTGTCCACAACCCAAGAGGAGCCCTCCAGACATCACATCTAGAGAGGAGCCCATTCACTGCAAAGAGAGACAAGCATCACAACACAACTAGTGAGGAGACCCCCTGCAAATTGCAATGAGAGAGAAATCCCCACAGATATCACAACGAAAGAAGAGTACCTCACTACAACTACAGAGGACCTTGCGCACTATAGCTAGATAGAGGCCCCTATATTAAAGACATAGATGAGTCCACCATCACACCTGGAGAAGAGCCTCCCCTGAAACTTAAGTGGAGCTCATCAGCAAAACACAGCTAGAATGAAGGTGCCATGCCACAGCTAGAAAGGAGTCCTCCACCACAATTACAGATGATTCTGTGTTAGCTGCTCAGTCATTTCTGACTCTTTGTGATACCATGGACTGTGTAGCTAGCCAGACTTGTCTATCCATGGGATTCTACAGGCAAGAATGCCAGTGTGTGTTGTCATGCCCTTCTCCAGAGGATCATATTGAACCAGGGATGAAACCCAGGTCTCTTGCATCCCAGGAATATTCTTTATCTTCTCAGCCACTGGGGGCTTATGACAAAAAATTAAAGTGTATTTGCTCAGTAGTGTCTGACTTTTTGCAACCCCATGGACTGTAACCTACCAAGCCCCTCCATCCATGGGATTTTCCAGGCATGAATACTGGAGTTGGTTTCCATTTCTATCTCCAATTTCAGATGAGCCACCCACCAAAACTCGAGAAGTGCCTCTTGCAGCAACACGAGAGGTTAATTATGCAACAAATGGAGAGGAGCCCCAGCCACAAGTTGAGAGTCTTGTGTACCCTGAAGCTAGCTCAGAGCCCCCTGTCACACCTATAAAGCAGCACCCCTCCACAACAAAAGAGGAGCCTACAGAACACAACTAAGGAAAAGGCCACAACAACTAGAAAGGACCTTTCCCTCATATCATAATAAGAGAGGAGCCCCACACCACAACTATAGGATAGAACCACATGGGAAATAGACAGTAGCCCCGCTGATTATTGACACTAAAGAGAAGAACACCAAAACATCACAGCTAAACATACCCTCCCTTCTATGAGTAGAGAAGGGGTCAACACACCACAAGAGAAGATGATGTACCTTGCTACAATTAGAGTATATTCCTTCAACCCACAACTGGAAAAAGTGCCCTTTCACATCACAACCAGAGGAGAAGCACACTCACCACAGTCCAAGAGGAGTATGGTACAATATTCAGAGAGGACTACCCATACGACAACTAAAGAGGAGCTTCCAGACCCAACACAACAGTAGATAAATATGCAAACCACAATTAGAGGGGAACAGAAACAAAACTGTCAGTTTACCCACACTGCAACTAGAGTGGAATCCTATGCCATAACTATACAGTAGCATACCACACATCACAACTAGACAGGACCCAGCCTGCTAATTTCTACTAGAGAGGAGCTGCCCCACACAGCTCAAGAGTACGCACCTGCACAACTCTAAAGGAACCCCGATTCACCTATCACAACTTGAGAGGAACAACAAGTCCTTCACCACAACTCGACTGGAGTCCTTTGCCATCACAAGGAAGGAGCCCCCTGTGATGAAACTAGGACACCCCATCAAAACTGGAGAAAAATTCCCTGCCAAAACTAGAGAGGAGACCTTTGGCACATTGCACCTAGAGAGGATCCCCTGTGCTGCAACAGTGATGGAGACACTGAAGTAACTCAAGAGAAGCCTGTCACAACTAGAGTGGAGTAACAACCCCATGAAAAACAGTAAGGAGCCCCCAAACAACAAGTAGAGTGAACAACCACGCCACAGATAGCCCCCAGATGAGGTATTCTGCAACAAGAGAGGAGCCCCAAAACCCCTTTGGAATTTGAGAGGAGGCCTATGCCACAATGAGAGAGAAGCCCACCCACCAAAACTGGAGAGTATGACCCTTACCACAGCTAGAATGTAGACCTCTGACATTGCACCTTTAGAGGGTCACTTCCACAGAAAAAAAGAGATGAACACACTCTTGCAAGTCGAGTAGATGCCCCTACAATGTCAGAGGAAAAAAACTAGTCAAAACTAGCAAGTAGACCACATGCTACAAATACAGAGCAGCTCCCTGAACATCAACACTTGAGAGGAGCATTCCAGTACAATGAAATTAGACAGAAGTCTCCTGCCAAAACAAGAGAGGAGGCACAGACACCACTATTAAAGAGGAGGGGACATGCCAAAATTAGAGAGTAGGCATGCAGATATTGCACCTGGAAAGAGTGCCTGTGCACATCATTCCCAAAGAGCAAACCCCATGACAATTCAAGAGGAACACTCCACCACAACTCTAGAGGTGGCCTCCGCCAAACACTACAACTTGGGAAGACCTCCCTTAACACAACTCAAGACAAGCCTGAACACCACAAACAGAGAGAAGCACACCCAAAACAACTAAGTTTTGACCCCCCACACCAACTAGAGAAGAGCTCCATGCCACAGGTAGTTTAGCCACTCACACATCGAAATTAAACAGAAGCAACCCTGCACAATGCTACTAGAGAGGAGCCACTCCTCCTTCGCAAAAAAGAAAACTCGAGTGGAGGCCCTACCTCAACTTGAGAGGAACAACAAGTCTCCAAGTGCAACTCAATTGGAGTCCCCCACCACAACGTGGGAGGAGCCCACACACTGCAACAAGAGAGGAGCCAAATCGGACACTGCATGTAGAAAGGAGGCCCCACACCCGCCCCTAGAGAAAAGCAGTCTTGCACACAACATCTAGAGAGGAGAATCCATTTCAATACCAGAGAGTAGCCATTCAAACCACAAATAGAGATGAGCCAGCAAACTGCACCTAGAGAGGAGCAGCACAGCATAAGGCAACAAGATAGGAATTCCCACTCCACAATTAGAGAGGAAATCCCCAGGAAGAGTACAACTAGAGAAGAGCACTGCATGGCTTAACCACTAGAGCGAAGCCCAATTGACAAAACTAGAGAGTTGAATACATGCCACAACTAGATAGCTGAAATTCAGGCATAAGGAGCATATCGCTGAAACTACAGAGGTTCCACCCCCGCCTTAAAATGTACCACTGTAGAGTGTTCTAAGAGTGGAGCACCACTGTCATAACTAGAGTGAATATCACTTGCACAGATGGATAGGAGCGTGCCCAACATATCACAATTAGAGGAAAGTTCCCATGCACATCAAAACTAGAGTGGCACTCCCACATGGATCAAAATGAAAAAGGAGGCCAACATTGCAACTAAAGAGGAGACTCCTGTCACAAATAGAGATAAACCCCCATAACATCGCCATTAGAGAAGTGCATACCCACACATCACAATTAGACAGAAGCCCCTTGCCACGAGTAGAAAGGAGCCCATCATGCCACAACTAAAGAAAACACCCACTACCACATCTAGAGAGTAGCCCCCTGCACACTGAATCTAGAAAAAGCCCCTTCACATCACAACGAAAGAGGAACGACACCCATCCAAATTTGAGAAGAGCACTTTACCACAACTAGAAAGGAGCCCAACTACACAACTAAGGAGGACTCCCCCTGCCACAACTAGAGAGGAGAAGCCCCCTGCCAAACCTAGAGAGGAGTCTGCAAACGACAACTAGAGAAGAGCTGATGAACCACAAATAAAGAGTGGATCCCCAAAGCAACTGGAGTGGAGCCTCACGCCGCAACTGGAGAGTAGAGTCCCACAGATTGCAACAAGACAGGAGCCAGGCTGCATACCACTTCTAGAGTATCTGACCTAGTGCAATCAAAGAGGAGGCTCCACCACAACTTAAAGGAACCCCGAGTCTACTTCTGAAACTCAAGAGAAATGCAAAGTTCCCCACTGCAATCTGACAGGAACACTATGCTCTATATCAAGAAAGCATAACCTGGCCAAATGACAGAGGAGCTCCCCTGGCAAACCTGCAGTGGATTTCTCAGGCAGAAATAGAGTGGAATCCCCGAGGACATCACGCCTAGAGAGAAGACCCTCTGAAGCAAATAGAAATAAGCTCCCTGAATTAAATTGAATGGAATCACTCACAACTAGAGAGAAGAAAGCCCACGAATATTAGGAACCTCTACTGCCAAAAGTAGAAAGGACTCATCCCATGGAAATATGCACACCCCAACCACAAAGGACACAGCCTCACAACTCGAGAGGAGCCCTCCACTACAACTTGATAGGAGCCTGCTGGATATCACACATAGAGAGGAACACTTCTGCTGCTAATAGTGACAACCCTCACAACACAACTGTGCAGGGCCTTGCAGACCAGAACTAGAGAGAATTGAATGCACCACAGTTATAGAGTTGACCCCAAACATATCTAGAGAGAAGTTGCATGCCAAAACTAGTGAGTAGTCACCCGCACATTGGAACAAGAGAGAATCAACCTACACATCCCCACTAGAGACTAGTTTCCCCAAGATATCACGAGAGGAAGTCCCAGCACATCATGAGAGGAACGATGTGTAGTCCCCCAAATTGAGAAATAAACTTTGTTCCCTGCCACAGCTCAAGTGGAACCAAGAGTCCTGCACTGCAAATCAAGAGGAATCCTGAGTTCTTGCAACAACTAAAGAAGAGCTCTGAGTACCCTACTTTAACTCTAAAGGAACCCCAAGATTCATGCTGCAACTTGAGAGCTACCCAGTGTTACCAGCTACAACTTGATTGGAAACCCAAGTCCTCTTTTGCAACTAGAGAGGGACCCTGAGTTCCCCTTCACAACTTGACAGGAGGCCTGACACCCCTGCTGCAACTCGAGAGGAAACCCACGTTCCTAGCCTCGACTCGAGAGGAGATCTGACTCCTCTGTTGTATCTCGAGATTAACCCTGCGTTTTCCCATCACAACTCAACAGAAATCTTGACATTCCTGCTGAAGCCCAAGAGGAACCCTGAGCTACCCACCTCAACTGGACAGGAGGTCCGACCCCCTTCTGCGACTCGGGAGGAACACTGAGTTCCCCATCGCAAATCGAGATGAGCCCCAAGCACTGAGGTAACTCGAGAGGATTCCTAAGAGGAGCCACCACTGCCACAATTTGAGAGAACTATACAATAACAAAAGAGGTAGCTTCATACCACAAATAAACAGGAGTCCTACCCTGCCACAACTAGAAAGTAGTCTGTAAACCACATCTAGAGAGGAGTCCAAACCACAACTAGAGAGGAGTGGAAACAAAAACGTCAGTTGACCCCACTACAACTAGAGTGCAGTCCCATGCTATTATAGTAGCCTACTGTGCATCACAAGTAGACAGGAGGAAGCCTGCTAATTGCTACTAGAGAAGAGCTGACCCAAGCAGCTCAAAAGTCGTCATGACCACAACTCTAAAGGAACCCCAAGTCACCTGTCCCAATTTGAAAGGAACCCCATGTCCCCCACTGCATCTCTAGAAGAGCCCTGTGCCATCACAACGAAGGAGCCCCCAAGGACAAAGCTAGGAGACCCCCCGCCAAAACTTGGGAGGATTCCCCTGCCAAAATTAGATAGGAGAACTTCACCATATTGCACATAGGGAGAAGCCCCTCTGCTGTGAATAGAGGAAGCCCCTGAATATAACTTGAGATGAACCTGTCACAACTAGAGTGGAGCAAACCCGTCAAAACTAGTGAGGAATCCACAATGCCACAAGTGGAGTGAACAAACTCCCCTATAGAATTCTTGGAGGAATCACTACCCCTACTAAAGAGGAGTCCCCTCCTGAACTTAAGAGGAGCCCTAAACCACAGCTCAAGAGAAGACTATGGCCACAATGAGAGAAAAGCTCAAATGCCAAAATTGGAGAGGATCCAACCACAGCAACAGGAGAGGAAACCCTGGACATTGCACCTAGAGAGGGTCCGCTCCACTTCCAATAGATACAATCCCTGCCTGCAAGTCGAGTACACACCCCTACCATTGTCAGAGAGGAGCATCCTTGCCACATCTAGAGAATAGACCCCATGTCATAAATAGAGAGCAGCCCTTTGAACATTGCCACTTGAAAGGAGCATTCCCACACATCACAATTGAACAGAAGCCTCCTTTCACAACTAGAGAGGAGTCTCCCATGCCACAACAAAAGAGGAGGGGCCTTGCAAAAATTAGAGAGTAGGCTCGCAAATATCGCACCTGGAAATAGTGCCTGTGCACATTGCTACCAGAGAGGAAACTCCCTTCCCCGTTCGAGAGGAATATTCTACTGCAGCTCTAGAGGTGTCCCCAGAACACCATAAATAGAGAAGAGATCCCAAACACAACTTGAGAGGAGACTGCACACCACAACTAGAGAGAAGCCAAACCAACACAACTAAGAGTTGGCCCACACACCAGCTAGAGGGGAGAACGATGCCTCAAGGAGTTTAGCTGCCTAAACATCACAACTAAACAGAAGTCACCCTGCACAATGCTACTAGAGTGGACCTAACCCACTAAAACTCGAGTGGAGGCCCCACCTCACCTCGACAGGAATACCAAGACTCCCGATGAAATTCAAGAGGAGTCCCCCACCACCACGAGAGAGGAGCCCACACACTGCAACAAGAAAGGAGCCCACCATGACACTGCATGAAGAAAGAGGCCCTGCACTCCTCTACTAGAGAGGAGCAATCTCATACATCTCATCTAGAGAGAAGGCTCTACACCACTACTAGAGTGTATCCCACCAAACCACAAATAGTGATGAGCCAGAAAACTGCATCTAGAGAAGCGCTGCACAGGTGATGCAACAAGACAGGATTTCCCACTCCACAGCTGAAGAGGACTTCCCCAGGCACAACACACTTAGGGAGGAGCGTCCCGGGGCATTACAACTAGAGAGAAGTTCAACAGCCAAAACTGGAGAGTTGATTACATGCCACAACTAGATAGTTGACCCTCAGGCGCAACTAGAGGAGCACACCGCCAAAACTATGGAGGTGCCCCACCCTCCCTTACATCGCATTTAGAGTGTAGAACCACTGCCTCAACAAGAGTGGACACCCCTCCCACAGGTCGATATGAGTGTGCCCCACTCATCACAATTAGCAAAAAGTGCCCATGTACATCACAACTAGAATGGGATTCTCATACGAATCACAATGAAAGAGGAGGCCAACACAGCAGCTAGAGAAGAGACTCCTGCCACAATTAAAGATATCCCCCCGTTAACATTGCCATTAGAGAGCATACCCATCTATCACAATTAGACAGAAACCTCCTTCCACAAGTAGAGTGTAGCCCACCATGTTACAACTAAAGAGGCCTCCCATTCTCACAACTAGAGACTAGCCTCCTACACATAAAAGCTAGAAAAATTTCACTTTCACGTCACAACCAGACAATAGCCATCCCCATCACTGTTTGAGGAGAGCACTCTACCATAACTAGCGATAAGCCCGACTGCCACAACTAAAGAGGAGCCCCCCTGACACAACTAGAGAGGTGTCTGCAAATGACAAGTAGAGAGGAGCCAACCCACCACAAATAGAGTGGACCCCCACTGCAACTAGAGTGGCACCCCATGGTGCCACTAGAGAGTAGCCTCCCACACAATGCAGGTAGAGAGAGGTAGCCTGCACAGAGCTACTAGAGAGGATCTTCCCCACTACAGCTTAAGAGGAGGCTCCACCACAACTCCAAAGGAAGCCTGGGTCATCTGCTGTAACAAGCGGCACACCGAGTTCCCTGCTGCAATTTGACAGGAGCCCTAGGAAATAACAAGAAAAGGGGCCTCTAGTTCGCCTAGTCAAGGCTATGGTCTTTCCTGTGGTCATGTATGGATGTGAGAGCTGGACTGTGAGGAAGGCTGAACGCCGAAGAATTGATGCTTTTGAACTGTGGTGTTGGAGAAGACTCTTGAGAGTCCCTTGGACTGCAAGAAGATCCAACCAGTCCATTCTGAAGGAGATCAATCCTGGAATTTCTTTGGAAGGAATGATGCTAAAGCTGAAACTCCAGTATTTTGGCCACCTCATGCGAAGAGTTGACTCATTGGAGAAGACTCTGATGCTGGGAGGGATTGAGGGCAGGAGGAGAAGGGGACGACAGAGGATGAGATGGCTGGATGGCATCACTGACTCGATGGATGTGAGTCTGAGTGACCTCCGGGAGCTGGTGATGGACAGGGAGGCCTGGCGTGCTGCGGTTCATCGGGTCGCAAAGAGTCGGACACGACTGAGCGACTGATCTGATCTGATCTGAGTCATAATGATACTGGGGCTCCCGGATAAAAGTGAAGCAGATTCCCCTAGAAAAACTAGAGTGGATTCCCCCAGGACATCACACCTAGAGAGAAGCCTCTGTTCCAAATAGCGACGAGCTCCCTGAAGTAAGTTGAGTGGCATCCTTCACAACTAGAAAGAAGCAATCCCCCTAATGTTAGTGAGGAACCCGTATCGCCAAAAATAGAGGACCTTTCCCATGGAGCCCGACACACTCCAACCAGAGAGGATACTGCCTTGCAACTCGAGAGGAACCCAATACACATCACACATTGAGAGGAGACCCTCTGCTGCTAATAGAGACGAACTTCACACTGCAACCAGAGAGGAGATTGATCACCACAACTAGAGAGAATCAAACACCCCACAACTACAGAGTTGACCCTGAACACAACTAAAGAAATCACAGGCCAAAACTAGTGAGTAGCCACACACAGATTGCAACAAGAAAGGAGCCGCCCTGCACATTCCTGCTAGAGATGAATTACCCCAAGGTAACTCAAGAGGAGGCCCCACCACAAGTCAAGAAGAACCCTGGGTAACTTATCAACTCAAGAGGAACACAAGTTCCTCACCATGCCTCGAGTGGAACACTGAATTCCATGCCACAATTGGAGAGGTACACTGACCTCCCACTGTAAGTAGAAGGGAGCTTTGTGTCCTCTGATACAACTCGAGAGGAACCCCATGTTCCCCATTGCAACTCTAGAGGAACCCTGGGATCAGATTTCCACATTCTACACAGTGACACTCTTCACAGACCCTGAACAGGTTCACACACCCACATTCACCAGGGTGTAAACCCTCTGTGTTCACATACCTGGTCTCACCTGTCCACAGTCTCAAGTGTGACCCCATGTCTCAGGTGCTGCACCTGGAGTCACGTAGCCACAGAATCCAATATGACTGCCCTCTTCCACCTGGGGTCACACATCCATAGATTCCAGGGTGACACCCCTCCCAGACCCTGAAGTTGGGCTTACACATCCACAGTATCCAGTGTGACGCCCCCTCACCAAACTTTGTACCTTAGTTTACTTGACCTCTGTTTCCAGGGTGACCCCATATCCCAGACCCTGAACCTGGGGTCACATGTATATGGTGGCCAGGATGACAACCCTTCCCAAATGCTGTATCTGTTATGACATGGGCACAGTCGCCAGGATTACCCCAACTTCCAGACCCTTTACCTGGGCTCACACATAAACTTTCTCCAAGGAGAGACCCTTGCAGACACTCCCCCTGCAGTCACATATCCACAGTCTCCAGAGTGACTCATCGAAAATCCTGTACCTGGGGCCACACGTCCATTCTCCAGTGTTACTCTCTCTCAGATCCTGCACCTGGGGTCACATGTCGACAGTCTCCTGTGTGATGTCACATCCCAGGCACTGAACCTGTGATCACAGGTCCACAGGCTCCATTGTAACCTCTTTCCCAGACTCTGTAAGTGGGATCACATGTCCTCAGTCTCCAGTGTGACCCCATCTCTCATAATATGTACCTGGGGTGAGCTCTCCACAGTTTTCAGGGTAAAACCACCCTGCCAGACCATGGACTTGTTTCCACACCTCCACAATCTCGAGGATGACTGTCTTCCCCTACCCTGCAGCTGGATTCACATGTCCACATTCTCCAGTGTGAACTCCATTTCACACACTGCACCTGGGCTCACATGTCCACATTCTCCAGGGTGACCACCCCATCCTTGTCCATGGGGTCAAATATCCAGTCTCCAGGGTGACACTTCTCCCCAAACCCTGAACCTGGGGTCACACATCCACACTTTCCAGGGTGACAACCTTCCAGACCCTGAAACTGAGGTCACATATCCACAGTTTCCAGGGTGACTGCACCCTCCAGACCAAAACCTGGAGTCACACATCCACCGAGTTCATGGTGATCTAGCCCCCTAAACCCTGCACCTGGGATCATAGGTCCACAGTCTCCAGGGTAACCCCACACTCAAGACCCTGTTTGTGAGTTCACACATCCACAGTATCCAAGGTGACCCCATCACCCAGATCCTGCACCCAGGGTCTCATGTCCACTGTCTCTAGGGTGACACCCCTCCCAGACTCTGAACCTGGAGTCACACGTCCTCAGTCTCTGGGGTGGCAACACCTCACAGTTCCTCCATCTGAGGTCTGTCAGGGTTATAGAGGTCCACAGTCTCCAGGGTTACTGCCTCCCATACCCTTTACCTGCAGACACAATTCCACAGTCTCAAGGTGATCCCACACTTCAGACCCTTTTCCTGGGGTCACTTATCCAGTATCCATGGTGAAGCCCTTCCCCAGGCCAAGTACCTGGGGTCACACATGCACAGTCTCAAAGGGGACACCCCTCCCAACATCCTGTACCAGTGATCACATATTCAGCCTCCAGGGAAATCCCACCCTCAAGACCCTGTACCTGGCTTCACAAGCCCTTACTCCCGGTGACCCCACCTCCAAGAATCCACACCTAGGCTCACACATCCACAGTCTCCAGGTTGACCCTACCTCCAATTACTGTACCTGGGCTCACACGTCCACAGTCTCAAGGGGAACCCTACCTCCTAGAACCTCTGTAGGGGTCACATGTCCACAGTCTCCGTGGTGAACCCACCTCCCAGAACTTGCACCTGGGTAGCGGTTACAACAGACAATGCAGACATACAAAGGATTATAATAGACTATTGTGAACAACTATATGTCAATAAAATTGATAAATGGAAGAAATGGACAGATTTTTAGTAAATTTCAATTATTCAAGACTGTATCTATAGTGTCCAAATTTCGTGAAGGTTGAAACACACAGCTGGCCAAAAAGATAAAGAGATTGTAAATAAGCATACAAGGGCATAATCAGGATGCTGGTGGAATGCATGTACAGTCAAATCTGGAGGACAGTTTGGCACCTTTCTCCAAATCTAAAGAGTCTCACCTTAGGAATCAAGAAGTGCACCTCTTGTATTTAGACAACTGCTTTGGAAAACTGAAATAAAAATTACTACCAAATAATGTATGAGAGTACTGTTCATAATTCATAATAAATAAAAACATCAGGATAACCTTACATAGATATGCATTCACAGGTAAATTAGGGCATAGTCATTTCAAGGGTATCACAAAACAGCACACCCAAAATATGCCCATTTGACAAAAAGATTATTTTAGACTGATTAATTAAAAAAAAAAAAAAAAAGCAGCCCCAGAGAATTTTTTAAACCAAGGAGAAATGCCATCTTAAAAAGTGGATTTATGTTTTTTAAGGATATCTCCATTTGTAAGGATGCTTCCATCTCTGGAAAAGGAAATGGAGGATGACTAAATATCAAGAATGACTTGACTTGACTAAATGACTTGATTATCAAGAAGATCTATGGAATGGACCTGGATGTTAATCTGCATAACCACCATACTTTTGTTTATAGTGCTTCACTTAATCAGATCAGATCAGATAAGTCGCTCAGTCATGTCCCATACTTTGCGACCCCATGAACTGCAGCACGCCAGGCCTCCCTGTCCATCACCAGCCCTCGGAGGTCACTCAAACTCATATCCATCGAGTCAGTGATGCCATCCAGCCATCTCATCCTCCGTCGTCCCCTTCTCCTCCTGCCCCCAATCCCTCCCAGCATCAGAGTCTTCTCCAATGAGCCAATACTTCGCATGAGGTGGCCAAAACACTGGAGTTTCAGCTTAAGCATCATTCTTTCCAAAGAAATCCCAGGGGTGATCTCCTTCAGAATGGACTGTTTGGATCTCCTTGCAGTCCAAGTGACTCTCAAGAGTCTTCTCCAACACCACAGTTCAAAAGCATAAATTGTTCAGCGCTCAGCCTTCTTCACAGTCCAGCTCTCACATCCATACATGACCACAGGAAAGACCGTAGCCTTGACTAGGTGAACCTTTGTTGCCAAAGTGATGTCTCTGCTTTTGAATATGCTATCTAGGTTGGTCATAACCTTCCTTCCAAGGAGCAAGCGTCTTTTAATTTCATGGCTGCAGTCACCATCTGCAGTGATTTTGGAGCCCAGAAAAATAAAGTCTGACATTGTTTCCACTGTTTCCCCATCTATTTACCATGTAGTGATGGGACCAGATGCCATGATCTTCGTTTTCTGAATGTTGAGCTTTAAGCCAACCTTTTCACTCTCCACTTTCACTTTCATCAAGAGGCTTTTTATTTCCTCTTCACTTTCTGCCATAAGGGTGGTGTCATCTGCATATCTGAGGTTATTGATATTTCTCCCGGCAATCTTGATTCGAGCTTGTGTTTCCTCCAGTCCAGCATTTCTCATGATGTACTCTGCATATAAGTTAAATAAACATGGTGACAATATACAGCCTTGACGTACTCCTTTTCCTATTTGGAACCAGTCTATTTTTCCATGACCAGTTCTAACTGTTGCTTCCTGACCTGCATACAGATTTCTCAAGAAGCAGATCAGGTGGTCTGGTATTCCCACCTCTTTCAGAATTTTCCACAGCTTATTTTCATCAACATAGTCAAAGCCTTTGGCATAGTCAATAAAGCAGCAATAGATGTTTTTCTGGAACTCTCTTGCTTTTTCGATGATCCAGCGGATATTGGCAATTTGATCTCTGGTTCCTCTCCCTTTTCTAAAACCAGCTTGAACATCACGAAGTTCACATATGGCTGAAGCCTGGCTTGGAGAATTTTGAGCATTACTTTACTAGCGTGTGAGATGAGTGCAATTGTGCGGTAGTTTGAGCATTCTTTGGCATTGCCTTTCTTTGGGATTGGGATGAAAACTGACCTTTTCCAGTCTTGTGGCCACGGCTGAGTTTTCCAGATTTGCTGGCATAATGAGTGCAGCACTTTCACAGCATCATCTCTCAGGATTTGGAATAGCTCCACTGGAATTCCATCACCTCCACTAGCTTTGTTCGTAGTGATGCTTTCTAAGGCTCACTTGACTTCACATTCCAGGATGTCTGGCTCTAGGTCAGTGATCTTAATAATCTCCCTTAAATGGCTTCTTTCATCCCCTAAACTCCTTCTTTCATTCTTAGCTGATGATAGCACTTAAGGTAAAGTCTTGGACCATTTCAGGAAGTGACTCAGTTTTCCCAGGTATCTTTAAACTATACAGAAGGTATGCATGGCATATATTAGACTTCTGATTTTTTTTCTCCATTCCATCTCCCTTTCATTATGAGCATCTCAATGAAGAACACTGAGGGTAGAGGGAAAATTATTTTTCTTTTCATATAATGGAATACAGTAGTATTCAGACATATAAAGGAATGAACAAACGACCCATTTATAAAAAAAGAAAAGCATGAATCTAACAGTTATATTACAAAATGGAGGAATCCAGCATCAAGTACTACACACTGTATGACATTATAAGGCATTCTAGAAAAGGTAAAAGACATACGATAAACAGTTTATGGAATATGTGGCTGAAATATTTCACATGATACTTTAGTGATGAATACCTGCCACTATGCATTTGTGTTAGCACATGGATTTTTGTTTTCAGAACCCAACAATTAAATTAGTACCTATTAATATTTATTAATTCAGGGTATGTGAGTGTCAAAGACTGGAATGTAGAATTTAACAAAGAGTCTAACAGGTTGAGAAATATATGAAAAGCTTCAGACTTCCCTGGTGGGCCAGTGGTTAAGACTCCACGTTGCCAATGCAGGAGAGGTGGGTTCAATTCCTGGTCAGGGACCTAAAATCTCACATGCCACAGCACAGCCAAGAGATTAAAAAAGAAGAAGGAATTAAAAAAAAAAAAAAAGCCACTCAGTGTTAGGACTAAATAATCTGACATAAGTTCACTGTAGAAATGAATATAATCTGCAGGACAAAGGCAAAATGTACCAAACATAAACAATGAGCTCTGAAAGTTCGTTCTACAGGGAGTTGGTAGATAAGAGGACTGAAACTACTATTTCAGTCATTGATTGGAGCAAACACTGAATTTGATAAATGAAAATAATGGAAACTAAGTTTCTTATCACTGGAGTGGGAAGTTATAGGCAGACAAAGAGAGAAGGCGATAATATCTGTGTCATAAGAAATCAGGTTGGAGACACCATTATAATCTATCTTTAGCCTAATACAGAAACACCTAGCTCCATGTGAAAATCTTCATAAGCATGTGTATTTATAGTCTGGTATACATGTGTATGTATTTCGATGCATTTTCTGCTAAGATTATTAAGTTCTCATATGAAAATTTTTATTAATATTCTTTAATAGAAAGGAATAAGGAGTCTTTAACTATGTGGCTGATACTAGGACTGAGATAATAAATCTATAAAGCAGTATAATCTTAAAATATGAGAAAGAAGAACCATGAAAGCTGAATTATGTAAAATAAATTCAGGAGAGCATGGAAAAAGCTCTCAATATAAGACAAAGCAAGAATAAACTAAGCAGTCTAATTGACTTCATCATAGTCAAAAGAAAGTGAAAGTGAAGTCTCTCAGTTGCGTCTGCCTCTTTGAGACCCCATGGAAAATACCCTATGAGGTTCCTTAAGCCATGAAGTTTTCCAAGCTAGAGTACTAGAGTGGGTTGCCATTTCCTTCTCCAGGGATTTTCCCCACCCAGGCATTGACCCGAGGTCTCCTGCATTGCAAGCAGATGCTTTTACAGTCTGAGCGGTCAGGGAAGCTCCCAAAAGTTTAAAAGAAATTTCAGGTGTCCAAATAGGTTAAAAAAACACAAACAAACATAGTTTTTATGAGTAGTGTTGAATAAAAATCTATACACAGATACATTCTAAATAACTGATGTGGACACTCAGCTATCCATCAAGTATGTGAAGCTAACTCACTTCTCCTCAAATGTGGATCCTGCATTATTACTTCCTCCTTAATAAGGCATTCAGGATGGACCTGGGGGAAATCAAGAATAAAGACCAGTGACAAATGTTAGGGAAAATGTACAGAAATTGGAACTCAAACTTTACTTGTGGAGATGTAAAATGGTGTGAACTATGTGTGCAGAACCAGCATTTTCTCAAAAACATAAAAATGTAATTATCATATTGCTTAGAATTAGCCACAGGACCTAAAAAGGTGAGTTTTCATTCCAATCCTAAAGAAAGGCAATGCCAAAGAATGTTTCAACTACCATGCAGTTGCACTCATCTCACACGTTATCAAAGTAATGCTCAAAAGTTCTCCAAGCCAGGATTCAACAGTACATGAACCATGAAATTTCAGATGTTCAAGCTGGATTTAGGAAAGGCAGAGGAGCCAAAGATCAAATTGCCAAAATACTTTGCTTCATTGAAAAAGCAAGAGAGAAAACATCTACTTCTGCTTTATTGACAATGGCAAAGCCTTTGAATGTGCAGAAGACCACAAACTGTGGAAAATTCTTAAAGAGATGGGAATCCCAGACCACCTCACCTGCCTCCTGAGAAATCTGTATGCAGGTCAAGAAGCAAAAGTTAGAACTGGACATAGAACAACAGACGGGTTCCACATTGGGAAAGGAGTATGGCAAGACTGTATATTGTCATCCTGCTTCTTTAACTTATATGCAGAGTACATCCTGTGAAATCCCGGGGCTGGATGAAACATAACCTGGATTCAAGACTGCCGGAAAAAATATCAATAATCTCAGATACGCATATGACACCAGTCTTATGCAGAAAGCAAAGAACTGAAGAGACTCTTGATGAAAGTGAAAGAGGAGAGTGAAAATGTTGACTTAAAACTCATATTCATCAAACCAGAATCAAAAGAGACATGTGTACTCAAATGTTCATCGCGGCACTGTTTATAATAGCCAAGACATGGAAGCAACCTTGATGTCCATCAGCAGGTGAATAGATAACAAAGCTGTGGTATAAATATACAATGGAATATTACTCAGCCATTAAAAACAATGCATTTGAATCAGTTCTAATGAGGTGGATGAAACTGGAGCCTATTATACAGAGTGAAGTAAGTCAGAAAGAAAAGCAAAAATACAATATACTAATGCATATATACGGAATTTAGAAAGATGTTCATGATAACCCTGTATGTGAGACAGCAAAAACAGACACAGTTGTATTAAACAGCCTTTTGGACTTTGTGGGACAGGGCGAGGGCAGGATGATATGGGAGTATGGCAGTGAAACCTGTAAAATATCGTATGTGAAGTAAATCGCCAGTCAATGTTTGATGCATGAAACAGGATACTTGGGGCTGGTGCACTGGAGTGACACAGAGGGATGGGATAGGGAGGGAGACGGGAGGGAGATTCAGGATGGGAACACATGTACACTCATGGCAGATTCAAGTCAATGTATGGAAAAACCAATACAATATTGTAAAGTAAATTCAATCAATCAATCAATCAATCTTGAAAAAGATTAAAACAAAACAAAACAAAACCTCAGTATTCAGAAAACTAAGATCATGGCACCTGGTCCCATCATTTCATGGCAAATAGATGGGGAAACAATGGAAAAAGTTACAGACTTTGTTTTCAGGGGTTCCAAAATCACTGCAGATTGTAACGGCAGCCATGAAATTAAAAGACACGTGCTCCTGGGAAGAAAAGTTACGATCAACCTAGACAACATATTAAAAATCAGAGACATTACCAACAAAGGTCTGTGTACTCAATGCTATGGTTTTTCCACTAGTCATGTATACATGTTAGAGCTGGACTACAAGGAAATCTGAGTGCCTAAGAAGTGATGCTTTTGTACTGTGGTGCTGGAGATGATTCTTGAGAATCCCTTGGACTGCAAGGAGATCCAACCAGTCAATCCTAAGGAAAATCAGCCCTGAATATTCACTGGAGGACTGATGCTGAAACTGCAACTGCAATACTTTGGCCACATGATGTGAAGAACTGACTCATTGGAAAAGACCCTGATGCTGGGTAAGACTGAAGGTAGAAGTAGAAGGGGATAACAGGTTGAGATGACTGGATGGCATCACCAACTCGATGGACATGAGTTTGAGCAAGATCTAGGAGTTGGTAATGGATAGGGAACCCTGGTTTGCTGCAGTCTTTGGGGGTCACAAAGAGTCAGACATGACTGAGTAACTGAACTGAATTATCATATGTTTTGGCAACTCCACTCCTAGATATACATCCAAAGAATTTAAAGCAAATTTTCAAATATAAACTTGTACACCCATATAAACAGTGGCAGTGCTCTTGAGAGCCCATGTTAAAAACAATGAAAATGCCCACCAACACATGAAGGGAAGGTTAGATCCATACATAAGATGAATTACTCTGCCATAGAAAGGATATAGTAAAATAGTGCTACAGCTGCAGAAAAGAGGGGGATTCTCAAAAACACAAAGTTAACATAGAATCTATCCAGTCACGTCCAGGTTATGCACCCAAAATATTTAAAATGAAGAACCAGAACAGGTATTCAAACCTCATATTAATAGCAGCATTATTCATAGAAGCCAAAAGTGGAAGCAACACACGGGTTCAACAGATGAATGGACAAGCACAATGTAGTATAAACACAATGAAATGTGATTCAACTTTTAAAAACATGATAACTCTCACACATGCTATGATGTGGATTAAACTTCAAGTTGTTGTGCCAAGTGAAAGAAGTCCGACACAAAAGGAAAACTGTTCTATGATTCCACTAGTATGAGGTATCCATATAAGACAAATTCCAAGTAGAATAAGACAGCCATGGATTGAGAGTGGTGAGTGTTTAATGGTTACAATGTCACCTCAGGAAAAAGAAAAGATACTGGAGATGTATGGTGGGGAAATTTTTACAAAGTGAATGCAGTTAATGCTATAAAAGTGCATAATTACAATGACTCAAATGATAAATGTTGTAATATGTCTGTAAGCTCAGTGAAAAAAATGACACATGGAACAACATGGAAAAGCACTGAAAACAGTGCTTTTTTCAGTGAAAGAAACCACACTTACAAAGCCACCCCGATCATAGTCATCTTGTCATTTTAAATCCATGAAGGTTTTTCATATGAGGGAAAGTCCCAGTGATAGCTCCAGAAAATAAAAAGTGCATTAGAATGGAGAAAGACATTTTCACGAATCTTGGGAAGCTGATGAAAGCTGAACTGGTCCTATGGATAGGATTCTAATGTGGAAACAACAATTATCCCCCATTTGGGGGTTATGGGCTGGTTCCCCCGGGAAAGTGCTCCTACTTTGGGCAAAACCCATTGCAGTATTTGCTATGAATGTAGAAAACGTTGTGCCACTATTTAAAGTTGAAACATTTGAAATTTGACTAGAAAGGAAATTACTGTTCAATACAACCATGTATGTCACTTGCCAGAAAATCAGAGATGACATTGAACATTGCAATAGAGGCCAAGAGTTAACCAAACCAAATTCAACAAAAGTAGTGATGCGAATTGCCTTGGACTAGTCCACATGGTATTAAAAAGCACCATACAAAGAGCATATTAGTAACACCATGCCTTGGGTGCTGTGGATGACCCAGATGGAACTAAAACTATGAGATGTCTTAAATCTAGTTTTCCACATAACACTATACCACAGCATATTTCAGAACTAAAAATCAAATTCATGGACTTGTCTGTCAGTCCAGTGTTTAAGACTCTGCACTTCCACTGCAGGGGGTACGGGTTTGATCCTTTGTCAAGGACCTAAGATCCAACATGTGGAACTGCAGGGCCAAAAATACAAAAGTCGGTACAACTGCAAGATCATTTGTGAATTCCTATACTAATGATGAAGTATTAGAAACAGAAATTAAGAAAATATTCCCTGTTACAATTTCATCCCCACACACAACCAGCTCAAAATCTAGACATCTAACCAAGGACTTGAAAGAACTGCAAGCTAAAAACTACAAGACAATGATCAAAGAAACTGAATGGATACAAGTAAAAAGATATCCCTTGTTTATGGGTGAAAATGTCATTAAAATATCCATGCTAAGAAAACCAATGTGCATATTCATGCAATCACTGCCAACATTTCCATGACAATTTTCACAGAAACAAAAGCAGTCTTTACATCTGTGTGGCACCACAAAGGAAGCAGAAGAGCCAAAGGGACTCTGAGAAAGCAGAATAGGCTAGCGGCATCTCCATCCCTGACTTCAATCTAGAGTATACCCCTAGAGCCACCACAAGACGTGTGGAATTGGCACAGAAATAGGCACAGAGACAATAGAGCTCAGAAGTAAACATACAGGTACATGGTAATTAATTGAAAAGAAAGGAATTAAGAACATACATGCAGGAAAGGACATTCTCCCCACCCAATAAACCGTGCTGTGAAAAATAGAAACCACACACCAAGGAACAATACAGGACACCATCTTATACCACAGACAAAAACTGACTAAAATCCAATAATTTTCCACATCAAGCCCTAACAATCCTGAGTTCTGGTAAGGCAGACTTTCAGCAACAGCTGCAAACAGAAAGCTTTTTCCCTATTTCCCTCATATTTTCCTTCAGCAGCACCACCTCCTTGCAGGTATTGAGGAAACTAGCCTCCCATCAGACTCAATTGAACCTCACAATGTCCCAAAACTGAAGCCCCAGCGGGTCCTGAGGATACCAGAGTCCTGTCAGCCTCAACTGAATTGTACAATGCCTTAAAAGTGAAGCCCAGGTGCATCCTGAGGGACAAGGCTCCCATCAGCCTCAACTGAACCCCACCATGCCCTCAAACTGAAGCCTAAGTGGGTCCTAAGGAGACCAGACTCCATCAGCCTGAACTGAACCCCTCAAAACCCCAAAACTGAAGCCCCAGTGGGTTCTGAGGAGGCAAGACTTCTATCCACCTGGGCTGAACCCCACCATGTCCCAAAGCTGAAACCACGTGGGTCCTGTCAGCCTGAACTGAACCTCACACTGTCCTACAGCTGAAGCCACAGTGGATTTTTAGGAGGCCAGAGTCCTGTCAGTGGCCAACCACAGCCACTGGAAGTGCTCCAGCAGAGTGGGGAGTTCCACCTGGAGCAGGGAATGTCAGGGAGTCAGATTTGATTTATCACGGACAGGCATGATCAAGCAGGCTTGCAGGGACCAGGAAAAGGGTGAAGCAGGCAAGCTCCAGCTCCAAGTATTGTTAAGTCCCCACTTTCTGAGACTACGTGACCTACATGAACCAGACTTTGCAAGGAGGAACCTGAGTTATAGAGGCAGAAAGAGTAGGAGGTGATGCAAAATTTAAGCGTTTCCTCTTCAGGTTCAGGAGCACCAAGTGCCCCCAGGTTCCTAGATCCTTGTGCCCCAGTGACTGTGAGCTCCTCCTCCAGGGTATATGGCCAACCCCCACACGAACTCCCTTCGACATCTGCAGCCCTGGCCCAAGCCTAACCCCGCCATCAGGCCTTGAAAAAGCTCCCTGCCACCAGGATGCATCTCACATTCCGCCCCAACATGCGCTTTTTGAAGCCTTAATAAGGCATGCCCCTCTTCTCCCTGTGATTTCCCTTGCCTGATGAAGCCAGGCCTGCATCCATTCCAGGTGAATTCAAGGGCCTCATCCTATCCAGACTCCACATGTGTGTCCATCTATATGAGCCTGTTATGATCTCATAAAATGAGGGTTATTTGATACACAGAGAATGAGGTGAATGGGGGCCACCAAAGATGTGTCCCTGTAGAATAATGCCATATCTGGGTAAAGGGTCTTAGTAGATAAAGCTAAGGATATCAAGGTAAGGTAATCTAGGGTTTGGGTGACTTTCAATCCAACTGACAGAGTCCTTCAAAGAGACGAAAGAGGACACAGAGGAGAAGCCTTTTAATGGCAGAGGCAGAGATGGGAGGGAGGGGAAAACAAGCCCAGGGACGCCTGGAGCCCCTGAAGCTGGAAAAGGCAAGAAGGACCATATCCTGAAGTCTCTGGAGGGACCTCAGCCCTATGACATGTTGATCTCAGGTGTCTGTTCTCCAGGATTGGGGGAGGATAAAATGTTCTGTTTTGTTTTGTTTTTTTTTTTTTTTTTTTTTTTTAACCCTCCCAGCTTGTGATCATTTGTTAGAGAAGCCACAGAGCAGCCACACAGACCCTGCTCTTTAGAATCCTAGAAGTGTGGATATCACTAAAGGCAGATGGAGGGTGGATTACAGAACCTTAGAGTCAGCACTAGGCCCTCAGAAATGCTAAAGCAGTAGCTGGAGGTCAGAGTTGTTGAGGTGCCAAGTTTGAAGCCTGTCCCTAGGGGTACTGGCTGCACACACCTCCTTAGGTTCTTCTACTGGTACATGTGTTGTTACATCTCAGTACGAACTGAGGATATTTTCTTATCACTGTTCATATTGCTAATACAGAAGTCACTAGTTACACAGGTGAAAACCCAATTAGGATGCTTACTCCAGGGATGAGCAGTTCTGAAAATGGTCAGTGGTGGGGACTTATGCATGTGAATCCAGCAGCCCTTCCACACTCCCTACCCTCATACCTCCCAACAAGGGTCTTCAGTGTGTAGTTGGGAGAACCCCACAGAGTCATCTCTAAGTAAACGCTGGCTGACCCTCTGGCTAGCCACTTCTGAACCTCATCCACACTTTCCAGGTAAACACCTGAATATGTGCAAAGACCTCACAGGATAGAGATAATGATTGGAACCCCTCCAGTGACAGCATGCTTATCGAGTTGGCTCCTGTAGGTCAGGCAGGATGGTCCTGGCCTGGGTGATCTTCTGAAAGCTTTCCACTTTCCTATCTGAGTTACTCCTCTTGTCCTGCTCCCCCTGCCTGTTTTCATGCTTCCTCACCTCTGCCTGAGACAAATTCCTACAGCATGAGCAGGAGACACAGCCCATGCTTAGAAAATGACAGCCTAGCACCTGCTGAAGAACATCCAGCAGAGCCCCACACAGACCAGATCCCCTGAAATGCCATGGCCCCTCACTCTGGCTCACCAAACGGGCTCTGCAATGTCTAAGCAGAAAAGACAGCATCAAGTACAGCTGGAAGCACTTGGGTGGTTTTATATACACCTCAACCCACACACATGAGTAAAGGGCAGGAAAGCCAGGTCAGCCCATAATTGTTCATATGGGCTTGTGCTTTTAGAAAAAAGGATCAATGTGCTTGTCAAGGTTCTAGGAAGACCTGTGGGTCCTGAGGGTAAGGATGGATACAGAGCTGCAGCTCTTACTTGTTTTCTAATCATTTTATCTGGCTCAAAATTGGGAGAGAATTTCAGGAAGAATTTTTTCTAATGAGAGAGACCCAGGGGTCATGGACAGGAGGTGTGGTGGATAGAGACAGGCTCAGTGTCCAGGTGCAATGGAAGCCTCTGGAAATCCTGCTGGAAGGAGGCTGCACACAGTGAAGCCGAGGGTCACAGACCTGTCAAGCAGTTTCTGTTTGTTGCCTCATATCCTGTTCCGAGTGGCTCAAAATCAGATCTGTCCAACAGAGGGGCTGGGGGTGCTCTGCAATGAGAAGTTTGTGGACAGTTCCTGGATGCTGAGCCCTGTTGCATAACTGTCCAGCTGAATCCACTTTCCTGGGAGGCTTCTGCCCATAAGAATCCCATGTTCCTGGGAGGTGCAAGTGAACAAGTATCCTCTCTGTACAGTCATCACAGAGTAGCTTAGTGACTCTCACGTGGAAGTGCTGGGGTTAGGTGATAACAAGGATATGTTGGGGAACTTCCCCTGAAACACTCCCAGGCCCATCTAGAGTGAAGAGGTCAGTTTCGGTGTACTGGTTGTTGTGCTGGTGTGGGAGACTTCATGGGTACCTCTTGTTTCTTCCTCATGACACTACAGAGGCCTCTCCAGTACACATAAGACAGCCTGCCCAGAAACAGTGGAATGTGAGAGGGAAGGACCAGGCTGAGAGGGCCTTTGTGCTCTGAGTTGGGAGTGGAAAACAAATGGTGAGTGTGATCCAGAAAAGCAGCCCTGGTGATGGGAGACTTGTTCAAACAATCTGAGTACAGGTTGGAAAGAATTTTCAGACATAGAGTGTCTCAGAAGGGAGTGAGTTTTTATTAAGAACAAAGAGCAGAGATAAAGTGGGCACTGTGAGTGCAGCAGGCCAACCTGCTTACAGACTAAGGAAAGTCGACAGCTTTTGTGGCTTCAAGACAAAGACAATTCCTGCTGGAAGGTTGATGTTAGGTTATTGGTTGTAGCACCACAGGGTGTTTACTGGAGTGGGCATCTTTGCCTGGTAGGGAGTCAGGAAGCTTGTTCATGATGATCAGGGTCTTTTGGCAACAGTCACAAATGGATTCAGTCAGATTCATAGTTGACTTTGGTTCTGGGCTCCACTTCTGTGGCCTTGGTGTGAGGCCTCCCAGCTGTGGCCTTGGAGAAGTACTCAACTCAAGACTCACCTTTCCGAGTAAATTTCCATCACATTATCTCTGTAGGAGAGATCCAGTGATCCTAGGTCTGTTTGGAAAATTCTTGGATACCACAGAGACACATGAGTGAACCTGGTTATTGAACCTTGTTGGCAAAATTAGCATTTTCTCTCGATTGGTGCTAAAAGGGTGTGGGCTGGCAGGTGCCTGATAATCCATTCAAATGATGCTTTCCTACTTATAACATCAACAGGTTTGGTCAAATTTTTTCGATTTCTTGTCTAGCCAGCCATCTTGCAGCTCCTTGCTGCAGGATTATTTCCATTTGAATGTCAACTAATCAAGGTAACAACAGTATGGCATTCAGCACTCTTAGACAATTTCCCAAGCCTGTTTCCTCAGGGCCAGACCCAATATAAGCTAGGAATGGGTTCACAAGGCTCAAAAATGCAGGGAATATACTGCCTATGACCCTGGAAATTAGGGCCTCTTGTAAACCTGGAGTTCTCACATCTTAAAATCTATACGGTTGCTGATAGACAGATGTCTGAAAAAGCACTCTGCTTTTATGCCTTTCATTCATCTGGGAAGTGGGGTCACCCTGAGGACTGTGGATGTGTGATTCAAAGTGCAGATTTAGGGGAGGGTGCTCTACCTGGAGACTGTGGACACGTGATCCATGATGTATGCTTTAGGAGGGGGTCACCATAGAAACTGTGGATGTGCCACTCCAGGTATAGGGTCTAGGAAGTGGGGTTACCCTGACAATTATGAACATGTTTCCAAAGGGGCAGGGTCTGGTGGATGGGTCATCCCAGAGACTGTGCCTGTATGATGCCAGGTACAGGGACTGTGGAGATATGTCATCCTAGAGACTGTGAAATGTGACCACAGGTACAGGGTCTGGGGGGTGGAGTAAGACTTGAGACTCTGGATGTGTGACCGAAGGTGAAGGTTATGGGGAGGGTCTCACCCAAGCATTGTGGACATATGACCCAGATATATGGTCAGTGAGATGGGGTCACCCTGGAGACTGTGAATATGTTACCTCTGGTGCAGATTATTGGAGGGGTTTATCCTGGAAACTGTGGTTATGAGAACCCAGAGGCAAGGTCTGTAAGGTTAGATCACCTCAAGACTGTGGTCCTGATACCACAGACCAGGGTCAGTGAGGTTGTGTCACCCTGTAAAATGTGAATGTGTGACTCCAAGTATACAATCTGGGGAAGATTGTCACTCTGTAGACTGTGGACATGTGGACACAAGGTCCAGGTTCTGGCAGGGAGGTGTCACACTGGAGACTGTGGACATATGACCCCAGGTACAAGATCTGGGAAATGGCAGCACCCCACAGACTATGAACATGTGTCACCGGGTACTGGGTCTGCGAGAATGCACATGGTATAGACTAGATATATGACCCCAAATACAGTGCCTGGGAGAGGTCACCCTTGGGACTGAAGACATGTGATCTCAGATACAGGATCTGGGATGGTGTCACCCTGGAAACTATAGACATGTAACAGCTCACAATGGAAACTAAGGCCATGTCATCCCAGGCGCTTGGACTAATGTGGTAGTGTCACCCTGAAATCTGTCGACTATATCCACAGATATGTGTTGGGGTGGTGGGCTGTCACCCTGGAGACTGGAAATATCACCAGGGATTCAAAGTCTGTGAGTGCTGATCACCATGGAGACTATGTACATGTGACCAGAAGGAAAAGTTCTGGTGAGGTGGGGTCACCATGGATAAATTGGACATGTGACCCCAGGTGTAGGGTCTGGCAGAGGCGGTTACCCTGCAAACTGGAAATGCGACCCCAGGTAAAGAGTCTAGGCAAGGTGTCACCAAGGAGACTGTGGACATTTGACCCCAGGTGCTTGTATTTCAAAGGGGAGACCTTTTAGCCTGTGGATGTGTGACCTCAGGTGAAAGGCCTGGAAGTAAGGGTCACCCTGCACTGTGGTCATCTAACACCATGTTTAGGGTCTGGAGAGAGGGCTTTCTGTGGAGACTGTGGACACGTGACCCCAGGTGCAGGTTCTGTGATGATATTTCTCCCTGGAGAAAGTTGACAGGAGACCAAAATGCAGTGTATGGGGTAGAGGCTGACCCTGGAGCCTGTGGATGTGTAAAGCCAGGTGAAGTGTCTTGGAAGTGGGGTCACCATGGAGACTGTGAACATGTGAACCCTGGTGCAGTGTCTGGGATAGTGTTCACTCTGGAGACTATCAACATGTGACCCTATGAATAAGGTCTATGAAGCGGTTGATCAGGGAAACTGTGGCCATGTGACATTCTGTAAAGGATCTGATATCGGGTGTGAACATGGAGACAGTGGTCATATAACCCCTGATGCTGGGGAGAAATGGGTCGCCCTGGAAACTGTGGGTATGTCATCCCAGGTGCATGATCTGAGAGTGCTTCATCATGGAGACTATGTATTTGAAATTCCACGGATAGGGTCTTGAAGGTGGGGTTGTGTGCAAGTGTTTATGGTTACTGGGTCTGTGTTCTGGGGTCACCCTGAGGACTATGAATGTGTGACCCAAAATGCAGGGTCTGGGGAGGGTGCTCTCCCTGCAGACCCTATGATGTGTGAACCCAGATGCAGGATCTGGGATGTGGGGTCACTCTGTGGATTGTGGATTGTTACATCAGGTGAATGGTCTGGGAGGGGTTTACCTTGAAGACTCTCAACACGTCACCCTAAGTGCAGGGACTGGAAGGTGGTGTCACAGGACATTGTGGTCCTGAGACCTCAGGTACAGACTCTGGATGTTTGCTCATAGTAGAGACTGTGGACATGTGATCCAATGTATGTGGTCTGGGAGAGATTCACCCTGGATACTATAGAAATTTGACCCCAGGTACAGGATCAAGTGGGGGTTAGCCTGGAGACTGTTTATGTGTGAACCCATGTGCAGTTTCTAGGAGGTGGAGTCACACTTCAGACTTTAGAAATGTGTCCGTGGTCCAGGGTGTGGGAGGGGGAACCCCTGGATCTTGTGGACATGGGACCTTAGGTGCAGGGTCTGTCAGGAGATGTCACACTGGGAACTGTGGTCATGTGACACCAGGTAAATAGTCTGGAGGTAGTCTCATCCTGGATATCGTATATGTGTGACCACAGGTGCAGGATCTGGGAGGTGGGTCACCCTTTAGACTCTAGACCTGCGACCCCAGGTACAGGTTCTGGGAAGTGGGGTTACCCTGGGGCCAGTGGACATGTGACCCAAGATCCGAGGTCTGGGGAGAGGTCACACCAAGGAGACTGTGGATGTGAGACCACATATACAGGCTCTGGGAAGGTGTCATCCAGATTAACATGGAATTGTGAACCTGATAAGGTGTAGTCAACCTGGAGACTGTGGACATGTGAATCCAAGTGTGGGATTCAGCGGTGTCCACAAGAATTTTGACATGTGACCCCAGGTGCAGGTATTTCAAAGCAGTCAACATGGAGCCTGTGGATGTGTGAACACAGGACAAGTGTCTGGGAGATGAGGTCACCATTGAGACTGGACTTGCAACTCCCGGTGCAGGGTCTTGAGGTGGGTTCACTTTGGAAACTGTGGATATGTGACCTCAGGTTCAGGGTCTTGGAGGACATTCATCCTGCAGAATGTGGACATGTGATTCCACGTACAGGGTCTGCAAAGTTGTTAACCAGGGAGACTGTGGCCATGTGACACCTGGTGTAGTATCTGAAGAGGGATACTCCACTCGAATGGAGACTGGACTTCCCTGGGGCCACACGAGAGGCTCCCTGAACTCCCCATCATAACATGAGAGAAACACCACACGTGGCGACAGAGCTCGAGACAAACCATGAGATTGCCCCGTCATCTAGAGCTGAGTGCCTTCTTTTCCTGCAAGGCCTAGAGAGCAATCCCGAGCCCCTATTAAAATTTCACAGGAGACTTGACTCCCTTTAGGCCATCAATGCGCTCCAAGTGATAGGCGTCACAACTCGAGAGAACAGAGTTCTTTGCTTCAACTCAAGATGAGGCCTGACTCCACGGATGAACTTTGAATGCAACACCGAGATCCCTGTCGCCACTGGAGACGAATATGTAATTTCTGGACAGAAGCCTAGATTAGGTCTATTTGCCCTGCAGTAACTTGAGAGCAAACCCTGGACACCCTCACAATGCAAATGGAGATAGAACTTCCCTGGGGCAACACAAGAGGCTCCCTGAATTCTGAGTCATAACTCGACATTCTGACCGCATCTCGAGAAAAACGACAAAGTCCCCCCATCATTGAGAGATGAGTTCCTTTCCACCTGCAGTGCCTCTAGATAAATCCCACTTCCCCTCTTGAAAATCAATATGGTACTTGACAACCTTGATGCAACTCGAAAAGATCCTTAACATACCCGTTTCATTCGAGAGTATCAACGAATTTCCAGGCACAACTAAATCTGAGCCCTATCTCCATTCCTGATCTCGACATGAAGGTCAATTCCTCTGCTTTGTCTGGAAATGGATACCAATCTTCCTGTCTAAACTCAGGAAGAGACCGGACTCAGATTGAAACACAGGCTGAAGCCTCGTGGTTCGTGACACATTCCGAAAGACACAAATTTCTGTGTCCACTCAAGAGAGGACCCAATGCCTGGCCATCTTTTCCAATGGAACCCCGAGGATGAAGTCACCACACAAAGGGTCACTGACACCCTGGGTGCCTCCTCCTGAAAGAGCCTCTGGTTTCTAGGACAACTCGACAAGTGTCCTGACACCCCATGAACACCTCGACAGGCAAGCGGAGTTCCATGCCTCCACACAAGACGAGGCCTAACTCCCTGTTCAAAACCCTCAAAGACCCGGAGATCAATGTCAGAACAGTAGAGGAAGCCTGAGATTCCTGCCTCAAATCCAGATGAGGCCCTCTTCCATGGCACTGAACCCAGGGGAGTCCCAAGACAACCCTCTCAACTGTACATCATTCCCCTTTCTCATAGGCACCAAGAGAAGCTGACAGAGGGCACCGTCACAAGGCGAGGGAACCTAGGGATACTTACAGCAACTCGAGAAACACCTCGAGATACCCACTTCAACACATATTGAAGCCCGATTCTCCTGTCGTGACTCGAGAGCCATCCTGGGCCCTCCTCACCACTCGAATGGGGACTGGACTTCCCTGGAGACACAAGAGAGGCTCCCTGAATTCCCCGTCATAACTCTAAAGAAACGCCACACTTCGAGCTGCAGCTCGAGACAACACCATGAGATTCTCGCGACATCACTAGATGAGGCCCTTTTTTTAATGCAGGGCCTAGAGAGCAAACCGGAGTCCTCTCTCAAAACGGCACAGAAGGATGGATTGTTTTTTTTTTTTTTTTTTTTTTTTTTTTTTTAACACAATGGGCTCCAGAGCTAGCCATGGCAACTCAAGAGGAGAGGGCAGTTCTTTGCTTCAAGTCGAGACGAGGCCTGACTCCCCAACTGAATCTTGAATGCAAACCTGAGAATCCTGACACCACTGAAGGGGAACAAGGAGTTTCTGGGCACAAGCCTAAAAGATGTTTCTCTGCCCTGCAGCGACTACAGAACAATCTCAGCTCACCATGCCATTTTGAATGGAGATTGGTTTTCCCTGAGGCCACAAGAGAGGCTCCATGAGTTCCCCGTCGTAACTCCAGAATCCGCCTTAAGTCGAGAACAACCACGTGGTTGCCCAGTCATCGCCAGATGAGGTCCTTTCCCGCTGCAGCGTCTGGAGAGAAATCCCACGAACCCACTGAATCATCTAAACGGAACTTGACACACTTGAGGAAACTTCAAATGTGGCCCAACATACCGGTCTCATTGGAGAGGAACAACAAGGTTCCCAGCACAACTTCCTCTGAGCCCCGTCTTCCCTCCTGAGCCCGACATGAGGGACCATCGGTCTGCTTTGTCTAGAAAGGGACCTGATCGTACAGTCCCAGGTCAGGAAGAGGCCGCTTTCACTTGGAAACTCGGGAGGAAGCCTCATGGGTCGGGCCATATTCCAAAAGACACAGATTTCCCCGTCCACTCAAGAGAAGTCCCGATGCCTGGGCACCTTTTCCAATGGAACCCCGAGGATGAAGTTCACCACATGAGGGGGCACTGACACCCTGGGTGCATCTTGCTGAAAGAGCCGCTGGGTCCAAGTACAACTCAACAAGTGGCCTGATAGCCCAGGAACAACTCTACAGGCAAGCGGAGTTCCATGTCTCCACACATGGCGAGGCCTATCTCCCTGTTCAAAATGCCCAAAGACCCCTAAATCGATGTCGCACAGGAGAGGAAACCAGAGATTCCGGTCTCACCTCCAGATGAGGCACTCTTCCATGGCACTGAACCCAGGGGAATCCCAAGACAACTCTCTCAACTGCATAGTATTCCCCCTTCTCATAGGCATCAAGGGAAGCTGCCAGAGGTCACCGTCACGAACCGAGGGAACCTAGGGATTCTTACAGCAACTCGAGAAACACCTCGAGATACCCCATTCAACATGTCTTGAAGCCCGATTCCCCTGCCGTGACCAACAGCCATCCCGGGCCCTCCTCGCCACTTGCATTAAGACTGGATTTCCCTGAGGCCATAACAAAGGCTCCCTGATTTCCCCACCGTAACTTGAGAGAAAAGCCAAACGTCGAGGAGCAGCTCGAGCAACACCACGAGATTCCCCCAACATCGCCAGATGAGGCCCTTCTTTTCGTGCCGGGCCTAGAGAGCAATCCAGAGTCCCCTCTCAAAACCCCACAGAAGGAATGACTCCATTTTTTGCCACACAATGCGCTCCAAAATCTAGCCGTGGAAACTCGAGAGGAGAAGGGAGTTATTTGCATCAACTCGAGACGAGGACTGACTCCCCAGCTTAAGATTGAAGGCAACCCCGAGATCCGTAGCACTCCGAGAGTGCAAAACAGGGTCTCTTGACTCAAGACTAGAAGAGGTCTCTTTGCCCTGCAGTAACTCGAGAGTAAACCCCAGCTCTCCCAGGCCATTTTCATGGAGATTGACTTCTCTGGGGCGACACGAGAGGTTCCCTGAGTTCCGATTCCGCTGCCGGGACTCAAGAGTGATCCCGGGCCCTGCTCGCTACTCGAATGGGGACTCGACTTCCCTGGGGACACAGAGAGGCTCCCTGAGCTCCCCTTCGTAGCTCGAGAGAAACGTCACACGTCGAGCCGCAGCTCGAGAAAACACCATGAGATTCCACTGAAATCGCCACAATAGGCCCTTCTTTTCCTGCAGGGCCTAGAGAGGAACCCCGAGTACTCTTGCAAAACTCCACAGAAGACTTGATTCCCTTTTTTTTTTTTTTTTTTTAACACAATGGGCTTCAAGAGCTAGCCTTGGCCACTCGAGAGGAGAGGGGAGTTCTTTGTTTCAACACGAGACGGGGCCTGATTCCCCAGCTGAAGCTTGAATGCAACCCCGCGATTCCTAGTGCCACTGAAGGGGAACACGGTGTTTCTGGACACACGCCTAGAAGATTATAAGAGGTCTCTTTACACTGCAGCAACTCAAGAGCCATCCCCAGCTCTCCCACTCCATTTTGAATGGAGATTGGTCTTCCCTGGGGCCACACGAGAGGCTCTCTGTATTTCGGGTCGTAACTCGAGAGTCCCGCCGTAAGTCAAGAATTACCACGTGGTTGCCCAGTCATTGCAAGAGGAGGCATTTCCCGCTGCAGCGTGTTGAGAGAAATCACACGAACCCACTGAATTATTGAAACGAAACAAGACAGCCTTGAGGAAACTTCACATGTGGCCCAACATACCAGTCTTATTGGAGAGGAACAATGAGGTTCCCGGCACAACTTCATCTCAGCCCCTTCTTCCCTCCTGATCTCGGCATGAGGGCCAATCCCCCTGCTTTGTCTGGAAAGGGATCTCAACCTCGAGTCCCACCTCAGGAGGAGGCCAGTCTGACTTGGAAACTCGAGAGGAAACCTCGTGATACGTGCCACATTCCACAAGACACTGATTTCCCCATCCACTCAAGAGAAGCCCCGATGCCTGCGCACCTTTTTCAATGGAGCCCCGAGGATGAAGTCACCACACGAAGGGTCAATGACACCCTGGGTGCATCCTCCGGAAAGAGCCTCTAGTTCCAAGGACAAATCGACAAGTGGCCTGACACACCATGAACACCTCGAGAGGCAAGCGGAGTTCCATGCCTCCACACAAGGCGAGACCTAACTCCCTGTTCAAAACCCCCAAAGACCCCGAGATCAATGTCAGACCGGAGAGGAAGCCTGCCTCACCTCCAGATGAGGTCCTCTTCCATGGCACTGAACCCAGGGGAATCCCAAGACAACCCTCTCAACTGCACAGTGTTCCCCATTCTCATGGGCACCAAGGGAAGCTAAAAGAGGTCACTGTCACAAGTCCAGGGAACGTAGGGATTCTTACAGCAACTCGAGAAACACCTCGAGATACCCCCTTCAACACGTCTGGAAGCCCGATTCCCCTGCCATGACACGAGAGCCATCCCGGGCCCTCCTCGCTAGTCGAATGAGGACTGGACTTCCCTGGGGACACAAGAGAGGCTCCCTGAGTTCCCCGTTGTAGCTCGAGAGAAACACCACACATCGAGCCACAGTTCGAGAAAACACCATGAGATTCCCCAACATCGCAATATGAGGCACTTCTTTTCCTGCAGGGCCTAGAGAGCAATCCCGAGTCCTCTCTCAAAACTCCACAGAAGGCTTGATTTCCCTTTTTTTTTTTTTTACACAATGGGCTTCAAGAGCTAGACTTGACCACTCGAGAGGAGAGGGGAGTTCTTTGGTTCAACTCGAGACGAGGCCTGACTCCCCGGCTGAAGCTTGAATGCAACCCCGAGATCCCTAGCACCCCTCAAGGGGAACACGGAGTTTCTGGACACATGCCTAGAAGACTAGAAGAGGTCTCTTGGCCCTGCAGGGACACGAGAGCAATCCCCAGCTCTCCCACACCATTTTGAATGGAGAATGGTCTTCCCTGAGGCCACAAGAGAGCCTCCCTGAGTTCTGGGTTGTAAATCTAGAATTCTGCTATAAGTCGAGAATAACCATGTGGTTTCCAAGTCATCGCAAGAGGAGGCCATTTCCAGCTGCAGCGTGTTGAGAGAAATCCTACAAGACCACTGGATCATCGAAACGGAACTAGAAAGCCTTGAGGAAACATCAAATGTGGCCCAGCATACTGGTATCATTGGAGAGGAACACCGAGGTTCCCGGCACAACATTCTCTGAGGCCCATCTTCCCTCCTGATCTTGACATGAGGGTCGATCCCCTTGCTTTGTCTGGAAAGGGATCCCGACCTTTCAGTCCCACCTCATGAGGAGGCTGTTCTCACTTGGAAACTCGAGAGGAAACATCGTGGTTCATGCCTAATTCTGAAAGACACTAATTTCCCCTTTCAACTCAAGAGAAGTCCCGATTCCTGGGCACCTTTTCCAATGGAACCCCGAGGATGAAGTCACCACACGAAGGGGCATTGACACCCTGGGTGCATCCTTCTGAAAGAGACTCTGGTTCCAAGGACAATTTGATAAGTGAACTGACACCCCCTGAACAATTCGAGAGGCAAGCGGAGTTCCATGCGTCCACACAAGGCGAGGCCTAACTCCCTGTTCATAACCCCCGAAGACCACGAAATAGATTTCAGAACATGAGAGTAAGACTGAGATTCCCACCTCACCTCCAAATGAGGCCCTCTTCCATGGCTCTGAACCCAGGGGTATCCCAAGACAACCATCTCAACTGCACAGTATTCCCCCTTCTCAGAGACACCAACGGATGATGCCAGAAGTCACTGTCACAAGCCCAGGGAACCTAGGGATTCTTACAGCAACTCGAGAAACACCGTGGTATACCTCTTCAACAGGTATTGCAGCCCAATTCCCCTGCCAGGACTCGAGAGCCATCCCAGGATCTCCTCGGTACTTGAATGGCAACTAGACTTCCCTGGGGACACAAGAGAGGCTGCCTGAGTTCCCCGTCATAGCTCGAGAGAAACAACACATGTCGAGCCGCAGCTCGAGAAAACACCATGAGATTCCCCCGACATCGCCACATGAAGCCCTTCTTTTCCTGCACGGCCTAGACAGCAACCCCGAGTCCTCTCTCAAAACTCCACAGAAGGCTTGATTTCCTTTTTATTTTTGAACACAATGTGCTTAAAGAGCTAGCCTTGGCCACTCAAGAGGAGAGGGGAGTTCTTTGTTTCAACTCGAGACGAGGACTGACTCCCCAGCTGAAGCTTGAATGCAACCCCGAGATCCCTAGCGAAACTCAAGTGGAACACGGAGTTTCTGGACACACACCTAGAAGACTAGAAGAGGCCTCCTTGCCCTGCAGCATCTCGAGAGCAATCCCCAGCTCTCCCATGCCATTTTGAATGGAGATTGGTATTGCCTGGGGCCACACTACAGGCTCCCTGAATGCCGGGTGGTAACACGAGAATTCCGCCGTGAGTCGAAAATAAGCACGTGGTTGACCAGTCATCGCCAGATAAGTTCATTTCGCGCTGCAGGGTGTTGAAAGACATCCCACGAACACACTGGATTATTGAAAGGGAACTAGACAGCCTTGAGGAAACTTCAAATATGGCCCAACATACCGGTTTCATTGGACAGGAACACCGAGGTTCCGGCACAACATCCTCTGAGCCCCTTCTTTAATCCTGAACTCCACATGAGGGTCGATCCCCCTGCTTTGTCGGGAAATGGATCCAGACTTTCCAGTCCCACCTCAGGAGGATGGCGGTCTCACTTGGAAACTCAAGAGGAAGCCTCGTGGCTCTTGCCACATCCCGAAAGACACCGATTTCCCCGTCAACACAAGAGAAGTCCCGATGCCCCAGCACTTTTTCAATGGAACCCCGGGGATGAAATCACCAAATGAAGGGGCACTGACACCCTGGGGGAATCCTCGCGAAAGAGCCTCTGGTTCCAAGGCCAACTCGACAAGTGACCTGACACCCCATGAACACCTCAAGAGGCAAGCGGAGTTCCATGCCTCCACACAAGGCGAGGCCTAACTCCCTGTTCATAACCCCCAAAGACCCTGAGATTGATGTCAGAACAGGAGAGGAATCCTGAGATTCCCGCCTCACCTCCAGATGAGGCCCTCTTCCATGGCACTAAACCCAGGGGTATCCCAAGACAACCATCTCAACTGCACAGTATCCCCCCTTCTCAGAGACACCAACGGATGATGCCAGAAGTCACCGTCACAAGCCCAGGGAACCTAGGCATTCTTACAGCAGCTCGAGAAACACCTCGAGATACCCCCTTCAAAAATTCTTGAAGCTGGATTCCCCTGCCATGACTCGAGAGCCATCCCGATCCCTCCTCGCTACTCCAATGGGGACTGGACTTCCCTGGGGACACAACAGAGGCTACCTGATTTCCCCGTCGTAGCTCGAGAGAAACACCACACGTCAAGCTGCAGCTCGAGAAAACACCATGTGATTTCCCCCGAAATCGCCACATGGGGCACTTCTTTTCCTGCAGGGCCTAGAGAGAAACCACGAGTGCTCTCTCAAAACTCCAGAGAAGGCTTGATTCCCCCCACTTTTTTTTTTTTTTTTAAACACAATGGGCTTCAAGAGCTAGCCTTGGCCACTCGAGAGGAGAGGGGAGTTCTTTGTTTCAACACAAGACGGGGCCTGATTCCCTGGCTGAAGCTTGAATGCAACCCGGAGATGCCTAGTGCCCCTGAAGGGGAACATGGTGTTTCTGGACACACGCCTAGAAGACTACAAGAGGTCTCTTTACACTGCAGCGACTCGAGAGCAATCCCCAGCTCTCCCACTCCATTTTGAATGGAGATTTGTCTTCCCTGGGGCTACATGAGAGGCTCCCTGAGTTCCGGATCATAACTCTAGAATCCTGCCATAAGTCGAGAATAAACACGTGGTGGCCCAGTCATCACAGTACGAGGCAATTTCCCGCTCCAGCGTGTTGAGAGAAATCCCATGAACCCACTGGATCATCAAAACGGAAATAGACAGCCTTGAGGAAACTTCAAATGTGGACCAACATACCGGTCTAATTGGAGAAGAACACCGAGATTCCTAGCACAACTTCCGCTGAGCCCCTTCTTCCCTCCTGATCTAGACATGAGGGTCGATCCCACTGATGTGTGTGGAAAGGGATCCCAACCTTCCTGTCTCATCTCAGGAGGAGGCTGGTCTTACTTGGAAACTCGAGAGGAAGCCTCATGGTTCGTGCCACATTCCGAAAGACACCGATTTCCCCGTCCACGCAAGAGAAGTCCCAATGCCTGCACACTTTTTCCAGTGGAATCCCAAGGATAAAGTCACCACACGAAGGGGCACTGACACCCTGGGTGCATCCTCCCGAATGAGACTATGGTACCAAAGACAACTTGACAAGTGGCCTGACACCCAATGAACACCTCTAGAGGCAAGCGGATTTCCATGCCTACACACAAGGCGAGGCCTAACTCCCTGTTCAAAACCCCCAAAGACCCCGAGATCGATGTAAGAATAGGAGAGGAAGCCTGAGATTCCCGCCTCACCTCCAGATGAGGCCCTCTTCCATGGCACTGAACCCAGGGGAATCCCAAGACAACTCTCTCAAACGCACAGTATACCTCCTTCTCATAGGCACCAAGGGAAGCTGCCAGAGGTCACCGTCACAAGCCCAGGATACCTAGGGATTCTCACAGCAAATTGAGAAACACCTCGAGATAACCCCTTCCACACGTCTTGAAGCCCGATTCCAGAGCCGTGACTCGAGAGCCATTCCGGGCCCTCCTCGCTACTCAAATGGGAACTGGACTTCCCTGGGGACACAAGAGTGGTTCCCTGAGTTCCCAGTCTTAGTTCGAGACAAATGCCACACGTCGTGCAGCAGCTTGAGAAAACACCATGTGATTCCCCCGAAATCGCTACATGAGGCCCTTCTTTTCCTGCAGGGCCTAGAGAGAAATCCCGAGTGCTCTCTCAAAACTCCAGAGAAGGCTTGATTCCCCATTTTTTTTTTTTAACACAATGGGCTTCAAGAGCTAGCCTTGGCCACTCGAGAGGAGAGTGGAGATCTTTGTTTCAGTACGAGACGGGGTCTGATTCCCCGGCTGAAGCTTGAATGCAACCCCGAGATCCCTAGAGCCCCTGAAGGGGAACACGGTGTTTCTGGACACACACCTAGAAGACTACAAGAGGGCTCTTTACCCTGCAGCGTCTCAAGAGCAATACCGAGCACTCCCACACAATTTTGAATGGAGATTGGTCTTCCATGGGGCCACACAAGAGGCTCCCTCAATTCCGGGTCGTAACTCTAGAATACCACCATAAGTCGAGACTAACCACGTGGTTGCCCAGTCATCGCAGGAGGAGGCATTTCCCGCTCCAGCGTGTTGAGGGAAATCCCATGAACACACTGGATCATCAAAATGGAAATGGACAGCCTTGAGGAAACTTCAAATATGGACCAACCTACCGGTCTCATTGGAGAAGAACACCGAGATTCCTGGCACAACTTCCGCTGAGCTCCTTCTTCCCTCCTGATCTCGACAAGAGGGTCGATCCCCTTGCTTTGTCTGGAAAGGGATCCCGACCTTCCTGTCTCATCTCAGGAGGAGGCCAGTCTCACTTGAAAACTGGAGAGGAAGCCTCGTGGTTTGTGCCACATTCCGAAAGACACCAATTTCCCCGTCCACTCAAGAGAAGTCCCGATGCCTGCGCAACTTTTCCAATGGAACCCCGAGGATAAAGTCACCGCACGAAGGGGCACTGACACCCTGTGTGCATGCTCCCGAAAAAGCCTATGGTTCAAAAGACAACTCGACAAGTGGCCTGATTCTCCATGAATACCTCAAAAGGCAAGCGGATTTCCATGCCTCCACACAAGGCGAGGCCTAACTCCCTGTTCAAAACCCCCAAAGACCCAGAGATCGATGTAAGAAGAGGAGAGGAATCCTGAGATTCCCACCACACCTCCAGTAGGGCCCTCTTCCATGGCACTGAACCCAGGGGAATCCCAAGTCAACCACAGTATTCCCCCTTCTCCTAGGCACCAAGGGAAGCTGCCAGAGGTGACCGTCACAAGCCAGGGAACCTAGGGATTCTTACAGCAACTCGAGAAACACCTCAAGATACCCCCTTCAACACGTCTGGAAGCCCAAATACCCTGCCATGACACGAGAGCCATCCTGGGACCTCCTCGCTACTCCAATGGGGACTGGACTTCCCTGGGGACACAAGAGAGGCTCCCTGAGTTCCCCGTCGTAGCTCGAGAGAAACGCCACACATCAAGCCGCAGTTCGAGAAAACACCATGAGATTTCCCCACATCGCCACATGAGGCACTTCTTTTCCTGCAGGGCCTAGGGAGCAACCCCAAGTCCTCTCCCAAAACTCCAGAGAAGGCTTGAGTCCCTTTTTTTTTTTTTTTTTTTTTTTTAACACAATGGCTTCAAGAGCTAGACATGGCCACTAGAAAGGAGAGGAGAGTTCTTTGGTTCAACTCGAGACAAGGCCTGATTCCCCAGCTGAAGCTTGAATGCAATCCTGAGATCCCTAGCGCCGCTCAAGGGGAACACGGAGTTTCTGGACACATGCCTAGAAGACTAGAAGAGGTCTCTTTGCCCTGCAGCGGCTCGAGAGCAATTCCCAGCTCTCCCACGCCATTTTGAATGGAGATTGGTCTTCCCTGGGGCCACACGTGAGGCTCCCTGAGTTCCGGGTCGTAATTCTAGAATCCCGCTATAAGTTGAGAATAACCAAGTGGTTTCCAAGTCATCGCTAGAGGAGGCCATTTCCTGATTCATCGTGTTGACAGAAATACCACGAGCCCACTGGATCATCGAAACAGAACTAGAAAGCCTTGAGGAAACTTCAAATGTGGCCTAACATACCAGTCTCACTGGAGAGGAACACCGAGGTTCCCGGCACAACATCCTCTGAGCCCCTTCTTCCCTCCTGATCGCGACATGAGGGTCAATCCCCTTGCTTTGTCTGGAAAGGGATACCGACCTTCCAGTCCCACTGCAGGAGGAGGCCCGTGTCACTTGGAAACTCGAGAGGAAGCATCGTGGTTCGTGCCACATTCCGAAAGAAACCGATTTCCCCGTCCACTCAAGAGAAGTCCCGATGCCTGAGCACCTTTTCCAATGGAACCCCGAGGATGAAGTCACCACACGAAGGGGCATTGACACACTGGGTGCATCCTCCCGAAAGAGCCTCTTGTTCCAAGGACAACTCGACAAGTGGCCTGATACCCCATGAACACCTCGACAGGCAAGCGGAGTTCCAGCCTCCACACAACACGAGGCCTAACTTCCTCTTCTTAACCACCAAAAACCCGGAAATTGATGTCAGAACAGGAGAGTAAGACTGAGATTTCCACCTCACCTCCAGATGAGGCCCTCTTCCACGGCACTGAACCCAGGGGTATCCCAAGACAACCATCTCAATTGCACAGTATTCCCCCTTCTCATAGACAACAACGGATGCTGCCAGAAGTCATCGTCACAAGCCCAGAGAACCTAGGGATTCTTACAGCAACTCGAGAACACCTCGAGATACCCTCTTCAACACATATGGAAGCCAAATTCCACTGCCGTGACTCGATAGCCATCCCAGGCCCTCCTAGCTACTCGAATGGGGACTGGACTTCCCTGGGGACACAAGAGAGGATCCCTGAGCTCCCCGTCGTTGCTCGAGAGAAATGCCACAGGTTGAGCCGCAGCTCAAGAAAACACCATGAGATTCCCCCGACATTGCCACATGAGGCCCTTCTTTTCCTGCAGGGCCTAGAAAGCAAGCACGAGTACTCTCTCAAAATTCCACAGAAGACTTGATTCCCTTTTTATTTTTGAACACAATGTGCTTAAAGAGCTAGCCTTGGCCAAACGAGAGGAGTGGGGAGTTCTTTGTTTCAACTCGAGACGAGGCCTGACTCTCCGGCTGAAGCTTGAATGCAACCCTGAGATCCGTAGCGCCTGTGAAAGGGAACACGGAGTTTCTGGACACACACCTAGAAGAACAGAAATGGCCTCTTTGCCCTGCAGCATCTTGAGAGCAATCCCCAGCTCTCCCACGCCATTTTGAATGGAGATTGGTCTTCCCTGGGGCCACACGAGAGGCTCCCTGAGTGCCAGGTGGTAACTCGAGAATCCCTCCGTGAGTTGACAATAAGCAAGTGGTTGACCAGTCATCACCAGATGAGTTCATTTCCCGCTGCAGGGTGTTGAAAGACATCCCACGAACACACGGATTATCGAAACGGAACTAGACAGCCTTGAGGAAACTTCAAATGTGGCCCAACAAACCGGTCTCATTGGATAGGAACACTGATGTTCCTGGCACAACATCTACTGAAGCCCTTTCTTCCCTCCTGATCTCCACATGAGGGTCGATCCCCTGCTTTGTCTGGAAAGGGTTCCCGACCTTCCAGTCTGGCTTCAGGAGGAGGCCGGTATCACTTGGAAACTCGAGAGGAAGCCTCCAGGTTCTTGCCACATTCTGAAAGACACCGATTTCCCCGTCAACACCAGAGAAGTCCCGATGCCCGTGCACCTTTTCAATGGAACTCTGAGGATGAAGTCACCAAAGGAAGGGGCACTGACACCCTGGGTGCATCCTCCCGAAAGAGCCTCTGGTTCCAAGGACAACTCAATAAGTGGCCTGACATCCCATGAACACCTCGAGAGGCAAGTGGATTTCCATGCCTCCACACATGGCAAGGCTTAACTCCCTGTTCAAAACCCCCAAAAGACGCCGAGATTGATGTCAGAACAGGAGAGGAATCCTGAGATTATCGCCTCACTTCCAGATGAATCCATCTTCCATGGCACTGAACCTGGGGGAATCCCAAAACAACCCTCTCAACTGCACAGTATACCTCCTTCTCACACGCACCAAGGGAAGCTGCCAGAGGTCACCGTCACAAGCCCAGGATACCTAGGGATTCTCACAGCAAATTGAGAAACACCTCAAGATACCCCCTTCAACACGTCTTGAAGCCCGATTCCACTGCTGTGACTCGAGAGCCATCCCGGGCCCTGCTCACTACTGAAATGGGGACTGGACTTCTCTGGGGACACAAGAGAGGTTCCCTGAGTTCCCAGTCTTAGCTTGAGAGAAACGCCACACGTCGAGCCGCAGCACGAGAAAACACCATGAGATTCCCCCGACATTGCCACATGAGGCATTTCTTTTCCTGCAGGGCCTAGAGAGAAACCCCGAGTGCTCTCTCAAAAGTCCAGAAGAAGGCCTGATTCCGCCCCCCCCTTTTTTTTTTTTAACACAATGGGATTCAAGACCTAGCCTTGACCACTCGAGAGGAGAGGGGAGATCTTTGTTTCAATACGAGACGGGGTCTGATCCCCGGCTGAAGCTTGAATGCAACCCCGAGATCCCTAGCGCCCCTGAAGGGGAACACGGTGTTTCTGGACACACACCTAGAAGACTACAAGAGGGCTCTTTACCCTGCAGCGACTCGAGAGCAATACCGAGCACTCCCACGCAATTTTGAATGGAGATTGGTCTTCCATGGGGCCACACGAGAGGCTCCTTGAGTTCCGGGTTGTAACTCTAGAATCCCGCTATAAGTCGAGAATAACCAATTGGTTTCCAGTTATCGCTAGAGGAGGCCATTTCCCGATGCATCGTGTTGAGAGAAATCCTACGAGCCCACTGGATCATCGAAACGGAACTAGAAAGCCTTGAGGAAACTTCAAATGTGGCCTAACATACCAGTCTCATTGGAGAGGAACACCGAGGTTCCCGGCACAACTTCCTCTGAGCCCCTTTTTCCGTCCTGATCTCGACATGAGGGTCGATCCCCTTGCTTTGTCTGGAAAGGGATCCCGACCTTCCATTCCCACCGCAGGAGGAGGCCCGTCTCACTTGGAAACTCGACAGGAAGCCTCGTGGTTTGTGCCACATTCTGAAAGACACCGATTTCCCCGTCCACTCAAGAGAAGTCCCGATGCCTGTGCACCTTTTCCAATGGAACCCCGAGGATGAAGTCACCACACGAAGGGGCACTGACACCCTGAGTCCATCCTCCCGAAAGAGACTCTTGTTCCAAGGACGATTTGACAACTGGCCTGACACCCCATGAACACCTCGACAGGCAAGCGGAGTTCCATGCCTCCACACAATGCGAGGCCTAAATCTCTATTCATAACCCCCAAGACACGGAAATCGATGTCAGAACAGGAGAGTAAGACTGAGATTCCCGCCTCACCTCCAGATGAGGCTCTCTTCCACGGCACTGAACCCAGGGGTATCCCAAGACAACCATCTCAACTGCCCAGTATTCCCCCTTCTCAGAGACACCAACGGATGCTGCCAGAAGTCACCATCACAAGCCCAGGGAACCTAGGGAGTCTTACAGCAACTCGAGAATCACCTCGAGATACCCCCTTCAACATGTCTGGAAGCTGGATTCCCCTGCCATGACTCGAGAGCCATCCCAGGCCCTCATAGCTACTCGAATGGGCACTGGACTTCCCTGGGGACACAAGAGAGGATCCCTTTGTTCCCCGTCGTAGCTCGAGAGAAATGCCACAGGTCGAGCCGCAGCTCAAGGAAACACCATGAGATTCCCCTAACATTGCCACATGAGGCCCTTCTTTTCCTGCAGGGCCTAGAAAACAACCACGAGTACTCTCTCAAAATTCCATAGAAGGCTTGATTCCCTAATTATTTTTGAACACAACGTGCTTAAAGAGCTAGCCTTTGCCACACGAGAGGAGAGGGGAGTTCTTTGTTTCAACTTGAGACGAGGCCTGACTCTCCGGCTGAAGCTTGAATGCAACCCCGAGATACCTAGCACCCGTGAAAGGGAACACAGAGTTTCTGGACACACGCCTTGAAGAACAGAAATGGCCTCTTTGCCCTGCAGCGTCTCGAGAGCAATCCCCAGCTCTCCCGCCCCATTTGAATGGAGATTGGTCTTCCCTGGGGCCACACGAGAGGCTCCCTGAGTGCCAGGTGGTAACTCGAGAATCCCTCCGTGAGTCGACAATAAGCACGTGGTTGACCAGTGATCACCAGATGAGTTCATTTCCCGCTGCAGGGTGTTGAAAGACATCCTACGAGCCCACTGGATCATCGAAACGGAACTAGAAAGCCTTGAGGAAACTTCAAATGTGGCCCAACATACCGGCCTTATTGGAGAGGAACACCGAGGTTCCCAGCACAACTTCCTCTGAGCCCCTTCTTCCGTCCTGACCTCGACATGAGGGTCGATCCCCCTGCTTTGTCTGGAAAGGGAACCCAACCTTCCAGTTCCACCTCAGGAGGAGGCTGGTCCCACTTGGAAACTCGAGAGGAAGCATCATGGTTTGTGCCACATTCTGAAAGAAACCGATTTCCCCGTCCACTCAAGACAAGTCCTGATTCCTGGGCACCTTTTCCAATGGAACCCCAAGCATGAAGTCACCACACGAAGGGGCACTGACACCCTGGGTGCATCCTCCCGAAAGAGCCTCTGGTTCCAAGGACGACTAGACAAGTGGCCTGACACCCCGTGAACACCTCGACACGCAAGCGGAGTTCCCTGCCTCCACACAAGGCGAGACCTAACACCCTGTTCATAACTCCCAAGACCCCGAAATCGATGTCAGAACAGGATAGTAAGACTGAGACTCCCGCCTCACCTCCAGATGAGGCCCTCTTCCATCGCTCTGAACCCAGGGGTATCCCAAGACAACCATCTCAACTGCACAGTATTCCCCCTTCTCATAGACACCAAGGGATGCTGCCAGAATTCACCATCACAAGCCCAGGGAACCTAGCGATTCTTACAGCAACTCGAGAAACACCTCGGTATCCACCCTTCAACAGGTATTGCAGCCCGATTACCCTGCCTTGACTTGAGAACCATCCCAGGCCCTCCTTGCTACTCGAATGGGGAATGGACTTCCCTGGGGACACAAGAGAGGATCCCTGAGTTACCCGTCGTAGCTCGAGAGAAACGTCACAGGTCGAGCCGCAGCTCAAGAAATCACCATGAGATGCCCCCGACATCGCCACTTGAGGCCATTCTTTTCCTGCAGGGCCTAGAGAGCAACCCCGAGTCCTCTCTCAAAACTCCACAGAAGGCTTGATTCTCTTTTTATTTTTGAACACAATGGGCTTCAAGAGCTAGCCTAGGCCACTCTAGAGGAGAGGGGAGTTCTTTGTTTCAACTCGAGACGAGGCCTGACTACCAGGCTGAAGCTTGAATGCAACCCCGAGATCTGTAGCGCCCGTGAAATGGAACACGGTGTTTCTAGACACACGCCTAGAAGACTATAAGTGGCCTCTTGCCCTGCAGCCTTTCAAGAGCAATACCGAGCTCTCCCACGCCATTTTTAATGGAGATTGGTCTTCCCTGGGGCCATACGAGACGCTCTGTGAGTGCCTGGTGGTAACTTGAGAATCTCGCCATGAGTCGACAATAAGCACGTGGTTGAGCAATCATCGCCAGATGAGTTCAATTCCCGCTGCAGGGTGTTGAAAGAAATCCCAGGAACCCACTGGATTATCAAAACGGAACTAGACAGCCTTGAGGAAACTTCAAATGTGGCCCAACATACCGGTCTGATTGGAGAGGAACTCCGAGATTCCTGTCACAACTTCCGCTGAGCATCTTCTTCCCTCCTGATCTCAACATGAGGATCTATCACCCTGCTTTGTCTGGGAAAGGATCCCGACTTTCCTGTCTTATCTCAGGAGGAGGCCAGTCTCAATTGGAACCTCGACAGGAAGCTTTGTGGTTCGTGCCACATTCCGAAAGACACCGAATTCCATGTCCACTCAAGAGAAGTCCCGATGCCTGTGCACCTTTTCCAATGGAACCTCGATAATAAAGTTACCACACGAAGGGGCACTGACATACTGGGTTCATCCTCCCGAAAGAACCTATGGTTCCAAAGACAACTCGACATATGGCTTGACTCCCCCTGAACACCTCAAGAGGCAAGCGGATTTCCATGCCTCCACAAATGGCGGGGCCTAACTCCCTGTTCAAAACACCCAAGGACCCCGAGATCGATGTCAGAACAGGAGAGGAAGCCTGAGATTCCTGCCTCACCTCCAGATGATTCCATCTTCCATGGCACTGAACCCAGGGGAATCCCAAAACAATCCTCTGAACTGCACAGTATACCTCCTTCTCATAGGCACCAAGGGAAGCTGCCAGAGGTCACCTTCACAAGCCCAGGGAATCTAGGGATTCTTACAGCAACATGAGAAACATCTCGAGTTACCCCCTTCAATACATCTTGAAGCCCGATTCCACTGTCGTGACTCGAGAGCCAACCTCGGACCTCCTCACTACTCGAATGGGGACTGGACTTCCCTGGGGACACAAGAGAGGCTCCCTGAGTTCCCTGTCATACTTTGAGAGAAATGCCACACATCAAGGCGCAGCTCGAGAAAACAACATGAGATTCCCCCGACATCACCACATGGGGCTCTTCTTTCCTGCAGGTCCTAGAGAGAAACCCAGAGTCCTTCTCAAAACTCCACAGAAGGCTTGATTCCTTTTTTTTTTTTTTTTTTTCTTTTTAACACAATCGGCTTCAAGAGCTAGCCTTGAACACTCAAGAGGAGAGGGGAGTTCTTTGTTTCAACTCGAGATGAGGCCTGACTACCAGGCTGAAGCTTGAATGCAACCCCGAGATCCCTAGCGCCCCTCAAGGGGAACACGGAGTTTCTGGACACATGCCTAGAAGACTAGAAGAGGTCTCTTTGTCCTGCAGCGACTCGAGTCCAATCCCCAGCTTTCCCACGCCATTTGGTTTATTTATTTATTTATTTTTTGCAGGGGAAAATAGACAAAGGAAAGGATCAATGAGGGTGGGAGGGAAATGGGAAGAAAGAAGGGGAGTGATGGTGGGGAGGAATATATGTAATTTCTTAACCAATGGCTTTCTGTTTTTAATCACAAAGAACACTTAAAAAAATCATGGTGAATTCATCTTATATTAGGAGGTTTGTTCTAGAAATGAAAAGTTCAGGAAACAAAAAGTCCAGTTTGGGTGTCCTCATCTTTAGGCACATCTTGGTATTTTGTATTGGTAAGTCTATCTTTACCACAATATATTATTTAGGACAGGATCACATTTGTCACCTCTTCCTCCCTACTACCCAAAGTGGTACCAAACCCACAAAATAGTCAATAAACCTCCACAGAGTGAGCAAATAAGTCTTTTTTTTTTTTTTTAAACTCTCCTGAGTGAACTGAATTTTTTGAGGCTCATAAGTAAATATGTTTTCCTCTTTACTTTGTCTATTACAGCCAGATTATATGAGTGGGGTATTAAAGTCTCCCACTATTATTGTATTGCTCTAGAGAATGTCCTTTAGTTTTTGTTGGAGAAATGGTTTAGTGGTGCAAAATTCTCTCAACTTTTGCTTATCTGTGAAGCTTTTGATTTCTCCTTCATATTTGAATGAGATCCTTGCTGGATACAATAATCTAGGCTGTAAGTTATTTTCCTTCATCACTTTAATTACGTCTTGCCATTCCCTCCTGGCTTGGAGAGTTTCTATTGAAAGATCAGCTGTTATCCTTATGGGAATTCCCTTGTGAGTTATTTGATGTTTTTCCCTTGCTGCTTTTAATATTTGTTCTTTATATTTAATCTTTGTTAATTTGATTAATATGTGTCTTGGGGTGTTTTGCCTTGGGTTTATCCTGTTAGGGACTCTCTGGATTTCTTGAACTTGGGTGGTTATTTCCTTCTCCATTTTAGGGAAGTTTTCAACTATTATCTCCTCAAGTATTTCCTCATGATCTTTCTTTTTATCTTCTGCTTATGGAACTCCTATGATTCGAATGTTGTAGCGTTTGATGTTATCCTGGAGGTTTCTGAAATTGTCCTCATTTCTTTTGATACGTTTTTCTTTTTTCTTGTCTGCTTCATTTATTTCTAAGATTCTATCTTCTAGTTCACTAATCCTATCTTCTGCCTCTGTTATTCTACTATTTGTTGCCTCCAGGGTGTTTTGGATCTCATTTATTGCATTATTCATTATGTGTTGACTCTTTTTTATTTCTTCTAGGTCCTTGTTAAACCTTTCTTGCATCTTCTCAATCCTTGTCTCCAGACTCTTTAACTGTGATTCTATTTTGATTTCGAGATTTTGAATTAATTTTGCTATCATTATTCGGAATTCTTTATCAGGTAGATTCCCTATCTCTTCCTCTTTGGTTTGGTTTGGTGGGCATCTATCCTGTTCCTTTAGCTGCTGGGTATTCTTTTGTCTCTTCATTTTGTTAAAATTGCCAAATTTAGAGTGTCCTTACTATATTCTGGTACTTTGTTGAATTCTCGTTATTGAGGCGGTTTACAGGTCTTTTCAATATCTGATCTCTGCCTTGTTACAGAGGGGGTGGAGATGAACACCCAAATCTAAACCGGCCAGGTTCAGGCACTCAGATAATCCTCAGAAGCACAGACTTGGTTGAGTCTGCGTTTTATGCCCTTCCCAGATCCGAGTAGCGCAGGTGATGAAATGTTCAGCGAGCGCAGGTGCTGCGACTTATCGCCTCTCCGCCGCTCAGTTTTCTGGGTATACAAACAGCGCACTTTCTCAGGCAGATGTTGACCATCCAGAGCCCCAAGAAGCGTGAGTCAGCACAGAAACCTACTCACAGTTCCGTTAGACAGTGTCTCTCTAGGGCTATAATTGCCCGCCTCTGGCCCTGGCTGCCTGTCACCGGAGTGGGACGGCCTGCAGCCGGCCAACTCCGTGCAGCCCTTTGTTCCGTAGGTAGTCCTGGTGGTGTCTTAAGTTAAGGCTGGCTTTTGATGTAGTAGATAACCGACAGTCTGGTTATTTCGCTCAGATAGCGCCCGAGATAGCCAGGCCAAATCCTTTCTCAAAGCAATGCAGGCCTCGCCGCTCCTCCTAGCCCAGCCCCCACTTGCCAATAGCAAACGCTGGTGTCCGCGCCAGTTCTCTGCAAAAGGAGTTACCGCAGGGCTCGTTTTCTCGTTTTGAAGACAATGAGCTGTCTTTCTAAGTGCCTGATGTCCTCTGCCGGCATTCAGAAGTTGTTTTATCGAGTTTATTCAGCATTCAAATGTTCTTTTAATGGATTTGTGGAGGAGAAAGTATTCTCCCCGTCTTACTCGTCTGCCATCTTAGCTCCTCCCCTCAGAGTCATTCCTCTCCCACGCCATTTGGAATGGAGATTGGTCTTCCCTGGGGCCACACGACAGGCTCCCTTATTTCCCCGTCGTAATTCGAGAATCCTGCTGTAAGTCGAAAACAAAAACGTGGTTGCCCAGTCATCGACAGAGGAGGCCCTTTCCTGATGTAGCGTCTTGAGAGAAATCCCACAAACCCACTGGATTATTGAAACGGACCTTGAAAGCCTTGAGGAAACTTCAAATGTGGCTCAACATACAGGTCTCATTGGAGAGGAACACCGAGGTTCCCAGCACAACTTCCTCTGAGCCCCTTCTTCCCTCCTGATCTCGACATGAGGGTCGATCCCCCTGCTTTGTCTGGAAAGTGATCCTGACCTTCCAGTCCCACCTTAGGATGAGACCGGTCTCACTTGGAATCTCGAGAGGAAGCCTCCTGGGTCATGCCACATTCCGAAAGACACCGATTTCCCCGTCCACTCAAGAGAAGTCCCGATGCCTGTGCACCTTTGCCAATGGAACCCTGAGGATGAATTCACCACATGAAGGGGCACCGACACCCTGGGTGCATCCTCCCAAAAGAACCTCTGGTTCCAAGTACAACTCGACAAGTGGCCTGACACCCCATGAACATCTTGAGAGGCAATCGGAGTTCCATGACTCCACACAATACAAGACTAAGCTCCTGGTGTAATACCCCCAAAGACCCCGAGATCGATGTCAGAACAGGAGAGGAATCATTAGATTGCTGCCTCACCTCCAGATGAGGCCCTCTTCCATGGCACTGAACCCAGGGGAGTACGAAGAAAATCCTCTCAACTGCACAGTATTCCACCTTCTCCTAGGCACCCAAGGGAAGCTTCCAGAGGTCACTGTCACAAGCCCAGGGAACCCAGGGATTCTTAAAGCAACTCGAGAATCCCCTCGAGATACCCCCTTCAACACGTCTTGAAGCCCGCTTCCCCTGCCATGACTTGAGAGCCATCCCAGGCCCTCCTTGCTATTTGAATGTGTACTGGACTTCCCTGCGGCCACAAGAGAGGCTCCCTGAGTTCCCTGTCATAGCCCAAGAGAAACGCAACACGTCGAGCCGCAGCTCGAGAAAACACCATGAGATTCCCCCGACATCGCCACATGAGGCCCTTCTTTCCTGCAGGGCCTAGAAAGCAACCCCAAGTCTTCTCTCAAAACTCCACAGAAGGCTTGATCTCCCCCCCCCCCCCTTTTTTTTTTAACACAAGTTAAAAAGGGCTTCAAGTGCTAGCCTTGGCAACTCGAGAGGAGAGAGTAGTTCGTTGCTTCAACTCGAGACGAGGCCTGATTACCTGGCTGAAGCTTGAATGCAACCCCGACATCCCTAGCGCCCCTGAAGGGTACACGGAGTCTCTGGACACAAGCCTAGAAGACTAGAAGACGTCTCTCTGCCCTGCAGCGACTCGAGAGCAATCCCCAGCTCTCTCATGCCATTTTGAATGGAGATTTGTCTTCCCTGATGCCACAGGAGAGGCTCCGTGAGTTCCCCGTCATAACCCCGGAATTCCACTGCAACTCGAGGAAAACCACGAGGTTCCCCTATCATTGCGAGATGAGGCCCTTTCCCAATGAAGCATCTTGAGAGAAATCCCACGTTCCCTCTTCAATTTTGAAACGGAACTTTACACCCTTGATGCAACGCAAAATTTCCCCGACATACCGTTCTTACTAGAGAGGAATACCAACGTTCCTGACACAACTTAATCTGAGCCCTTCTCCCCTTCTTATTCGACATGAGGATGGATTCCGCTGCTTTGTCTTGAAATTAATCCCTTCCGTTCCGTCACACCTCTGGATTAGCCTGGTCTCACACTGAAATTGAGACGAAGCCTCGTGGGTCGTGCCACATTCTGAAAGACACCGATTTCCCCATCCACTCAAGGTAAGACTCGATGCCCGGGCACCTCTTCGAATGTAATCCCAAGGATGAAGTCAAAACATTAAGGGGCACTGACACCCCTGTTATATCCTCCGGAAAAAACCACAGGTTCTAAATATAACTCGACACGTGGCCTGAAACCCCATAATACACTTGCGAGGCAATCGGACTTTCATGCCTCAACAAAAGATGAGGCCTGACTCCCTTCTTCCAACTTCGCAGAGACCCCGAGTTTGATGTCTGAAATAGAGAGGAGCCCTGAGGTTCCCCCCTCAACTCGAGATGAGGCCTTATTAATCCCTGAAGCCTTGCTCGAGGAATCCCAAGGTGCCCCTCGCATTACCAAAGCAGCTTTGACTTAATTTAGGAGACACTAGCAGGTCCCACAGGTCGACACACAACTCGAGAGGAACTTGTAGCTTCCGACCACAATGCCACCCAACCCACCAAATTCTCCCCTGCATGCTTTAGGTGCCCCTTTGACGCTGCTACATTTTCAAAACAAGTACACGTTCCCTCTTGTAACTCGAAAGAGTACGTGACATGCTCCAAGAAACTTCAGAAGTTTCTCCAGATACCTGTCCCCACTCAAGAGAAATGCTGAGTTTCCCACCACAAGTCAAGAAGAGTCCCATTTTCCCATCCTCAAGTTGAGATGAGAGTCAATTGCCCTGCTTGACTGGGAAAGAAATGCCGACATTCCATTCGCACCTCGAGACGAGGCTGGTATCTACTTGACACTGTAGGAGAACCCGGGGGCCTTGTCACAATTCAAAAACCATGTATTTACCCATCCACTCGAGATCAGACCTGATTCCCTTGCACCGATTCGAATGTCAGCCAAGATCAACTCACAACACGAAGAAAGTTCTGATGCCTCGGGTGCTAATTAGAAAAGAGCCACATGTCCCAAGTTGAACTCGCGTGGGTGCCTGAAGCCCCTTTGTCAACTCGAGAGGAAATCAGAGTTCCATATCTCCACACAAGTCGAGACCTGACTTCCTGTTTGAAACAGCATACACACCCCGAGACCCACGTCAGAACAGGAGACGAAACCTTAGGTTACTGCCTCAACTTGAGATGAGGCCTTCTTCCATTGCACCAACCCCAGTTGAGTCCTGAGAAGCACCTCCCAACTCCACAGTATTCCTGCCTTCCCATAGGAACCATGAGAAGTTCCCTGAGTTCACCGTCACAAGTCGAGTTAACCCAGGGTTTTCTGCTGCATCTCGAGAAACACCATGAGATTCCCCTTTCAACGCATCTTGAGGCCCGATGCCCTGCCATGACTAGAGAGCAGGCCGTGCTCCCCCGTGAAACTCGAATGGATATTGGACTTACCTGGGGCCACACGAATGTCTCACTGAGTTCCCTCGAGAGAAACACCACGTTGCACCGCAGCTCGTGAAAAAACACGAGATTCCTTCGTCATCATGAGATGAGGCCCTTCTTTTCCTGCAGGGCCTAGAGAGAAATTCTGAGTCTTCTCTCGAAACTCCACAGGAGGCTTGAATCCCCTTAGGCTACTCAATTGGCTCCAAGAGATACACGTCGCAACTCAAGTGTAGAACGGAGTTCTTTGCTTCAACTTGAGATGAGGCTTGACTGCCCAGGTGAACCTGTAATTCAACCCCAAGATCACTGTCAAAACTGGAGAGGAACACAGAGTTTCTGGACACAAACCTCAGATCAGAACAGATCAGTCGCTCAGTCATGTCCTACTCTTTGCGAACCCATGAACTGCAGCGCGCCAGGCCTCCCTATCCATCACGAGCTCTTGGAGTTCACTTAGACTCACGTTCATCGAGTCAGTGATGTCATCCAGCCATCTCATCCTCTGTCGTCCCCTTCTCCTCCTGCCCTCAATCCCTCCCAGCATCAGAGTCTTCCCCAATGAGTCAACTCTTCGCATGAGGTGGCCAAAACACTGGAGTTTCAGCTTTAGCATCATTCCTTCCAAAGAAATCCCAGGGCTGATCTCCTTCAGAATGGACCAGTTGGATATCCTTGCAGTCCAAGGGACTCTCAAGAGTCTTCTCCAACACCACAGTTCAAAAGCATCAATTCTTCAGCACTCAGCCTTCTTCAGAGTCCAGCTCTCACATCTATACATGGCCACAGGAAAGACCATAGCTTTGACTAGGCGAACCTTTGTTGGCAAAGTGATGCCTCTGCTTTTGAATATGCTATCTAGGTTGGTCATAACTTTCCTTCCAAGGACCAAGCGTCTTTTAATTTCATGGCTGCAGTCGCCATCTGCAGTGATTTTGGAGCCCAGAAAAATAAAGTCTGACACTTTTCTCTGTTTCTCCATCTATTTCCAACGTAGTGATGGGACCAGATGCCATGATCTGCGTTTTCTTAATGTTGAGCTTTAAGCCAACCTTTTCACTCTCCACTTTCACTTTCATCAAGAGGCTTTTGAGTTCCTCTTCACTTTCTGTCATAAGGGTGGTATCATCTGCATATCTGAGGTTATTGATATTTCTCCTGGCAATCTTGATTCCAGCTTGTCTTTCCTCCAGTCCAGCATTTCTCATGATGTACTCTGCATTTAAGTTAAATAAACATGGTGACAATATACAGCCTTGACGTACTCCTTTTCCTATTTGGAACCAGTCTGTTGTTCCATGACCAGTTCTAACTGTTGCTTCCTGACCTGCATACACATTTCTCAAGAGGCAGATCAGGTGGTCTGGTATTCCCATCTCTCTCAGAATTTTCCACAGTTTATTGTGATCTACACAGTCAAAGGCTTTGGCATAGTCAATAAAGCAGAAATAGATGTTTTTCTGGAACTCTCTTGCTTTTTCGATGATCCAGCGGATATTGGCAATTTGATCTCTGGTTCCTCTGCCTTTTCTAAATCCAGCTTGAACATCAGGAAGTTCATGGTTCACATATTGATGAAGCCTGGCTTGGAGAATTTTGAGCATTACTTTACTAGCGTGTGAGATGAGTGCAATTGTGCGGTAGTTTGAGCACTCTTTGGCATTGCCTTTCTTTGGGATTGGGATGAAAACTGACCTTTTCCAATCTTGTGGCCACTGCTGAGTTTTCCAAATTTGCCGGCATATTGAGTGCAGCATTTTCACAGCATCATCTTTCAGGATTTGGAATAGCTCCACTGGAATTCCATCACCTCCACTAGCTTTGTTCGTAGTGATGCTTTCTAAGGCCCACTTGACTTCACATTCCAGGATGTCTGGCTCTAGGTCAGTGATCACACCATCATGATTATCTGGGTCGTGAAGCTCTTTTTTGTACAGTTCTTCTGTGTATTCTTGCCACGTCTTCTTAATATCTTCTGCTTCTGTTAGGTCCATACCATTTCTGTCCTTTATCGAGCCCATGTTTGCATGAAATGTTCCTTTGGTATCTCTGATTTTCTTGAATAGATCCTTAGTCTTTCCCATTCTGTTGTTTTCCTCTATTTCTTTGCATTGATCACTGAAGAAGGCTTTCTTATCTCTTCTTGCTATTCTTTGGAACTCTGCATTCAGATGTTTATATCTTTCCTTTTCTCCTTTGCTTTTTGCTTCTCTACTTTTTGCAGCTATTTGCAAGGCCTCCCCAGACAGCCATTTTGCTTTTTGCATTTCTTTTCCATGGGGATGATCTTGATCCCTGTCTCCTGTACAATGTCACGAACCTCATTCCATAGTTCATCAGGCACTCTATCTATCAGATCTAGGCCCTTAAATCTATTTCTCACTTCCACTGTATAATCATAAGGGATTTGATTTAGGTCATACCTGAATGGTCTAGTGGTTTTCCCTACTTTCTTCAATTTCAGTCTGAATTTGGCAATAAGGAGTTCATGGTCCAAGCCACAGTCAGCTCCTGGTCTTGTTTTTGCTGATTGCATAGAGCTTCTCCATCTGTGGCTGCAAAGAATATAATCGATCTGATTTCGGTGTTGACCATCTGGTGATGTCCATGTATAGAGTCTTCTCTTGTGTTGTTGGAAGAGGGTATTTGCTATGACCAGTGCATTTTCTTGGCAAAACTCTGTTAGTCTTTGCCCTGCTTCATTCCGTATTCCAAGGCCAAATTTGCCTGTTACTCCAGGTGTTTCCTGACTTCCTACTTTTGCATTCCAGTCCCCTATAATGAAAAGGACATCTTTTTGGGTGTTAGTTCTAAAAGGTCTTGTAGGTCTTCATAGAACCGTTCAACTTCAGCTTCTTCAGCGTTACTGGTTGGGGCATAGACTTGGATTACTGTGACATTGAATGGTTTGCCTTGGAAACGAACAGAGATCATTCTCTCATTTTTGAGATTGCCTCCAAGCACTACATTTCGGACTCTTTTGTTCGCCATGATGGCCACTCAGTTTCTTCTGAGGGATTCCTGCCCGCAGTAGTAGATATAATGGTCCTCTGAGTTAAATTCACCCATTCCAGTCCATTTTAGTTCGCTAATTCCTAGAATATCAACATTCACTCTTGCCATCTCTTGTTTGACCACTTCCAATTTGCCTTGATTCATGGACCTGACATTCCAGGTTCCTATGCAATATTGTTCTTTAGAGCATCGGACTTTACTTCTATCACCAGACACATCTACAGCTGGGTATTCTTTCTGCTTTGGTTCCATCCCTTCATTCTTTCTGGAGTTATTTCTCCACTGATCTCCAGTAGCATATTGGGCCCCTACTGACCTAGGTAGTTTCTCTTACAGTATCCTATCATTTTGCCTTTTCATACTGTTCATGGGGTTCTCAAGGCAAGAATACTGAAGTGGCTTGCCATTCCCTTCTCCAGCGGACCACACCCTGTCAGATCTCTCCACCATGACCCGCCCATCCTGGGTTGCCCCACGGGCATGGCCTAATTTCACTGAGTTAGACAAGGCTGTGGTCCTGGTGTGATTAGATTGACTAGTTTTCTGTGAGTATGGTTTCAGTGTATTTGCCCTCTGATGCCCTCTTGCAAGACCTACCGTCTTACTTGGGTTTCTCTTACCTTGGGCGTTGGGTATCTCTTCCCGGCTGCTCCAGCAAAGCACAGCCATCGCACCTTACCTTGGATGATGGGTCTCTCCTCACTGCCGCCTTTCCTGACCTTGGGGGAGGGTTATCTCCTCACCGCCACCCTTCCTGACCTCGGTCGTGGGGTAGCTCCTCTCGGCCGTGCTTAGTGCGCCAGTACTCACCGCCGGCCTTCCTCAGTCGTTGGGTAGCTCCTCTCCAGTGTGGGGCTCTCAGTGCGCTGCGCAACCAGCGAGGGGCTCTCAGTGTACCACGCAGCTGGCGAGGGGCTCTCAGTGCGCCGCTCACGGGTATTCCGGGAGCTCTTAGTGTGCTGCTCGCAGGTAGGCCGGGAGATCTCAGTGTGCCATTCGCGGGTAGGCCAGCTAGATGAGGTCAATTTGACCTGCAGCGATTTGAGAACAATTCCCAGCTCCCCATTGCAACTCGAATGGAGATTGGACTTCCCTGGAGCCACAGGAGAGGTTGCCTGAATTCCCCGTGTTAACTCAAGAATCTCGCTGCAACTCGAGAAAAACCACGAGGTTCCCCCGTCATCGCCATATGAGGCCCTTTCCCACTGCAGTGTCTCGAGAGAAATACCACGTTCCCTCTTGACATCCGAAACTGTACTTGACACCCTTGATGCAACTTAAAATGTTTCCTGACATACCGGTCTCATTTGAGAGGAACACCGAGTTTCCTGGCACAACTTAAACTGAGTCCCTTCTGCCCTCCTGACCTCGACATGAGGGTGGATTCTCCTGCTTTGTCTGAAAAGGGATACCAACCTTCCCATTGAACCTCAGGAGGAGGCCGGTCGCACACTGAAACTTGAGAGAAATCATCGAGGGTCGTGCCACAATCTGAAAGACTCCGAATTCCCCGTCCACTCAGGTTAAGTCCTGGATCTCGGGCACCTCTTCGAATGTAACCTTGACGATGAAGTCACAAGACTAAGGGCCACTGACACCCCAGTTGCATCCTCCAGAAAAACCTGCAAGTTCCAAATACAACACAACAAGTGGCCTGACGCCCTGTGAACAACTCGAGATGCAAGAGGAGTTCCCTGCCTCAACACAAGACGAGTCTGGACTCCCCTGTTGCAACTCAACAGAGACACTGAGATCGATGTCAGAAATGGAAAGGAACCCTGAAGTTCCCGCCTCAACTCGAGATGAGGCCCTATTCATCCTTGCAACGAAGCGCGAGGAATCCATAGGTGCCCCTCGCAACACCAAAGGAGATCTGACTTCCCTGAGGAGACATGAGCTGGTCCCTCAGGTCGGCACATAACTCGAGAGGAACCCTAAGTTTCCAGCCACAGCTCCACGCACAACAGGAAATTCTCACCTGAATGCTTGAGGAGGCCAATTTACGGTGCAGCGTTTACAAAGAAAGCCCACGTTCCCTCTAGGAACTTAAAAGGGTATTGACACAGTTGATGAAATTACAGAAATTTGCCAAATACCCGTCCCAACTCGACAGTTTCCCACCACAAGTCAAGAAGAGCCCCATTTTCCCCTCCTCAACTTGAGATGAGGTTCAATTGCCCTGATTCTCCTGGAAAGGAATGCTGACATCCCCATCGCACCTCGAGAGAAGGCTGGTATCTACCTGACACTGGAGCGGAAACCAGGCGTCTTGTCAAAATTTGAAAGCCACATATTTTCCCATCCAGTCGAGATCAGGCCTGCTTCCCTTGCACCGATTCGAATGTCAGCTGAGAATCCACTCACAACACGAAGGGACTCCTGATGCCCCGTTTCCTAATTGGAAAAGAGGGTCAGGTTCCAAATTCAACTCTCCTGGAGGACTTTAACACCTTTGACAATTCGAGATGAAAGAAGAGTTTCAAGCCTCCACAGAGGCCGAGATCTGACTCCGTGTTTGAAATGGCATAAACACCCGGAGACCCACGTCAGAACATGAGAGGTATCCTGAGGTTCCCACCTCCACTCGAGATGAGGCCCTCTTCCATTGAACCGACCCCAGTGGAGTCCCAAGAGGACACTCCCAACTCCACAGTATTCCTGACTTCCCATAGGTACCATGAGAAGCTACCTGAAGTCACCGTCACAAGTCGAGGGAACCCAGTTTGTCCTGCCCCAACTCGAGAAAGACCTGGAGATTCCCCCTTCAACGGGTCTTGAGGCCTGAATCCCCTGCCATGACTTGAGAGCAATGCCGCGCTCCACCTCGCAACTCGAAAGGAGACTGGACTTCCCTGGGGACACAAGAGGCTCCTTGAGTTCCCTGTCATAACTCGAGAGAAACCACACACGTCATGCGGCAGCTCGAGAAAAACCACGAGATTCCACCCTCTTCCCTAGATGAGGCCCTTCTTTTCCTGCAGGGCCTAGACAGCAGTCCCAAGTCCTCTCTCAAAACTTCACAGGACAGGAAGGACCTAAGTTGGTGGAGGAATAGGACGGGGAGACCACTATCTCCCCCCACAAATTCATCACAATATATATAAACGCCAAGTAAATTCCAAAAACAACTTCTGAGTGCCGGTAGAGGACATCAGGCACGCAAAAAACAATCCATTGTCTTAGAAAGGAGAGAGAAGAAATCCCGCTCCACCCACGAGAACACCAACACAAGCTTCCGTAATCAAGAAACCTTGACAAGCCACCTGTAGAAACCAACAAACAGCAAGGAAACTCCATGATAAAGAAAACTCCACAAACTGCCAGAATACAGAAAGGACACCTCAAACTCAGCAATGTAAACAAGATGAAGACACAGAGGAATATCCAGCAGGTAAAGGAACAGGATAAATGCCCACCAAAACAAACCAAAGAGGAAGAGATAGGGAATCTACCTGATAAAGAATTCCGAATAATAAGAGTGAAATTGATCCAAAATCTTGAAATCAAAATGGAATCACAGATAAAGAGTCTGGAGACAAGGATTGAGAAGATGCAAGAAAGGTTTAACAAGGACCTAGAAGAAATAAAAAAAGAGTCAATATACAATGAATAATGCAATAAATGAGATCAAAAACACTCTGGAAGCAACAAATAGTAGAATACAGAGGAGGAAGATAGGATTAGTGAATTAGAAGATAGAATAGTAGAAATAAATGAATCAGAGAGGAAAAAAGACAAGCGAATTCAAAGAAATGAGGACAATCTTAGAGACCTCCAGGACAATATTAATGGCTACAATATTTGAATCATAGGAGTCCCAGAAGAAGAAGACAAAAAGAAAGACCATGAGAAAATTCTTGAGCAGATAATAGCAGAAAACTTCCCTAAAATGGGGAAGGAAATAATCATTCAAGTCCAAGAAACCCAGAGAGTCCCAAACAGGATAAACCCAAGATGAAACGCTCCAAGACACATATTAATCAAATTAACAAAGATCAAACACAAAGAACAAATATTAAAAGCAGCAAGGAAAACACAACAAATAACACACAAGGGACTTCCCATCATGATAACAGCTGATCTTTCAATAGAAACTTTTTAAGCCAGGAGGGAATGGAAAGACATACTTAAATTGATGAAAGAAAATAACCTACAACCCAGATTATTGTACCCAGCAAGGATCTCATTCAAATATGAAGGAGAAATCAAAGCTTTACAGACAAGCAAAAGCTGAGACAATTCAGCACCACCAAACCAGCTCTCCCACAAATACCAAAGGATATTCTCTAGACAGGAAACACAAAAAGGGTGCATAAATTCGAAGCCAAAACAGTAAAGTAAATGGCAACAGGATCATACTTATCAATAATTACCTTAAACATAAATGGGTTGAATGCCCCAACTAAAAGACAAAGTCGGGCTGAATGGACCCAAAAACAAGACCCCTACGTATGTTGACTAGAAGAGACCCACCTCAAAATAAGGGAAACATACAGACTGAAAGTGAAGGGCTGGAAAAACTTTTCCATGCAAATAGAGACCAAAAGAAAGCAGGAGTAGCAATAAACATATCAGATAAAATAGACTTTAAAACAAAGGCTGTGCAAAGAGACTAAGAAGGTCAGTACATAATGATTAAGGAATCAGTAAAAGAAGAAGATATAGCTATTATAAATACATATGCACTCAACATAGGAGCACCACAATATGTAAGACAAATGCTAACAAGTATGAAAGGAGAAATTACTAATAACACAATAATAGAGGGAGACTTTAATACCCCACTCACAACTATGGATATATCAATTAAGCAGAAAATTAACAAGAAAACACACACTTTAAACGATACAATAGACCAGTTAAGCCTAATTGATATCTATTGGACATTTCATTCCAAAACAATGAATTTCACCTTTTTCTCAAGTGCTCACGGAATCTTCTCCAGGATAGATCACATCCTGGGCCATAAATCTAGCCTTGGTAAATAAAAAAAAATAAAAATAAAAAACTGACATCATTCCAAACATCTTTTCTGACCACAATGCAGTAAGATTCGATCTCAATTACAGGAGAAAAGCTATTAAAAATTCCAGCATATGGAGGCTGAACAACACACTTCTGAATAACGAACAAATCAGAGAAGAAATGAAAAATGAAATCAAAATTTGCATAGAAATGAATGAAAATGAAAACAAAACAACCCAAAACCTGTGAGACATTGTAAAAACAGTCTTAAGGGGAAAGTTCATAGCAATAGAGGCATAGTTCAAGAAACAAGAAAAAAGTCAAACAAATAACCTAACTCTACCCCTAAAGCAACAAGAAAAAAAAAGAAATGACGTACCCCAGGGTTAGTAGAAGGAAAGAAATCTTAAAAATTCGGGCAGAAATAAATGCAAAAGAAACAAAAGAGACCATAGCAAAAAATCAACAAGGCCAAAAGCTGGTTCTTTGAAAGGATAAATAAAATGGACACACCGTTAGCCAGACTCATCAAGAAACAAAGGGAGAAAAATCAAATCAATAAAATTAGAAATGAAAAGGGAGAGATCACAACAGACAGCACAGAAATACAAAGGATCATTAGAGACTACTATCAGAAATTATATGCCAATAAAATGGACAACGTGGAAGAAATGGACAGATTCTTAGAAAAGTACAACTCTCCAAAACTGAACCAGTAAGAAATAGAAGATGTTAACAGACCCATCACAAGCATTGAATTGAAACTGTAGTCAGAATTCTTCCAGCAGACAAAAGCCCAGGTCCAGACGGCTTCACAGCTGAATTCTACCAAAAATTTAGAGAAGAGCTAACACCTATCCTACTCAAACTCTTCCAGAAAATTGCAGAGGATGGTAAACTTCCAAACTCAATCTATGAGTCCAGAATCACCCTAATACGAAAACCTGAAAAAGAGGCCACATTAAAAAAAAAAATTAAAAAATCTACATGCCAATATCACGGATGAACATAGATTCAAAAATCCTTAACAAAATTCTAACAATCAGAGTCCAACAACACATTAAAAAGATCATACACCATGATCAAGTGGGCTTTATCCCAAGGATGCAAGTATTCTTCAATATCCTCAAAACAATCAATGAAATACACCGCATTAACAAATTGAAAAATAAAATCCATATGATTATCTCAATAGATACAGAGAAAGCCTGTGACAAAATTCAACATACATTTATGATAAAAACTTTCAGAAAGCAGGAATAGAAGGAACATCAGATCAGATCAGATCAGTCGCTCAGTCGTGTCCGACTCTTCGCGACCCCATGAACCACAACATGCCAGGCCTCCTTGTCCATCACCAGCTCCCGGAGGTCACCCAGACTTACACCCATCAAGTCAGTGATGCCATCCAGCCATCTCATCCTCCGTCATCCCCTTCTCCTCCTGCCCTCAATCCCTCCCAGCATCAGAGTCTTCTCCAATTAGTCAACCCTTCACATGAGGTGGCCAAAATACTGGAGTTTCAGCTTTAGCATCATTCCTTCCAAAGAAATTCCATGATTGATCTCCTTCAGAATGGACTGGTAAAGGCTATGTATGACAACCCACAACAAACATTCTCCTCAATGGTGAAAAACTGAAAGAATTTCCTCTAAAATCAGGAACAAGACAAGAGTGCCCACTTTCACCATTACATTTCAACATAGTTCTGGAAGTTTTGGCCACAACAATCAGAGCAGAAAAAGAAATAAAAGGAATCCAAATTCGAAAAGAAGTAGTAATACTCTCACTGTTTGCAGATGACACGATCCTCTACATAGAAAATCCTAAAGACTCCACCAGAAAATTACTAGAACCAATCAATGAATATAGTACATTTGCAGGATATAAAATCAACACACAGAAATCCCTTGCATTCCTATACACTAATAATGAGAAAATAGAAAGAGAAATTAAGGAAACAATTCCATTCACCATTGCAATGAAAATAATAAAATACTTAGGAATATATCTACCTAAAGAAACTAAAGAGCTATATATAGAAAACTATAAAACACTAGTGAAAAAAATCAAAGAGGACACTGATAGATGGAGAAATATACCATGTTCATGGATTGGAAGAATCAGTATAGTGAAAATGAGTATACTACCTAAAGCAATTTATAGATTCAATGCAATCCCTATCAAGCTCCCAACAGTATTCTTCACAGAGCTAGAAAACATAATTTCACAGTTTATATGGAAATACAAAAAACCTGAAATAGCCAAAGCAATCTTGAGAAAGAAAAATGGAACTGGAAGAATCAACCTGCCTAACTTCAGGCTCTACTACAAAGCCACAGTCATCAAGATAGTATGGTACTGGCACAAAGACAGAAATATAGATCAAAGGAACAAAATAGAAAGCCCAGAGATAAATCCATGCACATATGGACACCTTATCTTTGACAAAGGAGGCAAGAACATACAATGGATTAAAGACAATCTTTTTAACAAGTGGTGCTGGTAAAACTGGTCAACCACTTGTAAAAGAATGAAACTAGAACACTTTCTAACATCATATACAAAAGTACTCTCAAAATGGATTAAAGATCTAAACATAAGACCAGAAACTATAAAACTCCTAGAGAACATAGGCAAAACACGCTCCGACATACATCACAGCAGGATCCTCGATAACCCACGGTCCAAAATATTGGAAATAAGAGCAAAAATAAACAAATGGGACTTAATTAAGCTTAAAAGCTTCTGCATAACAAAGGAAACTATAATCAAGGTGAAAAGACAGCCTTCAGAATGGGAGAAAATAATAGCAAATGAAGCAACTGACAAACAACTAATCTCAAAAATATACAAGCAACACCTACAGCTCAATTCCAGAAAAATCAATGACCCAATCAAAAAATGGGCCAAAGAACTAAATAGACATTTCTCCAAAGAAGACATACAGATGGCTAACAAACACATGAAAAGATGCTCAACATCACTCATTATCAGAGAAATGCAAATCAGAACAATGAGGTACCATTTCATGCAAGTCAGAATTGATCCAATACTCTACAAGAAATAAATGCTGGAAAGGGTATGTAGAAAAGGGAACCCTCTTACACTGTTGCTGGGACTAAAAACTAGTACAGTCACTATGGAGAACAGTGTGGACATTCCTTAAAATCTGGAACTAGAACTGCCTTATGATCCAGCAATCCCCCTGCGGGGCATACACACTGAATAAACCAGAATTGAAAGAGACACATGTACCCCAATGTTCATCGCATCACTGTTTATAATAGCCAGGGCATGGAAACAACCTAGATTTCCATCAGGAGATGAATGGGTAAGAAAGCAATGGTACATATACACAATGGAGTATTACTCAACCATTAAAAAGAATATATTTGAATCAGTTCTAATGAGGTGGATGAAACTGGAACCTATTATACAGAGTTAAATAAGCCAGAAATAAAAGCACCTATACAGTATACTAACACATATATATGGAATATAGAATGATGGTAAAAATTACCCTATATACGAGACAGCAAAAGAGACACTGATGTACCGAACAGACTTTTGGACTCTGTGGGCAATGGAGAGGGAGCCATGATTTGGGAGAATAGAACTGAAACATGTATAATATCACAAATGAAATGAGTCACCAGTCCAAGTTCAGTGCATGATACTGGATGTTTGGGGATGGTGCACTGGGACGACCAAGAGTAATGGTATGAGGAGGGGGCAAGGACGAGTGTTCAGGATGAGGAACATGTTAATAACTGTGGGGGATTCATGTTGATATATGGCAAAATCAATATAGTAGTTTACAGTTTAAAAAATTTAAAAAAAGAAAAAAAAAATCCACGGGAGGCTTGATTCCCTTTAGGCAAGTAAATGGTCTCCAAGAGATACCCATCGCATCTCTAGAGGATAGTGGAGTTCTTTGCTTCAACTCTAGACGAGGCTTAACTCCCCGGGTAAACCTTGAATGCAAACCCGCAATCCCTGTCACCAGTGGAGGGGAACATGGAGTTTCTGGACACGAGCCTAGATGAGGTCTATTTGTCCTGCAGTGACTTGAGAGCAAACCACAGCTCCCTCTGGCAATTCGAATGGAGATTGGACTTCAATGGAGTAAACCAGAGGCTCCCTGTGTTCCCCGTCATAACTCGAGAATCACATCGCAATTCAAGAAAAAACATGAGGGTACCCCGTAATCGCAAGAAGAGGCCCTTTCTCACTGCAGCGTCTTAAGAGAAATCCCATGTTCCCTCTTGAAATTCGAAACGGTACTTGACACACTTGATGCAACTCAAAAAGTTCCCCAACATACCCGTCTCACTCCAGAGTAATACCGAGTTTCCTGGCACAACTTAACCTTAGTTCCTTCTCCCCTGCTGATCTTGACATGAGGCTCGATTCCCCTGTTTTGTTTGGAAAGGGATCCCGACTTTCACGTTGGACTTCAGGAGGAGGCCGGTCTCGAGAAGAAACTCGAGAAGAAGCCTCATGGGTTGTGCCACATTCTGAAAGACATCAATTTCCCCGTTGAATAAAGGTAAGTCCCAATGACCAAGCACCTCTCTGAATGTAACCCCGAGGATGAAGTCACAACACGAAGGGGCACTCACACCAACGATGCATTCTGCAGAAAAGCAGCAGGTTTGAAATACAACTCGACACGTGGCCTGACACACCATGAACAACTCGAGAGGCAAGCAGAGTTCTGGCCTCAACACAAGACCAGGCCTGACTCGCCTGTTCCAACTCCACAAAGACCCCGAGGTCAATGTCAGAAGAGGAGAGGAACCCTGAGGTTCCCAGCTCAACTTGAGATGAGGCCCTATTCATCCCTGCAGTGATGCGTGAGGAATCCCAATGTGCCCCTCGCAACACCAAAGGAGATCGGACTTCCCTGAGGTGACATGAGCGGGTCCCCCAATTCGACAGACAACTCGAGAGGAAACATAAGCTTCCAGCCACAACTTAACAAAACCCACGAAATTCTCCCCTGCAAGCTTGAGGTGGCCCTTCTCTGCAGCAGCATTTCCAAAGAAAGCCCACATTCACTCTTGGAAATCGAAAGTGTACTAGACACCCTATATGAAACTCCAGAAGTTTCCACAGATATTTGTCCCCACTCGAGAGGAAGCTGAGTTTCCATCCACATGTCTAAAAGAGCCTCGTTTTCCTATCCTCAATTCGAGATGAGTATGGATTGCTCTGCTTCGCCTGGAAAGGAATGCCGATGTCCCCTTCACACCTGGAGAGGAGACTGGTATCTACCTGAAACTGCAGCGGACCCTGGGGGTCTTGTCACAATTCGAAAGCCACATACTTCCCCATCCACTCGAGATCAGGCCTGATTCCCTTGCACAGATTCGGATGTCAGCTGAGAAACAACTCACAACATGAAGGGATTTCTGATGCCCCAGTTTCTAACTGGAAAAGAGTCCCAGGTCCCAAATTCAAGTCAGCTGGAGGCCTGAAACCCCTTTGACAACTCGAGAGGAAAGCAGAATTTCATGCCTCCACACAAGTTGAGACCTGACTCCGTGTTTGAAATGGCATACACAACCTGAGACCCACAACAGAACAGGAGAGGAAACCTGGGGTTCCCGCCTGCACTCGAGATGAGGCCCTCTTCCATTGCACTGACCACAGTGGAGTCCTGAGAGGCCCCTTCCAACTTCACAGTATTCCTGACTTCCCGGAGGCACCATGAGAAGCTCCCTGAAGTCACCGTCACAAGTCGAGGGAACCCAGGCTTTCATGCTGCAACTCGAGAAAGACCTCGACTTTCCCCTTCAGCGCTACTTGTGTCTTGATTTCCCTGCCATGACTCGAGAGCCATGCTGTGCTCCTGTCGCAATTCAAGTGGAGAATGGACTTCCCTGGTGCCAAAAAAGAATCTCCCTGAATTCTCCATCATTACTCGAGAGAAACACCACACGTCACACTGCAGCTCGAGAAAAACCACGAGATTCCTCCCTCATTGCGTGATGAGGCCCTTCATTTCCTGCAGGACCTAGGGAGCAATCCCGAGTCCCGTCTTTAAACTCCACAGAAGGTTTAAATCACTTTAGGCCACTCAATGGGTTCCAAGAGATACCTGTCGTAACTCAAGGGGAGAGCGGAGTTTTTGCTTCTACTTTAGATGAGGCCTGACTCCCGAGGTGAACCTTGAATGTAACACCGAGATCCCTGTCACCACCTGAGAAGACCACGGAGTTTCTGGACACAAGCCTAGAAGAAGCCTATTTGTCTTGCAGTGACACGAGTGCAATCCCCAGCTTCCCCTCGCAACTCGCATGGAGATTGGACTTCCCTGAGGCACCATGAGAGGCTCCCTGAGTTCCCTGTCATAACTCGAGAATCCCACCACAACTGGAGAAAAACAGGAGGTTCCCCCATCATCGCCAGATGAGGCCCTTTTTCACTACAGCATCTCGAGAGAAATCCCACAATCTATCTTTAAAGTCCAAACCGTACTTGAAAACGTTGATGCAACTCAAAAAGTTCCCCAGGATACAGGTCTCACTCGAGAGAAACACCGAGTTTCCCAGCACAAATTAATATGAGCCCCTCCTCCCCTCTTTATCTCGACATGAGGGTCGATTCCCCTGCTTTGTCTGGAAAGGGATCCCAGCCTTCCTGTTGCACCTCAGGAGGAGGCCAGTCTCACATTGAAACCCGAGAGGAAGCCTCGTGGGTCATGCCACATTCCGAAAAGCATCGATTTCCTAGTCCACTCAAGGTAAGTCCCGATGCTTGGGCTCCTCTTCTAATGTAATCCGAAGGATGAAGTCACAACCTGAAGGGGCACTGACACCCCAGTTGAACCCTCCGGAAACACCCGCAGGTTCCAAATAAAACTCGACAAGCGGCCTCATGACCCAAGAACAACTCGAGAGGCAAGCGGAGTTCCCTTCCTCAACACAAGACAAGGCTTGACTCCCCTGGTCCAACTCCGCAAAGACCCCGAGATCGATGTCAGAAATGCAGAGGAACACTGAAGTTCCCGCCTCAACTTGAGATGAGGCCGTATTCATCCCTGCAGCGATGAGCGAGGAATTCCGAGGTGCCCCAAGCAACCTCAAAGGAGACCTGACTTCCTGAGGAGACATGAGCGGGTCCCCCAAGTGGACACCAACTCAAGAGGAACAATAAGCTTCCCGCCACCGCTCCACGCAAACCACGAAATTCTCTCCTGCAAACTCGAGGAGGCCCTTTTATTCTGTAGTATTTCCAAAGAAAGCCCACCTTATCTCTTTGAACTCAAAAGGGTATTTGGAAAGCTTAATGAAACTCCAGAAATTTTCCCAGATACCCAGCGCACTCAAGAGGAAGGCTGAGTTTTAAGCCACAATAAAGAAGAGCCCTATTTTCCTCTCCTTAAGTCGAGATGAGGGTCGATTGACCTGCTTCTCCTGGAAAGGAATGCTGACATCCCTGTCGCACCTCTAGAGGAGGCTTATATCCTCTTGACACTGGAGGGGAACATGGGGGACTTCTCACAGATCGAAAGTCACGTATTTCCACATCCACTCAAGATAAGGCCGGATTCCCTTGCACAGATTCGAATGTCAGCCGAGAATCCACTCACAACAAGAAGGGAGTTCTGATTCCCCAGTTGCTAATTGGAAAAGAAGGCCAGATTCCAAGTTCAACTCACATGGAGGCCTTTAACATCTTTGACAACTCGAGAGGAAAGCAGAGTTCCATGCCTCCACACAAATCGAGACCTGACTTCCTGTTTGAAAAGGCATACACAACGCGAGACCTATGTCAGAACAGGAGAGGAACCCTGGGGTTCCCACTTCAACTTGAGAGGAGGCCCTCTTCCATTACACCGACCCCAGTGGAGTCTCGAGTGGCCCCTCCCAACTCCACAGTATTCCTGACATCCCATCAGCACCACGAGAAGCTCCCTGAGGTCACCGTCACAAGTCGAGTAAACCCAAGCTTTCCTGCCGCAACTCGAGAAAGACCACGAGATTCCCCCTTCAAGACTTCTTGACGCCTGATTCCCCTGCCGTGACTCAAGAGCAATGCCCGCTCCCGCTCGCAACTGGAATGGAGACTGGACATCCCTGGGGCCACACGAGAGGCTCCCCGAGTTCCCCATCCTAACTGGAGGGAAACTCCCTACATTGCGCTGGACTCGAGAAACAACACGAGATTGCCACGTCATCGCAAGATGAGGCCCTTATTTTCCTGCAGGGCCTAGAGAGCAATCCCGTATCCCTCTTCAAAACTACACAGGGGGCTTGACTCCCTTTAGGCCAATCAGTGGGCTCCAAGAAATACCCGTCGGTGCTGGAGAGGAGAGCAGAGTTCTTTACTTCAACTCAAGACGAGGCCTGACTTCCAGGTGAACCCTGAAAGCAATCCCGAGATTCCTTTCGCCACTGGAGAGGAACATGGAATTTCTGGACACAAGCCTAGATGGGGTCTATTTGCCCTGCAGTGACACGAGAGCAATCCCCAGCTCCCCCTCGCAACTAGAATGGAGATTGGACTTCCCTGGGGCACCATAAGAGGCTCCCTGAGATCCCCGTCATAACTCTTACAGCAAATTGAGCTAAGATCTCAGCACAACTAGAGAGGAGTCCAGGCACACATCATTACAAGAGAGGAGAACTCACAACACAATTAGAGAAGTGCAGCTCACCACAATTAGAGAAGCTCTCACACATCCCATCTGGAGAAGAGACCCACCTCACATTGCAACTATTCAGGAAAAGCCCTGCCCAATGTAACTAGAGAGGAGATTCCCACCACAAGAAGAGACTTAACTAAGAACCATAACTAGAGAGTTGACCCACGCTGGATCTAGAGTGGCGTCTTCTGAGTAAAATTAAATTGGATATCCCACCTCAACTAGAGAGTAGCACCTTGCCCACAGCAACTAGATTAATGATTGCAACAACGCAAAGGAGCAGCACACCACATCTGGAGAGAAACCCCTAGTACAGTGCAACTAGAGCTCCTGGCCACAGCTAGTGTGTTTACCACAAGCCACAATGAGAGAAGCCTACACACTGCTTATGTAAAGAGTCTCTTGCATACCACAATGACTAAGAAACACCACTGCCCAATTCAACTAGAGAGGTACCATCAAGTCCTTCCCTGAAACATGAGACATGACGCTGGTCACAATGATAGAGGGGCCCTCCACCAAAACTGGAGAGGTTTCTCCCTCCAGAAGTATAGAAAAGTCCACAAAAGCATCCCAGATAGAGATAATCCCCTTTAGTAACCCAAGAGGAGGTCCTCACAAGTAGAGAGGAGTAACAATACTAAAAATTTTGAGAAATACCTAGTGTCAAAAGAAGAGCAGAACCACTTTGCAGAGACCCCATCACAACCTAAGAGGTGGGACTACTGAAACTCTAGATGAGCCCTGGATATGCTGCCACAACTCAAGAAAAGAAAACTGAGCTACATGAGAGATGCCATTGGTCACAACGTGAGAAGATGTCAATAGACATCATAAAAAGAGAGGAGCCACTCTTCAGCAAATATGGATGAGCCCCTCCACCACAACCAGAAAGGAGGCCCGTGTACATTACAATGAGGGAGGACTTCCCACAAGTATTGCAGCAAATGACCCCCTCACCATGACCAGAAAGGAGCACACATACCACAACTAGAGGTTAGCCCATAAACACACCACAACTAGAAAGGAGAAGCCACACAACTGCTAGAGATAATACCCCATAACACCTACAGAGGAGCCCACAGCACACCACAACTAGAAGGAAACACCCATGCCACAGGTAGAGAGGAGTCCCCTACCCCAACTAGAGAGGTGCTTGCAAACCACAACTAGAGAGAATCAAAGCCACCAAAACTACAGAATTGAATCTGACCCAAACTAGAGAAAAAACACCATGCCAAACTAGTGAGTAGCCGTCTGCACACTGCAACAGCCCCCTTGAACATCCCTGTTAGAGACGAGTCACAGCAATACAACTTGAGAGGAGGCCCCAGTGCAACATGAGAGGAACACTGAGTACACACCAAACAGAGAAGAACCCTGAATTCCCTCCCACAGCTTGAGTGGAACACTAATCCTCGTGCTGAAACTCGAGAGGAATCCTGAGATCCCACTGAAAGTCAGGAGGAGGTCTGAGTCCTCTGTTGCAACTCAAGAGGTACCCCGACTTCCTAGCCCCAACTTGAGTGTAGCTCCAGGTTCCCTGTTGCAACTTAATAGGAAGCTCGAATTTTATGCTGCAACTGGAGAGGAACTCCAAGTTTTCAGCTGCAATTCTAGTGGGCAATAGTTCCCTGTTGCAACTCCGAGGAACCCTGAGTTCTCTACCTCAACTCAAGAGGAGGACCGATTCCCTTCCTGCAACTCGAGAAGAACTTTGAGTTTCCCATAACAAACTGAGACTAGATCCTAGCCCCCCATTTCAACTTGAGAGGATTTGCAAGACCACAATAACTCAAGAGGAACTGAGAGAATCTGCCTCAATTCAAGAGGAGCCCTATACTGTATCACGAAGGGAGCTCCCAACAACAAAGTCAGAGGAAGTCCAACACCAGAACTGGAGAGGATGCCCTCACCACAACCAGAGAGCAGCCCCTGGGACGTCCGCACTTATAGGGGATACTCTGTAGCAAATATAGATGAGCCCATGAAGTAACTCAAGAGGAGCCACTCAAAATTAGAGAGTATCAATCCCACAATAAAATAGTAAGGAGACCCCGGTGCCAAAAGTAGACAGGATTCCCCCTCCATGGAGACAACACACCACAACTCAAGAGGAAGCATCACCACAACACAAGAGAAGCTCTGAGTCCCCTGCCTCAAACCAAGAGGAGCATTTCATGGAAATTTGAGAGGAAATCTGAGTTGTGCACTGTAATCCAGAGGAAAACCAAGTACCTGCCACAACTCAACAGGAGATCGGGGACTACGGCTGCAACTCCAGGGCAACCCTTAGTTTCCCAGCACAACTCGAAAGGACCCCAAATCCCCTGGTGCAACTTGAGAGGTGTCACCACCAGAACTCAAGAGGGTCACTGAATTCACTGCCTCAACTCAAGAGGAGATCCTATTGCAAATCAAGATAAGACCTCAGCATGACTAGAGAGCAGCACCACACCACCACAAGAGGAACCCAGGCACACATCATTAGAAGGAAGAACCACCCACGGCACAATTAGAGAACTGTAGCTCCCCACACCAGCGAGGCGCGCATGTATCAGAATTGGAGAAGAGCCCCACGACACATAGCAACTGTTAAGGAAAACCCGTGCCCAATGCAACTAGAGAGGGGAAACCCACCACAACTAGAGACTTGACCACTCACCACAAATAGATTGTTGACCTTCACTGCAACTAGACAGGAGGCTTCTGGGTCAAACTAGATTGGATTATCCCACCTCAACTAGAGAGTAGTACCTTACTTACATCAACTAGAGTAATGACTGCAACAACGTGAAAGAGCACCACACCACACCTAGAGGAAAATCCCTAGAATAGTGCAACTAGAGAGAGCCCCTGGCCACAGCCAGCTTTGGCCACAAGCCAAAATTAGAGAGGAGTCTGTATACCGCATTATGTATAGATTCCCCTGCATACTGCAATAATTGAGAAACTCCACTGTCAAGGAAACTAGAGAGGCACCACAGAGCTCTTTGATGCAGCAAGAGAGGAGTCACTGGTCACAATGACAGAGGATATATGCACCAACCTGGAGAGTTTTCTCCCACAAGTAGAGAGGAGTTTACGAAGACATCACACGTAGAGAATCACGCACCTCTCCTCTGCTGCAAATAGAGGGGAGACCCTGAAGTAAATCGAGAGGAGGCCCTCAGAAGTAGAGAGGAGTAACCATGCTAAAATTTGTGAGGAACATCTTGTGTCAAAAGAAGAGCAGAGCCACCTGAAGAGCCTCCTATCACAAACCAAGAGGAAGGAATACTGCAAATCTGGAGGAGCTCTGAGTAAACGGCCACAACTCAAGAAAAGAACTCCACTGCCACTTGATAAAAGCCACTGGACATAATGGGAGACGTTGTCCCCGCACATCATAACTAGAGTGGAGTCACACTGTGGCAAATATTGATGAGCTTCCCCACCACAAGAAAGGAAGCCTTTTCAAATTGCAATGAGGGAGGACTCCCCTCAGATATTGCAACTAAAGAGACATTCACTATAACTAGAAAGAAGCCTGCACATCATATCTAGAGAGTAGCCCACCGCACACCACAGAAGAAGGGAGCAGCCACAGGGCAGCTAGAGATAATCACCCACCAGAACTACAGAAGAATCACCATTGATACTCGGGAGGAGCTCACCAAAACATCACAACTAGAAAGAAACCCCCATGCCACAGGTAAAGTGGAGACCCCAGACACAGTTAGAGAGGAGCTCTCCAAAGGAAGACAAGAGGAGCCCCCTACTTCATCTTGACAGGATCCTCTGACTCCTTTTAGAGGAGCCTCGAGTCCCCACAGCAAAATTATATGTGTCTCCTGAGACAAATAAGGAGGAGCCCATGACCACAAATAGAGAAATGACCCCACTACAACTAGAGACCCCCATGAACAACACAACTATCTTGGAGTCCTTTGTCACAATAAGAAAGTTGCACCCTGCCACCACTAGAGATAACACAACACAACACAACTAGACAGAAGTCCCCCACAACTAAACAGGAGCACCTGAAATTAGACTTAGAGTAGAGCCCACCTTAACAACAATAGATATGCCTCCCAATGAAAGTCCAGATGAGCCTGCATTCTTCACGTGGAGAAGATCACCAGAGAAACCAACACTATTGAGGAAAAGCCCCCCACAAACGCAACTGGAGAGGAGCTCCCTCACCACAACTAGAAAGTTGACCATCTGTCACAACTAGAGGCAGTCAACCCCACCAAAATGAGTGAGGAACCCATAGTACAAAATTAGAGAAGACCCCTTGCCACGTAGCTCTCCACATGACAAATGTTAGAGGACGTACAACCACATATCAAGAAGAGTTCCGAGTACCCTGGGAAAATTGGAGAGGAGAACTTCGACCCAACTTGAGAGAAAACCCTGTCCACAACCCAAGAGGAGCCCTCCAGACATCACATCTAGAGAGGAGCCCATTCACTGCAAAGAGAGACAAGCATCACAACACAACTAGTGAGGAGACCCTCTGCACATTGCAATGAGAGAGGAATCCCCACAGACATCACAACGAAAGAAGAGCACCTCACTACAACTACAGAGGACCTTGCACACTATAGCTAGAAAGAGGCCCCCATATTAAAGTCATAGATGAGTCCACCATCACACCTGGAGAAGAGCTTTCCCCTGAAACTTAAGTGGAGCTCATCAGCAAAAAACATCTAGAAAGAAGGTGCATGCCACAGCTAGAATGGAGTCACCCACCACAATTACAGATGATTGTGTGTTAGCTCCTCAGTCATTTCGAACTCTTTCTGACCCTATGTACTTTGTAGCTAGCCAGACATTTCTGTCCATGGGATTCTACAGGCAAGAATGCCAGGGTGGGTTGTCATGCCCTTCTCCAGAGGATCTTCCGGGACCAGGGATCAAACCAGGTCTCTTGCATCCCAGGCAGATTCTTTTTCATCTTAGCCCCTGGGGACCTATAACAAAAAATTAAAGTGAATTTACTCAGTTGTGTTTGGCTTTTAGCAACCCCATGGACTGTAGCCTACTAAGCCCCTTCATCCATGGGATTTTCCAGGCATGAATACTGGAGTTGGTTTCCATTCCTATCTCCAATTTCAGATGAGCCACCCACCAAAACTCGAGAGGTGCTTCCTGCAGCAACTCAAGAGGTGAATTATGCAACAACTGAAGAGGAGCCCCAGCCACAAGGTGAGAGCCTCGTGCTCCCTGAAGCTAGCTCAGATCCCCCATCAAAAACTGTTAAACAGCACCCCTCCACAACAAGAGAGAAGCCTACACAACACAACTAGAGAAAAGGCCGCCACAACTAGAAAGGACCTTTCCCTCAGATCTTAATAAGAGAGGAGCCCCACACCACAACTAGAGGAGAGAACTGCATGGGAGCTAGACATTAGCCCCGCAGATTATTGACACTAGAGAGAAGCATACCAACACATCACAGCTAAAATACCCTGCCTGCTATGAGTAGAGAAGAGGTCAACACACCACAAGGAAAGATGATGTACCTTGCTACAATTAGAGAGTATATTCCTTAAACCCACAACTGGAAAAATGCCCTTTCACATCACAACCAGAGAAGAAGAACCCTCACCACAGTCCAAGAGGAGTATGTTACAATATCCAAGGAGGAGTACCCATACCACAACTAAAGAGGAGCCTCCCACCCCACCACAACTGTAGACAAATATACAAACCACAATTAGAGGGGAACAGAAACAAAACTGTCCGTTGACCCACACTGCAACTAGAGTGGAATCCTATGCCATAACTATACAGTAGCATACCACACATCACAACTAGACAGGAACCAGCCTGCTAATTGCTACTAGAGAGCAGCTGCCCCACACAGCTCAAGAATACGCACCTACACAACTCTAAAGGAACCCTAAGTGACCTGTCACAACTTGAGAGGAACAACAGGTCCTTCAACACAACTCGACTGGAGTCCGTTGCCATCACAAAGAAGGAGCCCCCAGCGATGAAACTAGGACACCCCACCGAAACTGGAGAAAAATTCCCTGCCGAAACTAGAGAGGAGCCCTCTGGCACATTGCACCTAGATAGGATCCCCTGTGCTGCAAACAGTGATGAAGACACTGAAGTAACTTAAGAGAAGCCTGTCACAACTAGAGTGGAGTTACAACCCCATGAAAAACAGTAAGGAGCCTCCAGACAACAAGTAGAGTGAACACCCACCCCACAGATAGCCCTCAGATGAGGTACTCTGGAACAAGAGAGGAGCAGCAAAAACCCTTCGGAATTTGAGAGGAGGCCTATGCCACAATGAGAGAGGAGCCAATGGCCACAAGGAGAGAGGAGCCCACTCACCAAAACTGGAGAGTATGACCCTTACCACAGCTAGAAGTAGACCTCTGACACTGAACATACAGAGGGTACTTTCCACAGAAAAAAAGAGCCAAACCTACTCCTGCAAGTCGAGTAGATGTCCCTACAAATGTCAGAGAGGACAAAACTATTCAAAACTAGCAAGTAGACCACATACTACAAATACAGAGCAGCTCCCTGAACATCAACACTTGAGAGGAGCATTCCAGCACAATGCAATTAGACAGAAGTCTTCTGCCCAAACAAGAGAGGAGGCACAGACACCACCACTAAAGAGGAGGGGACATGCCAAAACTAGAGAGTAGGCTTGCAGATATGGCTCCTGGAAAGAGTGCCTGTGCACATCACTCCCAAAGAGCAAACACCCATGACAACTGAAGAGGAACACTCTACCACAACTCTAGAGGTGCCCTCTCAAACACTACAACTAGGGAAGACCTCACTTAATACAACTCAACAAGAACCTGAACACCACAACCAGAGAGAAGCACACCCAACACAACTAAGTGATGACCCCCCGCACCTACCAGAGAGGAGCTCCATGCCACAGGTAGTTTAGCCACTCACACATTGAAATTAAACAGAAGCAACTCTGCACAATGCTACTAGAGGGGAGCCACCCCTCCTCCCAAAAAAAGAAATCTCGAGTTGAGGCCCTACCTCAACTTGAGAGGAAAAACACGTCTCCCAGTGCAACTCAATTGGAGTACCCCTACAAAACGTGGGAGGAGCCCACACACTGCAACAAGAGAGGAGCCTAATCGGAAACTGCATGTAGAAAGGAGGCCTCATACCCGCCCCTAGAGAGAAGGAGTCTTGCACACAACATCTAGAGAGAAGGAGTCTTGCACACAACATCTAGAGAGAAGGATCCATTTCAATAGCAGAGAGTAGCCACTCAAACCACAAATAGAGATGAGCCAGCAAACTGCCCCTAGAGAGGAGCAGCACAGCATAATGCAACAAGATAGGAATTCCCACCTCACAATTAGAGAGGAAAACCCGAGGAAGAGTATAACTAGGGAAGAGCACTGCAGGACTTAACCACTAAAGTGAAGCCCAATTGACAAAACTAGAGTTGAATATATGCCACAACTAGATAACTGACATTCAGCAATAAGGAGCATATTGCTGAAACTACAGAGGTGCCACCACAGCCTTAAAATGCACCACTGTGGAGCGTTTTAAGAGTGGAGCACCACTGTCATATCTAGAGTGAATATCCCTTGCACAGATAGATAGAAGCGTGCCGAACATATCACAATTAGAGAAAACTTCCCATGCACATCAAAACTAGAGTGCAACTCTCACATGGATGAAAATGAAAAAAGGAGGCCAACATTGCAACTAAAGAGGGACTCCTGTCACAACAGGAGATAAGCCCCCCTTAACATCGCCATTAGAGAAGGGCATAACCACACATCACAATTAGACAGAAGTCCCTTGCCACGAGAAGAAAGGAGCCCTCCATGCCACAACTAAAGTAAACACCCACTACCACAAATAGAGAGTAGACCTGTGCACACTGAATCTAGAAAAAAAAAGCCCCTTCACATCACAACCAAAGAGGAGCCACACCCATCCAAATTTGAGAAGAGCACTTTACCACAACTAGAGAGGAGACCAACTACACAACTTAGGAGGACTCCACCTGCCACAACTAGAGAGGAGAAGCCCCCCTGCCAAACCTAGAGAGGAGTCTGCAAACGACAACTAGAGATGATCTGACCCACCACAAATAAAGAGTGGATCCCCACTCCAACTGGAGTGGAACCCCATGCCACAACTAGAGAGTAGAATCCCACAAATTTCAACAAGACAGGAGCCAGGCTGCACATCACTTCTAGAGTATCTGCCCTAGTGCAATCCAAGAGGAGGCTCCACCACAATTTAAAGGAACCCCGAGTCCCTTCCTGAAAATCAAGAGAAATGCAAAGTTCCCCACTTCAATCTGACAGGAACACTATGCTGTAACAAGAAAGCATAACCTGGCCAAATGACAGAGGAGCTCCCCTGGCAAACCTGTAGTGGATTTCACAGGCAGAAATAGAGTGGAATCACAGACGACATCACACCTAGAGAGAAGACCCTCTGAAGCAAATAGAAATAATCTCCCTGAATTAAATTGAATTGAATCACTCACAACTAGAGAGAAGAAAGCCCACGAATATTAGGAACCTCTATTGTCAAAAGTAGAAAGGACTCCTCCCATGGAACCACCCACACCCCAACCAAAAAGGACACAGCCTCACAACTCGAGAGGAGCCCTCCACTAAAACTTGATAGGAGCCTGCTGGGTATCACACATAGAGAGGAACTCTTTTGCTGCTAATAGAGATGACCCTCACAACACAACTGGGCAGGAGCTTGCAGACCACAACTAAAGAGAATTGAACCCACCACAGCTATAGAGTTGACACCAAACATATCTAGAGAGAAGTTCCATGCCAAAACTAGTGAGTAGTCACCCACACATTGGAACAAGAGAGAAGTCAACCTACACATCCCTACTAGATACCAGTTTCCCCAAGACATCATGAGAGGAGGTCCCAGGACAACATGAGATGAACCATGTGTAGCCTCCCAACATGAGAAGAAAACTGTGTTCCCTGCCACGGCTCAAATGGAACCAAGAGTCCTGCACAGCAAATCAAGAGGAATCCTGAGTTCTTGCAACAACTCGAGAGGAGCTCTGAGTACCTTACTGTAACTCTAAAGGAACCCCAAGATTCATGCTGCAACTTGAGAGCTACCCAGCGCTACCAGCTACAACTCGATTGGAAACCCAAGTCCTCTTTTGCAACTAGAAAGGTACTCTGAGTTCCCCATCACAACTTGAGAGGAGGCCTGACTCCCCTGCTGCAACTCGAGAGGAAACCCAAATTCCTTGTCTCAAATCAAGAGGAGACCTGACTCCCCTGTTGTAACTCGAAACGAACCCTGAGTTTTCCAATCACAACTCAAGAGAAATCTTGAGTTTTCTGCTGAAACCCAAGAGGAACCCTGAGCTAGCCACCTCAACTGGAGAAGAGTTTCATCTCCCCTGCTGCGACTCGGGAGGAACACCGAGTTCCCCATCACAAATCGAGATGAGCCCCAAGCACTGAGGTAACTCGAGAGGATTCCTAAGAGGAGCCACCACTGCCACAATTTGAGAGAACTATACCAAAACAAAAGAGGTAGCTTCATACCACAACTAAAGAGGAGTCCTACCCTGCCACAACAAGAGAGTAGTCTGTAAACCACAGATAGAGATGAGTCCAAACCACAACTAGAGAGGAGTGGAAAGAAAAACGTCAGTTGATCCCACTACAACTAGAGTGCAGTCCGATGCTGTAACTATTATAGTAGCCTACTGCACATCACAAGTAGACAGGAGGCAGCCTGCTAATTGCTACTAGAGAGGAGCTGACCCAAGCAGCTCTAAAGGAGGCACCACCACATCTCTAAAGGAACCCCAAGTCACCTGTCCCAACTTGAAAGGAACCCCATGTCCCCCACTGCATCTCTAGGAGAGACCTGTGCCATCACAACGAACGAGCCCCCAGTGACAAAGCTAGGAGACTCCCCGCCAAAACTGGGGAGGATTCCCCTGCCAAAATTAGATAGGAGCCCTTGAGCATATGGCACCTAGGGAGAAGCCCCTCTGCTGTGAAGAGAGGAAGCACATGAAATAACTTGAGATGAGCCTGTCACAACTAGAGTGGAGGAAACCCGTGAAAACTAGTGAGGAACCCCCAATGCCACAAATAGAGAGAACAAACTCCCCCATAGAACCCTTGGAGGAATCACCACGCAAAATAGAGAGGAGCCCCAAGTCCCCTCCTGAACTTGAGAGGAGCCCTATACCACAGCTCAAGAGAAGCCCATGGCCATGTTGAGAGAAGAGCTCACCTGCCAAAACTGGAGAGTGTCCCACCACCGCAACAGGAGAGGAAACCCTTGACATTGCACTTAGAGAGGGTCCGCTCCAATGCCAATAGATAAAATCCCTGCCTGCAAGTCGAGTACACACCCCTACCACTGTCAGAGAGGAGCATCCTCGCCACATCTAGAGAATAGACCCCATGTCATAAATAGAGAGCAGCCCCTTGAACATTGCCACTTGAAAGGAGCGTTCCCACACATCACAATTGCACAGAAGCCTCCTTTCACAACTAGAGAGGAGTCTCCCATGCCACAACAAAAGAGGAGGGGCCTTGCAAAAATTAGAGAGTAGGCTCGCAAATATCTCACCTGGAAATCGTGCCTGTGCACATCGCTACCAGAGAGGAAACTCCCTTCCCAATTCGAGAGGAACATTTTACTGCAGCTCTAGAGGTGTCCCCAGAACACCATAAATAGAGAAGAGATCCCTAACACAACTTGAGAGGAGACTGCACACCACAAATAGAGAGAAGCCAAACAAACACAGTTAAGAGTTGGCGCCCAGACCAGCTAGAGGGGAGACCCATGCCTCAGGGAGTTTAGCCACCTACACATCACAACTAAACAGAAGCCACCCTGCACAATGCTACTGGAGAGGAGCTAACCCACTAAAACTCGAGTGGAGGCCCCACCTCACCTCGACAGGAATACCATGTCTCCCGATGAAACTCAAGAGGAGTCCCCCACCACAACTAGAGAGTAGCTCACACACTGCAACAAGAAAGTAGCCCACCATGACACTGCATGAAGAGGGACTGCACCCCGCTCTTAGAGAGGAGCAATCTCGTACATCTCATCTAGAGAGGAGGCTGTACACCACTACTAGAGAGTAGCCCATCAAACCATAAATAGAGATGAGCCAGAAAACTACATGTAGAGAGAGAAGTGCTGCACAGCTTGATGCAACAAAACAGGAATTCCCACTCCACAGCTGAACACGACTTCACCAGGCACAACACACTTAGGGAGGAGCATCCCAGGACATCACAACTAGAGAGAAGTCCAACCGCCAAAACTGGAAAGTTGAATACACGCCACAACTAGATAGTTGACCCTCAGGCGCAACTAGAGGAGCACACCGCCAAAACTAGAGAGGTGCCCCGCCCTCCCTTACATCGTATTTAGAATGGAGAACCACTGCCATAACTAGAGTGGACACCCCTCCCACAGGTCGATATGAGTGTGCCCCACTCATCACAATTAGCAAAAAGTGCCCGTGTACATCACAACTAGAGTGGGATTCCCACACGAATCACAATGAAAGAAGAGGCCAACACTGAAGCTAGAGAAGAGAATCCTGTCACAATTAGAGATATTCCCCCCGCCCCTTAACGTTGCCATTAGAGAGCATACCCATCTATCACAACTAGACAGAAACCTCCTTCCACAAGTAGAGTGCAGCCCACCATGTTACAACTAAAGAGGCCTCTCATTGTCACAACTAGAGAGTAGCCTCCTAAACATTAAAGCTAGAAAAAGTTCCCTTTCACGTCACAACCAGACAATAGCCATCCCCATCACAGTTTGAGGAGAGCACTCTACCACAACTAGAGAGAAGCCCGACTGCCACAACTAAAGAGGAGCCCCCCTGACACAACTAGAGAGGTGTCTGCAAATGGGAAGTAGAGAGGAGCCAACCCACCACAAATAAAGAGTGGACCCCCACTGCAACTAGAGTGGCACCCCATGCCGCAAATAGAGAGCAGCCTCCCACACAATGCAGGTAGACAGAGGTAGCCTGCACAGAGCTACTAGAGAGGATCTTCCCCACTGCAGCTCGAGAGGAGGCTCCACCACAACACTAAAGGAAGCCTTAGTCACCTGCTGTAAAAAGCGGCACACCGAGTTCCCTGCTGCAATTTGACAGGAGCCCTAGGAAATAACAAGAAAAGGGGCCTCTAGTCAAATTGATATTGGGGCTCCCGGATAAAAGTGAAGCAGATTCCGCCAGAAAAACTAGAGTGGATTCCCCCAGGACATCACAACTAGAGAGAAGCCTCTCTCCCACAAATAGAGACGAGCTTCCTGAAGTAAGTTGAGTGGAATTCTTCACAACTAGAAAGAAGCAATCCCCCTAAGGTTAGTGAGGAATCCCTAACAACAAAAATAGAGGACCTTCCCCATGGAGCCCCAAACACTCCAACCAGAGAGGACATTGCCATGTAACTCGAGAGGAACCCAATAGACATCTCACATTGAGAGGAGCCCCTCTGCTGCTAATAGAGACGAACCTCACACAGCAACCAGAGAGGAGCTTGATCACCACAACTAGAGAGAATCAAACACCGCACAACTACAGAGTTGAGGCTGAACACAAATAGAGAAATCCCATGCCAAAACTAGTGAGTAGCCACATGCAGATTGCAACAAGAAAGGAGCCACCCTGCACATCCCTGCTAGAGAGGAATTACTCCAAGGAAACTTGAGAGGAGACCCCACCACAAGTCAAGAAGAACCCTGGGTAACTTATCAACTCAAGAGGAACACAAGTTCCTCACCACGCCTCGAGTGGAACCCTGAGTTCCATGCCACAATTGGAGAGGAAAACTGAGCTCCCACTGCAAGGAGAGGGGAGCTTTGAGTCCTCTGATACAACTTGACAGGAACCCCATGTTCCCCACTGCAACTATAGAGGAACCCTGGGATCAGATTTCCACATTCTCCAGAGTGACACTCTTCACAGACCCTGAAGCTGGTTCACACATCCACATTCACCAGGGGATAAACCCTCTGTGTTCACGGACCTGGTCTCACCCGTCCACAGTCTTCAGTGTGCCCCCATGTCTCAGGTGCTGCAACTGGAGTCACGTGGCCACAGTATCAAATATGACTCCCTTCTTCCACCTGGGGTCACACATCCATAGATTCCAGGGTGACACTCCTCCCAGACTCTGAAGTTGGTGTTACACATCCACAGTATCCAGTGTGACTCCCCCTCACCAAACTTTGTACCTTAGTATACTTGGCCTCTCTTTCCAGGGTGACCCCATATCCCAGACCCTGTACCTGGGGTCACATGTTTATGTGTTGCCAGGATGACAACCACTCCCAGATGCTGTACCTTGTGTGACACGGGCACAGTCGCCAGGGTTACCCCAACATCCAGACCCTTTACTTGGGCTCACACATACACTTTCTCCAAGGTGAGGCACTTGCAGACACTCCCCCTGCAGTCATATATCCACAGTCTCCAGAGTGACTCATCCAAAATCCTGTACCTGGGGCCACACGTCCAGCCCCCAGTGTTACTCTCTCCCAGACCCTGCACCTGGGGTCACATGTCAACAGTCTCCTGTGTGATGTCACATCCCAGGCACGGAACGTGTGATCACAGGTCTCCAGTCTCCAGTGTAACCTCTTTCCCAGACTCTGTAAGTGGGATCACATGTCCTCAGTCTCCAGTGTGACCCCACCTCTCATAATATGTACCTGGGGTGAGTTGTCCACAGTTTCCAGGGTAACCCCACCCTGACAGACCATGGACTTGTTTCCACACATCCACAATCTCGAGGATGACTTTCTTCCCCTACTGTGCAGCTGGATTCATATGTCCACATTCTGCAGTGTGAACTCCATTTCACACACTGCACCTGGGCCCACATGTCCACATTCTCCAGGGTGACCACCCCGTCCTTGTCCATGGGGTCAAATATCCACAGTCTCCAGGGTGACACTTCTCCCCAAACCCTGAACCTGGGGTCACACATCCACACTTTCCAGGGTGACAACCTTCCAGACCCTGAAACTGGGGTCACATATCCACAGTTTCCAGGGTGACTGCATCCTTCAGGCCAGAACCTGGAGTCACGCACCCACCGTCTTCATTGTGATCTCGCACTCTACACCCTGCAACTGGGATCACACGTCCACAGTCTCCAGGGTGACCCCACACTCAAGACCCTGTTTGTGGGTTCACAAATCCACAGTATCCAAGGTGACACCACCACCAAGATCCTGCTCCCAGGGTCTGGTGTCCACTGTCTCCAGAGTGATATCCCTCCCAGACTCTGAACCCGGAGTCACACGTCCTCAGTCTCTGGGGTGACAACACCTCACAGTGCCTCCATCTGAGGTCAAATTTCCACAGTCTCCAGGGTTACCGCCTCCCAGACCCTGTACCTTCAGACACATTTCCACAGTCTCAAGGGTGGTCCCACACTCCAGACCCTTTTCCTGGGGTCACATATCCAGCATCCATGGTGAAGGCCTTCCTCAGGCCTGTACCTGGGGTCACACATGCACAGTCTCAAAGGTGACACCCCTCCCAACATCCTGTACCAGTGATCTCATATTCAGTCTCTAGGGTAATCCCACCCTCAAGACGCTGTACCTGGCTTCACAAGTCCATACTCCCTGTGATTCCACCTCCAAGAATCCACACCTTGGCTCACACATATACAGTCTCCAGGTTGACCCTACCTCCAAGTACTGTACCTGGGCTCACACGTCCACAGTCTCAGGGGGAACCCCACCTCCTAGAACCTGTATAGGGGTCACATGTCCACAGTCTCCATGATAAACCCACCTCCTAGAACTTGCACCTGTGTAGCGGTTACAACAGACAATGCAGACATATAAAGGATTATAATAGACTATTATGAACAACTATATGTCAATAAAATCGATAAATGGAAGAAATGGAAAGATTATTAGAAAATTTCAATTATTCAATATTGTATCCATAGTATCCAAATTTGGTAAAGGTTGAAACACACATCTGGCCAAAGAAGATAAAGAGATTGTAAATAAGCATACAAGAGCATAATCAGGATGCTGTTGGAATGCATGTACAGTCAACTCTGGAAGACAGTGTGGCACCTTTCTCCAAATCTAAGGAGTCTCACCTTAGGAATCAAGAAGTGCACCTCTTGTTTTTAGACAACTGTTTTGGAAAACTGAAATAAAAATAACTACCAAGTAATGTATGAGAGCACTATTCATAATTCATAATAAATAAAAACATCAGGATATCCTTACATAGATGTGCATTCACAGGTAAATTAGGACATAGACATTTCAAGGCTATCACAATACAGCACACCCAAAATATGCCCATTTGACGAAAAGATTATTTTATACTGATTAATTTTTAAAAAAAGCAGCCCCAGAGAATTTTTTAAACCAAGGAGAAATGACATCTTATAAAGTGGATTTTTGTTTTTTAAGGATATTTCCATTTGTAAGGATGCTTCCACCTCTGGACAAGGAAATGGAGGATGACTAAATATCAAGAATGACTTGACTTGACTAAATGACTTGACTATCAAGAAGATCTATGGAATGGACCTGGATGTTAATCTGCATAACCACCATACTTTTGTTTACAGAGCTTTACTTAATAATCTCCCTTAAATGGTTTCTTTCATAACCTAATCTCCTTCTTTCATTCTTAGCAGATGATAGAACTTAAGGTAAAGTCTTGGACCATTTCAGGAAGTGACTCAGTTTTCACAGGTATCTTTCAACTATACAGGAGGTATGCATGGCATATATTAGACTTCTGATTGTTTTTCTTCATTCCATCTCCCTTTCATTATGAGCATCTCAATGAAGAACACTGAGGGTAGAGGGAAAATTATTTTTCATTTCATATAATGCAATACAATAAATAAATGGGTTGATTGTTCATTCCTTTATATGTCTGAATTCAGACATATAAAGGAATGAACAATCAACCAATTTATTTAAAGAAAAGAAAAGCATTAATCTAACACTTATATTACGAAATGGAGGAATCCAGCCTCAAATGCTACACACTGTATGACCTTATAAGACATTCTAGAAAAGGTAAAATAGACACGATAAACAGTTTATGGAATATGTGGCTGAAATATTTCACATGATAGTTTAGTGATGAATACCTGCCATTATGCATTTGTGTAATCACATAGATTTTTGTTTTCAGAACCCAACAATTAAATTACTACCTATTAACATTTATTAATTCATGGTATGGGAGTGTCAAAGACTGGAAAGCAGAATTTAACAAAGTATCTAACAGATTGAGAAATATATGAAAAGCTTCAGACTTCCCTGGTGGGCCAGTGGTTAAGACTCCACGTTGCCAATGCAGAAGAGGTGGGTTCAATTCCTGGTCAGGGACCAAAAATCCCACATGCCACAGCACAGCCAAGAGATTAAAATAGAAGAAGGAATTTTTGTAAAAAAAAAAAAAAAACCACTCAGTGTTAGGACAAAATTATCTGACCTAAGTTCAGTGGGGAAATGAATATGATCTGCAGGCCAAAGTCAAAATGTACCAAACATAAACAATGAGCTCTGTAAGTTCTTTGTACAGGGAGTTGGTAGTTAAGAGGACTGAAACAACTATTTCAGACATTGAATGGAGGAAGCACTGAATTTGATAAATGACATGTAATGGGAACAAAGTTTCTTATCACTGGATTGGGAAGTTACAGCCAGACAAAGAGAGAAAGTTATAATATCTGTTCCATAAGAAATCAGGTTGGAGACATCAGTATAATCTATCATTAGCATAATACAGAAACACTTAGCTCCATGTGAAAATCTTCATAACCATGTGTATTTATAGTCTGGTATACCTGCAAGGAGATCCAACCAGTCCAGTCTGAATGAGATCAGCCCTGGGATTACTTTTGAAGGAATGATGCTAAAGCTGAAACTCCTTTATTTTGGCCACCTCATGCGAAGAGTTGACTCATTGGAGAAGACCCTGATGCTCAGAGGGATTGCGGGCAGGAGGAGAAGGGGACGACAGAGGATGAGATGGCTGGATGGCATCACTGACTCAATGGATGTGAGTCTCCTGACATCCGGGAGTTGGTGATGGACAGGGAGGCCTGGCGTGCTGCGGTTCATGGGGTCGCAAAGAGTCGGAAACAACTGAGCGACTGATCTGATCTGATCTGATCTGATACATGTGTATGTTTTTCCATGCAGTTTCTGCTAAGATTATTAAGTTCCCACATGAAAAATTTTATTAACATTCTTTAAAAGAAAAGAACAAGGAGTCTTTAAATATGTGGCTGATACTAGGACTGAGACAGTAAATTTATAAAGCAGCATAATCTTAAAATATGAGAAAAAAGAACCATGAAAGCTGAATTATGTAAAATAAATTCAGGAGAGCATGGAAAAAGCTCTCAATAGACAAAGCAAGAATAAACTAAGCAGTCTAATTGATTTGATCATAGTCAAAGTGAAAGTGAAGTCTTTTAGTCACGTCTGACTCTTTGAGACCCCATGGACCATACCCTATGAGGCTCCTTCCGCCATGAAGTTTTCCAAGCTAGAGTACTGGAGTGGGTTGCTATTTTCCTTCTCCACACCCAGGCATCTACCCTAGGGCTCCTGCATTGCAAGCAGATGCTTTTACAGTCTGAGAGACCAGGGAAGCTCACAAAAGTTTAAAAGAAATTTCAGGTATCCAAATAGGTTAAAAAAAAAAAAAACACACACACAAACATAGGTTTTATGAGTAGTGTTGAATAAATATCTATACACAGAAATATTCTAAATAATTGATATGGACACTCAGCTATCCATCAAGTATGTGAAACTAACTCCCTTCTCCTCAAATGTGGGTCCTGCATTATTACTTCCTCCTTAATAAGGCACTCAGGATGGACCTGGGGGAAATCAAGAATAAAGACCAATGACAAATATTAGGGAAAAGGTCCAGAAATTGGAACTCAAACTTTACTTGTGGATATGTAAAATGGTGTGATCTATGTGTGCAGAACCAACATTTTCTCAAAAACATAAAAATGTAATTATCATATCGCTCAGAAGTATCCACAGGACCTATAAAGGTCAGTTTTCATTCAAATCCTAAAGAAAGGAAATGACAAAGTATGTTACAACTACCACACAGTTGCACTCATCTCACACATTACCAAAGTAATGCTCAAAATTCTCCAAGCCAGGCTTCAACAGTACATGAACCATGAACTTTCAGATGTTCAAGCTGGATTTAGAAAAAGCAGAGGAGCCAAAGATCAAATTGCCAAAATCCGTTGGTTCATTGAAACAGCGAGAGAGAAAAACTTCCAGAAAAACATCTACTTCTGCTTTATTGACAATGACAAAGCCTTTGAATGTGCAGAAGACCACAAACTGTGGAAAATTCTTAAAGAGATGGGAATCCCAGACCACCTCACCTGCCCCCTGAGAAATCTGTAGGCAGGTCAAGAAGCAAAAGTTAGAACTGGACATAGAACAACAGACTGGTTGCACATTGGTAATGGAGTATGGCAAGGCTGTATATTGTCACCCTGCTTATTTAACTTATATGCAGAATACATGATGTGAAATCCCGGGGCTGGATGAAGCATAACCTGGAATCAAGACTGCTGGAAGAAATATCAATAATCTCAGAAATGTATATGACACGACTCTTATGCAGAAATCAAAGAACTGAAGACTCTTGATTAAAGTGAAAGAGGAGAGTGAAAATGTTAAAACTCATATTCATGAAACCAGAATCAAAAGAGACATGTGTACCCCAATGTTCATCGCGGCACTGTTTATAATAGCCAGGACATGGAAGAAACCTAGATGCTCATCAGCAGACAAATAGATAAGAAAGTGTGGTACATATATACAATGGAATATTACTCAGCCATTAAAAATAATGCATTTGAATCAATTCTAATGAGGTGGACGAAACTGGAGCCTATTATACAGAGTGAAGTAAGTCAGAAAGAAAAGCACAAATACAGTATACTAATGCATATATATGGAATTTACAAAGATGGCCATGATAACCCTGTATGTGAGACAGCAAAAACAGACACAGGTGTATTACACAGTCTTTGGGACTCTGTGGGAGAGGGCAAGAGCGGGATGATATGGGAGTATGGCATTGAAACATGTAAAATATCATATGTAAAATGAATCGCCAGTCCAGGTTTGATGCATGATACAGGATACTCGGGGCTGGTGCACAGGAATGACCCAGAGGGATGGGATAGGGAGATGGGAGAGGGATTCAGGATGGGAACACATGCACATTCATGGCAGATTCAAGTCAATGTATGGAAAAGCCAATACAATATTATAAAGTGAATTCAATCAATCAATCAATCATACTTGAAAGAAGATTAAAAACAAAACAAAACCTCAGTATTCAGAAAACTAAGATCATGGCAACTGGTCCCATCATTTCATGGCAAATAGATGGGGAAACAATGGAAACAGTTACAGACTTTATTTTCAGGGGTTCCAAAATCACTGCAGATGGTAACTGCAGCCATGAAATTAAAAGACACCTGCTCCTGGGAAGAAAAGTTATGATCAACCTAGACAACAAATTGAAAAGCAGAGACATTACCAACAAATGTCTGTGTACTCAAAGCTATAGATTTTCCAGTAATCATGTGTACATGTTAGAGCTGGATTACAAGGAAAACTGAATGACTAAGAAGTGATGATTTTGAACTGTGGTGCTGGAGAAAATTCTTGAGAATCCCTTGGACTGCAAGGAGATGCATCCAGTCAATCCTAAGGAAAATCAGCCCTGAATATTCATTGGAGGACTGATGCTGAAAATGAAACTGTAATACATTGGTCACATGATGTGAAGAACTGATTCATTGGAAAAGACCCTGATGCTGGGTAAGACTGAAGGTAGGAGTAGAAGGGGATAACAGGATGAGATGGTTGGATGGCATCACCAACTCGATGGACATGAGTTTGAGCAAGATCTAGGAGTTGGTAATGGATAGGGAAACCTGGTGTGCTGCAGTCCATGGGGGTCACAAAGAGTCAGACATGACTGAGTAACTGAACTGAATTATAATATGTTTTGCCAACTCCACTCCTAGATATACATCCAAAGAATTTAAAGCAAATGTTCAAATATAAAATTGTACACCAATATTTATAGTGGCAGTGTTCTTGAGAGCCCATGTTAAAAACAATGAATATGCCCACCAACACATGAAGGGAAGGGTAGATCCATACATAAGATGAATTACTCTGCCATAGACAGGAATATAGTAAAATAGTGCTACAGCTGCAGAAAACAACTGTATTCTCAAAAACATAAACACAAAGTTAACATAGAATCTATCCACTCAGGTCCAGGTTATACACCCAAAGTATTTAAAACCAAGAACCAGAACAGATATTCAAACCTCATGTTAATAGCAGCATTATTCATAGTAGCCAAAAGGTGGAAGCAACACACGGGTTCAACAGATGACTGGACAAGCACAATGTAGTATAAACACAATGGAATGTGAGTAAACTTTTAAAAACAAATAACTCTCACACATACTATAATGTGGATGAAACTTCAAGTTATTGTGCCAAGTGAAAGAAGCCCGACACAAAAGGAAAACTGTTCTATGGTTCCACTAGTATGAGGTATCCATATAAGACAAATTCCAAGTAGAATAAGATGGCCAGGGATTGAGAGTGTTGAGTGTTTAATGGTTACAGTATCACTTCAGGAAAAGGAAAAGATACTGGAGATGTATGGTGGGGAAATTTTTACGATGTGAGTGCAGTTAATGCTATAAAAGTGCATACTTAAAATGACTCTAAAAATAAATTTTTTTATATATCTATAAGCTCAGTGAAAAAATGACACATAGAACAACATGGAAAAGCACTGAAAACAGTGCTTTTTTCAGTGAAAGAATCCACACAGAAAAAACCACCCCAATCATAGTCATCTTGTCACTTTAAATCCATGAAGGTTTTTCATATGAGGGAAAGTCCCAGTGATAGCTCCAGAAAGTAAAAACTGCATTAGAATGGAGAAAGACATTTTCACAAATCTTGGGCAGCTGATGAAAGCTGAACTGGCCCTATGGATAGGATTCTAATGTGGAAACAACAATTATCCCCCATTTTGGGGATATGGTCTGGTTCCCCGGGAAAGTTCTCCTGTTTTAGGAAAAACATATTACAGTATTTGGAATGAATGTAGAAAACTTTGTGCCACAATTTAAAGTTGAAACATTTGAAATTTGACTAGAAAGTAAATTACTGTTCAATACAACCACGTATGTCACATGCCAGAAAATCAGAGATGACATTGAACATTGCAATAGAGGCCAAGAGTTAACCAAACCAAATTCAACAAAAGTAGTGATGCTAATTGCCTTGTACTAGTCCACATGGTATTAAAATGCACCATACAAAGAGCATATTAGTAGACACCATGCCTTGGGTGCTGTGGATGACCCAGATGGAACTAATACTATGAGATGTTTTAATTCTAGTTTTCCACATAACACAATACCACAGCAAATTTCAGAACTGAAAAGCAAATTCATGGACTTGTCTGTCAGTCCAGTGTTTAAGACTCTGCACTTCTACTCAGGGGTACGGGTTTGATCCTTTGTCAAGGACCTAAGATCCAACATGTTGAACTGCAGGGCCAAAAATACAAAAGTCGGTAGAACTGCAAGATCTTTTGTGAATTCCTATACTAATAATGAACTATTAGAAACAGATATTAAGAAAATATTTCCTTTTACAATTTCATCCCCCCACCCACCCAGCTAAATATCTAGAAATCTAACTAAGGACTTGAAAGGCCTGAAAGCTAAAAACTACAAGACAAGGATCAAAGAAACTGAATGGATACAAGTAAAAAGATATCCCTGGTTTATGTGTTAAAATATCATTAAAATATCCATGCTAACCAAACCAATGTACATATTCATGCAATCACTTCCAACATTTCCATGACAATTTTCACAGAAACAAAATCAGTCTTTACATCTGTGTGGCACCACAAAGGAACCAGAAGAGGCAAAGTGTCTATGAGAAAGCAGAATAGGCTGGCGGCATCTCCATTCCTGACTTCAATCTAGAGTATATACCTAAAGCCACCACAAGACGTGTGGAATTGGCTCAGAAATAGGCACAGAGACAATAGAGCTCAGAAGTAAACATACAGGTACATGGTAATTAATTTAAAAGAAAGGAATTAAGAACATACATGCAGGAAAGGACATTCTCCCTCACCAAATAAACAGTGCTGGGAAAAATTAAAACCACACACCAGGGAACAATACAGGACACCATCTTATACCACAGACAAAATCTGACTAAAATCCCATAATTTTCCACATCAAGCCCTAACAGTCCTGAGTTCTGGTAAGGCATATTTTCAGTAAGAGCTGCACTCAGAAAGCTTCTTCCCTATTTCCCTCACATTTTCCTTCAGCAGCACCACCTCCTTGCATGTCTTGAGGAAACTAGACTCCATCAGACTCAAATGAACCCCACAATCTCCCAAACCTGAAGCCCAAGCGGGTCCTGAGGATACTAGAGTACTGTCAGCCTCAACTGAATTGCACAATTCCTTAAAAGGGAAGCGCAGGTGCGTTCTGAGGGACAAGGCTCCCATCAGTCTCAAATGAGCCACACCATGCCCCTAAACTGAAGCCGAAGTGGGTCCTGAGGAGACCAGACTCAATCAGCCTGAACTGAACCCTCAACGCCCCAAAACAGAAGCCCAAGTGGGTTCTGAGGAGGCAAGACTTCTATCCACCTGGGCTGAACCCCACCATGTCCCAAAGCTGAAACCACGTGGGTCCTGTCAGCCTGAACTGAACCAAACACTGTTCAATAGCTGAAGCCTCAGTGGATCTTCAGGAGGCCAGAGTACTGTCAGTGGCCTCCCACAGCCACTGGATGTGCTCCAGCAGTGTGGGGAGTTCCACTTGGAGCAGGGAATATCAGGGAGGCGGATCTGCATTATCACGGACAGGCATGATCAAGCAGGCTTGCAGGGGCCAGGAAAAGGGTGAAGGAGGCAAGCTCCAGGTCCAAGTATTGTAAGTCCCCACTTTCTGAGACTACGTGACCTACATGAACCAGACTTTGCAAGGAGGAAGCTGAGTTATAGAGGCAGAAGGAGTAGGAGGTGATGCAAAATTTAAGTGTTTCCTCTTCAGGTTCAGGAGCACTAAGTCCTCCCAGGTTCCTAGTTCCTTGTGCCCCAGTGAATGTGAGCTCCTCCTCCAGGGCATATGGCCAACCCCCATGCTAACTCCCTTCGACATCTGCAGCCCTGGCCCAAGCTTAATCCCTACATCAGGCCCCAACAAATCTCCCTGCCACCAGGGTGCATCTCACATTCCACCCCAACGTGGGCTTTTTGAAGCCTTAATAAGGCATGCCCCTCTTCTCATTGTGATTTCCCTCGCCTGATGAAGCCAGGCCTGCATCCATTCCAGGTGACTCCAAAGGCCTCAATCTATCCAGACTCCACGTGTGTGTCCATCTATATGAGCCTGTGGTGATCTCCTAAAATGAGGGTTATTTCATACACAGAGAATGAGGTGTATGCTGGCCACTAAAGATGTGTCCCCGCAGAACAGTGCTGTATCTGGGAAAAGGGTCTTAGTAGATGTAGCTAAGGATATCAAGGTAAGGTAATCTAGGGTTAGGGTGACTTTCAATCCAACTGACAGAGTCCTTCAAAGAGACGAAAGAGGACACAGAGGAGAAGCCTTTTAAAGGCAGAGGCAGAGATGGGAGGGAGGGGGAAACAAGCCCAGGGACCTCTGGAGCTCCTGAAGCTGGAAAAGGCAAGAAGGACCCTATCCTTAAGTCTCTGGAGGGACCTCAGCCCTGTGACTTGTTGATCTCAGGTGTCTGGTCTCCAGGATTGGGGGAGGATAAATTTCTGTGTTTTTTAACCCACCCACCTTGTAATCATTTGTTAGAGAAGCCACAGTGCAGCCACACAGACCCTGCTCTTTAGAATCCTAGAAGTGTGGATATCACTAAAGGCAGATGGAGGGTGGATTACAGAACCTTAGAGTCAGGACTGGGCCCTCAGAAATGCTAAAGTAGTAGCAGGACCTCAGAGTTGTTGAGGTGCCAAGTCTGAAGCCTGTCCCTAGGGGTACTGGCTGCACACACTTCCTCAGGTTCTTACACTGGTACATGTGGTGTAACATCTCAGTCCTGACTGAGAATATTTTCTTATCATTTTTCATATTGCTAATACAGAAGTCACTAGTTACACAGGTGAAAACCCAATTAGGATGCTTACTCCAGGGATGAGCAGTTCTGAAAATGGTCAGAGGTGGGGACTTATGCATGTGAAGCCTGCAGCCCTTCCACACTCCCTAACCCCACACCTCCCAACATGGGTCTTAAGTTTGTAGCTGGGAGAACCCCACAGAGTCATCTCTAAGTAAACTCTGGTGGACACCCTGGCTAGCCACTCGTGAACCTCATCCACACTTCCCAGGTAAACACCTGAATCTACACAAAGACCTCACAGGATAGAGAAAATTATTGGTACCCCTCCAGTGACAGCGTGCTTACCGAATTGGCTCCTGAAGGTCAGGCAGGATGGTACTGGCCTGGGTGATTTTCTGAGAGCTTTCGACTTTCCTACCTGAGTTACTCCTCCTGTCTAACTCCCACTGACTGTTTTCATGCTTCCTCACCTCTGCCTGAAACAATTTCCAACAGCAGGAGCAGGAGACACAGCACATCCTTAGAAAATGACAGCCTAGCACCTCCTCAAGAACGTTGAGCAGAGCCCCACACAGACCAGATCCCCTGAAATGCCATGGCCCCTCACTCTTGCTCATCAAACGGGCTCTGCAATGTCTAAGCAGAAAAGACGGCATCAGGTACAGCTGCAAGCAATTGAGTGGGTTTATATACACCTCAACCCACACACCTGTGTAAAGGGCAGGACAGCCAGGTCAGCCAATAATTGTTCATATGGGCTTGTGCTTTTAGAAAATAGGCCTCATTGTGCTGGTAAAGGTTCCAGGAACACCTGTGGGTCCTGAGGGTAAGGATGTATATGGAGATGCAGCTCTTACTTGTTTTCTAATCATTTTATCTGGCTCAAAATTGGGAGAGAATTTGAGGAAGAACTTTTTCTAATGAGAGAGACCCAGGGGTCACAGACAGGATGGGTGGTGGGTGGAGACAGGCTCAGTGCCAGGTGCAGTGGAAGCCTCTGGAAAACCTGCTGGAAAGAGGCTGCACACAGTGAAGCCCAGGGTCACAGACCTGTCAAGAAGCTGCTGTTTGTTACCTCAGATCCTGCTCCATGGGGCTCAAAATCAGATCTGTCCAACAGAGGGGCTGGGGGTGCTCTGCAATGAGAAGTTTGTGGATAGTTTTTGGATGCTGAGCCCTGTGGATAACTGTCCAGCTGAACCCACTTTCCTGGGAGGTTTCTGCCCATAAGAAACCCATGTTCCTGGGAGGTGCGAGTGAACAAGTATTCTCTCTGTGCAGTCATCACAGAGTAGCTTAGTGATTCTCATGTGGACAGTGCTGGGATTGGATGAGAACAAGGACATCTTGGGGGACTTCCCCTGAAACACCCCCAGGCCCATCTAGAGTGAAGAGGTCAGTTTTGGTGTACTGGTTGTTGTGCTGGTGTGGGAGACTTCATGGGTACCTCTTGTTTCTTCCTCATGACACTACAGAGGCCTCTCCAGTACACATAAGACAGCCTGCCCAGGAACAGTGGCATGTGAGAAGGAAGGACCAGGCTGAGAGGGCCTTTGTGCTCTCAGTTGGGAGTGGAAAAGACATGGTGATTGTGATACAGAAAAGCAGCCCTGGTGATGGGAGACTTGTTCAAACAACCTGAGTACGAGTTGGAAAGAATTTCCAGACATAGAGTGTCTCAGAAGGGAGTGAGTTTTTATTAAGAACAAAGAGCAGAGATAAAGTGGGCACTGTGATTGCAGCAGGCCAACCTGCTTACAGCCTAAGGAAAGTCGACAGCTTTTGTGGCTTCAAGACAAAGAAAATTCCTGCTGGAAGGTTGATGTTAGGTGATTGGTTGGAGCACCATAGGGTGTTTCCTGGAGTGGGCATCTTTGCCTGGTAGAGAGTCAGGAAGCTTGTTCATGATGATCAGGGGCTTTTGGCAACAGTCGCAAAGGGACTCGGTCAGATTAATAGGTAACCTTGGTTCTGGGCTCCACTTCTGTGGCCTTGGTGTGAGGCCTCCCAGCTGTGGCTTTGGAGAAGTACTCACCTTAAGACTCATCCTTCAGAGTAAATTTCCATCACGTTATCTCTATAGGAGAGATCCAGTGATCCTAGGTCTGTTTGGAAAATCCTTTGATACCACAGAGACACATACTGAGTGGGAACTTGGTTATTGAACCTTGTTGGCAAAATTAGCATTTTCTCTATGTTGGTGCTAAAAGGGTGTGGGCTGGCAGCTGCCTGAAAATCCATTCAAATGATGTTTTCCTACTTATAACATCAATAGGTTTGGTCAAACTTTTTCAATTTCTTGTGTAAGCAGGCATCTTGCAACTCCTTGCTGCAGGATTATTTCCATTAGAAAGTCAACTAATCATGGTAACAACAGTATGGCATTCAGCACTCTTAGACAATTTCCCAAGCCTGTTTCCTCAAGGGCATACCCAATATAAGCTAGGAATGGGTTCCCAAGGCTCAGAAAATGCAGAGAAATATATTGCTTATGACCCTTGAAATTAGGGCCTCTTTTAAACTTGGAGTTCACCGAGATCCCTGTCGCCACTGGAGACGAACATGTAATTTCTGGACAGAAGCCTAGATTATGTCTATTTGCCCTGCAGTAACTTGACAGCAAACCTCAGACACCCTCGCAACTCAAATGGAGATAGAACTTCCCTGCAGCAACACCAGAGGCTCCCTGAATTCTGAGTCATAACTCGAAATTCTGACCGCATCTCGAGAAAAATGACAAAGTTCCCCCATCATCGAGAGATGAGTCCCTTGCCCCTGCAGTGCCTTGAGAAAAATCCCATTTTCCCTCTTGAAATTCTATATGGTACTTGACAACCTTGCTGCAACTCGAAAAGTTCCCTAACATACCCGTTTCATTCTAGAGTATCAACGAATTTTCAGGCACATCTTAATCTTAGCCCTGTCTCCATTCCTGATCTCGACATGAAGGTCAATTCCTCTGCTTTGTCTGGAAATGGATCCCAACCTTCCTGTCTCAACTCAGGAAGAGACTGGACTCAGATTGAAACACAGGATGAAGCCTCGTGGTTCGTGACACATTTCGAAATACACCAACTTCTGCTCCTCTCAAGAGAAGTCCCGATGCCTGGGCACCTTTTCTAATGGAATCCCGAAGATGAAGTCACCACACGAAGGGGCACTGACACCCTGGGTGCATCCTCCCAAAAGAGCCGCTGGTTCCAGGAACAATTCGACAAGTGGCCTGACACTCCATGAACAACTCGAGAGGCAAGCGGAGTTCCATGCCTCCACACAAGGTGAGGCCTAACTCCCTGTTCAAAACCCCCAAAGACCCAGAGATCAATGTCAGAACAGGAGAAGAAGCCTGAGATTCCCACCTCACCTCCAGATGAGTCCCTCTTCCATGGCACTGAACCCAGGGGAATCCCAAGGCAACCCTCTCAACTCCACAGTATTCCCCCTTCTCATAGGCACCAAGGGAAGCTGCCTGATGTCACCTTCACAAGCCCAGGGAACCTAGGCATTCGTACAGCAAGTCGAGAAACACTTTGAGATACCCCCTTCAACACGTCTTGATGCCCGATTCCTCTGCTGTGATTCGAGAACTTCCTGGGACCTCCTCGCACTCGAATGGGGACTGGACTTCCCTGGGGCCACAAGAAAGGCCCCCTGAGTTCCCCGTCGTAGCTCGAGAGAAACGCCACACGTCTAGCCGCAGCTCGAGAAAACACCATGTGATTCCTCTGATATCGCCAGATGAGGCCCTTCTTTTCCTGCAGGGCCTAGAGAGCAACACCGAGTCCTCTCTTAAAACTCCACAGAACGCTTGATTCCACTTTTCTTAACAAAATGGTCTTCAAGATCTACCCCTGGCAACACGAGAGGAGAGGGGAGTCCTCTGCTTCTACTAGAGCCGAGACCTGGCTCCCCGGCTGAAGCTTGAATGCAAGTCCGAGATCCCTAGCGCCCCTGAAGGGGAACATGGAATTTCTGAACACGCGTCTAGAAGACTAGAAGAGGTCTCTTTGCCCTGTAGCGACTCGAGAGCAATCCCCAGCTCTCTCATGCGATTTTGAATGGAGATTGGTCTTCCCTGGAGCAACACCAGAGGCTCCCTGAGTTCCGGGTGGTAACTCGAGAATCCTGCCGTAAGTGCAGAACAACCACGTCGTTGCCCAGTCATCGCCAGATGAGGCCGTTTCCTGCTGAAGCGTCTTGAGAGAAATCCCACGAACACACTGGATCATCGAAACGGAACTTGACAGCCTTGAGGAAGCTTCAAATGTGGCCCAACATACCAGTCTCATTGAAGAGGAACACCGAGGTTCGTGGCACAACTTCCTCTGAGCGGCTTCTTCCCTCCTGATCTCGACATGAGGGTGGATCCACCTGCTTTGTCTGGAAAGGGATCCCGACCTTCCAATCTCACCTCAGGAGGAGGCCGGTCTCACTTGGAATCTCGAGAGGAAGCCTCGTCGGTCGTGCCACATTCTGAGAGACACTGAATTCCCCATTCACACAAGAGAAGTCCCGATGCCTGGGCACCTTGTCCAATGGAACCCCGAAGATGAAGTCACCACAGGAAGGGGCACTGACACCTCCCAAAAGAGCCTCTGGTTACAAGGACAGCTCGACAAGTGGCCTGACACCCCAAGAACACCTCAAGAGGTAAGAGGAGTTCCATGCCTCCACACAAGACGAGGCCTAACTCCCTATTCAAAACCCACAAAGACCCCGAGATCCATGTCAGAACAGGAGAGGAAGCCTGAGATCCCCGCCTCACCTCCAGATGAGGCCCTCTTCCATGGCACTTAATCCATGGGAGTCCCAAGACAACCCTATCAACTGCACAGTATTCCCCCTTCTCAGAGGCACCAAGGGAAGCTGCCAGAGGTCACTGTCACAAGCCCAGGGAACCTAGCGATTCTTACAGCAACTCGAGAAACACCTTGAGATACCCCCTTCAACATGTCTTGAAGCCCAATTCCCCTGTTGTGACTCTAGAGCCATCCCGGCCCCTCCTCGTCACTCAAAAGGTATTGGACTTCCCTGGGGCCACAAGAGAGGCTCCCTGAGTTCCCTGTCGTAGCTCGAGAGAAACGACACACGTCGAGCCGCAGCTCGAGAAAACACCATGAGTTTCCTCCAACATCTCCAGATGGGGCCCTTCTTTTCCTGACAGACCTAGAGAGCAACCCCGTGTCCTCTCTCAAAACTCCACAAAAGGCTTGATTCTGTCTTTTTAAAAACAATAGGCTTCAAGAGCTAGCCTTGGCAACTCGAGAGGAGAGGGTAGTTCTTTGTTTCAACTCGAGAGGAGGCCTGACTCCCCGGCTGAAGCTTGAATGCAAACCCGAGATCACTAGCGCTCCGGAAGGGGAACACGGACTTTCTACATACACGCCTAGAAGAGTAGAAGACGTCTCATTGACCTGCAGCCACTCGAGGGCAATCCCAAGCTCTGCCACGCCATTTTGAATGGAGATTGGTCTTCCATGGGGCCACACCAGAGGCTCCCTGAGTTCTCCGTTATAACTCGAGAATCCCGCTGTAAGTCGAGTACAACCACGTGGTTGCCAATTCATCACCAGAGGAGGCCATTTCCCGCTGCAGTGTGTTGAGAGAAATCCCACGAACCACACTGGAACATCGAAACGGAACTAGACATCCTTGAGGAAACTACAAATAAGTCCCAACATACCAGTCTCATTGGAGAGGAACACCGAGGTTCCCAGCACAACTTGATCTGAGTCCCTTCTTCCCTCCTGATCTCTACATGAGGGTGGATCCCCCTGCTTTGTCTGGAAAGGGATCCCGACCTTCCAGACCCACCTCAGGAGGAGGCCGATCTCACTTGGAAACTCGAGAAGAACCCACGTGCTTGGTGCCATGTTCCGAAAGACACCAATTTCCCCATCCACTCAATAGAATTCCTGATGCCTGTGCACCTTTTCCAATTGAACCCCAAGGACGAAGTCACCACATGAAGGGGCACTGACATCCTGGGTGCATCCTACTGAAAGAGCCTCTGGTTCCAAGAACATCTTGACAAGTGGCCTGACACCCCATTAACACCTCGAGAGGCAAGCAGAGTTCCATGCCTCCACATAAGGCGAGGCCAAACGCCCTGTTCAAAACCACCAAGGACCTAGAGTTCGATGTCAGAACAGGAGAGGAAGCCTGAGATTCTCACCTCACCTCCAGATGAGGCCCTCTTCCATGGCACTGAACCCAGGGGAATCCCAAGACAACCCTCTCAAATGCACAGTATTCCCCATTCTCATAGGCACAAAGTAAGATCCCAGTGGTCACCATCACAAGCTCAGGGAATGTAGAGATTCTTACAGCAACTCGAGAAACCCCTCGAGATACCCTCTTCAACACGTCACGAAGCCCGATTCCCCTGCCGTGACTCGAGAGACATCCCGGGCCCTCCTCGCTACTCGAATGGGACCGGACTTCCCTAGTGACACACAAGAGGCTCCCTGAGTTCCCTGTAGTAACTAGAGAATCCCACCGTAAGTCAAGAATAAACAAGTGCTTGCCCAGTCATCAACAGACGAGGCCCTATCCCGCTGCAGCATCTTGAGAGAAATCCCAGGAACCCACTGGATCATCGAAATGGAACTAGACAGCCTTGAGGTAACTTAACATGTGGCCCAACTTACCAGTCTCATTGGAGAGGAATACCGTGGTTCCCGGGACAACATCCTCTGAGCCCCTTCTTCCCTCCTGATCTCGACATGAGGGTCGATCCCCCTGCTTTTTCTGGAAAGGGATCCCGACCATCCAGTCCCACCTCAGGAGGAGACCGGTCGCACTTGGAAACTCGAGAGGAAGCCTCGTGTTTCTTGCCACATTCCAAAAGACCCTGATTTCCCCGTCCACTCAAGAGAAGTCCTGATGCCTGCTCATCTTTTCCAATGGAACCCCGAGGATGACGTCACCACACGAAGGGGCACTGGCACCCTGGGTACATCCTGCTGAAAGAGCCCCAAGTTCCAAGGACAACTCAACAAGTGGCCTGACACCCAGTGAACACCTCAAGAGGCAAGCGGAGTTCCATGCCTCCACACAAGGCGAGGCCTAACTCCCTGTTCAAAACCAACAAAGACCCCGAGATTGATGTCAGAACAGGAGAGGAAGCCTGAGATTCCGGCCTCAGCTTCAGAAGAGCCCTCTTCCATGGCACTGAACACAGGGGAATCCAAACACAACCCTCCCAAATGCCCAGTATTCACCCTTCTCATAGGCACCAAGGGATGCTGCCAGAGGTCACCGTCAGAAGCACAGGGAACCTAGGTATTTTTACAGCAAATCCAGAAACACCTCAAGATATAGCCTTCAACACGTCTTGAAGCCTGATTCCCCTGCTGTGACTCGAGAGCCATCCTGGGCCCACCTCACCACTCGAATGGGGACTGGAATTCCCTGGGGACACAAGAGACGCTCCCTGAATTCCCAGTCGTAGCTCGAGAGAAACGCCACACATCGAGCCGCAGCTGGAGAAAACACCATGAGATTCCCAGTACATCGCCAGATGAGGCCCTTCTTTTCCTGCAGGGCCTAGAGACCAATCCCCAGTCATCTCTCAAAACTCCACAGAAGGCTTGATTCCTTTTTTTTTTTTTTTTAACACAATGTGTTTCAACAGCTAGCCTTGGCCACTCGAGAGGAGAGGGGAGTTCTTTGTTGCAACTCGAGACGAGGCCTGACTCCGCGGCTGAAGCTTGAATGCAACCCCGAGATCCCTAGAGCCCCTGAAATGGAACACGGAGTGTCAGGACACACGCCTAGAAGACTAGAAGAGGCCTCTTGCCCTGCAGTGACTCGAGAGCAATCTCCAGCTCTCCAACACCATTTTGAATGGAGATTGGTCTTCCCAAGGTCCACACGAGGAGCTCCCTCAGTTCCGCATCGTAACTTGAGGATCCCGCCGTAAGTCAAGAATAACCACGAGAATTACCAGTCATCAACAGATGAGGCCCTTCCCGCTGAAGCATCTTGAGAGAAATCCCACGAACGCACTGGATCATTGAAACCAAACTAGACAGCCATGAGGAATCTTCACATGTGGCCCAACATTCCTGTCTCATTGGAGAGGAACACCGAGTTTCCCGGCAAAAGTTCCTCTGAGCCCTTTCTTCCCTTCTGATCTCGACATGAGGGTTGTTCCCCCTGCTCTGTCTGGAAAGGGATCCCGACCTTCCTGTACCACATTAGGCGGAGGCCGGTCTCACTTGGAAACTCGAGAGGAAGGCTCATGGGCCGTGCCACATTCTGAGAGACATCGATTTCCAACTCCACTGAAGAAAAGTACTGATGCCTGCGCACCTATTCCAATGGAACCCTTAGGAGGAAGTCACTACACGAAGGGACACTGACTCCCGAGGTGCATCATTCCGAAAGAGCCGCTGATTCCAAGGACAACTCGAAAAGTGGCCTGACACCCCATGAACACCTCGAGAGGGAAGCGGCGTTCCATGCCTCCACACAAGGCGAGGCCTAACTCCCTGTTCAATACACCCAAAGACCCCGAGATCCATGTCAGAACAGGAGAGGAAGCCTGAGATTACCGCCTGACTTCCTGATGAGGCCCTCTTCCATGGCACTGAACCCAGGGGAATCCCAACACAACCTTCTCAACTGCACAGTATTCCCCCTTCTCATAGGCACCAAGTGAAGCTGCCAGAGGTCTCCGTTAAAAGCCCAGGGAAATGAGGGATTCTTACAGCAACTTGAGAAACAATTCGAGATACCCCCTTCAACACGTCTTGAAGCCCGATTCACCTGCCGTGACTCGAGAGCCATCCTGGGCCCTCCTCGCTACTCAAATGGGGACTGGACTTCCCTGGAGACACAAGACAGGCTCCCAGATTTCTCCGTCTTACCTCGAGAGAAACACCACACTTCAAGCCACAGCTCGAGAAAACACCATGAGATTCCCCTGACATCGACACATGAGGCCCTTCTTTTCCTGCAGGGCCTAGAGAGCAACCCCGAGTCCTCTCTCAAAACTCCACAGACGGCTTGATTTCCTTTTTTTTTTTTTTTTTTTTTAACACAATGGGCTTCAAGAGTTGGCCTTGGCCACTCGAGAGAAGAGGGGAATTATCTTCTTTGTTTCAACTCGAGACGAGGCCTGACTCCCCGGCTGAGGCTTGAATGCAAACCCGAGAACCCTAGTGCCCCTGAAGGGGAACACAGAGTTTCTGGACACACCCATAGAAGACTAGAAGAGGTCTCTGCCCTGCAGCGACTCGAGAGCAATCCTCAGCTCTCGCACGCCAATTTCAATGGAGATTGGTCTTCCCTGGGGACACACGAGAGGCTCCCAGAGTCCTGGGTCATAACTTGAGAATCCCGCCATAAGTTGTGTATAATCACGTGGTTGCCAATTCATCACCAGAGGAGGCCATTTCCCTCTGCAGTGTGTTGAGAGAAATCCCACGAACCACACTGGAACATCGAAACAGAACTAGACAGCCTTGAGGAAACTACAAATATGTCCCAACATACCGGTCTCATTGGAGAGGAACACCGAGGTTCCCAGCACAACTTGATCTGAGCCCCTTCTTCCCTCCTGATCTCTACATGAGGGTCAATCCCCCTGTTTTTCTGGAAAGGGATCCCGACCTTCCAGTCCCACCTCAGGAGGAGGCCGATCTCACTTGGAAACTCAAAGGAACCCGCGTGCTTCGTGCCACGTTCCGAAAGACACTGATTTCCTCGTACACTCAAGAGAAGTACCGATGCCTGTGCACCTTTTCCAATTGAACCCCGAGGACAAAGTCACCACACGAAGGGGTACTGACACCCTGGGTGCATCCTACCTAAAGAGCCTCTGATTCCAAGAACAACTCGACAAGTGGCCTGACACTCCATTAACACCTCGAGACGTAAGCGGAGTTCCATGCCTCCACATAAGGCGAGGCCTAACGCCCTGTTCAAAACCACCAAGGACCTCGAATTCGATGTCAGAACAGGAGAGGAAGCCTGAGATTCCCACCTCACCTCCAGATGAGGCCCTCTTCCATGACACTGAACCCAGGGCAATCCCAAGACAACCCTCTCAACTGCACAGTATTCCCCCTTATCATAGGCACCAAGGAAGCTCCCAGCGGTCACCATCACAAGCTCAGGGAACCTACAGATTTTTACAGCAACTCGAGAAACCACTCGAGATACCCCCTTCAACACGTCACGAAGCCCGATTCCCCTGCCATGACTCGAGAGACATCCAGGGCCCTCCTCGCTACTCGAATGGGACCGGACTTCCCTAGTGACACACAAGAGGCTCCCTGAGTTCCCCATAGTAACTAGAGAATCCCACCGTAAGTCGAGAATAAACACGTGCTTGCCCAGTCATCAACATAGGAGTCCCTTTCCTGCTGCAGCATCTTGAGAGAAATCCCAGGAACCCACTAGATCATCGAAATGGAACTAGACAGCCTTGAGGTAACTTAACATGTGGCCCAACTTACCGGTCTCATTGGAGAGGAATACCGTGGTTCCCGGGACAACATCCTCTGAGCCCCTTCTTCCCTCCTGATCTCGACATGAGGGTCGATCCCCCTGCTTTGTCTGGAAAGGGATCCCGACCATCCAGTCCCACCTCAGGAGGAGGCCGGTCTCACTTGGAAACTCGAGAGGAAGCCTCGTGTTTCTTGCCACATTCTGAAAGACCCTGATTTCCCCGTCCACTCAAGAGAAGTCCTGATGCCTGCTCATCTTTTCGAATGGAACCCCAAGAATGACGTCACCACACGAAGGGGCACTGACACCCTGGGTGCATCCTCCCGAAAGAGCCTCTGATTCCAAGAACAACTCGACAAGTGGCCTGACACCCCTTGAACACCTCAAGAGGCAAGCGGAGTTCCATGCCTCCACACAAGGCGAGGCCTAACTCCCTGTTCAAAACCCACAAAGACCCCGAGATCGAAGTCAGAAGAGGAGAGGAAGCCTGAGATTCCCGCTTCACCTCCAGAATATGCCCTCTTCTATGGCAATGAACCCAGGGGAATCCAAAGGCAACCCTCTCAAATGCACAGTATCCCCCCTACTCATAGGCACCAAGGTAAGATGCCAGAGGTCACCTTCACAAGCCCAGGGAACCTAGGGATTCTTAAAGCAATCCAGCAACACCACGAGATACCCCTTCAACACGTCTTGAAGACCGATGCCCCCTGCTCTGAATCGAGAGCCATCCCAGGCCCTCCTCACTACTCGAATGGTGATTGGACTTCCCTGGGGACACAAGAGAAGCTCCCTGAGTTCCCCGTCATAGCTCAAGAGAAACGCCACACGTCGAGACGCACCTGGAGAAAACAACATGAGATTCCCCTGACATCGCCAGATGAGGCCCTACATTTACTGCAAGGCCTAGAGAGCAATCACGAGTCCTCTCTCAAAACTTCACAGAAGGTTTGATTCTTTTTTTTTTTTATACACCGGGGGCTTCAACAGCTAGCCTTGGCCACTCGAGAGGAGAGGGGAGTTCTTTGTTGCAACTCGAGACGAGGCCTGACTCCCCGGCTGAAGCTTGAATGCAACCCCGATATACTTAGTGTCCCTGAAGGGGAACACGGAGTTTCTGGACACATGCCTAGAAGACTAGAAGAGGTCTCTTTGCCCTGCAGCGATTCGAGAGCAATCCCCAGCACTCCCACGCCATTTTGAATGGAGATTGGTCTTTCCTGGTGTCACCTGTGAGGCTCCCTGTGTTCCCCGGTGTAAATCAAGAATCCCACCGTAAGTCAAGAATAACCACGTGGTTACCCAATCATAGCCAGATGAGGCCCTTTCCTGCTGCAGCGTCTTGAGAGAAATCCCACGAACCCAATGGATCATTGAAACAGAACTAGACAGCCTTGAGGAAACTTTATATGTGGCCCAACATACCGGGCTTATCGGAAAGGAACACCGAGGTTCCTGGCACAACTTCCTCTGAGCCCCTTGTTTCCTCCTGATCTCGACATGAGGGTTGATCTCCCTGCTTTGTCTGGAAAGGGATCCCGACCTTCAAGTCCCACCTTAGGAGGAGGCCAGTCTCACTTGGAAACACGAGAGGAAACCTCGTGGTTCGAGCCACTTTCCTAAAGATGAGAGACACCGATTTCCCTGTCCACTCAAGAGAAGTCCCGATGCCTGCGCACCTTTTCCAATGGAACCCCGAGGATGAGGTTACCACACGAAGGGGCACTGACACCCTGGATGCATCGTCCATAAAGAGCCCCTGGTTGTAATTAAAACTTAACAATTGGCCTACACCCCAAGAACTCTTCGAGAGGCAAGCGGAGTTCCATGCCTCCAAAGAAGGAGAGATCTAATTCCCTGTTCAAAACCCCCAAAGACCCCGAGATCCATGTCAGAACAGGAGAGGAAGCCTGAGATTCCTGCCTCAGCTCCAGATGAGGCGCTCTTCCATGGCACTGAACCCAGGGGAATCCCAAGACAACCCTCTCAATTGCATAGTATTGCCCCTTTTCATACGCACCAAGGGAAGCTGCCAGAGCTCACCGTCACAAGACCAGGGAACACAGGGATTCTAACAGCAAGTCGAGAAACACCTCGAGATACCCCTTTCAACACGTCTTAAAGCCTGATTCCCCTGACGTGACTCGAGAAACATCCCGCTCCCTCCTCGCTACTCAAATGGGGACTGGTCTTCCCTGTGGATGCAAGAGAGGTTCCCTGAGTTTCCCGTCGTAGCTCGAGAGAAATGCCACACGTCGAGCCACAGCTTGAGAAAACAGCATGGTATTCCCCCGGACATCGCCACATGAGGCCCTTCTTTTTCTGCAGGGCCTAGAGAGTAACCCCGAGTCCTGTCTGAAAATTCCACAGAAGGCTTGATTCCTTTTTTTTTTTTTTTTAAACACAATGGGCTTCCAGAGCTAGCCTTGACCACTTGAAAGGAGAGTGGAGTTCCTTGTTTCAACTAGCTACGATGCCTATATCCCAGGCTGAAGCTTGAATGCAATCCCGAGATCCCTAGTGCCCCTGAAGGGGAACACGGAGTTTCTGGACACACGCCTGGAAGACTAGAAGAGGTCTCTTGGCCCTGCAGCAGCTCGAAAGCAATCCACAGCTCTCCCACGCCATTTTGAATGGAGATTGGTCTTCCTTGGGGCCACACGAGAGGCTCCTGAGTTCCTCGTCATAACTCAAGAATCCCGCTGTAAGTCGAGAATAACCACGTGGTTGCCCAGTCATCGCGAGGTGAGGCCCTTTCCCGCTGCAGCGTCTTGAGAGAAATCCCACGAACCCACTCGATCATCAAAATGGAACTAGACAGCCTTAAGGAAAATTCTCATGTGACCCAACATACTGGTCTCATTGGAGAGGAACACCGAGATTCCCGGCACAATTTTCTCTGAGCCCCTTCTTCCATCCTGATCTCGACATGAGGTTCTACCCCCTGCTTTGTCTGGAAAGGGATCCCGACCTTCCACTCCCACCTCAGGAGGAGGCCAGTCTCACTTGGAGACTCGAAAGTAATCCTCATGGGTCATGCAACATTCCGAAGGACACCGATTTCCCCATCCACTCAAGAGAAGTCCCGAGGACTGCACACCTTTTCCAATGTAGCCCCGAGGATGAAGTCACCACACGAAGGGGCACTGACACCCTGGTGCATCCTACCAAAAGAGCCTCTTGTTCCAAGGACAACTCGAAAGGTGCCCTGACAACCCATGAACACCTCGAGAGGCAAGCGGATTTCCTTGCCTCCACACAAGACGAGGCCTAACTCCCTGATCCAAACCCACAAAGTCCCTGAGAATGATGTCAGAACAGGAGAAGAAGACTGAGATTCCCGCCTCAGCTCCAGATGAGGCCCTCTTCCAGGGCACTAAACCCAGGGGAATCCCAAGACAATCTTCTCAACTGCACAGTTTTGCCCCATCTCATAAGCACCAAAGAAGGTGCCAGAGGTCACAGTCACAAGCCCAGGGAACCTAGGGATTCTTACAGCAACTCGAGAAACACCTCGAGATACCCCCTTCAACACGTCTTGAAGCCCAATTCCCCTGCCGTGGCTCAAGAGCCATCCCAGGCCCTCCTCGCTACTTGAATGGGGACTGGACTTCCCTGGGGACACAAGAGAGGCTCCCTGAGTCCCCCGTCATAGCTCGAGAGAAAAGCCACACGTCGAGCCCCAGCTCGAGAAAACACCATGAGATTCCCCAAACATCGCCATTGACGCCCTTCTTTTCCTGCAGTGCCTAGAGATCAACACTGAGTCCTCTCTCAAAATTTGACAGAAGGCTTGATTCCTTTTTTTTTTTTTTTTTAATGGGTTTGAAGAGCTAGCCTTGGCCACTCGAGAGGAGAGGGGAGTTCTTTGTTTCAAGTGAGACGAAGTGTAGCTGCCCGGCTGAAGCTTAAATGAAACCCTGAGATCCCTAGCTCCCCTGAAGGGGAACATGGCATTTCTGGACACACGCCTAGAAGACTAGAAGAGGTCTCTTTGATCCAAAGTGACTCGAGAGCAAACCCCAGCTCTCTCACGCCATTTTGAAGGGAGATTTGTCTTCCCTGGGGCCACACGAGAGGTTCCGTGAGTTCCCCGTCATAACTCCAGAATTCCACTGCAACTCGAGTAAAACCACAATGTTCTCCCATCATCGAGAGATGAGGTTCTTTCCCACTGCAGCGCCTTGAAAGAAATCCCACATTCCCTCTTGAATTTCGAAACGGTACTTTACACCCTTGATGCAAATCAAAAAGTTCCCGGAAATACCGTTCTTACTAGAGAGGAACACCAATGTTCCTGACACAACTTAATCTGAGCCCTTCTCCCCTTCTTATCTCGACATGAGTATCGATTCCACTGCTTTGTCTGGAAATGAATCCCAACCTTTCCGTCACACCTCTGAATTAGCCTGGTCTCACACTGATATCGAGAGGAAGCCTCGTGGGTCATGCCACATTCTGAAAGACACTGATTTCCCCATCCACTCAAGGTAAGACTCGATGCCCGGGCACCTCTTTGAATGTAATCCCAAGGATGAAGTCAAAACATTAAGGGGCTCTAACACCCCTGATACATCCTCTGGAAAAAGCCACAGGTTCTAAATATAACTCGACACGTGGCCTGAAACCCCATAATACACTTACCATGCAAGCGGACTTTCGTGCCTCAACACAAGATGAGGCCTGACTCCCCTCTTCCAACTTCGCAGAGACACAGAGATTGATGTCTGAAATAGAGAGGAACACTGAGGTTCCCGCCTCAATTCGAGATGAGGCCTTATTCATCCCTGAAGCCATGCTTGAGGAATCCCGAGGTGCCCCTCACATTACCAAAGCAGCTTTGATTTAATTTAGCAGACACGAGCAGGTCCCCAATGTCGACACGCAACTCGAGAGGAACTTGAAGCTTCCTGCCACAACTCCACCCAACCCACAAAATTCTCCCCTGCACGCTTTAGGTGCCCCTTTGACGCTGCTACATTTCCAAAGCAAGCCCACGTTCCCTCTTGGAACTCGAAAGTGTACTTGACATCCTCCAAGAAACTCAAGAAGTTACCCCAGATACCTGTCCCCACTCAAGAGGAATGCTGAGTTTCCCGCCACAAGTCAAGAAAGAGCCCCATTATCCTCTCCTCAAGTTGAGATGAGGGTCGATTGCCCTGCTTCTCTTGGAAAGAAATGCCGACGTCCCCTTTGCACCTCGAGATGAGGCTGGTATCTACTTGACACTGGAGGGGGACCCGGGGGTCTTGTCACAATTAAAAAACCACGTATTTACCCATCCATTCGAGATCAGACCTGATTCCCTTGCACCGATTCGAATGTCAGCCGAGATCAACTCACAACACGAAGAAAGTTCTGATGCCTCGTGTGCTAATTAGAAAAGAGCCACAGGTGCCAAGTTCAACTTGCGTGGGTGCTGAAGCCCCTTTGTCAACTCGAGAGGCAATCAGAATTCCGTATCTCCACACAAGTCGAGACCTGACTCCCTGTTTTAAACGGCATACACACCCCGAGACCCACGTCAAAACAGGAGAGGAACCCTTAGGTTCCCGCCTCAACTCGAGATGAGGCCTTCTTCCATTACACCGACCCCAGTTGAGTCCTGAGAGGCACCTCCCAACTCGACACTATTCCTGCCTTCCCATAGGAACCATGAGAAATTCCCTGAGTTCACCGTCGCAGGTCGAGTTAAGCCAGGGTTTCCTGCAGCAACTCGAGAAACACCATGAGATTCCCCTTTCAAAGCATCTTGAGGCCCAATTCCCGGCCATGACTGGCGAGCAGGCCGCACTCCCCCGTGAAACTCGAACGGATATTGGACTTACCCAGGGCTACACGAGAGTCTCCCTGAGTTCCCTGTCATAACTTGAGAGAAACACCACGTTGCGCCGCAGCTCGAGAAAAAACACGAGATTCCTTCGTCATCGTGAGATGAGGCCCTTCTTTTCCTGCAGGGCCTAGAGAGAAACTCCGAGTCTCCTCTCAAATCTCCACAGGAGGCTTGAATCCCTTTAGGCCACTCAGTTGGCTCCAAGAGATACACGTCATAACTCGAGAGTAGAGCGGAGTTCTTTGCTTCAACTTGAGATGAGGCTTGACTCCCCAGGTGAACTTGTAATGCAACCCTGAGATCACTGTCAAAACTGGACAAGAACACAGAGTTTAGGGACACAAAACTAGATGAGGTCTATTTGACCTGCAGTGATTTGAGAACAATTCCCAGCTCCCCATCGCAACTCGAATGGAGATTGGACTTCCCTGGATCCACAGGAGAGGTTGGCTGAATTCCCCGTGTTAACTCAAGAATCCCGCTGCAACTCGAGAAAAACCACGAGGTTCCCCCGTCATCGCCATATGAGGCCCTTTCCCACTGCAGCTTCTCGAGAGAAATCCCACGTTCTGTCTTGACATCCGAAATGGTAGTTGATACCCTTGATGCAAGTTAAAATGTTGCCCGATATACCGGTCTCATTTGAGAGGAACACCGAGTTTCCTGGCACAACTTAAATTGAGCCCCTTCTGCCCTCCTGATCTCGACATGAGGGTGGATTTTCCTACTTTCTCTGTAAAGGGATACCGACCTTCCCATTGCACCTCAGGAGGAGGCCGGACGCACACTGAAACTTGAGAGAAAGCCTTGAGGGTCGTGCTACAATCCGAAAGACACCGATTTCCCCGTCCACTCAGGTTAAGTCCTGAATCCCGGGTACCTCTTCGAATGTAACCTTAACAATGAAGTCACAAGACTAAGGGGCACTGACACCCCAGTTGCATCCTCCGGAAAAACCTGCAGGTTCCAAATACAACTCGACAAGTGGCCTGACGGCATGTGAACAACTTGAGAGGCAAGCGGAGTTCCTTGCCTCAACACAAGACGAGTCTGGACTCCCCTGTTCCAACTCCACAGAGACCCCGAGATTGATGTCAGAAATGGAAAGGAACCCTTAAGTTCCCACCTCAACTCGAGATGAGGCCCTATTCATCCCTGCAACGAAGCACGAGGAATCCATAGGTGCCCCTCGCAACGCAAGAGGAGATCTGACTTCCCTGAGGAGACACGAGCGGGTCCCTCAGGTCGACACATAACTCGAGAGGAACCCTAATTTTCCCACCACAGGTTCATGCAAAACAGGAAATTCTCACCTGAACGCTTAAGGAGGCCAATTTACAGTGCAGCGTTTACAAAGAAAGCCCACGTTCCCTCAAAGAACTACAAAGGGTACTTGATACAGTTGATGAAATTACAGAAGTTTCCCAAATACCCGTCCCCACTCGAGAGCAACACTGAGTTTCCCACCACAAGTGATGAAGAGCCCCATTATCCCCTCCTAAACTTGAGATGAGGTTCAATTGCCCTTCTTCTCCTGGAAAGGAATGCTGACATCCGCGTCACACCTAGAGAGAGGTCTGGTATCTGCTTGACACTGGAGGGGAATCCAGGGGTCTTGTCACAATTCGAAAGCCACATATTTTCCCATCCAGTCGAGATCAGGCCTGATACCCTTGCACAGATTCGAATGTCAGCTGATAATCTACTCACAACACGAAGGGACTCCTGATGCCATGATTGCTAATTGGAAATGAGGGTCAGGTTCCAAATTCAATTCACCTGGAGGCCTTTAACACCTTTGACAATTCAATATGAAAGAAGAGTTCCATGCCTCCACAGAGGCCGAGACCTGACTCCGTGTTTGAAATGGCATACACACCTGGAGACCCACGTCATCACATGAGAGGTATCCTGAGGTTCCCACCTCCACTCGAGATGAGGCCCTCTTCCATTGCACCAACCCCAGTAGAGTCCCAAGAGGACACTCCCAACTCCACAGTATTCCTGACTTCCCATAGGTACCATGAGAAGCTACCTGAAGTCACCGTCACAAGTCGAGGGAACCCAGTTTGTCCTGCTGCAACTCGAGAAAGACCTGGAGATTCCACCTTCAACGGGTCTTGAGACCTGATTCCCCTGCCATGACTTGAGAGCAATGACGTGCGCCCGCTCACAACTCGAATGGAGACTGGACTTCCCTGGGGACACAAGAGGCTCCTTGAGTTCCCCGTCATAACTCGAGAGAAACCCAAAATGTCACGTGGCAGCTAGAGAAAAACCACAACATTCCACCCTCTTCCCTAGATGAGACCCTTCTTTTCCTGCAGGGCCTAGACAGCTGTCCCAAGTTTTCTCTCAAAACTCCACAGGACAAAAGTAGCTAAGTTGGTGGAGGAATAGGATGGGGAGACCACTTTCTCCCCTCCACAAATTCATCAAAAGTACATTTAATCGCCAAGTAAATTCCACAAACAACTTCTGAATGCAGGCAGAGGACATCAGGTACGCAGAAAAGCAACCCATTGTGTTAGAAAGGAGAGAGAAGAAATACAGCTCCACCCACCAGAACACCAACACAAACTTCCGTAACCAAGAAAACTTGACAAGCCACCTGTACAAACCCACACACAGCAAGCAAACTCCATGATAAAGAAAACTTCACAAACTTTCAGAATACAGAAAGGACACCTCAAACTCAGCAATGTAAACAAGATGAAGAGACAGAGGAATATCCAGCAGGTAAAGGAAGAGGATAAATGTCCACCAAAACAAACCAAAGAGGAAGAGATAGGGAATCTACCTGATAAAGAATTCCGAATAATAAGAGTGAAATTGATCCAAAATCTTGAAATCAAAATGGAATCACAGATAAACAGTCTGGAGACAAGGATTGAGAAGATGCAAGAAAGGTTTAACAAGGACCTAGAAGAAATAAAAAAGAGTCAATATACAATGAATAATGCAATAAATGAGATCAAAAACACTCTGGAGGCACCAAAGAGTCGAATAATAGAGGCAGAAGACAGGATTAGTGGATTAGAAGATAGAATGATATAAATAAATGAATCAGAGAGGAAAAAAGACAAGCGAATTCAAAGAAATGAGGACAATCTTAGAGACCTCCAGGACAATATTAAACGCTACAGCTTTCGAATCATAGGAGTCCCAGAAGAAGAAGACAAAAAGAAAGACCATGAGAAAATTCTTGAGGAGATAATAGTAGAAAACTTCCCTAAAATGGGGAAGGAAATAATCATTCAATCCAAGAAACCCAGAGAGTCCCAAACAGAATAAACCCAAGATGAAACGCCCCAAGACACATATTAATCAAATTAACAAAGATCAAACACAAAGAACAAATATTAAAAGCAGCAAGGGAAACACAACAAATAACACACAAGGGACTTCCCATAACGATAACAGCTGATCTTTCAATGGAAACTTTTCAAGCCCGGAGGGAATGGCAAGACATACTTAAAGTGATGAAAGAAAATACCCTACAACCCTGATTATTGTACCCAGCAAGGATCTCATTCAAATATGCAGGAGAAATCAAAGCTTTACAGACAAGCAAAAGCTGAGAGAATTCAGCACCACGAAACCAGCTCTCCAACAACTACTAAAGGTTATTCTCTAGACAGGAAAGACAAAAAGAGTGTATAAATTCGAAGCCAAAACAGTAAAGTAAATGTCAACAGGATCATACTTATCATTAATTACCTTAAACATAAATGGGTTGAATGCCCCAAATAAAAGACAAAGACTGGCTGAATGGACCCCAAAACAAGACCCCTACCTATGTTGTCTACAAGAGACCCACCTCAAAACCAGGGACACATACAGACTGAAAGTGAAGGGCTGGAAAAAGATTTTCCATGCAAATAGAGACCAAAAGAAAGCAGGAGTAGCAATACACATATCAGATAAAATAGACTTTAAAACAAAGGCTGTGAAAAGAGACTAAGAAGGTCAGTACATAATGATCAAAGGATCAATCCAAGAAGACGATATAGCAATTATAAATACATATGCAATCAACAAAGGAGCACCACAATATGTAAGACAAATGCTAACAAGTATGAAAGGAGAAATTAATAATAACACAGTAATAGAGGGAGACTTTAATACCCCACTAACAACTATGGATAGATCAATTAAACAGAAAATTAACAAGCAAACACACAACTTTAAATTATACAATAGACCATTTATGCCTAATTGATATCTATAGGACATTTCATCTCAAAACAATGAATTTCACCTTTATCTCAAGTGCACACGGAACCTTCTCCAGGATAGATCACATTTTGGGCCATAAATCTAGCCTTGGTAAATTAAAAAATTTGAAATCATTCCAAATATCTTTTCTGACCACAATGCAGTAATATTAGATCTCAATTACAGGAGAAAAGCTATAAAAAATTCCAACATATGGAGGCTGAACAACACACTTCTGAATAACCAACAAATCACAGAAGAAACAACAAATGAAATCGAAATTTGCATAGAAATGAATGAAAATGAAAACACAACAACCCAAAACCTGTGAGACACTGTAAAAGCAGTCCTAATGGGAAAGTTTATGAACACAGGCATAGCTCAAGAAACAAGAAAAAAGTCAAATAAATAACCTAACTCTACACCTAAAGCAACAAGAAAAGGAAGAAATGACGAACCCCAGGGTTAGTAGAAGGAAAGAAATCTTAAAAATTAGGGCAGAAATAAATGCAAAAGAAACAAAAGATATCATATCATAAACCAACAAAGTCAAAACCTGGTTCTTTGAAAGGATAAATACAATTGACACATCGTTAGCCAGACTCATCAAGAAACAAAGGGAGAAAAATCAAATCAATAAAATTAGAAATGAAAAGGGAGAGATCACAACAGACAGCACAGAAACAAAAAGGATCATTAGAGACTACTATCAGAAATTATATGTCAATAAAATGGACAACGTGGAAGAAATGGACACATTCTTAGAAAAGTACAAGTCTCCAAAACTGAACCAAGAAGAAATAGAAGATCTTAACAGACCAATCACAAGCACAGAAATTGAAACTGTAGTCAGAAATCTTCCAGCAAACAAAGCCCAGGTCCAGTCGGCTTCACAGCTGAATTCTACCAAAAATTTAGAGAAGAGCTAACACCTATCCTACTCAAACTCTTCCAGAAAATTGTAGAGGATGGTAAACTTCCAAACTCATTCTATGTGTCCACAATCACCCTAATACAAAAACCTGACAAAGATGCCACAAAAAAAAAAGAAATCTACATGCCAATATCACGGATGAACATAGATTCAAAAATCTTTAACAAAATACTAGCAATCAGAATCCAACAACACTTTAAAAAGATCATACACCATGACCAAGTGGGCTTTATCCCAGGGATGCAAGGATTCTTCAATATCCGCAAATCATTCAATGTAATACACCACATTAACAAATTGAAAAATAAAAACTGTATGATTATCTCAATAGATGCAGAGAAATCCTTTGACAAAATTCAATATACGTTTATGATAAAAACTTTCAGAAAGCAGGAATAAAAGGAACATACCTCAACATAATAAAAGCTATATATGACAAACACACAGCAAACCCTCTCCTCAATGGTGAAAAATTGAAAGCATTTCCTCTAAAGTCAGGAACAAGACAAGGGTGCCCACTTTCACCATTACTATTCAACATAGTTCTGTAAGTTTTGGCCACAGCAATCAGAGCAGAAAAAAAAATAAAAGGAATCCAAATTGGAAAAGAAGAAGTAATACTCTCAATGTTTGTAGATGACACGATCCTCTACATAGAAAACCCTAAATACTCGACCAGAAAATTATTAGAACCAATCAATGAATATAGTACAGTTGCAGGATATAAAATCAACACACAGAAATCCCTTGCATTTCTATACACTAATAATGAGAAAATATAAAGAGAAATTAAGGAAACAATTCCATTCACCATTGCAATGAAAATAATAAAATACTTAGGAATATATCTACCTAAAGAAACTAAAGACCTATATATAGAAAACTATAAAACACTAGTGAACGAAATCAAAGAGGACACTAATAGATGGAGAAATATACCATGTTCATGGATTGGAACAATCAATATAGTGAAAATGAGTATATTACCCAAAGCAATTTATAGATTCAATGCAATCCCTATCAAGCTATCAACAGTATTCTTCACAGAGCTAGAAAAAAAGAACTGCATAGTTTATATGGAAATACAAAAAACCTGGAATAGCCAAAGCAATCTTGAGATAGAAAAATAGAACTGGAGGAATCAACCTGCCTAACTTCAGGCTCTACTACAAAACCACAGTCATCAAGATAGTATGGTAGTGGCACAAAGACAGAAATGTAGATCAAAGGAACAAAATAGAAAGCCCAGAAATAAATCCACGCACATATGGACACCTTATCTTTGACAAAGGAGGCAAGAACATACAATGGATTAAAGACAATCTCTTTAACAAGTGGTGCTGGGAAAACTGGTCAACCACTTGTAAAAGAATGAAACTAGAACACTTTCTAACATCCTATACAAAAATAAACTCAAAATGAATTAAAGATCTAAACATAAGACCAGAAACTATAAAACTCCTAGAAGAGAACATAGGCAAAATACGCTCCGACATACATCACAGCAGGATCCTCAATGACCCACCTTCCAGAATATTGGAAATAAGAGCAAAAATAAACAAATGGGACCTAATTAAACTTAAAAGCTTCTGTACAACAAAGGAAACTATAATCAAGGTGAAAAGACAGCCTTCAGAATGGGAGAAAATAATAGCAAATGAAGCAACTGACAAACAACTAATCTCAAAAATATACAAGCAACACCTACAGATCAATTCTGGAAAAATAAATGACCCAATCAAAAAATAGGCCAAAGAACTAAATAGACATTTCTCCAAAGAAGACATACAGATGGCTAACAAACACATGAAAAGAAGCTCAACATCACTCATTATCAGAGAAATGCAAATCAAAACAACAATGAGGTACCATTTCATGCAAGTCAGAATTGATCCAAAAGTCTACAAGTAATAAATGCTGGAAAGGATATGGAGAAAAGGGAAACCTCTTACACTGTTTCTGGGAATGCCAACTAGTACAGTCACTATGGAGAACAGAGTGGAGATTCCTTAAAAAACTGTAACTAGAACTGCCTTATGATCCAGCAATCCCACTGCGGGGCATACACACTGAGGAAACCAGAATTGAAAGAGACACGTGTACCCCAATATTCATCGCATCACTGTTTATAATAGCCAGGGCATGAAAGCAACCTAGATTTCCATCAGGAAATGAGTGGATAAGAAAGCCATGGTACATATACACAAAGGAGTATTACTCAACCATTAAAAAGAATATATTTGAATCAGTTCTAATGAGGTGGATGAAACTGGAGCCTATTATAGATCAGATTAGATCAGTCGCTCAGTCGTGTCCGACTCTTTGCGACCCCATGAACTGCAGCATGCCAGGCCTCCCTATCCATCACCAGCTCTCGGAGGTCACCCAGACTCACATTCATCGAGTCAGTGATGCCATCCAGCCATCTCATCCTCTGTCGTCCCCTTCTCCTCCTGCCCTCAATCCCTCCCAGCATCAGAGTCTTCTCCAATGAGTCAACTCTTCGCATGAGGTGGTCAAAGTTCACTGGAGTTTCAGCTTGAGCATCATTCCTTCCAAAGAAATCCCAGGTCTGATCTCCTTCAGAATGGACTGGTTGGATCTCCTTGCAGTCCAAGGAACTCTCAAGAGTCTTCTCCAACACCACAGTTCAAAAGCATCAATTCTTCGGCGCTCAGCCTTCTTCACAGTCCAGCTCTCACATCCATACATGACCACAGGAAAGACCATAGCCTTGACTAGACTCCTTTGCCATCAAAGTGATGTCTCTGCTTTTGAATATGCTATCTAGGTTGGCCATAACCTTCCTTCCAAGGAGTAAGCGTCTTTTAATTTCATGGCTGCAGTCACCATCTGCAGTGATTTTGGAGCCCAGAAAAATAAAGTCTGACACTGTTTCCACTGTTTCTCCATCTATTTCCCATGTAGTGATGGGACCAGATGCCATGATCTTCGTTTTCTGAATGTTGAGCTTTAAGCCAACCTTTTCACTCTCCACTTTCACTTTCATCAAGAGGCTTTTTAGTTCCTCTTCACTTTCTGCCATAAGGGTGGTATCATCTGCATATTTGAGGTTATTGATATTTCTCCCAGCAATCTTGATTCCAACTTGTGTTTCCTCCAGTCCAGCATTTCTCATGATGTACTCTGCATATAAGTTAAATAAACATGGTGACAATATACAGCCTTGACGTACTCCTTTTCCTATTTGGAACCATCTGTTGTTCCATGACCAGTTCTAACTGTTGCTTCCTGACCTGCATACAGATTTCTCAAGAGGCAGATCAGGTGGTCTGTAGTTCCCATCTCTTTCAGAACTTTCCACAGTTTATTGTGATCTACACAGTCAAAGGCTTTGGCATAGTCAATAAAGCATAAATAGATGTTTTTCTGGAACTCTCTTGCTTTTTCCATGATCCAGCGGATGTTGGCAATTTGATCTCTGGTTCCTCTGCCTTTTCTAAAACCAGCTTGAACATCAGGAAGTTCACGGTTCACATATTGCTGAAGCCTGGCTTGGAGAATTTTGAGCATTACTTTACTAGCGTGTGAGATGAGTGCAATTGTGCGGTAGTTTGAGCATTCTTTGGCATTGCCTTTCTTTGGGATTGGGATGAAAACTGACCTTTTCCAATCTTGTGGCCACTGCTGAGTTTTCCAGATTTGCTGGCATATTGAGTGCAGCACTTTCACAGCATCATCTTTCAGGATTTGGAACAGCTCAACTGGAATTCCGTCACCTCCACTAGCTTTGTTCCTAGTGATGCTTTCTAAGGCCCACTTGACTTCACATTCCAGGATGTCTGGCTCTAGGTCAGTGATCACACCATCATGATTATCTGGGTCATGAAGCTCTTTTTTGTACAGTTCTTCTGTGTATTCTTGCCACCTCTTCTTAATATCTTCTGCTTCCGTTAGGTCCACGCCATTTCTGTCCTTTATCGAGCCCATCTTTGCATGAAATGTTCCTTTGGTAACTCTGATTTTCTTGAAGAGATCCCTAGTCTTTCCCATTCTGTTGTTTTCCTCTATTTCTTTGCATTGATCGCTGAAGAGGGCTTTCTTATCTCTTCTTGCTATTCTTTGGAACTCTGCATTCAAATGTTTATATCTTTCCTTTTCTCCTTTGCTTTTCGCTTCTCTTCTTTTTGCAGCTATTTGCAAGGCCTCCCCAGACAGCCATTTTGCTTTTTGCATTTCTTTTCCATGGGGATGGTCTTGATCCTTGTCTCCTGTACAGATGCTCGAACCTCATTCCATAGTTCATCAGGCACTCTATCTATCAGATCTAGGTCCTTAAATCTATTTCTCACTTCCACTGTATAATGCTGGAAAGGGATTTGATTTAGGTCATACCTGAATGGTCTAGTAGTTTTCCCTACTTTCTTCAATTTCAGTCTGAATTTGGCAATGGAGTTCATGGTCTGAGCCACAGTCAGCTCCTGGTCTTGTTTTTGCTGATTGGATAGAGCTTCTCCATCTTTGGCTGCAAAGAATATAATCGATCTGATTTCGGTGTTGACCATCTGGTGATGTCCATGTATAGAGTCTTCTCTTGTGTTGTTGGAAGAGCAATCTAGATTTCCATCAGGAGATGAATGGATAAGAAAGCAATGGTACATATACACAACAGAGTATTACTCAACCATTAAAAGAATATATTTAAATCAGTTCTAATGAGGTGGATAAAACTTGAGCCTATTATACAGAGTTAAATAAGCCAGAAAGAAAAACACCTATATAGTATACTAACGCATATATATGGAATATAGAATGATGGCAACAATTACGCTGTATATGAGACAGCAAAAGAGACACTGATGTACTGAACAGTCTTTTGGACACTGTGGGCAAGGGAGAGGGTGGGATAATTTGGGAGAATGGAACTGAAACCTGTATAATATCACATATGAAATAAGTCGCCAGTCCAGGTTCAATGCATGATACTGGATGTTTGGGGATGGTGCACTGGGACAACCAAGAGTGATGGTATGAGGAGGGGGCAAGGAGGAGTGTTCAGGATGGGGAATATGTTAATACCTGTGGGGGATTCATGTTGATATATGGCAAAATCAATACAATATTGTACAGTTAATAAAATAAAATTTAAAAAAAGGAAAAAAAATCCACGGGAGGCTCGATTCCCTTTAGGCAACTAAATGGGCTCCAAGAGATACCCATCGCATATCGAGAGGAGAGTGGAGTTCTTTGCTTCAACTCGAGACGAGGCCTGAGTCCCTGGGTAAACCTTGAATGCAACCCCGCGATCCGTGTCACCACTGGAGGGGAACATGGAATTTCTGGACACAAGCCTAGATGAGGTCTATTTGTCCTGCAGTGACTTGAGAGCAAACCCAAGCTCCCCCTCGCAACTCGAATGGAGATTTGACTTCAATGGAGTAACACCAGAGGCTCCCTGAGTTCCCTGTCATAACTCGAGAATCCTGTCGCAATTCAACAAAAAACACGAGGTTGCCCCATCATCGCGAGAAGAGGCCCTTTCCCACTGCAGCATCTTAAGAGAAACCCCATGTTCCCTCTTGAAATTCGAAACGGTACTTGACACACTTGATGCAACTCAAAAATTTCCCCGACATACCCGTCTCACTCGAGAGTAATACCGAGTTTCCTGGCACAACATAATCTTAATCCCTTCTCCCCTGCTGATCTTGACATGAGGCTCGATTCCCCCGTTTTGTCTGGAAAGGGATCCCGACCTTCACGTCGGACCTCAGGAGGAGGCCGGTCTCACATTGAAACTCGAGAGGAAGCATCATGGGTTGTGCCACATTCTGAAAGACACCAATTTCCCCGTTGAATCAAGGTAAGTCCCAATGCCCAGGCACCTCTCCGAATGTAACCCCGAGGATGAAGTCACAACACGAAGGGGCACTGACACCCACGTTGCATTCTGCAGAAAAGCAGCAGGTTTGAAATACAACTCGACACGTGGCCTGACACATCATGAACAACTCGAGAGGCAAGCGGAGTTCCATGCCTCAACACAAGACCAGGCCTGACTCGCCTGTTCCAACTCCACAGAGACCCCGAGATCAATGTCAGAACAGGAGAGGAACCCTGAGGTTCCCAGCTCAACTTGAGATGAGGCCCTATTCATCCCTGCAGTGATGCGTGAGGAATCCCGATGTGCCCCTCGCAACACCAAAGGAGATCGGACTTCCCTGAGGAGACATGAGCGGGTCCCCCAATTCGACAGACAACTCGAGAGGAAACATAAGCTTCCCGCCAGAACTTCACAAAACCCACGAAATTCTCCCCTGCACGCTTGAGGTGGCCCTTCTCTGCAGCAGCATTTCCAAAGAAAGCCCACGTTCCCTCTTGGAAATCGAAAGTGTACTAGACACGCTTTATGAAACTCCAGAAGTTTCCCCAGATACTTGTCCCCACTCGAGAGGAAGCTGAGTTTCCATCCACAGGTCAAAAAGAGCCTCGTTTTTCCATCCTCAATTCGAGATGAGTAGGGATTGCCCTGCTTCACCTGGAAAGGAATGCCGACGTCCCCTTCACACCTCGAGAGGAGACTGGTATCTACTTGAAACTGGAGGGGAACCTGGGGGTCTTGTCACAATTCGAAAGCCACATATTTCCCCATCCACTCGAGATCAGGCCTGATTCCCTTGCACAGATTCGGATGTCAGCTGAGAATCAACTCAAAACATGAAGGGATTTCTGATGCCCCAGTTGCTAAATGAAAAAGAGTCCCAGTTCCCAAATTCAAGTCACCTGGAGGCCTGAAACCACTTTGACAACTCGAGAGGAAAGCAGAATTTCGTGCCTCCACACAAGATGAGAACTTCATGTTTGAAATGGCATACACAACAGGAGACCCAAGTCAGAACAGGAGAGGAACACTGGGGTTCCCGCCTCCACTTGAGATGAGGCCCTCTTCCATTGCACTGACCTCAGTGGAGTCCAGAGAGGCCCCTCTCAACTTCAAAGTATTCCTAACTTCCGGAGGCACCATCAGAAGCTCCTTGAAGTCACCGTCAGAAATCGAGGGAAGCCAGGCTTTCCTGCCACAACTCGAGAAAGATCTCGAGATACCCCCTTCAAGGCGTCTTGAAGCCTGATTCCCCTGCCATGACTCAAGAGCAATGCCGCACTCCCTCTTGCAACTCGAATGGAGACTGGACATCCCTGGGGCCACAAAAGAGGCTCCCCGCATTCCCCGTCCTAACTGGAGGGAAACCCCCCACGTTGTGCTGGAACTCGAGAAACAACACGAGATTCCCATGTCATCGCAAGATGAGGCCCTTCTTTTCCTGCAGGGCCTAGAGAGCAATCCCGTATCCCTTCTCAAACTTCACAGGGGGCTTGACTCCCTTTAGGCCACTCAGTGGGATCCAAGAAACACCCGTCGCTGCTGGAGAGGAGAGCGGAGTTCTTTACTTCAAATAAAGACGAGGCCTGACTCCCAGGGTGAACCTTGAAAGCAATTCTGGAGATCCCTGTCGCAACTGGAGAGGAACATGGAATTTCTGGACACAAGCCTAGATGGGGTCTATTTGCCATGCAGTGACACGAGAGCAATCCCCAGCTCCCCCTCACAACTAGAATGGAGATTGGACTTCCCTGGGGCACCACGAGAGGCTCCCTGAGTTCCCTGTGGTAACTCTCACAGCAAATTGAGCTAAGATCTCAGCACAACTAGAGAGGAGTCCAGGCATACATCATTACAAGAGAGGAGCACCCACAACACAATTAGTGAAGTGCAGCTCACCACAATTAGAGAAGCTCTCACACATCACATCTGGAGAAGAGACCCACCTCACATTGCAACTACTCAGGAAAAGCGCAGCCCAATGCAACTAGAGAGGAGATTCCCACAACAAGAAGAGACTTAACCAAGAACCACAACTTGAGAGTTGACCTGCACTGGAACTAGAGAGGAGTCTTCTGGGTAAAACTAAATTGGATATCCCAATCCCAATCAACTAGAGAGTAGCACCTTGTCCACAGCAACAAGATTAATGATTGCAAGAACTCAAAGGAGCAGCATACCACATCTGGAGAGAAACCCCTAGTACACTGCAACTAGAGCTCCTGGCCACAGCTAGTGTGTTTACCACAAGCCACCATGAGAGAAGCCTACACACTGCTTATGTAAAGAGTCTCTTGCATATTGCAATGACTAAGAAACACCACTGTCCAATGCAACTAGAGAGGTACCACAAAGTCCTTCCCTGAAACATGAGACACGAGGCTGGTTACAATGATAGAGGGGCCCTCCACCAAAACTGGAAAGGTTTCTCCCTCCAGACGTATAGAAAAGTCCACCAAAGCATCCCAGATAGAGATAATCCCCTGAAGTAACCCAAGAGGAGGTCCTCACAAGTAGAGAGGTGTAACAATACTAAAACTTTTGAGGAATACCTAGTGTCAAAAGAAGAGCAGAACCACTTTGCAGAGACCCCATCACAACCTAAGAGGTGGGACTACTGAAACTCGAGATGAGCCCTGGATATGCTGCCACAACTCAAGAAAAGACGGCTGAGCTACTTGAGAGACACCATGGGCCACAACGTGAGAGGATGTCCATAGACATCATAAAAAGAGAGGAGCCACTCTTCAGCAAATATGGATGAGGCCCCCACCACAACCAGAAAGGAGGCCCCTGTACATTACAGTGAGAGAGGACTTCCCACAAGTATTGCAGCAAATGAAGACCTCACCATGACCAGAAAGGAGCACACATACCACAACTAGAGGTTAGCCCATTAACATACCACAACTAGAAAGGAGAAGCCACACAACTGCTAGAGATAATCCCCCATCACACCTACAGAGGAGCCCACAGCACACCAGTACTAGAAAGAAACACCCATGCCACAGGTAGAGAGGAGTCCCCAACCACAGCTAGAGAGGTGCTTGCACACCACAGCTAGATAGAATCAAAGCCACCACAGCTACGAATTGAATCTGACCCAACTAGAGAAAAAACCCCATGCCAAACTAGTGAGTAGCCATCCGCACATTGCAACAGCCCCCTTGAACATCCCTGTTAGAGACGAGTCAGAGCAATACAACTTGAGGGGAGGCCCCAGTCCAACATGAGAGGAAAACTGAGTACACCCCAAATGGAGAAGAACCCTGAATTCCCTGCCACAGCTTGAGTGAAACACTGATTCTAGGCCGGAAACTCCAGGGGAACTCCGGGACCCCCACGGAATCTGGGGGGAAACTCTGACCCCCCTCCCCCATTTAAAGAGGCCCACCCCCCCCCCCCAACACCAAATGGGGGGCCTCAGGTCCCCTGTTGCAACTTAATAGGCAGCTCGAATTTTATGCTGCAACTGTAGAGGAACTCCAAGATTTCAGCTGCAATTCTAGTGGGCCATAATGCCTTGTTGCAACTCGAGAGGAAACTTGAGTTCTCTACTTCAACTCGAGAGACGGACCGACTCCCTTCCTGCAACTAGAGAAGAAAGTTGAGTTTCCCATCACAAACTGAGATTAGATCCTAGCCCCTCAATGCAACTTGAGAGGATTCCCAAGACCACAACCACAACTCAAGAGGAACTGAGTGAATCTGCCTCAATTCAAGAGGAGGCCTATACTGTATCATGAGGGGAGCTCACAGCAACAAAGTCAGAGGCACTCCAACACCAGAGCTGTAGAGGATGCCCTCACCACAACTAGAGAGCAGCCCCTAGGACATACCAACTTATAGGGGACACTCTGTAGCAAATAGAGATGAGCCGATGAAGTAACTCAAGAGGAGCCACTCAAAATTAGAGAGTATCAATCCCACAATAAATTAGTAAGGCGACCCTGGTGCCAAAAGTAGACAGGACACTCCCCTCCATGGAGACAACACACCACAACTCAAGAGGATGCATCAGCAGAACACAAGACAAGCTCTGAGTCCCCTGCCTCAAAAAAAGAGGAGCATTTCATGGAAACTTGAGAGGAAATCTGAGTTATGCACTGTAATCCAGAGGAAAACCAAGTACCTGCCACAACTCAACAGGAGATCAGGGCCTACTGCTCAACTCCAGAGGAACCCTTAGTTTCCCAACACAACTCGAAAGGACCCAAAATCCCCTGGTACAACTTGAGAGGTGCCACCACCAGAACTCCAGAGGGGCTCTGAATCCACTGCCTCAACTCAAGAGGAGCTCCCTTTGTAAATCAAGATAAGACCTCTGCATGACTAGAGAGAAGCACCACACCACAACAAGAGGAACCCAGGCACACATCAGTAGAAGGAAGAACCACCGAAGGCCCAATTAGAGAACTGCAGCTCACCACATCAGAGAGTCTCCCATGTATCAGAATTGTATAAGAGCCCCACGACACATAGCAACTGTTAGTGAAAACCCTTGCCCAATGCAACTAGAGAGGGGAAGCCCACCACAACTAGAGACTCGTCCACTGCAACTAGAGAGGAGGCCACAGGTCAAAATGAGAGCGGAGTCTGTACAGCGCATATGTATAAATTCCCCTGCATACTGCAATAATTGAGAAACTCCACTGTCAAGGAAACTAGAGAGGTACCACAGAATTCTTTACTGCAACACAAGAGGAGTCACTGGTCACAATGACAGAGGATATCTCCACGAAAACTGGAGAGGTTTATCCCACAAGTAGAGAGGAGTTTATGAAGACATCACACGTAGAGAATCACTCACCTACCCTCTGCTGTAAATAGAGGGAGACCCTGAAGTAAATGGAGAGGAGGCCCTCACAAGTAGAGAGGAGTAACCATGCTAAAATTTGTGAGGAACACTTTGTGTCAAAAGAAGAGCAGAGCCAACTGAAGAGCCCCCTATCACATCCCAAGAGGAAGGAATACTGCAAATCTGGAGAAGCTTTGAGTAAACTGCTACAACTCAAGAAAAGAACTCCACTGCCACTTGATAAAAGCCACTGGACACAATGGGAGACGATGTCCCTGCACATCATAACTAGAGTGGAGTCACACTGTGGCAAATATTGATGAGCTTCCCCACCACATGAAAGGAACCCTTTTCAAATTGCAATGAGGGAGGACTCCCCTCAGATATTGCAACTAAAGAGACCCTCACCATAACTAGAAAGAAGCCTGCACATCACATCTAGAGAGTAGCCCACCAGCACACCACAGAAGAAGGGAGCAGCCACAGTACAGCTAGAGATAATCACCCACCACAACTACAGAAGAACCATCACTGATGCTCGGGAGGAGCTCACCAACACATCACAACTAGAAAGAAACCCCCATGTCACAGGTAAAGTGGAGTCCCCAGCCACAGTTAGAGAGGAGCTCACCAAAGGAATTCCAGAGGAGCCCCCTACTTCATCTTGACAGGATCCTCTGCCTCCTTTTAGAGGAGTCTCGAGCCCACCCAGCAAAATTATATGTGTCTCCTGAGACAAATAAGGTGGAGCCCATGAACACAAATAGAGAGATGATCCCACTACAACTAGAGATCCCCATGAAAAACACAACTATCTTGGAGTCCTTTGTCACAATAAGAAAGTTGCACCTGTCACCAATAGAGATAACACAACACAACACGAGACAAGTCCCCCACAACTAAACAGGAGCACCTGAAATTAGACTGAGAGTAGAGCCCACCTTAACAACAATAGATATGCTTCCCGCTGAAACTCCAGAGGAGCCTGCATTCTTCACGTGGAGAAGATCCCCAGACAAACGAACACTATTGAGGAAAAGCTCCCCACAAACACAACTGAGGAGAAGCTCCCTCACCACAACTAGAAAGTTGACCATCTGTCACAACTAGAGGCAGTCAACCCCACCAAAATGAGTGAGGGACCCATAGTGCAAAATTAGAGAAGACCCATTGCCACATAGCTCTCCATATGACAAATGTTAGAGGAGGTACAACCACTTATCAAGAGGAGTTCCGAGTACCCTGGGAAAATTCTAGAGTAGAACTTCGACACAACTTCAGAGAAACCCCTGTCCACAATGGAAGAGGAGCCCTCCAGACATCATATCTAGAGAGGAGCCCATTCACTGCAAAGAGAGACAAGCATGACAACACAACTAGTGAGGAGACCCTCTGCACATTGCAAAGAGAGAAGAACCACACAGACATCAAAACGAAAGAAGAGCACCTCACTACAACTACAGAGGACCTTGCACACTATAGCTAGAAAGAGGCCCCCATATTAAATCAATAGATGAGATCACCATCAGACCTGGAGTAGAGCTTCCCCTTGAAACTTAAGTGGGGCTAATCAGCAAAACACAACTAGAAGGAAGGTGACAAGCCACAGCTAGAAAGGAGTCCTCCACAATTACAGATGATTGTGTGTTAGCTGCTCAGACATTTCCGACTCTTTGTGACCCCATGGACTGTGTAGCTAGCCAGACTTTTCTGTCCATGGGATTCTACAGGCAAGAATGCCAGGGTGGGTTGTCATGCCCTTCTCCAGAGGATCTTCCTGAACCAGGGATCAAACCCAGGTCTCTTGCATCCCAGGCAGATTCTTTTTCATCTTAGCCACTGGGGGTTTATGACAAAAAATTAAAGTGAATTTGCTCAGTAGTGTCTGACTTTTTGCAACCCCATGGACTGTAGCCTACCAAGCCCCTCCATCCATGGGATTTTCCAGGCATGAATACTGGAGTTGGTTTACATTTCTATCTCCAATTTCAGATGAGCCACCCACCAAAACTCGAGAGATGCCTCCTGCAGCAACTCTAGAGGTGAATTATGCAACAAATGGAGAGGAGCCCCAGCCACAAGTTGAGAGCCTCGTGCACCGTGAAGCTAGCTCAGAGCCCCCTGTCACAACTACAAAGCAGCACCCCTCCACAACAAGAGAGAAGCCTACACAACACAACTAGAGAAAAGGCCGCCACAACTAGAAAGGACCTTTCCCTCAGATCATAATAAGAGAGGAGCCCCACACCACAACTAGAGGAGAGAACCGCATGGGAACTAGACAGTACCCCGCTGATTATGGACACTAGAGAGAAGAACACCAACACATCACAGCTAAACATACCCTCCCTTCTATGAGTAGAGTAGAGGTCAACACACCACAAGAAAAGGTGATGTACCTTGCTACAATTAGAGAGTATATTCCTTCAACGCACAACTGGAAAAAGTGCCCTTTCAGATCACAACCAGAGGAGAAGCACCCTCACCACAGTCCAAGAGGAGTATGTTACAATATCCAGAGAGGAGTATCCATACGACAACTAAAGAGGAGCCTCCAACCCCACCACAAATGTAGACAAATATGCAAACCACAATTAGAGCGGAACAGAAACAAAACTCTCAGTTGACCCCCACTGCAACTACAGTGGAATCCTATGCCATAACTATACAGTAGCATACCACACATCACAACTAGACAAGAACCAGCATGCTAATTACTACTAGAGAGGAGCTGCCCCACCCAGCTCAAGAGTATGCACCTGCACAACTCTAAAGGAACCCCAAATCATCTGTCACACCTTGTGTGGAACAAGTCCTTCACCACAACTCGACTGGAGTGCGTTGCCATCACAAAGAAGGAGCCCCCAGTGATGAAACTAGGACACCCCACCGAAACTGGAGAAAAATTCCCTGCCAAAACTAGAAAGGAGCCCTCTGGCACATTGCACCTAGAGAGGATCCCATGTGCTGCAATCAGTGATCAAGACACTGAAGTAACTCAAGAGAAGCATGGTACAACTAGAGTGGAGTCACAACTCTATGAAAAACAGTAAGGAGCCCCCAAACAACAAGTAGAGTGAACACCCACCCCACAGGTAGCCCCCAGATGAGGTACTCTGCAGCAGGAAAGGAGCCCCAAAACCCCTTCGGAATATGAGAGGAGGCCTATGCCACAATGAGAGAGAAGCCAATGGCCAAAATGAGAGAGGAGCCCACCCACCAAAACTGGAGAGTATGACCCTTACCACAGCTAGAAAGTAGACCTCTGACACTGCACCTATAGAGGGTCACTTCCACAGAAAAAAAGAGACGAACCCACTTCTGCAAGTCGAGTAGATGCCCCTACAAATGTCAGAGAGGACAAAACTAGTCAAAACTAGCAAGTAGACAACATGCTACAAATAGAGACAAGCTCCCTGAACATCAACACTTGAGAGGAGCATTCCAGCACAATGCAATTAGCCAGAACTCTCCTGCCAAAAAAAGAGAGGAGGCACAGACACCACTATTAAAGAGGAGGGGAGATGCCAAAATTAGGGAGTAGGCTAGCAGATATTGCACCTGGAAAGACTGCCTGCACACATCACTCCAGAAGAGCAAACACCCATGACAATTCAAGACGAACACTCCACCACAACTCTAGAGGTGCCCCCTCAAACACTACAACTAGGGAAGACCTCCCTTAACACAACTCAAGAGGATCCTGAACACAACAACCAGAGAGAAGCACACCTAACACAACTAAGTGTTGACAACCCACACCAAATAGAGAGGAGCTCCATGCCACAGGTAGTTTAGCCACTCACGTATCGAAATTAATCAGAAACAACCCTGTACAATGCTACAGGAGAGGAGCCATCCGTCCTTCCCAAAAAAGAAACCTCGTGTGGAGGCCGTACATCAACTTGAGAGGAACAACAAGTCTCCCAGTGCAACTCGATTGGAGTCCCACACCACAACGTGGGAGGAGCCCACACACTGCAACAAGAGAGGAGCCAAATCGGACACTGCATGTAGACAGGAGGCCCCACACCCACGCTCAGAGAGAAGCAGTCTTGCACACCACATCTAGAGATGAGGATCCATTTCAATACCAGAGAGCAGCCACTCAAACCACAAATAGAGATGAGGCAGCAAACTGCACCTAGAGAGGAGCAGCACAGCATAATGCAACAAGATAGGAATTCCCACTCCACAATTAGAGAGGAAAACCCCAGGAAGAGTACAACTAGGGAAGAGCACTGCAGGACTTAACTACTAGAGTGAAGCCCAATTGACAAAACTAGAGAGTTGAATACATGCTACAACTAGATAGCTGACATTCAAACATAAGGAGCATATCGCTGAAACTACAGAGTTGCCACTCCCGCCTTAAAATGTACCACTGTGGTGTGTTTTAAGAGTGGAGCACCACTGTCATAACTAGAGTGAATATCCCTTGCACAGATAGATAGGAGAGTGCCCAACATATCACAATTAGAGAAAAGTTCCCATGCACATCAAAACTACAGTGGAACTCCCACATGGATCAAAATGAAAAAGGAGGCCAACATTGCAACTAAAGAGGAGACTCCTGTCACAACTAGAGATAAGCCCCCCTGAACATCGCCTTTAGAGAAGGGCATACCCACACATCAAAATTAGACAGAAGCCCCTTGCCATGAGTAGAAAGAAGCCCACCATGCCACAACTAAAGAAAACACCCACTACCACAAGTAGAGAGTAGCTACCTGCACACTGAAACTAGAAAGAAAAACCCTTCACATCACAACCAAAGAGGAGCGACACCCATCCAAATTTGAGAAGAGTACTTTACCACATCTAGAGATGAGCCCAACTACACAACTAAGGAGGACTCCCCCTGCCGCAACTAGAGAGGAGAAGCCCCCCTGCCATGCCTAGAGAGGAGTCTGCAAACGACAACTAGAGAGGAGCTGACCCACCACAAATAAAGAATGGATCCCCACTGAAAATGGAGTGGAGCCCCATGCTGCAACTAGAGAGTAGAGTCACACAGAACGCAAGAAGACAGCATTACTTCTAGAGTATCTGCCCTAATGCTATCCAAGAGGAGGCTCCACCACAACTTAAAGTAACCCCGTGTCCTCTCTTGAAACTCAAAAAAAAAAGCAAAGTTCCCCACTGCAATCTGACAGGAACACTATGCTGTATATCAAGAAAGCATAACCTGGCCAAATGACAGAGGAGCTCCCCTGGCAAACCTGTAGTGGATTTCCCAAGCAGAAATAGAGTGGAATCCCCGAGGACATCACATCTAGAGAGAAGAAACTCTGAAGCAAATAGAAATAAGCTCCCTGAATTAAATTGAATGGAATCACTCACAACTAGAGAGAAGAAAGCCCACGAATATTAGGAACCTCTATTGCCAAAAGTAGAAAGGACTCATCCCATGGAACCACCCACACTCCAACCAAAAAGGACACAGCCTCACAACTCGAGAGGAGCCCTCCACTACAACTTGATAGGAGCCTGCTGGGTATCACACATAGAGAGTAACTCTTCTGCTGCTAATAGAGACGACCCTCACAACACAACTGGACAGGAGCTTGCAGACCACAACTAGAGAGAATTGAACCCACCACACCTATAGTGTTGACACCAAACATATCTAGAGAGAAGTTCCATGCCAAAAATAGTGAGTAGTCACCCACACATTGGAACAAGAAAGAAGTCAACCTACACATCTCTTCTAGAGACCAGTTTCCCCAAGACATCACGAGAGGAGGTCCAAGCACATCATGAGAGGAACCATGTGTAGCCCCACAAATTAAGAAGAAAACTGTGTTCCCTGCCACTGCTCAAGTGGAACCAAGAGTCCTGCACTGCAAATAAAGAGTAATCCTGAGTTCTTGCAATAACTCGAGAGGAGCTCTGAGTACCCTACTGTAACTCTAAAGGAACCCCAAGATTCATGCTGCAACTTGAGAGCTACCCAGTGTTACCAGCTACAACTCGATTGGAAACCCAAGTCCTCTTTTGCAAGTAGAGAGGAACCCTGAGTTCCCCACCACATCTTGAGAGGAGGCCTGACTCCCCTGCTGCAACTCGAGAGGAAACCCAAGTTCCTCGCCTCAATTCGAGAGGAGACCTGACTCCCGTTGTAACTCAAGATGAACCCTGAGTTTTCCCATCAAAACTGAAGAGAAATCTTGAGTTTCCTGCTGAAACCCAAGAGGAACACTGAGCTACCCACCTCAACTGGACAAGAGGTCCGACTCCCCTGCTGCGACTCGGGAGGAACTCCGAGCTCCCCATCGCAAATTGAGATGAGCTCCAAGCACTGAGGTAACTCGAGAGGATTCCTAAGAGAAGCCACCACTGCCACAATTTGACAGAACTATACCACAACAAAAGAGGTAGCTTCATACCACAACTAAAGATGAGTCCTACCCTGCCACAACTAGAGAGTAGTCTGTAAACCACAGCTAGAGAGGATTCCAAACCACAACTAGAGCAGAGTGGAAACAAAAACGTCAGTTGACCCCACTACAACTAGAGTGCAGTCCCATGCTGTAACTATTATAGCAGCCTATTGCACATTACAAGTAGACAGGAGGCAGCCTGCAAATTGCTACTAGAGAGGAGCTGACCCAAGCAGCTCAGAAGGAGGCACTACCACAACTCTAAAGGATCCCCAAGTCACCTGTCCCAACTTGAAAGGAACCCAAAATCCCTCATTGAATGTCTAGAAGAGCCCTGTGCCATCACAAGGAAGGAGCCCCAAAGGACAAAGGTAGGATATCCCCCGCCAAAACTTGGGAGGATTCCCCTGCCAAAATTAGATAGGAGCCCTTCAGCATATTGCACCTAGGGAGAAGTCCCTCTGCTTTTAATAGAGGAATCCCCTGAAATAACTTGAGGTGAGTCTGTCACAACTAGAGTGGAGGAAACTTGTCAAAACTAATGAGGAACCCCCAAAGCCACAAGTAGAGAGAATAAACTCCCCCATAGAACCCTTGGAGGAATCACCACCCCAACTACACAGGAGCCCCAAGTCCCCTCCTGAACTTGAGAGGAACCCTATACCACAGCTCAAGAGAAGTCCATGGCCACAATGAGAGAAAAGCTCACTTGGCAAAACTGGAGAGTGTCCCACCACCGCAACAGGAGAGGAAACCCTGGACATTGCACCTAGAGAGGGTCCGCTCCACTGCCAATAGATAAAATCCCTGGCTGCAAGTCGAGTACACACCCCTACCACTGTCAGAGAGGAGCATCCTGGCCACATCTAGAAACTAGACCCCATGTCACAAATAGAGAGCAGCCCCTTGAACATTGCCACTTGAAAGGAACATTCCCACACATCACAATTGAACAGAAGCCTCCTTTCACAACTAGAGAGGAGTCTCCCATGCCACAACAAAAGAGGAGGGGCCTTGCAAAAATTAGAGAGTAGGCTCGCAAATATCGCACCTGGAAAGAGTGCCTGTGCACATCGCTACCAGAGAGGAAACTCCCTTCCCAATTCGAGAGGAACATTCTATTGCAGCTCTAGAGGTGTCCCCAGAATACAATAAATAGAGAAGAGATCCCTAACACAACTTGAGAGCAGAGTGCACACCACAACTAGAGAGAAGCCGAACCAACACAACTAAGAGTTGGCAGCCACACCAGCTAGAGGGGAGACCCATGCCTCAGGGAGTTTAGCCACATACACATCACAACTAAACAGAAGCCACCCTGCACAATGCTACTAGAGAGGAGCTAACACACTAAAACTCGAGTGGAGGCCCCGCCTCACTTCGACAGGAATATCATGTCTCCTGACGAATCTCAAGAGGAGTCCCGAACCACAAGTAGAAAGCAGCCCACACACTGTAACAATAAAGGAGCCCACCATGACACTGCATGAAGAAAGAGGCCCTCCACCCTGCTCCTAGAGAGGAGCAATCTCGTACATCTCATCAAGAGAGGAGGCTCTACATCACTACTAGAGAGTAGCCCACCAAACCACAAATAGAGATGAGCCAGAAAACTGCATCTAGAGAAGCGGTGCACAGGTGATGCAACAAGACAGGAATTCCCACTGCACAGATGAAGAGGACTTCCCCAGGCACAACACACTTAGGGAGGAGCGTCCCGGGACATCACAACTAGAGAGAAGTCCAACCGCCAAAACTGGAGAGTTGAATACACGCCACAACTAGAGAGTTGACCCTCAGGCGCAACTAGAGGAACACACTGCCAAAACTAGAGAGGAGCCCAGTCCTCCCTTACATCGCCTTTAGAGTGGAGAACCACTGTCACAACTAGATTGGACACCCTCCCACAGGTCGATATGAGTGTGCCCCACTCATCACAATTAGCAAAAAGTGCCAATGTACATCACAACTAGAGTGAGATTCCCACATTAATCATAATGAAAGAGGAGGCCAACACTGCAGCTAGAGAGGAGACCACTGCCACAATTAGAGATATCGCCACCTTAACATTGCCATTAGAGAGCATACCCATCTATCACAATTAAACAGAAACCTCCTTACACAAGTAGAGTGCAGCTCACCATGTTACAACTAGAGAGGCCTCCCATTGTCACAACTAGAGAGTAGCCTCCTACACATTAAAGCTAGAAAAAGTTCCCTTTCATGTTACAACCAGTCAATAGCCATCCCCATCACAGTTTGAGGAGAGCACTCTACCACAACTAGAGAGAAGCCGGACTGCCACAACTAAAGAGGAGCCCCCTGACACAACTAGAGAGGTGACTGCAAATGACAAATAGAGAGGAGCCAACACACAACAAATAAAGAGTGGACCCCACTGCAATTAGAGGGGCACCCCATGCCGCAACTGGAGAGTAGCCTCCCACACAATGCAGGTAGACAGAGGTAGCCTGCACAGAGCTACTAGAGAGGATCTTCCCCACTGCAGCTCGAGAGGAGGCTCCACCACAACCTTAAAGGAAGCCTGAGTCACCTGCTGTAACAAGCAGCACACCAAGTTCCCTGCTGCAATTTGACAGGAGCCCTAGGAAATAACAAGAAAAGGGGCCTCTAGTCATAATGATACTGGGGCTCCTGGATAAAAGTGAAGCAGATTCCCCCAGAAAAACTTGAGTGGATTCCACCGTGACATCACACCTAGAGAGAAGCCTCTCTTCCACAAATAGAGACGAGCTACCTGAAATAAGTTGAGTGGCATCCTTCACAACTAAAAAGAAGCAATCCCCCTAATGTTAATGAGGAACCCCTATCGTCAAAAATAGAGGACTTTCCCATGGAGCCCCACACACTCCAAGCAGAAAGGATATTGCCCTGCAACTCGAGAGGAACCCAATAGACATCACAGATTGTGAGGAGCCCCTCTGCTGCTAATAGAGACAAATCTCACACCACAACCAGAGAGGAGCTTGATCACCACAACTAGAGAGAATCAAAAACCCCACAACTACAGAGTTGACTCTGAACACAACTAGAGAAATCCCATGCCAAAACTAGTGAGTAGTTACACGCAGATTGCGACAAGAAAGGAGCCACCTTGCACATCCCTGTTAGAGATGAATTACCCCAAGGAAACTCGAGAGGAGGCCCCATCACAAGTCAAGAAGAAACCTGGATAAATTATCAACTCAAGAGGAACACAAGTTCCTCACCATGCCTCCAGTGGATCCCTGAGTTCCATGCCACAATTGGAGAGGAACACTGAGCTCCCACTGCAAGAAGAGGGGAGCTTTGAGGCCTCTGATACAACTCGACAGGAACCCCATGTTCCCCACTGCAACTCTAGAGGAACCGTGGGATCAGATTTCCACATTCTCCAGAGTGACACTCTTCACAGACCCTGAAGCAGGTTCACACATCCACATTCACCAGGGTGTAACCCTCTGTGTTGACGTACCTGGGCTCACCCGTCCACAGTCTCCAGTGTGACCCCATGTCTCAGGTGCTGCACCTGGAGTCACGTGGCCACAGTATCCAATATGACTCCCCTCTTCCACCTGGGGTCACACATCCATAGATTACAGGGTAACACCCCTCCCAGACCCTGAAGTTGGGATTACATATCCTCAGTATCCAGTGTGACCCCACCTCACCAAACTTTGTACCTTAGTTTACTTGGCCTCTGTTTCCAGGGTGACCCCATATCCCAGACCCTGTACCTGGGGTCACATGTTTATGGTGGTCAGGATGACAAACCTTCCCAGATGCTGTACCTGGTGTGACTTAGGCACAGTTGCCAGGGTTACACGAACTTCCCGACTCTGTAACGGGGCTCACACGTACACTTTCTCCAAGGTGAGATCCTTGCAGACACTCCCACTGCAGTCACATATCCACAGTCTCCAGATTGACTCATCCAAAATTCTACACCTGGGGCCACATGTCCAGTCTCCAGTGTTACTCTCCCCCAGACCCTGCACCTGGGTCACATGTCCACAGTCTCCTGTGTAATGTCACATCACAGGCACTGAACCTGTGATCACAGGTCCACAGGCTCCAGTGTAACCTCTTTCCCAGACTCTGTAAGTGGGATCACATGTCCTCAGTCTCCAGTGTGACCCCACCTCTCATAATATGTAACTGGGGTGAGTTATCCACAGTTTCCAGGGTAAACACACGTCCTCAGTCTCTGGGGTGGCAACACCTCACAGTGCCTCTATCTGTGGTCAAATTTCCACAGTCTCCAGGGTTACTGCCTCCCAGACCCTGTACCTGCAGACACACTTCCACAGTCTCAAGGGTAATCCCACACTCCAGACCCTTTTTCTGGGGTCACATATCCAGTATCCATGGTGAAGACCTTCCCCAGGCCCTGTACCTGGGGTCACACATGCACAGTCTCAAAGGTGACACCCCTCCCAACATCCTGTACCAGTGATCACATATTCAGTCTCCAGGGTAATCCCACCCTCAAGACCCTGTACCTGGCTTCACAAGTCCATACTCCCGGTGACCCCACCTCCAAGAATCCACACCTAGGGCCACATCTACAGTCTCCAGGTTGACCCTACCTCCAAGTACTGTACCTGGCCTCACACATCCACAGTCTCAAGGGCAACCCTACCTCCTCGAACCTCTGTAGGGGTCACATGTCCACAGTCTCCATGGTGAACGCACCTCCCAGAACTTGCACCTGGGTAGCGGTTACAACAGACAATGCAGATATACAAAGGATTATAATAGACTATTATAAACAACAATATGTCAATCAAATAGATAAATGGAAGAAATTGACAGATTCTTAGAAAATTTCAATTATTCAAGACTGTATCCATAGTATCCAAATTTGGTGAAGGTTGAAACACACACCTAGCCAAAGAAGATAAAAAATTTTAAATAAGTATACAAGGGCGTCATCAGGATGCTGGTGGAATGCATGTACAGTCAACTCTGCAAGAGAGTTTGGCACCTTTCTCCAAATCTAAAGAGTCTCACTTTAGGAAACAAGAAGTGCACCTCTTGTCTTTAGACAACTGCTTTGGAAAACTGAAATAAAAATTAACACCAAGTAATGTATGAGAGCACTATTCATAATTCATAATAAATAAAAACATCAGGATATCCTTACATAGATGTGCATTCACAGGTAAATTAGGGCATAGACATTTCAAGGGTTTCACAAAACAGCACACACAAAATATGCCCATTTGACAAAAAGATTATTTTAGACTGACTAATTAAAAAAAAAAGCCGCCCCAGAGAATTTTTAAAACCAAGGAGAAATGCCATCTTATAAAGTGGATTTACGTTTTTTAAGGATATCTCCATTTGTAAGGATGCTTCCGTCTCTGGACAAAGAAATGGAGGATGACTAAATATCAAGAATGACTTGACTTGACTAAATGACTTGACTATCAAGAAGATCTATGGAACGGACCTGGATGTTAATCTGCATAACCACCATACTTTTATTTACAGTGTTTCACTTATTAATCTCCCTTAAATGGCTTCTTCCATCCCCTATCCTCGTTCTTTCATTCTTAACTGATGAGAGCATTTAAGGTATATCTTGGACCATTTCAGGAAGCGACTCAGTTTTCCCAGGTATCTTTCAACTATACAGGAGGTATGCATGGCATATATTAGACTTCTGATTGTTTTTCTCCATTCCATCTCCCTTTCATTATGAGCATCTCAATGAAGAACACTGAGGGTAGAGGGAAATTTATTTTTCGTTTCAGATAATGCAATACAATAGTATTCAGACATATAAAGGAATGAACAACCAACCCATTTATATATATATATAAAAGAAAGGCATGAATCTAACACTTATATTACGAAATGGAGAAATCCAGCCTCAAGTGCTACACACTGTATGACCTTATAAGACATTCTAAAAAAGGTAAAATAGACATGATAAACAGTTTATGGAATATGTGGCTGAAATATTTCACATGATACTTTAGTGATGAATACCTGCCACTATGCATTTCTGTAAGCACATAGATTTTGTTTTCATAACCCAACAATTAAATTAGTACATATTAACATTTATTAATTCATGGTATGGGAGTGTCAAAGACTGGAATGCAGAATTTAACAAAGAATCTAACAGATTGAGAAATATATGAATAGCTTTAGACTTCCCTGGTTGGCCAATGGTTAAGACTCCACGTTGCCAATGCAGGAGAGGTGGGTTCAATTCCTGCTCAGGGACCTAAAATCCCACATGCCACAGCACAGCCGAAGAAGGAATTTTTGTAAAAAAAAAAAAAAAAAAAAAACAAAACAGCCACTCAGTGTTAGGACAAAATTTTCTGACATAAGTTTACTTTGCAAATGAATATAATATGCAGGACAAAGGCAAAATGTACCAAACATAAACAATGAGCTCTGTAAGTTCTTACTACAGGGAGCTGGTGGTTAAGAGAACTGAAACTACTATTTCAGTCATTGGAGCAAGCACTGAATTTGATAAATGACAAGTAATGGAAACCAAGTTTCTTAACACTGGCCTGGGAAGTTACAGGCAGATAAAGAGAGTAGGTTGTAATATCTGTGTCATAATAAATCAGGTTGGAGACGTCATTATAATCTATCTTTAGCCTAATACAGAAACACCTAGCTCCATGTGAAAATCTTCATAATCATGTGTATTTATAGTCTGGCATACATGTGCATGTATATCCATGCATTTTCAGGTAAGATTATTAAGTTCCCACATGAAAATATTTATTAATATTCTTCAATAGAAAGGAATAAGGAGTCTTTAAATATGTGGCTGATACTAGGACTAAGACAGTAAATCTATAAAGCAGTATAATCTTAAAATATGAGAAAGAACCATGAAAGCTGAATTATGTAAAATAAATTCAGGAGAGCATGGAAAAAGCTCTCAATAGACAAAGCAAGAATAAACTAAGCACACTAATTGATTTGATCATAATCAAAACAAAGTGAAAGTGAACTCTCTCAGTCGCGTCTAACTCTTTGAGACCCAAGGACCATACACTATGAGGCTCCTTCAGCCATGAAGATTTTCAAGCTAGAGTACTAGAGTGGGTTGCCATTTCTTTCTCCAGGGGATTTTCCCCACCCAGGCATCGACCCCAGGTCTTCTGCATTGCAAGCAGATGCTTTTACACTCTGAGTGACCAGGGAAGCTCCCAAAAGTTTAAAAGAAATTTCAGGTGTCCAAATAGGTTAAAACAAAACAAAACAAAACAAACAAACATAGGTTTTATGAGTGGTGTTTAATAAAAATCTATACACAGAAACATTCTAAATAACTGATGTGGACACTCAGCTATCCATTAAGTATGTGAAGCTAACTCCCTTCTCCTCAAATGTGGGTCCTGCATTATTACTTCTTCCTTAATAAGGCACTCAGGATGGACCTGGGGGAAATCAAGAATAAAGACCAATGACAAATGTTGGGGAAAATGTACAGAAATTGGAACTCAAACTTTACTTGTGGAGATGCAAAATGCTGTGATCTATGTGTGCAGAACCAGCATTTTCTCAAAAATAAAAAAGTGTAATGATCATATCGCTCAGAAGTAGCCACAGGACCTAAAAAGGTCAGTTTTCATTCCAATCCTAAAGAAAGGTAATGCCAAAGAATGTTCCAACCACCACGCAGTTGCACTCATTTCACATGTTACCAAAGTAATGCTCAAAATTCTCCAAGCCAGGCTTCAACAGTACATGAACCATGAACTTTCAGATGTTCAAGCTGGATTTAGAAAAGGCAGAGGAGCCAAAGATCAAATTGCCAAAATCCGTTGGTTCATTGAAAAAGCAAGAGAGAAAAACTTCCAGAAAAACATCTACTTCTGCTTTATTGACAATGACAAAGTCTTTCAATGTGAAGAAGACCACAAACTGTGGAAAATTCTTAAAGAGATGGGAATCCCAGAACACCTCACCTGCCTCCTGAGAAATCCGTATGCAGGTCAAGAAGCAAAAGTTAGAACTGGACATAGAACAACAGACTGGTTCCACATTGGGAATGGAGTATGCTGTATATTGTCACCCTGCTTATGTAACTTATATGCAGAGTACATCCTGTGAAATCCCGGGGCTGGATGAAGCATAAACTGGAATCAAGACTGCCGGAAGAAATATCAATAATCTCAGATACGCATATGACACCACTCTTCTGCATAAAGCAAAGAACTGAAGAGACTCTTGATGAAAGTGAAAGAGGAGAGTGAAAATGTTGGCTTAAAACTCATATTCATGAAACCAGAATCAAAAGAGACATGTGTACCCCTGTGTTCATCGTGGCACAGTTTATAATAGCCAGGACATGGAAGCAACCTAGATGTCCATCAGCAGATGAATAAATAAGAAAGCTGTCATATATATATATAATGGAATATTACACAGCCTTTAAAAACAATGCATTTGAATCAGTTCTAATGAGGTGGATGAAACTAGAGCCTATTATACAGAGTGAAGTAAGTCAGAAATAAAAGCACAAATACAGTATACTAATGATTATATATGGGATTTAGAAAGAGGGTCAGGATAACGCTGTATGTGAGATAGCAAAAACAGACATAGATGTATTAAACAGTCTTTTGGACTTTGTGGGAGACGGCTAGGGAGGGATGATATGGGAGTATGGCATTGAAACATGTAAAATATCATATGTGAAATGAATCGCCAGTCCAAGTTTGATACAGGATACTCGGGGCTGGTGCACTGGAGTGACTCAGAGGGATGGGATAGGGAGGGAGATGGGAGGGGGATTCAGGATGGGAACACATGTACACTCATGGCAGATTCAAGTCAATGTATGGAAAAACCAATACAATATTGTAAAGTAAATTCAGTTAGTCAATCAGTCATTGTTGACAGAAAATTAAAAAAAAAAAAAAAACCCTCAGTATTCACAAAACTAAGATCATGGCATCCGGTCCCATCATTTCATGGCAAATAGATGGGGAAACATTGGAAACAGTTACAGACTTTATTTTAAGGTTTCCAAATTCACTGCAGATGGTAACTGCAGCCATGAAATTAAAAGACACCTGCTCCTGGGAAGAAAAGTTTTGATCAACCTAGACAACATATTAAAAAGCAGAGACATTACCAACAAAGCTCTGTGTACTCAAAGCTATGGTTTTTCCAGTAGTCATGTATGCATGTTAGAGCTGGACTACAAGGAAAACTGAGTGCCTAAGAAGTAATGATTTTGAACTGTGGTGCTGGAGAATATTCTTGAGAATTCCTTGGACTGCAAAAAGATGCAAACAGTCAATCCTAAGGAAAATCAGCCCTGAATATTCATTGGAGGACTGATGCTGAAAATGAAACTGCAATACTTTGGCCACATGATGTGAAGAAATGATTCATTGGAAAAGACCCTGATGCTGGGTAAGACTGAAGGTAGAAGTAGAAGTGCATAACAGGATGAAATGGTTGAATGGCATCACCAACTCGATGGACATGTGCTTGAGCAAGATCTAGGAGTTGGTAATGGATAGGGAAACCGGGTTTGTTGGAGTCCATGGGGGTCACAAAGAGTCGCACATGACTGAGTAACTGAACTTAATTATCATATGTTTTGGCAACTCCACTCCAAGATATACATCAAAAGAATTTAAAGCAAATGTTCAAATATAAACTTGTACACCAATATTTACAGAGGCAGTGTTCTTGAGAGCCCATGTTAAGAACAATGAAAATGCCCACCAACACATGAAGGGAAGGGTAGATCCATACATAAGATGAATTACTCTGCCATAGAAAGGAATATAGTAAAATAGTGCTACAGCTGCAGAAAACAGGGGGCTACTCAAAAACATAAACACAAAGTTAACATAGAATCTATCCAGTCAGGTCCAGGTTATACACCCAAAATATTTAAAACCAAGAACCAGAACAGATATTCAAACCTCATGTTAATAGCAGCATTATTCATAGTAGCCAAAAGGTGGAAGTAACACATGGGTTCAACAGATGACTGGACAAGCACAATGTAGTATAAACACAATGCAATCAGTTACAACTTTTCAAAACAAGATAACTCTCAAACATGCTATAAAGTGGATGAAACTTCAAGTTATTGTGCCTAGTGAAAGAAGCCCAACACAAAAGGAAAACTGTTCTATGATTCCACTAGTATGAGGTATCCATTTAAGACAAATTCCAAGTAGAATAAGATGGCCAGGGATTGAGAGTGGTGAGTGTTTAATGGTTACAGTATCACTTCAGGAAAAGGAAAAGATACTGGAGATGTATGGTGGGTAAATTTTTACAATGTGAGTGCAGTTAATGCTGTAAAAGTGCATACTTAAAACGACTCAAATGATAAATGTTGTTATGTGTCTTTAAGCTTAGTGAAAAAATGACAAATGGAACAACATGGAAAAGCACTGAAAACAATGCTTTTTTCAGTGAAAGAAACCACACAGAAAAAGCCAACCAGATCAGAGTCATCTTGTCACTTTAAATACATGAAAGTTTTTCATATGAGGGAAAATCCCAGTGATAGCTCCAGAAAATAAAAACTGCATTAGAGTGGAGAAAGACATTTTCCAAATCTTGGGCAGCTTATGAAAGCTAAACTGGCCCTATGAATAGGATTATAATGTAGAAACAACAATTATCCCCCATTTTGGGGTTATGGGCTGGTTCCCCAGGAAAGTGCTCCCGTTTTGGGCAAAACACATTGCAGTATTTGGTATGAAGGTAGAAAAATTTTGCCACTATTTAAAGTTGAAGCATTTGAAATTTAACTAGAATGTAAATTACTGTTCAATACAACCATGTATGTTACATGCCAGAATATCAGAGATGACATTGAACATTGCAATAGAGGCCAAGAGTTAACCAAATCAAATTCAACAATATTAGTGATGCTAATTGCCTTGTACTAGTCCACATGGTATTAAAAAGCACCATACAAAGAGCATATTAGTAGACACCATGCCTTGGGTGCTGTGAATGACCCAGATGGAACTAAAACTATGAGATGTCTTAATTCTACAAATTTCAAAACTAAAAAGCAAATTCATGGACTTGTCTGTCAGTCCAGTGTTTAAGACTCTGTACTTACACTGCAGGGGGTATGGGTTTGATCCTTTGTCAAGGACCTAATATCTAACATGTCGAACTGCAGGGCCAAAAATACAAAAGTCGGTAGAACTGCAAGATCATTTGTGAATTCCTATACTAATAATGAACTATTAGAAACAGAAATTAAGAAAATATTCCCTTTTACAATTTCATCCCCCCACACACCCAGCTAAAAATCTAGAAATCTAACCAAGGACTTTAAAGACCTGCAAGCAAAAACTACAAGACAATGATCAAAGAAACTGAATGGATACAAGTAAAAAGATATCCCTTGTTTATGGGTGAAAATGTCATTAAAATATCCATGCTAACTAAACCAATGTACATATTCATGCAATCACTGCCAACATATCAATGGCAATTTTCACAGAAGCAAAGCAGTCTTTACATCTGTGTGGCACCACAAAGGAACCAGAAGAGGCAAGGGTCTCTGAGAAAACAGAATAGGCTGGCGGCATCTCCATTCCTGACTTCAATCTAGAGTATACACCTAAAACCACCACAAAACGTGTGGAATTGGCTCAGAAATAGGCACAGAGACAATAGAGCTCAGAAGTAAATACACAGGTACATGGTAATCAATTGAAAAGAAAGGAATTAAGAACATTCATGCAGGAAAGGACATTCTACCCCACCCAATAAACCGTGCTGGGATAAATAGAAACCACACAGCAATACAGGACACCATCTTATACCACAGACAAAAACTGACTAAAATCCCATAACTTTCCACATCAAGCCCTAACAGTCCTGAGTTCTGGTAAGGCAGACTTTCAGCAACAGCTTCACACAGAAAGCATCTTCCCTATTTCCCTCACATTTTCCTTCAGCAGCACCACCTCCTTGCAGGTCTTGAGGAAACTAGCTTCCCATCAGACTCAGCTGAACCCCACAATGTCCCAAAACTGAAGCCCCAGCGGGTCCTGAGGATACCAGAGTCCTGTCAGCCTCAACTGAATTGCACAATGCCTTAAAAGTGAAGCCCAGGTGCGTCCTGAGGGACAAGGCTCCCATCACTTTCAACTGAACCACACCATATCCCCAAACTGAAGCCCAAGTGGGTCCTGAGGAGACCAGACTCCATCAGCCTGGACTGAACACCTCAACACCCCAAAACTGAAACCCCAGTGGGTTCAGAGGAGGCAAGACTTCTATCCACCTGGGCTGAACCCCACCATGTCCCAAAGCTGAAACCACGTGGGTCCTGTCAGCCTGAACTGAACCAAACACTGTCCTATAGCTGAAGCCTCAGTGGATCTTCAGGAAGCCAGAGTCCTGTCAGTGGCCGCCCACAGCCACTGGAAGTGCTCCAGCAGAGTGAGGAGTTCCACTTGGAGCAGGGAATGTCAGGGAGGCGGATCTGCATTATCATGGACAGACATGATCAACCAGGCTTGCAGGGACCAGGAAAAGGGTGAAGGAGGCAAGCTCCAGCTCCACGTATTGTAAGTCCCTACCTTCTAAGACTATGTGACATACATGAACCAGACTTTGCAAGGAGGAAGCTGAGTTATAGAGGCAGAAGGAGTAGGAGGTGATGTAAAATTTAAGCGTTTCCTCTTCAGGTTCAAGAGCACTAAGTCCTCCCAGGTTCCTAGTTCCTTGTGCCCCAGTGACTGTGAGCTCCTCCTCCAGGGCATATGGCCAACCCCCACACGAACTCCATTCGACATCTGAAGCCATGGCCCAAGCCTAACCACTCCATCAGGCCCTGACAAAGCTCCCTGCCACCAGGGTGCATCTCACATTCCACCCCAACGTGGGCTTTTTGAAGCCTTAATAAGGCATGCCCCTCTTCTCCCTGTGATTTCCCTCGCCTGATGAAACCAGGCCTGCATCCATTCCAGGTGACTCCAAGGCCCTCATTCTATCCAGACTCCACGTATGTGTCCATTTATATAAGCCTGTGGTGATCTCCTAAAATGAGGGTTATTTGATACACAGAGAATGAGGTGAATGGGGGCCACCAAAATGTGTCCCTGCAGAACAGTGCTGTATCTGGGAAAAGGGTCTTAGTAGATGTAGCTAAGGATATCAATGTAAGGTAATCTAGAGTTTAGGTGACTTTCAATCCAACTGACAGAGTCCTTCAAAGAGACAAAAGAGGACACAGGGGAGAAGCCTTTTAAAGGCAGAGGCAGAGGCAGAGATGGGAGGGAGGGGAAAACAAGCCCAGGGACCCCTGGAGCCCCTGAAGCTGGGAAAGGCAAGAATGACCCTATCCTTAAGTCTCTGGAGGGACCTCAGCCCTGTGAATTGCTGATCTCAGTTGTCTGGTCTCCAGGATATGGGGAGGATAAATTTCTGTTTTTTTTTTTTTTTTTTGTTGTTGTTGTTGTTTTTAACCCACCCAGCTTGTGATCAATTGTTAGAGAAGCCACAGAGCAGCCACACAGACCCTGCTCTTTAGAATCCTAGAAGTGTGTATATCACTAAAGACAGATGCAGAATGGATTACAGAACCTTAGAGACAGCACTGGGCCCTCAGAAATGCTAAAAGAGTAGCTGGACGTCAGAGTTGTTGAGGTGCCAAATTTGAAGCCTGTCCCTAGAGGTACTGGCTGCACACACCTCCTCAGGTTCTTACACTGGTTCATGTGGTGTAACATCTCAGTCCTGACTGAGCATATTTTCTTATCACTGTTCATATTGCTAATACAGAAGTCACTAGTTACATAGGTGAAAACCCAATTAGGATGCTTACTCCAGGGAAGAGCAGCTCTGAAAATGGTCAGCGGTGGGGACTTATGCTTGTGAAGCCAGCAGCCCTTCCACAATCCCTACCCCCATACCTCCGAACAAGGGTCTTCAATGTGTAGCTGGGAGAACCCCACAGAGTCATCTCTAAGTAAGCGCTGGCTGACCCCCTGGCTAGCCACTCCTGAACCTCATCCACACTTTCCAGGTAAACACCTGAATATGTGCAAAGACTTCACAGGATAGAGAAAATGATTGGAACCCATCTAGTGACAGCATGCTTACCGAGTTGGCTCCTGTAGATCAGGTAGGATGGTCCTGGCCTGGGTGATCTTCTGAAAGCTTTCCACTTTCCTACCTGAGTTACTCCTCCTGTCCGGCTCCCACTGCCTGTTTTCATGCTTCCTCACCTCTGCCTGAAACAATTTGCAACAGCAGGAGACACAGCCCATCCTTAGAAAATGACAGCCTAACACCTCCTGTAGAACGTCCAGCAGAACCTCACACAGACCAGATCCCCTGAAATGCCATGGCCACTCACTCTCACTCACCAAAGGGCTCTTCAATGTCTAAGGAGAAAAGACGGCACCAAGTACAGCTGCAAGCACTTGAGTGGGTTTATATACACCTCAACCCACACAAATGTGTAAAGGGGAGGACAGCCAGATCAGCCAATCATTTTCTGTATGGGTTTGTGCTTTTAGAAAATGGGCCTCATTTTGCTTGTCAAGACTCTAGGAACACCTGTGGGTCCTGAGGGTAAGAATGGATATGGAGCTGCAGCTCTTACTTGTTTTCTAATCATTTTATCTGGCTCAAAATTGGGAGAGAATTTCAGGAAGAACTTTCTCTAATGAGAGAGACACAGCAGTCAGGGACAGGAGGGGTGGTGGGTGGAGACAGGCTCAGTGCCCAGGTGCAATGGAAGCCTCTGGAAAACCTGCTGGAAGGAGGCTGCACACAGGGAAGCCCAGGGTCACAGACATGTCAAGAAGCTACTGTTTGTTACCTCAGATCCTGCTCCGAGGGGCTCAAAATCAGATCTGTCCAACAGAGGGGCTGGGGGTGCTCTACAATGAGAAGTTTGTGGACAGTTCTTGGATGCTGAGCCCTAAGAGATAACTATCCAGCTGAACACACTTTCCTGGGTGGTGTCTGCCCATAAGAATCCCATGTTCCTGGGAGGTGCGAGCGAACAAGTAAGCTCTCTGTGCAGTCATCGCACAGTAGCTTAGTGACTCTCACGTGGACAGTGCTGGGATTAGATGAGAACAAGGACATGTTGGGGGACTTCCCCTGAAACATCCCCAGGCACATCTAGAGTGAAGAGTTCAGTTTCGTTGTACTGGTTGTTGTGCTGGTGTGGGAGACTTCATGGGTACCTCTTGTTTCTTCCTCATGACACTACAGAGGCCTCTCCAGTACACATAAGACAGCCTGCACAGGAACAGAGGAATGTGAGAGGGAAGGACCAGGCTGAGAGTGCCTTTGTGCTCTGAGTTGGGAGTGGAAAACAAAGGGTGAGTGTGATCCATAAAAGCAGCCCTGGTGATGGGAGACTTGTTCAAACAATCTGAGTACGAGTTGGAAAGAATTTCCAGACATAGAATGTCTCAGAAGGGAGTGAGTTTTTATTAAGAACAAAGAGCAGAGATAAAGTGGGCACTGTGAGTGCAGCAGGCCAACCTGCTTACAGATTCAGGAAAGTCGACAGCTTTTGTGGCTTCAAGACAAAGAAAATTCCTGCTGGAAGGTTGATGTTAGGTGATTGATTGGAGCACCATAGGGTGTTTACTGGAGTGGGCATCTTTGCCTGGTAGGGAGTCAGGAAGCTTGTTCATGATGATCAGGGGCTTTTGGGAACAGTCACAAAGGGATTCAGTCAGATTCATAGTTGACTTTGGTTCTGGGCTCCATTTCTGTGGCCTTGGTTTGAGGCCCTCAGCTGTGGCCTTGGAGAAGTACTCACCTCAAGACTCACCCTTCCGAGTAAATTTCCATCACGTTATCTATGTAGGAGAGATCCAGTGATCCTAGGTCTGTTTGGAAAATTCTTGGATACCACAGAGCCACATACTGAGTGTGAACCTGGTTATTGAACCTTGTTGACAAAATTATAATTTTCTCTCTTTTTTTTTCTAAAAGGGTGTGGGCTGGCGGCTGCCTGATAATCCATTCAAATGATATTTTCCTACTTATGCCATCAATAGGTTTGGTCAAACTTTTTCGATTTCTTGTGTAAGCAGGCATCTTGCAACTCCTTCCTGCAGGATTATTTCCATTAGAATGTCAACTAATCAAGGTAACAACAGTATGGCTTTCAGCACTCTTAGACAACTTCCCAAGCCTGTTTCCTCAGGGGCAGTCCAAATATAAGCTAGGAATGGGTTCAAAAGGCTCAGAAAATGCAGGGAAGTATACTTCCTATGACCCTGGAAATGAGGGCCTCTTGTAAACCTGGAGTTCTCACATCTTAGAATCTAGACAGTTGCTGATAGACAGATGTCTGAAAAAGCACTCTGCTTTTATGCCTTTCATTCATCTGGGAAGTGGGGTCACCCTGAGGACTGTGACTGTGTGATTCGAATTGCAGATTTAGGCGAGGGGGCTCTACCTGGAGACTGTGGACACGTGATCCATGATGCATGCTTCAGAAGGGGGTCACCATAGAAACTGCGGATGTGCCACTCCAGATATAGGGTATAGGAAGTGCGTTTACCCTGCCACTTATGGACATGTTTCCAGAGGGGCAGGGTCTGGGGAATGGGGTAATCCCAGAGACTGTGCCTGTATGACACCAGGTACAGGGTCTGTGGAGATGTGTCATCCTAGAGACTGTGAAATGTGACCCCAGGTGCAGGGTCTGGGGCGTGTGGTAAGCCTCGAGACTCTGGATGTGTGACCGAAGGTGAAGGTTATGGGGAGGGTCTCACTCAAGGATTGTGGACATATGACCCCAGATATATGGTCAGTGAGATGGGGTCACCCTGGAGACTGTGAATATGTTACCTCTGGTGCAGGTTCTGGGAGGGGTTTACCCTGGAGACTGTGGTTATGAGAACCCAGAGGCAAGGTCTGTAAGGTTACATCACCTCAAGACTGTGGTCCTGATACCGCAGACCAGGTCAGTGAGGTTGGTTCACCCTGCATAATGTGAATGTGTGACTTCAAGTATACAAGCTGGGGAAAATTTTTGCCCTGGAGACTGTGGACATGTGGACACCAGGTCCAGGGTCTGGCAGGGGGTATCACACTGGAGACTGTGGACATTTGACCCCAGGTACAAGTACTGGGTAATGGCAGCACCCCAGAGTCTATGGACATGTGTCACCAGGTACTGGGTCTGAGAGAATGCACACAGTATAGACTTGATATGTGACCCCAAATACAGAGCCTGGGAGAGGTCACTCTTGGGACTGAAGACATGTGATCTCAGATACAGGATCTGGGATGGTGTCACCCTGGAAACTATAGACATGTAACACCAGCATATGGTCTGGGAGGGGAGCTCACAATGGAAACTGTGGCCGTGTCATCCCATGCACTCGGACTCATGTGGTAGTGTCACCCTGAAGTCTGTGGACTGTATCCACAGATATGGGTCTGGGGGCTGGGGTGTCACCCTGGATACTGGAAATGTGACCAGAGGTTCAAAGATTGGGAGTGCTGATCACCATGGAGACTATGTACATGTGACCAGACGGAAAAGTTCTAGTGAGGTGGGGTCACCATGGATAACGTGGACATGTGAACCCAGGTGTAGGGTTTGTCAGAGGCGGTTACCCTGGAAACTGGAAATATGAAACAAGATACAGAGTCTTGGCAAAGTGTCACCAAGGACACTGTGGATATGTGACCCCAGGTGCTTGTATTTCAAAGAGGTGACACTTTAGCCTGTGGATGTGTGACCTCAGGTGAAAGGTCTGGAAGTAAGGGTCACCATGGACTGTGGTCATCTAACACCATGTTCAGGGTCTGAAGAGAGGTCTCTCTGTGACGACTGTGGACACGTGACCTCAGGTGCATGTTCTGTGAGGATATTTCTCCCTGGAGAAAGTTGACAGGAGACCAAAATGCAGTGTATGGGGTAGAGGCTGACCCTGGAGCCTATGGATGTGTAAAGCCAGGTGAAGTGTCTTGGAGGTGGGGTCACAATGGAGACTGTGGACATGTGAACCCTGGTGCAGGGTCTGGGAGAGTGTTCACTCTGGAGACTACGAACATGTGACTCTATGAATAGGAACTATGAAGGGGTTCATCAGGGAAACTGTGGCCATTTGACACTCTGTAAACTATCTGATGTCGGGTGTGAACATGGAGACTGTGGTCATATAGCCCCTGATGCTGGGGAGAAAGGGGTCACCCTGGAAACTGTGGGTGTGTGATCCCCGGTGCATGACCTGAGAGTGGTTCATCATGGAGACTATGGACGTGAAATTCCACGGATAGGGTCTTGAAGGTGGGGTTGTGTCCAAGTGTTTCTGGTTACTGGATCTGGGTGGGGGGGTCACCCTGAGGACTATGAATGTGTAACCCAAAATGCAGTGTCTGGGGAGGGTGCTCTCCCAGCAGACCCTATGATTTGTGATCCCAGATGCAGGATCTGGGATGTGGGGTCACTCTGGGGATTGTGGATTGTTACATCAGGTGAATGGTCTGGGAGAGGGTTACCTTGAAGACTCTGGACATGTCACCCTAAGTGCAGGGACTGGAAGGTGGTGTCACAGGACATTGTGGTCCTGAGACCTCAGGTACAGAGTCTGGATGTTTGCTCATACTAGAGACTGTGGACATGTGATCCCATGTATGTGGTCTGGGAGGGATTCACCCTGGATACTACAGAAATTTGACCCCAGGTACAGGATCAAGTTGTAGTTAGCCTGGAGACTGTTTATGTGTGACCCCATGTGCAGTTTCTATGAGGTGGAGTCACAATTCAGACTGTAGAAATGTGTCCCTGTTCCAGGGTGTGGGAGGGGGAACCCGTGGATCTAGTGGACATGGGACCTTAGGTGCAGGGTCTGGGAAGAGATGTCACACTGGGCACTGTGGTCATGTGACACCAGGTACATAGTCTGTAGGTAGTCTCATCCTGGATACAGTTTATGTGTGACCCCAGGTGCAGTATCCAGGAGGTGGGTCACCCTTTAGGCCCTAGACATGCGACCCCAGGTACAGGTTCTGGGAAGTGGGTTTACCCTGGGGCCAGTGGACATGTGACCCAAGGTCCCAGGTCTGGGGAGAGGTCACACCAAGGAGACTGTGGATGTGTGACCACACATAGAGGCTCTGGGAATGTGTCACCCAGATTAACATGGAGTGGTGAACCTGGTAAGGTGTAGACAACCTGGATACTGTGGACATGTGAATCCAAGTGCTGGGTATGAGTGGTGTCAACAAGAATTTTGACATGTGACCCCAGGTGCAGGTACTTCAAGGCAGTCAACATGGAGCCTGTGAATGTGTGAACACAGGACAAGTGTCTGAGAGGTGAGGTCACCCTTAAGACTGGACTTGCAACTCCAGGTGCAGGGTCTTGAGGTGGGTTCACTTTGGAAACTTTGGATATGTGACCTCAGGTTAAGGGTTTTGGAGGACATTCACCCTGCAGAATGTGGATATGTGACTCCACGTACAGGATCTGCAAAGGTGTTCACCAGGGAGACTGTGGCCATGTGACACCTGGTGTAGTATCTGAAGAGGGATACTCCACTCGAATGGAGAGTGGACTTCCCTGGGGCCACACGAGAGGCTCCCTGAATTCCCCATTGTGGCATGAGAGAAACACCACACATGGCGACAGAGCTCGAGACAAACCACGAGATTGCCCTGTCATCTGGAGCTGAGTGCCTTCTTTTCCTGCAAGGCTTAGAGAGCAATCTTGAGCCCCTCTCAAAATTTCACAGGAGACTTGACTCCCTTTAGGCCATCAATGGGCTCCAAGAGATAGCCATCACAACTCGAGAGAAGAGCGGAGTTCTTTGCTTCAACTCAAGATGAGGCCTGACTCCACGGGTGAACTTTGAATACAACACCAAGATCCCTGTCGCCACTGGAGACGAATATGTAATTTCTGGACAGAAGCCTAGATTATGTCTATTAGCCCTGCAGTAACTTGACAGCAAACCCCAGACACCCTCACAACTCAAATGGAGATAGAACTTCCCTGCGGAAACACCAGAGGCTCCCTGAATTCTGAGTCATAACTCGAAATTCTGACTGCATCTCGAGAAAAATGACAAAGTTCCCCCATCATTGAGAGATGAGTCCCTTGCCCCCTGCAGTGCCTCGAGAGAAATCCCATTTTCACTCTTGAAATTCGATATGGTACTTGACAACCTTGATGCAACTCTAAAAATTCCCTAACTTACCCGTTTCATTCTAGAGTATCAACGAATTTTCAGGCACATCTTAATCTTAGCCCTGTCTCCATTCCTGATCTCGACATGAAGGTCAATTCCTCTGCTTTGTCTGGAAACGGATCCCAACGTTCCTGTCTCAACTCAGGAAGAGACCAGACTCAGATTGAAACACAGGATGAAGCCTCGTGGTTCGTGACACATTCCGTAAGATACCAATTTCCGTGTCCACTCAAGAGAAGACCCGATGCCTCGGCACCTTTTCCAATGGAATCCCTGATGATGAAGTCACCACACGAAGGGGCACTGACACCCTGGGTGCATCCTCCCGAAAGAGCCACTGGTTCTAAGTACAACTTGACAAGTGGCATGACACCCCATGAACAACTCTAGAGGCAAGCGGAGTTCCATGCCTCCACATAAGACGAGGCCTAACTCCCTGTTAAAAACCCTCAATGAGACAGAGATTGATATCAGAATAAGTGAGGAAGCCTGAGATTCAAGCCTCAACTCCAAATGAGGCCCTCTTCCATGGCACTGAACCCAGGGGAGTCCCAAGACAATCCTCTCAACTGTACAGTATTCCCCTTTCTCATAGGCACCAAGAGAAGCCGAAAGAGGGCACCGTCACAAGACAAGGGAACCTAGGGATTCTTACAGAAACTCGAGAAAGACCTCAAGATACCCGCTTCAACACGTCTTGAAGCCCGATTCTCCTGTCGTGACTCGAGCGCCATCCTGGGCCCTCCTCACCACTCGAATGGGGACTGGACTTCCCTGGGGACACAAGAGAGGCTCCCTGAGTTCTCCATTGTAACTCGAGAGAAACACCACACATCGAGCCGCAGCTCGAGAAAAACCATGAGATTCCCGCGATATCACCAAATGAGGCCATTCTTTCCCTGCAGGGCCTAGAGAGCAATCCCGAGTCCCCTCTCAAAATGGAACAGAAGGATGGATTGTTTTTTTTTTTTTTTTTTTTTTTAACACATTTTCCTCCAAGAGCTAGCCGTGGCAACTCGAGAGGAGAGGTCAGTTCTTTGCTTCAAGTCGAGACGAGGCCTGACTCCCTGACTGAAGCTTGAATGCAACCCCGAGAACCCTGACACCACTGAAGGGGAACAAGGAGTTTCTGAACACAAGCCTGAAGGAAGTTTCTTTGCCCTGTAGCGACTCCAGAGCAATCCCAGCTCCCCATGCCATTTTGAATGGAGATTGGTCTTTCTCTGGGGCCACAAGAGAGGCTCCATGAGTTCCCAGTCGTAACTCGAGAATCCCGCCTTAAGTCAAGAACAACCACGTGGTTGCCCAGTCATCACAAGATGACGCCCTTTCCCACTGCAGCATCTTGATATAAATCCCACGAACCCACTGGATCATTGAAGCGGAACTTGACACACTTGAGAAAACTACAAATGTGGCCCAACATACCGGTCTCATTGGAGAGGAACACCGAGTTTCCCGGCACAACTTCCTCTGAGCCCCTTCTTCCCTCCTGAACCCGACATGAGGGTCCATCCGTCTACTTTGTCTGGAAAGGGATCCCGATCTTACAGTCCCACGATAGGAGGAGGCCACTCTCACTTGGAAATTCGAGAGGAAGCCTCGTGGGTCAGGCCACATTCTGAAAAACACTGATTTCCCCGTCCACTCAAGAGAAGTGGCGATGCCTGGGCACCTTTCCCATGGAACCCCGAGGATGAAGTTCACCACATGAGGGGGCACTGACACCCTGGGTGCATCCTACCGAAAGAGCTGCTGGGTCCAAGTACAACTTGACAAGTGGCCTGATACCCCAGGAACAACCCGAGAGGCAAGCGGAGTTCCATGTCTCCAAACAAGACGAGGACTAACTCCCTGTTCAAAACCCCCAAAGACCAAGAGATCGATGTCAGAACAGGAGAGGAATCCTGAGATTCCCGCATCACCTCAAAATGAGGCACTCTTCCATGGCACTGAACCCAGGGGAGTTCCAAGACAACTCTTTCAACTGCACAGTATTCCCCCTTCTCATAGACACCAAGGGAAGCTGCCAGAGGTCACCGTCATGAGCCGAGGGAACCTAGGGATTCTTACAGCAACTCAAGAAACACCTTGAGATATCCTCTTCAACATGTCTTGAAGCCCAATTCCCCTGTCATGACCAAGAGCCATCCCGGGCCCTCCTCGCCACTTGTATTAAGACAGGACTTCCCTGAGGCCATAACAGAGACTCCCTGAGTTCCCCATTGTAACTGGAGATAAAAGCCAAACGTCGAGGAGCAGTTCAAGCAACACCATGAGATTCCCCCGACATCGCCAGAGGTGGCCCTTCTTTTCTTGCAGGGCCTAGAGAGCAATCCCGAGTCCCCTCTCAAAACTTCACAGAAGGCTTGATTCCATTTTGGCCAAACAATGGGCTCCAAGATTAAGCCTTGGAAACTCGAGAGGAGAAGGGAGTTATTTGCATCAACTCGAGACGATGACTGACTCCCGGGATGAAGCTTGAAGGCAACCCTGAGATCCCTAACACTCCGGAAGTGAAAAACTGGGTTTCTGGACTCAAGCCTAGAAGAGGTCTCTTTTCCCTGCAGCAACTCAAAAGCAATCCCCAGCTCTCCCAGGCCATTTGCATGGAGATTGGTCTTCTCTGGGGTGACACCAGAGGCTCCCTGAGTTCCCAGTCATAACTCGAGAGTCCCCCGTAAGTCGAGAACAAACACATGTTTGCCCAGTAATCGCAAGATGAGGCCCTTTCCCGCTGCACCATCTTGAGAGAAATCCCACGAACCCACTGGATCATTGAAACGGAACTAGACAGCCTTGAGGAAACTTCAAATGTGGCCCAACATTCCAGTCTCATTGGAGAGAAACACCAAGGTTCACGGCACAACATTATATGAACCACTTCTTCCCTCCTGATCTCGACATGAGTGTCGATCCCTCTGCTTTGTCTGGAAACGGATCTCGACCTTCCAGTGCCACCTCAGGAGGAGGCCGGTCTAACTTGGAAACTCAAGAGGAAGCCTCGTGGGTCATGCCACACTATGAAAGTCACCGATTACCCTGTCCACTCAGAGAAATCCCTATGCCTGAGCCCCTTTTCCAATGGAACCCCGAGAAAGAAGTCACCACATGAAGTGGCACTGACAACATGGGTGCATCCTCACGAAAGAGCAGCTGGTTCCAAGAAGAACTCGACAAGTGGCCTGACACCCTTGAGAGGCAATCAGAGTTCCATGCCTCCACACAAGACGAGGCCTAACTCCTTGTTCCAAACCACCAAAGACCACGAGATCGAAGTCAGAACAGGATAGGAAGCCTGAGATTACCGACTTACTTCCAGATGAGGCCCTCTTCCATGCCACTGAAACCAGGGGAGTAGCAAGACAACCCTCTCAAATGCACAGTATTTGCCCTTTTCATAGGCACCAAGGGAAGGTGCCAGAGTTCACCGTCACAAGCCCAGGGAACCTAGGGATTCTTACAGCACCTCGAGAAACATCTCGAGATACCCCCTTCAACACGTCTTGAAGTACGATTCCCCTGCCTTGGCTTGAGAGCCATCCTGGGCCCTCCTCGCCCCTCGAATGGGGACTGGACTTCCCTGGGGCCACCAGAGAGGATCCCTGCGTTCCCTGTAGTAGCTCGAGAGAAATGCCACACATTGATCCGCAGCTCGAGAAAACACCCTGAGATTCCCCCGTCATCACCAGATGAGGCCCTTCTTTTCCTGCAGGGTTTAGAGAGCAACTCCGTGTCCTCTCTCAAAACTGCTCAGAAGGTTTGATTCCCCCCTCCTTTTTATTTTTTTTTTTTTTTAACACAATGGGTTTCAATATCTAGACTTGGAAACTCGAGAGAGGGGAGTTCTTTGCTTCAACTCGAGACGAGGCCTGACTCCCCTGCTAAAGCTTGAATGCAACCCCGAGATCCCTAGAGCCCCTGAAGTGCAAACGTAGTTTCTGGACACACACCTAGAAGACTAGAAGAGGTCTCTTTGCCCTGCAGCGACTCGAGAGCAATCCCCAGCTCCCAAACGCCATTTTGAATAGAGATTGGTCTTCCCTGGGGCCACACGACTTGCTCCCTGAGTTACGGGTCGTAACTCGAGAAACCTGCTGTAAGTCGAGTACAACCACGTGGTTGCCCAGTCAAGGCCAGGTGACGCCCTTTCCCGCAGCAACATCTTGAGGGAAATCCCACGAACCAACTGGATTATCGAAACGGACATTGACAGCTATGAGGAAACTTCAAATGTGGCCCAACATACCGGTCTCATTGGAGAGGAACACCGAGGTTCCCGGCACAACTTCCTCTGAGCCCCTTCTTCCCTCCTGATCTTGACATGTGTGTTGATTCCTCTGCTTTGTCTAGAAAGGAATCCTGACCTTCCAGTGCCACCTCACGAGGAGGCCAGTCTAACTTGGAAACTCGACAGGAAGACTAGTGCGTTGTGCCACACTCTGAAAGACACCAATTTCCACGTCCACTCTAGAGAAATCCCTATGCCTGGGCACCTTTTCCAATGGAACCCCGAGGATGAAGTCACCACACTAAGGGGCACTGACACCCTTTTTCATTCCCTCGAAAGAGCAGCTGGTTCCAAGGAGAACTCGACAAGTGGCCTGACACCCTCCAGAGGCAAGCAGAGTTCCATGCCTCCACACAAGACGAGGCCTAACTCCCTGTTCCAAATCTCCAAAGACCCCGAGATCGATGTCAGAAAAGGAGAGGAAGCCTTAGATTCTCGCCTCACCTCCAGATGAAGCCCTCTTCCATGGCAATGACCCAGGTAGTCCCAAGACAACCCTCTCAACTGCATAGTATTCCCCCATCTCATAGGCTCCAAGAGAAACTCCCGAGGTCACCGTCACAAACCCAGAGAACCTAGGGATTCTTACAGCAACTCGAGAAACACCTCGAGATACCCCCTTCAACACATCTTGAAGTCCGATTTCCCTGCCGTGACTCGAGAGACATCCCGGGTCCTCCTCGCCCCTCGATTGGGCACTGGATTTCCGGGGGACACAAGAGAGGCTGCCTGAGTTCCCCGTCATAGCTCGAGAGAAACGCCACACGTTGAGCTGCAGCTCGAGAAAACACCATGAGATTTCCCCGACATCGCCACATGAGGACCTTCTTTTCCTGCAGGGCCTAGAGAGCAACCCTGAGTCCTTTCTCAAAACTCCACAGAAGGCTTGATTTTTTTTTTTTTTTTTTTAACACAATGGGCTTCAAGTTCTAGCCTTGGCCACTCGAGAGGAGAGGGGAGTCCTTTGTTTCAACTCGAGATGAGGCCTGACACCCCAGCCGAATCTTGAATGCAACCCCGAGATCCTTAGCGCCCTGAAGGGGAACACGGAGTTTCTGGACACACGCCTAGAAGACTAGAAGAGGTCTCTTTGCCCTGCAGCGATTCGAGAGTAATCCCCAGCTCTCCAACGCCATTTTGAATGGAGTTTGGTCTTCCCTGGGGCCACAGGAGAGGTTCCCTGAGTTCCGGGTCGTAACTCGAGAATCCTGCCATAAGTCTAGAACAACCACGTGGTTGCCCACTCATCGCCACAGGAGGCCATTTCCCGCTGCAGCGAGTTAAGAGAAATCCCACGAACCCACTGGATCATTGAAACGGAACTAGACAGCTTTGAGGAAATTTCAAATGTGGCCCTACCTACCGGTCTCACTGGAGAGGAACATTGAGGTTCTGGGCACAATTTCCTCTGAGCCCCTTCGTCCCTCCTGATCTTGACATGAGGGTCGATCCCCCTGCTTTGTCTGGAAAGGGATCCCGACCTTCCAGTCCCAACTCAGGAGGAGGCTGGTCTCACTTCGAAACTCAAGAGGAAGCCTCGTGGTTCGTGCCACATTCCGAAAGACACAGATTTCCCCGTCCACTCAAGAGAAGTCCCGATGGCTCCCCACCTTTTCCAATGGAACACCGAGGATGAAGTCACAACATGAAGGGGCACTGACACCCTGGGTCCATCCCCCCGAAAGAGCCTCTGGTTCCAAGGACAACTCGACAAGTGCCCTGACACCCCATGAACACCTCGAGAGGCAAGCGGAGTTCCATGCCTCCACACAAGGCGAGGCCTAACTCCCTGTTCAAAACACCCAAAGGCCCCGAAATCGATGTCAAATCAGGAGAGGAAACCTGAGATTACGGCTTCACCTCCAAATGAGGCCCTCTTCCTCAGCACTGAACCCAGGGGAATCCCAAGACAACCCTCTCAACTTCACAGTATTCCCCCTTCTCATAGGCTCCAAGGGAAGCTGCCAGAGGTCACCGTCATAAGCCCAGGGAACTTAGGGATTCTTACAGAAACTCGAGATACACGTCGAGATACCCCCTTCAACACGTCTTGAAGCCCGATTCCCCTGCCGGTACACGAGAGCCATCCTGGGCCCTCCTCACTACTCGAATGGAGACTGGACTTCCTTGGGGACCCAAGAGAGGCTTCCTGAGTTCCCCGTCGTAACTCAAGAAAAACTCCAAACGTCGAGATGCAGCTGGAGGAAACACCATGAGATTCTCCCGACATCACCACATGAGGCCCTTCTTTTCCTGCAGGGCCTAGAAAGCAACCCCGGGTCCTCTCTCAAAACTCCACAGAAAGATTGATTCCCTTTTTGTTAATACAATGGGCTTCAAGAGCTAGCCTGGGCCACTCGAGAGGAGAGGGGAGTTTTTTTTTTCAACTCGAGACGAGGCCTGATTCCCTGGCTGAAACTTGAATGCAACCCCGAGATCCCTAGCGCCCCTGAAGTGGAACACGGAGTTTCCGGACACACACCTAGAAGACGAGAAGAGGTCTCTTTGCCCTGCAGCGATTCGAGAGCAATCCCCAGCTCTCCCACGCCATTTTGAATGGAGATTGGTCTTCCCTCGGGCCACACAAAAGGCTCCCTGAGATCCAGGCCATAACTCAAGAATCCCTCCATAAGTCGAGAATAACCACGTGGTTGCCCACTCATCGCCAGAGGAGGCTATTTCCCGCTGCAGTGAGTTGAGAGAAATCCCACGAACCCACTGGATCATTGAAACGGAACTAGACAGCCTTGAGGAATCTACAAATGTGGCCCTACATACCGGTCTAAATGAAGAGGAACACAGAGGTTCCCGGCACAACTTCTTCTGAGCCCCTTCTTCCCTCCTGATCTCGACATGAGGGTCGATCCCCCTGCTTTGTCTGGAAAGGGATCCCGACCTTCCAGTCCCACCTCAGCAGGAGGCCGGTCTCACTTAGAACTCGAGAGGAAGCCTCGTGGTTCGTGCCACATTCCAAAATACACCGATATCCCTGTCCTCTCAAGAGAAGTCCTGATGCCTGCCCACCTTTTCCAATGGAACCCCGAGGATGAAGACACCACATGAAGGGGCACTGAAACTCTGGGTGCATCTACACGAAAGAACTTCTGGTTCCAAGGCCAACTCGACAGGTGGCCTGACACCCCATGAACACCTCGTGAGGCAAGCGGAGTTCCATGCCTCCACACAAGTCGAGGCCTAACTCCCTGTTCAAAACCCCCAAAGACCCCGATATCCATGTCAGAACAGGATAGGAAGCCTTAGATTCCCGCCTCACCTCGAGATGAGGCCGTCTTCCATGGCACTGAACCCACGGGAATACCATGACAACACTTTCAACTTCACAGTATTCCCCCTTCTCATAGGCAACAAAGGAAGCTGCCAGAGGTCACCGTCACAAGCCCAGGGAACCTAGGGATTCTTACAGCATCTCGAAAATCACATTTAGATACCCCTTCCAACACGTTTTGAAGCCCGATTCCCCTGCCATGATTCAAGAGACATCCTGGGCCCTCCTCGCTACTCGAATGGGGCCTGGACTTCCCTGGGGACACAAGAGAGGCTCCATGAGTTCCCCGTCATAGCTCGAGAGAAACACTACACGTCAAGCCCCAGCTCGAGAATACACCATGAGATTCCCCCGACATCGCCACATGAGGCACTTCTTTTCCTGCAGGGCCTAGAGAGCAAACATGAGTCCTTTCTCAAAACTCCACAGAAGGCTTGATTCTCCTTTTTTTTTTTTTTTTTTTTTTTTAACACAATGGGCTTCAAGAGTTAGCCTTGGCCACTCGAGAAAAGACGGAAGTTCTTTGTTTCAACTCGAGACGTGGCCTGACTCCCCGGATGAAGCTTGAATGCAAACCCGAGATCCCTAGCGCACCTAAAGGGGAACACGGAGTGTCTGGACACACACCTAGAAGACTAGAAGAGGTCTCTTTGCCCTGCAGCGACTCGAGAGCAATCCCCAGCTCTCCCACGCCAATTTGAATGGAGATTGGTCTTCCCTGAGGCGAGAAGAGAGGCTCCCTGAGTTCCGGGTCGTAACTCGTGGATCCCGCCGTAAGACGAGAATAAACACGTGGTTGCCCAGTCATTGCCAGAGTAGCCCATTTCCCGCTGCAGCTTGCTGAGAGAAATCCCACGAACCGACTTGATCATCGAAATGGAAGTAGACATCCTTGAGGAACTTCAAATGTGGCTCAAAATACTGGTCTCATTGGAGAGGAACACTGAGGTTCGCGGCACAAATTCCTCTGAGTCCCTTCTTCCCTCCTTATCTCGACATGAGTGTCTTTACCCCTGCTTTGTCTGGAAAGGGATCCCGACCTTCCAGTCCCATCTCAGGAAGAGTCCGGTCTCACTTGGAAACTCGAGAGGAAGCCTCGTGGTTCGTTTCACATTCCAAAAGACACCGATTTCCCCGTCCACTCAAGAGAAATTCCGATGTCTGCACTCCTTTTCCAATGGAATGCCGAGGATGAAGTCAGCACACGAAGTGGCACTGACACCCTGGGTGCATCCTCCTGAAAGAGCCTCTGGTTCCAAGGACAACTCAACAAGTGGCCTGACACACCATGAACACCTCAAGAGGCAAGCGGAGTTCCATGGCTCCACACAAGGCGAGGCCTAACTCTCTGTTTAAAACCCCCAAAGACTCCAAGATCGAGGTCACAAAAGGAAGGGAAGCCTGAGATTCCCGCCTCACCTCCAGATGAGGCCCTCTTCCATGGCACTGAACCCAGGGGAATCCCAAGACAACCCTCTCAACTGCAGAGTATTCCCCCATCTCATAGGAACCAAGGAAAGCTGCCAGAGGTCTTCGTCACAAGCCCAGGGCACCTAGGGATTCTTACAGCTACTCGAAAAACACCTCGAGATACCCCCTTTAACATGTCTTCAAGCGCGATTCCCCGGCCGTGACTTGAGAGCCATCCCGGGCCCTCCTCGCTACTCAAATGGGGACTGAAGTTCCCTGGGGACACAAGAGAGGCTCCCTGAGTTCCCCGTCATAGCTCGAGAGAAAGGCCATACATCGAGCCACAGCTCGAGAAAACACCATGAGATTACCCCGACATCGCCACATGAGGCCCTTCTTTTCCTGCAGGGCCTAGAAAGAAACCCCAAGTCTTCTCTCAATACTCCAGCCTTGGCCATTCGAGAGGAGAGGCGAGTTCTTTGTTTCAACTGGAGATGAGGCCTGACTACCTGGCTGAAGCTTGAATGCAACCCCGAGATTCGTTGCGCCACTGAAGGGGAACACGGAGATTCAGGACACACGCCTAGAAGATGAGAATGGGTCTCTTTACGCTGCAGCATCTCAAGAGTAATCCTCAGCTCACCCACGCCATTTTGAATGATGATTTGTCTTCCCTGGCACCACACGAGAGGCTCCCTGAGTTCCGGTTGTAACTAACGAATCCTGCCGTAAGTCGAGAAAAACCACGTGGTTGCCCATTCATCACCAGAGGAGGCCATTTCCTACTGCAACCTTTTGAGAGAATTCCCATTAACCCACGTGATCATTGAAATGGAACTACACAGACATGAGGAAACTTCACATGTGGCCCATAATACTGGTCTCATTGGAGAGGAACACCGAGGTTCCTGGTACAACTTCCTCCGAGCCCCTTCTTCCCTCCTCATCTCGACATGAGGGTTGATCCCCCTGCTTTGCCTGGAAAGGGATCCCGAACTTCCAGTCCCACTGCAGGAGGAGGCCGGCCTCACTCGAAACTCGAGAAGAAGCCTCGTGGTTCTTGCCACATTCCGAAAGACACCTATTTCCCCGTCCACTCAAGAGAAGGCCCGATGCCTGCGTACCTTTTCCAATGGAACCCCGAGGATGAAGTCATCACATGAAGAGGCACTGACAACCTGGGTGCATCCTCCCGAAAGAGCCTCTGTTTCCAAGGACAACTCGACAAATGGCCTGACACCCCATGAACACATCGAGAGTCAAGCGGAGTTCCATGCCTCCACACAAGTCGAGGCCTAACTCCCCGTTCAAAACCCCCAAAGACCCCGAGATCAATGTCCGAACAGGAGAGGAAGCCTGAGATTCCCGCCTCACAACCAGATGAGGCCTTCTTCCATGGCACTGAACCTAGGGGAATCACAATACAACCCTCTCAACTGCACAATATTCCCCATTCTCATAGGCACCAAGGGAAGCTGCCAGAGGTCACCGTCACAAGCCCAGGGAACATAGGGATTCTTACAGCTAATCGAGAAACACCTCGAGTTACCTCCTTCAACACGTCTTGAGGCACGATTCCCCTGCCAGGACTCGAGAGCCATCCTGGGCCCTCCTCGCTACTCGAGTGGGGACTGGACTTCCCTGGAGACACATGAGAGGCTCCCTGAGTTCCCCGTCGTAGCTCGAGAGAAATGCCAAACTTCTAGCCATAGCTCGAGAAAACACCATGAAATTCCCCCAACATCGCCACATGAGGCCCTTCTTTTCCTGCAGGGACTAGAGAGCAACGCCGAGTCCTCTCTCAAAACTCCACAGAAGGCTTGATTTCCCTTTTGTTAACACAATGGGCTTCAAGATCTAGCCTTGGCCACTCGAGAGGAGAGGGGAGTTCTTTGTTTCAGCTCGAGACAAAGCATGACTACCCAGCTGAAGCTTGAATGCAACCCCGAAATCTCTAGCGGTCCTGAAGGGGAACACGGAGTTTCCGGACACACGCCTAAAAGACTACAACAGGTCTCTTTGCCCTGCAGCGACTAGAGAGCAATCCCCAGCTCTCCCATGCCATTTTGAATGGAGATTGTCCTTCCCTGGGGCCACACGAGAGGTTCCCTGAGTTCCGGGTCATAACTCGAGAATCCCGCCGTAAGTCGAGAATAACCACCTGGTTGCCCAGTCTTCAACAGAGGAGGCCATTTCCCACTGCAGAGTGTTCAGAGAAATCCCATGAACCCACTGGATCATCGAATCGGAACTAGACAGCCTTGAGGAAACTTCAAATGTAGCCCAACGTACCAGTCTCATTGGAGAGGAACACCGAGGTTCCAGGCAAAACTTTCTCTGAGCCCCTTCTTCCCTCCTGATCTCGACATGAGGGTCGATTCCACTGCTTTGTCTGGAAAGCCATCTCGATATTCCAGTCCCACATCAGGAGGAGGCCAATCTCACTTGGAAACTCGAGAGGAAGCCTCGTGGTTTGCTCCACATTCCGAAAGACACTGATTTCCCCATCCACTCAAGAGAAGTCCTGATGCCTGTGCACCTTTTCCAATGGAATCCTGAGGATGAAGTCACCACATGAAGGGGCACTGACACCCTGGGTGCATCCTCCCGAAAGAGCATCTGTTTCCAAGGACAACTCGACAAGTGGCCTGACACCCCATGAAGACCTCGAGAGGCAAGCGGAGTTCCATGCCTCCACACAAGGCGAGGGCTAACTCCCTGTTCAAAACACACAAAGACCCTGAGATCGATGTCAGAACAGGAGAGGAAGCCTGAAATTCACACCTCACCTCCAGATGAGGCTCTCTTCCATGGCACTGAACCCAGGGGAGTCCCAAGACAACCCTCTCAACTGCAGAGTATTCCCCCATCTCATAGGAACCAAGGGAATCTGCCAGAGGTCACCGTCACAAGCCCAGGGAATCTAGGGATACTTACAGCAACTCGCGAAACACCTCGAGATACCCCCTTCAACATGTCTTGCAGCCCGAATCTTCTGCCGTGTTCCAGAGCCATCCCAGGCCCTCCTAGCTACTCGATTGGGGAATGGATTTCCCGGGGGACACAAGAGAGGCTCCCTGAGTTCCACATCGTAGCTCGAGAGAAACGCCACACATCGAGCCGCAGCTCGAAAAACACCATCAGATTCCTCCGACATCGCCACCTGAGGCCCTTCTTTTCTTGCAGAGCTTAGAGAGCAACCACGAGTCCTCTGTCAAAACTCCACAGAAAGCTCCATTCCCTCTTTTTTAACACAATGGGCTTCAAGAGCTAGCCTTGGCCACTCGAGAGGAGAGGGGAGTTCTTTGTTTCAACTTAAGACGAGGCATGACTCCCCAGCTGAAGCTTGAATGCAACCCCGAGATCCCTAGCGCCCCTGAAGGGTAACACGGAGTTTCTGGACACACGCCTAGAAGACTAGAAGAGGTCTCTTTGCCCTTCAGCGACTCGAGAGCAATCCCCAGCTCTCCCATGCCATTTTGAATGGAGATTGGTCTTCCCAGGGGCCACACGAGAGGCTCCCTGAGATCTGGGTCATAACTTAAGAATCCCGCTGTAAGTACAGAATAAGCACGTGATTGCCCACTCATTACCAGAGGAGGCCATTTCCCCGTGAAGCGTGTTGAGAGAAATCCCACGAACCGACCAGATCATCGAAACGGAACTAGACAGCGTTGAGGAAACTTCAAGTGTGGCCCAACATACCGATTTCATTGGAGAGGAAAACCGAGGTTCCCGACATAACTTCCTGTGAGCACCTTCTTCCTTCCTGATCTCGACATGAGGGTCGATCCCCCTGCTTTGTCTGGAAAGAGATCCCGACCCTCCAGTCACACCTCAGGAGGAGGCCGGTCTCACTTCGAAACTCGAGAGTAAGCCTCGGTTTCCTGCCACATTCCAAAAGACACCGATTTCCCCGTCCACTCAATAGAAGTCCAGATGCCTGCGCACATTTTCCAATGCAACCCCGAGGATGAAGTCACCACACGAAGGGGCACTGACACCCTGGGTGCATCCTCCCGAAAGAGCCTCCGGTTCCAAGGACAACTCAACAAGTGGCCTGACTCCCCATGCACACTGCGAGAGGGAAGCAGAATTCCATGCCTCCACACAAGGTGAGGCCTAACTCCCTGTTCAAAACCCCCAAAGACCCCGAGATCGATGTCAGAACAGGAGAGGAAGCCTGATATTCCCGCCTCAACTCCAGATGACGCACTCTTCCACGGCTCTGAACCCAGGGGAGTCCCAAGACAACCATCTCAACTACACAGTATTCCCTCTTCTCATAGGCACCAAGGGAAGCTGCCAGAGTTGACCGTCACAAGCCCAGGGAACCTAGGGATTCTGACAGCAACTCGAGAAACACCTCGAGATACACCCTTCAACACGGCTTGAAGCCCGATTCCCCTGCCGTGACTCGAAAGCCATCCCGGGCCCTCCTCGCTACTCGAATTGGGACTACCCTTCCTGGGGACACAAGAGAGGCTCCCTTATTTCCCCGTCGTAATTCGAGAATCCCGCTGTAAGTCGAAAACAACAATGTGGTTGCCCATTCATCACCAGAGGAGGCCCTTTCCCACTGCAGCGTCTGGAGAGAAATCTCACGAACCCACAGGATCATCGAAACCGACTTTGAAAGCCTTGAGGAAACTTCACATGTGGCCCAACATACTGGTCTCATTGGAAAGGAACACCGAGGTTCCCAGCACAACTTCCTCTGAACCCCTTCTTCCCTCCTGATCTCGACATGAGGGTCGAACCCCTACTTTGTTTGGAAAGGGATCCCGACCTTCTAGTCCCAACTCAGAAGGAGGCCAATCTCACTTGGAAACTCGATAGGAAGCCTCGTGGGTCGGGCCACATTCTGAAAGACACCGATTTCCCCGTCCAGTCAAGAGAAGTCCCAATGCCTGTGCACCTTTTCCAATGGAACACCGAGGATGAAGTCACCACATGAAGGGGCACTGACACCCGGGGTGCATCCTCCCAAAAGAGCCGCTGTTTCCAAGGACAACTCGACAAGTGGCCTGACACTCCATGAACACCTCGAGAGGCAATCAGAGTTCCATATCTCCACACAAGTCGAGACCTGATTCCCTCTTTGAAACAGCATACACACCCCAAGACCCATGTCAGAATAGGAGAGGAACCCTTAGGTTCCCGCCTCAACTCAAGTTGAGGCCTTCTTCCATTGCACCGATCCCAGTTGAGTCCTGAGAGGCACCTCCCAACTCGACAGTATTCCTGCCTTCCCATAGGAACCATGAGAAGTTCCCTGAGTTCACCATCAGAAGTCTAGTTAACCCAGGGTTTCCTGCCACAACTCGAGAAACACCATGAGATTACCCTTTCAACACATCTTGAAGCCCGATTCCCTGCCATGACTGGAGAGCAGGCCGCGCTCCCCCATGAAACTCGAATGGATATTGGACTTACCTGCGGCCACACGAGAGTCTCCCTGAGTTCCATTGAGAGAAACACCATGTTGCGCCGCAGCTCGAGAAAAAACACAAGATTGCTTCGTCATTGTGAGATGAGGCACTTCTTTTCCTGCAGGGCCTAGAGAGAAAAGAGTCTCCTCTCAAAACTCCACAGGAGACTTGACTCCCTTTAGGCCACTCAATGGGCTTCAAGAGATACACGTCGCAACTCGAGAGTAGAACGGAGTTCTTTGGTCAACTTGAGATGAGGCTTGACTCCCCAAGTGAACCTGTAATGCAACACTGAGATCACTGTCAAAACTGGAGAGGAACACAGAGTTTCTGGACACAAACCTAAATTAGTTCTATTTGGCCTGCAGTGATTTGAGAACAATTCCCAGCTCCCCATCGCAACTTGAATGGAGATTGGACTTCCCTGGAGCCACAGGAGAGGTTGCCTGAATTCCCCGTGTTAACTCAAGAATCCAGTTGCAACTCGATTAAAACCATGAGGTTTCCCAGTCATCGGCATATGAGGCCCTTTCCCACTGCAGCGTCTTGAGAGAAATCCCACGTTCCCTCTTGACATCTGAAACGGTACTTGACACCCTTGATGCAACTTAAAATGTTGCCCGACATACCAGTCTCATTTGAGAGGAACACCAAGTTTCCTGGCACAACTTCAATTGAGCCCCTTCTGCCCTCCTGATCTCAACATTAGGGTGGATTCTCCTGCTTTGTCTGAAAAGGGATACCGACCTTCCCATTGCACCTCAGGAGGAGGCCGGTCACACACTGAAACTTGAGAGAAAGCCTCGAGGGTCGTGCCACAATCCGAAAGACACTGATTTCTCCGTCCACTGAGGTTAAGTCCACAATCCTGGGCAACTCTTCGAATGTAACCTTGACGATGAAGTCACAAGACTAAGGGGAACTGACACCCCAGTTGCATCCTCCGGAAAAACCCGCAGGTTCCAAATACAACTCAACAAGTGGCCTGACGCCCTGTGAACAACTCGAGAGTCAAACGAACTTCCCTGCCTCAACACAAGAAGAGGCTGGATTCTCCTGTTCCAACTCCACAGAGACCTCGAGATCGATGTCAAAAATGGAAAGGAACCCTGACGTTCCCCACCTCAACTTGAGATGAGGCCCTATTCATCCTTGCAACGAAGTGCGAGGAATCCATAGGTGCCCCTCGCAATGCCAAAGGAGATCTGACTTCCCTGAGGAGACACGAGTGGGTCCCTCAGGTAAACACATAACTCGAGAGGAACCCTAAGTTTCTCGCCACAGCTCCACACAAAACAGGAAATTCTCACCTGAACTCTTGAGGAGGCCAATTTATGGTGCAGCGTTTACAAAGAAAGCCCACGTTCCCTCTAGGAACTCGAAAGGGTACTTGACACAGTTGATGAAATTCCAGAAGTTTCCCAAATACCCGTCCCCACTTGAGAGCAACACTGAGTTTCCCACCACAAGTTAAAAAGAGCCCCATTTTCCCCTCCTGAACTTGAGATGAGGTTCGATTGCCCTGCTTCTCCTGGAAAGGAATGCTGACATCTCCATCGCACCTCGAGAGAAGGCTGGTATCTACTTGACACTGGAAGCGGAACCCAGGGGTCTTGTCACAATTCGAAAGCCACAGATTTTCCCATCCAGTCGAGATCGGGCCTGATTTCCTTGCACCGATTCAAATGTCAGCTGAGAATCCACTCACAACACGAAGGGACATCTGATGCCCCGATTGCTAATTGGAAAAGAGGGTCAGGTTCCAAATTGAACTCGCCCTGAGGCCTTTAACACCTTTGACAATTCGAGATGAAAGAAGAGTTCCATGCCTCCACAGAGGCCAAGACCTGACTCCGTGTTTGAAATGGCATACACACCCGGAGAACAAAGTCAGAACATGAGAGGTATCCTGAGGTTCCCACCTCCACTCGAGATGAGGCCCTCTTTCATTAAACCGACTCCAGTGGAGTCCCAAGAGGACACTTCCAACTCCACAGTATTCCTGACTTCCCATAGGTACCATGAGAAGCTACCTGAAGTCACCGTCACAAGTCGAGGGAACCCAATTTGTCCAGCCGCAACTCAAGAAAGACCTGGAGAATCCCCCTTCAACGGGTCTTGAGGCCTGATTCCCCTGCCATGACTTGAGAGCAATCCTGCGCTCCACCTCACAACTCGAATGGAGACTGGACTTCCCTGGGGACAGAAGAGGCTCCTTGAGATCCCTGTCATAACTCGAAAGAAACCACACACATCATGCGGCAGCTCGAGAAAAACCACTAGATTCCACCCTCTTCCCTAGATGAGGCCATACTTTGCCTGCAGGGCGTAGACAAAAGTCCCAAGTCCTCTCTCAAAACTCCACAGGACAGGAAGCACCTAAGTTGGTGGAGGAATAGGACGGGGAGAGCACTTTTTTCCCCCACAAATTCATCAAAAGTACATTTAAACGCCAAGTAAATTCCACAAACAATTTCTGAATGCTGGCAGAGGACATCAGGTACAATGTACAATGTACATCAGGACAATCTGTTATCAGGATTTCCCATAATGATAACAGCTAATCTTTCAATAGAAACTTTTCAAACAAGAATGGAATGGCAAGACATATTTAAAAGAAAAGTAACCAATTTTCTTAGAAAAGAGAGAGAAGAAATCCAGCTCCACCCACCAGAACACCAACACAAGCTTCCATAACCAAGAAACCTTGACAAGAAACGTTTACAAACCCACACAAAGGAAGGAAACTCCATGATAAAGAAACCTCCACAAACTGCCAGAATACAGAAAGGACACCTCAAACTCAGCAATGTAAACAAGATGAAGAGACAGGAATACCCAGCAGGTAAAGGAACAGGATAAATGCTCACCAAACCAAACCAAAGACGCAGAGACAGGGAATCTACCTGAAAAAGAATCCCGAATAATGATAGTGATATTGATGCAAAATCTTGAAAACAAAATGGAATCACAGATAAACAGTCTGGAGACAAGGATTGAGAAGATGCAAGAAAGGTTTAACAAGGACTTTGAAGAAATAAAAAAGAGTCAGTATACAATGAATAATGCAATAAATGAGATCGAAAACACACTGGAGACAACAAATAGTAGAATAACAGAGGCAGAATATAGGGTTAGTGGATTAGAAGATAGAATAGTAGAAATAAATCAATCAGAAAGGAAAAAAGAGAAGCTAATTCAAAGAAATGAGAACAATCCTAGAGACCTCCAGGACAATATTAAACGCTACAACATTCAAATCATAGGAGTCCCAGAAGAAGAAGACAAAAAGAAAGACCATGAGGAAATTCTTGAGGAGATAATAGCAGAAAACTTCCCTAAAATGGGGAAGGAAATAATCATTCAAGTCCAAGAAACCCAGAGAGTCCCAAACAGGATAAACCCAAGATGAAACGCCCTAAGACACATATTAATCAAATTAACAAAGATCAAACACAAAGGACAAACATTAAAAGCAGCAAGGGAAACACAACAAATAACACACAAGGGATTTCCCATTATGATAACAGCTGATCTTTCAATAGAAACTTTTCAAACCAGGAGGGAATGGCAAGACATACTTAAAGTGATGAAAGAAAATAACCTGCAGCCCAGATTATTCTACCCAGCAAGGATCTCATTCAAATATGAAGGAGAAATCAAATCTTTACAGACAAGCCAAAGCTGAGAGAATTCAGCACCACCAAACCAGCTCTCCAACAAATACTAAAGGATATTCTCTAGACAGGAAACACAAAAAGGGTGTATAAATTCGAAGCCAAAACAGTAAAGTAAATGGCAACAGGATCATACTTATCAATAATTACCTTAAACATAAATGGGTTGAATGCCCTAACTAAAAGACAAAGACTGGCTGAATGGTGCCCAAAACAAGACCCCTACCTATGATGTCTTCAAGAGACCCACCTCAAAACAAGGGACACACACAGACTGAAAGTGAAGGGCTGGAAAAACTTTTCCATGCAAATAGAGACCAAAAGAAAGCAGCAGTAGCAATACACATATCAGATAAAATAGACTTTAAAACAAAGGCTATGAAAAGAGACTAAGAAGCTCAGTACATAATAATCAAAGGATCAAACCAAGAAGAAGATATAGCAATTATAAACACATATGCACTCAACATAGGAGCACCACAATATGTAAGACAAATGCTAACAAGTATAAAAGGAGAAATTAATAATAACACAATAATAGAGGGAGACTTTAATACCCCACTAACAACTATGGATTGATCAATTAAACAGAAAATTAACAAGGAAACACAAACTTTAAACGATACAATAGACCAGTTAGGCCTAATTGATATCTATAGGACATTTCATCCCAAAACAATGCATTTCACCTTTTTCTCAAGTGCACACGGAACCTTCTCCAGGATAGATCACATCCTGGGCCATAAATCTAGCCTTGGTAAATTAAAAAAAAAAAAATTGACATCATTCCAAACATCTTTTCTGACCACAATGCAGTAAGATTAGATCTCAATTACAGGAGAAAAGCTATTAACAATTCCAACATATGGAGCCTGAACAACACACTTCTGAATAACCAACAAATCACAGAAGAAATAAAAAATGAAATCCAAATTTGCATAGAAATGAACGAAAATGAAAACACAACAACACAAAACCTGTGAGACACTGTAAAAGCAGTCCTCAGGGGAAAGTTCATAGCAATACAGGAATACCTCAGGAAACAAGAAAAGAGTCAAATAAATAACCTAACTCTACACTTAAAGGAACAAAAAAAGGAAGAAATGACGAACCCCAGGGTTAGTAGAAGGAAAGAAATCTTAAAAATTAGGGCAGAAATAAATGCAAAAGAAACAAAAGAGACCATAGCAAAAATCAACAAAACCAAAAGCTGGCTCTTTGAAAGGATAAACACAAGTGACACACTGTTAGCCAGACTCATCAAGAAACAAAGGGAGAAAAATCAAATCATTAAAATTAGAAATGAAAAGGGAGAGATCACAACAGACAGCACAGAACTACAAAGGATCATTAAAGACTACTATCAGAAATTATATGCCAAAAAATTGGACAACGTGGAAGAAATGGACACATTCTTAGAAAAGTACAAGTCTCCAAAACTGAACCAAGAAGAAATAGAAGATCTTAACAGACTTATCACAAGCATGGAAATTGAAACTGAAGTCAGAAATCTTCCAGCAAACAAAAGCCCAGGTCCAGACGGCTTCACAGCTGAATTCTACCAAAAATTTAGAAAAGAGCTAACACCTATCCTACTCAGACTCTTCCAGAAAATCGCAGAGGATGGTAAACTTCCAAACTCATTCTATGAGTCCACAATCACCCTAATACCAAAACCTGACAAAGATACCACAAAAAAAAAAAGAAAAAAAAAAAAGAAATCTACATGCCAATATCACGGATGAACATAGATTCAAAAATCCTTAACAAAATTCTACCAATCAGAATCCAGCAACACATTATAAAGATCATATACCATGACCAAGTGGGCTTTATCCCAGGGATGCAAAGATTCTTCAATATCCGCAAATCAATCAATGTAATACACCACATTAACAAATTGAAAAATAAAAACCATATGATTACTCAATAGATGCAGAGAAAGCTTTTGACAAAATTCAACATACATTTATGATAAATACTTTCAGAAAGCAGGAATACAAGAAACATACTTCAACATAATAAAAGCTCTATATGACAAACCCACAGTAAACTTTCTCCTCAATGGTGAAAAATTGAAAGCATTTCCTCTAAAGTCATGAACAAGACAAGGAAGCCCACTTTCACCATTACTATTCAACATAGTTCTGGAAGTTTTGGCCACAGCAATCAGAGCGGAAAAAGAAATTAAAGGAATCCAAATTGGAAAAGAAGAAATAATACTCTCACTGTTTGCAGATGACACGATCCTCTACATAGAAAACCCTAAAGACTCCACCAGAAAATTACTAGAACCAATCAATGAATATAGTACAGTTGTAGGATATAAAATCAACACACAGAAATCCCTTGCATTCCTATACACTAATAATGAGAAAATAGAAGGAGAAATTAAGGAAACAATTCTGTTCACCATTACAATGAAAAGAATAAAATACTTAGGAATATATATCTACCTAAAAAACTAAAGACCTATATAAAGAAAACTATAAAACACTAGTGAAAGAAATCAAAGAGGACACTAATAGATCGAGAAATATACCATGTTCAGGGATTGGAAGAATCAATATAGTGAAAATTAGTATACTACCCAAAGCAATTTATAGATTCAATGCAATCCCTATCAAGCTACCAACAGTGTTCTTCACAGAGCTAGATAATATAATTTCACAATTTATATGGAAATACAAAACACCTGGAATAGCCAAAGCAATCTTGAGAAAGAAAAATGGAACTGGAAGAATCAACCTGCCTAACTTCCGGCTCTACTACAAAGCCACAGTCATCAAGACAGTATGGTACTGGCACAAAGACAGAAATATAGATCAAAGGAACAAAATAGAAAGCCCAGAGATAAATCCATGCACATATGGACACCTTATCTTTGACAAAGGAGGCAAGAACATACAATGGATTAAAGACAATCTCTTTAACAAGTGGTGCTGGGAAAACTGGTCAACCACTTGTAAAAGAATGAAACTAGAACACTTTCTCACATCATATACAAAAATAAACTCAAAATGGATTAAAGATCTAAACATAAGACCAGAAAGTATAAAACTCCTAGAAGAGAACATATGCAAAACACGATCCGACATACATCACAGGAGGATCCTCGATGACCCACCTTCCAGAATATTGGAAATAAGAGCAAAAATAAACAAATGGGACCTAATTAAACTTAAAAAGCTTCTGCACAACAAAGGAAACTATAAGCAAGGTGAAAAGGCAGCCTTCAGAATGGGAGAAAATAATAGCAAATTAAGCAACTGACAAACAACTAATCTCAAAAATATACAAGCAACACCTACAGATCAATTCCAGAAAAATCAATGACCCAATCAAAAAATGGGCCAAAGAACTAAAGAGACATTTCTCCAAAGAAGACATACAGATGGCTAACAAACACATGAAAAGATGCTCAACATCACTCATTATCAGAGAAATGCAAATCAAAACAACAATGAGGTACCATTTCATGCAAGTCAGAATCGATTCAAAAGTCTACAAGTAATAAATGCTGGAAAGGGTATGTAGAAAAGGGAACCCTCTTACACTGTTGCTGGGACTAAAAACTAGTACAGTCACTATGGAGAACAGTGTGGAGATTCCTTAAAAAAACTGGAAATAGAACGGCCTTATGATCCAGCAATCCCACTGCGGGGCATACATACTGAGGAAACCAGAATTGAAAGAGACACGTGTATCCCAATGTTCATCGCATCACTGTTTATAATAGCCAGGATATGGAAGCAACCTAGATTTCCATCAGGAGATGAATGGATAAGAAAGCCATGGTACATATACACAATGGAGTATTACTCAACCATTAAAAAGAATATATTTGAAACAGTTCTAATGAGGTGGATTAAACTGGAGCCTATTATACAGAGTTAAATAAGCCAGAAAGAAAAACATCTATACAGTATACTAATGCATATATATGCAATTTAGAATGATGGTAACAATTACCCTGTATACGAGACAGCAAAAGAGACACTGATGTACTGAACAGTCCTTTGGACCCTGTGGGCAAGGGAGAGGGTGGCATGATTTGGGAGAATGGAACTGAAACATGTATAATATCACATATGAAATGAGTCGCCAGTCCAGGTTCAGTGCATGATACTGGATGTTTGGGGATGGTGCACTGGGACGACCAAGAGTGATGGTATGAAGAGGGGGCAAGGAGGAGTGTTCAGGATGGGGAATATGTTAATACCTGTGGGGGATTCATGTTGATATATTGAAAATCAATACAATATTGTACAGTTAAAAAAATCAAATTTAAAAAACGGAAAAAAATCCACGTGAGGCTTGATTCCCTTTAGGCAACTAAATGGGCTCCAAGAGATAACCATCTCATCTTGAGAGGAGAGTGGAGTTCTTTCTTTCAACTCGAGACGAGGCCTGACTCACCGGGTAAACCTTGAATGCAACCCCGCGATCTGTGTCACCACTGGAGGGGAATATGGAGTTTCCGGACACAAGCCTAGATGAGGTCTATTTGTCCTGCAGTGACTCGAGAGCAAACCACAGCTCCCCCTCGCAACTCGAATGGAGATTGGACTTCAATAGAGTAACACCAGAGGCTCCCTGAGTTCCCTGTCATAACTCGAGAATCTCGTTGCAATTCGAGAAAAAACACGAGGTTACCCCATCATTGCAAGAAGAGTCCCTTTCTCACTGCAGCGTCTTAAGAGAAATCCCATGTTCCCGCTTGAAATTCGAAACGGTTCTTGACACACTTGATGCAACTCAAAAAGTTCCCCGACATACCCGTCTCACTCGAGAGTAATACCGAGTTTCCTGGCACATCTTAATCTTAGTTCCTTCTCCCCTGCTGATCTTGACATCAGGCTCGATTCCCCCATTTTGTCTGGAAAGGGATCCCGACCTTCACGTTGGACCTCAGAAGGAGGCTGGTCTCACATTGAAACTCGAGAGGAAGCCTCATGGGTTGTGCCACATACCGAAAGACACCAATTTCCCCTTTGAATCAAGGTAAGTCCCAATGCCCAGGCACCTCTCTGAATGTAACCTTGAGGATGAAGTCACAACACGAAGGGGCACTGACACCCACGTTGCATTCTGCAGAAAAGCAGCAGGTTTGAAATACAACTCAACACGTGGTCTGACACACCATGAACAACTCGAGAAGCAAGCGGTGTTCCGTGCCTCAACACAAGACCAGGCCTGACTCACCTGTTCCAACTCCACAGAGACCCCGAGGTCAATGTCAGAACAGGAGAGGAACCCTGAGGTTCCCACCTCAACTTGAGATGAGGTCCTATTCATCCCTGCTGTGATGTCTGAGGAATCCCGATGTGCCCCTCGCAACACCAAAGGAGATCGGACTTCCCTGAGGAGACATGAGCGAATTCCACAATTCGACAGACAACTCGAAAGGAAACATAAGCTTCCCGCCACAACTTCACCAAACTCACGAAATTCTTCCCTGCACGCTTGAGGTGGCCCTTCTCTGCAGCAGCATTTCCAAAGAAAGCCCACGTTCCCTCTTGGAAATCGAAAGTATACTAGACACGCTTTATGAAACTCCAGAAGTTTCCCCAGATACTTGTCCCCACTCGAGAGGAAGCTGAGTTTCCATCCACAAGTGAAAAAGAGCCTCATTTTCCCGTCCTCAAGTCGAGATGAGTATGGATTGTCCTGCTTCGCCTGGAAAGGAATGCCGATGTCCCCTTCACACCTTGAGAAGAGACTGGTATCTACCTGAAACTGGAGGGGAACCTGGGGGTCTTGTCACAATTCGAAAGCCACGTATTTCCCCATCCACTCGAGATCAGGCCTGATTCTCTTGCACAGATTCAAATGTCAGCTGAGAAACAACTCGCAACATAAAGGGATTTCTGATGCCCCAGTTGATAACTGTAAAAGAGTCCCAGATCCCAAATTCAAGTCACCTGAAGGCCTGAAACCCCTTTGACAACTCGAGAGGAAAGCAGAATTTCATGCCTCCACACAAATTGAGACCTGACTCCATGTTAGAACTGGCATACACAACCCGAGACCCACATCAGAACAGGAGAAGAAACCTGGGGTTTCCGCCTCCACTCGAGATGAGGCCCTCTTCCATTGCACTGACCACAGTGGAGTCCTGAGAGGCCCCTCCCAACTTCACAGTATTCCTGACTTCCCGGAGTCACCATGAGAAACTCCCTGAAGTCACCGTCACAAGTCGAGAGAACCCGGGCTTTCCTGCTGCAAATTGAGAAAGACCTCAATTTTCCCCCTTCAGCGCTACTTGTGTCCTTATTTCCCTGCCATGACTTGAGAGCCATGCTGTGCTCCCCTCGCAATTCAAGGTGAGAATGGACTTCCCTGGTGCCACAAAAGAATCTCCCTGAATTCTCCATCATTACTTGAGAGAAACCCCACACTTAACGCTGCAGCTCAAGAAAAACCAGGAGATTTCTCCGTCATTGCAAGATGAGGCCCTTCCTTTCCTGCAGGACCTAGGGAGCAATCCCTAGTTCTGTCTCTAAACTCCACAGAAGGTTTGAATCACTTTAGGCCACTAAATGGGCTCCAAGAAATACCTGTCGTAACTCGAGAGGAGAGCAGAGTTTTTGCTTCTAGTTGAGACGAGGCCTGACTCCCGAGGTCAACTTTGAATGCAACCCCGAGATCCCTGTCACCACCTTAGAGGAACACGGAGTTTCTGGACACAAGCCTAGAAGAAGTCTATTTGTCTTGCAGTGACACGAGTGCAATCCCCAGCTCCCCCTCGCAACTCGAATGGAGATTGGACTTCCCTGAGGTACCACGAGAGACTTCCTGAGTTCCCCGTAATAACTCGAGAATCCCACCAGAACTGGAGAAAAACCAGCAGGTTCCCCCATCATCGCCATATGAGACCCTTTTCCACTACAGTGTCTCGAGGGAAATCCCCAAATCCCTCTTTAAAGTCGAAACGGTACTTGACACCCTTGATGCAACTCAAAAAGTTCCCCAAGATACCGGTCTCACCAGAGAGAAACACCGAGTTTCCCAGCACAATTAATATGAGCCCCTCCTCCCCTCTTTATCTCGACATGAGGGTCGATTCCCCTGCTTTGTCTGGAAAGGGATCCCGGCCTTCCTGTTGCACCTCAGGAGGAGGACAGTCTCACATTGAAACCCGAGAGGAAGCCTCGTGGGTCATGCCACATTCCGAAAGACATCGATTTCCTAGTCCACTCAAGGTAAGTCCCGGTGCCTGGGCACCTCTTCGAATTTAATCCCAATGATGAAGCCACAACACGAAGGGGCACTGACACCCCAGTTGCATCCTCTGGAAAAACCCGCAGGTTCCAAATACAACTCGACAAGTGTCCTGATGCCCCAAGAACAACTCAAGAGACAAGCGGAGTTCCCTGCCTCCACACAAGACGAGGCTGAACTCCCCTGGTCCAACTCCACACAGACCACGAAACTGATGTCAGAAATGCAGAGGAGCACTGAAGTTCCCGCCTCAAGTTGAGATGAGGCCTTATTCATCCCTGCAGCGATGCACGAGGAATCCCGAGGTGCCCCGAGCAACCCCAAAGGAGATCTGACTTCCTGAGGAGACACGAGCGTGTCCCCCAGGTGGACACCAACTCGAGAGGAACCCTAAGCTTCCCGCCACAACTCCATGCAAACCACGAAATTCTCTCCTGCACGCTTGAGGAGGCCCTTTTATGCTGCAGCGTTTCCAAAGAAAGCCCACCTTCCCTTTTTGAACTCAAAAGGGTATTTGGAACGCTTTATGAAACTCCAGAAGTTTTCCCAGATATCCGGCGCACTCGAGAGGAATGCTAAGTCTTCAGCCACAATAAAGAAGAGCCCTATTTTCCTCTCCTTAAGTCGAGATAAAGGTCGATTGCCCTGCTTCTCCTGGAAAGGAATGCCGACATCCCTGTCGCACCTAAAGAGGAGGCTTGTATCCTCTTGACACTGGAGGGGAACATGGGGGACTTCTCACAGTTCAAAAGTCACGTATTTCCCCATCCACTCGAGATAAGGCCGGATTCCCTTGCACAGATTCGAATGTCAGCCCAGAATCCACTCACAACAAGAAGGGAGTTGTGATTCCCCAGTTGCTAATTGGAAAAGAGGGCCAGATTCCAAGTTCAACTCACATGGAGTCCTTTAACATCTTTGACAACTCGAGAGGAAAGGAGAGTTTCATGCCTCCACAAAAGTCAAGACCTGACTCCCTGTTTGAAATGGCATACACAACCCAAGATCTATGTCAGAACAGGAGAGAAACCCTGGGGTTCTGGCCTCAACTTGAGAGGAGGCCCTCTTCCATTACACCGATCCCAGTGGAGTCCCAAGAGGACACTCCCAACTCCACAGTATTCCTGACATCCCATCGGCACCATGAGAAGCTCCCTGAGGTCACCGTCACAAGTCGAGGGAACCCAGGCTTTCCTGCCGCAACTCGAGAAAGACCTCGAGATTCCCTCTTCAAGGCATCTTGACGCCTGATTCCCCTGCCGTGACTCAAGAGCAATGCCGCACTCCCCTTCGCAACTCGAATGGAGACTGGTCATCACTGGGGCCACAGGAGAGACTTCCTGAGTTCCCTGTCCTAACTGGAGGGAGACCCCCCACGCTGCGATGGAACTTGAGAAACCACAGGAGATTCCCACGTCATCGCAAGATGAGGCCCTTCCTTTCCTTCAGGGCCTAGAAAGCAATCCCGTATCCCTTCTCAAAACTTCACAGGGAGCTTGACTCCCTTTAGGCCACTCAATGGGATCCAAGAAATACCCGTCACTGCTGGAGAGTAGAGCGGAGTACTTTACTTCAACTCAAGACGAGGCCTGACTTCCAGGGTGAATCTTGAAAGCAATTCCGAGATCTCTGTCGCCACTGGAGAGGAACATGGAATTTCTGGATACAAGCCTAGATGGGGTCTATTTGACATGCAGTGACACGAGAGCAATCCCCAGCTCCCCCTCACAACTAGAATGGAGATTGGACTTCCCTGGGGCACCACGAGAGGCTCCCTGAGTTCCCCGTGGTAACTCTCACAGTAAATTGAGCTAAAATCTCAGCACAACTAAAGAGGAGCCCAGGCACACATCATTACAAGAGGAGGAGCACCCACAACACAATTAGTGAAGTGCAGCTCACCACAATTAGAGAAGCTCTCACACATCACATCTGGAGAAGAGACCCACCTCACATTGCAACTATTCAGGAAAAGCCCTGCCCAACGCAACTCGAGAGGAGATTCCCACCACAAGAAGAGACTTAACTAAGAACCACAACTAGAGAGTTGACCCGCACTGGAACTAGAGAGGAGTCTTCTGAGTAAAATTATATTGGATATCCCACCTCAAATAGAGAGTACCACCTTACCCAGAGCAACTAGATTAATGATTGCAACAACTCAAAGGAGCAGCACACCACATCTGGAGAGAAACCCCTAGTACAGTGCAACTAGACCTCCTGGCCACAACTAGTGTGTTTACCACAAGCCACAATGAGAGAAGCCTACACACTGCTTATGTAAAGAGTCTCTTGCATACCGCAATGACTAAGAAACACCACTGCCCAATGCAACTAGAGAGGTACCACCAAGGCCTTCCCTGAAACATGAGACAAGACACTGGTCACAATGATAGAGGGGCCCTCCACCAAAACTGGAGAGGTTTCTCCCTCCAGAAGTATAGAAAAGTCCACCAAAGCATCCCAGATAGAGATAATCCCCTGAAGTGATCCAAGAGGAGGTCCTCACAAGTAGAGAGGAGTAACAATACTAAACCTTTTGAGGAATACCTAGTGTCAAAAGAAGACCAGAACTACTTTGCAGAGACCCCATCACAACCTAAGAGGTGGGACTACTGAAACTCGAGATGAGCCCTGGATATGCTGCCACAACTCAAGAAAAGAAAGCTGAGCTACTTGAGAGACGCCATTGGCCACAACGTGAGAGGATGTCCATCAGATCAGATCACATCAGATCAGTTGCTCAGTCGTGTCCGACTCTTTGCGACCCCATGAATCGCAGCATGCTAGGCCTCCCTGTCCATCACCAGCTCCCGGAGGTCACCCAGACTCACACCCATCAAGTCAGTGATGCCATCCAGCCATCTCATCCTCTGTCGTCCCCTTCTCCTCCTGCCCTCAATCCCTCCCAGCATCAGAGTCTTCTCCAATTAGTCAACCCTTCACATGAGGTGGCCAAAATACTGGAGTTTCCGCTTTAGCATCATACCTTCTAAAGAAATTCCAGGATTGATCTCCTACAGAATGGACTGGTTGGATCTTCTTGCAGTCCAAGGGACTCTCAAGAGTCTTCTCCAACACCACAGTTCAAAAGCATCAATTCTTCGGCGCTCAGCCTTCTTCACAGTCCACCTCTCACATCCATACATGACCACAGGAAAGACCATAGCCTTGACAAGGCGAACCTTTGTTGGTAAAGTAATGTCTCTGCTTTTGAATATGCTATCTAGGTTGGTCATAACTTTCCTTCCAAGGAGTAAGCGTCTTTTAATTTCATGGCTGCAGTCACCATCTGCAGTGATTTTGGAGCCCAGAAAAATAAAGTCTGACACTGTTTCCACTGTTTCCCCATCTATTTCCATGTATTGATGGGGCCAGATGCCATGATCATAAAAAGAGAGGAGTCACTCTTCAGCAAATATGGATGAGACCCTCCACCACAACCAGAAAGGAGGACCCTGTACATTACAATGAGAGAGGATTTCCCACAACTTTTGCAGCCAATGACCCCCTCACCATGACCAGAAAGAAGCACACATACCACAACTAGAGGTTAGCCCATAAACACACCACAACTAGAAAGGAGAAGCCACACAACTGCTAGAGATAATCCCCCACCACACCTAAAGAGGAGCCAACAGCACACCACAAAAAGAAAGAAACACCCATGCCACAAGTAGAGAGGAGTCCCCATCCACAACTAGAGAGGTGCTTGCATACCACAATTAGAATCAAAGCCACCACAGCTACAGAATTGAATCTGACTCAAACTAGAGAAAAAACCCCATGCCAAACTAGTGAGTAGCCACGCGCACATTGCAACAGTCCCCTTGAATATCCCTGGTAGAGATGAGTCACAGCAATACAACTTGAGAGGAGGCCCCAGTGCAACATGAGAGGAACACTGAGTACACCCCAAACGGAGAAGAACCCTGAATTCCCTGCCACAGATTGAGTGGAACACTGATTCTCGTGCTGAAACTCTAGAGGAATCCTGAGATCCCACTGAAATTCGGGAAGAGCTCTGAGTCCCCTGCTGCAATTCAAGAGGTACCCCATCTTCCCAGCCACAACTTGAGTGGAGCCCCAGGTCCCCTGTTGCAACTTAATAGGAAGGTCAAATTTTATGCTGCAACTGGAGAGGAACTCCGAGTTTTCAGCTGCAATTCTAGTGGGCCATAGTCCCCTGTTGCAACTCGAGAGGAATCCTGAGTTCTCTACCTCAACTCGAAAGGAGGACCGACTCCCTTCCTGCAACTCAAGAAGAACCTTAAGTTTCCCATCACAAACTGAGACTACATCCTAGCCCCCCAATGCAACTTGAGAGGATTCCCAAGACCACAACCACATCTCAAGAGGAACTGAGAGAATCTGCCTCAATTCAAGAGGAGCCCTATACTGTATCACGAGGGGAGCTCCCAGCAACAAAGTCAGGGTCACTCCAACACCAGAGCTGGTCAGGATGCCCTCACAACAATTAGAGAGCACCCCTGGGACATCTCAACTTATAGGGGATACTCTGTAGCAAATAGAGATTAGCCGATGAAGTAACTCAAGAGGAGCCACTCAAAAGTAGGGAGTATCAATCCCACAATAAACTAGTAAGGAGACCCGGGTGACAAAAGAAGACAGGACTCTCCTTTCCATGGAGACAACACACCAAAACTCAAGAGGAAGCACCACCACAACACGAGAGAAGCTCTGAGTCACCTGCCTCAAACAAAGAGTTGCATTTCATGGAAAATTGAGAGGAAAACTGAGTTTTTCACTGTAATCCAGAGGAAAACCAAGTACCTGGCACAACTCGACAGGAGATTGGGGCCTACTGATGCAACTCCAGAGGAACCCTTAGTTTACCAACACAACTCGAAAGGACCCAAAATCCCCTGGTGCAACTTGAGAGGTGCCACCATGAGAACTCAAGAGAGGCTCTGAATCCACTGCCTCAACTCAGGAGGAGCTCCCATTGCAAATCAAGATAAGACCTCAGCATGACTAGAGAGGAGCACCACACCACCACAAGAGGAACCCAGGCACACATCACTAGAAGGAAGAACCACCCAAGGCACAATTAGAGAACTGCAGCTCACCACACCAGAGTCGCCCATGTATCAGAATTGGAGAAGAGCCCCACGACACATAGCAACGGTTAAGGAAAACTCGTGCCCAATGCAACTAGACAGGGGAACACGACCACAGCTAGAGACTTGACCACCCACCACAAATAGAGTGTTGACCTCCACTGCAACAAGAGAGAAGGCTTCTGGGTCAAACTAGATTGGATTATCCCACCTCAACTAGAGAGAAGTACCTTACTCAGAGCAACTAGAGTAATGACTGCAACAACGTGAAAGAGCCACCGCACCACAACTAGAGAAAAACCCCTAGAATAGTGCAACTAAAGAGAGCCCCAGGCCACAGCTAGCTTTGGTCACATGCCAAAATGAGAGAGGAATCTGTACACCACATTATGTATAGATTCCCCTGCATACTGCAACAACTGAGAAACTCCACTGTCAAGGAAATTAGAGAGGTATCACAGAGTTCTTTGCTGCAACACGAGAGGAGTCACTGGTCACAATGACAGAGGATATCTCCACCAAAACTGGAGGGGTTTCTCCCACAAGTAGAGACGAGTTTATGAAGACATCACACGTAGAGAATCACGCACCTCCCCTGTGCTGCAAATAGAGGGGAGACCCTGAAATAAATAGAGAGGAGGCCCTCACAAGTAGAGAGGAGTAACCATGCTAAAATTGTGAGGAACACCTTAGGTCAAAAGAAGAGCAGAGCCACCTGAAAAGCCCCCTATCACAACACAAGAGGAAGGAATACTGCAACTCTGGAGGAGCTCTGAGTAAACTGCCACAACTTAAGAAAAGGACTGCACTGCCACTTGATAAAAGCCCCTGGACACAATGGGAGACGATGTCCCCACACATCATACCTAGAGTGGAGTCAAACTGTGGCAAATATTGATGAGCTTCCCCACCACAAGAAAGGAAACGTTTTCAAATTGCAATGAGGGAGGACGCTCCTCAGATATTGCAACTAAAGAAGCCCTCACCATAACTAGAAAGAAGCCTGCACATCACATCTAGAGAGTAGCCCACCAGCACAACACAGAAGAATGGAGAAGCCACAATGCAGCTAGAGATAATCACCAACCACAACTACAGAAGAACCCCCAGTGATACTCAGGAGGAGCTCACCAACACAACACAACTAGCAAGAAACCCCCATGCCACAGGTAAAGTGGAGTCCCCAGACACAGTTAGAGAGGAATTCACCAAAGGAACTCCAGAGGAGCCCCCTACTTCATCTTGACAGGATCCTCTGCCTCCTTTTAGAGGAGCCTCGAGCCCCCACAGCAAAATTATATGTGTTTCCTGAGACAAATAAGGAGGAGCCCATGACCACAAAGAGAGAGATGAACCCACTACAACTACAGACCCCCATGAAAAACACAACTATCTTGGAGTCCATTGTCACAATAAGAAAGTTGCACCCTGCCACCACTAGAGATAACACAATACAACACAACTAGACAGAAGTCCCCTACAACTAAACAGGAGCACCTGAAATTAGACTTAGAGTAGAGCCCACCTTAACAACAATAGATATGCCTCCCACTGAAACTCCAGAGGAGCCTGCATTCTTCACGTGGAGAAGATCCCCAGACAAGCCAACACTATTGAGGTAAAGCCCCCCACAAACGCAACCGGAGAGGAGCTCCCTCACCACAACTAGAAAGTTGACCATCTGTCACAACTAGAGGCAGTCAACCCCACCAAAATAAGTGAGGAACCCACAGTGCAAAATTAGAGAAGACCCCTTGCCACGTAGCTCTCCACATGACAAATGTTAGAGGAGGTACAACCACATATCAAGAGGAGTTCCGAGTACCCTGGGAAAATTGTAGAGGAGAACTTCGACCCAACTTGAGAGAAACCCTTGTCCACAACAGAAGAGGAGCCCTCCAGAAATCACATCTAGAGAGGAGACCATTCACTACAAAGAGAGACAAGCATCACAACACAACTAGTGAGGAGACCCTCTGCACATTGCAATGAGAGAGGAATCCCCACAGACCTCACAACGAAAGAAGAGCACCTCACTACAACTACAGAGGACCTTGCACACTATAGCTAGAAAGAGGCCCCCATATTAAAGCCATAGATGTGTCCACCATCACACCTGGAGAACAGATTCCCCCTGAAACTTAAGTGGAGCTCATCAGCAAAACAAAACTGGATGGAAGGTGCCATGCCACAGTTAGAAAGGAGTCCCTCACCACAATTACAGGTGATTGTGTGTTAGCTGCTCAGTCATTTCCGACTCTTTGTGACCACATGGACTGTGTAGCTAGCCAGACTTTTCTGTCCATGGGATTCTACAGGCAAGAATGCCAGGGTGGGTTGTCATGCACTTCTCCAGATGATCTTCCTGAACCAGGGATTAAACCCAGGTCTCTTACATCCCAGGCAGATTCTTTATCATCTTAGCCACTGGGGACCTATGAGAAAAAATTAAAGTGAATTTGCTCAATAGTGTCTGACTTTTGGCAACCCCATGGACTGTAGCCTACCAAGCGCCTCCATCCATGGGATTTTCCAGGCATGAATACTGGAGTTGGTTTCCATTTCCATCTCAAATTTCAGATGAGCCACCCAACAAAACTCGAGAGGTGACTCCTGCTGCAACTCTAGAGGTGAATTATGCAACAAATGGAGAGGAGCCCCAGCCACAAGTTCAGAGCCTTGTGCACCCTGAAGCTAGCTCAGCCCCCTGTCACAACTATAAAGAAGCACCCCTTCACAACAAGAGAGGAGCCTACATAACACAACTAGAGAAAAGGCCGTCACAACTAGAAAGGACCTTTCCCTCAGATCATAATAAGAGAGGAGCCCCACACCACAACTAGAGGAGAGACCTGCATGGGAACTAGACAGTAGCCCCGCTGATTATTGACACTAGAGAGAAGCACACCAACATATCACAGCTAAAGATACCCTCCCTGCTATGAGTAGAGAAGAGGTCAACACACCACAAGAAAAGATGATGTACCTTGCTACAATTAGAGAGTATATTCATTCAACCCAAAACTGGGAAAAGTGTCGTTTTACATCACAACCAGAGAAGACGAACCCTCACCACAGTCCAAGAGGAGTATGTTACAATATCCAGAGAGGAGTACCCATACAACAACTGAAGAGGAGCCTCCAACCCCACCACAACTGTAGACAAATATGCCAACCACAATTAGATGGGAACAGAAACAAACCTGTCAGTTGACCCCCACTGCAACTAGAGTGAAATCCTATGCCATAAATATACAGTAGCATACCACACATCACAACTAGACAGGAATCAGACTGCTAGTTGCTACTAGAGAGGAGCTACCCCACAGAGCTCAAGAGTACGCACCTGGACAACTCTAAAGTAACCCTGAATCACCTGTCACAACTTGAGAGGAAGCAGTTCTTCAGCACAACTCGACTGGAGTCCGTTGGCATCACAAGGAAGGAGCCCTCAGCGATGAAATTAGGACACCCTACAGAAACTGGAGAAAAATTCCCTGCCAAAACTAGAGAGGAGCCCTCTGGCACATTGCACCTAGAGAGTATCCCCTGTGCTTCAAACAGTGATGAAGACACTTAAGTAACTCAAGAGAAGCCTGTCACAACTAGAGAGGAGTCACAACCCCATTAAAAACATTAAGGAGCCCCCAAACAACAAGTAGACTGAACATCCACCCCACAGATAGCCCCCAGATGAGGTACTCTGCAAGAAGATAGGAACCCCAAAACCCCTTCGGAATTTGAGAGGAGGCCTATGCCACAATGAGAGAGAAGCCAATGGCCACAACGAGAGAGGAGCCCACCCACCAAAACTGGAGAGTATTACCCTTACCACAGCTAAAAGGATACCTCTAACCTTGCACTTATAGAGGGTCACTTCCACAGAAAAAAAGAGATGAACCCACTCCTGCAAGTCGAGTAGATGCCCCTACAAATGTCAGAGACGACAAAACTAGTCAAAACTACCAAGTAGACCACATGCTACAAATAGAGAGCAGCTCCATGAACATCAACACTTGAGAGGAGCATTCCAGAACAACGTAATTAGACAGAAGTCTTTGGCCAAAACAAGAGAGGAGGCACAGACACCACCACTAAAGAGGAGGGGACGTGCCAAAATTAGAGAGTAGGCTTGCAGATATTGCACCTGGAAAGAGTGCTTGCGCACATCACTCCCAAAGAGCAAACACCCATGACAATTCAAGAGGAACAGTCCAACACAACTCTAGAGGTGCCCCCCCCCCCAAACACTACATCTAGGGAAGACCTCCCTTAACACAACTCAAGAGGAGCCTGAACACCACAACCAGAGAGAAGCACACCTAACAAAACTAAGTGTTGACCCCCCCACACCAACTAGAGAGGAGCTCCATGCCACAGGTAGTTTAGCCACTCACACATCAAAATTAAACAGAAGCAACACTGCACAATGCTAGTAGAGAGGAGCCACCCCTCCTCCCCAAAAAAGAAAACTCGAGTGGAGGCCTTACCCCAACTTGAGAGGAACAACAAGTCTCCCAGTGCAACTCGATTGGAGTCCCACACCACAACGTGGGAGGAGCCCACACACTGCAACAAGAAAGGAGCCAAAACGGACACGTAGAAAGGATTCCCCACACCCGCCCCTAGAGAGAAGCATTCTTGCACACCACATCTAGAGAGGAGGATCCATTTCAATACCAGAGAGTAGCCACTCAAACCACAAATAGAGATGAGGCAGCAAACTGCACCTAGAGAGGAGCAGCACAGCATAATGCAACAAGATAGGAATTTCCACTCCACAATTAGAGAGGAAAACCCCAGGAAGAGGACAACTAGGGGAGAGCACTGCAGGACTTAACTACTAGAGTGAAGCCCAACTGACAAAACTAGAGAGTTGAATACATGCCACAACTAAATAGCTGACATTCAGGCATAAGGAGCATATCGCTGAAACTGCAGAGGTGCCACCCCCGCCTTAAAATGCACCACTGTGGAGTGTTTTAAGAGTGGAGCACCACTGTCATAACTAGAGTGAATATCCCTTGCATAGATAGATAGGAGCATGCCCAACATATCACGATTAGAGAAAAGTTCCCATGCACATCAAAACTAGATTGGAACTCCCACATGGATCAAAATGAAAAAGGAGGCCAACATTGCAACTAAAGAGAAGACTCCTGTCAAAACTAGAGATAAGCCCCCCTGAACATCGCCATTAGAGAAGGGCATACCCACACATCACAATTAGACAGAAGCCCCTTGCCACGAGTAGAAAGGAGCCCACCATGCCACAACTAAAGAAAACACCCACTACCACAACTATAGAGTAGCCCCGTGCACACTGAAACTAGGAAAACAACAACAACAAAAAGCCCCTTCATATCACAACCAAAGAGGAGAGACACCCATCCAAATTTGAGAAGAGCACTTTACCACAACTAGAGATGAGCCCAACTACACAACTAAGAAGTACTCCCCTTGCCACAACTAGAGAGGAGAAGCCCCCTGCCAAACCTAGAGAGGAGTCTGCAAACAACAACTAGAGAGGAGCTGACCCACCACAAATAAAGAGTGGATCACCACGGCAACTGGATCAGAGCCTCATGCCAGAACTAGAGAGTAGAGTCCCACAGATTGCAACAAGACAGGAGCCAGGTGCACACACTTCTAGAATATCTGTCCTAGTGCAATCCAAGAGGAGGCTCCACCACAACTTAAAGGAACCCCGAGTCCTCTCCTGAAACTCAAGAGAAATGCAAAGTTCCCCACTGCAATCTGACAGGAACACTATGCTGTAACAAGAAAGCATAACCTGGCCAAATGACAGAGGAGCTCCCCTGGCAAACCTGTAGTTGATTTCCCAGGCAGAAATAGAGTGGAATACCTGAGGACATCACACCTCGAGAGAAGACCTTCTAAAGCAAATAGAAATAAGCTCCCTGAATTAAATTGAATGGAATCACTCACAACTAGAGAGAAGAAAGCCAACGAATATTACGAACCTCTATTGCCAAAAGTTCAAAGGACTCTTTCCATGGAACCACCCACAACCCAACCAAAAAGGAGTGTACCTGGGGTGAGTTGTCCACATTTTCCAGGGTAACACCACCCTGCCAGACCATGTACTTGTTTCCACACATCCACAATCTCGAGGATGACTCTCTTCCCCTACCCTGCAGCTGGATTCACATGTCCACATTCTCCAGTGTGAACTCCATTTCACACACTGCACCTGGGCTCACATGTCCACATTCACCAGGGTGACCACCCCGTCCTTGTCCATGGGGTCAAATATCCACAGTCTCCAGGGTGACACCTCTCCCCAAACCCTGAACCTGGGGTCACACATCCACACTTTCCAGGGTGACAAACTTCCAGACCTTGAAACTGAGGTCACATATCCACAGTTTCCAGGGTGACTGCATTCTCCAGACAAGAACCTGGAGTCACACATCCACCTTCTTCATGGTGATCTCGCCCCCTACACCCTGCAACTGGGATCACATGTCCACATTCTCCAGGGGGACCCCACACTCAAGACCCTGTTTGTGGGTTGACACATCCATAGTATCCAAGGTGACCCCACCACCCAGATCCTGCACCCAGGGTCTTATGTCCACTGTCTCCAGGGTGACACCCCTCCCAGACTCTGTACCCAGAGTCACACGTCCTCAGTATCTGGGGTGATAACACCTCACAGTGCCTCCATCTGAGGTCAAATATCCACATTCTCCAGGGTTACCGCCTCACAGACCCTGTACCTGCAGACACACTTCCACAGTCTCAAGGGTGATCCCACACTCCAGACCCTTATCCTGGGGTCATATATCCAGTATCCATGTTGAAGCCCTTACCCAGGCCCTGTAACTGGGGTCACACATGCACAGTCTCAAAGGTGACACCCCTCTCAACATCCTGTACCAGTAATCGCATATTCAGTCTCCAGGGTAATCCCACACTCAAGACCCTGTATCTGGCTTCACAAGTCCATACTCCCGGTGACCCCACCTCCAAGAATCCACACCTAGGCTCACGCATCTACAGTCTCCAGGTTGACCCTACCTCCAAGTACTGTACCTGGTCTCACACGTCCACAGTCTCAAGGGGAACCCTACCTCCTAGAACCTCTGTAGCGGTCACATGTCCACAGTCTCCATCGTGAACCCACCTCCCAGAACTTGCACCTGGGTTGCTGCTGCTGCTAAGTCGCTTCAGTCGTGTCCGACTCTGTGCGACCCCATAGACGGAAGCTCACCAGGCTCCCCCGTCCCTGGGATTCTCCAGGCAAGAACACTGGAGTGGGTTGCCATTTCCTTCTCCAATGCAGGAAAGTGAAAAGTGAAAGTGAAGTCGCTCAGTCGTATCCTACTCTTAGCGACCCCATGGACTGGAGCCTACCAGGCTCCTCCGTCCATGGGATTTTCCAGGCAAAAGTACTGGGGTGGGGTGCCATTGCCTTCCCCGTGCACCTGGGTAGCGGTTACAACAGACAATGCAGACATACAAAGGATTATAAAAGACTATTATGAACAACTATATGTAAATAAAATCGATAAATGGAAGAAATGGACAGATTCTTAGAATATTTCAATTATTCAAGACTGTATCCATAGTGTCCAAATTTGGTAAAGGTTGAAACAAACACCTGGCCAAAGAAGATAAAGAGATTGTAAATAAGCCTACAAGGGAATAATCAGGATGCTGTTGGAATGCATGTACAGTCAACTCTGGAAGACAGGTTGGTACCTTTCTCCAAATCTAAAGAGTCTAACCTTAGGAATCAAGAAGTGCACCTCTTGTATTTAGACAACTGCTTTGGAAAACTGAAATAAAAATTACTACCAAGTAATGTATGAAAGCACTCTTCATAATTCATAATAATTAAAAACATCAGGATATCCTTACATAGATGTGCATTCACAGGTTAATTAGGGCATAGACATTTCAAGGGTATCACAAAACAGCACACCCAAAATATGCCCATTTGACAAAAAGATTATTTTACACTGATTAAAAAAAAAAAAAAAAAAGGCAGCCCAAGAGAATTTTTAAAATCAAGGAGAAATGCCATCTTATAAAGTGGATTTAAGAATATCTCCATTTGTAAGGATGCTTCCATCTCTGGACAAGGAAATGGAGGATGACTAAATATCAAGAATGACTTGACTTGACTAAATGACTTGACTATAAGGACAGAGATGGTGTGGACCTAACAGAAGCAGAAGATATTAAGAAGAGGTGGCAAGAATACACAGAAGAACTGTACAAAAAAGAGCTTCAAGACCTAGACAATCATGATGATGTGATCACTGACCTAGAGCCAGACATCTTGGAATGTGAAGTCAAATGGGCCTTAGAAAGCATCACTACGAACAAAGCTAGTGGAGGTGATGGAATTCCAATGGAACTATTCCAAGTCCTGAAAGATGATGCTGTGAAAGTGCTGCACTCATTATGCCAGCAAATTTGGAAAACACAGCAGTGGCCACAGGACTGGAAAAGGTCAGTTTTCATCCCAATCCCAAAGAAAGGCAATGCCAAGGAGTGCTCAAACTACCGAACAATTGCACTCATCTCGCACGCTAGTAAAGTAATGCTCAAAATTCTCCAAGCCAGGCTTCAGCAATATGTGAACCGTGAACTTCCTGACGTTCAAGCTGGTTTTAGAAAAGGCAGAGGAACCAGAGATCAAATTGCCAACATCCGCTGGATCATGCAAAAAGCAAGAGAGTTCCAGAAAAACATCTATTTCTGCTTTATTGACTATGCCAAAGCCTTTGACTGTGTGGATCACAATAAACTATGGAAAATTCTGAAAGAGATGGGAATACCAGACCACCTGATCTGCCTCTTAAGAAATCTGTATGCAGGTCAGGAAGCAACAGTTAGAACTGGTCATGGAACAACAGACTGGTTCCAAATAGGAAAAGGAGTACGTCAAGGCTGCATATTGTCACCATGTTTATTTAACTTATATGCAGAGTACATCATGAGAAATGCTGGACTGGAAGAAACACAAGTTGGAATCAAGATTGCTGGGAGAAATATCAATAACCTCAGATATGCAGATGACACCACTCTTATGGCAGAAAGTGAAGAGGGGCTAAAAAGCCTCTTGATGAAAGTGAAAGTGGAGAGTGAAAGGGTTGGCTTAAAGCTCAACATTCAGAAAACGAAGATCATGGCATCTGGTCCCATCACTACATGGGAAATAGATGGGGAAACAGTGGAAACAGTGTCATACTTTTTTTTTTCTGGGCTCCAAAATCACTGCAGATGGTGACTGCAGCCATGAAATTAAAAGACGCTTACTCCTTGGAAGGAAAGTTATGACCAACCTAGATAGCATATTCAAAAGCAGAGACATTACTTTACCAACAAAGGTTCGCCTAGTCAAGGCTATGGTCTTTCCTGTGGTCATGTATGGATGTGAGAGCTGGACTGTGAGGAATGCTGAACGCCGAAGAATTGATGCTTTTGAACTGTGGTGTTGGAGAAGACTCTTGAGAGTCCCTTGGACTGCAAGGAGATCCAACCAGTCCATTCTGAAGGAGATCAATCCTGGAATTTCTTTGGAAGGAATGATGCTAAAGCTGAAACTCCAGTATTTTGGCCACCTCATGCGAAGAGTTGACTCATTGGAGAAGACTCTGATGCTGGGAGGGATTGAGGGCAGGAGGAGAAGGGGACGACAGAGGATGAGATGGCTGGATGGCATCACTGACTCGATGGATGCGAGTCTGAGTGACCTCCGGGAGCTGGTGATGGACAGGGAGGCCTGGCGTGCTGCGGTTCATGGGGTCGCAAAGAGTCGGACACGACTGAGCGACTGATCTGATCTGATCAAGAAGATATATGGAATGCACCTGGATATTAATCTGCATAACCACCACACTTTTTTTTTTAAGTGCTTCACTTAATAATCTCCCTTAAATGGCTTCTTCCATCCCCTAACCTCGTTCTTTCATTCTTAGCTGATGTTAGCATTTAAGGTAAATCTTGGACCATTTCAGGAAATGACTCAGTTTTCCCAGGTATCTTTCAACTATACAGGAGGTATACATGGCATATATTAGACTTCTGATTGTTTTTGTCCATTCCATCTACCTTTCATTATGAGCATTTCAGTGAAGAACACTGAGGGGAGAGAGAAAATTATTTTTCATTTCATATAATGCAATACAATAGTATTCAGACATATAAAGGAATGAACAACCAACCCATTTATTTAGAAAAAAGAAAAGCATGAATCTAACACTTATAATACGAAATGGAGGAATCCAGCCTCAAGTGCTACACATTGTATGACCTTATAAGACATTCTAGAAAAGGTAAAATAGACACGATAAACAGTTTTTGGAATATGTGGCTGAAATATTTCACATGATACTTCAGTGATGAATACCTGCCACTATGCATTTCTGTAAGCCCATAGATTTTTTTTTTCAAAACCCAACAATTAAATTACTACCTATTAAAATTTATTAATTCATGGTATGGGAGTGTCAAAGACTGGAATGCAGAATTTAACAAAGAATCTAACAGATTGAGAAATATATGAAAAGATTCAGACTTCCCTGGTGGGCCAGTGGTTAAAACTCCACGTTGTCAATGCAGGAGAGGTGGGTTCAATTCCTGGTCAGGGACCAAAAATCCCACATGCCACAACACAGCTAAGAGATTAAATAAATGGAAGGAATTTTTGTTAAAAAAAAAAAAAAAAGCCACTCAGTGTTAGGACAAAATTATCTGACATAATTCAGTGTGGAAATGAATATAATCTGCAGGCCAATGGCAAAATGTACCAAACATAAACAATGAGCTCTGTAAGTTCTTTCTACCGGGAGTTGGTAGTTAAGAGGACTGAAACTACTGTTTCAGTCATTGAATGGAACAAGCACTGAATTTGATAAATGACAAGTAATGGAAACCAAGTTTCTTATCACTGGAGTGGGAGGTTTCAGGCAGACAAAGAGAGAAGTTTATAATATCTGTGTCATAAGAAATCAGATTGGAGACATCAGTATAATCTACCTTTAGTCTAATACAGAAACACCTAGCTCCATGTGAAAATATTCATAATCATGTGTATTTATAGTCTGGTATAGCTGCAAGGAAATCCAACCAGTCCATTCTGAAGGAGATCATCCCTGGGATTTCTTAGGAAGGAATGATGCTAAAGTTCGAACTGCAGTATTTTGGCCAACTCATGCGAAGTGTTGACTCATTGGAGAAGACTCTGATGCTGGGAGGGATTGGGGGCAGGAGGAGAAGGGGACGACAGAGGATGAGACGGCCAGATGGCATCACTGACTCGATGGATGTGAGTCTGAGTGACCTCCAGGAGTTGGTGATGGACAGGTAGGCCTGGCGGGCTGCAGTTGATGGGGTCGCAAAGAGTCGGACACAATTGAGCGACTGATCTGATCTGATCTGATACATGTGTATATTTTTCCATGCAGTTTCTGCTAATATTATTAAGTTCCCACATGAAAATTTTTATTAACATTCTTTAATAGAAAGGAAAAAGGAGTCTTTAAATATGGGGCTGATGCTAGGACTGAGATAGTAAATCTATAAAGCAGCATAATCTTAAAATATGTGAAAGAAGAACCATTAAAGCTGAATTATGTAAAATAAATTCAGGAGAGCATGGAAAGAGCTCTCAATAGACAAAGCAAGAATAAACTAAGCAGTCTAATTGACTTGATCATAGTCGAAAGAAAGTGAAAATGAAGTATTTCAGTCGCTTCTGACTCTTTAAGATCCCATGGACCATACCCTATGAGGCTCCTTCAGCCATGAAGTTTTCCAAGCTAAAGTACTAGAGTGGGTTGCCAATTACTTCTCCAGGCGATTTTCCCCACCCAGGCATCGACCCCAGGTCTCCTGCATTACAAGCAGATGCTTTTACAGTCTGAGAGACCAGCGAAGCTCACAAAAGTTTAAAAGAAATTTCAGGTATCCAAATAGGTTAAAAAAAAAAAAACAAACACAAACATAGGTTTTATGAGTAGTGTTGAATAAAAATCTATACACAGAAATATTCTAAATAATTGATATGGACACTCAGCTATCCATCAAGTATGTGAAGCTAACTCCCTTCTCCTCAAATGTGGGTCCTGCATTATTACTTCTTCCTTAATAAGGCACTCAGGATGGACCTGGGTGAAATCAAGAATAAAGACCAATGACAAATGTTGGGGAAAATGTACAGAAATTAGAACTCAAACTTTACTTGTGGAGATGTAAAATGGTGTGATCTACGTGTGCAGAACCAGCATTTTCTCAAAAACATAAAAATGTACTGATCATATCACTCAGAAGTAGCCACAGGACCTAAAAAGGTCAGTTTACATTCCAATCCTAAAGAAAGGCAAGGCCAAAGAATGTTCCAACTATCACACAGTTGCCCTCATCTCACACATTACCAAAGTAATGCTCAAAATTCTCCAAGCCAGGCTTCAACAGTACATGAACCATGAACTTTCAGATGTTCAAGCTGGATTTAGAAAAGGCAGAGGAGCCAAAGATCAAATTGCCAAAATCCGTTGGTTCATTGAAAAAGCAAGAGAGAAAAACTTCCAGAAAAACATCTACTTCTGCTTTATTGACAATGACAAAGCTTTTGAATGTGCAGAAGACCACAAACTGTGGAAAGTTATTAAAGAGATGGGAATCCCAGACCACCTCACCTGCCTCCTGAGAAATCTGTATGCAGGTCAAGAAGCAAAAGTTAGAACTGGACATAGAACAACAGACTGGTTGCACATTGGTAATGGAGTATGGCAAGGCTGTATATTGTCACCCTGCTTATTTAACTTATATGCAGAGTACATCCTGTGAAATCCCGGGGCTGGATGAAGCGTAACCTGGAATGAAGACCGCCGGAAGAAATATCAATAACCTCAGATACACATATGACACCACTCTTATGCAGAAAGCAAAAAACTGAAGAGACTCTTGATGAAAGTGAAAGAGGAGTGAAAATGTTGGCTTAAAACTCATATCCATGAAACCAGGATAAAAAGAGACATGTGTACCCCAATGTTCATCGCGGCACTGTTTATAATAGCCAGGACATGGAAGCAACCTAGATGTCCATCAGCAGACTAATAGATAAGAAAGCTGTGGTACATATATGCAATGGAATATTACTCAGCCATTAAAAACAAAGCATTTGAATCAGTTCTAATGAGGTGGATGAAACTGGAGCCTATTATACAGAGTGAAGTAAGTCAGAAAGTAAAGCACAAATACAACATACTAATGCACATATATGGAATATAGAAAGATGGTTATGATAACACTGTATGTGAGATAGGAAAAACAGAAACAGATGTATTAAACAGTGTTTTGGACTGTGTGGGAGAGGGTGAGGGCGGGATGATATGGGAGTATGGCATTGAAACATGTAAAATATCATATGTGAAATGAATTGCCAGTCCAGGTTTTATGCATGATACAGGATACTCGGGGCTGTTGCACTTCAGTGACCCAGAGGGATGGGATAGGGAGGGAGATGGGAGGGGGATTCAGGATGGGAACACATGTACACTCATGGCAGATTCAAGTCAATGTATGGAAAAACCAATACAATATTTTAAAGTAAATTCAGTCAATCAATCAATCACTCTTGAAAGAAGATTAAAAAAAAAAAAAACCCTCAGTATTTAGAAAAGTAAGATCATGGCATCTGGTCCCATCATTTCATGGCAAATAGATGGGGAAACAATGGAAAGAGTTACAGACTTTATTTTCAGGGTTTCCAAAATCACTGCAGATGGTAACTGCAACCATGAAATTAAAAGACACCTGCTCCTGGGAAGAAAAGTTATGATCAACGTAGACAACATATTAAAAAGCAGAGACATTACCCACAAAGGTCTGTGCACTCAAAGCTATGGTTTTTCCAGTAGTCATGTATACATGTTAGAGCTGGACTACAAGGAAAACTGAGTGCCTAAAAGTGATGCTTTTGAACTGTGTTGCTAGAGAACATTCTTGAGAATCCCTTGGATTGCAAGGAGATCCAGTCAATCCTAAGGAAAATCAACCCTGAATATTCATTGGAGGATTGATGCTGAAAATGAAACTGCAATACATTGGCCACATGATGTGAAGAACTGATTCATTGGAAAAGACCCTGATGCTGGGTAAGACTGAATGTAGGAGTAGAAGCGGATAACAGGATGAGATGATTGGATGGCATCACCAACTCGATGGACATGAGTTTGAGCAATATCTAGGAGTTGGTAATGGATAGGGAAACCTGGTGTACTGCAGTCCATGGGGCTCACAAATAGTCGGACATGACTGAGTAACTGAACTGAATTATCATATATTTTGGCAACTCGACTCCTAGATATACATACAAAGAATTTAAAGCAAATATTCAAATGTAAACTTGTACACCAATATTTACAGTGGCAGTGTTCTTGAGAGCCCATGTTAAAATCAATAAAAATGCCTAGCAACACATGAAGGGAAGGGTAGATCCATACATAAGATGAATTACTCTGCCATAGAAAGGAATATAGTAAAATAGTGCTATAGCTGCAGAAAACAGGGGACTTCTCAAAAACATAAACACAAAGTTTACATATAATCTATCCAGTCAGGTCCAGGTTATACACCCAAAATATTTAAAACCAAGAACCAGAACAGATATTCAAACCTCATATTAATAGCAGCATTATTCATAGTAGCCAAAAGGTGGAAGCAACACACGGCTTCAACAGATGACTGGACAAGCACAATATAGTATAAACACAATGGAATGTGATTCAACTTTTAAAAACAAGATATCTCTCACGCATGCTATAATGCGGATGAAACTTCAAGTTATTGTGCCAAGTGAAAGAAGCCTGACACAAAAGGAAAACTGTTCTATGATTCCACAAGTATGAGGTATCCATATCAAACAAATTCCAAGTAGAATAAGATGGCCAGGGATTGAGAGTGGTGAGTGTTTAATGGTTACAGTGTCACTTCAGGAAAAGGAAAAGATACTGGAGATGTATGGTGGGGAAATTTTTACAATGTGAGTGCAGTTAATGCTATAAAAGTGCATACTTAAAATGACCCAAATGATAAATGTTGTTATACGTCTGTAAGCTCAGTGAAAAAATGACACATAGAACAACATGGAAAAGCACTGAAAACAGTGCTTTTTTCAGTGAAAGAAACAACACAGAAAAAGCCACCAAGATCATAGTCATCTTGTCACTTTAGATCCATGAAGGTTTTTCATATAAGGAAAAGTCCCAGTGATAGCTCCAGAAGATAAAAACTGCATTAGAATGGAGAAAGACATTTTCACAAATCTTGGGCAGCTGATGAAAGCTGAACTGGCCCTATGGATAGGATTCTAATGTGGAAACAATTATCCCCCATTTTGGGGTTATGGGCTGGTTCCCCGGAAAGTGCTCCTGTTTGGGGCAAAACACATTGAAGTATTTGCTATGAATGTAGAAAACTTTGTTCCACTATTTAAAGTTGAAACATTTGAAATTTTACTAGAAAGAAAATTACTGCTCAATACAACCATGTATGTCACATGCCAGAAAATCAGAGATGACTTTGAACATTGCAATAGCGGCCAAGAATTAACCAAACCAAATTCAACAAAAGTAGTGATGCTAATTGCCTTGTACTAGTTCCACATGGTATTAAAGAGCACCATACAAAGAGCATATTAGTAGACACGATGCCTTGGGTGCTGTGGATGACCCAGATTGAACTAAAACTATGAGATGTTTTAATTCTAGTTTTCCACATAACACTATACCACAGCAAATTTCAGAAATAAAAAGCAAATTCATGGACTTGTCGTCAGTCCAGTGTTTAAGACTCTGCACTTCTACTGCAGGGGTACAGGTTTGATCGTTTGTCAAGGACCTAAGATCCAACATGTCGAATTGCAGGGCCAAAAATACAAAAGTCGGTAGAACTGCAAGATCATTTGTGAATTCCTGTACTGATAATGAACTATTAGAAAAAGAAATTAAGATAATATTCCCTTTTACAGTTTCATCCCTCCACACACCCAGCTAAAAATCTAGAAATCTAACTAAGGACTTGAAAGACCTGAAAGCTAAAAACTACAAGACAATGATCAAAGAAACTGAATGGATACAAGTAAGAAGATATCCCTTGTTTATGGGTGAAAATGTCATTAAAATATCCATGCTAACCAAACCAATGTACATATTCATGCAATCACTGTCAACATTTCCATGACAATTTTCACAAAAACAAAAGCAGTCTTTACATCTGTGTGGCACCACAAAGGAACCAGAAGAGCCAAAGGGACTCTGAGAAAGCAGAATAGGCTGGCGGCATCTCCATCCCTGACTTCAATCTAGAGTATACACCTAAAGCCACCACAAGACGTGTGGAATTGGCACAGAAATAGGCACAGAGACAATAAAGCTCAGAAGTAAACATACAGGTACATGGTAATTAATTGAAAGGAAAGGAATTAAGAACATACATGCAGGAAAGGACATTCTCCCCCACCCAATAAACCGTGCTGGGAAAAATAGAAACCATACACCAGGGAACAATACAGGACATCATCTTATACCACAGACAAAAACTGACTAAAATCCCATAACTTTGCACATCAAGCCCTAACAGTCCTGAGTTCTGATAAGGCAGACTTTCAGCAACAGCTGCACACAAAAAGCTTCTTCCCTGTTTCCCTCACATTTTCCTTCAGCAGCACCACCTCCTTGCAGGTCTTGAGGAAACTAGACTACCATCAGACTCAACTGAACCCCACAATGTCAAAAAACTGAAGCACCAGCGGGTCCTGAGGATACCAGAGTCCTGTCAGCCTCAAGTGAATTGTACAATGCCTTAAAAGTGAAGCCCAGGTGCATCCTGAGGGAAAAGGCTACCATCAGCCTCACTGAAGCCCACCATGCCCCCAAACTAGAGCCCAAGTTGGTCCTGAGGAGACCAGATTCCATCAGCCTGAACTGAACCTCTCAATGCCCCAAAACTGAAGCCCCAGTGGGTTCTGAGGAAGCAAGAGTTCTATCCACCTGGGCTGAACCCCACCATGTCCCAAAGCTGAAACCATGTGGGTCCTATCAGCCTGAACTGAGCCTCACACTGTCCTGTAGGTGAAGCCTCAGTGGATCTTCAGGAGGCCAGAGTCTTGTCAGTGGCCACCCATAACCACTGGAAATGCTCGAGCAGAGTGGGGAGTTCCACTTGGAGTGCGGAATGTCAGGGAGGTGGATCTTCATTATCATGGACAGACATGATCAAGGAGGATTCAGGGGCCAGGAAAAGGGTGAAGGAGGCAAGCTCTAGCTGCAAGTATTGTAAGTCCCCACTTTCTGAGACTACATGACCTACATGAACTAGACGTTGCAAGGAGGAAGCTGAGTTATAGAGGCAGAAGGAGTAGGAGGTGATGTAAAATTTAAGCGTTTCCTCTTCAGGTTCAGGTACACTATGTCCTCCAAGGTTCCTAGTCCCTTGTGCCCCAGTGACTGTGAGCTCCTCTGGGGATTATGGTCAACCCCCACACGAACTCCATTCAATATGTGCAGCCCTGGCCCAAGCCTAACCCCTACATCAGGCCCTGACCAAGCTCCCTGCCACCAGGGTGCATCTCACATTCTACCCCAACGTGGGGCTTTTTGAAACCTTAATAAGGCATGCCCCTCTTCTCCCTGTGATTTCCCTCGCCTGATGAAGCCAAGCCTGCGTCCATTCCAGGTGACTCAAAGGGCCTCATTCTATCCAGACTGCACGTGTGTGTCCATCTATATGAGCCTGTGGTGATCTTCTAAAATGAGGGTTATTTGATACACAGAGAATGAGGTGAATGGTGGCCACCAAAGATGTGTCCCCGCAGAACAGTGCCGTATCTGGGAAAAGGGTCTTAGAAGACGTAGCTAAGGATATCAATGTAAGGTAATCTAGGGTTTGGGTGACTTTCAATCCAACTGACAGAGTCCTTCAAAGAGACGAAAGAGGACACAGAGGAGAAGCTTTTTAAAGGCAGAGGCAGAGATGGGAGGGAAGTGAAAACAAGCCCAGGGACCCCTGGAGCCCCTGAAGCTGGAAAAGGCAAGAAGGACCATATCCTGAAGTCTCTGGAGGGACCTCAGCCCTGTGACTTGTTGATCTCAGGTGTCTGGTCTCCAAGATTGGGGGAGGATAAATTTCTGGGGTTTTTATTAACCCTCCCAGCTTGTGATCATTTGTTAGAGAAGCCACAGTGTAGCCACACAAACCCTGATATTTAGAATCCTAGAAGTGTGGATATCACTAAAGGCAGATGGAGGGTGGATTACAGAACCTTAGAGTCAGCACTGGGCCCTCAGAAATGCTAAAGCAGTAGCTGGACGTCAGAGTTTTTGAGGTGCCAAGTCTGAAGCCTGTCCCTAGGGGTACTGGCTGCACACACCTCCTCACATTCTTACACTGGTACATGTGGTGTAACATCTCAGTCCTGACTGAGGATATTTTCTTATCACTGTTCATATTGCTAATACAGAAGTCACTAGTTACACAGGTGAAAACCCAATTAGGATGCTTACTCCAGGGATGAGCAGTTCTGTAATTGGTCAGCGGTGGGGACTTATGAATGTGAAGCCAGCAGCCCTTCCACACTCCCTGCCCCCATACCTCCCAACAAGGGTCTTCAGTGTGTAGCTGGGAGAACCCCACAGAGTCATCTCTAAGTAATCGCTGGCTGATCCCCTGGCTAGCCCCTCCCGAACCTCATCCACACTTCCCAGGTAAACACCTGAATATGTGCAAAGACCTCACAGGATAGAGAAAATTATTGGAACCCCTCCAGTAACAGCATGCTTAACAAGTTGGCTTCTGTATGTCAGGCAGGATTGTCCTGGACTAGGTGATATTCTGAAAGCTTTCCACTTTCCTACGTGAGTTACTTCTCCTGTCCTGCTCCAACTGCCTGTTTTCATGCCTCCTCAACTCTGGCTGAAACAATTTCCAACAGCAGGAGCAGGAGACACAGCCCATCCTTAGAAAATGACAGCCTAGCACCTCCTGAAGAACGTCCAGCAGAGCCCCACACAGACCAGATCCTCTGAAATGCCATGGCCCCTCATTCTCACTCACCAAACGTGCTCTGCAATGTCTAAGTAGAAAATATGGCATCAAGTACAGCTGCAAGCACTTGAGTGGGTTTATATACACCTCAACCCACACACATGTGTAAAGGGCAGGTCAGCCAGGTCAGCCAATCATTTTCCGTATGGGCTTGTGCTTTTAGAAAATGGGCCTCATTGTGCTTGTCAAGGTTCTAGGAACACCTGTGGGTCCTGAGGGTGAGGATGGATATGGAGCTGCAGCTCTTATTTGTTTTCTAATCATTTTATCTGGCTCAAAATTGGGAGAGAATTTCAGGAAGAACTTTTTCTAATGAGAGAGATCCAGGGGTCAGGGACATGAGGGGTGGTGGGTGGAGACAGGCTCAGTGCCCAGGTGCAATGGAAGCCTCTGGAAAACCTGCTGGAAGGAGGCTGCACACAGTGAAGCCCAGGGTCACAGACCTGTCAAGAAGCTTCTGTTTGATACCTCAGATCCTGCTCCAAGGGGCTCAAAATCAGATCTGTTCAACAGAGGGGCTCGGGGTGCTCTGCAATGACAAATTTGTGGACAGTCCCTGGATGCTGAGCCCTGTTGCATAACTGGCCAGCTGAACCCACTTTCCTGGAGGGTGTCTGCCCATAAGAATCCCATGTTCCTGGGAGGTGCAAATGAATAAGTATCCTCTCTGTGCAGTCATCACAGAGTAGCTTAGTGACTCTCACGTGGACAGTGCTGGGATTAGATGAGAACAAGGACATGTTGGGGGACTTTCCCTGAAACACCTCCAGTCCCATCTAGAGTGAAGAGGTCAGTTTCGGTGTACTGGTTGCTCTGCTGGTGTGGGAGACTTCATGGGTACCTCTTGTTTTTTTCCTCATGACACTACAGAGGCCTCTCCAGTACACATAAGACAGCCTGCCCAGGAACAGTGGAATGTGAGAGATAAGGACAAGGCTGAGAGTGCCTTTGTGCTCTGAGTTGGGAGTGGAAAACAAATGGTGAGTGTAATCCAGAAAAGCAGCCCTGGTGATGGGAGACTTGTTAAAACAATCTGTGTTCGAGTAGGAAAGAATTTCCAGACATAGAGTGTCTCAGAAGGGAGTGAGTTTTTATTGAGAACAAAGAGCAGATATAAAGTGGGCACTGTGAGTGCAGCAGGCCAACCTGCTTACAGACTAAGGAAAGTCGACAGCCTTTGTGGCTTCAATACAAAGACAATTCCTGCTGGAAGGTTGATGTTAGGTGATTGGTTGGAGCACCATAGGGTGTTTACTGGAGTGGGCATCTTTGCCTGGTAGGGAGTCAGGAAGCTTGTTCATGATGATCAGGGGCTTTTGGCAACAGTCGCAAAGGGATTCAGTCAGATTAATAGTTGACTTTTGTTCTGGGCTCCACTTATGTGGCCTCGGTGTGAGGCCTCTCAGCTGTGGCCTTGGAGAAGTACTCACCTCAAGACTCAACCTTCATAGTAAATTTCCATCACGTTATCTGTAGGAGAGAGCTAGTGATCCTATGTCTGTTTGGAAAATTCTTGGATACCACAGAGATACATACTGAATGTGAACCTGGTTATTGAACCTTGCTGGCAAAATTAGCATTTTCTCTGTTTTGGTGCTAAAAGGGTGTGGGCTGGCAGCTGCCTAATAATCCATCCAAATGATGTTTTCCTACTTATGACATCAATAGGTTTGGTCAAACTTTTTCGATTTCTTGTGTAAGCAGGCATCTTGCAACACCTTGCTGCAGGATTATTTCTATTAGAATGTCAACTAATCAAGGTAACAACTGTATGGCATTCAGCACACTTAGACAATTTAGCAAGCCTGTTTCGTCAGGGGCACACATCATATAAGCTAGCAATGGGTTCACAAGGCTCAGAAAATGCAGAGATATATACTGCCTATGACCCTGGAAATTAGGCCCTCTTGTTAACCTGGAGTTCTCACATCTTAGAATCTAGACAGTTGCTGATAGACAGATGTCTGAAAAAGCACTCTGCTTTTATGCCTTTCATTCATCTGGGAGGTCGGGTAACCCTGAGGACTGTGGATGTGTGATTCAAAGTGCAGATTTAGGGGAGGGGGCTCTACCTGGAGACTGTGGACACGTGATCCATGATGCATGCTTTAGGAGGGGGTCACCATAGAATCTGCGGATGTGCCACTCCAGGTATAGGGTCTAGGAAGTGGGGTTACCCTGCTAGTTATGGACATGTTTCCACAGGGGCAGGGTCTGGGGGATGGGGTCATCCCAGAGACTGTGCTTGTATGATGGTAGGTTCAGGGTCTGTGGAGATGTGTCATCCTAGATACTGTGAAATGTGACCCCAGGTGCAGGGTCTGGGGGGTGGGGTAAGCCTCAAGACTCTGGATATGTGATCTAAGGTGAAGGTTATGGGGAGGGTCTCACCCAAGGATTGTGGACATATGACCCCAGATATATGGTCAGTGAGATGGGGTCACCCTGGAGACTGTGAATATGTTACCTCTGGTGCAGGTTCTGGGAGGGGTTTACCCTGGAGACTGTGGTTATGAGAACCCAGAGGCAAGGTCTGTAAGGTTAGATCACCTCAAGACTGTGGTCCTGATACCGCAGACCAGGGTCAGTGAGGTTGATTCACCCTGCAAAATGTGAATGTGTGACTTCAAGTATACACTCTGGGGAAGATTTTCACCCTGGAGACTGTGGACATGTGGACACCAGGTCCAGGGTCTGGCAGGGGGTGTCACACTGGAGACTGTGGACATATGATGCCAGGTACAAGATCTGGGAAATGGCAGCACCCCAAAGACTATGGACATGTGTCACCAGGTACTGGGTCTGAGAGAATGCACATGGTATAGACTAGATATATGACCCCAAATACAGTGCCTGGGAGAGGTCACCCTTGGGACTGAAGACATGTGATCTCAGATACAGGATCTGGGATGGTGTCACCCTAGAAACTATAGACATGTAACACCAGCATATGGTCTGGGAGGGGAGCTCACAATGTAAACTGTGGCCGTGTCATCCCAGGTGCTTGGACTAAGGTGGTAGTGTCACCCTGAATCTGTGGACTATATCCACAGATTTGGGTCGAGGGGGGTGGGTTGTCACCCTGGTGACTGGAAATGTGACCAGAGTTTCAAAGTCTGGGAGTGCTGGTCACCATGGAGACTATGTACATATGACCAGAGGTAAAAGTTCTGGTGAGGTGTGGTCACCATGGATAAAGTGGACATGTGACCCTAGGTGTAGGGTCTGGCAGAGGCGGCTACCCTGGAAACTGGAAATGTGACCTCAGGTACAGAGTCTGGGCAAGGTGTCACCAAGTAGACTGTGGACATTTGACCCCAGGTGCTTGTATTTCAAAGAGGTAACCCTTTAGCCTGTGGATGTGTGACCTCATGTTAAAGTTCTGGAAGTAAGTGTCACCCTGGACTGTGGTCATCTAACACCATGTTCAGGGTCTGGAGAGAGGGCTTTCTGTGGAGACTGTGGACACATGACCCCAGATGCAGGTTCTGTGAGGATATTTCTCCCTGGAAAAAGTTGACAGGAGACCAAAATTCAGTGTTTGAGGTAGAGGCTGACCCTGGAGCCTGTGGATGTATAAAGCCAGTTGAAGTGTCTTGGAGGTGGGGTCACCATGGAGACTGTGGACATGTGAATCCTGGCGCAGGGTCTGGGAGAGTGTTCACTCTGGAGACTATGAACATGTGACCCTATGAATAGGGTCTATGAAGGAGTTCATCAGGGAAACTGTGGCCATGTGACACTCTGTACATGATCTGATGACGAGTGTGAACATGGAGACTGTGGTCATATAACCCCTGATGCTGGGGAGAAAGGGGTAACCCTGGAAACTCTAGGTGTGTGATCCCAGGTGCATGATCTGAGAGTGGTTCATCATGGAGATTATGAACGTGAAATTCCACGGGTAGGGTCTTGAAGGTGGGGTTGTGTGCAAGTGTTTCTGGTTACTGGGTCTGGGTGGTGGGGTCACCCTGAGGACTATGAATGTGTGACCCAAAATGCAGGGTCTGGGGAGGGTGCTCTCCCTGCAGACCCTATGATGTGTGATCCCAGACGCAGGATCTGGGATGTGGGGTCACTCTGGGGATTGTGGATTGTTACGTCAGGTGAGTGGTCTGGGAGGGGGTTACTTTGAAGACTATGGACATGTCACCCTAATTGCAGAGACAGGACGGTGGTGTCACAGGACATTGTGCTCATGAGACCTCAGGTACAGAGTCTGGATGTTTGCTCATATTAGAGACTGTGGACATGTGATCCCATGTATGTGGTCTGTGAGGGATTCACCCTGGATACTACAGAAATTTGACCCCAGGTACAGGATCAAATGGGGGTTAGCCTGGAGACTGTTTATGTGTGGCTCCATGTGCAGTTTCTAGGAGGTGGAGTCACACTTCAGACTGTAGCAATGTGTCCCTGGTCCAGGGTGTGAGAGGGGGAACCCTTGGATCTTGTGGACATGGAACCTTAGGTGCAGGGTCTGGGTGGAGATGTCACACTGGGCACTGTGGCCATGTGACACCAGGTACATAATCTGGAGGTAGTCTTGTCCTGGATATGGTTTATGTGTGACACAAGGTACAGGTTCTGGGAAGTGGGGTTACCCTGGGGCCAGTGGACATGTGACCCAGGTCCCAGGTCTCGGGAGAGGTCACACCAAGGAGACTGTGGATGTATGACCACACATACAGGCTTGGGAAGGTGTCACCCAGATTAACATGGACTTGTGAACCTGGTAAGGTGTAGTCAACCTGGAGACTGTCAACATGTGAATCCAAGTGTTGGGTATGAGCGGTGTTAACAAGAATTTTGACATGTGACCACAGGTGCAGGTACTTAAAAGCAGTCAACATGGAGCCTGTGGATGTGTGAACACAGGACAAGTGTCTGGGATGTGAGGTCACCCTTGAGACTGGACTTGCAACTCCAGGTGCAGGGTCTTGAGGTGGGTTCACTTTGGAAACTGTGGATATGTGACCTCAGGTTCAGGGTCTTGGAGGACATTCACCCTGCAGAATGTGGACATGTGATTCCACGTACAGGGTCTGCAAAGGTGTTAACCAGGGAGACTGTGGACATGTGACACCTGGTGTAGTGTCTGAAGAGGGATACTCCACTCGAATGGAGACTGGACTTCCCTGGGGCCACACAAGAGACTCCTTGAATTCCCCATCGTAACATGAGACAAATACCACACGTGGTGACAGAGCTCAAGACAAACCACGAGATTGCCCCGTCATCTGGAGCTGAGTGCCTTCTTCTCCTACAAGGCCTAGAGAGCAATGCCGAGCCCCTCTCAAAATTTCACAGGAGACTTGACTCCCTTTAGGCCATCAATGGCTCCAACAGATAGCCCTCCCAACTCGAGAGAAGAGAAGAGTTCTTTGCTTCAACTCAAGACAAGGCCTTTGCCCTGCAGTAACTTGAGAGCAAACCCCAGACACCCTCGCAACTCAATGGAGGTAGAACTTCCCTGGGTCAACACTAGAGGCTCCCTGAATTCTGAGTCATAACTCAAAATTCTGACCGCATCTCGAGAAAAACGACAAAGTTCCCCCATCATCGAAAGATGAGTCCCTTGCCCCCTGCAGTGCCTCGAGAGAAATCCCACTTTCCCTCTTGAAATTCGATATGGTACTTGTCAACACTGATGCAAGTCGAAAAGTTCCCTAGCATACGCGTTTCATTCGAGAGTATCAACGAATTTCCAGGCACAACTTAATCTGAACCCTGTCTCCATTCCTGACTTCGACATGAAGGGAAATTCCTCTTCTTTGTCTGGAAATGGATCCCAACATTCCAGTCTCAACTCAGGAAGAGACCGGACTCAGATTGAAACACAGGATGAAGCCTCATGGTTCGTGACACATTCCGAAAGACACCAATTTCCCTGTCCACTCAAGAGAAGTCCTGATGCCGGGGCACCTTTTCCAATGGAACCCCAAGGATGAAGTCACCACACAAAGGGGCACTGACATCTGGGTGCATCCTCCCGAAAGAGCCACTGGTTCCAAGTGCAACTTGACAAGTGGCATGACACCCCATGAACAACTCTAGAGGCAAGCAGAGTTCCATGCCTCCACACAAGACGAGGCCTAACTCCCTGTTCAAAACCCTCAAAGATCAATGTCAGAACAGAATAAATGTCAGAAGAGGAAAGGAAGCCTGAGATTCACACCTCATCTCCAGATGAGGCCCTCTTCCATGGCACTGAACCCAGGGGAGTCCCAAGACAACCCTCTCAACTGAACAGTATTCCCCTTTCTCATAGGAACCAAGAGATGCTGACAGAGGGCACCGACACAAGCCCAGAGAACCTAGGGATTCTTACAGCAACTCAAGAAACACCTCGAGATAGCCCCTTCAACACGTCTTGAAGCCAGATTCTCCTGTCGTGACTCCAGAGCCATCCTGGGCCCTCCTCACCACTCGAATGGGGACTGGACTTCCCTGGGGACACAAGAGAGGCTCCCTGAGTTCCCTGTCATAGCTCGAGAGAAACGCCACATGTCGAGCCACAGCTGGAGAAAACACCATGAGATTCCTGCGACAGCAACAGATGAGGCCCTTCTTTTCCTGCCGGGCCTAGAGAACAATCCCGAGTCCCCTCTCAAAATGGCACAGAAGGGTGGATTGCTATTTTTTAACACAATGAGCTACAAGAGCTAGCCGTGGCAACTCGATAGGAGAGAGCAGTTCTTTGCTTCAAGTCCAGACGAGGCCTGACTCCCCGACTGAAGCTTGAATGCAACCCCGAGAAACCTGACACCACTGAAGGGGAACAAGGAGTTTCTATACACAAGCCTAAAAGATGTTTCTTTGTCCTGCAGTGACTCCAGAGCAATCCCAGCTCCCCATGCCAGTTTGAATGGAGATTGGTCTTCCCTGGGGCCACAAGAGAGGCTCCATGAGTTCCCTGTCATAACTCAAGAATCCCGACTTAAGTCGAGAACAACCACGTGGTTGCCCAGTCATCGCCACATGAGGCCCTTTCCCGCTGCAGCGTCTTGAGAGAAATCCCACGAACTCACTGGATGATCTAAATGGAACTTGACACACTTGAGGAAACTTCAAATGTGGCCCAACCTACTGGTCTCATTGGAGAGGAACACCGAGGGTCCCTGCACAACTTCCTCTCAGCCACTTCTTCCCTCCTAAACCCGACATGAGGATCCATCAGTCTGCTTTGTCTGGAAAGGGATCCCGATCTTACAGTCCGACATCAGGAAGAGGCCGCTCCCACGAAGAAATTCGAGAGGAAGCATCGTGGTTTGGGCGACATTCCGAAAGACACCAATTTCTCCGTCCACTCAAGAGAAGACTCGATGCCTGTGCACCTTTTACAATGGAACCTCGAGGTAGAAGTCACCACACGAAGGGGCACTGACATCCTGGGTGTATCCTCCCGAAAAAGCCTCTGGTTCCTAGGACACCTCGACAAGTGGCCTGACACCCCATGAATACCACGAGAGGCAAGCGGAGTTCCATGCCTCCACACAAAGCGAGGCATAACTCCCTCTTCAAAACCTCCAAAGACCCCAAAATCGATGTCAGAACAGGAGAGGAAGACTGAGATTCCCGCCTCACCTCCAGATGAGGCCCTCTTCCATGGCACTGATCCCAGGGGAATACAAAGACAACCCTATCAACTGCACAGTATTCCCGTTCTCATAGGCACAAAGGGAAGCTGCCAGAGGTCACAGTCACAAGCCCAGGAAACCTAGGGATTCTTACAGAACTCGAGAAACACCTCGAGATACCCCCTTCAACACGTCTTGAAGCCCGATTCCCCGGCAGTGATTCGAGAGTCATCCTGGGCCCTGCTCGCTATTCCAAAGGGTACTGGACTTCCCTGGGGACACAAGAGAGGCTCCCTGAGTTCCCTGTCGTAGCTCGAAAGAAAGGCCACACATCGATCCGCAGCTCGAGAAAACACCAAGAGATTCCCCCGACATCGCCACATAAGGCCCTTCTTTTCCTGCAGGGCCTAGAGAGCAACCCTGAGTCCTCTCTCAAAACTCCAGAGAAGGCTGGATTCCCTTTTTTTTTTAACACAATGGTATTCAAGAGCTAGCCTTGGCCACTCAAAAGGAGAGGGGAGTTCTTTGTTTGCTCTCGAGACGAGACCTGATGCCCCGGCTGAAGTTGAATGCAACCCCGAGATACCTAGCACACCTGAAGGGGAACTCGGAATCTCTGGACACACGCCTAGGAGACTAGAAGAGGTCTCTTTGCCCTGCAGTCACTCGAAAGCAATCCCCAACTCTCCCACGACATTTTGAATGGAGATTGGTCTTCCGTGGGTCACACGAGAGGCTCCCTGAGGTCGGGTCGTAACTCGAGAATCCCGCGGTAAGACGAAAATAACCACATGGTTGCCCAGTCATCGCCAGAGGAGGCCATTTCCCACTGCAGCGTGTTGAGAGAAATCACAGGAACCCACTGGATCATCGAAACGGAACTAGAGAGCATTGAGGAAACTGCAAATGTGGCTCAACATACCGGTCTCTTTGGAGATGAACACCGAGGTTCCTGGCACAACTTCCTCTGAGCCCCTTCTTCCCTCCTGATCACGACATGAGGGTCGATCCCCCTGCTTTGCATGGAAAGGGATCCCGACCTTCGAGTCCCACCTCAGGAGGAGGCTATTCTGACTTGGAAACTTGAGAGGAAGCCTCGTGGTTCATGCTACATTCTGAAAGACACAGATTTCCCCCTCCACTCAAGGGAAGTACCGATGCCTGTGCACTTTTTCCAATAAAATCCCGAGAATGAAGTCACCACATGAAGGGGCACTGACACCCTGGGTGCATCCTCCAGAAAGAGCCTCTGGTTCCAAGGACAACTCGACAAGTGGCCTGACACCCCATGAACAACTCGAGAGGCAACAGGAGTTCCATGCCTCCACAAAAGGCGAGGCTTAACTCCGTGTTCAAAAACCCCAAAGACCCCGTGACCGATGTCAGAACAGGGGAGGAAGCCTGAGATTCCTGCCTCACCTCCACATGAGGCCCTCTTCCATGGCACTGAACCCAGGGGAATCCCAAGACAACCCTCTCAACTGCACAGTATTCCCCCTTCTCATAGGCACCAAGGGAAGCTGCCAGAGGTCACCGTCATAAGCCCAGGGAACCAAGGGATTCTTAAAGCTATTCGAGAAACAGCTCGTGATACACCCTTCAACACGTATTGAAGCCCAATTCCCCTGCCATGACTCCAGAGCCATCCCAGGCCCTCCTCGCTACTCAAATGGGCACTGAACTTCCCTGGGGACACAAAAGAGGCTCCCTGAGTTCCCCATCGTACCTCGAGAGAAACGCCACACGTCGAGCCGAAGCTCGAGAAAACACCATGAGATTCCCCCGACTTCGCCACACGAGGCCCTTGTTTTTCTGCAGGGCATAGAGAGCAAACCCGATTCCACTCTGAAAACTCCACAGAGGGCTGGATTCTCTCTCTCTCTCTCTTTTTTTTTTTTTTTAACTCACTGGTCTTCAACAGCTAGCCTTGGACACTCGAGAGGAGAGGGGAGTTCTTTGTTTCAACTCGAGACGAGGTCTGATTCCCTGGCTGAAGCTTGAATGCAACCCCGAGATCACTAGCTCCCCTGAAGTGGAACACAGAGTTTCTGGACACAGGCCTAGAAGACTAGAAGAGGTCTCTTTGCCCTGCAGCGACTCGAGAACAATCCCCAGATCTCCCATGCATTTTGAATGGAGATTTGTCTTCCTGGGGCCACACGAGAGGCTCCCTGAGTTCTGGGTCGTAACACGAGACTCATGCCGTAAGACGAGAATTACCACGTGGTTGCCCAGTCATCGTCAGATGAGGCCATTTCCCACTCCAGCATGTTGAGAGAAATCACACGACCCCACTGGATCACCGAAACAGAACTAGACAGCCTTGAGGAAACTTCAAATGTGGCCCAACATACCGGTCTCCTTAGAGAGGAACACCGAGTTTCCCAGGAGAACTTCCTCTGAGCCCTTTCTGTCCTCCTGATCTCGACATGAGGGTCGATCCCACTGCTTTGCCTGGAAAGGTATCCCTACCTTCCCGTCCCACCTCAGGAGGAGGCCGGTCTCACTTCGAAACTCGAGAGGAAGCCTCGAGGGTCATACTACATTCCGAAAGACACCGATTTTCCCATTCACTCAAGAGAAGTCCTGATGCCTGTGCACCTTTTCCAATGGAACCCCGAGGATGAAGTCACCACATGAAGGGGCACTGAAACCCTGGGTGCATCCTCACGAAAGAGCCTCTGGTTCCAAGGACAACTCGACAAGTGGCCTGACACCCCATGAACACCGCGAGAGGCAAGCGGAGTTCCATGTCTCCACACAAGGCGAGGCCTAACTCCCTGTTCAAATCCCACAAAGACCCTGAGATCAATGTCAGAACAGGAGAGGAAGTTGAGATTCTTGCCTCACCTCCAGATGAGGCCCTCTTCCATGTCACTGAACCCAGGAAAATCCCAAGACAACCCTTTCAACTGCACAGTATTCCCCCTTCTCATAGGCACCAAGGGAAGCTGTCAGAGGTCACCGTCAGAAGCCCAGGGAACCTAGGGATTCTTACAGCAACTCGAGAAACAACTCAAGATACCCCCTTCAACACGTCTTGAAGCCCGATTCCCCTCCCATGACTCGAGTGGCATCCCGGGACCTCCTAGCTCCTCGAATGGGGAAGGTACTTCCATTGGGACACAAGAGAGGCTCCCTGAGTTCCCCGTCATAGCTCGAGAGAAACGCCACACGTCGTGTCGCAGCTTGAGAAAACACCAAGAGATTCCCCCGACATTGCCACATGAGGCCTTTCTTCTCCTGCAGGGCCAAGAGAGCAACCACGAACCCTCTCTCAAACATCCACAGAAGGCTTGCTTCCATTTTTCGTTTTGTTTAACCCAATGAGCTTCAAGAGCTAGCCTTGGCCACTCGAGAGGAGAGGGGAGTTCTTTGTTTCAACTCGAGATGAGGCCTGACACACCGGCTGAACCTTGAATGCAACCCCTAGATCCCTAGGGCCCTGAAGGGGAACACGGAGTTTCTGGACACACGCCTAGAAGACTAGAAGAGGTCTCTTTGCCCTGCAGCAACTCGAGAGCAATCCCCAACTCTCCCACACCATAACGAATGGAAATTTATCTTCCCTGCGGCCACACGAGAGGCACGCTGAGGTCCGGGTCGTAAATCGAGAATCCCGCCATAAGTAGAGAATAATCACGTGATTGCCCAGTCATCGCCAGAGGAGGCCATTTCCCGCTGCAGCCTGTTGAGAGAAATCTCACGAACCCACTGGATCATCAAAACGGAACTAGACAGCCTTGAGGAAACTTCAAATGTGGCCCAACATACCGGTCTCATTGGAGAGGAACACCGAGGTTCCCGGCACAACTTCCTCTGAGCCCCTTTTCCCCCTTATTTCAACATGAGGGTCGATCCCCCTGTTTTGTCTGGAAAGGGATACCGACCTTCCAGTCCCACCTCAGGAGGAGGCCGGTCTCACTTAGAAACTCGAGAGGAAGCCTTATGGTTCGTGCCACATTCCGAAAGACACCGATTTCCTCGTCCACTCAAGAGAAGTCCGGATGCCTCCGCACCTTTTCCAATGGAACCACGAGGATGAAGTCACCACACAAAGGGGCACTGACACCCTGGGTGCATCCTCCCGAAATAGCCTCTGGTTCCAAGGACAACTCGACAAGTGAGCTGACAGCCCATGAACATCTCGAGAGGCAAGCGGTGTTCCATGCCTCCACACAAGGCGAGGCCTAACTCCCTGTTTGAATCCCCCAAAGACCCCGAGATCGATGTCAGAACAGGAGAGGAAGCCTGAGATTCCCACCTCACCTCCAGATGAGGCCCTTTTCCATGGCACTGAACCCAGGGGAATACCAAGACAACATTTTCAAATTCACAGTATTCCCCCTTCTGATAGGCACCAAGTGAAGCTGCCAGAGATCACCGTCACACGCAAAGGGATACTAGGGATTATTACAGCAAATCTAGAAGCACCTTGAGATACTCCCTTCAACACATCTTGAAGCCCGATTCCCCTGCCGTGACTCAAGAGCCATCCCGGGCCCTCCTCGCTACTCGAATGGGGTCTGGACTTCCCTGGGGACACCAGAGAGGCTCCCGGAGTTTCCCATCGTAGCTCCCGAGAAACGCCACACGTTGAGCCACACCTCCAGAAAACACCATGAAATTCCCCAGACATAGCCACATGAGGCCCTTCTTTTCCTGCAGGGCCTAGAGAGCAACCCTGAGTCCTCTCTCAAAACTCCACAGAAGGCTTAATTTTTTTTTTTTTTTTTTTTTAACAAAATGGGCTTCTAGAGCTAGCCTTGGCCACTCCAGAGGAGAGGGGAGTTCTTTGTTTCATCTCGAGACGAGACCTAACTCCTGGCTGAAGCTTGAATGCAACCCCGAGATACCTAGCACCCCTGAAGTGGAACACAGAGTTTCTGGACCCACGCCTAGCAGACTAGAAGAGGTCTCTTTGCCCTGCAGCCACTCGAGAGCAATCCCCAGCTCTCCCACGACATTTTGAATGGAGATTGGTCTTCCCTGGGGCCACAAGAGAGGCTTATTGAGTTACGGGTCGTAACTCGAGAATCCCGCGATAAGACGAGAATAACCACGTGGTTGCCCAGTCATCGCCAGAGGAGGCCACTTCCCGCTGCAACGTGTTGAGAGAAATCCCACGAACCCACTGGATCATCGAAATGGAACTAGAGAGCATTGAGGAAACTGCAAATGTGGCTCAACATACCGGTCTCTTTGGAGATGAACACCGAAGTTCCCGGCACAACTTCCTCTGAGCCCCTTCTTCCCTCCTGATGAAGACAGGAGGGTCGATCCCCCTGCTTTGCATGGAAAGGGATCCCGACCTTCGAGTCCCACCTCAGGAGGAGGCTATTCTGACTTCGAAATTCGAGAGGAAGCTTCGTGGTTCATGCTACATTCTGAAAGACACAGATTTCCCCCTCCACTCAAGGGAAGTACCGATGCCTGTGCACTTTTTCCAATAAAATCCCAAGAATGAAGTCACCACATGAAGGGGCACTGACACCCTGGGTGCATCCTCCAGAAAGAGCCTCTGGTTCCAAGGACAACTCGACAAGTGGCCTGACACCCCATGAACAACTCGAGAGGCAACAGGAGTTCCATGCCTCCACAAAAGGCGAGGCTTAACTCCGTGTTCAAAAACCCCTAAGACCCCGTGACCGATGTCAGAACAGGGGAGGAAGCCTGAGATTCCTGCCTCACCTCCACATGAGGCCCTCTTCCATGGCACTGAACCCAGGGGAATCCCAAGACAACCCTCTCAACTGCACAGTATTCCCCCTTCTCATAGGCACCAAGGGAAGCTGCCAGAGGTCACCGTCATAAGCCCAGGGAACCAAGGGATTCTTAAAGCTATTCGAGAAACAGCTCGTGATACACCCTTCAACACGTATTGAAGCCCGATTCCCCTGCCATGACTCCAGAGCCATCCCAGGCCCTCCTCGCTACTCAAATGGGCACTGAACTTCCCTGGGGACACAAAAGAGGCTCCCTGAGTTCCCCATCGTACCTCGAGAGAAACGCCACACGTCGAGCCGAAGCTCGAGAAAACACCATGAGATTCCCCCGACTTCGCCACATGAGGCCCTTGTTTTTCTGCAGGGCATAGAGAGCAAACCCGAGTCCACTCTGAAAACTCCACAGAGGGCTGGATTCTCTCTCTCTCTCTCTCTCTCTCTTTTTTTTTTTTTTTGTTAACTCAATGGTGTTCAAGAGCTAGCCTTGGACACTCGAGAGGAGAGGGGAGTTCTTTGTTTCAACTCGAGACGAGGCCTGATTCCCTGGCTGAAGCTTGAATGCAACCCTGAGATCCCTAGCTCTCCTGAAGTGGAACACAGATTTTCTGGACACAGGCCTAGAAGACTAGAAGAGGTCTCTTTGCCCTGCAGCGACTCGAGAACAATCCCCAGATCTCCCATGCATTTTGAATGGAGATTTGTCTTCCTGGGGCCACACGAGAGGCTCCCTGAGTTCTGAGTCGTAACTCGAGACTCCCGACTTAAGACGAGAATTACCACGTGGTTGCCTAGTCATCGCCAGATGAGGCCATTTCCCGCTCCAGCATGTTGAGAGAAATCACACGACCCCACTGGATCACCGAAATGGAATGAGAAAGCCTTGAGGTAACTTCACATGTGGCCCAACATACCGGTCTCATTGGAGAGGAACACCGAGTTTCCCAGGACAACTTCCTCTGAGCCCCTTCTTCCCTCCTGATCTCGACATGAGGGTTGATCCCATTGCTTTGCCTGGAAAGGTATCCCTACCTTCCCGTCCCACCTCAGGAGGAGGCCGTTCTCCCTTCAAAACTCGAGAGGAAGCCTTGTGCGTCATGCTACATTCGGAAAGACACCGATTTTCCCGTCCACTCATGAGAAGTACCGATGCCTGCACATCTTTTCCAATGGAACCCCGAGGATGAAGTCACCACACAAAGGGGCACTGACACCCTGGGTGCATCCTCACGAAAGAGCCTCTGGTTCCAAGGACAACTCGACAAGTGGCCTGACACCCCATGAACACCGCGAGAGGCAAGCAGAGTTCCATTCCTCCACTCAAGGCGAGGCCTAACTCCCTGTTCAAAACCCCCCAAAGATCTGGAGATTGATGTCAGAACAGGAGAGGAAGACTGAGATTCCTGCCTCACCTCTGGGTGGGGCCCTCTTCCATGGCACTGAACCCAGGGGAATCCCAAGACAACCCTTTCAACTGCACAGTATTCCCCCTTCTCATAGGCACCAAGGGAAGCTGCCAGAGGTCACCGTCAGAAGCCCAGGGAACCTAGGGATTCTTACAGCAACTCGAGAAACAAATCAAGATACCCCCTTCAACACGTCTTGAAGCCCGATTCCTGTCCCATGACTCGAGCGGCATCCCGGGACCTCCTAGCTCCTCGAATGGGGAATGGACTTCCCTGGGGACACAAGAGAGGCTCCCTGAGTTCCCCGTCATAGCTCGAGAGAAACGCCACACGTCGTGTTGCAGCTTGAGAAAACACCAAGAGATTCCCCCGACATCGCCACATGAGGCCTTTCTTTTCCTGCAGGGCCTAGCGAGCAACCACGAACCCTCTCTCAAACATCCACAGAAGGCTTGCTTCCATTTTTCGTTTTGTTTAACCCAATGAGCTTCAAGAGCTAGCCTTGGCCACTCGAGAGGAGAGGGGAGTTCTTTGTTTCAACTCGAGATGAGGCCTGACACACCGGCTGAACCTTGAATGCAACCCCTAGATCCCTAGGGCCCTGAAGGGGAGCACGGAGCTTCTGGACACACGCCTAGAAGACTAGAAGAGGTCTCTTTGCCCTGCAGCGACTCGAGAGCAATCCCCAACTCTCCCACACCATAACGAATGGAAATTGATCTTCCCTGCGGCCACACGAGAGGCACGCTGAGTTCCGGGTCATAAATCGAGAATCCCGCCGTAAGTCGAGAATAATCACGTGATTGCCCAGTCATCCCCAGAGGAGGCCATTTCCCGCTGCAGCCTGTTGAGAGAAATCTCACGAACCCACTGGATCATCAAAACGGAACTAGACAGCCTTGAGGAAACTTCAAATGTGGCCCAACATACCGGTCTCATTGGAGAGGAACACCGAGGTTCCCGGCACAACTTCCTCTGAGCCCCTTTTCCCCCTTATTTCAACATGAGGGTCGATCCCCCTGTTTTGTCTGGAAAGGGATACCGACCTTCCAGTCCCACCTCAGGAGGAGGCCGGTCTCACTTAGAAACTCGAGAGGAAGCCTTATGGTTCGTGCCACATTCCGAAAGACACCGATTTCCTCGTCCACTCAAGAGAAGTCCGGATGCCTCCGCACCTTTTCCAGTGGAACCACGAAGATGAAGTCACCACACAAAGGGGCACTGACACCCTGGGTGCATCCTCCCGAAATAGCCTCTGGTTCCAAGGACAACTCGACAAGTGAGCCGACAGCCCATGAACATCTTGAGAGACAAGCGGTGTTCCATGCCTCCACACAAGGTGACTCCTAACTCCCTGTTTGAATCCCCCAAAGACCCCGAGATCGATGTCAGAACAGGAGAGGAAGCCTGAGATTCCCGCCTCACCTCCAGATGAGGCCCTTTTCCATGGCACTGAACCCAGGGGAATACCAAGACAACATTTTCAAATTCACAATATTCCCCCTTCTGATAGGCACAAAGTAAAGTTGCCAGAGATCTCCATCACAGGCAAAGAGATACTAGGGATTATTACAGCAAATCGAGAAGCACCTCGAGATACCCCTTCAACACGTCTTGAAGCCCGATACCCCTGCCGTGACTCGAGAGACATCCCGCGCCCTCCTCGCTACTCGAATGGGGTCTGGACTTCCCTGGGGACACAAGAGATGCTCCCTGAGTTTCCCATCGTAGCTTCAGAGAAACGCCACACGTTGAGCCACACCTCCAGAAAACACCATGAAATTCCCCAGACATAGCCACATGAGGCCCTTCTTTTCCTGCAGGGCCTAGAGAGCAACCCTGAGTCCTCTCTCAAAACTCCACAGAAGGCTTAATTCCCCCCCCCCTTTTTTTTTTTTTTTTTAACAAAATGGGCTTCTAGAGCTAGCCTTGGCCACTCCAGAGGAGAGGGGAGTTCTTTGTTTCATCTCGAGACGAGACCTAACTCCTGGCTGAAGCTTGAATGCAACCCCAAGATACCTAGCACCCCTGAAGTGGAACACAGAGTTTCTAGACATACGCCTAGGAGACTATAAGAGGTCTCTTTGACCTGCAGCCACTCGAGAGCAATCCCCAGCTCTCCCACGACATTTTGAATGGAGATTGGTCTTCCCTGGCGCCACAAGAGAGGCTCACTGAGTTCCGGGTCGTTACTCGAGAATCCCACGGTAAGACGAGAATAACCACGTGGTTGCCCAGTCATCGCCAGAGGAGGCCACTTCCCGCTGCAACGTGTTGAGAGAAATCCCACGAACCCACTGGATCATCGAAACGGGACTAGACAGCCTTGAGGAAACTGCAAATGTGGCTCAACATACCGGTCTCTTTGGATATGAACACCGAGATTCCTGGCACAATTTCCTCTGAGCCCCTTCTTCCCTCCTGATGAAGACAGGAGGGTCAATCCCCCTGCTTTGCATGGAAAGGGATCACGACCTTCCAGTCCCACCTCTGGAGGAGGCTAGTCTGACTTGGAAACTCGAGAGGAAGCTTCGTGTTTCATGCTACATTCTGAAAGACACAGATTTCCCCGTCCACTCAAGGGAAGTACCAATGCCTGCGCACTTTTTCCAATGGAACCCCGAGAATGAAGTCACCACATGAAGGGGAACTGACACCGTGGGTGCATCCTCCAGAAAGAGCCTCTGGTTCCAAGGACAACTCGACAAGTGGCCTGATACCCCATGAACACCTCGAGAGGCATGAGGAGTTCCATACCTCCACAAACCGCGAGGCCTAACACCCTGTTCAAAAACCCCAAAGACCCCAAGACCGATGTCAGAACAGGAGAGGAAGCTGAGATTCCCGCCTCACCTACAGATGAGGCCATCTTCCATGGCACTGAACCCAGGGGAATCCCAAGACAACCCTCTCAACTGCACAGTATTCCCTCTTCTCATAGGCACCAAGGGAAACTGCCAGAGGTCACCGTCATAAGCTCAGCGAGTCAAGGGATTCATAAAGCAATTCGAGAAACAGCTCGAGATACACCCTTCAACACGTACTGAAGCCCGATTCACCTGCCGTGACTTGAGAGCCATCCCAGGGCCTCCTCGCTACTCAAATGGGCCCTGGACTTCCGTGGGGATAGAAGAGAGGCTCCCTGAGTTCCGGGTCATAACTCGAGATTCCCGCCATAAGTCGAGAATAACCACGTGGTTGCCAAGTCATCGCCAGATGAGGCCATTTCCCGCTCCAGTATGTTGAGAGAAATCACACGAACCCACTGTTTCACCAAAACGTAACTAGACAGCCTTGAGGAAACTTCAAATGTGCCCCAACATACCGGTCTGATTAGAGAGGAACACCGAGTTTCCCAGGACAACTTCCGCTGAGCCCCTTCTTCCCTCCTGATCTTGACATGAGGGTCGATCCCACTGCTTTGCCTGGAAAGGTATCCCGACCTTTCAGTCCCACCTCAGTAGGAGGCCGGTCTCACTTCGAAACTCGAGAGGAAGCCTCGTGGGTCATGCCACATTCTGAAAGACACCAATTTTCCCATCCACTCAAGACAAGTCCCGAAGCCTGCACACCTTTTCCAATGGAACCCCGAGGATGAAGTCACCACACGAAGTGGCACTGGCACCCTGGGTGCATCCTCACAAAAGAGCTTCTGGTTCCAAGGACAACTCAACCAGTGACCTGACACCCCATGAACACCATGAGAGGCAAACGGAATTCCATGCCTCCACACAAGGCGAGTCCTAACTCCCTGTTCAAATCCCCCAGAGACCCCAAGATCAAAGTCAGAACAGGAGAGGAAGCTGAGATTCCTGCCTCACTTCCAGATGAGGACCTCTTCCATGGCACTGATCCCAGGGGAATCCCAAGACAACCCTTTCAACTGTACTGTATTCCCCATTCTCATAGGCATCAAGGGAAGCTGCCAGAGGTCACCTTCAGAAGCCCAGGGAACCTACGGATTCTTACAGCAACTCGAGATACACCTCAAGATACCCACTTCAACACGTCTTGAAGTCCGATTTCCCTGCCATGACTCGAGAGCCATTCCGGGCCCTCCTCCCTCCTTAAATGGGTTCTGGACATCACTGGGAACAAAATAGAGGCTCCCTGAGTTCCCCGTCATAGCTAGAGACAAATGCCACACGTCAAACAGCAGCTCGAGAAAACACCATGAGATTCCCCCGACATCGGCACGAGGCCCATCTTTTTCTGCAGGGCCTAGAAAGCAACCCTGAGTCCTCTCCCAAATTTCCACAGAAGGCTTGATTCCTTTTTTTAAAAAATAAAATAAAAAAAAAAAAACCGGTTGGCTTCAGGAGCTAGCCTTGGCCACACAGGAGAGAGGGGAGTACTTTGTTTCAACTCGAGGCGAGGCCTGACTCCCCGGCTGAAACTTGAATGCAACCCTGAAATCCCTATCGCCCCTGAAGGGGCACACGGAGTTTCTGAACACACGCGTAGAAGACTAGAAAAGGTCTCTTTGCCCTGCAGCGACTCGAGAGCAATCCCCAGCTCTCCCACGGAATTTTGAATGAAGATTGGTCTTCCCAGGGGCCACACGAATAGCTCCCTGACTTCCGAGTCATAACTCGAGAATCCCACTGTAAGTCGAGAATAACCACGTGCTTGCACAGTCATCGCCAGAGGAGGCCCTTTCCCACTGCAGTGTGTTGAGAGAACTCCCACAAACCCAGTGGATCATCGAAACGGAACTAGACAGCCTTGAGGAAACTTCAAATGTGGCCCAACATACCATTCTCATTGGAGAGGAACACCGAGGTTTCCAGCTCAACTTCCTCTGAGCCCCATTTTCCCTCCTGATATCGACATGAGGGTCGATGCCCCTGCTTTGCCTGAAAAGGGATCCCGATCTTCCAGTCCCACCTCAGGAGGATGCCGGTCTCACGTGGAAACTCGAGAGGAAGCCTCGTGGTTCGTGCCACATTCCAAAAGACACCGATTTCCCCTTCCACTCACGAGAAGTCCCGATGCCTGCGCACCTTTTCCAATGGAACCCCGAGGACGAAGTCACCACATGAAGAGGCACTGACACCCTGGGTGCATCCTCCCAAAAGAGCCTCTGGTTCCAAGGACAACTCGACAAGTAGCCTGACACCCCATGAACACCTCGAGAGGCAAGAGGAATTCCATGCCTCCACACAAGGCGAGGCCTAACTCCCTGTTCAAAACCCCCAAAGACCCCAAGATCGATGTCAAAACAGGAGAGGAAGCCTGAGATTCTCGCCTCACCTCCAGATGACACCCTCTTCCATGGCACTAAACCCTTGGGAATCCCAAGACAACCCTCTCAACTGCACAGTATTCCCCCTTCTCATAGGCAACAAGGAAAGCTGCCAGAGGTCACCGTCACAAGCCCTGGGAACCTAGGGATTCTTACAGCAACTCGAGAAACAGCTCGACTTACCCCCTTCAACACTTCTTGAAGCCCAATTCCCCTGCCGTGACTCGAGAGCCATCACGGGCCCTCCTCGCTGCTCGAATGGGGACTGGACTTCCCTGGGCACACAAGAGAGGCTCCCTGAGTTCCCTGTCGTAGCTCAAGAGAAACACCACACGTCGAGTCTCTGCAGCTCGAGAAAACACCATGTGATTTCCCCGACATTGCCAGATGACGCCCTTCTTTCCTGCAGGGCCTAGAAAGCAACCCTGAGTCCTCTCTCAAAACTCCACAGAAGGCTTGATTCCTTTAAAAAAAAAAAAAAAAAACACAATGGGCTTTAATAGCTAGCCTTGGCCACTCGAGAGGAGAGGGGAGTACTTTGTTTCAACTTGAGATAAAGCCTGACTCCCCAGCTGAAGCTTGAATGCAACCCCGAGATCCCTAGCGCCCCTGAAGGGGAACACGGAGTTTCTGGACACACACATAGAAGACTAGAAGAGGTCTCTTAGCCCTGCAACGACTCGAGAGCAATTCCTACCTCTCCCACGCCATTTTGAAATGAGATAGGTCTACCCTGGAGCCACACGAGAGGCTCCCTGAGATCCCCGTTATAACTCGAGAATCCCGCCGTAAGTCGAGAATAACCACGTGGTTGCCCAGACATCGCTAGATGAGGCCCTTTCCCCCTGCAGCGTCTTGAGAGAAATCCCACGAACGCACTGGATCATTGAAACGGAACTAGACAGCTCTAGGAAACTTCACATGTGGCCCAACATAGCGGTCTCATTGGAGAGGAACACCGACGTTCCCGGCACAACTTCCTCTGAGCCCCTTCTTCCCTCCTGACCTCGATATGAGGGTTGATCCCCCTGCTTTGTCTGGAAAGGGATCACAACCTTCCAGTCCCAACTAAGGAGGAGGCCGGTCTCACTTGGAAACTCGAGAGGAAGCCTCGTGGTTCGTGCCACATTCCGAAAGACACCGATTTCCCTGTCCACTCAAGAGAAGTCCCGATGCCTGTGCCCCTTTTCCAATGGAACCCCGAGGATGAAGACACCACACAAAGGGGCACTTACACCGTGGGTGCATCCTCCCAAAAGAGCCGCTGTTTCAAAGGGTAACACGACAAGTGGCGTGACAGCCCATGAACACCTCCAGTGGCAAGCGGAGTTCCATGCCTCCACTCAAGGCGAGGCCTAACTCCCTGTTCAAACACCCAAAGACCCCTAGATTGATGTCAGAACATGAGAGGAAGCCTGAAATTTCCGCTTCACCTCCAGATTAGGCCCTCTTCTATGGCACTGAAACCTTGGGAATACCAAGACAACCATCTCAACTGCACAGTATCTGCCTTCTCATAGGCACCAAGGGAAGCTGCCAGAGGTCACCGTCACAAGCCTTGGGAACCTAGGGATTCGTACATAAACTTGAGAAACACCTCGAGATACCCCCTTCAGCACGTCTTGAAGCCCAATTCCCATGTCGTGACTCAAGAGCCATCCCGGGACCTCCTTGCTACTCGAATGGGGACTGGACTTCCCTGGGGACACAAGAGAGGCTCCCTGAGCTCCCTGTCGTAGCTCGAGAGAAACACCACACGTCGAGCCGCAGCTCGGAAAACACCATGTGATTCCACCGACATCGCCACATGAGGCCATTCTTTTCCTGCAGGGCCTAGATAGCAAACACGAGTCTTCTCTCAAAAGTCCACAGAAGGCTCGATTCCCTATGTTTTTTTTTTTTTTTTTTTTTTTTAACAAAATGGGCTTCAAGAGCTAGCGTTGGCCACTCGAGAGGAGAGGGGAGTTCATTGTTTCAACTTGAGATGAGGCCTGACTCCCCAGCTGAAGCTTGAATGCAACCCCGAGATCCCTAGCACCCCTGAAGGGGAGCACGGAGTTTCTAGACACACGCCTAGAAGACTAGAAGACGTCTCTTGGCCCTGCAGTGACTCGAGAGCAATCCCCAGGACTCCCACGCCATTTTGAAAGGACATAGGTCTTCCTTGGTGCCACACGCGAGGCTCCCTGAGTTCCCCGTCGTAACTCGAGAATCCTGCTGTAAGTCGGAAATAACAAAATGGTTGCCCAGTCATCGCCAGATGAGGCCCTTTCCCGCTCCAGCGTCTTAAGTGAAATTCGACGAACCCACTGGATCATCGAAACAGAACTAGACAGCCTTGAGGAAACTTCACATGTGGCCCAACCTACCGGTCTCATTGGAGAGGAACACCAAGGTTCCCGGCACAACTTCCTCTGAGCCCCTTCTTCCCTCCGGATCTCGATATCAGGGTCGATCCCCCTGCTTTGTGTGTAAAGGGATTCCGACCTTCCAGTCCCACCTCAGAGGAGGCCTGTCTCTCTTGGAAACTCGAGAGGAAGTCTCGTGCGTCATGCCACATACCAAAAGACACCGATTTCCCCATCCACTCAAGAAAAATCCCGATGCCTGCGCCCCTTTTCCAATGGAACCCCGAGGATGAAGTCACCACAAGGAGGGGCACTGACACCCTGGGTGCATCTTCCCGAAAGAGCCGCTCATTCCAAAGGTAACTGGACAAGTGGCCTGACACCCCATGGAACACGAGAGGCAAGCGGAGTTCCATGCCTCCACATAAGGCGAGGCCTAACTTCCTGTTCAAAACACACAAAGACCCCGAGATTGATGTCAGAACAGGAGAGGAAGCCTGAGACTCCGGCCTCTCCACCAGGTGAGCCCCTCTTCCATGGCTCTGAACCCAGGGGAATACCAAGACAACCCTCTCAAATGCACAGTATTCCCCCTTCTCATAGGGACCAAGTTAAGCAGCCAGAGGTCACCGTCACAAGCCCAGGGAACCTAGGGATTCTTACAGCAACTCGAGAAACACCTCGAGATACTCCCTTCAAAAATTCTTGAAGCCTGATTCCCCTGCCGTGAAACGAGAGCAATCCCGGGCCATCATGCCTACTCGAATGGGGACTGGACTTCCCTGGGAACCAAGAGAGACTCCTTGATTTCCCTGTCGTAGTTCGAGAGAAACACCACACATTGATGCACAGCTCAAGAAATCAGCATGAGGTTCCCCCGACATCGCCAGATGAGGCCCTTCTTTTCCTGCAGGGCCTTGACAGCAACCCCGAGTCCTCTCTAAAAACTCCACAGAAGGCTTGATTCCATTTTTTTTTTTTAAACACAATGGGCTTCAAGAGCTATCCTTGACCACACGAGAGGAGAGGGGAGTACTTTGTTTCAACTCGAGACGAGGCCTGACTCCCTAGCTGAAGCTTGAATGCAACCCCGAGATCCCTAGCACCCCTGAAGTGGAGCACGGAGTATCTGGACACACGCCTAGAAGACTAGAAGAGGTCTCTTGGCCCTGCAGCTACTTGAGAGCAATTCCCAGGTCTCCCACCCCATTTTGAATGGAGATTGTTCTTCCCTTGAGCCACACGAGAGGCTCCCTAAGTTCTGGGTCATAACTCGATAATCACATCGTAATCCAGAATAACCACGTGGTTTCCCAGTCATCGCAGGAGGAGGACTTTTCCCGCTGCAGCGTGTTGAGAGAAATCCCAAGAACCCACTGTATCATCGAAACGGAACTAGACACCCTTGACTAAACTTCACATGTGGCCCAACCTACCGGTCTCATTGGAGAGGAACACCGAGGTTCCCAGGAAAATGTCCTCTGAGCCCCTTCTTCCCTCTTGATCTCAACATGAGTGTCGATCCCTCTGCTTTGTCTGGAAAGGGATCCCAACTTTCTAGACCCACCTCAGGGGAGGCCAGTCTCACTTAGAAACTCAAGAGGAAGCCTCGTTGGTCGTGCCACATTCTGAAAGACACAGATTTCCCTGTCCACTCAAGAGAGGTCCTGATGCCTGTGCACCTTTTCCAATGGAAGCCCGAGGATGAAGTCACCCCATGAAGGGGCAGTGACTCCCTGGGTGCATCATGCCAAAAGAGCCGCTGGTTCCAAGGACAACTCGACAAGTGGCCTGAAAACCGCATGAACACCTCGAGAGGCAAGCGTAGTTCCATGCCTCCACACACATCGAGGCCTAACTCCCGGTTCAAAACACACAAAGACCCTGAGATCGATGTCAGAAAGGAGAGGAAGCCTGAGATTCAGGCCTCACGTCCAGATGAGGCCCTCTCCCATGGCACTGAAGCCAGGGGAATCCCAAGACAACCCTCTCAACGGCACAGTATTCCGCTTATCATAGGCAACAGGGGAAGCTGCCAGAGGTCACTGTCACAAAACCACAGAACCTTGGGATTCTTACAGCAACTCGAGAAACACCTCGAGATACCCACTTCAACACATCTTGAAGCCCGATTCCCCTGCCCTGAATCGAGAGCCATCCCAGGCCCTCCTCACCACTCGAATGGAGACTGGACTACCCTGGGGACACAAGAGAGGCTCATTGAGTTACCTGTCGTAGCTGTAGAGAAACACCACAGTTCCAGCGGCAGCTCGAGAAAACACAATGAGATTCCCCCGACATTGCCAGATGATGCCCTTCTTTTCCTGTAGTGCCTAGAGAGCAACCCCAAATCCTCTCTCCAAACTCCTCAGAAGGCTTGATTCCTTTATTATTTTTTTTTTTTTTTTAACAAAATGGGCTTCATAAGCTAGCCTTGGCCACTCGAGAGGAGAGGGGAGTTCTTTGTTTCAAATCGAGACAAAGCCTGACTCCCCGGCTGAAGCTTGAATGCAACCCCGATATCCCTAGCACACCTGAAGGGGAACACGGAGTTTCTGGACACATGCCTAGAAGACTAGAAGAGGTCTAATTGCCCTGCAGCGACTCGAGAGCAATCCCCAGCTCTCCCACACCATTTTGAATGGAGATTGGTCTTCCCTGGGTCCACAGGAGAGGCTCCCCGAGTTCCCCATCGTAACTGGAGAATCCCGCCATAAGTCGAGAATAACCATGTGGTTGCCCAGTCATCAGCAGAGTAGGCCCTTTCCCGCTGCAGCGTCTTGAGAGAAATCCCAGGAACCCACTGGACCATCGAAACGGAACTAGATAGCCTTGAGGAAACTTCACATGTGGCCCAACCTACTGGTCTCATTGGAGAGGAACACCGAGGTTCCCTGCACAATTTCCTCTGAGCCCCTTCTTCCCTCCTGATTTCGATATTAGGGTCGGTCCCTATGCTTTGTCTGGAAAGGGATCCCTACCTTTCAATCACACCTCAGGAGGAGGCCGGTCTCACATGGGAACTCAAGAGGAAATCTCGGGGTTCGAGCCAAATTCCGAAAGACACAGACTTCCCTGTTCACTCACCAGAAGTCCCGATGCCTGCGCACCTTTTCCATTGGAACCCCGAGGATGAAGTCACCACACGAAAGGGCACTTACACCCTGGGAGCATCCTCCCAAAAGAGCCGATATTTCCGAGGACAACTTGACAAGTGGCCTGACACCCTATGAACACCTCGAGAGGCAAGCAGAGTTCCATGCCTCCGCACAAGGCAAGGCCTAACTCCCTGTTCAAAACACCCAAAGACCCCGAGATCCATTTTAAAACAGGAGAGAAAGCCTGAGATTCCCGCCTCACCTGCAGATGAGGCCCGCTTCCATCGCACTGAACCCAGGGGAATCCCAAGACAACCCTCTCAACTGCACAGTATTCCCCCTTCTCATAGGCACCAAGGGAAGCTGCCAGAGGTCACCGTCACAAGCCCAGGGAATCTAGGGATTCATACAGCAACTCGACAAACACATCGAGATACCCCCTTCAACACGTCTTGAAGCCTGATTCACCTGCCTTGACTCAAGAGCCATACCGGGCCCCGCTCACTACTCGAATGTGGACTGGACTTCTCTGCGGACTCAAGAGAGGCTCCCTGAGTTCCCCGTCGTAGCTGGAGAGAAACGCCGCACATTGAGCCACAGCTCCAGAAAACACCATGACATTCCCCCTACATCGCCAGATGATGCCCTTCTTTTCATGCAGGGCCTAAAGAGCAACCCCGAGTCCTCTCTCAAAACTCCACAGAAGGCTTTATTCCTTTTTTTTTTTTTTTTTTTTAACACAATGTGCTTCAAGAGCTAGCCTTGACCACTCGAGAGGAGAGGGGAGTTCTTAGTTTCAACTTGAGATGAGGACTGACTCCCCGGCTGAAGCTTGAATGCAACCCCGAGATCCCTAGCGCCCCTAAAGGGAAACACAGAGTTTCTGAATACACCCCTAGAAGACTAGAAGAGGTCTCTTTGCCCTGCAGTGACTCGAGAGCAATCCCAACTCTCCCACGCCATTTTGAATGGAGATTGGTCTTCGCTGGGGCCACATGAGAGGCACACTGAGTTCCCCATCATAACTAGAGAATCCCGCTGTAAGTCGAGATTAACCACGTGTTTGCCCAGTCATCGCCAGAGGAGGCCCTTTCCCGCTGCTGCGCCTTGAGAGAAATCCAACGAACCCACTGGATCATGGAAATTGAACTAGACAGCCTTGAGGAAACTTAACATGTGGCCCAACATACCAGTCTCTTTGGAGAGGAACACCGAGGATCCCAGCACAACTTCCTCTGAACCCCTTCTTCCCTCCTGATATCGACATGAGGACTGATTCTGCTGCTTTGTGTGGAAATGGATCCCGACCTTTCCGTTACACCTCTGGATTAGCCTGTTCTCACACTGAAGTCGAGAGGAAGCCTCGTGGGTCGTGCCACGTTCTTAAAGACATGGATTTTCCCATCCACTCAAGGTAAGACTCGATGCCCGGGCACCTCTTTGAATGTAATGCCAAGGATGAAGTTACAACATTCAGGGGCAGTGAAAACCCTGTTAAATCCTCTGGAAAAAGCCACAGATTCTAAAATAATTCGACACGTGGCCTGAAACCCCATAATACACTTGCGAGACAAGCGGACTTTCGTGCCTCAACACAAGATGAGGCCTGACTCCCCTCCTCCAACTTCGCCAGGACACCGAGATTGATGTCTGAAATAGAGAGGAATCCTGAGGCTCCCGCCTCAACTCGAGATGAGGCCTTATTCATCCCTGAAGCCATGCTCGAGGAATCCCGAGGTGCCCCTCTCATTACCAAAGCAGCTTTGACTTAATTTAGGAGACACGAGCAGGTCCCCCAGGTCGACATGAAACTCGAGAGGAACTTGTAGCTTCCTGCCACAACTCCACTCAACCCACCAAATTCTCCCCTGCACTATTTAGGTGCCCCTTTGATGCTGCTTCATTTCCAAAGCAAGCTCATGTTCCCTCTTGGAACTCGAAAGAGTACTTGACATGCTCTAAGAAACTCCAGAAGTTTCCCCAGATACCCGTCCCCACTCAAGAAGAATGCTGAGTTTCCTGCCACAAGTCAAGAAGAGCCCCATTTTCAACTCCTCAAGTTGAGATGAGGGTCGATTGCCCTGCTTCACTTGGAAAGAAATGCCGATGTGCCCTTCACAACTCGAGACGAGGCTGGTATCTACTTGACAGTGGAGGGGAACCCGGGGGTCTTGTCATAATTCAAAAACCACGTATTTTCCCATCCACTAGAGATTAGACCTGATTCCCTTGCACCGATTCGAATGTCAGCCGAGATCAACTCACAACACGAAGGAAGTTCTGATGCCTCGGATGCTAATTAGAAAAGAGCCACAGGTCCCAAGTTCAACTCACGTGGGTGCCTGAAGCCCCTTTGTCAACTCGAGAGGCAATCAGAGTTCCATATCTCCACACAAGTCGAGACCTGACTCCCTGTTTGAAATGGCATACACACACCGAGACCCACGTCAGAAAAGGAGAGGAACCCTTAGGTTCGTGCCTCAACTCGAGATGAGGTCTTCTTCCATTGCACCGACCCCAGTTGAGTCCTGAGAGGCACCTCCCAACTCGACAGTATTCCTGCATTCCCATAGGAACCACGAGAAGTTCCCTGTGTTCACCATCACAAGTTGAGTTAACCCAGGGTTTCCTTCCAGAACTCGAGAAACACCATGAGATTCTCCTTTCAACGCATCTTGAGGCCTGATTCCCTGCCATGACTGGAGAGCAGGCCGCGCTCCCCCGTGACACTGGAATGGATATTGGACTTACCTGGGGCCACACGAGAGTCTCCCTGAGTTCCCTGTCGTAACTCGAGAGAAACACCACGTTGCACCGCAGCTCGAGAAATCACACGAGATTACTTCATGATCGTGAGATGAGGCCCTTCTTTTCCTGCAGGGCCTAGAGAGAAATTCCGAGTCTCCTCTCAAAGTTCCACAGGAGACTTGACTCCCTTTAGGCCACTCAATTGACTCCAAGAGATAAACGTCGCAACTCGAAAGTAGAGCAGAGTTCTTTGCTTCAACTTGAGATAAGGCTTGACTCCCCAGGTGAACCTGTAATGCAACCTCGAGATCACTGTCAAAACTGGAGAGGAACACAGAGTTTCTGGACACAAACCTAGATGAGATCTATTTGACCTGCAGTGATTTGAGAAAAATTCCCAGCTCCCCATCGCAACTCGAATAAAGATTGGACTTCCCTGGAGCCACAGGAGTGGTTGCCTGAATTCCCCGTGATAACTCAGGAATCCCACTGTAACTCGAGAAAAACCACAAGGTTACCCCATCATCGCCATATGAGGTCTTTTCCCACTGCAGCGTCTCGAGAGAAATCCCACGTTCCATTTTGATATCCGAAACGGTATTGACACCCTTGATGCAACTTAAAATGTTGCCCGACATATCGGTCTCATTTGAGAGGAACACCGAGTTTCCTGGCACAACTAAAATTGAGCCCCTTCTGCCCTCCTGATCTCTACATGAGGGTGGATTATCCTGCTTTGTCTGAAAAGGGAAACCGAACTTCCCATTGCATCTCAAGAGGAGGCCGGTCGCACACTGAAACTTGAGAGAAAGCCTCGAGGGTCGTGCCACAATCCGAAAGACACCGGTTTCCCCGTCCACTCAGGTTAAGTCCTGAATCCCGGGCACCTCTTGGAATGTAACCTTGACGATGAAGTCACAAAACTAAGGGGCACTGACACGCCAGTTGCATCCTCCGGAAAAACCTGCAGTTGCAAGATACAACTCGACAAGTGGCCTGACGCGCTGTAAACAACTCCAGAGGCAAGCGGAGTTCCCTGCCTCAACCCAAGACAAGGCTGGACTCCCCTGTTCCAACTCCACAGAGAACTGAGATCGATGGCAGAAATGGAAAGGAACCCTGAAGTTCCCGCCTCACCTCTAGATAAGGCCCTATTCATCCCTGCAACGAAGGGCGAGGAATCCATAGGTGCCCTTTGCAACGCCAGAGGAGATCTGACTTCCCTGAGGAGACACGAGAGGGTCCCTCAGGTCAACACATAACTCGAGAGCAACCCTAAGTTTCCAGCCACAGCTCCTCGCAAAACAGGAAATTCTCACCTGAAAGCTTGAGGAGGCCAATTTACTTTGCAGCGTTTACAAAGAAAGCCCACGCTCCCTCTAGGAACTCGAAAGGGTACTTGACACAGTTGATGAAATTCCAGAAGTTTCCCAAATACCCGTGCCCACTCAAGAGCAACACTGAGTTTCCCACCACAAGTCAAAAAGAGCCCCATTTTCCCCTCCTCATTTTGAGAGGAGGTTCGATTGCCCTGCTTCTACTGAAAGGAATGCCGACATCCCCGTCACACCTCGAGAGAAGGCTGGTAACTACTTGACACTGGAGGAGAACTCAGGGGTCTTGTCACAATTCGAAAGCCACATATTTTCCGATCCAGTCAAGATCAGGCCTGATTCCCTTGCACCGATTCGCATGTCAGCTGAGAATCCACTCACAACACGAAGGTACTCCTGATGCCCAGATTGCTAATTGGAAAAGAGGGTCAGGTTCCAAATTCAACTCGCCTGGAGGCCTTTAACACCTTTGACAATTCGAGATGAAAGAAGAGTTCCATGCCTCCACAGAGGCCGAGACCTGACTCCGTGATTGAAATGGCATACACACCCGGAAACCCACGTCAGAACATGAGAGGTATCCTGAGGTTCCCACCTCCACTCTAGATGAGGCCCTCTTCCATTGCACTGACCCCAGTGGAGTCCAAAAAGGACACTCCCAACTCCACAGTATTCCTGACTTCCCATAGGTACCATGAGAAGCTACCTGAATTCACCATCACAAGTCGATGGAACACAGTTTGTCATGTCACAGCTCGAGAATGACCTGGAGATTCCCCCTTCATTGGTCCTGAGTCCTGATTCCCCTGCCATGATTGGAGAGCAATGCCGCAGTCCCCCTCGCAACTCGAATGGAGACTGGACTTCCGTGGGGATACAAGAGGCTCCTTGAGTTCCCTGTCATAACTCAAGAGAAACCCCACATGTCGTGCAACAGCTCGAGAAAAATCACGAGATTTCAATCTCTTGCCTAGATGAGGCCCTTCTTTTCCTGAAGAGCCTAGACAGCAGTCCCACGTCCTCTCTCAAAACTCCACAGGACAGGAAGGAGCTAAGTTGATGGAGGAATAGGATGGGGAGACCACTTTCTCCCCCCACAAATTCATCAAAATACATATAAATGCAAAGTAAATTACACAAGCAACTTCTGAATGCTGGCAGAGGACATCAGACACGCAGAAAAGCAACCCATTTTCTTAGAAAGGAGAGAGAAGAAATACAGCTCCACCAACCAGAACAAAAACACAAGCTTCCGTAACCAAGAAACCTTGACAAGCCACCTGTACAAACCCACACATAGCAAGGAAACTCCATGATAAAGGAAACTCCACAAACTGCCAGAATACAGAAAGGACACCTCAAACTCAGCAACGTAAACAAGATGAAGAGACAGAGGAATACCCAGCAGGTAAAGGAACAGGAAAAATGTCCACCAAACCAAACCAAAGAGGAAGAAAGAGGGCATCTACCTGATAAAGAAATCCGAATAATGATAGTGAAATTGATCCAAAATCTTGAAATCAAAATGGAGTCACAGAAAAACTGTCTGGAGAGAAGGATTGAAAAGATGCAAGAAAGGTTTAACAAGGACATAGAAGAAATAAAAAAGAGTCAATATACAATGAATAATGCAATAAATGAGATCAAAAACACTCTGGAGGCAACAAATAGTAGAATAACAGAGGCGGAAGATAGGATTAGTGAATTAGAAGATATAATGGTAGAAATAAATGAATCAGAGAGGAAAAAAGACAAGAGAATTCAAAGAAATGAGGACAATCTTAGAGACCTCCAGGACAATATTAAATGCAAAAACATTCGAATCATAGGAGTCCCAGAAGAAGAAGACAAAAAGAAAGACCATGAGAAAATTCTTGAGGAGATAATAGTAGAAAACTTCCCTAAAATGGGGAAGGAAATAATCATTCAAGTCCAAGAAACCCAGAGAGTCCCAAACAGGATAAACCCAACATGAAACGCCCCAAGACACATATTAATCAAGTTAACAAAGATTAAACACAAAGAACAAATATTAAAAGCAGCAAGGGAAACACAACAAATAACACACAAGGGACTTCCCATAATGATAACAGCTGATCTTTAGTAGAAAAATTTCAAGCCAGGAGGGAATGGCAAGACATACTTGAAGTGATGGAAGAAAATAACCTACAGCCCAGATTATTGTACCCAGCAAGGATCTCATTCAAATAAAAAGGGAAATCAAAGCTTTACAGACAAGCAAAAGCTGAGAGAATTCAGCACCACCAAACCAGCTCTCCAACAAATACTAAAGGATATTCTCTAGACAGGAAACACAAAAAGGGTATATAAATTTGAACCCAAAACAGTAAAGTAAATGGCAATAGAATCATACTTATCAATAATTACCTTAAATGTAAATGGGTTGAATGCCCCAACTAAAAGATAAAGACTGGCTGAATGGACACAAAAACAAGACCCCTACCTATGTTGTCTACAAGAGACCTACCTCAAAACAAGGGACACATACAGACTGAAAGTGAAGGGCTGGGAAAAGGATTTCCATGCAAAGAGAGACCAAAAGAAAGCAGGAGTAGCAATACACATATCAGATAAAATAGACTTTAAAACAAAGGCTGTGAAAAGAGACTAAGAAGGTCAGTACATAATGATCAAAGGATCAATCTAAGAAGAAGATATAAATTATAAATACATATGCACTCAACATAGGAGCACCACAATATGTAAGACAAATACTAACAAGTATGAATGGAGAAATTAATAATAACACAATAATAGAGGGAGAGTTTAACACCCCACTCACAACTATGGATAGATCAATTAAACAGAAAATTAACAAGGAAACACAAACTTTAAACGATACAATAGACCAGTTATTCCTAATTGATATCTATAGGACATTTCATCCCAAAACAATGAATTTCACCATTTTCTCAAGTGCACACGGAACATTCTCCAGGATAGATCACATCCTGGGCCATAAATCTAGCCTTGGTAAATTAAAAAATTTGATATCATTGCAAACATATTTCTGACCAAAATGCAGAAAGATTAGATCTCAATTACAGGAGAAAAGCTATTAAAAATTCCAACATATGGAAGCTGAAAAACACACTTCTGAATAACAAAAAAATCACAGAAGAAATCAAAAATGAAATAAAAATATGCATAGAAATGAATGAAAATGAAAACACGACAACCCAAAACCTGTGAGACACTGTAAAAGCGGTCCTCAGGATAAAGTTCATAGTAATACAGGCATACCTCAAGAAACAAGAAAAAAGTCAAATAAATAACCTAACTCTATACCTAGAGCAACAAGAAAAGGAAGAAATGACGAACCCCAGGGTTAGTAGAAGGAAAGAAATCTTAAAAATTAGGGCAGAAATAAATGCAAAAGAAACAAAAGAGACCATAGCAAAAATCAACAAAGCCAAAAGCTGGTTCTTTGAAAGGATAAATACAATTGACACACCATTAGCCAGACTCAGCAAGAAACAAAGGGAGAAAAATCAAATCAATAAAATTAGAAATGAAAAGGGAGAGATCACAACAGACAGCACAGAAATATAAAGGATCATTAGAGACTACGATCAGAAATTATATGCCGATAAAATGGACAACGTGGAAGAAATGGACAGATTTTTAGAAAAGTACAAGTCTCCAAAGTTGAACCAGGAAGAAATAGAAGATCTTAACAGACATCACAAGAACGGAAATTGAAACTGCAGTCAGAAATCTTCCAGCAAACAAAAGCCCAGGTCCAGACGGCTTCACAGCTGAATTCTACCAAAAATTTAGAGAAGAGCTAAAACCTATCATACTCAAACTCTTCCAGAAAATTGCAGAGGATGGTAAACTTCCAAACTCATTCTATGAGTCCACGATTACCCTAATACCAAAACCTAACAAAGATGCCACTAAAACTGAAATCTACATGACAATATCACGGATGAACGAAGATTCAAAAATCCTTAAAAAAATTCAAGCAATCAGAATCCAACAAAACATAAAAAAAGATCATATGCCATGACCAAGTGGGCTTTATCCCAGGGATTCAAGGATTCTTCAATATCCACAAATCAATTAATGTAATACACCACATTAACAAATTGAAAAATTAAAACCATATGATTATCTCAATAGATGCAGAGAAAGCCTTTGACAAAATTCTATATACATTTCTGACAAAAAACTTTCACAAAGCAGGAATAAAAGGAACATACTTCAACATAATAAAAGCTATGTATGACAAACCCACATCAAACATTCTCCTCAATGGTGAAAAATTGAAAGCATTTCTTCTAAAGCCAGGAACAAGAAAAGGGTACCCACTTTTACCATTACTATTCAACATAGTTCTGGAAGTTTTGGCCACAGCAATCCGAGCAGAAAAAAAATAAAAGGAATCTAAATTGGAAAAGAAGAAGTAATACTCTCACTGTTTGCAGATGACTCGATCCTCTACATAGAAAACCCTAAAGACTCCACCAGAAAATTACTAGAACCAATCAATGAATATAGTACAGTTGCAGGATATAAAATCAACACACAGAAATCCCTTGCATTCCTATACACTAATCATGAGAAAATACAAAGAGAAATTAAGGAAATAATTCCATTCACCATTGCAATGAAAAGAATAAAATACTTAGGAATATATCTACCTAAAGAAATTAAAGACCTATATATAGAAAACTCTAAAACAATAGTGAAGGAAATCAAAGAGGACATTAATAGATGGAGAAATATACCATGTTCATGGATTGGAAGATTCAATATAGTGAAAATGAGTATACTACCAAAACAATTTATAGATTCAATGCAATCCCTATCAAGTTACCAACAGTATTCTTCACAGAGCTAGAAAACATAATTTCACAGTTTGTATGGAAATACAAAACACCTGGAATAGCCAAAGCAATGTTGAGAAAGAAAAATGGAATTGGAGGAATCAACCTGCCTATCTTCAGGTTCTACTACAAAGCCACAGTCATCAAGATAGTATGGTACTGGCACAAAGACAGAAATATAGACCAAAGGAACAAAATAGAAAGCCCAAGATAAATCCATGCACATATGGACACCTTATCTTTGACAAAGGAGGCAAGAACATACAATGGATTAAAGACAATCTCTTTAACAAGTGTTGCTGGGAAAACCGGCCAACCACTTGTAAAAGTATGAAACTAGAACACTTTCTAACATCATATACAAAAATAAACTCAAAATGGATTAAAGATCTAAACATAAGACCAGAAACTATAAAACTCCTAGAGGAGAACATAGGCAAAACACACTCCAACATACATCACAGCAGGATCCTCAATGACCCACCTTCCAGAATATTGGAAATAAGAGCAAAAATAAACAAATGGGACCTAATTAAACTTAAAAGCTTCTGCATAACAAAGGAAACTATAAGCAAGGTGAAAAGACAGCCTTCATAATGGGAGAAAATAATAGCAAATGAAGCAAATGACAAACAACTAATCTCAAAAATATACAAGGAACACCTACAGCTCAATTCCAGAAAAATCAATGACCAAATCAAAAAATGAGCCAAAGAACTAAATAGACATTTATCCAAAGAAGACATACAGATGGCTAACAAACACATGAAAAGATGCTCAATATCACACATTATCAGAGAAATGCAAATCAAAACAACAATGAGGTACCATTTCATGCAAGTCAGAATCGATCCAAAAGTCTACAAGCAATAAATGCTGGAAAGGGTATGGAGAAAAGGGAAACCTCTTAAACTGTTTCAGCAATGCAAACTAATACAGTCAATATGGAGAACAGTGTGGAGATTCCTTATAAAACTGGAACTAGAACGGCCTTATGATCCAGCAATCCCACTGCAGGGCATACACACTGAGGAAACCAGAATTGAAAGAGACACGTGTACCCCAATGTTCATCGCATCACTGTTTATAATAGCCAGGGCATGGAAGCAACCTAGATTTCCATCAGGAGATGAGTGGATAAGAAAGCAATGGGGCATATACACAATGAAGTGTTACTCAATCATTAAAAAGAATATATTTGAATCAGTTCTAATGAGGTGGATGAAACTGGAGCCTATTATACAGAGTTAAATAAGCCAGAAAGAAAAACACCTATACAGTATACAAACGCATATATATGGAATATAGAATGATGGTAACAATTACCCTGTATATGAGACAGCAAAACAGACACTGATGTACCGAACAGTCTTTTGGACTCTGTGGGCAAGGGAGAGGGTGGGATGATTTGGGAGATGGAACTGAAACATGTATAATATCACATGTGAAATGAGTCACCAGTCTAGGTTCAATGCATGATACTGGATGTTTGGGGATGGTGCACTGTGACGACCAAGAGTGATGGGGGCAAGGAGGAGTGTTCAGGATGGGGAACATGTTAATACCTGTGGGGGATTCATGTTGATATATGGCAAAATCAATACAATATTGTACAGTTAAAAAAATAAAATTTAAAAAAAGGAAAAAAAAGTCCACGGGAGGCTCGATTCACTTTAGGCAACAAAATATGCTCCAAGAGATACCCATCACATTTTGAGAGGAGAGTGGAGTCCTGAGCTTCAAGTCGAAATGAGGCCTGACTCCCCAGGTAAACCTTGAATGCAACCCCACGATCCATGTCACCACTGGAGGGGAACATGGAGTTTCTGGACACAAGCCTAGATAAGGTCTATTTGTCCTGCAGTGACTTGAGAGCAAACTCAAGCTCCCCATCGCAACTCGAATGGAGATTGGACTTCAATGGAGTAACACCAGAGGCTCCCTGAGTTACCTGTAATAACTCGAGAATCCCGTCGCAATTGGAGAAAAAACACGAGGTTACCGCGTCATCGAGAGAAGAGGCCCCTTCCCACTGCAGCGTCTTAAGAGAAATCCCATGTTCCTTCTTGAATTTCGAAACGGTACTTGAAACACTTGATGCAACTCAAAAAGTTAACTGACATACCCGTGTCACTCAAGAGTAATACCGAGTTTCCTGGCACAATATAATCTTAATCCCTTCTCCCCTGTTGATCTGGACATGAGGCTCGATTCCCTCGTTTTGTCTGGAAAGGGATCCCGACTTTCACGTCGGACCTCAGGAGGAGGCCAGTTTCACATTGAAACTTGAGAGGAAGCCTCATGGGCTGTGCCACATTCTGAAAGACACCAATTTCCCCGTTGAATCAAGGTAAGTCACAATGCCCAGGCACCTCTCCGAATGTAACCCTGAGGATGAAGTCACAACATGAAGGGGCACTGACACCTACGTTGCATTCTGCAGAAAAGCAGCAGGTTTGAAATACAACTCGACACGTGGCCTGACACACCATGAACAACTCGAGAGGCAAGCGGAGTTTCGTGCCTCAACAGAAGACCAGGCCTGACTCACCTGTTCCAACTCCACAGAGACCCCGAAATCAGTATCAGAACAGGAGAGGAACCCTGAGGTTCCCACCTCAACTTGAGATGAGGCCCTATTCATCCCTGCTGTGATGCGTGAGGAATCCGATGTGCCCCTCCCAACATCAAAGGAGATCCGACTTCCCTGAGGAGACATGAGTGGGTCCCCCAACTCAACAGACAACTCGAGAGGAAAAATAAGCTTCCCACCACAACTTCACAAAATCCATGAAATTCTCCCCTGCACGTTTAAGGTGGCCCTTCTCTGCAGCAGCATTTCCAAAGAAAGCCCACGTTCCCACTTGGAAATCGAAGGTGTACTAGACACGCTTTATGAAACTCCAGAAGTTTTCCCAGATACTTGTCCCCACTCGAGAGGAAGCTGAGTTTCCATCCACATGTCAAAAAGAGCCTCATTTTCCCATCCTCAAGTCGAGATGAGTATGGATTTCACTGCTTCGCCTGGAAAGGAATGCCGATGTCCCCTTCACACTTCGAGACGAGACTGGTATCTACTTGAAACTGGAGGGGAACCTGGCGGTCTTGTCACAATTCGAAATCCACATATTTCCCCATCCACTCGAGATCAGGACTGATTCCCTTGCACAGATTCAGATGTCAGCTGAGAATAAACTCACAACATGAAGGGATTTTTGATGACCAAGACGCTAAACGGAAAACACTCCCAGGTCCCCAAATCAAGTCACCTGGAGGCCTGAAACCCCTTTGACAGCTCGAGAGGAAAGCAGAATTTCATGCCTCTACACAAGTTGAGACCTGACTTCATGTTTGAAATGGCATACACAACACGAGACCCAAGACCGAACAGGAGAGGAACCCTGGGTTTCCCGCTTCCACTCGAGATGAGTCCCTCTTCCATTGCACTGACCACAGTGGAGTCCGGAGAGGCCCCTCCCAACTTCACAGTATTCGTGACATCCCATGTGCACCTGAGAAGCTCCCTGATGTCACCGTCACAAGTCGAGGGGACCCAGGCTTTCCTGCTGCAACTCGAGAAAGACCTCGAGATTCCTCCTTCAGGGCATCTTGACGACTGATTCCCCTATGGTGACTCAAGAGCAATGCCGCACTCCCCCTTGCAACTCAAATGGAGACTGGACATCCCTGGGGCCACACGAGAGGCCCCCGAGTTCCCTGTCCCAACTGGAGGGAAACCCCCCACCTTGTGCCGGAACTCGAGGAACAACACGAGATTCCCACGTCATCGCAAGATGAGGCCCTTCTTTTCCTGCAGGGCCTAGAGAGGAATCCCTTATCCCTTCTCAAAACTTCACAGGCGGCTTGACTCCCTTTAGGCCACTCAATGGGATCTAAGAAATACCCGTCACTGCTGGAGAGGAGAGCAGAGTTCTTTACTTCAACTCAAGATGAGGCCTGACTTTCAGGGTGAACCTTGAAAGCAATCCCGAGATCCCTGTCGCCACTGGAGATGAACGTGGAATTTCTGGACACAAGCCTAGATGGGGTCTATTTGCCCTGCAGTGACACAAGAGCAATCCCCAGCTCCCTCTCACAATTAGAATGGGGATTGGACTTCCCTGGGGCACCATGAGAGGCTCCCTGAGTTCCCCGTGGTAACTCTCACAGCAAATAGAGCTAAGATCTCAGCACAACTAGAGAGGAGTCCAGGCACACATCATTACAAGAGAGGAGCACCCACAACACAATTAGAGAAGTGCAGCTCACCACAATTAGAGAAGCTCTCACACATCACATCTGGAGAAGAGACCCACCTCACTTTGCAACTATTCAGGAAAAACCCTGCCCAATGCAACTAGAGAGGAGATTCCCACCACAAGAAGAAACTTAACCAAGAACCACAACTATAGATTTGACCCTCACTGGAACTAGAGAAGAGTTTTCTAGGTAAAACTAAATTGGATATTCCACCTCAACTAGAGAGTAGCACCTAGTTCACAGCAACTAGATTAATGATTGCAACAACTCAAAGGAGCAGCACACCACATCTGGAGAGAAACCGCTAGTACAGTGCAACTAGAGCTCCTGGCCACAGCTAGTGTGTTTACCACAAGCCACAATGAGAGAAGCCTACACACTGCTTATGTAAAGAGTCTCTTGCATCCTGCAGTGACTAAGAAACACCACTGCCCAATGCAACTAGAGAGGTACCACCAAGTCCTTCCCTGAAACATGAGACATGACACTGGTCAGAATGATAGAGGGGCCCTCCAACAAAACTGGAGAAGTTTCTCCCTCCAGAGGTATATTAAACTCCACCAAAGCATCCTAGATGGAGATAATCCCCTGAAGTAATCCCAGAGGAGGTCCTCACAAGTAGAGAGGTGCAACAATACTAAAATTTTGAGGAATACCTAGTGTCAAAAGAAGAGCAGAACCACTTTGCAGAGACCCCATCACAACCAAAGAGGTGGGACTACTGAAACTCGAGATGAGCCCTGGATATGCTGCCAAAACTCAAGAAAAGAACGCTGAGCTACTTGAGAGACGCCATTGGCCACAACGTGAGAGGATGTCCATAGACATCATAAAAAGAGAGGAGCCACTCTTCAGCAAATATGGATGAGCCCCTCAACACAACCAGAAAGGAGGCCCCTGTACATTACAATGAGAGAGGATTTCCCACATGTATTGCAGCAAATAACCCCCTCACCATGACCAGAAAGGAGCACACATACCACACCTAGAGGTTAGCCCATAAACACACCACAACTATAAAGGAAAAGTCACATTACTGTTAGAGATAATCCCCCATCACACCTACAGAGGAGCCCACAGCACACCACAACTAGAAAGAAAAACCCATGCCACAGGTAGAGAGGAGTCCCCAACCACAACTAGAGAGGTGCTTGCACACCACAACTAGAGAGAATCAAAGCCACCATAGCTACAGAATTGAATCTGACCCAAACTAGAGAAAAAACCCCATGCCAAACTAGTGAGTAGCCATCCGCACATTGCAACAGCCCCCTTGAACATAACTGTTAGACATGAGTCACAGCAACACAACTTGAGAAGAAGTGCCAGTGCAACATGAGAGGAACACTGAGTACACCACAAATGGAGAAGAACCCTGAATTCCCTGCCACAGCTTGAGTGGAACACTGATTCTCGTGCTGAAACTCGAGAGAAATCCTGAGATCCCACTGAAACTCGAGAGGAGCTCTGAGTCCCCTGCTGCAACTCAAGAGGTACCCTGACTTCCCAGCCACAACTAGATTGGAGCCCAAAGTCTCCTGTTGCAACTTAATAGGAAGCTCGCATTTTATTCTGCAACTGTAGAGGAACTCCAAGTTTTCAGCTGCAATTCTATTGGGCCATAGTCCCCTGTTGCAACCCGAGAGGAACCCTGAGTTCTCTACCTCAACTCGAGAGGAGGACCAACTCCCTTCCTGCAACTCGAGAAGAACCTTGAGTTTCCCATCACAAACTGAGACTAGATCCTAGCCCCCCAAAGCAACTTGAGAGGATTCCCAAGACCACAACCACAACTCAAGAGGAAATGAGAGAATCTGCCTCAGTTCAAGAGGAGCCCTATACTGTATCATGAGGGGAGATCCCAGCAACAAAATCAGAGGCACTCCAACACCAGAGCTGGAGAGGATGCCCTCACCACAACTAGAGAGCAGCCCCTAGGACATCCCAACTTACAGGGGACACTCTGAAGCAAATAGAGAAGAGCCAATGAAGTAACTCAAGAAGAGCCATTCAATATTAGAGAGCATCAATCCCACAATAAATTAGTAAGGAGACCCCGGTGCCAAAAGTAGACAGGACACTCCCCTCCATGGAGACAACACACCACAACTCAAGAGGAAGCATTACCACAAGAGAAGCTCTGAGTCCCCTACCTCAATCCAAGAGGAGCATTTCATGAAAACTTGAGAGGAAATCTGAGGTGTGCACTGTAATCCAGAGGAAAACAAAGTACCTGACAAAACGCGACAGGAGATCAGGGCCTACTGCTGCAACTCCAGAGGAACCCTTAGTTTCCCTACACAACTGGAAAGGACCCCAAATCCCCTGGTGCAACTTGAGAGGTGCCACCACCAGAATTCAAGAGGGGCTCTGAATCCACTGCCTCAACTCAAGAGGCGCTCCCATTGAAAATCAAGATAAGACCTCAGCATGATTAGAGAGGAGCACCATACCACCACAAGAGGAACCCAGGCATACATCACTAGAAGGAAGAACCACCCAAGGCACAATTAGAGAACTGCAGCTCACCACACCAGGGAGGCGCCCATGTATCAGAATTGGAGAAGAGCCCCACGACACATAGCAACTGTTAAGGAAAACCTGTGCCCAATGCAACTAGAGAGGGGAACCCCACCACAACTAGAGACTCATCCACTGCAACTAGAGAGGAGGCTTCTTGGTCAAACTAGATTGGATTATCCCACCTCACCTGGAGAGTAGTACCTTGCTCACAGCAACTAGACTAATGACTACAACAACGTGAAAGAGCCACCACACCACAACTAGAGAAAAATCCCTAGAATAGTGCAACTAAAGAGAGCCCCTGGCCACAGCTAGCTTTGGCCTCATGCCAAAATGAGAGAGAAGTCTGTACACCACATGTGTATAGATTCCCCTGCATTCTGCAATAATTGAGAAACTCCACTGTCAAGGAAACTAGAGAGGTACCACAGAGTTCTTTGTTGCAACACGAGAGGAGTCACTGGTCACAATGACAGAGGATATCTCCACCAAAACTGGAGAGGTTTCTCCCACAAGTAGAGACGAGTTTACGAAGACATCACACTTAGAGAATCATGCACCTCCCCTCTGCTGCAAATAGAGGAGAGACCCTGAAGTAAATCGAGAGGAGGCCCCCACAAGTAGAGAGGAGTAACCATGCTAAAATTTGTGAGGAACACCTTGTGTCAAAAGAAGAGCATAGCCACCTGAAGAGTCCCCTATCACAACCCGAGAGGAAGGAATACTGCAACTCTGGAGGAGCTCTGAGTAAACTGCCACAACTCAAGCAAAGAACTCCACTGCCACTTGATAAAAGCCCCTGGACACAATGGGAGACGATGTCCCCACATATCATACCTAGAGTGGAGTCACACTGTGGCAAATATTGATGAGCTTCCCCACCACAAGAAAGGAAGCCTTTTCAAATTGCAATGAGGGAGGACTCTCCTCAGATATTGCAACTAAAGAAACCCTCACCATAACTAGAAAGAAGCCTGCACATCACATCTAGAGAGTAGCCCACCAGCACACCACAGAAGGGAGAAGCCACAATGCAGCTAGAGATAATCATCCATCAGAACTACAGAAGAACCCCCATTGATACTCAGGAGGAGCTCACCAACACAACACAACTAGAAAGAAACCCCCATGCCACAGGTAAATTGGAGTCCCCAGCCACAGTTAGAGAGGAGCTCACCAAAGGAATTCCAGAGGAGCCCCCTACTTCATCTTGACAGGATCCTCTGTCTCCTTTTAGAGGAGCCTCTGGCACCCACAGCAAAATTATATGTGTCTCCTGAGACAAATAAAGAGGAGCCCATGACCACCAATAGAGAGATGACCCCACTGCAATTAGAGACCCACATGAACAACACAACTATCTTGGAGTCCTTTGTCACAATAAGAAAGCTGCACCCTGCCACCACAAGAGATAACACAACATAACACAACTAGAGAGGTGTCCCCCACAACTAAACAGGAGCACCTGAAATTAGACTTAGAGTAGAGTCCACCTTAAAAACAATAGATATGCCTCCCTCTGAAACTCCAGAGGAGCCTGTATTCTTCACGTGAAGATCCCCAGAAAAAACCAACACTATTGAGGAAAAGCCCCCCACAAAAGCAACTGGAGAGGAGCTCCCTCACCATAACTAGAAAGTTGACCATCTGTCACAACTAGAGACAGTCAACCACACCAAAATGAGTGAGGAATCCATAGTGCAAAATTAGAGAAGACCCCTTGCCTCATAGCTCTACACATGACAAATGTTAGAGGAGGTACAACCACATATCATGAGGAGTTCTGAGTACCCTGGGAAAATTGTAGAGGAGAACTTCGACCCAACTTGAGAGAAAACCCTGTCCACCACGGAAGAGGAGCCCTCCAGACATCATATCTAGAGAGGAGCCCATTCACTACAAAGAGAGAAAAGCATCACAACACAACTAGTGAGGAGACCCTGAGCACATTGCAATGAGAGAGGAATCCCCACAGACATCACAACAAAACAAGAGCACCTCACTACAATTACAGAGGACCTTGCACACTATAGCTAGAAACAGGGCACATATTAAAGCCATAGATGAGCCCACCATCACACCTGGATAAGAGCTTCCCCCTGAAACTTATGTGGAGTTCATCAGAAAAACAGAATTAGAAGGAAGGTGCCATGCCACAGCGAGAAAGGAGTCCCCCACCAAAATTACAGATGATTGTGTGTTAGGTACTCAGTCATTTCCTTCTCTTTGTGAGCCCATGGACTGTGTAGCTAGCCAGACTTGTCTATCCATGGGATTCTACAGGCAATAATGCTAGGGTGGGTTGTCATGCCCTTCTCCAGAGGATCATATTGAACCAGGGATGAAACCCAGGTCTCTTGCATCTCAGGCAGATTCTTTAACATCTTAGCCACTGGGGGTCAATGACAAAAATTAAAGTGAATTTGCTCAGTAGTTTCTGACTTTTTGCAACCCCATGGACTGTAGCCTACCAAGCCTCTCCATCCATGGGATTTTCCAGACATGAATACTGGAGTTGGTTTGCATTTCTGTCTCCAATTACAGATGAGCCACCCACCAAAACTCGAGAGGTGCTTCCTGCAGCAACTCGAGAGGTAAATTATACAACAACTGGAGAGGAGCCCCAGCAATAAGTTGAGAGCCTCGTGCACCCTGAAGCTAGGTCAGAGCCCACAGTCACAACTAAAAAGCAGCACCCCTCCACAACAAGAGAGGAGCCTACACAACACAACTAGAGAAAAGGCCACCACAACTAGAAAGGACCTTTCCCTCAGATCATAATAAGAGAGGAGCCCCACACCAAAACTAGCGGAGAGAACCGCATGGGAACTAGACAGTAGCCCCGCTGATTATTTACACTAGAGAGAAGCACACCAACACATCACAGCTAAACATAACCTCCCTGCTATAAGTAGAAAAGAGGTCAACACACCACATGAAAAGATGATATACCTTGATACAATTAGAGAGTATATTCCTTCAACCCACAACTGGAAAAAGTGCCATTTAACATCACAACCAGAGAAGAAGCACACTCACCACAGTCCAAGAGAAGTATGTTACAATATCCAGAGAGGAGTGCCCATACAACAACTAAAGAGCAGCCTCCCACCCCACCACAACTGTAGACAAATATACAAACCACAATTAGAGGGGAACAGAAACAAAACTGTCAGTTGACCCACACTGCAACTAGAGTGGAATCCTATGCCATAACTATACAGTAGCATACCACACATCACAACTAGACAGGAACCAGCCTGCTAATTGCTACTAGAGAGGAGCTGCCCCACACAGCTCAAGTGTACGCAACTGCACAACTCTAAAGGAACCCCGAATCACCTGTCACAACTTGAGAGGAACAACAGGTCCTTCACCACAACTCAACTGGAGTCCGTTGCCATCACAAGGAAGTAGCCCCCAGTGATAAAACTAGGACACCCCACCGAAACAGGAGAAAAATTCCCTGCCAAAACTAGAGAGGAGCTCTCTGGCACATTGCACCTAGAGAGGATCCCCTGTGCTGCAAACAGTGATGAAGACACTGAAGTAACTCAAGAAAAGCCTGTCAGAACTAGAGTGGAGTCACAACCCCATGAAAAACAGCAAGAACCCCAAAACAACAAGTATAGTGAACACCCACCACACAGATAGCCCCCAGATGAGGTACTCTGCAACAAGAGAGGAGCCCCAAACCCCTTCGGAATTTGAGAGGAGGCCTATGCCACAACGAGAGAGAAGCCAATCGCCAAAACGAGAGAGGAGCCCACCCACCAAAACTGGAGAGTATGACCCTTAACACAGCTCGAATGTAGACCTCTGACATTGCACCTATAGAGGGTCATTTCCACAGAAAAAAAGAGACGAACCCACTCCTGCAAGTCGAGTAGATTCCCCTACAAATGTCAGAGAGGACAAAACTAGTCAAAACTAGCAAGTAGATCACATGCTACAAATAGAGAGCAGCTCCCTGAACATTAACACTTGAGAGGAGCATTCCAGCACAATACAATTAGACAGAACTCTCCTGCCAAAAAAAGAGAGGAGGCACAGACACCACCACTAAAGAGGAGGGGACATGCCAAAACTAGATAATAGGCTTGCAGATATTGCACCTGGAAAGTGTGCCTGCGCACATCACTCCCAAAGAGCAAACGCCCGTGACAATTCAAGAGGAACACACCACCACAACTCTAGAGGTCCCCCCCCCCAAACACTACAACTAGGGAAGATCTCCCTTAACAAAACTCAAGAGGAGCCTGAACAACACAAGCAGAGAGAAGCACACCCAACACAACTAAGTGTTTACAGCCCACACCAACTAGAGAGGAGCTCCATGCCACATGTAGTTTAGCCACTCACACATAGAAATTAAACAGAAGAAACCCTGCACAATGCTACTAGAGAGGAGCTACACCTCCTCCCCAAAAAAGAAAACTCAGTGGAGGCCCTACCTCAACTTGAGAGGAACAACAAGTCTCCCAGTGCAACTCGATTGGAGTCCCCCACTACAACGTGGGAGAAGCCCACACACTGCAACAAGAGAGGAGCCAAATCAGACACTGCATGTAGAAAGGAGACCCCACACCCGCCCCTAGAGAGAAGCAGCCTTGCACACCACATCTAGAGAGGAGGATCCATTTCAATACCAGAGAGTAGCTACTCAAAACACAAATAGAGATGAGGCAGCAAACTGCACCTAGAGAGGAGCAGCACAGCATAAGGCAACAAGATAGGAATTCCCACTCCACAATTAGAGAGGAAAACCCCAGGAAGAGTACAACTAGGGAAGAGCACTGCAGGACTTAACCACTAGAATGAAGCCCAATTGACAAAACTAGAGCGTTGAATACATGCCACAACTAGATAACTGTCATTCAGGTATAAGGAGCATATCACTGAAACTACAGAGGTGCCAGCCTGCCTTAAAATACACCACTGTAGAGGGTTTTAAGAGTGGAGCACCACTGTCATAACTACAGTGAATATCCTTTGCACAGATAGATAGGAGTGTGCCCAACATATTACAATTAGAGAAAAGTTCCCATGCACATCAAAACTAGAGTGGAACTCCCACATGGATCAAAATGAAAAAGGAGGCCAACATTGCAACTAAAGAGGAGACTCCTGTCACAACTAGAGATAAGCTTCCCTGAACACCGCCATTAGAGAAGGACATAACCACACATCACAATTAGACAGAAGCCACTTGCCACTAGTAGAAAGGAGCCCACCATGCCACAACTAAAGAAAACACGCACTACCACAACTAGAGAGTAGCCCCCTGCACACTGAAACACACACAAAAAAGCCCCTTCACATCACAACCAAAGAGGAGCGACACCCATCCAAATTTGAGAAGAGCACTTTACCACAACTAGAGAGGAGCCCAAGTACTCAACTATGGAGGACTACCCCTGTCACAACTAGAGAGGAGAAGCCCCCCTGCCAAACCTAGAGAGGAGTCTGCAAACGACAACTAGAGAGAAGCTGACCCACCACAAATAAAGAGTGGATCCCCACTGCAACTGGAGTGGAGCCCCAAGACGCAACTAGAGAGTAGAATCCCACAGATTTCAACAAGACAGGAGCCAGGCTGCACAGCACTTCTAGAGTATCTGCCATAGTGCAATCGAAGACGAGGCTCCACCACAACTTAAAGGAAGCCCGAGTCCCCTCCTGAAACTCAAGAGAAATGCAAAGTTCCCCACTGCAATCTGACAGGAACACTATGCTGTATATCAAGAAAGCATAAACTGGCCAAATGACAGAGGTGCTCCCCTGGAAAACCTGTAGTGTATTTCCCAGGGAGAAATAGAGTGGAATCCTCGAGGACATCACATCTAGAGAGAAGACCCTCTTAAGCAAATAGAAATAAGCTCCCTGAATTAAATTGAATGAAATCACTCACAACTAGAGAGAAGAAAGCCCACGAATATTAGGAACCTCTATTGCTAAAAGTAGAAAGGACTCTTACCATGGAACCACCCACACTCCAACCAAAAAGGACACAGCCTCACAACTCGAGAGGAGCCCTACGCTACAACTTGATAGGAGCCTGCTGGGTATCACACATAGAGAGGAACTCTTCTGCTGCTAATAGAGACGACCCTCACAACACAACTGGACAGGAGCTTGCAGACCACAACTAGAGAGAATTGAACTCACCACAGCTATATAGTTGACCCCAAACATATCTAGAGAGAAATTCCATGCCAAAACCAGTGAGTAGTCACCTGCACCTTGTAACAAGAGAGAAGTCAACCTACACATCCCTACTAGAGACCAGTTTCCCCAAGACATCACGAGAGGTGGTCCCAGCACATCATGAGAGGAACCATGTGTAGTCCCCCAAATTGAGAAGAAAACTGTGTTCCCTGCCATGGCTCAAGTGGAACCAAGAGTCCTGTACTGCAAATCAAGAGGAATCCTGAGTTCTTGCAACAACACGAGAGGAGCTCTGAGTACCCTACTGTAACTCTAAAGGAACCCCGAGATTCATGCTGCAACTTGAGAGCTAACCAGTGTTACCAGCTACAACTCGATTGGAAACCCAAGTCCTCTTTGGCAACGACAGAGGAACCCTGAGTTCCCCATCACAACTTGAGAGGAGGCCTGACTCCCCTGCTGCAACTCGAGAGGAAAGCCAAGTTCCTCGCCTCAACTCAAGAGGAGAACTGACTCCCTTGTTGTAACTCAAGATGAACCCTGAGTTTTCCCATCACAACTCAATAGAAATCTTGAGTTTCCTGCTGAAACCCAAGAGGAACCCTGAGCTACCCACCTCAACTGCAGAAGGGGTCCGACTCCCCTGCTGCGACTCAGGAGGAACACCGAGTTCCCCATTACAAATTGAGATGAACCGCAAGCACTGAGGTAACTCGAGAGGATTCCTAAGAGGAGCCACCACTGCCACAATTTGAGAGAACTATACCACAGCAAAAGAGGTAGCTTCATACCAAAACTAAAGAGGAGTCCTACCCTGCCAACAACTAGAGAGAAGTCTGTAAACCACAGCTAGAGAGGAGTCCAAACCACAACTAGAGAGGAGTGGAAACAAAAACGTATTGACCCCACTACAACTAGAGTGCAGTCCCATGCTGTAACTTTTATAGTAGCCTACTGCACATCACAAGTAGACAAGAGGCAGCCTGCTAATTGCTACTAGAGAGGAACTGACCCAAGCAGCTCAAAAGAAGGCACCAACACAACTCTAAAGGAACCCCAAGTCACCTGTCCCAACTTGAAAGGAACCCCAAGTCCCCCACTGCATCTCTAGAAGAGCCCTGTGCCATCACAACGAAGGAGCCCCCAAGGACAAAGCTAGTAGAAACACCGCCAAAACTTGGGAGGATCCCCTGCCAAAATTAGATAGGAGCCCTTCAGCATATTGCACCTAGGGAGAAGCCCCTCTGCTGTGAATAGAGGAAGCCCTTGAAATAACTTGAGATGAGCCTGTCACAACTAGAGTGGAGGAAACCGGTGAAAACTAGTGAGGAACCCCCAATGCCAGAAGTAGAGAGAACAAACGCCCTGATAGAACCCTTGGAGGAATCACCACCCCAACTAGAGAGGAGCCTCAGTCCCCTCCTGAACTTGAGAGGAGCCCTATACCACAGCTCAAGAGAAGCCCATGGCCACAATGAGAGAAGGGCTCACCTGCTAAAATGGAAGAGTGTCCCACCACCGCAACAGGAGAGGAAACCCTGGAAATTGCACCTAGAGAGGGTCCGCTCCACTGCCAATAGATACAATCCCTGGCTGCAAGTCGAATACACACCCCTACCACTATCAGAGAGGAGCATCCTCGCCACATCTGGAGAATAGACCCCATGTCACAAATAGAGAGCATCCCCTTGAACATTGCCACTTGAAAGGAGCATTCCCACACATCACAATTGCACAGAAGCCTCCTTTCATAACTAGAGAGGAGTCTCCCATGCCACAACAAAAGAGGAGGGGCCTTGCAAAAATTACAGAGTAGGCTCGCAAATATCACACCTGGAAATAGTCCCTGTGCACATCGCTACCAGAGAGGAAACTCCCTTCCCAATTCGAGAGGAACATTCTACTGCATCTCTAGAGGTGTCCCCAGAACACCATACATAGAGAAAAGACCCATAACACAACTTGAGAGGAGACTGCACACCACAACTAGAGAGAAGCTGAACCAACACAAGAGTTGGCCCCCACACCAGCTAGAGGGGAGATACATGCCTCAGGGAATTTAGCCACCTACACATCACAACTAAACAGAAGCCACCCTACACAATACTACTAAAGAGGAGCTAACCCACTAAAACTCGAGTGGAGGCTCCACCTCACCTCGACAGGAATAACAAGTCTCCCAATGAAACTCAAGAGGAGTCCCCCATCACAACTAGAGAGGAGCCCACACTCTGCGACAATAAAGGAGCCCACCATGACACTGCATGAAGAAAGAGGCCCTGAACCCCGCTCCTAGAGAGGAGCAATCTCGTACATCTCATCTAGAAAGGAGGCTCTACACCACTACTAGAGAGTAGCCCACCAAACCACAAATAGAGATGAGCCAGAAAATGGCATCTAGAGAAGCGCTGTACAGCTTGATGGAACAAGACAGGAATTCCCACTGCACAGATGAAGAGGACTTCCCCAGGCACAACACATTTATGGAGGAGCATCCCGGGACATCGCAACTAGAGAGAAGTCCAACCGCCAAAACTGGAGAGTTGAATATACGCCACAACTAGATAGTTGACCCTCAGGCGCAACTAGAGGAGCACACCCCAAAAACTTGAGAGGTGCCCCACCATCCCTTACATCGCATTTAGAGTGGAGAACCACTGCCTCAACTAGAGTGGACACCCCTCCAACAGGTCGATATGAGTGTGCCCCACTCATCACAATTAGCAAAAATTGCCCATGTGCATCACAACTAGAGTGGGATTCCCACACGAATCACAATGAAAGAGGAGGCCAACACTGCAGCTAGAGAAGAGACCCCTGCCACAATTAGAGATTCCCGTCCCTTAACATTGCCATTAGAGAGCATATCCATCTATCACAATTAGACAGAAAACTTCTTCCACAAATAGTGCAGCCCACCATGTTATAACTAAAGAGGCCTCCCATTGTCACAACTAGAGAGTAGCCTCCTACACATTAAAGCTAGAAAAAGTTCCCTTTCACGTCACAACCAGACAATAGCCATCCCCATCACAGTTTGAGGAGAGCACTCTACCACAACTAGAGAGAAGCCCGATTGCCACAACTAAAGAGGAGCCCCCCTGACACAACTAGAGAGGTGTCTGAAAATGACAAGTAGAGAGGAGCCAACCCACCACAAATAAAGAGTGGACCCCCATTGCAACTAGAGTAGCACCCCTTCCACAGGTCGATATGAGTGTGCCGCAACTAGAGACTAGCCTCCCACACAATGCAGGTAGACAGAGGTAGCCTGCACAGAGCTACTAGAGAGGATCGTCCCCACTGCAGCTCGAGAGGAGGCTCCACCACAACTCTAAAGGAAGCCTCAGTCACCTGCTGTAACAAGCGGCACACCGAGATCCCTGCTGCAATTTGACAGGAGCCCTAGGAAATAACAAGAAAAGGGGCCTCTAGTCATAATGAAACTGGGGCTCCCAGATAAAAGTGAAGCAGATTCCCCCAGAAAAACTAGAGTGGATTCCCCCAGGACATCACACCTCGAGAGAAGCCCCTCTTGCACAAATAGAGACTAGCTACATGAAGTAAGTTGCGTGACATCCTTCACAACTAGAAAGAAGCAATCCACCTAATGTTAATGAGGAACCCCTATCACCAAAAATAGAGGACCTTCCCCATGGAGCCCCAACCAGAGAGGACATTGCCCTGCAACTCGAGAGGAACCCAATAGACATCACACATTGTGAGGAGCCCCTCTGCTGCTAATAGAGACAGACCTCACATCGCAACCAGAGAGGAGCTTGATCACCACAACTAGAGAGAATCAAATACCCCACAACTACAGAGTTGACCCTGAACACAACTAGAGAAATCCCATGCCAAAACTAGTGAGTAGCCACATGCAGATTGCAACAAGAAAGGAGCCACCCTGCACATCCCTGCTAGAGATGAATTAGCACAAGGAAAATCGAGAGAAGGCCCCACCACAAGTCAAGAAGAACCCTGGGTAATTTATCAACTCAAGAGGAACACAAGTTCTTCACCATGCCTCGAGGGGAACCCTGAGTTCCATGCCACAATTGGAGAGGAACACTAGCTCCCACTGCAAGTAGAAGGGAGCTTTGAATCCTCTGATACAATTCAACAGGAACCCCATGTTCCCCACTGCAACTCTAGAGGAACCCTGGGATCAGATTGCCACATTCTCCAGAGTGACACTCTTCACAGACCCTGAAGCTGGTTCACACATCCACATTCACCAGGGTGTAAACCCTCTGTGTTCACGTACCTGGTCTCACCAGTCCACAGTCTCCAGTGTGACCCCATGTCTCAGGTGCTGCACCTGGAGTCACGTGACAACAGTATCCAATATGACTCCCCTCTTCCACCTGGGGTCACATATCCATAGATTACAGGTTGACAACCCTCTCTGACCCTGAAGTTGGGGTTACACATCCACAGTATCCAGTGTGACCGCCCCTCACCAAACTTTGTACCTTAGTTTACTTGGCCTCTGTTTCCAGGGTGACCCATATCCCAAACCCTGTACCAGGGGTCACATGTTTATGGTGGCCAGGATGGCAACCCTTCTCAGATGCAGTACCTGGTGTGACATGGGCACAGTCGCCAGGGTTACCCCAACTTCCAGACCCTGTACCTGGGTTCACACATACACTTTCTCCAAGGTGAGACCTTGCAGAACACTTCCCCTGCAGTCACATATCCACAGTCTCCAGAGTGACTCATCCTAAATCCTGGACCTGGGGCCACACATCCAGTATCCAGTGTTACTCTCTCCCAGACCCTGCACCTAGGGTCACATGTCCACAGTCTCCTGTGTGACGTAACATCCCAGGCATTGAACCTGTGATCACAGGTCCAAAAGCTCCAGTGTAACCTCTTTCCCAGACTTTGTAAGTGGGATCACATGTCCTCAGTCTCCAGTGTGACCCCACCTCTCATAATATGTACCTGGGGTGAGTTGTCCACAGTTTCCAGGGTAACCCCACCCTGCCAGACCATGTACTTGTTTCCACACATCCACAATCTCGAGGATGACTGTCTTCCCCCACCCTGCAGCTGGATTCACATGTCCACATTCTCCAGTGTGAATTACATTTCACACACTGCACCTGGGCTCACATGTCCACATTCTCCAGGGTGACCACCCCGTCCTTGTCCATGGGGTCAAATATCCACAGTCTCCAGGGTGACACTTCTCCCCAAACCCTGAACCTGGGGTAACACATCCACACTTTCCAGGGTGACAACCTTCCAGACTCTGAAACTGGGGTCACATATTCATAGTTTCCAGGGTGACTGCATCCTCCAGAACAGAACCTGGAGTCACACATCCACCGTCTTCATGGTGATCTTGCTCCCTACACCCTGCAACTGGGATCATACATCCATAGTCTCCAGGGTGACCCCACACTCAAGACCCTCTTTCTGGGTTCACACATCTACAGTATCCAAGGTGACCCCACCACCCAGATCCTGCATCCAGGGTCTCATGCCCACTGTCTTCAGAGTGACACCTTTCCCAGACTCTGAACCCGGAGTAACACGTCCTCAGTCTCTGGGGTGACAACACCTCACAGTGCCTCCATCTGAGGTCAAATTTCCACAGTCTCCAGGGTTACCGCTTCCCAGACCCTGTACCTGCAGACACACTTCCACAGTCTCAAGGGTGATCCCACACTCCAGACCCTTTTCCTGGGGTCACATATCCAGTATCCATGGTGAAGCCCTTCCCCAGGCCTTGTACCTGGACTCAAACATGCACAGTCTCAAAGGTGACACCCCTCCCAACATCCTGTACCAGTGATCACATATTCAGTCTCCAGGGTAATCCCACCCTCAAGACCCTGTACCTGGCTTCACAAGTCCATAATCCCGGTGACCTCACCTCCAAGAATCCACACCTAGGCTCACACATCTACAGTCTCCAGGATGACCCTACCTCCAAGTACTGTACCTGGTCTCACAATTCCACAGTCTAAAGGGGAACCCTACCTCCTAGAACCTCTGTAGAGGTCACATGTCCACAGTCTCCATGGTGAACCCACCTCCCAGAACTTGCACCTGGGTAGCAGTTACAACAGACAGTGCAGACATACAAAGGATTAGAATAGACTATTATTAACAACTATATGTCAATAAAATTGATAAATAGAAGAAATGGACAGATTCTTAGAAATTTTCAATTATTCAAGACTGTATCCATAGCATCCAAATTTGGTGAAGGTTGAAACACACACCTGGCCAAAGAAGATAAAGAGATTGTAAATAAGCATACAAGGGCATTATCAGGATGCTGGTGGAATGCCTGTACAGTAAACTCTGGAAGACAGTTTGGCACCTTTCTCCAAATCTAATGAGTCTCACCTTAGGAATCAAGAAGTGCACCTCTTGTATTTAGACAACTGCTTTGGAAAACTGAAATAAAATTACTACCAAGTAATGTATGAGAGCACTACTCATAATAAATAAAAAAATCAGGATATCCTTACATAGATGTGCATTCACAGGTAAATTAGGGCATAGACATTTCAAGGGCATCATAAAACAGCACACCCAAAATATGTCCATTTGACAAAAAGATTATTTTAGACTGATTAATTAAAAAAAAAAAAAAAAAAACGCAGCCCCAGAGAATTTTTAAAACCAAGGAGAAATGCCATCATATAAAGTGAATTTATGTTTTTTAAGGATATCTCCATTTGTAAGGATGCTTCCATCTCTGGACAAGGAAATGGAGGATGCCTAAATATCAGGAATGTCTTGACTTGACTAAATGACTTGACTATCAAGAAGATCTAACGAATGGATCTGGATGTTAATCTACATAACCACCATACTTTTGTTTACAGTGCTTCACTTAATAATCTCCCTTAAATGGCTTCTTCCACCCCCTAAACTCCTTCTTTCATTCTTAGCTGATGATAGCATTTAAGGTAAAGTCTTGGACTATTTCAGGAGGTGGCTCAGTTTTTGCAGGTATCTTTCAACTATACAGGAGGTATGCATGGCATATATTAGACTTCTGATTGTTTTTCTCCATTCCATCTCCCTTTCATTATGAGCATCTCAATGAAGAAGACTGAGGGTAGAGGGAATATTATTTTTCGTTTCATATAATGCAATACAATAGTATTCAGACATATAAAGGAATGAACAACTAACGCATTTATTTAAAAAAAAAAAAAAAAAGAAAAGCATGAATCTAACTCTTATATTACGAAATGGAGGAATCCAGCCTCAAGTGCTACACACTGTATGACCTTATAAGACATTCTAGAAAAGGTAAAATAGACACGATAAACAGTTTATGGAATATGTGGCTGAAATATTTCACATGATACTTTAGTGATGAATACCTGCCACTATGCATTTCTGTAAGCACATTTATTTTTCTTTTCAGAACCCAACAATTAAATTAGTACCTATTAACATTTATTAATTCATGATATGGGAGTGTCAAAGACTGGAATGCAGAATTTAACAAAGAATCTAACAGATTGAGAAATATATGAAAAGCTTTAGACTTCCCTGGTGGGCCAGTGGTTAAGACTCCATGTTGCCAATGCAGGAGAGGTGGGTTCAATTCCTGGTCAGGGACCTAAAATCCCACATGCCACAGCACAGCCAAGAGATTTAAAAAGAAGAGGGAATTTTTGTAAAAAAAAAAAAAAAAAAAAAAAAGCCATTCAGTGTTAGGACAAAATTATCTGACATAAGTTCACTGTGGAAATGAATATAATCTGCAGGACAAAGGCAAAATGTACCAAACATAAAGAATGAGCTCTGTAAGTTCTTTCTACAGGGAGTTGGTAGTTAAGAGGACTGAAACTACTATTTCAGTTATTGATAGAAGCAAGCACTGAATTTGATAAATGACAAGTAATGGAAACCAAGTTTCTTATCACTGGAGTGGGAAGTTACAGGCAGACAAAGAGAGAAGGTTGTAATATCTGTGTCTTAATAAATCAGGTTGGAGACATCATTATAATCTATCTTTAGCCTAATACAGAAACACCTAGCTCCATGTGAAAATCTTCATAACCATGTGTATTTATAGTCTGGTATAATGGCTGTCTGGGGAGGCCTTACAAATAGCTGTGAAAAGAAGAGAAGCGAAAAGCAAAGGAGAAAAGGAAAGATATAAACATTTAAATGCAGAGTTCCAAAGAATAGCAAGAAGAGATAAGAAAGCCTTCTTCAGTGATCAATGCAAAGAAATAGAGGAAAACAACAGAATGGGAAAGACTAGGGATCTCTTCAAGAAAATCAGAGATACCAAAGGAACATTTCATGCAAAGATGGGCACAATAAAGGACAGAGATGGTGTGGACCTAACAGAAGCAGGAGATATTAAGAAGAGGTGGCAAGAATACACAGAAGAACTGTACAAAAAAGAGCTTCAAGACCCAGATAATCATGATGATGTGATCACTGACCTAGAGCCAGACATCTTGGAATGTGAAGTCAAATGGGCCTTAGAAAGCATCACTACGAACAAAGCTAGTGGAGGTGATGGAATTCCAGTGGAGCTATTCCAAGTCCCGAATGATAATGCTGTGAAAGTGCTACACTCAATATGCCAGCAAATTTGGAAAACTCAGCAGTGGCCACAAGATTGGAAAAGGTCAGTTTTCATCCCAATCCCAAAGAAAGGCAATGCCAAGGAGTGCTCAAACTACCGAACAATTGCACTCATCTCACATGCTAGTAAAGTAATGCTCAAAATTCTCCAAGCCAGGCTTCAGCAATATGTGAACCGTGAACTTCCTGATGTTCAAGCTGGTTTTAGAAAAGGCAGAGGAACCAGAGATCAAATTGCCAACATCCGCTGGATCATGGAAAAAGCAAGAGAATTCCAGAAAAACATCTATTTCTGCTTTATTGACTATGCCAAAGCCTTTGACTGTGTGGATCACAATAAACTATGGAAAATTCTGAAAGAGATGGGAATACCAGACCACCTGATCTGCCTCTTAAGAAATCTGTATGCAGGTCAGGAAGCAACAGTTAGAACTGGTCATGGAACAACAGACTGGTTCCAAATAGGAAAAGGAGTACGTCAAGGCTGCATATTGTCACCATGTTTATTTAACTTATATGCAGAGTACATCATGAGAAATGCTGGACTGGAAGAAACACAAGTTGGAATCAAGATTGCCGGGAGAAATATCAATAACCTCAGATATGCAGATGACACGACTCTTATGGCAGAAAGTGAAGAGGGGCTAAAAAGCCTCTTGATGAAAGTGAAAGTGGAGAGTGAAAAGGTTGGCTTAAAGCTCAACATTCAGAAAACGAAGATCATGGTATCTGGGCCCATCACTGCATGGGAAATAGATGGGGAAACAGTGGAAACAGTGTCAGACTTTGTTTTTCTGGGCTCCAAAATCACTGCAGATGGTGACTGCAGCCATGAAATTAAAAGACGCTTACTCCTTGGAAGGAAAGTTATGACCAACCTAGATAGCATATTCAAAAGCAGAGACATTACTTTACCAACAAAGGTTCGCCTAGTCAAGGCTATGGTCTTTCCTGTGGTCATGTATGGATGTGAGAGCTGGACTGTGAAGAAGGCTGAGCGCCAAAGAATTGATGCTTTTGAACTGTGGTGTTGGAGAAGACTCTTGAGAGTCCCTTGGACTGCGAGAAGATCCAACCAGTCCATTCTGGAGGAGATCAATCCTGAAATTTCTTTAGAAGGAATGATGCTAAAGCTGAAACTCCAGTATTTTGGCCACCTCATGGGAAGAGTTGACTCATTGGAGAAGACTCTGATGCTGGGAGGGATTGAGGGCAGGAGGAGAAGGGGACGACAGAGGATGAGATGGCTGGATGGCATCACTGACTCAATGGATGCGAGTCTGAGTGACCTCCGGGAGCTGGTGATGGACAGGGAGGCCTGGCGTGCTGCGGTTCATGGGGTCGTAAAGAGTCGGACACGACTGAGCGACTGATCTGATCTGATCTGATCTGATACATGTGACCAAACTAGATAGCATATTCAAAAGCAGAGACATCACTTTCCCAACAAAGGTTCGTCTAGTCAAGGCTATGGTCTTTCCTGTGGTCATGTATGGATGTGAGAGCTAGACTGTTAAGAAGGCTGAGCGCCAAAGAATTGATGCTTTTGAACTGTGGTGTTGGAGAAGACTCTTGAGAGTCCCTTGGACTGCAAGGAGATTCAACCAGTCCATTCTGAAGGAGATCAACCCTGGGATTACTTTGGAAGGAATGATGCTAAAGCTGAAAGTCCAGTATTTCGGCCACCTCATATGAAGAGTTGACTCTTTGGAGAACACTCTGATGCTGGGAGGGATTGAGGGCAGGAGGAGAAGGGGACAACAGAGGATGAGATGGCTCGATGGCATCACTGACTCGATGATTATGAGTCTGAGTGACCTCCGGGAGGTGGTAATGGACAAAGAGGCCTGGCGTGCTGCAGTTCAAGGGGTCACAAAGAGTCGGACACGACTAAGCGACTGATCTGATCTGATCTGATCTGATACATGCGTATGTATTTCCATGCATTTTCTGCTAAAAATGTGGCTGATACTAGGACTGAGACAATAAATCTATAAAGCAGCATTATCTTAAAATATGAGAAAGAAGAACCATGAAAGCTGATTTATGTAAAATAAATTCAGGAGAGCATGGAGAAAGTTCTCAATAGACAAAACAAGAATAAAATAAGCAGTCTAATTGACTTGATTATAGTCAAAAGAAAGTGAAAATGAAGTCTCTCAGTCACGTCTGACTCTTTGGGACACCATGGACCATACCCTATGAGGCTCCTTCAGCCTTGAAGTTTTCCAAGCCAGAGTACTAGAGTGGGTTGCCATTTCCTTCTCCAGGGGATTTTCCCCACCCAGTCATTGACCCTAGGTCTCCTGCATTGCAAGGAGATGCTTTTACAGTCTGAGCGACCAGGGAAGCTCCCAAATGTTTAAAAGAAATTTCAGGTGTCCAAATAGGTTAAAAAAAAAAACAAATAAAATAGGTTTTATGAGCAGTGTTGAGTAAAAATCTATACACAGAAACATTCTAAATAATTGATGTGGACATTCAGACTTCCATCAAGTATGTAAAGCTAACTTCCTTCTCCTCAAATGTGGGTCCTGCATTATTACTTTCTCCTTAATAAGGCACTCAGGATGGACCTGGGGGAAATCAAGAATACAGACCAATGACAAATGTTGGGGAAAATATACAGAAATTGTAACTCAAACTTTACCTGTTGAGATGTAAAATGGTGTGATCTATGTGTGCAGAACCAGCATTTTCTCAAAAACATAAAAATGTAATGATCATATCGCTCAGAAGTAGCCACAGGACCTAAAAAGTCAGTTTTCATTCCAATCCTAAAGAAAGGCAATGCCAAAGAATGTTCCAACTACCACGCAGTTGCACTCATCTCACACGTTACCAAAGTAATGCTCAAAGTTCTCCAAGCCAGGCTTCAACAGTATATGAACCATGAACTTTCAGATGTTCAAGCTGGATTTAGAAAAGGCAGAGGAGCCAAAGATCAAATTGCCAAAATCCGTTGGTTCATTGAAAAAGCAAGAGAGAAAAACTTCCAGAAAAACATCTACTTCTGCTTTATTGTTAATGACAAAGCCTTTGAATGTGCAGAAGACCACAAACTGTGGAAAATTCTTAAAGAGATGGGAATCCCAGACCACCTCATCTGCCTCCTGAGAAATCTGTATGCAGGTCAAGAAGCAAAAGTTAGAACTGGACATAGAACAACAGACTGGTTCCACATTGGGAATGGAGTATGGCAAGGCTGTATATTGTCACTCTGCTTATTTAACTTATATGCAGAATACATCCTGTGAAATCCCGGGGCTGTATGAAGCATAACCTGGAATCAAGACTGCTGGAAGATGTATCAATAATCTCAGATACGCATATGACACCACTCTTATGCAGAAAGCAAAGAACTGAAGAGACTCTTGATGAAAGTGAAAGAGGAGAGTGAAAATGTTGGCTTAAAACTCATATTCATGAAACCAGAATCAAAAGAGACATGTGTACCCCAATGTTCATCGCGGCACTGTTTATAATAGCTAGGACATGGAAGCAACCTAGATGTCCATCAGCAGATGAATAGATAAGAAAGCTGTGGTATATATATACAATGGAATATTACTCAGCCGTTAAAAACAAAGCATTTGAATCAGTTCTAATGAGGTGGATGAAACTGGAGCCTATTATACAGAGTGAAGTAAGTCAGAATGAAAAGCACAAATACAGTATACTAACGCATATATATGGAATTTATAAAGATGATCATGATAACCCTGTATGTGAGATAGCAAAAACAGACAAGGGTGTATTAAACAGTCTTTTGGATTCTGTGGGAGAAGGCGAGGGCAGGATGATATGGGAGTATGGAATTAAACCCTGTAAAATATCATATGTGAAATGAATCGCCAGTACAGGTTTGATGCATGAAACAGGATACTCGGGGATGGTGCACTGGAGTGACACGGAGGGATGGGATAGGGAGGGAGATGGGAGGGTGATTCAGGATGGGAACACATGTACACTCATGGAAGATTCAAGTCAATGTATGGAAAAACCAATACAATATTGTAAAGTAAATTCAATCAATCAATCAATCTTGAAAGAAGATTACAAAAAAAAAAAAAAAAAAAAAAAACCTCAGTATTCAGAAAACTAAGATCATGGCAACTGGTCCCATCATTTCATGGCAAATAGATGGGGAAACAATGGAAACAGTTACAGACTGTATTTTCAGGGTTTCCAAAATCACTGCAGATGGTAACTGCAGCCATGAAATTAAAAGACACCTGCTCCTGGGGAAAAAAGTTATGATCAACCTAGACAACATATTAAAAAGCAGAGACATTACCAACAAAGCTCTGTGTACTCAAAGCTATGGTTTTACCAGTAATCATGTATACATGATAGAGCTGGACTACAAGGAAAACTGAGTGCCTAAGAAGTGATGCTTTTGAACTGTGGTGCTGGAGAAGATTCTTGAGAATCCCTTGGACTGCAAGGAGATGCAACCAGTCAATCCTAAGGAAAATCAGCCCTGAATATTCATTGGAGGCCTGATGTTGAAAATGAAACTGCAATACTTTGGCAACATGATGTGAAGAACTGATTCATCAGAAAAGACACTGAAGCTAGGTAAGACTGAAGGTAGGAGTAGAAGGAGATAACAGGATGAGATGGTTGAATGGCATCACCAACTCAATGGACATGAGTTTGAGCAAGATCTAGGAGTTGGTAATGGATAGGGAAATCTAGTGTGCTGCAGTCCATTGGGGTCACAAAGATTCAGACATGACTGAGTAACTGAACTGAATGATCATATGTTTTGGCAACTCAACTCCTAGATATACATCCAAAGAATTTAAAGCAAATGTTCATATATAAACTTGTACACCAATATTTACCATGGCAGTGTTCTTGAGAGCCAATGTTAAGAACAATGAAAATGCCCACCAACACATGAAGGGAAGGGTAGATCCATATATAAGATGAATTACTCTTCCATAGAAAGGAATAGAGTAAAATAGTGCTACAGCTGCAGAAAACAGGGGGCTTCTCAAAAACATAAACACAAAGTTAACATAGAATCTATCCAGTCAGGTCCAGGTTATACACCCAAAATATTTAAAACCAAGAACCAGAACAGATACTCAAACCTTATATTAATAGCAGCATTATTCATAGTAGCCAAAAGGTGGAAGTAACACATGGGTTCAACAGATGACTGGACAAGCACAGTGTAGTATATACACAATGTAATCAGTTTCAACTTTTTAAAACAAGATAACTCTCAAACATACTATAAAGTGGATGAAACTTCAAGTTATTGTGCCAAGTCAAAGAAGCCCGACACAAAAGGAAATCTGTTCTATGATTCCAGTAGTATGAGGTATCCATATAAGACAAATTCCAAGTAGAATAAGATGTCCAAGGATTAAGAGTGGTGAGTGATTAAAGGTTACAGTGTAACTTTAGGAAAAGGAAAAGATAGTGGAGATGTATGGTGGGGAAATTTTTACAATGTGAGTGCAGTTAATGCTATAAAAGTGCATACTTAAAATGACTCAAATTATAAATGTTGTTATATGTCTGTAAGCTCAGTGAAAAAATGACACATGGAACAACATGGAAAAGCACTGAAAACAGGGCTTTTTTCAGTGAAAGAAACCACACAGAAAAAGCCACCCCGATCATAGTCATCTTGTCACTTTAAATACATGAAGGTTTTTCATATGAGGGAAGTCCCAGTGATAGCACCAGAAAATAAAAACTGCATTAGAATGGAGATAGACATTTTCACAAATCTTGGGCAGCTGATGAAAGCTGAACTCGTCCGATGGATAGGATTCTAATGTAGAATCAACAATTATCCCCCACTTTGGGGTTATGGGCTGGTTCCTTGGGAAAGTGCTCCTGTTTTGAGCAAAACACATTGCAGTATTTGCTGTGAATGTAGAAAACTTTGTTCCACTATTTAAATTTGAAACATTTGAAATTTTACTAGAAAGTAAATTACTGTTCAATACAACCATGTATGTCAGATGCCAGAAAATCAGAGATGACATTGAACATTGCAATAGAGGCCAAGAGTTAACCTAACCAAATTCAACAAAAGTAGTGATGCTAATTGCCTTGTACTAGTCCGTATGTTATTAAAAAGCACCATAAAAAGAGCATATTAGTAGACACCATGCCTTGGGTGCTGTGGATGACCCAGATGGAACTAAAACTATGAGATGTCTTAATTCTAGTTTTCCACATAACACTACCACAGCAAATTTCAGAACTAAAAAGCAAATTCATGGACTTGTCTGTCAGTCCAGTGTTTAAGATTCTGCACTTCCATTGCAGGGGGTACGGGTTTGATACTTTATCAAGGACCTAAGATCCGACATGTCGAATTGCAGGGCCACAAACACACAAGTCGGTAGAACTGCAAGATCATTTGTGAATTCCTGTACTGATAATGAACTATTAGAAACAAAAATTAAGAAAATATTCCCTTTTACAATTTCATCCCCCCACCCACCCAGCTAAAAATCTAGAAATCTAACCAAGGACTTGAAAGACCTGCAAGGTAAAAACTACAGGACAATGATCAAAGAAACTGAATGGATACAAGTAAAAAGATATCCCTTGTTTATGGGTGAAAGTGTCATTAAAATATACATTGTAACCAAACCAATGTACATATTCACGCAATCACTGCCAACATTTCCATGACAATTTTCACAGAAACAAAAGCAGTCTTTACACCTGTGTGGCACCGCAAAGGAACCAGTAGAGCCAAAGGGAATCTGAGAAAGCAGAATAAACTGGCAGCATCTCCATCCCTGACTTCAATCTAGAATATACACCTAAAGCCATCAAAAGACGTGTGGAATTGGCTCAGAAATAGGCACAAAGACAATAGAGCTCAGAAGTAAACATACAGGTACATGGTAATTAAATGAAAAGAAAGGAATTAAGAACTTACATGCAGGAAAGGACATTCTCCCCCACCCAATAAACCGTGCTTGGAAAAATACAAACCACACACCAAGGAACAATACAGGAAACTATCTTATACCACAGACAAAAACTGACTACAATCCCATAACTTTCCACATCAAGCCCTAAAAGTTCTGAGTTCTGGTAAGGCAGACTTTCAGTAAGAGCTGCACACAGAAAGCTTCTTCCCTATTTCCCTCACATTTTCCTTCAGCAGCACCACCTCATTGCAGGTCTTGAGGAAACTAGACTCCCATCAGACTCAATTGAACCACACAATGTCCCAAAACTGAAGCCCCAGCATGTCCTGAGGATATCAGAGTCCTGTCAGCCTCAACTGAATTGCACAATGCCTTAAAAGTGAAGCCCAGGTTCGTCCTGATGTACAAGGCTCCCATCAGCCTCAACTGAACCCCACCATGCCCCCAAACTGAAGCCCAATTGGGTCCTGAGGAGACCAGACTCCATCAGCTTGAACTGAACACCTCAACACCCCCAAAATGAAGCCCCAGTAGGTTCTGAAGAGGCAAGACTTTTATCCACCTGGGCTGAACCCCACCATGTCCCAAAGCTGAAACCACGTGGGTCCTGTCAACCTGAAATGAACCTCACACTGTCCTGTAGCTGAAGCCTCAGTGGATCTTCAGGAGGCCAGAGTCCTGTCAGTGGCCACCCACAGCCACTAGAAGTGCTCCAGCAGGGTGAGGAGTTCCACTTGGAGCAGGGAATGTCAGGGAGGCGTATCTTCATTATCATGGACAGACATGATCAAGCAGGCCTGCAGGAGCCAGGAAAAGGGTGAAGGAGTCAAGCTCCAGCTGCACGTATTGTAAGTCCCCACTTTCTGAGACTACGTGACCTACATGAACCAGACTTTGCAAGGAGGAAGCTGAGCTATAGAGGCAGAAGGTGTAGGAGGTGATGTAAAGTTTAAGCGTTTCCTCTACAGATTCAGGAGCACTAAGTCCTCCCAGGTTCCTAGTTCCTTGTGCCCCAGTGACTGTGAGTTCCTCATGCCCCAGTGACTGTGAGTTCCTCCTCCAGGGCATATGGCCAACACCCACACGAACTCCCTTCAACATCTGCAGCCCTGGCCCAAGCCTAACCCCTCCATCAGGCCCTGACAAAGCTCCCTGCCACCAGGGTGCATCTCACATTCCACCCCAACGTGGGATTTTTGAAGCCTTAATAAGGCATGCCCCTCTTCTCCCTGTGATTTCCTCGTCTGATGATGCCAGGCCTGCATCCATTCCAGGTGAATCCAAGGGCCTCATTCTATGCAGACTCCACGTGTGTGTCCATCTATATGAGCCTGTGGTGATCTTCTAAAATGAGGTTATTTCATACACAGAGAATGAGGTGAATGGTGGCCAACAAAGATGTGTCCCCGCAGAACAGTGCTGTATCTGGCAAAAAGGTCTTAGTAGATGTAGCTAAGGATATCAAGGTAAGGTAATCAAGGTTTTGGGTGACTTTCAATCCAACTGACAGAGTCCTTCAAAGAGACGAAAGAGGACACAGAGGAGAAGACTTTTAAAGGCAGAGGCAGAGATGGGAGGGAGGGGAAACAAGTCCAGGGACCCCTGGAGCACCTGAAGCTGGAAAAGTCAAGAAGGATCCTATCCTGAAATCTCTGGAGGGACCTCAGTCTTGTGACTTGTTGATCTCAGGTGTCTGGTCTCCAGGATTGAGGGAGCATAGATTTCTGTTTTTTTTTTTTTAACCCTCCCAGCTTGTGATCATTTGTTAGAGAAGCCACAGAGCAGCCACACAGACCCTGCTCTTTAGAATCCTAGAAGTGTGGATATCACTAAAGGCAGATGGAGGATGGACTATAGAACCTTAGAGTCAGCACTGGGCCCTCAGAAATGCTAAAGCAGTAGATTGACGTTAGAGTTGTTGAGGTGCCAAGTCTGAAGCCTGTCCCTAGGGGTACTGGCTGCACACACCTCCTCAGGTTCTTACACTGGTACATGTGGTGTAACATCTCAGTCCTGACTGAGGATACTTTCTTATCACTGTTCATATTGCTAATACAGAAGTCACTAGTTACACAGGTGAAAACCCAATTAGGATGCTTACTCCAGGGATGAGCAGTTCTGAAAACGGTCAGCGGTGGGGACTTATGCATGTGAAGCCAGCAGCCCTTCCACACTCCCTACCCCCATACCTCCCAACAAGGGTCTTCAGTGTGTAGCTGGGAGAACCCCACAGAGTCATCTCTAAGTAAACGCTGGCTGACCCCCTGGCTAGCCACTCTTGAACCTCATCCACATTTTCCAGGTAAACATCTGAATATGTGCAAAGACCTCACAGGATAGAGAAAATGATTTGAACCCCTCCAGTGACAGCATGCTTACCGAGTTGGCTCCTGTAGGTCTGGCAGGATGGTCCTGGCCTGGGTGATCTTCAGAAAGCTTTCCACTTTCCTACCTCAGTTACTCCTCCTGTCCTGTTCCCACTGTCTGTTTTCATGATTCCTCACATCTGCCTGAAAAAATTTCAAACAGCACGAGCAGGAGACACAGCCCATCCTTAGAAAATGACAGCCTAGCACCTCCCGAAGAAGGTCCAGCAGTGCCCCACAAAGACCAGATCTCCTAAAATGACATGGCCCCTCACTCTCGCTCACCAAACGGGCTCTGCAATGTCTAAGCAGAAAAGACGGCATCAAGTTCAGCTGCAAGCACTTGAGTGGGTTTATATACACCTCAACCCATACACATGTATAAAGGGCAGGACAGCCAGGTCAGCCAATCATTTTCCGTATGGGCTTGTGTTTTTAGAAAATGGGCCTGATTGTGCTTGTCAAGGTTCTAGGAACACCTGTGGGTCCTGAGGGTAAGGATGGATATGGAGCTGCAGCTCTTACTTGTTTTCTAATCATTTTATCTGGCTCAAAATTGGGAGAGAATTTCTGGAATAACTTTTTCTAATGAGAGAGACCCAGGGGTCAGGGACAGGAGGGGTGGTGGGTGGAGACAGGCTCAGTGTCCAGGTGCAATGGAAGCCTCTGGAAAACCTGCTGGAAGGAGGCTGCACACAGTGAAGCCCAGGGTCACAGACCTGTCAAGAAGCTGCTGTTTGTTACCTCAGATCCTGCTCCAAGGGACTCAAAAATTGATCTGTCCAACAGGGGGCTGGGGGTGCTCGGCAATGAGAAGTTTGTGGAGAGTTCCTGGATGCTGAGCCCTGTGGGATAACTGTCCAGCTGAACCCACTTTCCTGGGAGGTGTCTGCCCATAAGAATCCCATGTTCCTGGGAGGTGCGAGTGAACAAGTATCCTCTCTGTGCAGTTATCACAGAGTAGCTTAGTGACTCTCACGTGGACAGTGCTGGGATTAGATGAGAACAAGGACATGTTGGGGGACTTCCCCTGAAATACCCCCAGGCACATCTAGAGTGAAGAGGTCAGTTTCGATGTACTGTTAGCTGTGCTGGTGTGGGAGACTTCATGGGTACCTCTTGTTTCTCCCTCAAGACACTACAGAGGCCGCTCCAGTACACATAAGACAGCCTGCCCAGGAACAGTGGAATGTGAGAGGGAAGGACCGGGGTGAGAGGGCCTTTGTGCTCTGAGTCGGGAGTCGAAAACACATGGTGAGTGTGATCCGAAAAAGCAGCCCTGGCGATGGGAGACTTGTTCAAACAATCTGAGTATGACTTGGAAAGAATTTCCAGACATAGAGTGTCTCAGAATGGAGTGAGTTTTTATTAAGAACAAAGAGCAGAGATAAAGTGGGCACTGTGAGTGCAGCAGGCCAACGTGCTTACAGACTAAGGAAAGTCGACAGCTTTTGTGGGTTCAAGACAAAGAAAATTCCTGCTCGAAGGTTGATGTTAGGTGATTGGTTGGAGCACCATAGGGTGTTTACTGGAGTGGGCATCTTTGCCTGGTAGGGAGTCAGGAAGCTTGTTCATGATGATCAGGGTCTGTTGGCAACAGTCACAAAGGGATTCAGTCAGATTCATAGTTGACTTTGTTTCTGGGCTCCACTTCTGTGGCCTCAGTGTGAGGCCTCCCAGCTATGGCCTTGGAGAAGTACTCACCTCAAGACTCACCCTTCAGAGTAAATATCCATCACGTTATTTCTGTAGGAGATATCCAGTGATCCAAGGTCTGTTTGGAAAATTCTTGGATACCACAGAGTCACATACTGAGTGTGAACCTGGTTATTGAACCTTGTTGGCAAAATTAGCATTTTCTCTGTGTTGGTGCTAAAAGGGTGTGGGCTGGCAGCTGCCTAATAATCCATTCAAATGATGTTTTCCTACTTATGACATCAATAGGTTTGGTCAAACTTTTTCGATTTCTTGTGTAAGCAGGCATCTTGCAACTCCTTGCTGCAGGATTATTTCCATTAGAATGTCAACTAATCAAGGCAACAACAGTATGGCATTCAGCACACTTAGACAATTTCCCAAGCCTCTTTCCTCAGGGGCACACCCAATATCAGCTAAGAATGGGTTCACAAGGCTCAGAAAATGCATGGAAATATACTGCCTACAACCCTGGAAATGAGGGTCTCTTGTAAACCTGGAGTTCTCACATCTTAGAATCTCGAATCTCGACAGTTGCTGATAGACAGATGTCTGAAAAAGCACTCTGGTTTTATGCCTTTCATTCATATGGGAAGTGGGGTCACCCTGAGGACTGTGGATGTGTGATTCAAAGTGCAGATTTAGGGGAGGGTGCTCTACCTGGAGACTGTGGACACGTGATCCATGATGCATGCTTTAGGATGGGTCACCATAGAAACTGCGGATGTGATACTCCAGGTATAGGGTCTAGGAAGTGGGGTTACCCTGCCAGTTATGGACATGTTTCCACAGGGGCAGGGTCTGGGGGATGGGGTCATCCCAGAGACTGTGCTGTATGACGCCAGGTTCAGAGTCTGTGGAGATGTGTCATCCTAGAGACTGTGAAATGTGACCCCAGGTGCAGGGTCTGGGGGGTGTGGTAAGCCTTGAGACTCTGGATGTGTGACCAAAAGTGAAGTTTATGGGGAGGGTCTCACCCAAGAATTGTGGACATATGACCCCAGATATATGGTCAGTGAGATGGGGTCACCCTGGAGACTGTGAATATGTTACCTCTGGTGCAGGTTCTAGGAGGTGTTTACCCTGGAGACTGTGGTTATGAGAACCTAGAGGCAAGGTCTGTAAGGTTAGGTCACATCAAGACTGTGGTCCTGATACCTCAGACCGGGGTCAGTGAGGTTTTTTCACACTGCAAAATGTGAATGTGTGACTCCAAGTATACAATCTGGGGAAGATTGTCACCCTGGAGACTGTGGACATGTGGACACCAGGTCCAGGGTCTGGCAGGGAGTATCACAATGGAGACTGTGGACATATGACCCTAGGCACAAGATCTGGGAAATGGCAGTGCCCTAGAGACTATGGACATGTGTCACCAGGTACTGGGTCTGAGAGAATGCACACGGTATGGACTAGATATGTGACCCCAAATACAGTGCCTGGGAGAGGTCACCCTTGGGACTGAAGATTTGTGATATCAGATACAGGATCTGGGACGGTGTCACCCTGGAAACTATAGACATGTAACACCAGCATATGGTCTGGGAGGGGAGCTCACAATGGAAATTGTGGCTGTGTCATCCCAGGTGATCGGAGTAATGTGATGTCACCCTGTGGTGTGACCCTTCAGTGTCACCCTGAAGTCTGTGGACTCTATACATAGATATGGGTCGGGGGGGGGGGGGTGTCACCCTGGAGACTGGAAATGTGACCAGAGATTCAAAGTCTGGGAGTGCTGATCACCATGGAGACTATGTACATGTTACCAGATGGAAAAGTTCTGGTGAGGTGGGGTCAACGTGGATAAAGTGGTCATGTGACCCCAGGTGTAGGGTCTGGAAGAGGCGGTTACCCTGGAAACTGGAAATGTGACCCCAGGTACAGGGTCTGGGCAAGGTGTCACCAAGGGGACTATGGACATTTCACCCCAGGTGAATGTATTTGAAAGGGGTGACCGTTTAGCCTGTGGATGTGTGACCTCAGGTGAAAGGTCTGGAAGTAAGGGTCCCCGGGGACTGTGTTCATCTAACACCATGTTCAGGGTCTGGAGAGAGGGCTCTCTGTGGAGACTGTGGACACGTGACACCAGGTGCAGTTTCTGTGAGGATATTTCTCCCTGGAGAAAGTTGACAGGAGACCAAAATGCAGTGTATGGGGTAGAGGCTGACCCTGGAGACTGTGGATGTGTAAAGCCAGGTGAAGTGTCTTGGAGGTGGGGTCACCATGGAGACTGTGGACCCTGGTGCAGGGTCTGGGAGAGTGTTCACACTGGAGACTACGAATATTTGACCCTATGAATAGGGTCTATGAAGCGGTTCATCAGGTAAACTGTGGCCATGTGACACTCTGTAAAAGATCTGATATCGGGTGTGAACAATGAGACTGTGGTCATATAGCTCCTGATGCTGGGGAGAAAGGCATTACCATGGAAACTGTGGGTGTGTGATCCCAGGTGCACTATCTGAGAGTTGTTCATTATGGAGACTATGGATGTGAAATTCCACGGATAGGGTCTTGAAGGTGGGGTTGTGTACAAGTGTTTCTGGTTACTGGGTCTGGGTGATGGGTTCACCCTGAGGACTATGAATGTGTGACCCAAAATGCAGGTTCTAGGGAGGGTGCTCTCCTTGCAGACCCTATGATGTGTGATCCCAAATGCAGCATCTGGGATGTGGGGTCACTCTGGGGATTTTGGATTGTTACATCTGGTGAATGGTCTGGGAGGGGATTACCTTGAAGTCTCTGGACATGTCACCCTAAGTGCAGGGACTGGAAGGTGGTGTCACAGGACATTGTGGTCCTGAGACCTCAGGTACAGAGTCTGGATGTTTGCTCATACTAGAGACTGTGTACATGTGATCCCATGTATGTGGTCTGGGAGGGTTTCACCCTGGATCCTACAGAAATTTGACCCCAGGTACAGGCTCAAGTGGGGGTTAGCCTGGAGACTGTTTATGTGTGAACCCATGTGCAGTTTCTAGGAGGTGGAGTCACACTTCAGACTGTAGAAATGTGTCCCTGGTCCAGGGTGTGGGCGGAGGAACCTCTGGATCTTGTGGACATGGGACCTTAGGTGCAGGGTCTGGGAGAAGATGTCACACTGGACACTGTGGCCATGTGACACCAGGTACATAGTCTGAAGGTAGTCTCATCCTTGATACTGTTTATGTGTGACCCCAGTTGCAGAATCTGGGAGGTGGGTCACCTTGTATACCCTAGACATGCGACCCCAGGTACAGGTTCTGGGAAGTGGGGTTACTCTGCAGCCAGTGGACATGTGACCCAAGGTCCCAAGCCTGGGCAGACGTCACACCAAGGAGACAGTGGATGTGTGACCATACATACAGGCTCTGGGAAGGTGTCACCCAGATTAACATGGACTTGTGAACCTGGTAAGGTGTAGTCAACCTGGAGACTGTGGACATGTGAATCCAAGTGTGGGGTATGAGCGGTGTCAACAAGAATTTTGACATGTGACCCCAGGTGCAGGTACTTCAAAGCAGGCAACATGGAGCCTGTGGATATGTGAATACAGGACAAGTGTCTGGGAGGTGAGGTCACCCTTTAGACTCGACTTGCAACTCCCGGTGCAGGGTCTTGAGGTGGGTTCACTTTGGAAACTGGATATGTGACCTCAGGTTCAGGGTCTTGGAGGACATTCATCCTGCAAAATGTGGACATGTGATTCTACGTACAGGGTATGCAAAGGGGTTAACCAGGGGGACTGCAGCCATGTGACACCTGATGTAGTATCTGAAGAGGGATACTCCACTTGAATGGAGACTGGACTTCCCTGGAGCCACACGAGAGGCTCCCTGAATTCCTCATCATAACATGAGAGACACACCACACGTGCTGACAGAGCTCAAGACAAACCACGAGTTTGCCCCGTCATCTGGAGCTGAGTGCCTTCTTTTCCTGCAAGGCCTAGAGAGCAATCCCGAGCCCCTTTCAAAATTTCACAGGAAACTTGACTCCCTTTAGGCCATCAATGGGCTCCAACTGATAGCCGTCGCAACTCGAGAGAAGAGCGGAGTTCTTTGCTTCAACTCAAGATGAGGCCTGACTCCACGGGTGAACTTTGAATGCAACACCGAGATCCCTGTTGCCACTGGAGACGAATATGTAATTTCTGGACAGAAGCCTAGATTAGGTCTATTTGCCCTGCAGTAACTTGACAGCAAACCCCAGACACCCTCGCAAATCAAATGGAGATAGAACTTCCCTGGGGCAACACCAGAGGCTCCCTGAATTCTGAGTCATAACTCGAAATTCTGACTGGATCTCGAGAAAAACGTCTAAGTTCCACCATCATCGAGAGATGAGTTCCTTTCCCCCTGCAGTGCCCCGAGAGAAATCCCACTTTCCCTCTTGAAATTCGATATGGTACTTGACAACCTTGATGCAACTCGGAAAGTTCCCTAACATACCCGTTTCATTCGAGAGTATCAACGAATTTCCAGGCACAACATAATCTGAGACCTGTCTCCATTCCTGGTCTCGACATGAAGGTAAATTCCTCTGCTTTGTCTGGAAATGGATACCAACCTTCCTGTCTCAATTCAGGAAGAGACCGGACTCAGATTGAAACACAGGCTGAAGCCTCGTAGTTCGTGACACATTCCGAAAGACACCAATTTCCGCGTCCACTCAAGAGAAGTCCCGATGCCAGGGCACCTTTTTCAATGAAAGCCCGAGGATGAAATCATCACACGAAGGGGCACTGACACCCTGGGTACATCCTCCTGATAGAGCTGCTGGATCCAAGTACAACTCGACAAGTGGCCTGATACCCCAAGAACAACCCGAAAGGCAAGCGGAGTTCCATGTCTCCAAACAAGAAGAGGCCTAACTCCCTGTTCAAAACCCACAAAGACCCCGAGATCAATGTTAGCACAGGAGAGGAAGCCTAAGATTCCCGCCTCAAGTCGAAATGAGGCACGCTTCCATGGCACTGAACCCAGGGGAGTCCCAAGACAATTCTGTCAACTGCACAGTATTCCCCCTTCTCACAGGCACTAAGGGAAGCTGCCAGAGGTCACCGTCACGAGCCGACGGAACCTCGGAATTCTTAAAGCAACTCGAGAAACACCTCGAGATACCCTCTTGAACACGTCTTGAAGCCCAATTCCCCTGCCGTGACCAAGAGCCATCCCCTGCCCTCCTCGCCACTTGTATTAAGACTGGACTTCCCTGAGGCCATAACAGAGGCTCCCTGATTTCCCCATAGTAACTGGAGAGAAAAGCCACACCTGAAAGAGCAGCTCGAGCAACACCATGAGATTCCCCCGACATCGCCAGATGAGGCCCTTCTTTTCTTGCAGGGCCTAAAGAGCAATCCCGAGTCCCCTCTCAAAACCCCACAGAAGGCTTGATTCCATTTTGGCCAAACAATGGGCTCAAAGATCTAGCTATGGAAACTCGAGAGGAGAAGGGAGTTATTTGCATCAACTCGAGACGAGGCCTTACTCCCCGGCTGAAGCTTGAAGGCAACCCTGAGATCCGTAGCACTCAGGAAGTGGAAAACTGGGTTTCTGAACTCAAGCGTAGAAGAGGGTTCTTTGCCCTGCAGCAACTCGAGAGCAATCCCCAGCTCTCCCAGTCCATTTACATAGAAATTGGTCTTCTCTGGGGTGACACAAGAGGCTCCCTGAGTTCCCAGTCTTAACTCGAGAGTCCCACCATAAGTCGAGAACAACCACGTGTTTGCCGAGTAATCGCCAGATGAGGCCCTTTTCCGCTGCAGCGCCTTGAGAGAAATCCAACAAACCCACTGGATCATCGAAACGGAATTTGACAGCCTTGAGGAAACTTCAAATGTGGCCCAACGAAACGGTCTCATTGGAGAGAAACACCAAGGTTCCTGACACGACTTTCTCTTAGCCCCTTCTTCCCTCCTGATCTCGACATGAGTGTCGAACCCTCTGCTTTGTCTGGAAAGAGATCCCGAACTTCCAGTGCCACCTCAGGAGGAGGCTGGTCTCACTTGGAAATTGGAGAGGAAGCCTCGTGGGTCGTGCCACACTAAGAAAGACACCGATTTCCCTGTCCAATCAGGAGAAGTTCCTATGCCTGTGCACATTTTCCAATGGAATTCCGAGGATGAAGTCACCACATGAAGGGGCACTGACAACCTGGGTGCATCCCCATGAAAGAGCAGCTGTTTCCAAGAAGAACTCGACAAGTGGCATGACACCCTCGAGAGGCAAGCAGAGTTCCATGCCTCCACAAAAGACGAGGCCTAACTCCCTGTTCCAAACCACCAAAGACCCCGAGATCGATGTCAGAACAGGAGAGGAAGCTGAGATTCCCGCCTCACCTCCAGATGAGGCCCTCTTCCATGGCACTGAACCCAGGGTAGTCACAAGACAACCCTCTCAACTGCACAGTATTCCCCCTTCTCATAGGCACCAGGGGAAGCTGACAGAGGTCACCGTCACAAGCCGAGGGAACCTAGGGATTCTTACAGCAACTCAAGAAACACCTCAAGATAAGCCCTTCAATACGTCTTGAGGTCTGATTACCCTGTCGTGACACGAGAGCCATCCCGGGCCCTCCTCGCCACTCGATTGGGGACTGGACATCTCTGGGGCCACAAGAGAGCCTCCCTGAGTTCCCCGTAGTAGCTCGAGAGAAACGCCACACATCGAGCTGCAGCTCGAGAAAACACCATGAGATTCCCCCGACATAACCAGATGAGGCCCTTCTTATCCTGCAGGGCCTAGAGAGCAACTCCGTGTCCTCTCTTAAAACTGCTCAGAAGGCTTGTCCCCCCCCCCCTTTTTTTTTTAACACAAAGGGCTTCAAGATCTAGACTTGACAACTCGAGAAGAGAGGGAAGTTCTTTGCTTCAACTCGAGACGAGGCCTGACTCCACTGCTAAAGGTTGAAAGCGACCCCGAGATCCCTAGCGCCCTTGAAAAGGAACACGGAGTTTTTGGACACACGCCTAGAAGACTAGAAGAGGTCTCTTAGCCCTGCAGAGACTCGAGAGCAATCCCCAGCTCCCAAACGCCATTTTGAATAGAGATTGGTCTTCCCTGGGGCCACACGAGAGGCTCCCTGAGTTCTAGGTAATAACTCGAGAAACTCACCATAAGTCCAGAATAACCACATGGCTGGCAGTCATCGCCAGATGAGGACATTTCCCGGTGCAGCATGTAGACGGAAATCCCACGAACCCACTGGATCATCGAAACGGACATTGACAGCTATGAGGAAACTTCAAATGTGGCCCAACATACCAGTCTCATTGGAGAGGAACACCGAGGTTCCTGGCAAAAGATCCTATGAGTCCCTTCTTCCCTCCTGATCTCGACATGAGGGTCGATCCCCCTGGTTTGTCTGGAAAGGGATACCGACCTTCCAGTCCCACCTCAGGAGAGGGTCGGTCTCACTTGGAAACTCGAGAGGAAGCCTCGTGGTTCGTGCCACATTCTGAAAGACAACGATTTCCACGTCCAGTTAAAAGAAGTCTCGATGCCTGCACAACTTTTCCAATGAAACCCCGAGGGTGAAGTCACCACACGAAGGGGCACTGACACCCTGGGTTCATCCTCCCAAAAGAGCCTCTGGTGACAAGGACAACTCGACAAGTGGCCTGACACACCATGAACACCTCGAGAGGCAAGCGGAGTTCCATGCCTCCACACAAAGCGAGGCCTAACTCCCTGTTCAAAACACCCAAAGACCCCGAGATCGATGTCAGAACAGGAGAGGAAGCCTGAGATTCCTGCCTAACCTTCAAATGAGGCCCTCTTCCATGGCACTGAACCCAGGGGAATCCCAAGACAACCCTCTCAACTGCACAGTATTCCCCCTTCTCATAGTCACCAAGGGAAGCGGCCAGATGTCACCGTCACAAGCCCAGGGAACCTAGGGACTTTTACAGCAACTCGAGAAACATGTCAAGATACACCCTTCAACACGTCTTGAAGCCTGATTCCCCTACCGTGACTCGAGAGCCATCCCACGCCCTCCTCGTGACGAGGCCTGACTCCCCGGCTGAAACATGAATGCAACCCCGAGATCCCTAGTGCCCCTGAAGGGGAACACGGAGTTTCTGGACACACGCCTAGAAGACTAGAAGAGGTCTCTCTGCCCTGTAGCAACTCGAGAGCAATCCCCAGCTCTCCCACGCCATTTTGAATGGAGATTGGTGTTCCCTGGGGCCACACGAGAGTCTCCCTGAGTTCTGGGTCGTAACTCGAGAATCCGACCATAAGTCGAGAATAACCACGTCGTTGCCCAGTCATCACCAGATGAGGCCATTTCCTGATGCAGCATGTTGAGGGAAATCCCACGAACCCACTGGATCATCGAAACAGAACTGACAGCCTTGAGGAACCTTCAAATGTAGATCGGTAGGTCTCATTGTAGAGGAACACCGAGGTTCCCGGCCAAACATCCTCCGAGTCCCTTCTTCTCTCCTGATCTCGACATGAGGGTCGATCCCCTGCTTTGTCTGAAAATGGATTCCGAACTTCCAGTCCCACCTCAGGGAGAGGGCCGGTCTCACTTGGAAACTCGAGAGGAAACCTCCTGGTTCGTGCCAGATTTTAAAAACACGGATTTCCCCGTGCACTAAAGTGAAATCCCAATTCCTGCGCACCTTTTCCAATGGAACCCCGAGGGTGAAGTCACCACACGAAGGGGCACTGACACACTGGGTGCATCCTCCCGAAAGAGCCTCTGGTTTCCAGGACAACTCGACAAGTGGCCTAACACCCCGTGAACACCTCGAGAGGCAAGCGGAGTTCCAGGCCTCCACACAAGGAGAGGCCTAACACCCTGTGCAAAACCCCCAAAGACCCCGAGATCGATGTCAGAACAGGACAGAAAGCCTGAGATTCCCGCCTCACCTCCAGATGAGGCCCTCTTCCATTGCACTGAACCCAGGGGATTCCCAAGACAACCGTCTCAACTGCACAATATTCCCCCTTCTCATAGGCACCAAGGGAAGCTGCCAGAGGTCACCATCACAAGCAGAGAGAACCTAGGGATTCTTACAGAAACTCAAGAAATACATTGAAATACCCCCTTAAACACGTCTTGAAGCCTGATTCCCCTGCCGTGACTCAAGAGCCATCCTGGGCCCTTCTCGCTACTCGAATGGGGACTGGACTTCCCTGGGGACATGAGAGAGTCTCCCTGAGTTCCCCTTCGTAGCTCCAAAGAAACACCAAACGTCGAGCCTCAGCTCGAGAAAACACCATGAGATTCCCCTGACATCGCCACATGAGGCCCTTCTTTTCCTGCAGGGCCTAGAAAGCAACCCCGAGTCCTTTCTCAAAACTCCACGGAAGGCTTGATTCCCTTTTTAAAAAACAAAAAAACAATGGGCTTCAAGAGCTAGCCTTGGCCACTCGAGAGGAGAGGGGAGTTCTTTGTTTCAACTCGAGACGAGGCCTGACTCCTCGGCTGAAGCTTGAATGCAACCCCGAGATCCCTAGCATGCCTGAAGGGTCACACGGAGTTTCTGAACACAGTACTAGAAGACTAGAAGAGGTCTCTTTGCCCTGCAGCATCTCGAGAGCAATCTCCAGCTATCCGATGCCATTTTGAATGCAGATTGGTCTTCTCTGGGCCACACGAGAGGCTCACTGAGTTCCAGGTTGTAACTCGAGAATCCCACCTTAAGTAGAGAAAAACTACGTGGCTGCCCAGTCATCTCCAGACGAGGCCATTTCCCGCTGCAGCGTGTTGAGAGAAATCCCACGAACCCACTGGATCATCGAAACGCAACCTGAGAGCCTTGAGGAAACTTCACATGTTGCCCAACATACCCGTCTCATTTGAGAGGAAAACCGAGGTTCCCGGCACAATTTCCTCTAAGCCCTTTTTTCCCTCCTGATCTCGACATGAGGATCAATTCCACTGCTTTGTCTGGAAATAGATCCCGACCGTTCCGTCACACCTCTGGATTAGGCTGTTCTCACACTGAAATCGAGAGGAAGCCTCGTTGGTCGTGCCACGTTCTCAAAGACACCGATTTCCCCATCCACTCAAGGTAAGACTCGATGCCCGGGCACCTTTTCGAATGTAATCCCAAAGATGAAGTCACAACATTAAGGGGCACTGACACCCCTGTTACATCATCCAGGAAAATGCCACAGGCTCTAAAATAACTTGACACGTGGCCTGAAACCCCATAATACACTTGCGAGGCAAGCGGACTTTCATGCCTCAACACAAGATGAGGCCTGACTCTCCTCTTCCAACTTTGCAGAGACCCCGAGTTTGATGTCTGAAATAGAGAGGAACCCTGAGGTTCCCGCCTCAAGTCGAGATGAGGCCTTATTCATCCCTGAAGCCATGCGCGAGGAATCCCGAGGTGCCCCTCACATTACCAAAGCAGTTTTGACTTAATTTAGGAGACATGAGCAGGTCCCCCGGGTCGACACGCCACTCGAGAGGAACTTGTAGCTTCCTGCCACAACTCCACCCAACCCACCAAATTCTCCCCTTCCCTCTTTAGATGCCCCTTTGACGCTGCTATATTTCCAAAGCAAGCCTACGTTCCCTCTTGGAACTCGAAAGAATACTTGACATGCTCTAAGAAACTCCAGAAGTTTCCCCAGATACCTGTCCCCACTCAAGAGGAATGCTGAGTTTCCTGCCACAAGTCAAGAAGAGCCCCATTTTCCCATCCTGAAGTTGAGATGAGGGTTGATTGCCATGCTTCACTTGGAAAGAAATGCTGACATCCCCTTCACACCTCGAGAAGAGGCTGGTAATTATTTGACACTGGAGGGGAACCCCGGGGTCTTGTCGCAATTCAAAAACCACATATTTACCCATCCACTAGAGAACAAACCTGACTCCCTTGCACCGATTCGAATGTCAGCCGAGATCAACTCACAACACGAAGGAAGTTCTGATGCCTTGGGTGCTAATTAGAAAAGAGCCACAGTTCCCAAATTCAACTTGCGTGGGTGCCTGAAGGCCCTTTGCCAACTCGAGAGGCAACTAGAGATCCATATCTCCACAAATGTCAAGACCTGACTCCCTGTTTGAAATGGCATACACACCCCAAGACCCAGGTCAGAACAGGAGAGGAACCCTTAGGTTCCCGCCTCAACTCGAGCTGAGGCCTTTTTCCATTGCACCGACCCCAGTTGAGTCTTGAGAGGCACCTCCCAACTTGACAGTATTCCTGCCTTCCCATAGGAACCATGAGAAGTTCCCTGAGTTCACCGTCACAAGTCGAGTTAACCCAGGGTTTCCTGCCGCAACCCGAGATACACCATGAGATTCTCCTTTCAACGCATCTTGAGGCCTGATTCCCTGCCATGACTGGATAGCATGCCGCGCTCCACCGTGAAACTCGAATGGACATTGGACTTACCTGAGACCACACGAAAGACTCCTTGAGTTCCCTGTCTCAACTCGAGAGAAACAACACGTTGCGCTGCAGGACGAGAAAAAAACACGAGATTCCTTCGTCATCGTGAGATGTGGCCCTTCTTTTCCTGCAGGGCCTAGAGAGAAATTCCGAGTCTCCCATCAAAACTCCACAGGAGGCTTGATTCCCTTTAAGCCACTCATTTGGCTCCAAGAGATACACGTCACAACTCGAGAGTAGAGCGGAGTTCTTTGCTTCAACTTGAGATGAGGCTTGACTCCCCAGGTGAACCTGTAATACAACCCCGAGATCACTGTCAAAACTGGAGAGGAACACAGAGTTTTTGGACATAAACCTAGATGAGGTCTATTTGACCAGCAGTTTTTGAGAACAATTCCCAGCTCCCCATCACAACTCGAATGGAGATTGGACTTCCCTGGAGCCACAGGAGAGGTTGCCTGAATTCCCCGTGTTAACTCAAGAATCCCACTGCAACTCGAGAAAAACCATGAGGTTCCTCCGTTATCTCCATATGAGGCCCTTTCCTACTGCAGCGTCTCGAGAGAAATCCCACGTTCCCTCTTGACATCTGAAACAGTACTTGACACCCTTATTGAAACTTAAAATGTTGCCCGACATACCGTTCTCATTTGAGAGGAACACCGAGTTTCCTGGCACAACTTATATTGAGCCCCTTCTGCCCTCCTGATCTCGACATGAGGGTGGATTCTCCTGCTTTGTCTGAAAAGGGATACCGACCTTCCCATTGCACCTCAGGAGGAGGCCGGTCGCACACTGAAACTTGAGAGAAAGCCTCGAGAGTCGTGTCACAATCCTAAAGACACCGATTTCCCCGTCCACTCAGGTTAAGTCCTGAATCCCGGGCACCTCTTCGAATGTAACCTAGACGATGAAGTCACAAGACTAAGGGGCACTAATACCCCAGTTGCATCGCCCGGAAAAAACTGCAGGTTCCAAATACAGCTCGACAAGTGGCCTGACGCCCTGTGAACAACTCGAGAAGCAAGCGGTGTTCCCTACCTCAACACAAGATGAAGCTGGACTCCCCTGTTCCAACTCCACAGAGACCCCGAGATCAATGTCAGAAATGGAAAGGAACCCTGACGTTCCCGCCTCAACTCGAGATGAGGCCCTATTCATCCCTGCAACGAAGCGCGAGGAATCCATAGGTGCCCTTTGCAACGCCAAAGGAGATCTGACTTCCCTGAAGACACATGAGCGGGTCCCTCAGGTCGACACATAACTCAAGAGAAACCCTAAGTTTCCCGCCACAGCTCCACGCAAAACAGGAAATTCTCACCTGAAAGCATGAGCAGGCCAATTTATGGTGCAATGTTTACAAAGAAAGACCATGTTCCCTCTAGGAACTCGAAAGGGTACTTGACACAGTTGATGAAATTCCAGAAGTTTCCCAAATACCCGTCCCCACTCGAGAGCAACACTGAGTTGCCCACCACAAGTCAAGAAGAGCCCCATATTCCCCTCCTCAACTTGAGATGAGTTTCGATTGCCCTGCTTCTCCTGGAAAGGAATGCCGACATCCCCGTCGCACCTTGAGAGAAGGCTGGTATCTACTTTAGACTGGAGGGGAACCTAGGGGTCTTGTCACAATTCGAAAGCCACATATTTTCCGATCCAGTCGAGATCAGGCCTGATTCCCTTGTACCGATTCGAATATCAGCTGAGAATCCACTCACAACACGAAGGGACTCCTGATGCCCAGATTCCTAATTGGAAAAGAGGGTCAGGTTCCAAATTCAACTCGCCTGGAGGCCTTTAACACCTTTGACAATTCGAGATGAAAGAAGAGTCCCATGCCTCCACAGAGACCGAGACCTGACTCCGTGTTTGAAATGGCATACACACCCGGAGACCCAAGTCAGAACATGAGAGGTATCCTGAGGTTCCCACCTCCACCCGAGATGAGGCCCTATTCCATTGCAACGACCCCAGTGGAGTCCCTAGAGGACACTCCCAACTTCACAGTATTCCTCACTTCCCATAGGTACCATGAGAAGCCACCTGAAGCCACCGTCACAAGTTGAGGGAACCCAGTTTTTCCTGCCACAACTCGAGAACAACCTGGAGATTCCCCCTTCAATGGGTCTTGAGGCCTGATTCCCCTGCCATGACTTGAGAGCAATGCCACGCTCCACCTTGCAACTCGAATGGAGAATGGACTTCCCTGGGGAAACAAGAGGCTCCTTGAGTTTCCTGTCATAACTCGAGAGAAACCCCACACGTCGTGCAACAGCTCGAGAAAAGTCATGAGATTCCACCCTCTTCCATAGATGAGGCCCTTCTTTTCCTGCAGGGCCTAGACAGCAGTCCCAAGTACTCTCTCAAAACTCCACAGGACAGGAAGGAGCTAAGTTGGTGGAGGAAAAGGACGGGGATACCACTTTCTCCCCTCACAAATTCATCAAAAGTACATTTAAACGTCAAGTAAATTCCACAAGCAACTTCTGAATGCCGTCAGAGGACATCAGGCACGCAGAAAAGGAATCCATTGTCTTAGAAAGGAGAGAGAAGAAATACAGCTCCACCCACCAGAACAACAACACAAGCCTCCATAACCAAGAAACCTTGACAAGCCACCTGTACAAACCCACACACAGCAAGGAAACTCCATGATAAAGGAAACTCCACAAACTGACAGAATACAGAAAGGAAACCTCAAACTCAGCAATGTAAACAAGATGAAGAGACAGAGGAATACCCAGCAGGTAAAGGAACAGGATAAATGCCCACCAAACCAAACCAAAGAGGAAGAGATAGGGAATCTACCTGATAAAGAATTTTGAATAATGATAGTGAAATTGATCCAAAATCTTGAAATCAAAATGGAATCACAGATAAACAGTCTAGAGACAAGGACTGAGAAGATGCAAGAAAGGTTTAACAAGGACCTTGAAGAAATAAAAAAGAGTCAATATACAATGAATAATGTAATAAATGAGATCAAAAACACTCTGGATGCAACAAATAGTAGAATAACAGAGGCAGAAGATAGGATTAGTGAATTAGAAGATAGAATGGTAGAAACAAATGAATCAGAAAGGAAAAAAGACATGCGAATTCAAATAAATGAGGACAATCTTAGAGACCTCCAGGACAACATTAGGCGCTACAACATTCGAATCATAGGAGACCCAGAAGAAGGCAAAAAGAAAGACCATGAGAAAATTCTTGAGGAGATAATAGTAGAAAACTTCCCTAAAATGGGGAAGGAAATAATCATTCAAATCCAAGAAACTCAGAGAGTCCCAAACAGGATAAACCCAACATGAAACGCCCCAAGACACATATTAATCAAATTAACAAAGATCAAACACAAAGAACAAATATTAAAAGCAGCAACGGAAACAAAACAAATAACACACAAGGGACTTCCCATAATGATAACAGCTGATCTTTCAATAGAAAATTTTCTAGCCAGGAGGGAATGGCAAGACATACTTGAAGTGATGAAAGAAAATAACCTAGAGCCAAGATTAATGTACCCAGCAAGGATCTCATTCAAATAAGAAGGAGAAATCAAAGCTTTACAGACAAGCAAAAGCTGAGAGAGTTCAGCACCACCAAACCAGCTCTCCAACAAATACTAAATGATTTTAGGAAACAAAAAAAGGGTGTATAAATTCGAACCCAAAACAGTAAATTAAATGGGAACAGGATCATATTTATCAATAATTACCTTAAACATAAATGGGTTGAATGACGCAACTAAAAGATAAAGACTGGCCGAATGGACACAAAAACAAGACCCCTACCTATGTCGTCTAGAAGGGACCCACCTCAAAACAAGGGATACATACAGACTGAAAGTGAAGGGCTGGAAAAAGATTTTCCATGCAAATAGAGACCAAAAGAAAGCAGTAGTAGCAATACACATATCAGATAAAATAGACTTTAAAACAAAGGCTGTGAAAAGAGACTAAGAAGGTCAGTACATACTGATCAAAGGATCAATCTAAGAAGAAGATATGCACTCAACATAGGAGCACCACAATATGTAAGACAAATGCTAACAAGTATGAAAGGAGAAATTAATAAAAACATAATAATAGAGGGAGACTTTAATACCCCACTCACAACTATGGATAGATCAATTAAACAGAAAATTAACAAGGAAACACAAACTTTAAATGATACAATAGACCAGTTAGGCCTAATTGATATCTATAGGACATTTCATCCCAAAACAATGAATTTCACCTTTTTCTCAAGTGCACATGGAACTTTCTCCAGGATAGATCACATCCTGGGCCATAAATCTAGCTTTGGTAAATTTAAAAAAAATTGAAATCATTGCAAACATCTTTCTGACCACAATGCAGTAAGATTAGATCTCAATTACAGGATAAAAGCTATTAAAAATTCCAACAAATGGAGGCTGAACAACCCACTTCTGAATAACCAACAAATCAGAGAAGAAATCAAAAATGAAATCAAAATTTGCATAGAAATGAATGAAAATGAAAACACAACAACCCAAAACCTGTGAGACATTGTAAAAGCAGTCCTCAGGGGAAAGTTCATAGCAATACAGGTATACCTCAAGAAATAAAAAAAGAGTCAAATAAATAATCTAATTCTACACATCAAGCAAAAAGAAAAGGAAGAAATGACGAACCCCAGGGTTAGTAGAAGGAAAGAAATCTTAAATATTAGGGCAGAAATAAATGCAAAATAAACAAAAGAGCCCATAGCAAAAATCAACAAAGCCAAAAGCTGGTTCTTTGAAAGGATAAATACAATTGACACACCGTTAGCCAGACTCATCAAGAAACAAAAGGAGAAAAATCAAATCAATAAAATTAGAAATGAAAAGGGAGAGATCACAACAGACAGCACAGAAATACAAAGGATCATTAGAGACTACTATCAGAAATTATATGCTAATAAAATGTACAATGTGGAAGAATTGGACAGATTCTTAGAAAAGTACAAGTCTCCAAAACCTAACAAGGAAGAAATAGAAGACCTTAACAGACCCATCACAAGCATGGAAATTGAAAGTGTAGACATATATCTTTCAGCAAACAAAAGCCCAGGTCCAGACGGCTTCACAGCTGAATTCTACCAAAAATTTAGAGAAGAGCTAACACCTATCCTACTCAAACTCTTCCAGAAAATTGCAGAGGATGGTAAACTTCCAAACTCATTCTATGAGGCCACAATCACCCTAATATCAAAACCTGACAAAGATGCCACAAAAAGAGAAATCTGCATGCCAATATCACAGGTGAACATAGATTCAAAAATCCTTAACAAAATTCTAGCAATCAGAATCCAACAACACATTAAAAAGATCATATGCCATGATCAAGTGGGCTTTATCCCAGGGATGCAAGGATTCTTCAATATCCGCAAATCAATCAATGTAATACACCACATTAACAAATTGAAAAATAAAAACCATATGATTATCTCAATAGATGAAGAGAATGCCTTTGACAAAATTCAACATACATTTATGATAAAAACTTTCAGAAAGCAGGAATAGAAGGAACATACCTCAACATAATAAAAGCTATATATGACAAACCTACAGCAAACATTCTCCTCAATGGTGAAAAATTGAAAGTATTTCCTCTAAAGTCAGGAACAAGACAAGGGTGCACACTTTCACCATTACTATTCAACATAGTTCTGGAAGTTTTGTCCATAGCAATCAGAGCGGAAAAAGAAATAAAAGGAATTCAAATTGGAAAAGAAGAAGTAATACTCTCACTGTTTGCAGATGACACAATCCTCTACATAGAAAACCCTAAAGTCTCCACCAGAAAATTACGAGAAAAAAATCAATGAATATAGTACAGTTGTAGGATATAAAATCAACACACAGAAATCCCTTGCATTCCTACACACTAATAATGAGAAAATAGAAAGAGAAATTAAGGAAACAATTCCATTCACCATTGCAATGAAAAGAATAAAATACTTAGGAATATATCTACCTAAAGAAACTAAAGACCTATATATAGAAAACTATAAAACACTAGTGAAAGAAATCAAAGAGGACACTAATAGATGGAGAAATATACCATGTTCATGGATTGGAAGAATCAATATAGTGAAAATGAGTATACTATCCAAAGCAATTTATAGATTCAATGCAATCCCTATCAAAATATGAACAGTATTTTTCACAGAGCTAGAAAACATAATTTCACAGTTTATATGGAAATACAAAACACTTGTAATAGACAAAGCAATCTTGAGAAAGAAAAATGGAACTGGAGGAATCAACCTGCCTAACTTCAGGCTCTACTAAAAAGCCACAGTCAGCAAGATAGTATGGTACTGGCACAAAGACAGAAATATAGATCAAAGGAACAAAATAGAAAGCCCAGAGATAAATCCACGCACATATGGACACCTTATCTTTGACAAAGGAGGCAAGAACATACAATGGATTAAAGACAATCTCTTTAACAAGTGGTGCTGGGAAAATTGGTCAACCACTTGTAAAAGAATTAAACTAGAACACTTTCTAACATCATATACAAAAATACTCTCAAAATGAATTAAAGATCTAAACATAAGACCAGAAACTATAATACTCCTAGAGGATAATATAGGCAAAACACGCTACGACATACATCACAGCAGGATCCTCGATGACCTACCTTCCAGAATAATGGAAATAAGAGCAAAAATAAACAAATGGGACCTAGTTAAACTTAAAAAGCTTCTTCACAACAAAGGAAACTATAAGCAAGGTGAAAAGACAGCCTTCAGAATGGGAGAAAATAATAGCAAATGAAGCAACTGACAAAAAACTAATCTCAAAAATATACAAGCAACACCTACAGCTCAATTCCAGAAAAATCAATGACCGAATCAAAAAATATGCCAAAGAACTAAATAGACATTTCTCCAAAGAAGACATACAGATGGCTAACAAACACCTGAAAAGATGCTCAACATCACTCATTATCAGAGAAATGCAAATCAAAATAACAATGAGGTACCATTTCATGCAACTCAGAATCAATCCAAAAGTCTACAAGCAATAAATGCTGGAAAGGGTATGGAGAAAAGAGAACCCTCTTAAACTGTTTCGGGAATGCAAACTAGTACAGTCACTATGGAGAACAGTGTGGAGATTCCTTAAAAAAAACTGGAACTAGAACTGCCTTATGATCCAGCAATCCCACTGCGGGGCATACACACAGGAAACCAGAAGAGAAAGAGACACGTGTACCCCAATGTTCATCGCATCACTGTTTATAATAGCCAGGGCATGGAAGCAACCTAGATTTCCATCAGGAGATGAATGGATAAGAAAGCAATGGTACATATACACAATGGAGTATTACTCAACCATTAAAAAATATATTTGAATCAGTTCTAATGAGGTGGATGAAACTGGAGCCTATTATACGGAGTTAAATAAACCAGAAAGAAAAACACTTATACAGCATACTAACGCATATATATGGAATATAGAATGATGGTAACAATGTCCCTGTATACGAGACAGCAAAAGAGACACTGATGTACCGAACAGTCTTTTGGACTCTGTGGGCAAGGGAGAGGGTGGGATGATTTGGGAGAACGGAACTGAAACATGTATAATATCACATATGAAATGAGTCGCCAGTCCAGGTTCAATGCATGATTGTGGATGTTTGAGGATGGTGCACTGGGACGACCAAGAGTGATGGTATGAGGAGGGGGCAAGGTGGAGTGTTCAGGATGGGGAACATGATAATACCTGTGGGGGATTCATATTGATATATGGCAAAATCAATACAATATTGTACAGTTAAAAAAATAAAATTAAAAAAAAGGAAAAAAAAATCCACATGAGGCTTGATTTCTTTAGGCAACTAAATGGGCTCCAAGAGATACCCATCACATCTCCATAGGAGAGTGGAGTTTTTTGCTTCAAGTCGAGACGAGGCCTGACACCCCGGGTAAACCTTGAATGCAATCCCGCGATCCCTGTCACCACTGGAGGGGAACATGAAGTTTCTGGACACAAGCCTAGATGAGGTCTTTTTGTCCTGCAGTGACTTGAGAGCAAACTCAAGCTCTCCCTCGCAACTCGAATGGAGATTGGACTTCAATGGAGTAACACCAGAGGCTCCCTGAGTTCGCCATCATAACTCGAGAATCCCATTGCAATTGGAGAAAAAACACGAGGCTACCCCGTCATCGCGAGAAGAGGCCCTTTCCCATTGCAGCGTCTTAAGAGAAATCCCATGTTCCCTCTTGAAATTCGAAACGGTACTTGACACACTTGATGCAATTCAAAAAGTTCCCTGACATACCTGTCTCACTCAAGAGTAATACCGAGTTTCCTGGCACAACTTAACCTTAGTCCCTTCTCCCCTGCTGATCTTGACATGAGGTTCGATTTCCCCATTTTGTCTGGAAAGGGATCCCGACCTTCACGTCGGACCTCAGGAGGAGTCCGGTCTCACATTGAAACTCGAGAGGAAGCCTCGTGGTTTGTGCCACATTCCGAAAGACACCAATTTCCCCATTGAATCAAGGTAAGTCCCAATGCCCAGGCACCTCTCTGAATGTAACCCCGAGGATGAAGTCACAACACAAAGGGGCACTGACACCCACGTTGCATTCTGCAGAAAAGCAGCAGGTTTGAAATACAACTCGACACGTGGCCTGACACACCATGAACAACTCGAGAGGAAAGCGGAGTTCTGTGTCTCAACACAAGACCAGACTTGACTCACCTGTTCCAACTCCAAAGAGACCCCGAAATCAGTGTCAGAACAGGAGAGGAACCCTGAGGTTCCCAGCTCGACTTGAGATGAGGCCCTATTCGTCCCTGCTGTGATGTGTGAGGAATCCCGATGTGCCCCTTGCAACACCAAAGGAGATCAGTCTTCCCTGAGGAGACATCAGCGGGTCCCCCAATTCGACAGACAACTCGAGAGGTAACATAAGCTTCCCGCCAAAACTTCACAAAACCTACGAAATTCTCCCCTGCACTCTTGAGGTGGCCCTTCTCTGCAGCAGCATTTCCAAAGAAAGCCCACGTTCCCTCTTGGAAATCGAAAGTGTACTAGACACGCTTTATGAAACTCCAGAAGTTTCCCGAGATACTTGTCCCCACTCGAGAGGAAGCTGAGTTTCCATCCCCAGGTCAAAAAGAGCCTCGTTTTCCCATCCTCAAGTCGAGATGAGTATGGATTGCCCTGCTTCGCCTGGAAAGGAATGCCGACATCCCCTTCACACCTCGAAAGGAGACTGGTATCTACTTAAAACTGGAGGGGAACCTGGGGGTATTGTCACAATTTGAATGCCACATTTTTCCCCATCCACTCGAGATCAGGACTGATTCCCTTGCACAGATTCGGGTGTCAGCTGAGAATCAACTCCAAAATGAAGGGATTTCTGATGCCCCACTTGCTAAATGGAAAAGAGTCCCAGGTCCCAAATTCAAGTCACCTTGGGCCCTGAAACACCTTTGACAACTCGAGAGGAAAGCAGAATTTCATGCCTCCACACAAGTTGAGACCTGACTTCATGTTTGAAATGGCATACACAACCCGAGACCCACTTCAGAAAAGTAGAGGAAACCTGGGGTTCCCGCCTCCACTCGAGATGAGGCCCTCTTCTATTTCACTGACGACAGTGCAGTCCAGAGAGGCCCTTCCCAAATTCACAGTATTCCTAACTTCCTGGAGGCACTAGGACAAGCTCCCTGAAATCACCGTCACAAATCAAGGGAACCCAGGCTTTCCTGCTGCAACTCGAGTAAGACCTCGAGATTCCCCCTTCAAGGCTTCTTGACGCCTGATTCCCCTGCTGTGTCTCAAGAGCAATGCCGCGTTTCCCCTTGCAACTCGAATGGAGACTGGACATCCCTGGGGCCACACAGGAGGCTCCCCGTTTCCCATCCTAACTGGAGGGAAACCCCCACCTTGCACTGGAACTCAAGAAACAACACGAGATTCCCGCGTCATCACAAGATGAGGCCCTACTTTTCCTTCAGGGCCTACAGAGCAATCCCGTATCCCTTCTCAAAACTTCACAGGGGGCTTGATTCCCTTTACGCAACTCAATGGGCTCCAAGAAATACCCGTCGCTGCTGGAGAGGAGAGCGGAGTTCTTTACTTCAACTAAAGACGAGGCCTGACTCCCAGGGTGAACCTTGAAAGCAATCCCGAGATCCCTGTTGCCACTGGAGAGGAACATGGAATTTCTAGACACAAGCCTAGATGGGGTCTATTTGTCCTGCAGTGACACGAGAGCAATCCCCAGCTCCCCTTCGCAACTAGAATGGAGATTGGACTTCCCTGGGGCACCACGAGAGGCTCCCTGAGTTCCCCGTCATAAATCTCACAGCAAATTGAGCTAAGATCTCAGCACAACTAGAGAGGAGTCCAGGCACACATAATGATGAGGAGCACCCACAACACAATTAGAGAAGTGCAGCTCACCACAATTAGAGAAGCTCTCACACATCACATATGGAGAAGAGACCCACCTCACATTGCAACTATTCAGGAAAAGCCCTGCCCAATGCAACTCGAGAGGAGATTCCCACCACAAGAAGAGACTTAACCAAGAACCACAACTAGAGAGTTGACCCGCACTGGAACAAGAGAGGAAGTCTTCTGGGTAAAACTAAATTGGATATCCCACCTCAACTAGAGAGTAGCACCTTGCCCACAGCAACAAGATTAATGATTGCAACAACTCAAAGGAGCAGCACACCACATCTGGAGAGAAACCCCTAGTACAGTGCAACTAGACCTCCTGGCCACAGCTAGTGTGTTTACCACAAGCCACAATGAGAGAAGCCTACACACTGCTTATGTAAAGTGTCTCTTGCATACTGTAATGACTAAGAAACCCCACTGCCCAATGCAACTAGAGAGGTACCACCAAGTCCTTCCCTGAAACATGAGACATGACGCTGGTCACAATGATAGAGGGGCCCTCCACCAAAACTGGAGAGGTTTTCTCCCTCCAGAAGTATAGAAAAGTCCACCAAAGCATCCCAGATAGAGATAATCCCCTTTAGTAACCCAAGAGGAGGTCCTCACAAGTAGAGAGGAGTAACAATACTAAAAATTTTGAGGAATACCTAGTGTCAAAAGAAGAGGAGAACCACTTTGCAGAGACCCCATCACAACCTAAGAGGTGGGACTACTGAAACTCGAGATGAGCCCTGGATATGCTGACACAACTCAAAACAAGAAGGCTGAGCTACTTGAGAAACGCAATTGGCCACAATGTGAGAGGTTGTCCATAGACATAATAAAAAGAGAAGAGCCACACTTCAGCAAATATGGATAAGCCCCACCATCACAACCAGAAAGGAGGCCCCTGTACATTACAATGAGAGAGGACTTCCGACAAGTATTGCAGCGAATGACCCCCTCACCATGACCAGGAAGGAGCACACATACCACAACTAGAGTTTAGCCCATAAACACACTACAACTAGAAAGGAGAAGCCACACATCTGCTAGAGATAATCCCCCATCACACCTACAGAGGAGCCCACAGCACACCACAACTAGAAAGAAACACCCATGCCACAGATAGAGAGGAGTCTCCAACCACAACTAGAGAGGTGCTTCCACACCACAACTAGAGAGAATCAAAGCCACCACAGCTACAGAATTGAATCTGACCCAAACTAGAGAAAAAACCCCATGGCAAACTAGTGAGTAGCCATCCACACATTGCAACAGCCCCCTTGAACATCCCTATTAGAGACGAGTCACAGCAATACAACTTGAGAGGAGGCCCCAGTGCAACATGAGAGGAACACTGAGGGCACCTCAAATGGAGAAGAACACTGAATTCCCTGCCACAGCTTGACTGGAACACTGATTCTCGCACTGAAACTCGAGAGGAATCCTGAGATCCCACTGAAACTCAGGAGGAGCTCTGAGTCCCCTGCTGCAACTCAAGAGGTACCCCGACTTCCCAGCCACAACTTGAGTGGAGCCCCAGGTCCCCTGTTGCAACTTAATAGGAAGCTCGAATTTTATTCTGCAACTGTAGAGGAACTCCGAGTTTTCCGTTGCAATTCTAGTGGGCCATAGTCCCCTGTTGCAACTCAAGAGTAGCCCTGAGTTCTCTACCTCAACTCGAGAGGACGACTGACTCCCTTCCTGCAACTCAAGAAGAACCTTGAGTTTCACATCACAAACTGAGACTAGATCATAACCCCCCAATGCAATTTGAGAGGATTCCCAAGACCACAACCACAACTCAAGAGGAACTGAGAAAATCTGCCTCAATTCAAGAGAAGCCCTATAATGTATCATGAGGGGAGCTCCCAGCAACAAAGTCAGAGGCACTCCAACACCAGAGTTGGAGAGGATGCCCTCACCACAACTAAAGAGCAGCCCCTGTGACATCCCACTTATAGGTGACACTCTGTAGTAAACAGAGATGAGCCGATGAAGTAACTCAAGAGGAGCCACTCAAAATTAGAGAGTATCAATCCCACAATAAATTAATAAGGAGACCCCGGTGCCAAAAGTAGGCAGGACTATCCCCTCCATGGAGACAACACACCACAACTCAAGAGGAAGCATCACCACAACACAAGAGAAGCTCTGAGTCCCCTGCCTCAAACCAAGAGGAACATTTCATGGAAACTTGAGAGGAAATCTGAGTTGTGCACTGTAATCCAGAGGAAAACCAAGTACCTGCCACAACTCGACAGGAGACCAGGGCCTACTTCTGCAAATCCAAAGGAACCCTTAGTTGCCCAACACAACTCGAAAGGATCCCAAATCCCCTGGTGCAACTTGAGAGGTGCCACCGCCAAAACACGAGAGGGGCTCTGAATCCACTGCCTCAACTCAAGAGGAGCTCCCATTGCAAATCAACGTAAGACCTCAGCATGAATAGAGAGCAGCACCACACCACCACAAGAGGAACCCAGGCACACATCACTAGAAGGAAGAATCACCCAAGGCCCAATTAGAGAACTGCAGCTCACCACACCAGAGGCGCCCATGTATCAGAATTGGAGAAGAGCGTCACGAAACATAGCAACTGTTAAGGAAAACCCGTGCCCAGTGCAACTAGAGAGGGGAACCCCACCACAGCTAGAGACTCGTCCACTGCAACTAGAGAGGAGGCTTCTTGGTCAAACTAGATTGGATTATCCCACCTCAACTAGAGAGTAGTACCTTGCTCACAGCAACTAGAGTAATGACTGCAACAACGTGAAAGAGCCACCACACCACAACTAAAGAAAAACCCCTAGAATAGTGCAACTAGAGAGAGCCCCTGGCCACATCTAGCTTAGGCCACATACCAAAATGAGAGAGGCATTTGTACACCGCATATGTATATATTCCCCTGCATACTGCAATAATTGAGAAACACCACTGTCAAGGAAACTAGAGAAGTACCACAGAGTTCTTGGATTCAACACGAGAGGAGTCACTGGTCACAATGACAGAGGATATCTCCACCGAACCTGGAGAGGTTTCTGCCACAAGTAGAGAGGAGGTTACAAAGACATCACACATAGAGAATCACGCACCCCCTCTGCTGTAAATAGAGGGGAGACCCTGAAGTAAATCGAGAGGAGGTCCTCACAAGTAGAGAGGAGTAATCAGGCTAAAATTTGTGAGGAACACCTTGTGTCAAAAGAAGAGCAGAGCCATCTGAAGAACCTCCTATCACAACCCAAGAGAAAGGAATACTGCAACTCTGGAGGAGCTCTGAGTCAATTGCCACAACTCAAGAAAAGAACTCCACTGCCACTTGATAAAAGCCACTGGACACAATGGGAGACGATGTCCCCACACATCATACCTAGAATGAAGTCACACTGTGGCAAATATTGATGAGCTTCCTCACCACAAGAAAGGAGGCCTTTTCAAATTGCAATAAGGGAGGACTCCCCTCAGATATTGGAAATAAAGAGACCCTCACCATAACTAGAAAGGAGCCTGCACATCACATCTAGAGAGTAGCACACCACAAAAGAAGGGAGCAGCCACAGTGCAGCTAGAGACAATCACTCCCCAGAACTACAGAAGAACCCCCATTGATACTCGGGAGGAGCTCACCAACACATCACAACTAGAAAGAAACCCCCATGCCACAGGTAAAGTGGAGTCCCCAGCCACAGTTAGAGAGGAGCTCACCAAAGAATTCCAGAGGAGCCCTCTACTTAATCTTGACAGGATCCTCTGCCTCCTTTTAGAGGAGCCTCGAGCCCCCACAGCAGAATTATATGTGTCTCCTGAGACAAATAAGGAGGAGTCGATGACCACAGATAAAGAGATGACCCCACTACAACTAGAGACCCCCATGAAAAACACAACTATCTTGGAATCCATTGTCACAATAAGAAAGTTGCACCCTGCCACCACTAGAGATAACACAACACAACACAACTAGAGAAAAGTACCCCACATGTAAACAGGAGCACGTGAAATTAGACTTAGAGTAGAGCCCACATTAACAACAATAGATATGCCTCCTGCTGAAACTCCAGAGGAGCCTGCCTTCTTCATGTGGAGAAGATCCCCAGACAAACCAACACTATGGAGGAAAAGCCCCCCAAAAATGCAACTGGAGAGGAGCTCCCTCACCACAATTAGAAAGTTGACCATCTGTCACAACTAGAGGTAGTCAACCACACCAAAATGAGTGAGGAACCCATAGTGCAAAATTAGAGAAGACCCCTTGCCACGTAGCTCTCCACATGTCAAATGTTAGAGGAGGTACAAAAACATATCAAAGGGAGTTCCGAGTACCCTTGGAAAATTCTAGAGGAGAACTTCGACCTAACTTGAGAGAAACCCCTGTCCACAACGAAAGAGTAGCCCTTGAGACACCACATGTAGAGAGGAGCCCATTCACTGCAAAGAGAGACAAGCATGACAACACAACTAGTTAGGAGACCCTCTGCACATTGCAATGAGACAGGAAATCCCACAGACATCACAACGAAAGAAGAGCACCTCACTACAACTACAGAGGACCTTGCACACTATAGCTAGAAAGAGGCCCCCATATTAAAGCCATAGATGAGTCCATCATCAGACCTGGAGAAGAGCTTTCCCCTGAAACTTAAGGGGAGCTCATCAGCAAAACACAACTAGAAGGAAGGTGCCATGACACAGCTAGAAAGGAGTCCTCCACCACAATGACAGATGATTGTGTGTTAGCTGCTCAGTCATTTCCTACTCTTTATGACACCTTGGACTATGTAGCTAGCTAGACTTTACTGTCCATGGGATTCTACAGGCAAGAATGCCAGGGTGGGTTGTCACGCCCTTCTCCAGAGGATCTTCCTGAACCAGGGATGAAACCCAGGTCTCTTGCATCCCAGGCAGTTTCTTTATCATCTTAGCCACTGGGGGCCTATGACAAAAAATTAAAGTGAATTTGTTCAGTAGTGTCTGACTTTTTGCAACCCCATGGACTTTAGCCTACCAAGCCCCTCCATCCCTGGGGTTTTCCATGCATGAATACTGGAGTTGGTTTCCATTTCTATCTCCAATTTCAGATGAGCCACCCACCAAAACTCGAGAGGTGCTTCCTGCAGCAACTCGAGAGGTAAATTATACAACAACTGGAGAGGAGGCCCAGCCAGAAGTGGAGAGCCTCGTGTACCCTGAAGCTAGCTCAGAGCCCCATGTCACAACTACAAAGCAGCACCCCTCCACAACAAGAGAGGAGCCTACATAACACAACTAGAGAAAAGGCCGCCACAACTAGAAAGGACCTTTCCCTCAGATCATAATAAGAGAGGAGCCCCACACCAAAACTAGCGGAGAGAACTGCATGGGAACTAGACAGTAGCCCCGCTGATTATTGACACTACAGAGAAGCACACCAACACATCACAGCTAAACATACCCTCCCTTCTATGAGTAGAGAAGAGGTCAACACACCACAAGAAAAGATGATGTACCTTGCTACAATTAGAGAGTATATTCCTTCAACCCACAACTGGAAAAAGTGCCCTTTCACATCACAATCAGAGAAGAAGTACCCTCACCACAGTCCAAGAGGAGTATGTTACAATATCCAGAGAGGAGTACCCATACCACATCTAAAAAGGAGCCTCAAACCCCAACACAACTGTAGACAAATATGCAAAGCACAATTAGAGGGGAACAGAAACAAAACTGTCAGTTGACCCCCACTGCAACTAGAGTGGAATCCTATGCCATAACTATACAGTAGCATACCACACATTACAACTAGACAGGAACTAGCCTGCTAATTGCTACTACAGAGGAGCTGCTCCACACAGCTCAAGAGTATGCACCTGCACAACTCTAAAGGAACCACGAATCACCTGTCACAACTTGAAAGGAACAACAAGACCTTCACAAAAACTCGACTGGAGTCCGTTGCCATCACAAGGAAGGAGCCCCCAGCGATGAAACTAGGACACCCCACCGAAACTGGAGAAAAATTCCCTGCCAAAACTAGAGAGGAGCCCTCTGGCACATTGCACCTAGAGAGGATCCCCTGTGCTGCAAACAGTTATGAAGACACTGAAGTAACTGAAGAGAAGATTGTCACAACTAGAGTGGAGTCACAACACCATGAAAAACAATAAGGAGCCCCCAAAAAACAAGTAGAGTGAACACCCGCCCCACAGATAAACCCCAAATGAGGTACTCTGCAACAAGAGAGGAGCCCCAAAACCCCTTCAGAATTTGAGAGGAGGCCTATGCCACAATGAGAGAGAAGCCAATCGCCAAAACGAGAGAGGAGCCCACCCACCAAAACTGGAGACTATGACCCTTACGACGGCTAGAAAGCAGACCTCTGATATTGCACCTATGGAGGGTCACTTCCACAGAAAAAAAGAGACGAACCCGCTCCTGCAAGTCGAGTAGATGCCCCTATAAATGTCAGAGAGGACAAAACTAGTCAAAACTAGCAAGTAGACCACATGCTACAAATAGAGAGCAGCTCCATGAACATCAACACTTGAGAGGAGCATTCCAGCATAATGCAATTAGACAGAACTCTCCTGCCAAAACAAGAGAGGAGGCACAGACGCCACCACTAAAGAGGAGGGGACATGCCAAAATTAGAGAGTAGGCTTGCAGATATTGCACCTGGAAAGAGTGCCTGGGCACATCATTCCCAGAAGCAAACACCTATGCCAATTCAAGAGGAACACTCCACCACAACTCTAGAGGTGCCCTCCCAAACACTACAACTAGGGAAGACCTCCCTTAACACAACTCAAGAGGAGCCTGAACACCACAACCAGAGAGAAGCACACCCAACACAACTAAGTGTTGACGCCCCACATCAACTAGACAGGAGCTCCATGCCACAGGTAGTTTAACCACTCACACATCGAAATTAAACAGAAGCAACCCTGCACAATGCTACTAGAGAGGAGCCACCCTTCCTCCCCCAAAAAAAGAAAACTTGAGTGGAGGACCTACCTCAACTTGAGAGGAACAACAAGTCTTCCAGTGCAACTCGATTGGAGTCCCACACCACAAAGTGTGAGGAGCCCACACACTGCAACAAGAGAGGAGCCAAATCGGATACTGCATGTAGAAAGGAGGCCCCATACCCGCCCCTAGAGAGAAGCAGTCTTGAATACCACATCTAGAGAGGAGGATCCATTTCCATAGCAGAGAGTAGCCACACAGACCACAAATAGAGATGAGCCAGTAAAATCTACCTAGAGAGGAGGAGCACAGCATAATGCAACAAGATAGTAATTTCCACTCCACAATTAGAGAGGAAAACCCCAGGAAGAGTACAACTAGGGAAGAGCACTGCAGGACGTAACCAGTAGAGTGAAGCCCAATTGACAATACTAGAGAGTTGAATTCATGCCACAACTAGATAGCTGACATTCAGGCATATGGAGCATATCGCTGAAACTACAGAGGTGCCACCCCCACCTTAAAATGCACCACTGTGGAGTGTTTTAAGAGTGGAGCACTACTGTCATAACTAGAGTGAATATCCCATGCACAGATAGATAGGAGTGTTCCCAACATATCACAATTAGAGAAAAGTTCCCATGCACATCAAAACTAGAATGGAACTCCCACATGGATCAAAATGAAAAAGGAGGCCAACATTGCAACTAAAGAGGAGACTCCTGTCACAACTAGAGATAAGCCCCCCTGAATATCGCCATTAGAGAAGGGCATACCCACACATCACAATTAGACAGAAGCCCCTTGCCACGAGTAGAAAGGAGCCCACTATGCCACAACTAAAGAAAAAACCCATTACCACAACTAGAGAGTAGGGCCCTGCACACTGAAACTAGAAAAAAAAAAAAAAAAAAAAAAGCCCCTTCACATCACAACCAAAGAGGAGCGACACCCATCCAAATTTGAGAAGAGCACTTTACCACAACTAGAGAGGAGCCCAACTACACAACTTAGGAGGACTTCCCCTGCCACAACTAGAGAGGAGAAGCCCCCTGCCAAACCTAGAGAGGAATCTGCAAACGACAACTATAGAGGAGCTGACTCACCACAAATAAGAGTGGATCCCCACTGCAACTGGAGTGGAGCCCCATGACGCAACAAGAGAGACAAGAGAGTAGAGTCCCACAAATTGTAACAAGACAGGAGCCAGGCTGAACATCACTTCTAGAGTGTCTGCCCTAGTGCAATCCAAGAGGAGGCTCCACCACAACTTAAAGGAAGCCCGAGTCCCCTCCTGAAACTCAAGAGAAATGCAAAGTTCCCCACTTCAATCTGACAGGAACACTATGCTGTATACCAAGAAAGCATAACCTGGCCAAATGACAGAGGAGCTCCCCTGGCAAACCTGCAGTGTATTGCCCAGGCAGAAATAGAGTGGAATCACCGAGGGCATCACATCTAGAGAGAAGGCCCTCTGAAGCAGATAGGAATTAAATTGAATGGAATCACTCACAACTAGAGAGAAGAAAGCCCATGAATATTAGGAACCTCTATTGCCAAAAGTAGAAAGGAGTCTTCCCATGGAACCACCCACACCCCAACCAAAAAGGACACAGCCTCACAACTCGAGAGGAGCCTTCCACTACAACTTGATAGGAGCTTGCTGGGTATCACACGTAGAGAGGAACTCTTCTGCCGCTAATAGAGACGACCCTCACAACACAACTGGGCAGGAGCTTGCAGACCAAAACTAGAGAGAATTGAACCCACCACAGCTACAGAGTTGACCCAAAGCATATCTAGAGAGAAGTTGCATGCCAAAACTAGTGAGTAGTCACCCACACATTGGAACAAGAGAGGTCAACCTACACATCCCTACTAGAGGCCCATTTCCCCAAGACATCACGAGAGGTTGTCCCAGCACATCATGAGAAGAACTATATGTAGCCCCCCAAATTGAGAAGAAAACTGTGTTCCCTGCCATGGCTCAAGTGGAACCAAGAGTCCTGCACTGCAAATAAAGAGGAATCCTGAGTTCTTGCAACAACTCGAGAGGAGCTCAGAGTACCCTACTGTAACTCTAAAGGAACCCCAAGATTCATGCTGCAACTTGACAGCTACCCAGTGTTATCAGCTACAACTCGATTGGAAACCCAAGTCCTCTTTTGCAACTATAGAGAAACCCTGAGTTCCCCATCACAACTTGAGAGGAGACCTGACTCCCCTGCTGCAACTCGAGAGGAAACCCACGTTCCTCACCTCGACTCAAGAGGAGACCTGACTCCCCTGTTGTAACTTGAGATGAAACCTGAGTTTTCCCATCACAACTCAAGAGAAATTTTGAGTTTCCTGCTGAAACCCAAGAGGAACCCTGAGCTACCCACCTCAACTGGATAAGAGGCCCGACTCCCCTGCTGTGACTCGGGAGGAACACCGAGGTCCCCATCACAAATCTAGATGAGCCCCAAGCACTGAGGTACCTCGAGAGGAATCCTAAGAGGAGGCACCACTGCCACAATTGGAGAGAACTATAGCACAACAAAAGACGTAGCTTCATACCACAACTAAAGAGGAGTCCTACCCTGCCACAACTAGAGAGTAGTCTGTAAACCACTGCTAGAGAGAAGTCCAAACCACAAGTAGAGAGGAGTGGAAATAAAAATGTCAGTTGATCCCACTACAACTAGAGTGCAGTCCCATGCTGTAACTATTATAGTAGCCTACTGCACATCACAAGTAGACAGGAGGAAGCCTGCTAATTGCTACTAGAGAGGAGCTGACCCAAGCAGCTCAAAAGGAGGCACCACCACAGCTCCAAAGGAACCCCAAGTCACCTGTCCCAACTTGAAAGGAACCCCAAGTCCCCCACTGCATCTCTAGAAGTGCCCTGTGCCATCACAAGGAAGGAGCCCCGAAGGACAAAGCTATGAGAACCCCCGCTAAAACTCTGGAGGATTCCCCTGCCAAAATTAGATAGGAGCCCTTCAGCATATTGCATCTAGGGAGAAGCCCCTCTGTTGTGAATAGAGGAAGCCCCTGAAACAAATTGAGATGAGCCTGTCACTACATGGGAAATAGGTGGAGAAACAGTGGAAACAGTGTCATAATTTATTTTTCTGGGCTCCAAAATCACTGCAGATGGTGACTGCAGCCATGAAATTAAAAGACGCTTACTCCTTGGAAGGAAAGTTATGACCAACCTAGATAGCATATCCAAAAGCAGAGACATTACTTTACCAACAAAGGTTCGCCTATTCAAGGCTATGGTCTTTCCTGTGGTCATGTATGGATGTGAGAGGAGGACTTTGAAGAAGACTGAGCACCGAAGAATTGATGCTTTTGAACTGTGGTGTTGGAGAAGACACTTGAGAGTCCCTTCGACTGCACGTAGATCCAACTAGTCCATTCTGAAGGAGATCAATCCTGGAATTTCTTTAGAAGAAATGCTGCTAAAGCTGAAACTCCAGTATTTGGGCCACCTCATGCGAAGAGTTGACTCATTGGAGAAGACTCTTATGCTGGGAGGGATTGAGAGCAGGAGTAGAAGGGGACGACAGAGGATGAGATGGCTGGATGGCATCACTGACTTGATGGATGTGAGTCTGAGTGACCTCTGGGAGCTGGTGATGGACAAGGAGGCCTGACGTGCTACTGTTCATGGGGTTGCAAAGAGTTGGACACAACTGAGCGACTGATCTGATCTGATCTGATCTGTCACAAATGGAGTGGAGGAAACCCGTGAAAACTAGTGAGGAACCCCCAATGCCAGAAGTAGAGAGAACAAACTCCCCCACAGAACCCTTGGAGTAATCACCACCCCAACTAGAGAGGAGCCTCAGTCCCCTCCTGAACTTGAGAGGAGTCCTATACCACAGCTCGAGAGAAGCCCATGGCCACAATACTAGCAGAGCTCACCTGCCAAAACTGGAGAATGTCCCACCACCGCAACAGGAGAGGAAACCCTGAAAATTGCACCTAGAGAGTGTCCGCTTCACAGCCAATGGATACAATCCATGGCTGCAAGTCGAGTACACACCACTACCACTGTCAGAGAGGAGCATCCTCGCCACATCTAGAGAACAGACCCCATGTCACTAATTGAGAGCAGCCCTTTGAACATTGCCACTTGAAAGGAGCATTCACATACATCAAAATTGCACAGAAGCCTCCTTTCACAACTAGAGAGGAGTCTCCCATGCCACAACAAAAGAGGAGGGGCCTTGCAAAAATTAGAGAGTAGGCTCGCAAATATCGCACCTGGAAATAGTGTCTGTGCACATCACTACCAGAGAGGAAACTCCCTTCCCAATTCGAGAGGAACAGTCTACTGCAGCTCTAGAGGTGTCCCCAGAACACCATAAATAGAGAAGGGATCCCTAACACAACTTGAGAGGAGACTGCACACCACAACTAGAGAGAAGCCAAACCAACACAACTAAGAGTTGGCCCCCACACCAGCTAGAGGGGAGACCCATGCCTCAGGGAGTTTACCCACCTACACATCACAACTAAACAGAAGCCACCCTGTACAATGCTACTAGAGAGGAGATAACCCACTAAAACTCGAGTGGAGGCCGTGCCTCACTTCGACAGGAATACCAAGTCTCCCGATGAAACTCAAGAGGAGTCCCCCACCAGAACTAGAGAGGAGCCCACACACTGCAACAATAAAAAAAAGCCCACCATGACACTGCATGAACAAAGAGGCCCTGCGCCCTGCTCCTAGAGAGGAGCAATCTCGTACATCTCATCTAGAGAGGAAGCTCTACACCATTACTAGAGAGTAGCCCACCAAACCACAAATAGAGATGAGCCAGAAAACTGCATCTAGAGAAGCGCTACACAGCTTGATGCAACAAGACAGGAATTCCCACTGCACAGATGAAGAGGACTTCCCAAGGCACAACACACTTAGGGAGGAGCGTCCCAGGACATCGCAACTAGAGAGAAGTCCAACCGCCAAAACTGGACAGTTGAGTACACACCAAAACTAGAGAGCTGACCCTCAGGTGCAACTAGAGGAGCACACCGCCAAAACTAGAGAGATGCCCCGCCCTCCCTTACATCACATTTAGAGTGGAGCACCACTGCCACAACTAGAGTGGACAGCCCTCCCACATGTTGATATGAGTGTGCCCCACTCATCACAATTAGCAAAAATTGCCCGTGTACATCACAACTAGAGTGGGATTCCCATACGAATCACAATGAAAGAGGAGGCCAACACTGCAGCTAGAGAGGAGACCCCTGCCACAATTAGAGATACACCGCCCTTAACATTGCCATTAGAGAGTATAACCATCTATCACAATTAGACAGTAACCTCCTTCCACAAGTAGAGTGCAGCCCACCATGTTACAACTAAAGAGGCCTCCCATTGTCACAACTAGAGGGTAGCCTCCTACACATTAAAGCTAGAAAAAGTTCCCTTTCACGTCACAACCAGACAATAGTCATCCCCATCACAGTTTGAGGAGAGCACTCTAGCACAACTAGAGAGAAGCCCAACTGACACAACTAAAGAGGAGCCCCCCTGACACAACTAGAGAGGTGTCTGCAAATGACAAGTAGAGAGGAGCTAACCCACCACAAATAAAGAGTGGACCCCCCTGCAACTAGAGTGGCCATGCCGCAACTAGAGAGTAGCCTCCCACACAATGCAGGTAGACAAAGGTAGCCTGCACAGAGCTACTAGAGAGGATCTTCCCCACTGTAGCTCGAGAGGAGGCTCCACCACAACTCTAATGGAAGCCTGAGTCACCTGCTCTAATAAGCGGCACACTGAGTTCCCTGTTGCAATTGGACAGGAGCCCTAGGAAATAACAAGAAAAGGGGCCTCTTGGCATAATGATACTGGGGCTCTCAGATAAAAGTGAAGCAGATTCCCACAGAAAAACTAGAGTGGATTCCCCCAGGACATCACACCTAGAGAGAAGCCTCTCATCCACAAATAGAGACGAGCTTCCTGAAATAAGCTGAGTGGCATCTTTCACAAATAGAAAGAAGCAATCCACCTAATGTTAGTGAGGAACCCCTATCGCCAAAAATAGGGGACCTTCCCCATGGAGCCCCACACACTCCAACCAGAGAGGACATTGCCCTGCAAATCTAGAGGAACCCAATATCCATCACACATTGAGAGGAGCTCCTCTGTTGCTAATAGAGACAAACCTCACACCGCAACCAGAGAGGAGCTTGATCATCACAATTAGAGAGAATCAAACACCCCACAACTACAGAGTTGACCCTGAACACAACTAGAGAAATCCAATGACAAAACTAGTGAGTAGCCACATGCAGATTGTGACAAGAAAGGAACCATCCTGCACATCCCTGCTAGAGATGAATTACCCCAAGGAAACTCGAAAGGAGGCCCCACCACAAGTCCAGAAGAACCCTGGGTAATTTATCAATTCAAGAGGAACACAAGTTCCTCACCATGCCTCGAGTGGAACCCTGAGTTCCATGCCACAACTGGAGAGGAAAACTGAGCTCCCACTGCAAGTAGAGGGGAGCTTTGAGTCCTCTGATACAATTCAACAGGAACCCCATGTTCCCCGCTGCAACTCTAGAGGAACCCTGGGATCAGATTACCACATTCTCCAGAGTGACACTCTTCACAGACCCTGAAGCAGGTTCACACACCCACATTCACCAGTGTGTAAATCCTCTGTGTTAACGTACCTGGTCTCACCAGTCCACAGTCTCCAGTGTGACCCCATGTCTCAGGTGCTGCACCTGGAGTCACGTGGCCACAGTATCCAATATGACTCCCCTCTTCCACCTGGGGTCACACATCCATACATTCCAGGGTGACACCCCACCCATACCCTGAAGTTGGGGTTACACATCCACAGTATCCAGTGTGACCGCCCCTCACCAAACTTTGTACCTTAGTATACTTGGCCTCTGTTTCCAGGGTGACACCATACCACAGACATTGTACTTGGGGTCACATGTTTATGGTGGCCAGGATGACACCCCTTCCCAGATGCTGTACCTGGTGTGACATGGACACAGTTGCCAGGGTTACCCCAACTTCCAGACCCTGTACCTGGGCTCACACGTATACTTGCTCCAAGGTGAGACCCATGCAGACACTCCCCCTGCAGTCACATATCCACAATCTCCAGTGTGACTCATCCAAAATTCTGTACCTGGGGCCACACGTCCAGTCTCCAGTGTTACTCTCTCACAGACCCTACACCTGGGGTCACATGTCCACAGTCTCCTGTGTGATGTCACATCTCAGGCACTGAACCTGTGATCACAGGTCCACAGGCTCCAGTGTAACCTCTTTCCCAAACTCTCTAAGTGAGATCACATGTCCTCAGTCTCCAGTGTGACCCCACCTCTCAGAATATGTACCTGAGGTGAGTTGTCCACAGTTTCCTGGGTAACCCCACCCTGCCAGACCATGTACTTGTTTCCACACATCCACAATCTCGAGGATGACTCTCTTCCCCTACCCTGCAGCTGGATTCACATGTCCACATTCTCCAGCGTGAACTACATTTCACACACTGCACCTGGGCTCACATGTCCACATTCTCCAGGGTGACCACCCCGTCCTTGTCCATGGGGTCAAATATCCACAGTCTCCAGGGTGACACATCTCCCCAAGCCTTGAAGCTGGGGTCACACATCCACACTTTCAAGGGTGACAACCTTCCAGACTCTGAAACTGGGGTCACATATGCACAGTTTCCAGGGTGACTGCATCCTCCAGAACAGAACGTGGAGTCACACATCCACTGTCTTCATGGTGATCTCGCCCCCTACACACTGCAACTGGGATCACACGTCCACAGTCTCCAGGGTGATCCCACACTCAAGACCCTTTTTGTGGGTTCACAAATCCACAGTATCCACGGTGATCCTACCACCCAGATCCTGCACCCAGGGTCTCATGTCCACTGACACCCGGGTGACACCCCTCCCAGACTCTGAACCCGGAGTCACACGTCCTCAGTCTCTGGGGTGACAACACCTCACAGTGCCTCCATCTGAGGTCAAATTTCCAGTCTCCAGGGTTACTGCCTCACAGACCCCGTACCTGAAAACACACTTCCACAGTCTCAAGGGCGATCCCACACTCCAGACCCTTTTCCTGGGGTCATATATCCAGTATCCATGGTGAAGCCCTTACCCAGGCCCTGTACCTGGGGTCACTCATGCACAGTGTCAAAGGTGACACCCCTCCCAACATCCTGTACCAGTGATCACATATTCAGTCTCCAGGGTAACTCCACTCTCAAGACCCTGTACCTGGCTTCACAAGTCCATACTCCCGGTGAACCCACCTCCAAGAATCCACACCTAGGCTCACATATCTACAGTCTCCAGGTTGACCCTACCTCCAAGTACTGTACTTTGTCTCACAATTCCACAGTCTCAAGGGGAACCCTACCTCCTAGAACGTCCGTAGGGGTCACATGTCCACAGTCTCCGTGGTGAACCCACCTCCCAGAACTTGCACCTGGGTAGCGTTTTCAACAGACCAGACAGACATACAAAGGATTAAAATAGACTATTATGAACAACTATATGTCAATAAAATTGATAAATGGAAGAAATGGACAGATTCTTAGAAAATTTCAATTATTCAAGACTGTATTCATAGTATCCAAATTTGGTGAAGGTTGAAACACACACCTGGCCAAATAAGATAAAGAGATTGTAAATAAGCATACAAGGGCATAATCAGGATGCTGGTGAAATGCATGTACAGTCATCTTAGGAAGACAATTTGGCACCTTTCTCCAAATCTAAAGAGTCTGAACTTAGGAATCAAGAAGTACACCTCTTGTATTTAGACAACTGCTTTGGAAAACTGAAATAAAAATTACTACCAAGTAATGTATGAGAGCACTATTCATAATTCATAATAAATAAAAACATCAGGATATACTTACATAGATGTGCATTCACAGGTAAATTAGGGCATAGATATTTCAAGGGTATCACAAAAAGCACACCCAAAATATGCCCATTTGACAAAAAGATTATTTTAGTCTGATTAATTAAAAAAAAAAAAAAAAAAAAAAAAAAAAAGCAGCCCCAGAGAATTTTTAAAACGAAGGAGAAATGCCATCATATAAAGTGAATTTATGTTTTTTAAGGATATCTCCATTTGTAAGGATGCTTCTATCTCTGGACAAGGAAATGGAGGATGACTAAATATCAAGAATGTCTTGACTTGACTAAATGACTTGACTATCAAGAAGATCTTGGGAATGGACCTGGATGTTAATCTGCATAACCACCATACTTTTGTTTACAGTGCTTCACTTAATAATCTCCCTTAAATGGCTTCTTCCATCCCCTAACTTTCTTCTTTCATTCTTAGCTGATGATAGAATTTAAGGTAAAGTCTTGGATCATTTCAGGAAGTGACTCAGTTTTCCCAGGTATCTTTCATCTATACAGGAGGTATGCATGGCATATATTAGACTTCTGATTGTTTTTCTCCATTCCATCTCCCTTTCATTATGAGCATCTCAATGAAGAAGACTGAGGGTAGAGGGAAAATTATTTTTCATTTCATATAATGCAATACAATAGTATTCAGATATATAAAGGAATGAACAACCAACCCATTTATTTAGAAAAAAAGAAAAGCATGAATCTAACACTTATATTATGAAATGGAGGAATCCAGCCTCAAGTGCTACACACTGTATGACCTTATAAGACATTCTAGAAAAGGTAAAATAGACACGATAAACAGTTTATGGAATATGTGGCTGAAATATTTCACATGATGCTTTAGTTATGAATACCTGCCACTATGCATTTGTATAAGCACATGGATTTTTGTTTTCAGAACCCCAAAATTAAATTAGTTCCTATTTATATTTATTAATTCATGGTATGGGAGTGTCAAAGACTGGAATGCAGAATTTAACAAAGAATCTAACAGATTGAGAAATATATGAAAAGCTTCAGACTTCCCTGGTGGGCCAGTGGTTAAGACTCCACATTGCCAATGCAGGAGAGGTGGGTTCAATTCCTGGTCAGGGACCTAAAATCCCACATGCCACAGCACAGCCAAGAGATTAAAAAAGAAGAACGATTTTTGTAAAAAAAAAAAAAAAAAAAAGCCACTCAGCGTTAGGACAAAATTATCTGACCTAAATTCACTGTGGAAATGAATATAATCTGCAGGACAAAGGCAAAATGTACCAAACATAAACAATGAGCTCTGTAAATTCTTTCTACAGGGAGTTGGTAGTTAAGAGGACTGAAACTACTATTACAGTCATTGATAGGAGCAAGCACTGAATTTGATAAATGACAAGTAATGGAAACCAAGTTTCTTATCACTGGAGTGGGAAGTTACAGGCAGACAAAGAGAGAAGGTTGTAATATCTGTGTCTTAATAAATCAGGTTGGAGACATCATTATAATCTATCTTTAGCCTAATACAGAAACACCTAGCTCCATGTGAAAATCTTCATAAGCATGTGTATTTATAGTCTGGTATACATGTGTATGTATTTCCATGCATTTTCTGCTAAGATTATTAAGTTCCAACATGAAAATTTTTATTAACATTCTTTAATAGAAAGGAATAAGTAGCCTTTAAATATGTGGCTGATACTAGGACTGAGACAGTAAATCTATAAAGCAGCATAATCTTAAAATATGAGAAAGAAGAACCATGAAAGCTGAATTATGTAAAATAAATTCAGGAGAGCATGGAAATAGCTCTCAATAGACAAAGCAAGAATAAACTAAGTGGTCTAATTGACTTGATCATAATCAAAACAAAGTGAAAGTGAAGTCTATCAGTCGCGTCTGACTCTTTGAGACCCCATGGAACATACCTTATGAGGCTCCTTCAGCCATGAAGTTTTCCAAGCTAGAGTACTAGAGTGGGTTGACATTTCCTTCTCCAGGGGATTTTCCCCACCCAGGCATCGACCTTAGGTCTCCTGCATTGCAAGCTGATGTTTTTACAGTCTGAGCGACCAGGGAAGCTCCCAAAAGTTTAAAAGAAATTTCAGGTGTTCAAATAGGTTAAAAAACACAAACAAACATAGGTTTTATGAGTAGTGTTGAATAAAAATCTATACACAGAAATATTCTAAATAATTGATGTGGACATTCAGCTATCCATCAAGTATGTGAAGCTGACTCCCTTCTCCTCAAATGTGGGTCCTGCATTATTACTTCCTCCTTAATAAGGCACTCAGGATGGACCTGGGGGAAATCAAGAATAAAGACCAATGACAAATGTTGGGGAAATGTACAGAAATTAGAACTCAAACTTTACTTGTGGAGATGTAAAATGGTGTGACCTATGTGTACAGAACCAACATTTTCTCAAAAACATAAAACTGTAATGATCATATCGCTCAGAAGTAGCCACAGGACCTAAAAAGGTCAGTTTTCATTCCAATCCTAAAGAAAGGCAATGCCAAAGAATGTTCCAACTACCACGCAGTTGCACTCATCTCACATGTTACCAAAGTAATGCTCAAAGTTCTCCAAGCCAGGCTTCAACAGTACATGAACCATGAACTTTCAGATGTTCAAGCTGGATTTAGGAAAGGCAGAGGCGCCAAAGATCAAATTGCCAAAATTCGTTGGTTCATTGAAAAAGTAAGAGAGAAAAACTTCCAGATAAACATCTACTTCTGCTTTATTGACAATGACAAAGCCTTTGAATGTGCAGAAGACCACAAACTGTGGAAAATTCTTAAAGAGATGGGAATCCCAGACCACCTCACCTGCCTCCTGAGAAATCTGTATGCAGGTCAAGAAGCAAAAGTTAGAACTGGACATAGAACAACAGACTGGTTGCACATTGGGAATGGAGTATGGCAAGGCTGTATATTGCCACCCTGCTTATTTAACTTATATGCAGAGTACATCCTGTGAAATCCCGGGGCTGGAGGAAGCATAACCTGGAATCAAGACTGCCAGAAGAAATATCAATAATCTCAGATATGCATATGACACCACCCTTCTGCAGAAAGCAAAGAACTGAACAGACTCTTGATGAAAGTGAAAGAGAGTGAAAATGTTGGCTTAAAACACATATTCATGAAACCAGAATCAAAAGAAACATGTGCACCCCAATGTTCATCTTGGCACTGTTTATAGTAGCCAGGACATGGAAGCAACCTAGATGTCCATCAGCAGATGAATAGATAAGAAAGCTGTCATATATATATAAAATGGAATATTACTCAGCCGTTAAAACAAAGAATTTGAATCAGTTCTAATGAGGTGGATGAAACTGGAGCCTATTATACAGAGTGAAGTAAGTCAGAATGAAAAGCATAAATACAGTATACTAATGCATATATATGGAATTTATAAACATGGTCATGATAACACTGTATGTGAGACAGCAAAAACAGACATGGATGTATTAAACAGTCTTTTGGACTCTGTGGGAGAGGGCGAGGGCGAGGGCGACGGCAGGATGATATGGGAGTATGGCATTGAACCCTGTAAAATATCATATGTGAAATGAATCGCCAGTCCAGGTTTGATGCATGAAACAGGATACTCTGGGCTGGTGCACTGGAGGGACACAGAGGGATGGGATAGGGAGGGAGATGGGAGGGTGATTCAGGATGGGAACACATGTACACTCATGGCAGATTCAAGTCAATGTCTGGAAAACCCAATACAATATTGTAAAGTAAATTCAATCAATCAATCTTGAAAGATTAAAAACAAACAAACAAACAAAAAAACTCAGTATTCAGAAAACTAAGATCATAGCATCCAGTCCCATCATTTCATGGCAAATAGATGGGGAAACAATGCAAACAGTTACAGACTGTATTTTCAGGGTTTCCAAAATCACTGCAGATGGTAACTGCAGCCATGAAATTAAAAGACACCTGCTCCTGGGAAGAAAAGTTATGATCAACCTAGACATCATATTAAAAAGCAGAGACATTACCAACAAAGTCTGTGTACTCAAAGCTATGCTTTTTCCAGTAGTCATGTATACATGTTAGAGCTGGGCTACAAGGAAAACTGAGTACCTAAGAAATCATGCTTTTGAACTGTGGTGCTGGGGAATATTCTTGAGAATCCCTTGGACTGCAAGGAGATGCAACCAGTCAATCCTAAGGAAAATCAGCCCTGAATATTCATTGGAGGACTGATGCTGAAAATGAAACTGCAATACTTTGGCCACATGATGTGAAGAACTGATTCATTGGAAAAGACCCTGATGCTGGGTAAGACTGAAGGTAGGAGTTGAAGGGGATAACAGGATGAAATGGTGGAATGGCATCACCAACTCGATGGACATGAGTTTGAGCAAGATCTAGGAGTTGGTAATGGATAGGGAAACCTGGTGTGCTGCAGTCCATGGGGGTCACAAAGAGTCGGACATGACTGAGTAACTGAACTGAATTATCACACGTTTTGGCAACTCCACTCCTAGATATACATCCAAAGAATTTAAAGCAAATGCTCAAATATATACTTGTATACCAATATTTACAGTGGCACTGTTCTTGAGAGCCCATGTTAAAAACAATGAAAATGCCATCAACACATGAAGGGAAGGGTAGATCCATACATAAGATAAATTACTCGGCCATAGAAAGGAATATAGTAAAATAGTGCTACAGCTGCAGAAAACAGGGGGCTTCTCAAAAACATAAACACAAAGTTAACATAGAACCTATCCAGTCTGTCCAGGTTTTACACCCAAAATATTTAAAACCAAGAACCAGAACAGATATTCAAACCTCATATTAATAACAGCATTATTCATAGTAGCCAAAAGCTGGAAGCAACACATGGGTTCAAAAGATGACTGCATAAGCACAATGTAGTATAAACACAATGGAATGTGATTCAACTTTTAAAAACAAGATAACTCTCACACATGCTATAAAGTGGATGAAACTTCAAGTTATTGTGCCAAGTGAAAGAAGCCCGACACAAAAGGAAAACTGGTCTATGATTCCACTAGTATGAGGTATCCATATAAGACAAATTTCAAGTAGAACAAGATGGCCAGGGATTGAGAGTGGTGAGTGTTTAATGGTTACAGTGTCACTTCAGGAAAAGGAAAAGATACTGGAGGAGTATGGTGGGGAAATTTGTACAATGTGATTGCATTTAATGCTATAAAAGTGCATAATTAAAATGACTCAAATGATAAATTTTGTTAAATGTCTGTAAGCTCAGTGAAAAAATGACACATGGAACAACATGGAAAAGCACTGTAAACAGTGCTTTTTTCAGTGAAAGAAACCACACAGAAGAAGTCACCCAAATGATAGTCATCTTGTCACTTTAAATCCATGAAGGTTTTTCATATGAGGGAAAGTCCTAGGTATAGCTCCAGAAAATAAAAACTGCATTAAAATGGAGAACGCCATTTTCACAAATCTTTGGCAGCTGATGAAAGCTGAACTGGTCCTATGGATAGAATTCTAATGTGGAAACAATGATCCCCCATTTTGGGGTTATGGGCTGGTTCCCCGGGAAAGTGCTCCTGCTTTGGGCAAAACACATTGCAGTATTTGCTATGAATGTAGAAAACTTTGTGCCATTATTTAAAGTTTAAACATTTGAAATTTTACTAGAAAGTAAATTACTGTTCAATACAATCATGTATGTCACATGCCAGAAAATCAGAGATGACATTGAACATTGCAATAGAGGCCAAGAGTTAACCAAACCAAATTCAACAAAAGTAGTGATGCTAATTGCCTTATACTGATCCACATGGTATTAAAAAACACCATACAGAGAGCATATTAGTAGACACCATGACTTGGGTGCCGTGGATGACCCAGATGGAACTAAAACTATGATATGTCTTAATTCTAGTTTTCCACATAACACTATACCACAGCAAATTTCAGCACTAAAAAGCAAATTCATGGACTTGTCTGTCAGTCCAGTGTTTAAGACTCTGCACTTCCACTGCAGGGGGTACAGGTTTGATCCTTTGTCAAGGACCTAAGATCCAACATGTCGAACTGCAGGGCCAAAAATACAAAAGTCGGTAAAACTGCAAGATCATTTGTGAATTCCTATACTAATAATGAACTATTAGAAACAGATATTAAGAAAATATTCCCTTTTACAATTTCATCCCCCCCACACATCCAGCTAAAAATCTAGAAATCTAACCAAGTACTTGAAAGACGTGCAAGCTAAAAACTACAAGACAATGATCAAAGAAACTGAATGGATACAAGTAAAAAGATATCCCTTGTTTATGGGTGAAAATATCATTAAAATATCCATTGTAACCAAACCAATGTACATATTCATGCAATCACTGCCAACATTTCCATGACAATTTTCACAGAAACAAAAGCAGTCTTTATATCTGTGTGGCACCACAAAGGAACCAGAAGAGACAAAGGGATTCTGAGAAAGTAGAATAGGCTGGCGGCATCTCCATCCCTGACTTCAATCTAGAGTATACACCTAAAGGCATCACAAGACGTGTGGAATTGGCTCAGAAATAGGCACAGATACAATACCTAGAGAGAAACCCCGAGTCCTATCTCAATACTCCACAGAAGGCTTGATTTCCATTTCTTTTTTTTTTTTATTTTAACAAAATGGGCTTCAAGAGCTAGCCTTGGCCACTCGAGAGGAGAGGAGAGTTCTTTGTTTCAACTCGAGAGGAGGCCTGACTCCCCGGCTGAAGCTTGAATGCAACCCCGAGTTCCCTAGAGCCCCTGAAGGGGAACACGGAGTTTCTGGACACACACCTAGAAGACTAGAAGAGGTCTCTTGGCCCTGCAGGGACTAGAGAGCAATTCCCAGCTCTCCAACACCATTTTGAATGGAGATTGAACTTCCCTGGGGTCACCCGAGAGGCTCCCTGAATTTCCCGTCGTAACTCGAGAATCCCACCGTAAGTCGAGCATAACCTCGTGGTTGCCCAGTCATCGCCAGATGAGGCCCTTTCCCGCTGCAGCGTCTTGAGAGAAATCCCACGAATCCACTGGATCATCGAAAAAGAACTAGACAGCCTTGAGGAAACTTCACATGTCCCACGTTCCCTCTTGAATTTCGAAATGGTACTTGACACCCTTGATGCAACTCAAAAAGTTCCCCGACATACCGTTCTTACTAGAGAGGAATACCGACGTTCCTGACACAAATTAATCTGAGCCCTTCTTATCTCGACATTAGGATTGATTCCTCTGCTTTGTCTGGAAATGAATCCCAACCTTTCCGTCACACTTTTGGATTAGCCTGGTCTCACACTGAAATCGAGAGGAAGCCTCGTGGGTCGTGCCACATTCTGAAAGACACGGATTTCCCCATCCACTCAAGGTAAGACTCGATGCCTGGGCACTTCTTCGAATGTAATCCCAAGGATGAAGTCACAACATTAAGGGCCACTGACACCCCTGTTACCTCCTCCGGAAAAAGCCACAGCTTGTAAATATAACTCGACACGTGGCCTGAAACCCCATAATACACTTGCGAAGCAAGCGGACTTTCATGCCTCAACACATTATGAGGCCTGACTCCCCTCTTCCAATTTCGCAGAGATCCCGAGATTGATGTGTGAAATAGAGAGGAACCCTGAGGTTCCTGCCTTAACTCGAGATTAGGCCTTATTCATCCCTGAAGCCATGCTCGAGGAATCCCGAGGTGCCCCTCGCATTACCAAAGCAGCTTTGACTTAATTTAGGAGACACGAGCAAGTCCCCCAGGTCAACACACAACTCGAGAGGAATTTGTAGCTTCGTGCCACAACTCCACCCAACCCACCAAATTCTCCCCTGCACGCTTTAGGTGCCCCTTTGATGCTGCTACATTTCCAAAGCAAGCCCACGTTCTCTCTTGGAACTCGAAAGGGTACTTGACATGCTCCAAGAAACTCCAGAAGTTTCCCCAGATACCTGTCCCCACTCAAGAGGAATGCTGAGTTTCCCACCACAAGTCAAGACGAGCCCCATTTTCCCCTCCTGGAATTGTGATGAGGGTCGATTGCCCTGCTTCTTTGGAAAGAAATGCCGACGTCCCCTTCACACCTCAAGACGAGGCTGGTATCTACTTGACACTGTAGGGGAACCCGGGTGTCATGTCACAATTCAAAAACCACGTATTTACCCATCCACTGGAGATCAGACCTGATTCCCTTGCACCGATTCGAATGTCAGGGGACATCAATTCACAGCATGAAGGAAGTTCTGATGCCTCGGGTGCTAATTAGAAAAGAGCCACAGGTCCCAAGTTCAACTCGCGTGGGTGCCTGAAGCCCCTTTGTCAACTCGAGAGGCAATCAGAGTTCCATATCTCCACACAAGTCGAGAACTGACTCCCTGTTTGAAACGGCATACACACCCCGAGACCCACGTAAGAACAGGAGAGGAACAATTAGGTTCCCGCCTCAATTCAAGATGAGGCCTTCTTCCATTGCACCGATCCCAGTTGAGTTCTGAGCAGTACCTCCCAACATGACAGTATTCCTGCCTTCCCATAGGAACCATGAGAAGTACCCTGAGTTCACCCTCGCAACTCGAGTTAACCCTCGGTTTCCTGCTGCAACTCGAGAAACACCATGAGATTCCCCTTTCAACGCATCTTGAGGCCCGATTCCCTGCCATGACTGGAGAGCAGGCTGCGCTCCCTCGTGAAACTCGAATGGATATTGGACTTACCTGGGGCCACACGAGAGTCTCCCTGAGTTCCCTGTCGTAACTCGAGAGAAACACCACATTGCGCCGCCGCTCGAGAAAAAACACAAGATTCCTTCGTCATCGTGAGATGAGGCCCTTCTTTTCCTGCAGGGCCTAGAGAGAAATTCCGTGTCACCTCTCAAAACTCCACAGGAGGCTTGAATCCCTTTAGAACACTCAATTGTCTCCAAGAGATACACGTCGCAACTCGAGAGTAGAGCGGAGTACTTTGCTTCAACTTGAGATGAGGCTGGACTCCTCAGGTGAACCTGTAATGTAACCCCGAGATCATTGTCAAAACTGGAGACGAACACAGAGTTTCTGGACACAAACCTAGATGAGGTCTATTTGACCTGCAGTGATTTGAGAACAATTCCCAGATCCCCATCGCAACTCAAATGGAGATTGGACTTCCCTGGAGCCACAGGAGAGGTTGTCTGAATTCCCCGTGTTAACTCAAGAATCCCGCTACAACTCGAGCAAAACCACGAGGTTCCCCAGTCATCGCCATAGGAGGCCCTTTGCCACTGCAGCGTCTCGAGAGAAATCCCACGTTCCCTCTCGACGTCCGAAACTGTACTTGACACCCTTGATGCAACTTAAAATGTTGCTCGACATACCGATCTCATTTGAGAGGAACACCGAGATTCCTGGCACAACTTAAATTGAGCCCCTTCTGCTCTCCTGATCTCGACATGAGGGTGGATTCTCCTGATTTGTCTGAAAAGGGATACCGACCTTCCCATTGCACCTCAGGGGGAGGCCGGTCGCACACTGAAACTTGAGAGAAAGCCTCGAGGGTCGTGTCCCAATCCGAAGGACACCGATTTGCCCTTCCACTCAGGTTAAGTCCTGAATCCCAGGCACCTCTTCGAATGTAACCTTGACAATGAAGTCACAAGACTAAGGGGCACTGACACCCCAGTTGCATCCTCTGGAAAAACCTGCAGGTTCCAAAAACAACTTGACAAGCATTCTGACGCCCTGTGAACAACTCGAGAGGCAAGCGGAGTTCCCTGCCTCAAAACAAGACGAGGCTGGACTCCCCTGTTCCAACTCCACAGAGACCCCAAGATCGATGTCAGAAATGGAAAGGAACCCTGAAGATCCCACCTCAACTAGAGATGAGGCCCTATTCATCCCTGCAAGAAAGCATGAGGAATCCATAGGTGACCCTCGCAAAGCCAGAGGAGATCTGACTTCCCTGAGGAGACACGAGCGGGTCCCTCAGGTCGACACATAACTCGAGAGGAACCCTAAATTTCCTGCCACAGCTCCACGCAAAACAGGAAATTCTCATCTAAACGCTTGAGGAGGCCAATTTCTGGTGCAGCGTTTACAAAGAAAGCCCACGTTCCCTCTAGGTACTCAAAATGGTACTTGACACAGTTGATGAAATTGCAGAAGTTTCCCAAATAACCGTCCCCACTCGAAAGCAACACTCAGTTTCCCACCACAAGTCAAGAAGAGCCCCATTTTCCCCTCCTCAAATTGAGATGAGGTTCGATTGCCCTGCTTTTCTTGGAAAGGGATGTCAACAACCCCGTTGCACCTCGAGAGAAGGCTGGTATCTACTTGACACTGGAGGGGAACCCAGGGGTCTTATCACAATTCAAAAGCCACATATTTTCCCATCCAGTCGAGATCAGGCCTGATTCCCTTGCACCGATTCGAATGTCAGCTGAGAATCCACTCACAACATGAAGGGACACATGATGCCCCGATTGCTAATTGGAAAAGAGGGTCAGGTTCCAAATTCAACTCGCCTGGAAGCCTTTAACACCTTTGACAATTCGAGATGAAAGAAGAATTCCATGCCTCCACAGAGGCCGAGACCTGACTCCGTGTTTGAAATGGCATACACAGCCGGAGACCCACGTCAGAACATGAGAGGTATCCTGAGGTTCACACCTCCACTCGAGATGAGGCCCTCTTCCATTGCACCAACCCCAGTGGAGTTCCAAGAGGACATTCCCAACTCCAGAGTATTCCTGACTTCCCATAGGTACCATGAGAAGCTACCTGATGTCACCGTCACAAGTCGAGGGAACCCAGTTTGTCCTGCCGCAACTCGAGAAAGACCTGGAGATTCCCCCTTCAACGGGTTTTGAGGCCTGATTCCCCTGCCATGACTTGAGAGCAATGCCACGCTCCCCTGCGCAACTCGAATGGAGACTGGACTTCCCTGGGGACACAAGAGGCTCCTTGAGTTCCCTGTCATAACTCGAGAGAAAGCACACACGTCATGTGGAAGCTCGAGAAAAACCACGAGATTCCACCCTCTTCCCTAGATGAGGCCCTTCTTTTCCTGCATGGCCTAGACAGCAGTCCCTAGCCCTCTCTCAAAACTCTACAGGACAAGAAGGAACTAAGTTGGTGGAGGAATAGAATGGGGAGACCACTTTCTCCCCCCACAAAGTCATCAAAAGTACATTTAAACGCCAAGTAAATTCCACAAACAATTTCTGAATGCCGGCAGAGGACATCAGGCACGCAGAAAAGCAACCCATTGTCTTAGAAAGAGAGAGAAGAAATCCAGCTCCACCCACCAGAACACCAACACAAGCTTCCATAACCAAGAAACCTTGAAAAGCCATCTGTACAAACCCATACAGAGCAAGGAAACTCCACGATAAAGAAAAGTCCACAAACTGCCAGAATACAGAAAGGACACCTCAAACTCAGCAATGTAAACAAGATGAAGAGACAGAGGAATACCCCGCAGGTAAAGGAAGAGGATAAATGCCCACCAAACCAAAGAGGAAGAGATAGGGAATCTACCTGATAAAGAATTTCGAATAATGATAGTGAAATTGATCCAAAATCTTGAAATCAAAATGGAATCACAGATAAACAGTCTGGAGACAAGGATTGAGAAGATGCAAGAAAGGTTTAACAAGGACCTAGAAGAAATAAAAAAGAGTCAATATACAATGAATAATGCAACAAATGAGATCAAAAACACTCTGGAGGCAACAAATAGTAGAATAACAGAGGCAGAAGATAGGATTAGTGGATTAGAAGATAGAAGGGTAGAAATAAATGAATCAGAGAGGAAAAAAGACAAGCCAATTCAAAGAAATGAGGATAATCTTAGAGACCTGAAGGACAATATTAAATGCTAAAACATTCGAATCATAGGAGTCCCAGAAGAAGAAGACAAAAAGAAAGACCATGAGAAAATTCGTGAGGAGATAATAGTAGAAAACTTCCCTGCAATGGGGAAGGAAATAATCATTCAAGTCCAAGAAACCCAGAGAGTCCCAAACAAGATAAACCCAACATGAAACGCCCCAAGACACATATTAATCAAATTAACAAAGATCAAACCCAAAGAATAAATATTAAAAGCAGCCAGGGAAACACAACAAATAAAACACAAGGGACTTCCCATAATGATAACAGCTGATCTTTCAATAGAAACTTTTCAAGCCAGGAGGGAATGGCAAGAAATATTTAAAGTGATGAAAGAAAATAACCTACAGCCCAGATTATTATACCCAGAAAGGATCTCATTCAAATATGAAGAAGAAATCAAAGCTTTACAGACAAGCAAAAGCTGAGAGAATTCAGCACCACCAAACCCGCTCTCCAACAAATACCAAAGGACATTCTCTAGACAGGAAACACAAAAAGGGTGTATAAATTTGAACCCAAAACAGTAAAGTAAATGGCAACAGGATCATACTTATCAATAATTACCTTAAACATAAATGGGTTGAATGCCCCAACTAAAAGACAAAGACTGGCTGAATGGACCCAAAAACAAGACCCCTACCTATGTTGTCTACAAGAGATCCACCTGAAAACAAGGGACACATACAGACTGAAAGTGAAGGGTTGGAAAAAGTTGTTCCATGCAAATACAGACCAAAATAAAGCAGGAGTAGCAATACACATATTAGATAAAATAGACTTTAAAACAAAGGCTGTGAAAAGAGACTAAGAAGTTCAGTACATAATGATCAAAGGATCAATCCAAGAAGAAGATATAGCTATTATAATTACATATACACTCAACATAGGAGCACCATAATATGTAAGACAAATGCTAACAAGTATGAAAGGAGAAATTAATAATAACACAATAATAGAGGGAGACTTTAATACCCCACTCACAACTATGGATAGATCAATTAAACAGAAAATTAACAAGGAAACACAAACTTTAAATGATACAATTTACCAGTGAGGCCTAATTGATATCTGTAGGACATTTCTCCCCAAAACAGTGAATTTCACCTTTTTCTCAAGTGCACACGGAACATTCTCCAGGATAGATCACATCCTGGGCCATAAATCTAGCCTTGGTAAATTTAAAAAAATTGACATCATTCCAAACACAATGCAGTAAGATTAGATTAGATTAGATTAGACCACAGTGGAGTCCTGAGAGGCTCCTCTCAACTTCACAGTATTCCTGACTTCCCGGAGGCACCATGAGAAGCTCCTTGAAGTCACTGTCACAAGTTGAGGGAACCCAGGCTTTCCTGCCGCAACTCGAGAAAGACCTCAATTTTCCCCTTCAGCGCTTCTTGTGTCCTGATTTCCCTGCCATGACTCGAGAGCCATGCTGTCCTACCCTCGCAATTCAAGTGTAGAATGGACTTCTCTGGTGCCACAAAAGAGTCTCCCTGAATTTTCCATCATTACTCGAGAGAAACCCCACACGTCTCGCTGCAGCTCAAGAAAAACCACGAGATTCCTCCGTCATAGGGAGATGAGGCCCTTCATTTCCTGCAGGACCTAGGGAGCAATCCCGAGTCCCGTCTGTAAACTCCACAGAATGTTTGAATCACTTTAGGTCACTCAATGGGCTCCAAGAGATACCTGTCGTAACTCAAGAGGAGAGAGAAGTTTTTGCTTCTACTTGACACAAGGCCTGACTCCAGAGGTGAACCTTGAATGCAACCCGAGATCCCTGTCACCACCTGAGAGGAACACGGAGTTTATGGACACAAGCCTAGAAGAAGTCTATTTGTCTTGCAGTGACATGAGTGAAATCCCCAGCTCCCCCTCGCAACTCGCATGGAGATTGAACTTCCCTGAGGCACCACGAGAGGCTCCCTGATTTCCCCGTCATAACTCGAGAATCCCGCCAGAACTGGAGAAAAACCAGGAGGTTCCCCCATCATCGCCAGATGAGGCCCTTTTCCATTACAGCATCTGGAGGGAAATTCCACAATCCCTCTTTAAAGTCGAAACGGTACTTGTCACCCTTGATGCAACTCAAAAATTTCCCGAAGATACCGGTCTCACTCGAGAGAAACACTGAGTTTCTCAGCACAAATTAATATGAGCCCCTCCTCCCCTCTTTATCTCGACATGAGGGTCGATTCCCCTGCTTTGTCTATAAAGGGATCCCGGCCTTCCTGTTGCACCTCAGGAGGAGGCCAGTCTCACATCGAAACCCGAGAGGAAGCCTCGTGGGTCATGCCACATTCCGAAAGACATTGATTTCCTAGTCCACTCAAGGTAAGTCCCGATGCCTCTTCAGCTCTTCGAATGTAATCCCAAGGATGAAGCCGCAACAAGAAGGGGCACTGACACCCCAGTTGCCTCCTCCAGAAAAAACCGCAGGTTCCAAATACAACTCGACAAGTGGCCTGATGCCCCAAGAACAACTCGAGAGGCCAGCGGAGTTCCCTGCCTCAACACAAGACGAGGCTGGACTCCCCTTGTCCAACTCTGCACACACACTGAGATCGATGTCAGAAATGCAGAGGAACACTGAAGTTCCCGCCTCAACTTGAGATGAGGCCGTATTCATCCCTGCAGCGATGCGCGAGGAATCCCAAGGTGCCCCAAGCAACCCCAAAGGAGATCTGACTTCCTGAGGAGACACAAGCGGGTCCCCGAGGTGGACACCAACTCGAGAGGAACCCTAAGCTTCCCGCCACAAGTCAATGCAAACCACCAAATTCTCTCCTGCACGCTTGAGGAGGCCCTTTTATGCTGCAGCGTTTCCAAAGAAAGCCCAATTTCCCTCTTTGAACTCAGAAGGTTATTTTAAAAGCTTTATCAAACTCCAGAAGTTTTCCCAGATACCCCGCACACTCGAGAGGAATGCTGAGACTTCAGCCACAATAATAAAGAGACCTATTTTCCTCTCCTTAAGTCGAGATGAGGGTCGATTGCCCTGCTTCTCCTGGAAAGGAATGCCGACATACCTGTCGCACCTCGAGAGGAGGCTTGTATCCTCTTGACACTGGAGGGGATCATGGGGGACTTCTCATAGTTCGAAAGTCACGTATTTCCCCATCCACTCTAGATAAGGCCAGATTCCCTTGCACAGATTCGAATGTCAGCCGAGAACCCACTCACAACAAGAAGGGAGTTCTGATTCCCCAGTTGCTAATTGGAAAAGAGGGCCAGATTCCATGTTCAACTCACATGGAGGCCATTAACATCTTTGACAACTCGAGAGGAAAGCAGAGTTCCATGCCTCCACACAATTCGAGACCTGACTCCCTGTTTGAAACGGCATACACAACTGGAGACCTATGTCAAAAGAGGAGAGGAAGCCTGGGGTTCCGGCCTCAACTTGAGAGGAGGCCCTCTTCCTTTACACCGACCCCAGTGGAGTCTCAAGTGGCCCCTCCCAACTTCACAGTATTCCTGACATCCGATCGGCACCATGAGAAGCTCCCTGAGGTCACCATCACAAGTCGAGGGAACCCAGCCTTTCCTGCCACAACTCAAGAAAGACCTCGAGATTACCCCTTCAAGGCGTCTTGACGCCTGATTTCCCTGCAGTGATTCAAAAGCAATGCCGTGCTCCCCCTCACAACTCGAATGGAGACTGGACATCCCTGGGGCCACAAGAGAGGCTCCCGGAGTTCCCCGTTCTAACTGGAGGGAAACCCTCCACGTTGCGCCGGAACTCAAGAAACAACACGAGATTCCTGTGTCATCGCAAGATGAGGCCCTTCTTTTCCTGCAGGGCCTAGAGAGCAATCCCGTATCCCTTCTCAAAACTTCACAGGGGGCTTGACTCACTTTAGGCCACTCAATGGGATCCAAGAAATACCTGTCGCTGCTAGAGAGGAGAGCGGAGTTCTTTACTTCAACTCAAGATGAGGCCTGACTTCCAGGGTGAACCTTGAAAGCAATCCTGACATCCCTGTCACCACTGGAGAGGAACATGAAATTTCTGGACACAAGCCTAGATGGGGTCTATTTGCCCTGCAGTGAGCCGAGAGCAATCCCCAGCTCCCCCTCACAACTAGAATGGAGATTGAACTTCCCTGGGTCACCACGAGAGGCTCCCTGAGTTACCCGTGGTAACTCTCACAGCAAATTGAGCTAAGATCTCAGCACAACTAGAGAGGAGTCCAGGCACACATCATTACAAGAGAGGAGCACCCACAACACAATTAGAGAAGTGCAGCTCACCACAACTAGAGAAGCTGTCATACATCACATCTGGAGAAGAGACCCAGCTCACATTGCAGCTATTTAGGAAAAGCCCTGCCCAATACAACTAGAGAGGAGATTCCTACCAAAGGAACAGACTTAACCAAGGACCACAACTAGAGAGTTGACCTGCACTGGAACTAGCGAGGAGTCTTCTGGGAAAAACTAAATTGGATATCCCACCTCAACTAGAGAGTAGCACCTTGCCCACAGCAACTAGATTAATGATTGCAACAACTCAAAGGAGCAGCACAACACATCTGGAGAGAAACCCCTAGTACAGTGCAACTAGAGCTCCTGGCCACAGCTAGTGTGTTTACCACAAGCCACAATGAGAGAAGCCTACACAGTGCTTATGTAAAATCTCTTGCATACCGCAATGACTAAGAAACATCACTGCCCAATGCAACTAGAGAGGTACCGCCAAGGCCTTCCCTGAAACATGAGACATGACGCTGGTCACAATGATAGAGGGTCCTCCACCAAAATCGGAGAGGTTTCTCCCTCTAGAAGTATAGAAAAGTCCACCAAAACATCCCAGATAGAGATAATCCCCTGAAATAACCCAAGTAGAGAGGAGTAACAATACTAAAACTTTGGAGGAATAACTAGTGTCAAAAGAAGACCAGAACCACTTTGCAGAGACCCCATGACAGCCTAAGAGGTGGAACTACTGAAACTCGTGATGAGCCCTGGAAATGCTGACACAACTCAAGAAAAGAAGGCTGAGCTACTTGAGAGACGCCATTGGCCACAACGTGAGAGGATGTCCATAGACATCATAAAAAGAGAGGAATCACTCTTCGGCAAATATGGATGACCCCCCACCACAACCAGAAAGGAGGTCCCTATACATTACAATGAGAGAGGACTTCCCACAAATATTGCAGCAAATGACCCTCTCACCATGACCAGAAATGAGAGCACATACCACAAATAGAGGTTAGCCCATAAACACACCCCAACTAGAAAGGAGAAGCCACACAACTGCTAGAGATAATCCCCCATCACACCTACAGAGGAGCCCACAGCACACCACAACTAGAAAGAAAAACCCATGCCACAGCTAGAGAGGAGTCCAAACCACAACTAGAGAGGAGTGGAAACAAAAAACGTCAGTTGACCCCACTACAACTAGAGTGCAGTCCCATGCTGTAACTATTATAGTAGCCTACTGCACATCACAAGTAGCAGGAGGCAGCTTGCTAATTGCTACTAGAGAGGAGCTGACCCAAGCAGCTCAAAAGGAGGCACGACCACAACTCTAAAGGAACCCCAAGTCACCTGTCCCAAGATGAAGGGAACCCCAAGGCCCCCACTGCATCTCTAGAAGAGCCCTGTGCCATCACAAGGAAGGAGCCCCCAAGGACAAAGCTAGGAGAACCCCCACCAAAACTTGGGATGGTTCCCCTGCCAAAATTAGATAGGAGCCCTTCAGCATATTGCACCTAGGGAGAAGCCCCTCTGCTGTGAATAGAGGAAGCTCCTGAAATAACTTGAGATGAGCCTGTCACAACTAGAGTGGAGGAAACCCATGAAAACTAGTGAGGAACCCCCAATGCCACAAGTAGAGAGAACAAATTCCCCCATAGAACCTTTAGAGGAATCACCAACCCAACAAGAGAGGGGCCACGAGTCCCCTCCTGAACTTGAGAGGAGCCCTATAACATAGCTGAAGAGAAGCCCATGGCCACGAGAGAAAAGCTCACCTGCCAAAACTGGAGAGTGTTCCACCACCGCAACAGGAGAGGAAACCCTGGACATTGCACCTAGAGAGGGTCCGATCCACTGCCAATAGTTACAATCCAGGGATGCAAGTCGAGAACACACCCCTACCACTGTCAGAGAGGAGCATCCTCACCACATCTAGAGAACAGACCCCATGTCACAATAGAGAGCAGCCCCTTGAACATTGCCACTTGAAAGGAACATTCCCACACATCACAATTGCACAGAAGCCTCCTTTCACAATTAGTGAGGAGTCTCCCATGCAACGTCAAAAGAGGAGGGGCCTTGCAAAAATTAGAGAGTAGGCTCGCAAATGTCGCACCTGGAAATAGTGCCTGTGCACATCGCTACCAGAGAGGAAACTCCCTTCCCAATTCGAGAGGAACAGTCTACTTAAGCTCTAGAGGTGTCCCCAGAACACCATAAATAGAGAGGAGATCCCTAACACAACTTGAGAGGAGACTGCACACCACAACTAGAGACAAGCCGAACCAACATAACTAAGAGTTGGCCCCCACACCAGCTAGAGGGGAGACCCATGCCTCAGGGAGTTTAGCCACCTACACATCACAACTAAACAGAAGCCACCCTGCACAATGCTACTAGAGAGGAGCTAACCCAATAAAACTCGAGTGGAGGCCCTGCCTCACCTCGACAGGAATACCAAGTCTCCCGATGAAACTCAAGAGGAGTCCCCCACCACAACTAGGGAGGAGCCCACACACTTCAACAATAACGGAGCCCACCATGACACTGCATGAAGAAAGAGGCCCTGCACCCCGATCCTAGAAAGAAGTAATCTCATACATCTCATCTAGAGAGGAGGCTCTACACCACTACTAGGGAGTAGCCCACCAAACCACAAATACTGATGAGCCAGAAATCTGCATCTAAAGAAGCGCTGCACAGCTTGATGGAACAAGACAGGAATTCACACTGCACAGATGAAAAGGACTTCCCCAGGCAGAACACACTTAAGGAGGAGCATCCTGGGACATCGAAACTAGAGAGAAGTTCAACTGCCAAAACTGGAGAGTTGAATACACGCCACAAATAGAGAGTTGACCCTCAGGCGCAACTAGAGGGGTACACCGCCAAAACTAGAGAGGTGCCCCGCCCTCCCTTATATCACATTTAGAGTGGAGAACCACTGCCTCAACTAGAGTGGACACCCCTCCCACAGGTGTATATGAATGTGCCCCAATCATCACAATTAGCAAAAAGTACCCATGTACATCACAACTAGAGTGGGATTCCAACACGAATCACAATGAAAGAGGCCAACACTGCAGATAGACAAGAGACCCCTGACATAATTAGAGATATCCCCCCCTTAACATTGCCATTAGAGAGCATACCCATCTATCACAATTAGACAGAAACCTCCTTCCACAAGTAGAGTGCAGCCCACCATGTTACAACTAAAGAGGCCTCCCTTTGTCACAACTAGAGAGTAGTCTCCTACACATTAAAGCTAGAAAAAGTTCACTTTCACGTCACAACCAGACAATAGCCATCCCCATCACAGTTTGAGGAGAGCACTCTACCACAACTAGAGAGAAGCCCGACTGCCACAACTAAAGAGGAGCCCCCCTGACACAACTAGAGAGGTGTCTGCAAATGACAAGTAGAGAGGAGCCAACCCACCACAACTGCAACTAGAGTGGCACCCCATGCCGCAACTAGAGAGTAGCCTTCCACACAATGCAGGTAGACAGAGGTAACCTGCACAGAGCTACTAGAGAGGATCTTCCCCACTGCAGATCGAAAGGAGACTCCACCACAACTCTAAAGGAAGCCTGAGTCACCTGCTGTAACAAGTGGCACACCGAGTTCCCTGCTGCAATTTGACAGGAACCCTAGGAAATAACAAGAAAAGAGGCTTCTAGTCATAATGATATTGGGGCTCCCGGATAAAAGTGAAGCAGATTCCCCCAGAAAAAACTAGAGTGGATTCCCCCAGGACACCACACCTCGAGAGAAGCCTCTCTTCCACAAAAAGAGACGAACTACCTGAAGTAAGTTGAGTGGCATCCTTCACAACTAGAAAGAAGCAATCCCCCTAATGTTAGTGAGGAACCCCTATCGCCCAAAATAGAGGACCTTCCCCATGGAGCCCCACACACTCCAACCAGAGACGACATTGCCCTGCAACTCGAGAGGAACCCAATAGACATCTCACATTGTGAGGAGCCCCTCTGCTGCTAATAGAGACGAACCTCACACCACAACCAGAGAGGAGCTTGATCACCACAACTAGAGAGAATCAAACACCCCACTACAGAGTTGACCCTGAACACAACTAGAGAAATCCCATGCCTAAACTAGTGAGTAGCCACACGCAGATTGCGACAAGAAAGGAGCCACCCTGCACATCCCTGCTAGAGATGAATTACCCCAAGGAAACTAGAGAGGAGACCCCACTATAAGTCAAGAAGAACCCTGGGTAACTTATCAACTCAAGAGGAACACAAGTTCCTCACCATGCCTCGAGTAGAACCCTTAGTTCCATGCCACAATTGAAGAGGAACACTGAGCTCCCACTGCAAGTAGAGGGGAGCTTTGAGTCCTCTGATACAACTCGACAGAAACCCCATGTTCCCCACTGCAACTCTAGAGGAACCCTGGGATCAGATTTTCACATTCTCCAGAGTGACACTCTTCACAGAACCTGAAGCAGGTTCACACATCCACATTGACCAGGGTGTAAACCCTCTGGGTTCATGTACTTGGTCTCACCCATCCACAGTCTCCAGTGTGACCCCTTGTCTCAGGTGCTGCACCTGGAGTCACGTGGCCAAGGTATACAATATGACTACCCTCTTCCACCTGGGGTCACACATCCATAGATTCCAGGGTGACAGCCCTCCCAGACCCTGAAGTTGGGGTTACACATCCACAGTATCCAGTGTGACCCCCCTTTAACAAACTTTGTACCTTACTTTACTTGGCCTCTGTTTCCAGGGTGACCCCATATCTCACACCCTGTACCTGGTGTCACATGTTTATGGCGGCCAGGATGACAACCCTTCCCAGATGCTGTACTTGGTGTGACATGGGCACAGTCGCCAGGGTTACCCCAACTTCCAGACCCTGTTCCTGGGCTCACACATACACTTTCTCCAAGGTGAGATCCTTGCAGACAGTCCCCTAGCAGTCACATATCTACAGTCTCCAGAGTGACTCATCCAAAATCCTGTACCTGGGGCCACACATCCAGTCTCCAGTGTTACTCTCTCCCAGACCCTGAACCTGGGGTTACATGTCCACAGTCTCCTGTGTGATGTCACATCCCAGGCACTGAACCTGTGATCGCAGGTCCACAGGCTCCAGTGTAACCTCTTTCCCAGACTCTGTAAGTGGAATGACATGTCCTCAGTCTCCAGTGTGACCCCACCTCTCATAATATATACCTGGGGTGAGTTGTCCACAGTTTCCACGGTAACCACCCTGCCAGACCATGCACTTGTTTCCACACATCCACTATCTCGAGGATGACTGTCTTCCCCTACCCTGCAGCTGGATTCACATGTCCACATTATCCAGTGTGAACTGCATTTCACACACTGCACCTGAGCTCACATGTCCACATTCTCCAGAGTGACAACTGCGTCCTTGTCCTTGAGGTCAAATATCCACAGTCCCCAGGGTGACACTTCTCCCCAAACCCTGAACCTGGGGTCACACATCCACACTTTCCAGGGTGACAACCTTCCAGACCCTGAAACAGGGGTCACATATCCACAGTTTCCAGGGTGACTGCATGCTCCAGAACAGAACCTGGAGTCACACATCCACCGTCTTCATGGTGATCTCGCCCCCTACACCCTGCACCTGGGATCACACGTCCACAGTCTCCAGGGTGACCCCACACTCAAGACCCTCTTTGTGAGTTCACACATCCACAGTATTCAAGGAGACCCCATCACCCAGATCTTGCTCCCAGGGTCTCATGTCCACTGTCTCCAGGGTGATACCCCTCCCAGACTCTGAACCCAGAGTCACACGTCCTCAGTCTCTGGGGTGACAACACCTCACAGTGCCTCCATCTGAGGTCAAATTACTACAGTCTCCAGTGTTACTGCCTGCGAGACCCTCTACCTGCAGACACACTTCCACAGTCTCAAGGGTGATCCCACACTCCAGACCCTTTTCCTGGGGTCACATATCCAGTATCCATGGTGAAGCCCTTCCCCAGGCCCTGTACCTGGGGTCACACATGCACAGTCTCAAAGGGGACACCCCTCCCAACATCCTGTACCAGTGATCACATATTCAGTCTCCAGGGGAATCCCACCTTCAAGACCCTGTACCTGGCTTTACAAGTCCATACTCCCGGTGACCCCACCTCCAAGAATCCACACCTAGGCTCACACATCTACAGTCTCCAGGTTGACCCTACCTCCAAGTACCGTACCTGGGCTCACACGTCCACAGTCTCAAGGGGAACCCTACCTCCTAGAACATCTGTATGTGTCACATGCCCACAGTCTCCATGGTGAACCAACCTCCCAGAACTTGCACCTGCGTAGTGGTTACAACAGACAATGCAGACTTACAAAGGATTATAATAGACTATTATGAACAACTATATGTCAATAAAGTTGATAAATGGAAGAAATGGACAGATTCTTAGAAAATTTCAATTATTCAAGACTGTATCCATAGTATCCAAATTTGGTGAAGGTTGAAACACACACCTGGCCACAGAAGATAAAGAGATTGTAAATAAGCATACAAGGGCATAATCAGGATGCTGGTGGAATGCATGTACAGTCAACTCTGGAAGACAGTTTGGCATCTTCCTCCAAATCTAAAGAATCTCACCTTAGGAATCAAGAAGTTCACCTCTTGAATTTAGACAACTGCTTTGGAAAACTGAAATAAAAATTACTACCAAGTGATTTATGAGAGCACTATTCATAATTCATAATAAATAAAAACATCAGGATATCCTTACATAGATGTGCATTCACAGGTAAATTAGGGCATAGACATTTCAAGGGTATCACAAAACAACACACCCAAAATATGCCCATTTGACAAAAAGATTATTTTAGACTGATTAATTAAAAAAAAAAAAAAAAGCAGCCTCAGAGACTTTTTTAAACCAAGGAGAAATTCCATCTTATTAAGTGGATTTATGTTTTTTAAGGATATCTCCATTTGTAAGGGTGCTTCCATCTCTAGACAAGGAAATGGAGGATGACTAAATATCAAGAATGACTTGATTTGACTAAATGACTTGACTATCAAGAAGATCTATGGAATGGACCTGGATGTTAATCCGCATAACCACCCTAATTTTGTTTACAGTGCTTCACTTAAAAATCTCCCTTAAATGGCTTCTTCCATCCCCTAACTTCGTGCTTCCATTCTTAGTTGATGATAGCATTTAAGGTAAAGTCTTGGACCATTTCAGGAATTGACTGTTTTCGCAGGTATCTTTCAACTATACAGGAGGTATGCATTGCATATATTAGATTTCTGATTGTTTTTCTCCATTCCATCTCCCTTTCATTATGAGCATCTCAATGAAGAACACTGAGGGTAGAGGGAAAATTATTTTTCATTTAATATAATGCAATACAATAGTATTCAGACATATAAAGGAATGAACAACCAACGCATTTATTTAAAAAAAAATAAAAGCATGAATCTAACACTTATATTATGAAATGGAGGAATCCATCCTCAAGTGCTACACACTGTATGACCTTATAAGACATTCTAGAAAAGGTAAAATAGACATGATAAACAGTTTATGGAATATGTGGCTGAAATATTTCACATGATACTTTAGTGATGAATACCTGCCACTATGCATTTGTGTAAGCACATAGATTTTTGTTTTCAGAACCCAACAAATAAATTAGTATCTATTAACATTTATTAATTCATGGTATGGGAGTGTCAAAGACTGGAATGCAGAATTTAACAAAGAATCTAACAGATTGAGAAATATATGAAAAGATTCATACTTCCCTGGTGGGCCAGTGGTTAAGACTCCACATTGCCAATGCAAGAGAGGTGGGTTCAATTCCTGGTGAGGGACCTAAAATCCCACATGCCACAGCACAGCCAAGAGATTAAAAAAGAAGAAGGAATTTTTGTAAAAAAAAAAAAAAAAAAAAGCCACTCAGTGTTAGGACAAATTTATCTGACATAAGTTCACTGTGGAAAATTACTATAATCTGCAGGACAAAGGCAAAATGTACCAAATATAAACAATGGGCTCTGTAAGTTCTTTCTACATGGAGTTGGTAGTTAAGAGGACTGAAACTACTATTTCAGTCATTGACATGAGCAAGCACTGAATTTGATAAATGACAAGTAATGGAAACCAAGTTTCTTATCACTGGAGTGGGAAGTTACAGGCAGACAAAGAGAGAAGGTTGTAATATCTGTGTCATAAGAAACCAGGTTGGAGACATCATTATAATCTATCTTTAGCCTAATACAGAAACACCTAGTTCCATGTGAAAATCTTCATAACCATGTGTATTTATAGCCTGGTATATATGTGTATGTATTTCCATGCATTTTCTGCTAAGATTAATAAGTTCCCACATGAAAATTTTTATTAACATTCTTTAATAGAAAGGAATAAGGAGTCTTGAAATATGTGGCTGATACTAGGACTGAGACAGTAAATATATAAAGCCATATAATCTTAAAATATGACAAAGAAAAACCATGAAAGCTGAATTATGTAAAATAAATTCAGGAGAGCATGGAAAAAGCTCTCAATAGACCAAGCAAGAATAAACTAAGCAGTCTAATTGACTTGATCATAGTCAAAAAAAGTGAAAGTGAAATCTCTCAGTCGCGTCTGACTCTTTGAGACCCCATGGACCATAGCCAATGAGTGTCCTTCAGCCATGAAATTTTCCAAGCTAGAGTACTAGAGTGGGTTGCCATTTCCTTCTCCAGGGGATTCTCCCCACCCAGGCATCGACCCCAGGTCTCCTGCATTTCAAGCAGTTGCTTTTACAGTCTGAGCGACCAGGGAAGCTCCCAAAAGTTTAAAAGAAATTTCAGGTGTCCAAATAGGTTAAAAAAAAAAACACGAACAAACATAGGTTTTGAGTAGTGTTGAATTAAAATCTATACAGAGAAACATTCTAAATAATTGATGTGGACACTCAGCTATCCATCAAGTTAGCTTCCATGAAGCTAACTCCCTTCTCCTCAAATGTGGGTCCTGCATTATTAATTTGTCCTTAATAAGGCACTCAGGATGGACCTGGGGGAAATCAAGAATAAAGACCAATGACAAATGTTGGGGAAAATGTACAGAAATTGGAACACAAACTTTACTTGTGGAGATGTAAAATAGTGTGATCTATGTGTGAAGAACCAGCATTTTCTCAAAAACATAAAAATGTAATGATCATATTGCTCAGAAATAGCCACAGGACCTAAAAAGGTCAGTTTTCTTTCCAGTCCTAAAGAAAGACAATGCCAAAGAATGTTCCAACTACCAGGCAGTTGCACTCATCTCACACGTTACCAAAGTAATGGTCAAAGTTCTCCAAGCCAGGCTTCAACAGTACATGAACCATGAACTTTCAGATGTTCAAGCTGGATTTAGAAAAGGTAGAGGAGCCAAAGATCAAATAGCCAAAATCCGGTGGTTCATTAAAAAAGCAAGAGAGAAAAACTTCCAGAAAAACATCTACTTCTGCTTTATTGACAATGACAAAGCCTTTGAATGTGCAGAAGACCACAAACTGTGGAAAATTCTTAAAGAGATGGGAATCCCAGACCACCTCACCTGCCTCCTGAGAAATCTGTATGCAGGTCAAGAAGCAAAAGTTAGAACTGGACATAGAACAACAGACTGGTTCCACATTGGGAATGGAGTATGGCAAGGCTGTATATTGTCACCCTGCTAATTTAACTTATATGCAGAGTACATCCTGTGAAATCCCTGGGCTGGATGAAGCATAACCTGGAATCAAGACTGATGGAAGAAATATCAATAATCTCAGATACGCATATGACACCACTCTTATGCAGAAAGCAAAGAACTGAAGAGACTCTTGATGAAAGTGAAAGAGGAGAGTGAAAATGTTGTCTTAAAACTCATATTCATGAAACCAGAATCAAAAGAGACATGTGTTCCCCAATGGTCATTGCGTCACTGTATAATAGCCAGGATATTGAAGCAACCTAGATGTCCATGAGCAGATGAATAGATAAGAAAGCTGTGGTATATATATACAATGGAATATTACTCAGCCATTAAAAACAATGCATTTCAATCAGTTCTAATGAGGTGGATGAAACTGGAGCCTATTAAACAGAGTAAAGTAAGTCAGAAAGAACAGCACAAACACAGTATACTGATGCATATATATGGAATTTAGAAAGATGGTCATGATAACCCTTATGTGAGAAAGCAAAAACAGACACAGATGTATTAAACAGTCTTTTGGACACTGTGGGAGACAGCGAGCGTGGGATGATATGGGAGTATGGCATTGAAACATGTAAAATATCATATGTGAAATGAATCGTCAGTCCAGGTTTGATGCATGAAACAGGATACTCGGGGCTGGTGCACTGGAGTGACCCAGAGGGATGGGATAGGGAGGGATATGGGAGGGGGATTCAGGATGGGAACACATGTACACTCATCGCAGATTCAAGTCAATTTATGGAAAAACCTATACAATATTGTAAAGTAAATTCAATCAATCAATTAATCATTCTTGAAAGAAGAGTAAAAACAAAACAAAACCTCAGTATTCAGAAGACTAAGATCATGGAATATGGTCCCATCATTTCATGGCAAATAGATGGGGAAACAATTGAAACAGTTATAGACATTATTTTCAGGGTTTCCAAAATCACTGCAGACGGTAACTGCAGCCATGAAATAAAAAGACACCTGCTCCTGGTAAGAAAAGTTATGATCAACCTAGACAACATATTAAGAAGCAGAGACATTACCAACAAAATCTGTGTACTCAAAGCCATGGTTTTCCATTAGTCATGTATACATGTTAGAGCTGGACTAAAAGGAAAACTGAGTGCCTAAAAAGTGATGCTTTTGAACTTTGGTGCTGGAAAAAATTCTTGAGAAACTCTTGGACTGCAAGGAGATGCAACCAGTCAAACCTAAGGAAAATCAGCCTTGAATATTCATTACAGGACTGATGCTGAAAATGAAACTGCAATACTTTGGCCACATGATATGAAGAACTGATTCATTGGAAAAGACCCTGAAGCTGGGTAAGACTGAAGGTAGGAGTAGAAGGGGATAACAGGATGAGATGGTTGGATGGCATCACCAACTCGATGGATATGAGTTTGAGCAAGATCTAGGAGTTGGTAATGGATAGGGAAACCTGGTGTGCTGCAGTAAATGGGGGTCACAAAGAGTGGGACATGACTGAGTAAATGAACTGAATTTTCATATGTTTTGACAACTCCACTCCTATATATACATCCAAAGAATTTAAAGCAAATGTTCAAATATAAACTTGTACACCAATATTTACAGGGGCAGTGTTCTTGAGAGCCCATGTTAAAAACAATGAAAATGCCCACCAACACATCAGTGGAAGGGTAGACCCATACATAAGATGAATGACTCTGCCATAGAAAGGAATATAGTAAAATAGTGCTATAGCTGCAGAAAACAGGGGGCTTCTCAAAAACATAAACAGAAAGTTAATATAGAATCTATCCAGTCAGGTCCAGGCTGTACACCCAAATATTTAAAACCAAAAATCAGAAGAGATATTCAAACCTCATATTAATAGCAGCATTATTCATAGTAACCAAAAGGTGCAAGCAACACACGGGTTCAACAGATGACTGGACAAGCACAATGTAGTATAAACACAATGGAATATGATTCAACTTTTAAAAACAAGATAACTCTCACACATGCTATAATGTGGATGAAACTTCAAGTTATTGTGCCAAGTGAAAGAAGCCCGACACAAAGGAAAACTATTATATGATTCCACTAGTATGAGGTATCCATATAAGACAAATTCCAAGTCGAATAACATGGCCAGAGATTGAGAGTGGTGAGTGTTTAATGGTTACAGTGTCACTTCAGGAAAAAGAAAAGTTACTCGTAATGTATAGTAGGGAAATTTTTACAAAGTGAGTGCAGTTAATGCTATAAAAGTGCATACTTAAAATGACTCAAATGATAAATGTTCTTATATGTCTGTAAGCTCAGTGAAAAAATGACACATGGAACAACATGGAAAAGCATTGAAAACAGTGCTTATTTCAGAGAAAGAAACCACACAGAAAAAGCCACCTTGATCATAGTCATCTTGTCACTTTAAATCCATGAAGGTTTTTCATATGAGGGAAAGTCCCAGTGATAGCACCAGAAAATAAAAACTGCATTAGAATGGAGAAAGACATTTTCACAAATCTTGGGCAGCTGATGAAACCTGAACTGGTCCTATGGATAGGATTCTAATGTGGAAACAACAATTATCCCCCATTTTGGGGTTATGGGCTTGTTCCCTGGGAAAGTGCTCCTGTTTTGGGCAAAACACATTGCAGTATTTGCTATGAATGTAGAAAGCTTTGTGCCACTATTTAAAGTTGAAACATATGAAATTTTACTAGAAAGTAAATTACTGTTCAATTCAACCTTGTATGTCACATGCCAGAAAATCAGAGATGACATTGAACATTGCAATAGAGGCCAAGAGTTAACCAAATCAAATTCAACAAAAGTAGAGAGGCTAATTGCCTTGTACTAGTCCACATGGTATTAAAAACCACCATACAAAGAACATATTAGTAGACACCATGCCTTGGGTGCTGTGGATGACCCAGATGGAACTAAAACTATGAGATGTCTTAATTCTAGTTTTCCACATAACACTATACCACAGCAAATTTCAGAACTAAAAAGCAAATTCATAGACTTGTCTGTCAGTCCAGTGTTTAAGACTCTGCTCTTCCACTGCATGGGGTATGGGTTTGATCCTTTGTCAAGGACCTAAGATCCAACATGTCGAACTGCAGGGCCAAAAATACAAAAGTTGGTAGAACTGCAAGATCATTTGTGAATTCCTATACTAATAATGAACTATTAGAAACAGAAATTAAGAAAATATTCCCTTTTACAATTTCATCCACACACACACCCAGCTAAAAATCTAGAAATCTAACCAAGTACTTGAAAGACCTGCAAGCTAAAAAATACAAGACAATGATCAAAAAACTGAATGGATACAAGTGAAAACATATCCCTTGTTAATGGGTGAAAATGTCATTAAAATATCCATACTAACCAAACCGATGTACATATTCATGCCATCAGTGCCAACATTTCCATGACAATTTTCACAGAAACAAAAGCAGTCTTTACATCTGTGTGGCACTACAAAGGAACCAGTAGAGCCAAAGGGACTCTGAGAAAGCAGAATAGGCTGGCGGCATCTCCATCCCTGACTTCAATCTCGAGTATACAACTAAAGGCACCACAAGATGTGTGCAATTGGCCCAGAAATACGCACAGAGACAATAGAGCTTAAAAGTAAACATACAGGTACATGGTAATTAATTTAAAAGAAAGGAATTAAGAACATCCATGCAGGAAAGGACATTCTCCCCCACACAATAAACCGTGCTGGGTAAAATAGAAAACACACACCAAGGAATAACACAGGACACCATCTTATACCACAGACAAAAACTGACTACAATCCCATAACTTTCCACATCAAGCCCTAACAGTCCTGAGTTCTGGTAAGGCAGACTTTCAGCAACAGCTGCACACAGAAAGTTTCTTCCCTATTTCCCTCACATTTTCCTTCACTAGCACCACCTCCTTGCAGGTCTTGAGGAAACTAGACTCCCATCAGACTCAATTGAACCCCACAATGTCCCAAAACTGAAGCGCCAGTGCATCCTGAGGATATCAGAGTCCTGTCAGCCTCAACTGATTTGCACAATGCCTTAAAAGTGAAGCTCAGGTGCATCCTGAGGGACAAGGCTCCCATCAGCCTCAACTGAACCACACCATGCCTCCAAACTGAAGCCCAAGTGGGTCCTGAGGAGACCAGACTCGGTCAGTCTGAACTGAACCCTTCAACGCACCAAAACTGAAGCCCCAGTGGGTTCTGAGGAAGCAAGACTTCTATCCACCTGGGCTGAACCCCACCATGTCCCAAAGCTGAAACCACGTGGGTCCTGTCACATGAACTGAACCTCACACTGTCCTGTAGCTGAAGCCTCAGTGGATCTTCAGGAGGCCAGAGTACTGTCAGTGGCCACCCACAGCCACTGGATGTGCTCCAGCAGAGTGGGGAGTTCCACTTGGAGCAGGGAATGTCAGGGAGGCGGATCTGCATTATCATGAACAGACATGATCAAGTAGGCTTGCACGGGCCAGGAAAAGGGTGAAGGAGGCCAGCTCCAGCTCCAAGTATTGTAAGTCCCCCTTTCTGAGACTTTGTGACCTACATGAACCAGACGTTGCAAGGAGGAAGCTGAGTTATAGAGGCAGAAGGAGTAGGAGGTGATGTAAAATTTAAGCGTTTCCTCTTCAGGTTCAGGAGCATTAAGTCCTCCCAGGTTCCTAGTTCCTTGTGCCCCAGTGAATGTGAGCTCCTCCTCCAGGGCATATGGCCAACCCCCACACGAACTCCCTTTGACATCTGCAGCCCTGGCCCAAACCTAACCCCTCCATCAGGCCCTGATAAACCTCCCTTCCACCAGGGTGCATCTCACATTCCACCCCAACGTGGGCTTTTTGAAACCTTAATAAGGCATGCCCCACTTCTACCTGTGATTACCCTCGCCTGATGAAGCGAGGCCTGCATCCATTTCAGGTGACTCCAAGGGCCTCATTCTATCCAAACTCCACGTGTGTGTCCGTCTATATGAGCCTGTTGTATTCTCCTAAAATGAGGGTTATTTGATACACAGAGAATGAGGTGAATGATGGCCACCAAAGATGTGTTCCCGCAGAACAGTGCCATATCTGGGAAAAGAGTCTTAGTAGATGTAGCTAAGGATATCAAGGTAAGGTAATCTAGGGTTTGGGTGACTTTCAATCCAACTGACAGAGTCCTTCAAAGAGACAAAAGAGGACACAAAGCAGAAGCCTTTTAAAGGCAAAGGCAGAGATAGGAGGGAGGGGAAAACAAGCCCAGGGACCCCTGGAGCCCCTGAAGCTGGAAAAGCCAAGAAGGATCCTATCCTGTAGACTCTGGAGAGACCTCAGCCCTGTGACTTGTTGATCTCAGGTGTCTGGTCTCCAAGACTGGGGGAGGATACATTTCTGATTTTTTTTTTAAACCCTCCCAGCTTGTGATCATTTGTTAGAGAAGCCACAGAGCAGCCACACAGACCCTGCTCTTTAGAATCTTAGAAGTGTGGATATCACTAAAGGAAGATGGAGGGTGGATTACAGAACCTTAGAGTCAGCACTGGGCCCTCAGAAATGCTAAAGCAGTAGCTGGACGTCAGAGTTTTTGAGGTGCCAAGTCTGAAGCCTGTCCCTAGGGGTACTGGCTGCACACATCTCCTCAGGTTCTTATACTGGTACATGTGGTGTAACATCTCAGTCCTGACTGAGGATATTTTCTTATCACTGTTCATATTGCTAATACAGAAGTCACTAGTTACACAGGTGAAAACCCAATTAGGATGCTTACTCCAGGGATGAGCAGTTCTGAAAATGGTCAATGGTGGGGACTTATGCATGTGAAGCCAGCAGCCCTTCCACAATCCCTACCCCATACCTCCCAACAAGGGTCTTCAGTGTAGCTGGGAGAACCACACAGAGTCATCTCTGAGGAAACACTGGATGACCCCCTGGCTAGCCACTCCTGAACCTCATCCACACTTCACAGGTAAACACCTGAATATGTGCAAAGACCTCACAGGATAGAGAAAATTATTGGAACCCCTCCAGTAACAGCATGCTTACCGAGTTGGCTCCTGTAGGTCAGGCAGGATGGTCCTGGCCTGGGTGATCTTCTGAAAGCTTTCCACTTTCCTACCTCAGTTACTCCTCCTGTCCTGCTCCCACTGCCTGTTTTCATGCTTCCTCAATTCTGCCTGAAACAATTTCCAACAGCACGAGCAGGAGACACAGCCCATCCTTAGAAAATGACAGCCTAGCACTTCCTGAAGAACGTCCAGCAGAGCCCCACACAGACCAGATCCCCTGAAATGCCATGGCCCCTCACTCTCACTCACTAAACGGGCTCTGTAATGTCTAAGCAGAAAAGACGGCATCAAGAACAGCTGCAAGCACTTGAGTGGGTTTATATACACCTCAACCCACACACCTGTGTAAACGGCAAGACAGCCAGGTCAGCCAATCATTTTCTGTATGGGCTTGTGCTTTTAGAAAATGGGCCTCATTGTGCTTATCAAGGTTCTAGGAACACCTGTGGGTCCTGAGGGTAAGGATGTATATGGAGCTGCAGCTCTTACTTGTTTTCTAATCATTTTATCTGGCTCAAAATTGGGAGAGAATTTCAGGAAGAACTTTTTCTAATGAGAGAGACCCAGGGGTCAGGGACAGGAGGGGGTGGTGGGTGAAGACAGGTTCAGTGCCCAGGTGCAATGGAAGCCTCTGGAAAACCTGCTGAAAGGAGGCTGCATACAGTGAAGCCCAGGGTCACAGACTTGTCAAGAAGCTGCTGTTTGTTACCTCATATCCTGCCCCGAGGGGCTCAAAATCAGATCTGTCCAACTGAGGGGTTGGGGATTCTCTGCAATGAGAAGTTTGTGGACAGTTCCTTGATGCTGAGCCCTGTGGGATAACTGTCTAGCTGAACCCACTTTCCTGGAAGGTGTCTGCACATAAGACTCCCTTTTTCCTGGGAGGTGCGAATGAACAAGTATCCTCTCTGTGCAGTCATCACAGAGTAGCTTAGTGACTCTCACGTGGACAGTGCTGGGATTAGATGAGAACAAGGACATGTTGGGGGACTTCCCCTGAAACACCCCAGGCCCATCTAAAGTGAAGAGTTCAGTTTCGGTGTACTGGTTGCTGTGCTGGTATGGGAGACTTCATGGGTACCTCTTGTTTCTTCCTCATGACACTACAGAGGCCTCTCCAGTTCACATAAGACAGCCTGCCCAGGAACAGTGGAATGTGAGAGGGAAGGACCAGGCTGAGAGGGCCTTTGTGCTCTGAGTTGGGAGTGGAAAACAAATTGTGAGTGTGATCAAGAAAAGCAGCCCTGGTGATGGGAGACTTGTTCAAACAATCTGAGTACGAGTTGGAAAGAATTTCCAGACATAGAGTGTCTCAGAAGGGAGTGAGTTTTTATTAAGAACAAAGAGCACAGACAAAGTGGGCACTGTGAGTGCAGCAGGCCAACCTGCTTACAGACTAAGGAAAATCGACAGCTTTTGTGGCTTCAAGACAAAGACAATTCCTGCTGGAAGGTTGATGTTAGGTGATTGGTTGGAGCACATCGGGTGTTTACTGGAGTGGGCATCTTTGCCTGGTAGGGAGTCAGGAAGCTTGTTCATGATGATCAGAGGCTTTTGGCAACAGTCGCAAAGGGATTCAGTCAGATTCATAGTTGACTTTGGTTCTGGGCTCTACTTCTGTGGCTTTGCTGTGGGGCCTCCCAGCTGTGGCCTTGGAGAAGTACTCACCTCCAGACTTACCCTTCAGAGTAAATTTCCATCACGTTATCTCTGTAGGAGAGATCCAGTGATCCTAGGTCTGTTTGGAAAATTCTTGGATACCACAGAGACACATACTGAGTGTGAACCTGGTTATTGAACCTTGTTGGCAAAATTAGTATTTTCTCTCTGTTGGTGCTAAAAGGGTGTGGGCTGGCAGCTGCCTAATAATCCATTCAAATGATGTTTTCCTACTTATGACATCAATAGGTTGGTCAAACTTTTTCGATTTCTTGTGTAAGCAGGCATCTTGCAACTCCTTGCTGCAGGATTATTTCCATTAGAATGTCAACTAATCAAGGTAACAACAGTATGGCATTCAGCACTCTTAGACAATTTTCCAAGCCTGTTTCCTCAGGGGCACCCCCAATATAAGCTAGGAATGGGTTCACAAGGCTCAGAAAATGCAGGGAAATATACTGCCTATGACCCTGGAAATTAGGGCCTCTTGTAAACCTGGAGTTCTCACATCTTAGAATCTAGACAGTTGCTGATAGACAGATGTCTGAAAAAGCACTCTGGTTTTATGCCTTTCATTCATCTGGGAAGTGGGGTCACCCTGAGGACTGTGGCTATGTGATTCAAAGTGCAGATTTAGGGGAGGGTGCTCTACCTGGAGACTGTGGACACGTGATCCATGATGCATGCTTAGAAGGGAGTCACCATAGAAACTGTGGATGTGCCACTCCAGGTATAGGGTCTAGGAAGTGGGGTTACCCTGCCATTTATGGACATGTTTCCACAGGGGCAGGGTCTGGTGGATGGGGTCATCCCAGAGACTGTGCCTGTATGACGCCAGGTACAGGGTCTGTGGAGATGTGTCATCCTAGCGACTGTGAAATGTGACCCCAGGTGCAAAGTCTGGGGAGGTGGGGTAAGCCTTGAGACTCTGGATGTGTGACCGAAGGTGAAGGTTATGGGGAGGATCTCACCCAAGGATTGTGGACATATGACCCCAGATATATGGTCAGTGAGATGGGGTCACCCTGGAGACTGTGAATATGTTACCTCTGGTGCAGGTTCTGGGAGGGGTTTATCCTGGAGACTGTGGTTATGAGAACCCAGAGGCAAGGTCTGTAAGGTTAGATCACCTCAATACTGTGGTCCTGATACCGCAGACCAGGGTCAGTGAGGTTGTTTCACCCTGCAAAATATGAACGTGTGACTCCAAGTATACAATCTGGGGAAGATTGTCGCCCTGGAGACTGTGGACATGTGGACACCAGGTCCAGGGTATGGCAGGGGGTGTCACACTGGAGAATGTGGACATAGGACCCCAGGTAGAAGATCTCTGAAATGGCAGAACCCCAGAGACTATGGACATGTGTCACCAGGTACTGGGTCTGAGAGAATGCACACGGTATAGACTAGATATGTGACTTCAAATACAGTGCCTGGGAGAGGTCACCCTTGGGACTGAAGACATGTGATCTCAGATACAGGATCTGGGATGGTGTCACCCTAGAAACTATAGACATGTAATACCAGCATATGGTCTGGGAGGGGAGCTCACAATGGAAACTGTGGCCGTGTCATCCCAGGCGCTCGGAGTAATGTGGTAGTGTCACCCTGAAGTCTGTGGACTATATCCACAGATATGGGTCAGGGGGATGGGGTGTCACCCTGGAGACTGGATATGTGACCAGAGTTTCAAAGTCTGGGAGTGCTGATCACCATGGAGACTATGTACATGTGATTAGAGGGAAAAGTTCTGGTGTGGTGGGGTCACCATGGATAAAGTGGACATGTGACCCCAGGTGTAGGGTCTGGCAGAGGCGGTTACCCTTGAAACTGTAAATGTGACCCCAGGTACAGAGTCTGGGCAAGGTGTCACCAAGGAGACTGTGGACAATTGACCCCAGGTGCTTGTATTTCAAAGGGGTGACCCTTTAGCCTGTGGATGTGTGACCTCAGGTGAAAGGTGTGGAAGTAAGGGTCCCCCTGGAATGTGGTCATCTAACACCATGTTCAGGGTCTGGAGAGAAGGCTCTCTGTGGAGACTGTGGACACGTGACCCCAGGTGCAGGTTCTGTGAGGATATTTCTCCCTGAAGAATGTTGACAGGAGACCAAAATGCAGTGTATAGGGTAGAGGCTGACCCTGGAGCCTGTGGATGTGTAAAGCCAGGTGAAGTGTCTTGGAGGTGGGGTCACCATGGAGACTGTGCACATGAGAACCTTGGAGCAGGGTCTGGGAGAGTGTTCACTCTGGAGAGTACCAACATGTGACCCTATGTATAGGGCCTATTAAGGGGTTCATCAGGGAAACTGTGGACATGTGACACTCTGTAAAGGATCTGATGTCGGGTGTAAACATGAAGACTGTGGTCATATAGCCCCTGATGCTGGGGAGAAAGGGGTCACCCTGGAAACTGCGGGTGTGTGATCCCAAGTGCATGATCTGAGAGTGTTTCATCATGGAGACTATGGACAGGAAATTCCATGGATAGGGTCTTGAAGGTGGGGCTGTGTGCAAGTGTTTCTGGTTACTGGTTCTGGGTGGTGGGGTCACCCTGAAGACTATGAATGTGTGACCCAAAATGCAGGGTCTGGGGAGGGTCCTCTCCCCGCAGACCCTATGATGTGTGAAACCAGATGCAGGATCTGGGATGTGGGGTCACTCTGGGGACTGTGGATTGTTACATCAGGTGAATGGTCTGGGAGGGATTTACCTTGAAGATTCTGGACATGTTAACCTAAGTGCAGGGACTGGAAGGTGGTGTCACAGGACACTGTGGTCCTGAGACCTCAGGTACAGAGTCTGGATGTTTGCTCATACTAGAGACTGTGGACATGTGATCCCATGTATGTGGTCTGGGAGGGATTCCCCCTGGATACTACAGAAATTTGACCCCAGGTAGATGGTCAAGTGGGGGTTAGCCTGGAGACTGTTTATGTATGACACCACGTGAAGTTTCTAGGAGATGGAGTCACACTTCAGACTGTAGAAATGTGTCCCTGGTCCAGGGTGTGGGAGGGGGAACCCCTGGATCTAGTGGACATGGGACCTTACATGCAGGGTCTGGGAGGAGATGTCACACTGGGCAGTGTGGTCATGTGACACCAGGTACATAGACTGGAGGTAGTCTCATCCTGGATATCGTTTATGTGTGATCCCAGGTGCAGGATCTGGGAGGTGGGTCACCCTTTAGACCCTAGACATGCGACCCCAGGTACAGGTTCTGGGAAGTGGTGTTACCCTGCGGCCAGTGGACATGTGCCCAAGGTCCCAGGTCTGGGGAGAGTTCACACCAAGGAGACTGTGGATGTGTGACCACACATACAGGCTCTGGGAAGTTGTCACCCAGATTAACATGGACTTGTGAACCTGGTAAGGTGTAGTCAACCTGGAGACTGTGGACATGTGAATCCAAGTGTGGGGTATGAGCCGTGTCAACAAGAATTTTGACATGTGACCCAAGGTGCAGGTACTTCAAAGCAGTCCACGTGGATCCTGTGGATGTGTCAACACAGGACAAGTGTCTGGGAGGTGAGTTCACCCTTGACACTGGATTTGTAACTCGAGGTGCAGGGTCTTGTGGTGGGTTCACTTTGGAAACTGTCGATATGTGACCTCAGGTTCAGGGTCTTGGAGGACATTCACCCTGCAGAATGTGGACATGTGATTCCATGTTCAGGGTCTGTAAAGTTGTTAACCAGGGAAACTGTGGCCATGTGACACCTGGTGTAGTATCTGAAGAGGGATACTCCACTCGAAGGGAGACTGGACTTCGCTTAGGCCACACGAGAGGCTCCCTGAATTGCCCATCGTAACATGAGAGAAACACCACACGTGGCGACAGAGCTCGAGACAAACCACGAGATTGCCCCGTCATCTGGTGCTGAGTGCCTTCCTTTCCTGCAAGGGCCTAGAGAGCAATCCCAAGCCCCTCTCAAAATTTCACAGGAGACTTGACTCCCTTTAGGCCATCAATGGGCTCCAAGAGATAGCCGTCGCAACTCGAGAGAAGAGCGGAGTTCTATGCTTCAACTCAAGACGAGGCCTGACTCCACGGGTGAACTTTGAATGCAACACCGAGATCCCTGTCACCACTGGAGACGAATATGTAATTTTTGGACAGAAGCCTAGATTAGGTCTATTTGCCCTGCAGTAACTTGAGAGCAAACTCCAGACACCCTCGCAACTCAAATGGAGATAGAGCTTCCCTGGGGCAACACCAGAGGCTCCCTGAATTCTGAGTCATAACTCGAAATTCTGACCGCATCTCGAGAAAAACCACAAAGTTCCCCCATAATCGAGAGATGAGTTCCTTTTGCCCTGCAGTGCCTCGAAAGCAATCCCACTTTCCCTCTTGAAATTCGATATGGTACTTGACAACCTTGATGCAACTCGAAAAGTATCCCTAACATACCGATTTCATTCGAGAGTATCAACGAATTTCCAGGCACAACTAAATCTGAGCCCTGTCTCCATTCCTGATCTCCACATGATGGTCAATTCCTCTGCTTTGTCTGGAAACGGATCCCAACCTTACTGTCTCAACTCAGGAAGAGAACGGACTTAGATTGAAACACAGGATGAAGCCTCGTGGTTCGTGACACATTCAGAAAGACACCAATTTCCGTGTCCACTCAAGAGAACATCCGATGCCTGGGCACCTTTTCCAGTGGAACCCCGAGGATGAAGTCACCACACGAAGGGGCACTGACACCCTGGGTGCATCCTCCCGAAACAGCCACTGGTTCCAAGTACAACTTGACAAGTGGCATGACACCCCATGAACACCTCGAGAGGCAAGTGGAGTTCCATGCCTCTACACAAGACGAGGCCTAACTCCCTGTTCAAAATCCTCAAAGACTGGGAGATCGATGTCAGAACAGGAGAGGAAGCCTGAAATTCCCTCCTCACCTCCAGATGAGGCCCTGTTCCATGTCACTGAACCCAGGGGAATCCCAAGTCAACCCTCTCAACTGCACAGTATTCCCCTTTCTAATTGGCAGGAAGAGGTGCTGCCGGAGGTCAGCGTCAAAAGACAAGGGAACCTAGGGATTCTTGCAGCAACTCAAAAAACACCTCAATATACCCTCTTCAACATGTCTTGAAGCCCGATTCCCCTGCCGTGAATCAAGAACTGTCCCGGGACCTCCTATCTACTCGAATGGGGACTGGACTACCCTGGGGCAACAAGCGAGGCTCCTGACTTCCCCATGGTAGCTCGAGATAAATGGCACAAGTCGAGCCGGAGCTCGAGAAAACACCATGAGATTCCCCCGACATCGCCAGATAACGCTTTTTTTTTTTTTTTTGCAGGGCCTAGAGAGCAACCCCGAGTACTCTCTCAAAACTCCAAAGAAGGCTTGATTCCCGTTTTTGTTTTGTTTTTGTTTTTGTTTTTGTTTTAACAAAAACGGCTTCAAGAGCTAGCCTTGGAAACTCAAGACGAGAGGGGAGTTCTTTGTTTCAACTCGAGACGAGGCCTGACTCCCCGGCTTAAACTTGAAAGCAACCCCAAGATCATTAGCGCCCCTGAAGGGGAACAAGGAGTTTCTGTACACACGCCTAGAAGACTAGAATAGGTCTCTTTGCCCTGCAGCGACTCGAGAGCAATCCCCAGCTCTCCCACGCCATTTTGAATGGAGATTGGTCTTCCCTGGGGCCACACGAGGGGCTCCCTGAGTTCCCTGACGTAACATGAGAATCCCGCCGTAAGTCGAGAACAAGCACGTGGTTGCCCAGTCATCTCCAGATGAGGCCCTTTCCCGCTGCAGCTTCTTGAGAGAAATTCCACGAACCCACTGGATCATCGAAACGGACATCGACAGCCTTAGGAAATCTTCAAATGTGGCCCAACATACCGTTCTCATTGGAGAGGAACCCCGAGGTTCCCGGCACAACTTCCTCTGAGCCCCTTCTTCCCTCCTGATCTCGACATGAGGGTCGATCTCCTTGCCTTGTCTAGAAAGGGATCCAACCTTCCAGTCCCACCTCAGGAGGAGGCCGCTCTCACTTGAAAATTTGAGAGGAAGCCAGGTGGGCCGAAACACATTCCTAAAGACACCGATTTCCCCGTCCACTCAAGAGAAGTCCCAATGCCTGCGCACCTTTACCAATGGCACCCCGAGGATGAAGTCACCACACAAAGGGGCAGTAACACCCTGGGTGCATCCTCCTGAAAGAGCCACTGGTTCCAAATACAACTGGACAAGTGGCCTGACACCCAATGAACAACTCGAGTGGCAAGCAGAGTTCCATGCCTTCACACAAGGCAAGGCCTAACTCCCTGTTCAAAACCGCCGAAAACCCCGAGATTGATGTCAGAATAGGAGAGGAAGCCTGAGATTCCCGCCTCACCTCCAGATGAGGCCCTCTTCCATGGCACTGAACCCAGGGGAATTCCAAAACAACTCTCTCAACTGCACAGTATTCCCCTTCTCACAGGCACCAAGGGAAGCTGCCAGAGGTCATTTTCACAAGCCCAGGGAACCTAGGGATTCTTACAGCAACTGGAGAAACACCTCGAGATACCCCCTTCAACACTTCTTGAAGCCCCATTCCCCTGCTGTGACCAAGAGCCATCCGGGGCACTCCTCGCCACTTGCGTTAAGATTGGACTTCCCTGAGGCCATAATGAGGCTCCCTGAGTTCCCCATAGTAACTTGAGAGAAAAGCCACACGTCGAGGAGCAGCCCGAGCAACACCATGAGATTCCCCTGACATTGCCAGATGAGGCCCTTCTTTTCTTGCAGAGCCTAGAGAGCAATCCCAAGCCCCGTCTCAAAATCCCACAGAAGGCTTGATTCCATTTTGGCCACACAATGGGCTCCAAGGTCTAGCGCTGGAAACTCGAGAGGAGAAGGGAGTTATTTGCATCAACTCGAGATGAGGCCTGAATCCCTGGCTGAAGCTTGAAGGCAACCCTGATATACGTAGCACTAAAGAAGTGGAAAAAAGGGTTTCTGGACTCAAGCTTAGAACAGGTCTCTTTGCCCTGCAGCAACTTGAGAGCAATCCCCAGATCTTCCAGGCCATTTGCATGGAGATTGGTCTTCTCTGGGGCAACACGAAAGGCTCCCTGAGTTCCCCGTCGTAACTTGAGAATCCCGCCATAAGTCGAGAATAACCACGTGGTTGCCCAGTCATCTCAAGATGAGGGCCTTTCCCACTGCAGCGTCTTGAGAGAAAACCCACAAACCCAATGGATCATCGAAACGGAACTTGACAACCTTGAGGAAACTTCAAATGTTGCCCAACATACCGGTCTCATTGGAAAGGGCACCGAGGTTCCCGGAACAACTTCCTCTGAGCCCCTTCTTCCCTGCTGATCTCGACATGAGGGTCGATCTACCTGCCTTGTCTAGAAAGGGATCCAATCTTTCAGTCCCACCTCAGGAGGAGGCCGCTGTCACTTGAACATTTGAGAGGAAGCCTCGTGGGTCGGGCCACATTCCTAAACACCGATTTCCCCGTCCACTCAAGAGAAGTCCCGATGCCTGGGCACCGTTTCCAATGGAACCCCGAGGATGAAGTCCACCGAAGGGGCACTGACACCCTGAGTGCATCCTCCTGAAAGAGCCACTCGTTCCAAGTACAACTCAACAAGTGGCCTGACACCCAATGAACAACTCGAGTGGCAAGCGGGGTTCCATGCCTCCACAAAAGACGAGGCGTAACTTCCTGTTTAAAACACCCAAAGACCCCGAGATCGATGACAGAACAGGAGAGCAAGCCTGAGATTCCCATCTCACAACCAGATGAGGCCCTCTTCCATGGCACTGAACCCAGGGGAATCCCAAGACAACCCTCTCAGCTGCACAGAATTCCCCTTTCTAATTGGCAGCAAGAGATGCTTCCAGAGGTCAGCGTCACAAGACAAGGGAACCTAGGGATTCTTGCAGCAACTCAAAAAACAACTCGAGATACCCTCTTCAACACGTCTTGAAGCCCAATTCCCCTGCAGTGACTCAAGAACAGTCCCAGGATCTCCTAGCCACTCGAATGGGGACTGGACTACCCTGGGGCCACAAGCGAGGCTCCCTGAGTTCCCCGTTGTAGCTCGAGAGAAACACCACACATTGAGTCAGAGCTCGAGAAAACACCATGATATTCCCTACACATCACCCAGATAATGCCCTTCTTTTCTTGCAGGGCCTAGAGACCAACCCCAAGTCCCCTCTCAAAACTCCAAAGAAGGCTTGATTCCCGTGTGTGTGTGTGTGTGTGTGTGTGTGTGTGTGTGTGTGTGTTTTTAATAAAAGGCTTCAAGAGCTAGCCTTGGAAACTCGAGAGGAGAGGGGAGTTCATTGTTTCAACTCCAGACGAGGCCTGACTACCCAGCTGAAGCTTGAAAGCAACACTGAGATCCTTAGCGCCCCTGAAGGGGAACAAGGAGTCTCTGGACACACGCCTAGAAGACTAAAATAGGTCTCTTTGCCCCGCAGTGACTCGAGAGCAATCTCTAGCTCTCCCACGCCATTTTGAATGGAGATTGGTCTTCCCTGGGGCCACACGAGGGGCTCCCTGAGTTCCCCGACGTAACTCAAGAATCCCGCCGTAAGTCGAGAACAAGCACGTGGTTGCCCAGTCATCTCCAGATGAGGCCCTTTCCCGCTGCAGCTTCTTGAGAGAAATTCCACGAACCCACTGGATCATCGAAACGGACCTTGACAGCCTTAGGAAATCTTCAAATGTGGCCCAACATACAGGTCTTATTGGAGAGGAACCTCGAGGTTCCCGGCACAACTTCCTCTGAGCCCCTTCTTCCCTCCTGATCTCGACATGAGGGTCGATCTCCTTGCCTTGTCTAGAAAGGGATCCAACCTCCCAGTCCCACCTTGGGAGGAGGCCGCTCTCACTTGAAAATTTGAGAGGAAGCCTCGTGGGTCAGGCCACATTCCTAACGACACCGATTTCCCCGTCCACTCAAGAGAAGACCCAGCGCATGAGAATCTTTTCCATTGGCACCCTGAAGATGAAGTCACCACACAAAGGGGCACTGACACCCTGGGTGCATCCTCCTGAAAGAGCCACTGGTTCCAAGTACAACTCGACAAGTGGCCTGACACCCAATGAACAACTCGAGTGGCAAGCGGTGTTCCATCCTTCCACACAAGACAAAGCCTAACTCCCTGTTCAAAAAACACAAAGACCCCGAGATCGATGACAGAACAGGAGAGGAAGCCTGAGATTCCCGCTTCACCTCCAGATGAGGCCCTCTTCCATGGCACTGAACCCAGGGGATTCCCAAGACAACCCTCTCAACTGCACAGTATTCCCCTTTCTCATTGGCACCAAGGAATACTGCCAGAGGTCAGCATAACACGCCAAGGGAACCTAGGGATTCTTGCAGCAACTCAAGAAACACCTCCAGGTACCCTCTTCAACACATCTTGAAGCCCGATTCCCCTGCCGTGACTCGAGAACCGTCCCGGGACCTCCTAGCCACTCGAATGGGGACTGGACTACGCTGGGGCCACAATCGAGGCTCCCTGAGTTCCCCGTCGTAGCGAGAGATAAATGCCACACATCGAGCGGGAGCTCGAGAAAACACCATGAGATTCCCGCGACATCGCCAGATAACGCCCTTCTTTTTGGCAGGGCCTAGACAGCAATCCCGAATCCTCTCTCAAAACTCCACAAAACACTTGATTCTCTCTCTCTCTCTCTCTTTTTTTTTTTTTTTTTAACACAAAGGGCTTCAAGAGCAAGCCTTGGAAACTCGAGAGGAGAGGGGAGTTCTTTGTTTCAACTTGAGATGAGGCCTGACTCCCCGGTTGAAGCTTGAAAGCAACCCCGACATCCTTAGCGCCCCTGAAGGGGAACGAGGAGTTTCTGGACACACGCCTAAATACTAGAAGAGGTCATTTTGCCCTGCAGCGATTCGAAAGCAATCGCCAGCTTTCCCAATCCATTTTGAAAGGAGATTCGTCTTCCCTGGAGCCACATGAGAGGCTCCCTGAGTTCCCCGTCTTAGCTCGAGAGAAACGCCACATGTCGAGCCACAGATCGAGAAAACACCATGAGATTTCCCTGACATCGACAGATGAGGCCCTTCTTTTCCTGCAGGGCCTAGAGAGCAACACCGAGTCCTCTCTGAAAACTCCACAGAAGGCTTGATTTTTTTTTTTTTTTTTTTTTAACACAATGGGCTTTGAGAGCTAGCCTTGGCAACTCAAGCAGAGAGGGGAATTCTTTCTTTCAACTCGAGACGAGGCCTGACCCCCAGGCTGAAGCTTGAATGCAACCCTGAGATCCCTCGCGCCACTGAAGGGGAACACGGAGTTTCTGGACACAAGCTTAGAAGACTAGAAGAAGTCTCTTGGCCCTGCAGCGACTCTAGACCAATCCCCAGCTCTCCCACGCCATTTTGAATGGAGATTGGTCTTCACTGGGGCCACACGAGAGGCTCCCTGAGTTCCCTGTTGTAACTCGAGATCCTGCAGTAAGCGGAGAACAACCACGTGGTAGCCCAGTCATCATCAGATGAGGCACTTTCCCGCTGCAGCATCTTGAGAGAAAAATCACGAACCCACTGGATCATGAAAACGGAAATAGAGAGCCTTAAACAAACATCACATGTGGTCCAACATACTGGTCTTATTGGAGAGGACACCAACGTTCCTGGCAAAACTTCCTCTGAGCACCTTCTTCCCTCCTGATCTCGACATGAGGGTCAATCTCCTTGCTTTGTCTGGAAAGGGATCCCGACCTTCCAGTCCCACCTGAAGAGTAGGCCGGTCTCAATTGTAAAGTCGAGAGGAAGCCTCGTGGTTCATGCCACATTCCAAAAGACATCGATTTCCCCATCCACTCAAGAGAAGCCCAATGCCTGGTCACCTTTTCTGATGGAACCCCGAAGATGAAGTCACCACATGAAGGGGCACTGAAACCCTGGGTGCATCCTCCCGAGAGAGCAGCTGGTTCAAAGAACAACTGGACAAGTGGCCTGAAACCCAAGAGAGGCAAGCAGAGTTCCATGCCTCCACACAAGATGAGGCCTAATTCCCTGTTCCAAACCCCCAAAGACCCCGGGATCACTGTCAGAACAGGAGAGGAAACCTGAGATTCCCGCCTCACCTCCAGATGAGGCATTCTTCCATGGCACTGAACCCAGGGGAGTCCCAAGACAACCTTCTCAACTGCACAGTATTCCCCCTTCTCATAGGCACCAAGGGAAGATGCGAGAGGTACCGTCACAAGACCAGGAAACCTAGGGATTCTTATAGCAACTTGAGAAACACCTCGAAACATGTCCTGCAACATGTCTTGAAGCCCGATTCCCCTGCCATGACTTGAGAGCCATCCCGAGACCTGCTTGCCACTCGATTGTGGACTGCATTTGTCTGGGGCAACAAGAGAGGCGCCCTGAGTTCCACGTCGTAGCTCGAGAGAAACACCACACGTCGAGCTGCAGCTCGAGAAAACACCATGAGATTCCCTCGACATCGCCAGATGAGACCCTTCTTTTCCTGCAGGGCCTAGAGAGCAACCCTGAGTCCTCTCTCAAAACTCCACAGAAGGCTTGATTCCCTTTTTAATTTTTTTTTAACAAAATGGGCTTCAGGAGCTTGCATTGGAACATGAGAGGACAGGGGAGTTCTCTGCTTCAACTCGAGATGAGGCCTGTCTCCCCAGCTGAAGCATGAATGCAACCCCGAGAACCTTAGCGCCCCTGAAGGAGAAAACAGTTTCTGGACACACGCCTAGAAGACTAAAAGAGGTCTCTTTGCCCTGCAGCGACTCGAGAGCAATCGCCAGCTCTACCACGCCATTTTGAATGGATATTGGTCTTCCCTGGGGCCACACGAGAGGCTCGCTGATTTCCCCATTGTAACTCGAGAATCCCACCGTAAGTCGAGAACAACCACATGGTTGCCCAGTCATCGCCAAAGGAGTCCATTTCCTGCTGCATCGTGTTGAGAGAAATCCCACGAACCCACTAGATCATCGACACGGAACTAGAGAGCCTTGAGGAAACTTCAAATGTGGCCCAACATACCGGTCTCATTGGAGAGGAACACCGAGGTTCCCGGCACAACTTCCTCTGAGCCCCTTCTTCCCTCTTGATCTCGACATGAGGGTCGATACCCCTGCTTTGTCTGGAAAGGGATCCCGACCTTCCAGTCCCAGCTCAGGAGGAGGCCGGTCTCATTTGGAAAATCGAGAGGAAGCCTCGTGGTTCGTGCCACATTCTGAAAGACACCGATTTCCCCATCCACTCAAGAGAAGTCCCAATGCCTGTGCACCTTTTCCAATGGTACCCCGAGGATGAAGTCACCACACAAAGGGGCACTGACACCCTGTGTGCATCCTCCCGAAAGAGCCTCTGGTTCAAAGGTCAACTCGACAAGTGGCCTGATACCCCATGATCACCTCGAGAGGCAAGCGGAGTTCCATGCCTCCACACAAGGCGAGGCCTAACTCCCTGTTCAAAACCCCGAAAGACACCAAGATTGATGTCAGAACAGGAGAGGAAGCCTGAGATTCCCGCTTCACTTCCAGATGAGGACTTCTTCCATGGCACTGAACCCCAGGGAATCCCAAGACAACTCTCTCAACTGCACAGTATTCCCCCTTCTCATAGGCACCAAGGGAAGCTGCCAAAGATCACCGTCACAAGCCCAGGGAAACTAGGGATTCTTACAGCAACTCGAGAAACACTTCGGGATACCCACTTCAACAGGTCTTGAAGCCCAATTCCCCTGCCGTAACTCGACAGACATCCTGGGCCCTCCTTGCCACTCGAATGGAGACTGGACTTCCCTGGGGACACAAGAGAGGCTCCCTGAGTTCCACATCGTAGTTCGAGAGAAACGCCACAGGTTGAGCCGCAGCTCATGAAAACACCATGAGATTCCCCCGATATCGCCACATGAGTTCCTTCTTTTCCTGCAGGGCCTAGAGAGCAACCCCGAGTCCTCTGTCAAAACTCCACAGAAGTCTTGATTCCCTCTTTTTTCACACAATAAGCTTCAAGCGCTATCCTTGGCCACTCGAGAGGAGAGGGGAATTCTTTGTTTCAACTCGAGACGAGGCCTGACTCCCTGGCTGAAGCTTGAATGCAACCCCGAGATCCCTAGCGTCCCTGAAGGGCAACACGGTGTTTCTGGACACAAGCCTAGAAGACTGGAAGAGGTCTCCTTGCCCTGCAGCAGCTCGAGAGCAATCCCCAGCTCTCCCACGCCATTTTGAATGGAGATTAGTCTTCCCTGGGGACACAAGAGAGGCTCCCTGAGTTCTGGATCCTAACTCCAGAATCACGCCGTAAGTCGAGAATAACCACGTGGTTTCTCTGTCATCGCCATAGGAGAGCATTTCCCGCTGCAGCGTGTTGAGAGAAATCCCACGAACCCACTGAATCATCAAAACGGAACTACACAGCCTTGAGAAAACTTCAAATGTGGCCCAACATACTGGTCTCATTGGAGAGGAACACCGAGGTTCCTGGCACAATTTCCTCTGAGACTCTTCTTCCCTCCTGATCGCGACATGAAGATCGAGCCCCCTGCTTTGTTTGAAAAGGGATACAGACCTTCCAGTCCCAGCTCAGGAGGAGGCCAGTCTCACTTGGAAACTCAAGAGGAAGCATCGTGGCTCGTGCCACCTTCTGAATGACACCGATTTCCCTGTCCACTGAAGAGAAGTCCCAATGCCTGCGCACCTGTTCCAGTGGAACCCTGAGGATGAAGTCACCACATGAAGGGGCACTGACACCCTGAGTGCATCCTCCTGAAAGAGCTTCTGGTTCCATGGACAACTCGACAAGTGGCTTGACACCCCATGAACACCTCGAGATGCAAGCTGAGTTCCATGCTCCAACACAAGGCGAGGCCTAACTCCATGTTCAAAACCCCAAAAGACCCCGAGATTGATGTCAGAACAGGAGAGGAAGCCTGAGATTCCTGCCTCACCTCCAGATGAGGCCCTCTTCCATGGCACTGAACCCAGGGGAATCCTAAGACAACCCTCTCAAATGCACAGTATTCCCCCTTCTCATAGGCACCAAGGGAAGCTGCCAGAGGTCACCGTCACAAGCCAAGGGAACCTAGGGATTCTTACAGCAACTCGAGAAACCCCCTTCAACACATCTTGAAGCCCGCTTTCCCTGCCATGACTCGAGAGCCATCCCGGGCCCTCCTCGCCACTTGAATGTGGACTGGACTTCCCTGCGGCCACAAGAGAGGCTCCCTGAGTTCCCTCTTGTAGCCTGAAAGAAATGCCACACGTCGAGCCGTAGCTCAAGAAAACAACATGAGATTCCCCTGACATCGCCAGATGAGGCCCTTCGTTTCCTGCAGGGCCTAGAGAGCAACCCCGAGTCCTGTCTCAAAACTCCACAGAAGGCTTGATTCCCTTTTTGTTAACACAATGGGCTTCAAGTGCTAGCCTTGGCAACTCAAGAGGAGAGAGGAATTCTTTGCTTCAAATCGAGATGAGACTTGACTCCCCGACTGAAGCTTGAATGCTACCCCGACATCCCTAGCGCCCTTGAAGGGGTACACGGAGTTTCTGGACACACGCCTAGAAGACTAGAAGAGATCTCTCTGCCTTGCAGCGACTCGAGAGCAATCCCCAGCTCTCTAATGCCATTTTGAATGGAGATTGGTCTTCCCTGAGGCCACACGACAGGCTCCCTGAGTTCCCCATCATAACTCCGGAATTCCACTGCAACTTGAGGAAAACTACGAGGTTCCCCCATCATCGGAAGATGAGGCCCTTTCCCACTGCAGCATCTTGAGACAAATCCCACGTTCCCTCTTAAATTTCGAAACGGTACTTGACACCCTTGATGCAACTCAAAATGTTCCCCGACATACTGTTTTTACTAGAGAGGAAAACTGACGTTTCTGACACAACTTAATCTGATTCCTTCTGCACTTCTTATCTGGACATGAGGATCTATTCCGCTGCTTTGACTGGAAATGAATCCCGACCGTTCCGTCACACTTCTGGATTAGCCTGGTCTCACACTGAAATCGAGAGGAAGCCTCGTGCGTCGTGCCACATTCTGAAAGAAATCGATTTCCCCATCCACTCAAGGTAAGACTCGATGCTCGGGCACCTCTTTGAATGTAATTCCAAGGATGAAGCCACAACATTAAGGGGCACTGACACCCCTGTTACATCCTCCGGAAAAAGCCACAGGTTCTAAATATAACTCGACACATGGACTGAAACCCCATAATACACTTGCGACACAAGCGGACTTTCATGCCTCAACACAAGATGAGCCCTGACTCCTCTCTTCCAAGTTCACAGAGACCCCGAGATTGATGTGTGAAATAGAGAGGAACCCAGAGGTTCCCACCTCAACTCGAGATGAGGCCTTATTCATCCCTGAAGCCATGCTCGAGGAATCCCAAGGTGCCCCTCGCATTACCAAACCAGCTTTGAATTAACTTAGGAGACACTAGCAGGTCCCCCAGGTCGACACGCAACTCGAGAGGAACTTGTAGCTTCCTGCCACAACCCAACCAACCCACGAAATTCTCCCCTGCACGCTTTAGGTGCCCCTTTGGCGCTGCTACATTTCCAAAGCAAGCCCACGTTCCCTCTTGGAACTCGAAAGAGTAATTGACATGCTCCAATACACTCCAGAAGTTTCCCCAGATACCCGTCCCCACTCAAGAGGAATGCTGAGTTTCCTGCCACAAGTCAAGAAGAGCCCCATTTTCCCCTCCTCAAGTTGAGATGAGGGTCGATTGCCCTGCTTCACTTGGAAAGAAATGCCGACGTCCCCTTCGCACCTCGAGACGAGGCTGGTATCTATTTGACACTGGAGGGGAATCCAGCGGTCTTGTCACAATTCAAATACCACGTATTTACCCATCCACTCGAGATCAGACCTGATTCCCTTGAACCGATTCGAATGTCAGTCGAGATCAACTCACAATGCGAAGGAAGTTCTGATGCTTTGGGTGCTACTTAGAAAAGAGCCACAGGTCCCAAGTTCAACTCGCGTGGGTGCCTGAAGCCCCTTTGTCAACTCGAGAGGCAATCAGAGTTCCATATCTCCACACAAGTCGAGACCTGACTCCCTGTTTGAAACGGCATACACACCCCGAGACCCACGTCAGAACAGGAGAGTCACCCTTTGGTTCCCACCTCAATTCGAGATAAGACCTTCTCCCATTTCACCGATCCAAGTTGAGTCCTGAGAGGCACCTCCCAACTCGACAGTATTCCTGCCTTCCCATAGGAACCATGAGAAGTTCCCTGAGTTTACCGTCACAAGTCGAGTTAAGCCAGGGTTTCCTGCCGCAACTCGAGAAACACCACGAGATTCCCCTTTTTGCCGGGACCAGCCGGCAAAGTTGAACGGTCCTGAAGAAGGGCAACGAGGCTAAGGAAATTGAAGACGATAGAAAAGATGGGGTCGAGAGGGCCAGGCAGTCAACCACGAGACAGGTTTTCATGCAACTGACAAAGTCTTTATTGAGCATGGTATCTTTATACTTCAGAACAGGGAAAGAGGGACACAGAAAATTTTTTGTGGATTACATCACCATCTTGTGATATTTTTCAAGGACTTATAGCCTATTTTCCCAAGACTAGTTAAAAGCAAACATGGGAGTAGTAGGAGGTGCCCAACATCTTGGGCACTGCAAAGGGTTTCGTTAATCACTAAAACAGCACCTGCCAGGCCCAAGGACTCACATCTGGGAAGGAGATATCTTCCAGGTCTCAGGAGCAATCAGGGGTGGCGGGACAGAGAGCTATGTCTGTGTTCCCACAGACCCTTAAGATAAGGCAGCTCCCAGAGCCATGCCTCCGGGCGGAGGCTCCCTGTGTCAGGGTCAGTCCCCCGCAGCTCCCCCTTCTTTTTCCCAAGCTGGAATCCTCTCCACATCCCATTTATGAGACCTCAGGTCTGAATCTTGTGCTTCCTTTCCTGTCCATAATTCGAGAGAACATTAACATTCTTTCAGTAACAAAATTCATAAGGCATTGTAAAAGGCAAGGTCCACAGAGAAGTATAATCAGAAATACAAAGAGCAATAAAAGTACATTTTTCCACCAGTCAGGCTTGAACCAGCTCAAAAAGATTTCTCCAAAAGGCACAGAGGTATCAGACATAGCATGCACTTCTTTTTGCATGTCTTGTATAGCATCAGACACATTATTACTTAAATCAGGGATATACACACAGCATTCTATTTTAATCACTGCACAAGTACCTCCTTGTGTGGCAGTAAGAATATCTAATGCCAGTCTGTTCTGTAACACCGCTTTTCTCATCTGTTTTTGTTCCTCATTCAAAGCCTTTATGGCATTTTCAGCATCTTCCAAGGCATGCTGAGTAAAATTTGTAAGTGCATTAACCTGAGTCATAATATCTACATTACCAATGGAAGGAACAAATACAGCTGCTAAATAGTCATACCACTGGAAAACTGCACGAATCCATCGCGCTTTTAAGTATGGTAGGTTAGCAGGTGTAGTTAAAAAGGATGTTCGAATATGTCCCGGGGCAAAAACAAGCCCTATTGTGCATCGTCCAACCCACCCAACAGGGAGCCATGGCCAGATGTTGTTCCCACAAATCCATTTGGTCCCGTTGGGGGCTACCCATCTTAGTCCTGGATTCAGTGCCCAGTCCGAACCAGGCCAAAGATTAGGCCGGTTTGGGGTATGAGTCACAACAAAAGTCCTTTCACACAGAGAAATGGGCATGAATCCTAGTGGTTTGAGGTCTGTAACTTTAAGTGGTTGATTATTGAAGCCGAGAAAATGTTCTCTTTGTTCCCAGCAGATGGCGGCAGACGTGATGAGTTGTCCTTTCTCTGGAGTCATCCAAAAATATTCATCCCATATTTGATAGTGTTCTCCCATGTTCCGGGAGCCAATCTGAGATTCTTTGGTTTTATTAAGATAGGTAGCATATGCCTTAACAACGGCATCATAGCTGTGCGAGGCATTAAAAGTCACATTATGTCCGGATCCAGTTTTCACGTTACACCAACTCAGGGTAGACACGTTTAAACTAGTGATACTGTGATGCATGCCTTTCATTTGAATGAGGAAATCACACAAGGAATTTAGGTCTCCTTCTCCTAGAGGAGAGACCCACCAGGGGAGACCATCAATCACCGATAGTGGCATAGCCCCGCATACCCAACAATTAGATGTGTTGTAAAAATCAGCATAAGAATGTGCCCAGGAAATGAAGATGTTGCCTTCTGCCACACCCATCAAAGCATTGGCAAGAGTAATCAGGAACAGCGCTACAGCAGCAGGATTGCTCGGGTTTGTCGCACTGCAAACCTTTCTTGCTAGTCTTCGCATCTCCTTAGGCGAAGTCATCGGGAGAGGTGCCTGTTTCTTGGTGTCTCCTATCGTCAGCGCTTTCATTTGGTTGATCAATGACTTTTTCCGCCGTCCGTACCAGCCTTTCCGGGAGCCAGCGCAGCGTTTCGGCATCCTGTGGAAAAACACAAACATGCCCTCATCCCCAAATGAGAACTGGGTCTGGCCCTTTCCAAATATTAGTTAGAGGATCTTTCCAAGTAACCTGAGGTTTGGATAATGCTGAGTCAGCGTCCCAGAATCTCTGAGCTGCTGATCTGCCTTGAGCATCAAGTTGTAAAAAATTTAAAATGAATAAAGCATGGCTGAGATAATTCTGGGGTGTCCAGGAGTATAGTTCCCCCTTTTTTATTTTAGTGAGTTGGTGCTTCAAAGTCTGATGAGCACGTTCCACAATTCCTTGGCCTTGGGGGTTATAAGGAATTCCAATTTTATGGTTAATAGAAAGCTGAGAACAAAACAACTGAAAATTTTTTCCAGTATAGCCAGGGCCATTGTCAGTTTTAATTTCCCTGGGTATACCCATGACGGCAAAACATTTTAAACAATGAGCTATACAATGTTTACTGGCCTCTTCGGTTTGTAAGGTAGCATGTAGAAACCCAGAATAGGTGTCAATAGTAACATGGACGTATTTTTGTTTTCCAAATTCCATAATGTGGGTCACGTCCATTTGCCAGAGGTGATTGGGTAAGAGACCGCGGGGGTTAACTCCATAATGAGGAACAGGAAAGGTCTGGGGACAGGAGGGGCAGCTGCGCACAATCTGGCACGCGGCTTCCCGCGAGATTTTAAATTGTAAACGCAGGCTATTGCTGTTCTGATGGTGGAGCCCGTGAGAAAGCTGGGCTTGTTTTTCAGCGGAGAGGAAAATTTGAGTGGCCGCATCAGCCCGAGCATTACCCGATGCTAGGGGGCTGGGCAGATTGGAGTGGGCTCGAATATGGCCGAAAAAACACTTATGAAACCTGGCACGGATTACGGTTTGCAAGGAACGAAACAAGGTTTGAACTGTAGTATTTACGGTTCCGATAAAGGGAACAGTCTCAATACTATTCAAGGCTCGAACAATATATTGACTGTCAGAGTAAAGGTTAACAGGTAAATCAGAAAATTTCTGCAAAGCAGTACAAACTGCGTGAAGTTCTACTTCTTGGGCAGATGTACAACCCGTGTCCCATGCCTGTACATCACTTTCTATGGTAATGGCCGCTCGTCCATTTGAAGAGCCGTCAGTAAAAATTGTTACGGCTCCTTTAAGAGGGACGGCACTAGTGTTTTTCGGGAAGACAAATTGGTGAGTGGTGGCAAATTGTAGAAGTTTGTTAGCAGGATAATGACAAGTTATGCGTCCAGCAAAGTTAGCTAGAGATAGGGCCCAGGAATCACTAAATTGTGCCAGCCAGTCTTGTTGCAGTTTAGAGTAGGGAACACAAATAAAGTGTGGGTCTCTACCTAAATACTTATTGGAATCTTTCCTGCCTGTAGCAATTAGGATAGAGACCAGATCATAATAGGGGGGAAAGCACCCTGGGCGGGGAAGAAGGGAGGTGTATCCACATAAGCGGTGTGTCCTGAAATAGAACAGCAGTGGGGGTGTGTTTGGTAGGCAAAATGTAAAGACCCCATTCTTTAGAATAATCACAATAGGTCGCATGCTCTTCGGAAAGCGCTCTTTCCACTAGAGTGAGAGCTCTCCTCCCTCCAGCAGTGAGGGTCCGAAGCGAAGTAGGCGCAAGATCGCCTTTCAAAATGTCAAACACGGGTTTTAGATCTTCAGTAGTTAACTTTAAATATGGGCGAATCCAATTAATATCTCCTAGTAATTTTTGGAAATCATTTAAAGTCTGTAGATTATCTTTTCATAATTCAATTTTTTGGGTAGAAAAGGTTTCACCCTCTAGATGAAAGCCTAAATAAGAAAATGGAGGAAAGCGTTGGACTTTATCTAGGGCTATAATTAAACCTGTGGCTTTTAATTTTAATTCTAAATCGGCCATAGCCGCAAGCAGTAAACCCTCCGAGGGGTGGGCAAGAAGGATATCATCCATATAATGTACCAAATATATTTGTGGATATTTTTGCCTGATGGGTGCTAAAGCTTGTGCCACGAATTTTTGACATAAAGTCGGGCTATTAGCCATGCCCTGAGGCAAAACCCGCCATTGATAGCGCTTCATAGGCTCTGTAAAATTGGTGGAGGGAACACTGAAAGCAAAACGTTGGCAGTCCTGCGGAGCTAAGGGGATGGTATAAAAACAATCTTTTAAATCTATAATTATCTTATAAGTATGTCGGGGAATTGCCATTGGGGACGGAAGACCAGGTTGTAGGGCTCCCATCACTTCCATAGTTTCATTTACCTTTCTGAGATGTTGTAACAATCTCCATTTTCCAGATTTCTTTTTAATAACAAATATTGGGGAGTTCCAAGGGGAGTTAGAAGGTACAATATGGCCAGAGTCTAGCTGTTCCTGCACCAGCTGCTCCGCGGCCTTAATTTTTTCTGCACTGAGGGGCCATTGATCAACCCACACCGGCTCATTAGAGCGCCAGGTTATTGGATCAGCGTGAGTTGCAGGACAGTCAAAAGCCCCTGCTAAAAATACCCAAGTCCTGCTCGAAATGGCTGAGGGTTAGATTGTATTGGCGTCTTTCTTCCCTGATTTGTTACACCCAGGCCTTGTGTTGGCATTAGGCCTTGGTCCATCATAATATTACTGACTACTTTATTAGGGCTATATATGTAAACTCCCATGGAAGACATGACATCTCTTCCCTAAAGATTAACAGGCAGGCCTGGGAGGACATAGGGTTTAAATTCTCCCGCATGGCCTTCTTCATCTTCCCACGGTAACAATTCAGAACTCTGTTCTGGGTTATTGGTTTGACCGATGCCCTGCAATGTGAAAATGGCAGCCTGTTTTGGCCAAGCCTCAGGCCAGTGCTGCTGAGAGATAACAGAGACGTCGGCTCCAGTATCCAGGATGCCTTTAAAGCGTTTCCCTTTGATTTTTAGCGTTAATTCTGGGCGCTCCTTCCCAATGGATTGTAACCAGTAAGCATCTGAGGAGCCAAAGCCCTGGGCTCCCCTCGAGCGGGCAGATTTAACTTTTCCTGTTTCAACTAAGGGTATTAAGATTAACTGTGTCTGGTGATAGAAGCAAAGTCCGATGCTGTAAAGAGCAATATTGCATAGGAACCTGGAATGTCAGGTCCATGAATCAAGGCAAATTGGAAGTGGTCAAACAAGAGATGGCAAGAGTGAATTTCGACATTCTAGGAATTAGCGAACTAAAATGGACAGGAATGGGTGAATTTAACTCGGATGACCATTATATCTACTACTGTGGGCAGGAATCCCTCAGAAGAAATGGAGTGGCCATCATGGTCAACAAGAGTCCGAAATGCAGTACTTGGATGCAATCTCAAAAACGATAGAATGATCTCTGTTCGTTTCCAAGGCAAACCCATTCAATGTCACAGTAATCCAAGTCTATGCCCCAACCAGTAACGCCGAAGAAGCTGAAGTTGAAAGGTTCTATGAAGACCTACAAGACCTTTTAGAACTAACACCCAAAAAAGATGTCCTTTTCATTATAGGGGACTGGAATGCAAAAGTAGGAAGTCAAGAAACACCTGGAGTAACAGGCAAATTTGGCCTTGGAATACGGAATGAAGCAGGGCAAAGACTAATAGAGTTTTGCCAAGAAAATGCACTGGTCATAACAAATACCCTCTTCCAACAACACAAGAGAAGACTCTATACATGGACATCACCAGATGGTCAACACCGAAGTCAGATCGATTATATTCTTTGCAGCCAAAGATGGAGAAGCTCTATACAATCAGCAAAAACAAGACTAGGAGCTGACTGTGGCTCAGACCATGAACTCCTTATTGCCAAATTCAGACTGAAATTGAAGAAAGTAGAGAAAACTACTAGACCATTCAGGTATGACCTAAATCAAATCCCTTATGATTATACAGTGGAAGTGAGAAATAGATTTAAGGGCCTAGATCTGATAGATAGAGTGCCTGATGAACTATGGAATGAGGTTCGTGACATTGTACAGGAGACAGGGATCAAGACCATCCCCATGGAAAAGAAATGCAAAAAAGCAAAATGGCTGTCTGGGGAGGCCTTACAAATAGCTGTGAAAAGAAGAGAAGAGAAAAGCAAAGGAGAAAAGGAAAGATATAAACATCTGAATGCAGAGTTCCAAAGAATAGCAAGAAGAAATAAGAAAGCCTTCTTCAGTGATAAATGCAAAGAAATAGAGGAAAACAACAGAATGGGAAAGACTAGGGATCTCTTCAAGAAAATCAGAGATACCAAAGGAACATTTCATGCAAAGATGGGCACAATAAAGGACAGAGATGGTGTGGATCTAACAGAAGCAGAAGATATCAAGAAGAGGTGGCAAGAATACACAGAAGAACTGTACAAAAAAGAGCTTCAAGACCCAGATAATCATGATGATGTGATCACTGACCTAGAGCCAGACATCTTGGAATGTGAAGTCAAATGGGCCTTAGAAAGCATCACTACAAACAAAGCTAGTGGAGGTGATGGAATTCCAGTGGAGCTATTCCAAATCCTGAATGATGATGCTGTGAAAGTGCTACACTCAATATGCCAGCAAATTTGGAAAACTCAGCAGTGGCCACAAGATTGGAAAAGGTCAGTTTTCATCCCAATCCCAAAGAAAGGCAATGCCAAGGAGTGCTCAAACTACCGCACAATTGCACTCATCTCACACGCTAGTAAAGTAATGCTCAAAATTCTCCAAGCCAGGCTTCAGCAATATGTGAACCGTGAACTTCCTGACGTTCAAGCTGGTTTTAGAAAAGGCAGAGGAACCAGAGATCAAATTGCCAACATCCGCTGGATCATGGAAAAAGCAAGAGAGTTCCAGAAACACATCTATTTCTGCTTTATTGACTATGCCAAAGCCTTTGACTGTGTGGATCACAATAAACTATGGAAAATTCTGAAAGAGATGGGAATGCCAGACCACCTGATCTGCCTCTTGAGAAATCTGTATGCAGGTCAGGAAGCAACAGTTAGAACTGGTCATGGAACAACAGACTGGTTCCAAATAGGAAAAGGGGTACGTCAAGGCTGTATATTGTCACCATGTTTATTTAACTTATATGCAGAGTACATCATGAGAAATGCTGGACTGGAAGAAACACAAGTTGGAATCAAGATTGCCGGGAGAAATATCAATAACCTCAGATATGCAGATGACACCACCCTTATGGCAGAAAGTGAAGAGGGGCTAAAAAGCCTCTTGATGAAAGTGAAAGTGGAGAGTGAAAAGGTTGGCTTAAAGCTCAACATTCAGAAAACGAAGATCATGGCATCTGGTCCCATCACTGCATGGGAAATAGATGGGGAAACAGTGGAAACAGTGTCAGACTTTGTTTTTCTGGGCTCCAAAATCACTGCAGATGGTGACTGCAGCCATGAAATTAAAAGACGCTTACTCCTTGGAAGGAAAGTTATGACCAACCTAGATAGCATATTCAAAAGCAGAGACATTACTTTACCAACAAAGGTTCGCCTAGTCAAGGCTATGGTCTTTCCTGTGGTCATGTATGGATGTGAGAGCTGGACTGTGAAGAAGACTGAGCGCCGAAGAATTGATGCTTTTGAACTGTGGTGTTGGAAAAGACTCTTGAGAGTCCCTTGGACTGCAAGAAGATCCAACCAGTCCATTCTGAAGGAGATCAATCCTGGAATTTCTTTAGAAGGAATGATGCTAAAGCTGAAACTCCAGTATTTTGGCCACCTCATGCGAAGAGTTGACTCATTGGAGAAGACTCTGATGCTGGGAGGGATTGAGGGCAGGAGGAGAAGGGGACGACAGAGGATGAGATGGCTGGATGGCATCACTGACTCGATGGATGCGAGTCTGAGTGACCTCCGGGAGCTGGTGATGGATAGGGAGGCCTGGCGTGCTGTGGTTCATGGGGTCGCAAAGAGTCGGACACGACTGAGCGACTGATCTGATCTGAGCTATACAATGGCCGTTTTGAATGGTGGAAACGCCTTGAGGCGAATGAACCATGACCTTAATCTCTCCAGTAAAGTCAGCATCTATCCTCCTGGTGCTACAAAAAGACCTTTCATAGTAGTGCTGCTTCTTCCTAATAATAATCCCATTGTTCCCTTGGGTAAAGGTCCATAGACCCCTGTAGAAAGCGCCTGCATTCCCATTTCGGGGGTTAGTACTGTATAGGCGGTGGAACTGAGGTCCAATCCTGCGCTTCCTGGGGTTGCTCGGAACAACTCGTTAACTGTTTGTCGTTTTGAGTCTGATTTAGATTGATAAAGTCCTGATCCTGAATTGCCCCATAACATTGTTTTGGGGCCTGGGGCTGGCCCCTCACCCAGTTTCCCTGCAGCATGGGCAAAGCCTTTCCATTTATATCTGTTTTTGACCGACAATCTCTGGCCCAATGCTTTCCCTTCTTACATCGTGGACACGTTCCCGGTTGGGAGGAGGAATTTGTAGGATTATTATTTCCCTTTTTGGAGCATTGAGATGCTCGATGACCCATTTGTCCACATGAATAACAACTTCCTGGTGGACTGGCAACTCTAACTTGTCCTTTAGGTTTATTTTTTCATTTGCTGCTGGAAAAGAATTTCTTTCACTGTTTTGTCTTGCAGAGCAGCAGCCAGGGTTACACCCTGTACATATGAGGGTCCAATATCTGCACAAATTCGTATATAATATGATAGGCTCCTTTTTTCCTGTACGGACGTAGGGCCGCCTGACAAGCCGAATTAGCATTTTCATAGGCCAATTGTTTGGTTAAAACTAAGCCAGCCTGTTCATCTCCTATAATCTTTCCTACACTGTCTACTAATCGGGCTACAAAATCTTGATAAGGCTCGTCAGGACCTTGTAAGATTTTAGACAGGTCCTCGGTTTTCTTATTGGAATTTGGAAGTTTTTTCCATGCACGTACTGCAGCAGCATTAACTTGTGGGTAAGCATTGGGGAGGTAATTTAATTGATTATTTACATCTCGAAAACCTCCTTCTCCGACCAGCATTTCATATGTTACATTTAAGCCCTGCTGCTTATTAATATCTGCTGTGGCTCCACATTGTTCCGCATATTCAGATTTCCAAAGCAGATAATCTCCTCCTGAAAGGCAGGCTCGAGCCACTTGCTTCCAATCATTCGGGGGAGATATTGGTTAGTTAGGGTTTCTACAATTGCAAGTGTAAATGGAGCAGTGGGGCCGTATTGAGCACAAGCCAGTTTTAATTCTTTTAGTTGTTTAAATGGTAATGGCTCATAATATCTTCGCTGCTGGGCATCTTCAAAGACAGGATAGAAGGCGGGGAATCCTGTTAATGTTTCTCCGTTTTTACGAGCTTGTTGCAGCGCTTGTTGAAGAGGAGAAAACTGCACTGAACATTTTTGTTTTGAATGAGAGCTTTGACAAAGCATGGTTATGGGTGAATGGTCACCGACCTCTTCGAGAGGCTGTGGTGGATCCAGCCCTGCAATAACAGAAGGTGGAGGGGAGAATTTTTTCTCCACTAGAGCTGATTTCTGTCTAGTTCCCTCTAATTTGTCATTTATCTCTTGTAGTAATCTACTGATTTTCTGTAGATCAAAATTTAATTTTTCCGATTTGTCTTTCTTTAGAGGCTGTTCTAAATCAACCATCATCTCCCATGGAGATTTTTCATCATGACAATGGGCAGCCTGTTCTTCTAGTTCTTCCCAATCTATTAGGCTCAAAGGAGAGTCAGCACGCCTTCCTTCATTATCCTCATATGTGGAAATTACGGGTTCCTTGGGAGGGGCAGTGGGTTGTGTCGAGGGATCAGAACACTCTTCGACAGCCTTTTTAAATTTGTCTCCCTCATGTTCAGGGTCTAAGCAGTCCCTAATCAGCCCCCATAAAGAAAATGCATCAACAGGGATCTTATGGGGACCATTGGCAGCATAATGGTTCTGTATTCTTTCCCCAACCTTTCTCCAAGTCTCCAGATTCATTGTCCCATCTTCCGGAAACCATGGGCAAATTTCACCCACAAAATCAAGAAATCTATCTAACTGTATCTTATTTACATGAATACCACGATCTTTCATCATAGTTTTTAATATCTGTACAAATAGCTGTCTGCTATTACCTTGCCCCATTATTTATTACTCTCAACGATAACTCTCCCTGCCCCTCTTACCTGAAAACTTGAAACGGGTACCCTCTCCCCGGGCAGCGGCTCTCGTTGCGATTCCTTTCTCCTTCTTCAGGTCCCTGTTCGAGGCGCCACCTGCCGGGACAAGCCGGCAAAGTCGAACGGTCCTGAAGAAGGGCAATGAGGCTAAGGAAATTGAAGACGATAGAAAAGATGGGGTCGAGAGGGCCAGGCAGTCAACCACGAGACAGGTTTTCATGCAACTGACAAAGTCTTTATTGAGCATGGTATCTTTATACTTCAGAACAGGGAAAGAGGGACACAGAAAATTTTTTGTGGATTACATCACCATCTTGTGATATTTTTCAAGGACTTATAGCCTATTTTCCCAAGACTAGTTAAAAGCAAACATGGGAGCAGTAGGAGGTGCCCAACATCTTGGGCACTGCAAAGGGTTTCGTTAATCACTAAAACAGCACCTGCCAGGCCCAAGGACTCACATCTGGGAAGGAGATATCTTCCAGGTCTCAGGAGCAATCAGGGGTGGCGGGACAGAGAGCTATGTCTGTGTTCCCACAGACCCTTAAGATAAGGCAGCTCCCAGAGCCATGCCTCCGGGCGGAGGCTCCCTGTGTCAGGGTCAGCCCCCAGCACCTTTCAACGCATCTTGAGGCCCGATTCCCTGCCATGACTGGAGAGCAGGCCGTGTTCCACAATGAAACTCGAATGGATATTGGACTTA